>OY728159.1:1621870584-1623266494 GCA_963277665.1 Viscum album | reverse complement strand
GAACACCTTTTTATCCACAGCAAATGGGATACAACCCTATGGGGTTATGTGGAATATTGTATGAATGTTAGAGGTGGTCGATTTGGAGTTTTTTATTCGGGGCAGTGAAGGGTCGGTGTCCTTCAAAAAAATCATCCCAAAGCCGGGACACTTTGGGGGTGCAAACCGCATCACCCGGGGAAGCAGAATTTAAATCCATGGGATAAGGGGATAGGATATACTTGGTCAAACAGAACGTATCGAGACACACCCACATACTACATACATAACCATTCAAACAGTTTCAACTGTTCAAACAACAGATGGAAAACATATTCAGCACAAAAGTGATCGGAAATGCCAACCAAATGAAAGAAGCTAGATTAAAACCAATGACCAACGAGCAGGAAAAAAAAATTGGACATTCAGAATGCATGTGTGTTCAATGATTCCAATATCTAAAGTGTGTTTCAGCTAGACTCTTAACTCAAATAAGAATTCACATAGATGAGTCATGCATGAATAAGCTCAAATGACGTGTTAGATTGGCACATAGATTTGTCAGCTCACCTTGATAAAGATCGAATGGCAAACCACTGATTGGTAATCATACTTTAATTTGCTACAATCTGTACATGCAACAAATAAAACCATGAATTATTATTAATGAATATATAAGACTCATAAGAAATGAAATTTCATATAGAAATTTTGTTATTACTACATGACAATAAAATACTAAAGTGCAGATTAAAATGCAGAATAAAAAGCCTAAATATGATGATAAGAAATACCAGTCAAACTCATGAAGAATGTGATTATCACTGTATCATTTACTTCTTGAGTTGTAAACAATATAAACTTCCATACATCCTATCATGTTGCAGCAGGGGGTTAAGGGAGGGGCTGGTGCAAGGGAAGGGGGAGGGGGAGGGACTGGTGCAGTAGAGGGAGGGGGAGAGGTTGTGTAGGGCAGGGGGGCTGGTGAGTCTCCCCATACGTTAGAGGTTTTTGACTTGTAGTGAGGGTCTCGAGAGGTGATAGTGGGGACTATACCCTCTTATCACATATACACAGTGGTAAAATTGAATAAATAACAATCAACAATGAAAGAGGTAGTAAATAAATGACAAAGCAGCATAAGATAAATATTATTATAACTGAATTAAAGTGGTCAATGGTAGTTTAAACAACAGATGAATGCATGACATGGTAATGATACATATCTAAAAGTAGTAAACATTACATCATTATTTTCAATAAAATAAAAAAATAATAAAGTCACATCAAAACCCCATGGGCGATCTCCTTGAGCATCCCGAGATCCAACTCAGTCCTTTTCTCCTAACTCTAGTTACAAGCATACATTGAAAAGCAAGGTCCAAGGTCCTGAGAAAATGAAAGTATACTCGAGTATCCCAATGTAATAGCGGCCTGAGTAGGGTGTGAGATATAAATAATAATAGGATGGAACCACTGATGTCCAGCCCAATCTAGATAGTGCAGTATAAAATATATAGTTCACTGGTATATAGAATAATAATAGAGAGACAAATAAACATCACCCGTACAGGTTCCTATGGGACACATAGCAGTTATACCTTCTTTAGCCTTTGACTGGTGTCAGAATGTGTAACCATTTCATTAATCAATTTTATCCAGTTTAAATATAATTTATATGAGAAAGATATTGAGGTTCTAAGATGTGAGAAGAAAACATGTAATGATATTTAATAATGAAGTTCCAAGGTTATAACCAAGGAAACATAGACCTCAAGTGTCAACAACTTAGTAATAACTATAGCCTCACATGGGGTAAGAGTGTAATCCAAGGATAACAGTCCAACTAATTCCACAATAAGAGGACTATCTAGTCTAAGAAGTTCATCCAAGGTAAAATGGGTCTAAGAAAAGATTGGGCTAGGATTTAACCATGGCACCTACTTGTCAATTCTGGAACCAAGGAGTGTATCTAAGGAATCTTGTTGTAATACATGAGGGATTATATGGTGTCATACCAGGCATCTAAAGTTAGACAAGGATCAGGTTCTATGTAGGTCTCAACCTAAGAAAGTTGTATCCTTGAATTCGGAATAGGGTCCTTGAGTGCTCAAGGCTTTCTCTCAAGTATCCAAGGTGAGCTTGAGTCAGGCCACACCTACTTTGATATTGAATTCATATAATATTCCATTTGGTTCAAGCCTTTCCTTTGATTAGTGTGACAAGGCCAAGTAGCATGAAACCCTTTAATCAAGTAATAATTAATCAATAAGTCAATTTTGTTCAACCCTAGCCTTTCATTAGTGTGACAAGGCCATGTAGCTTGAAACCACTCATTTAATCCATTTAAGGCATTTTCAATAATCAAGGTTCACTCTGGTACCTTCCATTAACATGGTAAGGGGTTATATGAATACGCAACATATTTTTCAATTACATCTAATACGGCTAATTCATGTACTTAGTATACTTTACAATTTCTATTTCACATTTAATTATTACATTGAAGCACTTACATTAGGCGGGTTAAATGCTGTGCATACAGGGTAATTTCCATTCTGAAATTCAAAAGATAATTCAAGCCATTTAATATAGAAAATCATACCCTTAGAAATTTAAATCTAAGGCTCACCGAATGGTGGCTCAAACATGTCAACATACTAAAATGAAAATTATGGGAAACAATTCTACATGGGTAATTCCAATATAAAAACCGGTCAAAGAACTTAAACGGTTCCTTGGTTATTTAATCATTTAAAAATGAAAACTTAGTTTTTTTAATTCCATTAGGGGTCATATATGACATAATTCAAACATAACATCAATTCATAAAGAAATATCAGTACAACAAGACAATAAATCCTAAAAGTCTAATAATTGTTTTTTAACTTGAAGACAGCGCACCTCCGTTGGAGGGGTTTTAATATATAAACATGATATTTCTTATGAAACAATCATTTATTACCTTTAACTCTTAAATCATGAAACATACTAAATTCAAGATTAAGAGGAATTTAATCTAATGTATTCACTGCATTAACTAAAAACAAAGAAAAAGTGTGGTAAGAAACTAATTAATGCATTAATAAATTTGAGGAATTGGAAGGGTACCCTTCCTCAAAGAGGAACCAATCCAACACCTGAAACTTGATAGATTTATAAACAACCACCCGGAACTGCTCAACATGTGTATGTACATACCTTCATATATACTATTTTAAGGCCAAAATAGTGCATCTTAGGATTATCAATGCTAAATTAATTTGGGGAAATATTCTAACTGGGTTTGATAATCAGGATATTTATATCATTCATCTTTTAGTATTCCATCATAAAAAAATGAAATTGCTTAAAAAAATTTAGAATCAAACCACTCCATTAACCTATGAATGCATCAACTGCTACCTTTGACTACAACACTAATTGATTATCAAGAGGTAATATGATGAAATTATGGGAAATCAACCAAGACTAAGAAATTACCAGGAAATCTGGGACTCCAGCATAAAAAAAATCACTACTGAGAAGGCCGGGAGGTCCAGGTCGTGAGCCGGGAGGCCGAGCCGGGAGTCGGGATCCGGGAGTCGGGAGCCGGGAGCCGCGAATCGGGAGCTGCGAGTCGGGAGCCGCGAGTCGGGAGCCGCGAGTCGGGAGCCGCGAGTCGGGAGCCGGGAGGCGGAGCCGGGAGTCGGAGCCCGGGGTTGGAGGCCGGGGAGGGGAGTCGGAGGCCGGGGAGGGGAGTCGGAGAGGAGAGGGGAGGGTCGAGAGTCAGTGGTCGGGGAGCGGCGTCGCGGCTTGGGGAGGTAGGATAGAGCTCGATGCGTCGCGGATTTGAGGAGAGATTGAGGAGGAGCCCGATACAAGGGCTCGAAAAAAAAATTAATACCCACGGTTTTAATAAAACGGTGGGTATAAACAGCAAAAAAACATACTATCCCCACGGTTTAAAGAACCGTGGGAATAGGTGCGTGGGGATAGACCCCATTTCCAGTAGTGGTAGTGTGACGATATGAACTAATATACTCTTGTTCTAATCAATAGAGTCATCATTTTCACCCTGATTGTGGGATTCCCCCGACAATTGGAAAGTAGTATTATGTGTCCTAGATTTTGACCATCATGACATATCAAATATAGTGGTTCACATGATGAATAATCAAAAAAATGGTGAATTTATTAGGAATATATAATCCTTCAATTGTTGCAGGATGAGGAAAATTGGGAACATTAGGTACCACCATCATCTAGAATCTACTCATTGTTATATTTAAGTGAATTTATATTTTTAAGAAATAGGAGGACCTAATATTTAACTCTGCCATCCTCAATAATCATGGGGTAGTGAGGGTGAATTATATTCAACTAACAGCCATGAAAACCCATATTTTATGAGTCTATTAAGACATGATCATATAGTTATTGAGAGGGCTTGAACTTCTATTAGGCACCATTTCTCTGAAGTGGATATCACCAAATCTCCAATAGAAATTAAGTTCCCTGTATCCATTTCAAAAATTAATATTTTCTAGAAAATGATCATTGATTCCCTAATCCACTATTAAAAACAAATAAGTATCATCCATATTATAAAAATGGATTGGGATGATTTAGAATCAAATATACCATGCTTGAGGCCCCAGTAACAGATTTGTTTCTCAGAAAAATCACATTTATTCACTAGTACTAATTTATTTGGGATCTTATCCATAAAGATTATAAATGTGTAATACTTCTATAATTAGAAGGATATTGAAAACCACTGTAAACCAGCTACCATAATTTCCACCCAAGAGTTTATATGGAGGTCTCCACCAAATGAAGTTGCATTTATTCACGTCAACATAGATAGAAACCAAACATGCCAATGTTTCTCTCATTCCAGTCAGCCCGGTCTAGACTACACTACTTCCACAAAATGGACGGTCACTACTCTTAATTCATCATAGGTTTCTCTCATATTTGGAACCATTCTTATATACAACTCCACACCTTTTTTCCTTTCCATCCTCTATTCAGGGAAAAACCCCCATCAAACTATGATTATGACCCCAACCACCCATCGAGTCAACTGTGTTGTTGTTCATGGCCACTAATTTCACCAATATACATCATAGAGTCCCACCTAGTTATGAAAAAGTGAACCTCACTGCAGGTAATCTATAGGGTGAAGTGACTACCAGCCACCAAAAAATTCCTCTACATGAGACTAACAATAATAACCATGGAAATGATCAAGGTGGTGAAAATAATATCACAATTGGGGAATATAAAATCCACTTCAAAATATCTATCATGGGAATTTATGATGGTTTTCCCCTGACCATTATTAATTCTAGGAACTAGAGGATAATGAAGAAATATTAATTCATCCAAAAACATGACCTATGGGAAAAGAGGGTGTTCTTTAATTTTTTCAGGGACTATCAGTGATGCAGTCCCTAATTCTATCAGCATTATTTCCCACTTCCTTTATACATAATTTTGGAGAAACATTATGATCCATTATAGAAATTTTGTATGAGGAGAAGAGTATAGTAGAGTTATAGATATAATAAAATGTTCACCATTCCTTTAATATAGAAATTATTTATTAGAGATAATTATAATAAAAAACTAATCTAGATAAATAGAATAACTCATAAAATTAAGGTAATATGTCATGGATAGTTCAACTCCCACATGAAGGTCTTCAATAGAGAAGATACTCAATTTAATATCCTCAATAATCATACCAACCTCATATATAGGTCTAGATTTATCAAGATAACGAATTTCCTTCTGAATATAATGATGGGGATGATGATGACCAATGTGAGATCTTATCCACTATTCATATTCAAGTCACATGCTTGACAAATATGGTACTTCACTTCTCTATTCTAGATTTTTTCATTGAAAAACATGGAATAACTCAATTATAATCAATTGGATACATTCAACCACATTCACATATCCCACATGGAATATCCTATGTGCCACAATAACAATTATACCCTCAAGAAATAGTAACGAAAGCTTGAATTTATTATTCTCTTTAAGGGACAATAACCAAACTATAGAGGACACCAATATAATTTTTTGTGATTATTTCTAAAAATTGTCAACATTATGTGATGTGTTAGAGATGTGGAATGTCCCTCTATTTATATCAGATGTTTGTGGTAGTATTATTCCCTATAATTTTCTTCTCTTATATAGCGACAGTGGGTTACCCAATCTGGTCCGTCCAATAAAGCTAGTGATTCCCCACTGATGACCACCACCATAGTGAATACCATCAAGGTCAGTTCTCCAAACCAAAAAGAGTGTGATATTAATGATAATGATGAATAAGAAAAAAATTACCAATAGGAAAAACAACGATTTTAAAAACTTTTTATAGGTTTTTAAACCTATTAGCAAAGAGAAGTTAAGGGTTTTTGGATACTACCTTCCATACCACTCCTACATAGAAACCAGAACCTTGATAAAGAAAAGGGGGTGTGTGAACCTTCCAATGTAATAGAAGAAACTAATAAAATAACTATGGATTCCCATATTTCCATTCTAGTCTAAAATCTAAATTGTTATAAAAAAATAGATATGATATCATCTGAGTAAATTATCTAGATTGAAATGATTTAAAATATGGCATCATCCCCCCTCCCCCACATATGGAGCCTCAAAATATGACATCCCTTAGTCAATAAAACATGACTAAAGTAGTGGGTTCCCCAACAAGCGACATAGTCCATAATCCCCCCACATATCCCACTTAATTAAATCAATATGATTTTTTTCTCTACACAATTTACATTATACATCATGATTGAGTTGACTAGTATCAGTACATATTCCTATGGATGTATCCCATGATAAAATAATCAATTACCTTATTTAATATATGTTTTAAATAAATAAAAAATAGTCTTTAATAGAAATTAGAAGGAAGTAATCCCTGGGTTGGGTGGAAAACAACCCCCTAAAATCAAACATTGGAAACCTAATCTTAATATCCTTTGATGTCACATGTCACCAAAAGGAGTAAAATATGCACCCTTCCTTTGGGTGTAGCCCAGTATTGGGAACCCCATAATAGTAGAAAGGATCCATGTTTCTTTAATCTATTCCAATATTGGAAGGACCTACCTTTTCATGTAAAAAAATATATCACAAATATCTATCACTACCTAGGATAATTTTCATAAAACATTCATCTACCTATTCATCTTCACCTTTCAAAAGATGAGTCTCACCCAAATCGCCAGGTGAAAACTATCAGGTAATGAAAAAATCACCAATTTCATAACTAAATGAAAGGAATTAACATACTATCCAACCATCATATCCCATAGGAATAGTTTTCAGGTATGTGCATCAAGAATATCTCATATGAGTTAGCCCTAACTCTAGTCTCCTAGAAGTACCCAAGTGGATTCTGAGAGTTCACTTAGAGGGTGTTTCACCAAGAGGAGGCCACATATAGGACCAATCATGGGTCATGTTTTCAACCTCTATCACACACATGAACGTATATAATAGATGATAAATCTTCTATGATGAAAACTCTTACCCTTAATCTAATCCAACTCTAGGTGGCCCCAAAGAATCAGAACTATGAGGTATAAGATCATTCTCAAAAAATATCTCAGGTCACCCGACCATGTAATAAATACTGACCCACTAATGATAAGAGGAAGAAGGTATAATCTTTCAGGGATAATAAATTACTTATATGTTCCATGGAAAATAAAATTCTATAGATCCAGTAAAGCATGCGATTAATTAAATCTACATTGAATAACCACCCATTCTATTTCCCCCAACAATAGGTTCCATGAAAAAACCATCCATTAAACCCTCATCTTTAAGGATTGTCTCAATAATATGGAATATTAAAGAAGAATGGATTTTAGTGATAATCAAGTGCATTTCATGTGATTTTCCACCTTCATTGGTGATAAAATAGATATAGGGGATGGGTAGTGGGTCTGGAGTTGAGTTAAATATGGATTAAATGATTTGATACATAAAAGTGATCACTCGAGCCCATTATGAAATTCATTCATGGATGAATAATAAAGAATTTTCCACATTAATCACATCCTATACGGTGATTCCACCAGCTCAATGGAGCATCAAAAATGAAAAGAGTTGATATTGATGTCATATGAATGAAAAAGAGCCTTATCGATCCCATAACTACTCATCACACACAAAGATTTCATTCCCCCTTTTTGTTATGTAAATCCTTTTTCTACCTGTCTTTGGAGGTATTTTTCAATGAGGTGAATCATATTTCCTCAATTAACATCATCATATTGGAAGATTGTTATCTTGACCCCAATGATGATGAAAACTGTTTAGTTCCTCATAGATCCCTCAATAAATATCTCAATCCAATGTAAGATGATCCTTATTAAGGAACAATGCAAAGGGTTATTTCTAGAAAAATGTTATCTATAGTACTGAGATATGAATAAAATAATTACCATAAGATCAATTAGATCATGTTTACATGATCGAATATTATTGGTTATTTTTGTGTCTCACTAAGCTGGTTAACCGCTTGGATGAGTCACGACCAAAAAAACATCATCAAAATTTAGAGGGTTCTAACCAAGATGTTCCACCTCATATAGTGGGGACCTCCACACTTTCAATCAAAGGATGACTGATGGAACATGTGAATTTTTATTAATCATAAAGGAGGGAAACATACTAAAAAATGAGAGACGCACAGTTAAGGGGGCCTGAAAAAATGCCAGCCCAAGGTGTCTGCCAAAAAAATTAGCACACTAATAGGGAAGACATCCCAAGGAGGAATAGATACAAAAATATTAAAAAGGATTCCTTTGGAATCTAGTCAATCAGAAAAAAGTTAACATCACACCCTGTGTAGATCAAGCATTCCCAACCAATGCAGTTAATGAATCTTCTGAAAATATATACAATAGACCAAGGGGGTCCTGCATTCCCATTAAAGACATGAAAATAAATAATGAGTTTGTTTATATTTCACTGAGGTTGATATTCTTAGCGTGAAAAATATGAATTCCCTTAATCATTTCCTTAGCTTGCGCAATAATCATGTCACCATGGCCATAATATCTACTAAAAATGATAATGATTGAGATGAGGGAATAACGAACAATGTTTCCATATCTCATGATTCCAAGTCTGTAAGATCCATTAATGTTTAGTTTGAGGCTATTTCCATGGGAATCTAGAAAACCCATTACTATGATGCAGGTAATCCCTGAGAAGTTGGTGCAGAGATTCTACTTTTCATTATGGAAGGAATAGTATCCTATCCTTTAAATAGAGACCCCAAGTCCACTGCTAAGCTTCGAGAATGATATAACATAGCTGAACATGATATTTCATCATTAGTGACCCATACCTTATTCTTGGCACTCCAAATTTTCTAACAACCATCCAAGATCTGGGTGGCTCTCTCCTTTCTCTCCACACCGTTATCCTCAATTCTGTGGAACCGGGTATGAGAAAAGTTATCAATGTTTACATTAGATATATCAATTCCAATGATTTGTTCAAATCCACACCACACCACCCCACCCAATATCCATAAAAATGTGTCTTTGATTCAACCTTTGATGATTGACATCAAAAACATTTGGACACCATGCCAATACCTCTATGTTGAAACCATTCATCTATTGGGATAACACTTCTAAAAAAATTTCAAACATGAACGTTTTATTTGATTGGAATCTCCTTGAACTAATGTTGATGAGACACAAATATATCAGGGAAATTATGGGGTTCTTGATGGAAAATAATATCAGAGAAAACTCATGAAAAAGATCCATTATACATGAGTTTTTTGGGTCACTTGAAGTCTGAATGCTGTAGAATTTTTTTTTGTGAGAGTCGAGTGTGGTATGAATGAGACTGGGAAAGGTTCTAGATTGAGAAAAGAATATATTGGGGGTTGAGAAACCTGGAAATCTGATGTTCTCTCCCACCCAAATTTGATGCCAAAAATTGATATAACTGCATCCAACAAACCATCTCAACTTGCCTAGATATTCATGAATATGATGGTGTAACACCTTCCACGTGATAGAAACTATACCTCTTGGTTGACCTAAGTTCTCCCCATATTTTTCAGTCAAAAAATTACTCCGCTAGGAACTACCTTCCACGAAACCCCATCCCAGTTGATCTTGAATTCTATTCATATTATCAATTACACCTTAAATGCCACCACCACATGTGTCCACTTGTTTGGCCATCCTAGCCTAATATGCCTAGTGACAATGACCCTATCCCTATTCATCCCATAAAAAGGAGGTCATAGTATTTTCAATGTTATGAATTACTATTTTAGGTACTTTAAATACTGATATCACATGCATCAGAATATATATAAGGACACAGTTAATTAGAGTAATATAACCCCCAAATGATAAGAAACAACTATTCAACTTATTGATAAACACCATGATTTTTTTAGTCAATATATCAAAGTTCTGGATGTGAATTACACTAAGGGATATCTGGGACCCAAGATATTCCATTGTAAAGGGTTTCTTGATGAACCATAGAATGCCCAGAATCTTTTTGGCACATCTCTCAGAACAATGTTAATTGTTGTTGAAGCTACTCATCTCATAATTGATGCACTGGCCACTCCACTTGCATTATTCCTACATGACTTTAAGCACGCCATGAATATATCCCATTCATCCATTAATTAATTGAAGAATTTCATAAAAAAAGATGGTGATAAATTCCATTGAAATGCAACATGCATCTGAAAGAAATTATATTTTGGTAATTAATGCAATTGGATAAGAATTTACAAAAAGATTCTTCATCCAAAATGAAAGGGATTGGGGAGAGAGGATATCCCTATCTTAGAAATCACACTTATTTGAAAAAGTCACAACTCCTCTCTGTGAACATAAATGAGAACCAGGGAGGGTTGAAGCTTCAGAAGAATTAGTTTGACACATAATTAGAGAAACCCACACTAGTTAGGACCTTCAAAATAAAAACCCATTCAATTCAATCATAATATTTTTCCATGTAGACTTTAAATTCCCTATTGGGTGCCATGGTTTTCCTATTGGTGTCTGTAACCATCACTTCCGCTAGAGAAATTGCTTCATGTGTTGACCTCCCTCTAACAAAACCATTGTGTTCCTCTAAAATCTTCTTTTGGAGGAGAGAAGTAAGCCTCCTGTTAATGATACTATCCAGAACATTATATTGTATGTTACACATGAATATTAGCCTATAATGTTTGATAGAAATTTGATTCTTAACCTTAGTAATAAGAATTACAGTTTTATAACAAACCACTCGAAGTATGTATCACCCTCGAAAGAAGTCCTCAAAAAAATTTAACCAAACCCTTTTTAACAACCTTCCATGAAGCCACATAAAAGGAACCAAGGATTCCATCTAGACAGAGATCAATATCTTGATTAAGAGAGTTAAATGCATCTGAAACCTCCATCTCAACAAGAATATTTCCCTTCTCATAATGGATTCCATTCAAAACCACATCCGGGATAGCATCACATAATAGAGAATGACCATGATGATATCAATATATCATATCTAGGTTACAACCCACAAGTGAGGACATAAAATGACCATCCACCATATCAGCCACCTCATAAAGATTATTTTTGAAAGAACCATCATCCTTGAGGATTTTAGTAGGGGATAGAAGATTTCGCTCTTTGAAACAAGAATGAAAATATGATGTATTTTTTTCACCAAACTTAAGAAATTTCTATTTGGATTTATCATGATCACAATGATCTTGTGCAAGAAGAATATCTTACAATTTATTGTTTTTATTAGTGAAATCCCTGAACAAGTCATCATCCCAGTTTTCCTCAAGACTGGATTCAGCCTCCTCAAGATCTCACTTCACTCTATTCATCTCTTGAAGGTAATGGGGGTGACTTTGGATCATAAAAAGTAGGTAGCCTTCAATCCGTATGAGTATATTTTGAAACCCATGACATGAAATATCATGTATGGTCTTGTTCTAGGAAGAATGCATTGTCGAATGAAAACTACAATTGGAAGTCCACTATTTAGAGGAGAAAAATTTTGATCCAGTATTTGCACCAAAATACATATGAACTGGCAGTGGAGAGTTGTCAGATAGAGCATGAATAAGGTGAGAAACTCGTACCCCTGGATATTCAGATATGGAATGAATGTTAGCTAGTCACCGGTCTAGTAAAATGCACATGCGACTGATTTATTTTTGTTTATTACACCATGTAAATTTGTCCCCAATGAAACCTAAATCAAGAATCCCTTTTAGACCCATGAAATTGGAGAAGACATGCATGTCCTTCTGCTGATATGTTCCACCTCACTTTTTTCCAAAGTATCTAAAATAACATTGAAATCACCACCAAGCAGTGAAGCTATGTTTTTCAAGTCAAAGATTTGAAGATCATGCCATAGTTAACCCCTCACACATGACTCACATTTGGAAAATAAAAAGGCTTCAAAACAATGAGATCCACCATTATCAACCACTACTATAATATTTTGCTCTGAGATATCATAAAGATTAACTGAAACAACATCCTTCAAAAAAATTCAAATGTGATGGTTTTTGGATTCTCCAGGCATAAAATGAAAAAGTCCCATTCTGAAACCCAAGACAACAATCTTAGACATGGACTATTTTGGTTCAAGAATTACTAATATAGTGGACATACTCATGGATAATTCATTAGAGATAAAATCATCTTCACCCGAGCCCCGAGCCCAACAAAATTCCAAACAATTACAGAGATCATTGGAATAATTTGTTCCTGGTTTTGTCACATATTGAGGCACGATTTTTAGGTTGAAGAAATGGGATTACTGTTCCCCCAGATATCCTCTATCTATGAAAGGCACTTCATGGGGACCCAAAGTGTGTCATGGATTTTGAGATCAAAGTGGCTTCCCAATAATCCAATAGGGAGGGAAAATCATGCATGTATAATTTAAAACCATCATCTCATTCTCTATAGATGATGAGGGTGCATCATAAAGGTTCACATATGCCACCTCTACCTCCCAAGAATACTCAATGGAATAAATGTGTGTGGATTCTTGGGGGCTGTTAACTTTAGAAACAATATTATTCCATACTAAATCCATTAACAAATGGGATATATAGAGGCCCATTTTGTCCCATCCATCATAACAATTCAGGGGGATGACAAAAGTGAATAGAATTTTATCAATAAGATATGATGAAATGTCCATTTTTTTTCAAATACCGAATTCATTTTATTATTTCAAGACATCAATTTCAATGAATTAATAGTAACACCTTGACTATACCCTCTCAAAGCCTTCCCTTTTTCATATCAATACTAACACAAGCACAACTTCAATGGTTGATTAGATGTGGCCCACATTAATGTTTCCCCTTTGACTAACATAAAACCCATAACCTTGACATGGAGTATACATAAGGAGTGGAAGAAGTATTCAAATGTGTCAATGGTCCTAATGACTTGAGATCCACCTGGATGGATCCTTGGGAAGACATGAACATTTTTTTCTACTACCAATCTATCATCAATAATAAATAATCCTAGACACATACACCACTTTACTATATAAGAGACTTATGAGTGTACCTAGAAAATATACTAGTCAAATGAGGAAAAAGATTTCTCATAGCTAGATGGATTCCATTCAATTCTATTATGAAGAGTTCTCCATGTTTCCATCAATTAATATCTCACACTTATATACTAAAGTGCAAGGATAAAATATTAGAGGTCAAATGAGACATGGTATTTCAATATCATGGGTAAACCGTATAGACAATTAATATAAGGATTGGTATCCATGAAATTATCCAACATGTTTTTTAATAATAATAAGTTTAGATAGATAATTCTCAAGAGTTTGTTTAGAAATTTATATGTAATTTCCCATCCTAACCACTTGCGCCTGAGGATTTTTACCCTCCCTCCATCCCTCACACTTTTGATGAGGAATAGGTGGATAAATCTCCTATTTTCTTTAATGAAGAAATATACATCACTGTAGATGAGATGATATAGGTGATCACTGTTAACAAGGAAGTCCTAAAGAAAACATTGAAAAGTGATTCCAATACTCCTTATGAATGGGAGTGATGCATTATATTAAATAAACAACACATGTAAATATTTTTATAAAACTACTAGGAGATTATTGGGCTTAATCATCTGTTCATTGTCACCAATTTAGGCCTTCACATAGGTCACCTTGGATATAAGATGTTTCCCAAGATAATTAAACACTGCCCACAATGAGATGATTGATCTGAAAGTTCATAAGATTATCAAATACAAAATCTTTAGGGATTCAAAATTCTATAAGGGGTTCAATAACATTTTCTTATTCATGAAAAAGAATAGGAATATTAGAGTATGGGTCAACTTTTAGGACCTCAACCACCAATAAGCAAACAATAAATTCCCATACTTGATCATAGAGTTAATTATTATTTCAACTTCGAAGTTCAAGTCCCTCATCTTTATAGATGGAATATTTGGGTATAAAAAAATTTGTATTCCCCCAAAGGATGAGAGGTCACTATAGTCAAATAAACCAAGGAAATATTTTGTTACCATGATATCATTTTGAATCCAATAATTATAGAGTGACCTATCAATGTGCTATGAACAATATCTTCAAAACACTTTCATAATTAATGGTGTATTATTATTAAAATTATTTGGTTGTCAAATTCTATAAATGATAGGACTATATCATGGTGTTGAGTAAGTGTTTGGAATGCTTCTCACCAATAATTTTAAATGAACCCCTTGAATTATGCTTCTGAGGTCACCAATGAGAATTTTCTTAGCTTGTTGGTCCAGTGTAAAGGTTTCTAAATAATCTCAGATAAAATCAAGTTAAATATTAAGATTCACCCTCCATGAAATATATTTTATTTTAGAGGCTATCAAGGGTGTTTGGCCTACACCTAGTACTTTATCACCAACAATACAAGATAATGTAAGTCCTTATATAATTTGATGAATAAAATAACAAAATACCACTAGGATGAATAATTATAAAACTTATTTAACAATATATAGTATTTTTCACTATATCCTTTGGTTTAGATACTACCTATCCACAGGAACAGATTGATCATTTTTATGATGTCCTTAAATAGATATATGAGTTTCTTTCTAGTTCAAAATAATGGTGGGAGGAAATTAAACATTTTTTGTTACCTCATCCACATGGTAATAGTCATTGAGGTTAGTTATTATTCTATTGATAATAACATACATGGCTTGGTCTTTGTGATACTAATATTTATTAATTACTAGAATTATCATGATGTCTAGTTTATATCCCTCACTTTCCAACTGAGGTTCACACTCAATCATCTAAAATAGAATAGATGACTAACATGTTAGGAAGTAATTCTATATAATTTGAGCATTCAGTTCATAAATCAGATGGTTGTTAAGGGGAACCATAGTAATATTTCTTTTTTCATCCACACAACACTAGAATAGTTTTCTGTGTACATAAATTTTCTCAATGAGTGCATTTTCTCTATCAATAAAAAATTTCTCTACTAGGAGATTTACTTTAATAGTTTTAACCAAATCCAAATCTAGAATAGGATGAGAAAACATATTATTTAAAGGTTTTTCCGTTGAGTTTTCATTATCTTTCATTCAAAGGACCTCATTTCATTCTCATTGCACATTTTATAGGGTTTTACCAACATGAGGGTGGAATATCGATCCCTCATTAATGGTAGTTACATCTTGATATTATCTTACCTTTGTTGGATGTAGAGGAAAACACCAATATTTTATTTTCTAAAATTATTTCTAACTATGCTATCATAATATAGGAGCACATCCCTTTGATTGAGCACACCCATGAGTTGATGGCCAGATTTCCATCTAATTTGAAAGTTTCTAAGGTCCTAATGTGTTATAATGGTTGGGGGGAACCCTATAATAGTTATCATCATATTATGATGATTCTTATAGGGATGAAATAACAATTGATTTTTGAAAATCAAGGATTTATTTCCCCATCTTTTATGGTAGATAGACATGATTCAGATCAAATCATCATTGATCCTTCCAATGAGGGACCCTGAAATCCTCTTGAGATTGTGAATGTTTCTGATTATATAACCCCTCTCATTGAGTATCTCCATCATCGGGTATTTATAGAAATAAAAGTTTATTATGATCAAATATGTAAAAGGTAAATGAAATTCATCTTTTATAATGACCCTTGCATACGTTAAGTCCACTATAACAATATATTTTTGTAAAATTATTTTCTATTTCATTAAGGGAATGGAGATTCCATCGAGTGTTACATGAGGTTCATTCTAGGGAATGTGAATCTCTTCAGAATGTATTAATTATATCCCACTAGATCTGAGGACTAGGAATCATTTGGCCCACAGTCATTTTTTACTACATGGAATTCATGAATAAGTGACACACATTCTAGGTTCCCACAAACTATGCATTAATATTTGAATCTTTTTCAAACAACCATGTACTCAAGGCCCTTTGATGTGTGGGGAATCAACATAATGGGTCCCTAATTGTATGCAATAATAAAGATGTTGCGGATTATTATATCTATAAAAATATTTATTTTAAAATTGTCTAGATATGTTCCCTTGAAGGATTTCAGGACTAGGTCCATGATTGGGTTTTTAAAATCCCTCATCATATATCATTTATCACCCCACCACGATTCTCATATATTATTGAACCAATTTATAATCCTCCTAGTTGAATACAATCTATGGATTGTGTGGAATCTATTTTGACAATATGGTCTATTATCATACAATTATGAATGAATAGAAAGATTCATTAAATAAATTCATCTCTAAAATTCATTTGAATATGTTGTATTAGAACAAAAATTGATAGCTAGAAAATCTCTTGAATAGGTTGTGTGAATATCAGACTTTGAATCAAATTATCTCAAAATATACCCCTTACTCTATAGTATGTGAAATAAAAGCAGTTCTACCCATAAAGGTTCAACTAACCTTTCTTCAAATAACCATATATGATCACTTGACATAACATGTGAAGTCACAAGTTTGACTAGATGTGTTGGAGTCCCTTCGTGAGATAAATCACTATGTATTTCACAATCTTGAGGAATATTTGAATCAAGTATCTGAAGAATTTGATAATAATTTTTCATTCTCTCATTCCTCTGAGTTGACGTGGTGCTGATATTTATGATACCAATGTCACCTACAAGAAAACCATCAAATAGAAAGCCTAAATGGGAAGTCCCCTTCATTATTCATAATACTTAAACTAGAGTTTGATCACCAATGATGAAGACCACATTACACATCCCACCCATTCTTATTTCTCATGACCTAAATATGTTTTCTATACTTCCCCCAACTAATTTATGATGTGTGACTTAAAACTATAAAGTGTTTAGATCCTACTTTGGTGAAATTAAATGGATTATCACACCATCTACATTATATTATGTTAAAATGTGTGGTCTGTTTCTTTAATGTAAGAAGTTTTATCTACATCCTCACTAGAAGAAGGTAATCTGAGTGTCCAATTTTAATTCAATATGATGTTAAACTAAAATTTCATTAATATTAGATACTCAACCATAAACAACATAGTCATCCATCCTTAATGACTCCTTCATATACAATTTTTAATCTAAAAAATTATCTTATAATCCCTTCATGAGAGAAACCACATTTTTACAATGATGTTATTCACCTATCTCAGCACTTTTATGAACAATGTGTGGATTGATTCTAATTTCATAGGATATTTTGTGATTCCGTGACTCTTTAGTCTTGGGCCTAAATATAGATTTCCATTTTCCCTTATCTCCCCTTAGTGATTACTTCCATAAATATGAATTAACTCTATTTTATAGAGAGGATATACACATTAATTAAAGATGTTTACTATGTTGTATAACCTCACACTCAAATCCCATTCAATCCATCAAATATAAAGATAAACTATATCACCTCATGGATTATACCTTTCTCATAAAAGGAAATATATAACTTAATTTTCATTACCTTCATGGGTTTTGAATTCATGTTTTGATAGAGATAACACTTACCTAAATTCTATCCATATGCATTGATATTCTCTTTTAGCATTCTGAATTAATAAATATGTAGCCCTAAAGTTCATGAGCAATCATTTAGCACCTTCCTCTACATCACCTCAGTAATTTTTGTATTAAAAGAGTTAATCAGAATAAATATTTCACTTCCATACAGACTGCACTTGGACAATAGTGATGACTAAGGTTCCCCCATCATAATTCACCTCCTATTTTGGGTATATGTATCACAATAAACATCATCATTACCAGTGTATTAGAATCCATGATTCTAACACGGTCAATAGAAACCCTAAAAAATTTCACCCATATTCCATGAGATATTGTAGTATATCCAACGTTTAGAAAAACTAACCAGTGGTCACTGTTAGTTGATGTTCCTCTCACTCCACTATTCAACTCTCTATGTAATAATTTACCCTTCCCTCTACCATCCCATTTCAAAAATGGAATTATATCACCATTGGTATTGAACATGTCATGACCTGTCCCCCGGGGCCCGTTTCGTGACTACCCCAAGCCCGCCTTCTATAAGCCAGGGGCTAGAGACAAGCACCAAAGGTGAAAATCCCTAAACTAAGAAGGAATCACCTTTATAGACTGAAACACACACAACAAAGTATGCATCTGGAAGTAAAACACTAAGTAAACTGCATACAAAAGAGAGTGTTGAAAGTAAAGGGGCCGGAAATACAAGACCAACAGTAAAGTACAATACAACTAAAAAGAAAGTAAAGCAGCTACTGGGTCGTCCTCCAGGGTTTCTACTTAATGGGTAGGTAGATATGGTCTCCACAACACTCCATGCCCGTCCATCCGTTCCATGTACTGTTACGCCGAGTGGTCCACCTCAGGGTATCGTCCAGTCCTGCAACCCTCCACCTCAGTCAGCGTTGTCTGTAAATCTACAACCAACACAACAAGGTGTGGGCATAGCCCGTGAAGGTGTGAGTATAATGATACTCAGTAGAGACCCTGAGACCCTCAAGTTCTCACAAAATCCAACAAGGATAACCCAAAAATTATGAAGCCAATGGATAAAGATTACTTAGGTATATGCCCATACATATACCCATGTTATCTAGAAACTCATCTCAAACATGTGGAATACATAAAGGTCATTAATTCAGCTCAAAACTAGGATTTTATTCTAGGGGTGGTAACAAGTAACACACCCAGTCCAACTGAAAAAACCTCAACTGTTGATGTACTCTTCCTCTATTGAGTATTGTGGGCCTGCCGGGTCACACAGAGGTGCTTCCCACTATCCTGAACTTCTGTGGTACTCCTCCTGTCTAGTATCGTGGGTCTACTGCATAACATAGAGGCGCTCCCCACTGTGGGTCTGTCGCATCACACAGAGGCGCTCCCTCTCGTAGCCTGCTGAGGTATTCCTCCTGTTGAGTATCGTGGGCCTACTATGTCACACAGAGGTGCTCTACAATGTGGGTCTGCTGCGTCACACAGAGGTGCTTCCCACTGAGCTAGTCAAAACACTCCAAGTCGAATGGTCAGCAGTCGTCAGGTCTCAGCCAGCTACTAGGTCTTTGTACTCCACTCGCTCATCTCCAGGAGGTTCCACTCCACATGCTACTGGTCAATACTCCAACTATCACGAAGTATCAAATATAATTATTTCAATGTTCGGCCTCGTCATAGGGGTCTCAACGCAACATACGACGCGTCAATCAGATGCTCAGTCTGTGAGTTATTGACATTTCTGTCTAGGGGCCCAGTTAGTTTTTAGGTTCAAACCAACACGACTGTATCCAAACTGTGTCCAAACGTCAAGTGGGATATTCCAAAAGAACTGTCTCACACTAAGATTTCTGTCTCCGTAGACGGTTCGTCGATCGGACACCCGTAAACCAAGATATGGGTGAAAAGGTTGAAACAGGACCAAGCGAATTCGGGTCTGGTCCGACCCAGTCGGACTTACCTGGCCAAACCCGGGTCCGGACCAGAGTTTGACCCATTCTAACCCGGTCTGAGGGGGCTGGCCGGCCCGAGGGTGTGGCCCGACCTGAGGGGGCGGCCTGGCCCGAGGAGGCGGCCCGACCTGATTGTGGCACGGCTGGCAGGCAGCCTGCATGGCTCGGCAGGCTGGCGGCCCATGTGGCCTGGCTGGCTGGCCCGCATGCCCCAGCTGGCCACGCCGTGGGGGGGGGGGGGGTTCCACGCCCCCTGAATTCTGATCAGAACCATCCCTAGGCGCCAGTTCAGTAACCTATGGGACCCACGGGGTCCCGCCTTGTCCGGCTGGCCATGCGGCCAGCTGGTTCCGCACCACCGGCGCCGTGCCCCTGCTCCTCCACCGTAGCCCACCCTGGTCGTGGCTCCCTTTCTCCACGCGGTAGGACTACGCTACGCTGCTCCGTCCGATCGCTGCGGCCCGCCTGGCCGCGACCCTTCCACCCGCACGGTGCGGTGACGCTGCTTCCCTCCAGTGGCCCGCACTGGCCGCGGACCAGTTCTCCGCACGACGCGACGAAACCACGCCCCTACGGCAACCCAGAGGCCTTTTCACCACCAGTTTCCTTCACGGTCGGCCCGTCGCCTGTGGTCATTGCTCCACTGCAGTCCTCTCTTCTGGTAGCACCGTTGCACCACCGTCGTCATCACGAAGCGAGATAGAACAAAGGGGGAGGGTCGGGCCATGTTTGTGCAGTCCTATCCATCCTCGTTATGGTGATATCAATCGGAAGTTCACAATCCATAATTGAACGATGATGAACGGAGGGTAAAACTCATACATAGAACAATCCCCTACCTCTCTTTTCGATCATTGACAGTGGAAGGAGAAGAATGGAAGACGTCGATTCATTGACATCAGGAAGCGTTCAGTGTAGGAGATAGAAGAAGAAGCATCGTCAGCGTTCTTCACGGTCGGCCCCCTCTCTTTTGGATTGGTAAAAGATCGAAGAAAGAGTTTATCATTCTTTAGTAGATGATGAAGAGGTGTTCTTCACATTTTTCTTTGAGAGATAATTCTCCAAGGGTTCTCCAAGTTCTCTCTCAAAGCTCCACCAAAAGAATTTCCAACCAAAAATAATGGGTTATGTTAACCCATTACTTAATTTGTTGGACAAATAATTCAAAAGAATTCAGATGGGTTTTAAATTAATTACGTGATTAAATTCATTTAATTAATTGAGAGTGTTGGAAAAATTGATTAGTGGGGTAGGTGGAGGGTTTCATCCCACATAAATGGGGTGTTAAAGGGGGTTTAAAGCCAGTGTGGGCCCCACCAAGGATATCCTCCCAAGGGAGGTTATGTGCAGGTGGACCCCACCACCATAACCTCTCCTGGGAGGTTATGGTGTGGTAGACCCCACCTCTAATCTCTTCTTGGAGTTTTTAACCACCACAAAATAAAAAGAAGTAATCACCTTATTTTTATTTAATTTATTTAAAAAACCCAAAAGCTAACTTCCATTCTTGACCAACTATTTTCGGGGTGAAAGTCTTCTTAAGAGAATACTGGTGCTGCGAGTTCAATAGTTCCCTCAGATTTAAATTCCATGCACCGGTTCAAAAGTTATAAAATCCTGCTCGCACGTTTACTGAACATACCCGAATAGAATTTTAGAAATTGATTCTGGGCACAACGGGCCTCAGAATCAAGCACCGTAAATTTTTGTGGACTCGTAAAAAATCAATGATTTTATGAAAACATTTTCAAAGGAATTTATAGTTATTTACATTCTCCCCAACTCAAAGATTTACATCTCTGAAAGCTACAACTCGAACTAAGGGAACAAATGGGGGTACTGAGCACGCATATGAGCCTCCCGCTCCCATGTGCTCTCCTTGAGGTTCACGTGCTACCAGCGAATGCACACCAGAGGTATCGACCATCCATATAGGACTCGCTCCTATCTATCCTCAATCTCTACTATAACCTCCGTGAAAGTCACCCCATCGTCGATGTCTAGCTACCCATGGTTGATGATGTGTGAAGGTCATGCACGTATCTCCTCAACTGAGATACGTGGAAGACGTCAGGCACCCAGTGCAACTGAGGTGGAAGAGTTAAGCGGTAAGCCACCTCTCATACTCTGCTAAGGACCTGGAAAGGTCCAATGAACTTCAGAGATAAATTGCCACCATAGAAAAATCTCCATAGACCTCATTGAGGTGAGACCCATAGAAATACAGTCGCCATCTGCGAACTCTTGATGTCTCCACCTCCTGTTTGCAGATGACTTCTGCCTGCTCTATGAAGTCTTCATCCACTCCTGGATTATTTGCACCTTCTCTGTGGTAGCTCATACCATCTCTAGTCCCACTAGTGCTGGCTCCTATAGGTCAGTCCATCACAGTGGTGATCTTCAAGGTCGACCATACAAGGCCTCAAAAGGTGTCATTCCAATGGTGGAGTGGTAGCTATTGTTATAGGCGAACTCCACCAAAGGTAAGTGGTCCTCCCAATTATGACTGAAGTCGAGGAAACAAGCATAGAGCATGTCCTCGAGGGTCTGGACGGTCCTCTTGGTCTGACCACCTCTCTGAGGATGGAAGGAAGTGCTTAAGCGAAATCAGTGTCCCAAAAGCTTCCTACAACCCCTTCCATACCTGGGAAGTAAACCGCGTGTCAAAGTTGGAGACAATAGAAGAAGGAACTCCATGTAAATGCACAATCTCTTACACATAGAGGTGTCCCATGCTATCTATTGAGCACTTCTCTCTGATCGGTAGGAAGTGGGCTGACTTGGTGAGTCGGTCAACAATCACCCATATCGAGTCGTGACTCCTGGATGTATGTGGAAGACCTGACATGAAGTCCATGCATATCCCATCCCACTTCCAGTCTGGGACCTCTAAGGGTTGAACCAATCCTACGAGCACCTGGTGCTCTACCTTCACTTGCAGAAAAGTGAGGCACCATGAGAGAAACTCTGCTACTACCTTCTTCATACCTAGACACCAGTGCTATCGTCGAAGGTCCTGGTACATCTTCACCACACCTAGATGTACCTCTAGAGGGGAAGTGTGGAACTCCCTCAAAACTTCCTCCTAAAGTGCAACTGGTACCAAGGTACATCCTTTGAAGAGGATGACGTGATCCCCACATTCAGAAAATC
The DNA here is from genome assembly GCA_963277665.1 of Viscum album. NCBI lineage: Eukaryota > Viridiplantae > Streptophyta > Magnoliopsida > Santalales > Viscaceae > Viscum > Viscum album. The sequence goes on along the minus strand of OY728159.1, from coordinate 1,623,243,320 downwards.
CATCAGGTGTCTGCCCTATGGATATCTGAGCACGTCGTGTTATGCAGTCAGTGTCCCCACGTTGCACCTCCATAACTCGCTGAAGAAGTGGAGGAGTTACTGTAAGAGACTGTATATAGACTGCTTCATCCCTATTTACATAGGATATCTGTAAGGCAGATAACTGCTCTGTCACCTCTCCTAGAAGCTGTATACCAGATCACCTTTTAAGAGAATCCAAAAAAATGTTCCCCTTCCCATGAGTATATACTATCTCAACGTCATATTCCTGGAGGAACTCAAGCCATCACCACTGTCTCAGGTTCAGGTCCTTCTGAGAGAATATATACCTAAGAATATTTTGATCAAAGTAATTGGTAAAACGTTCTTCAATCAGATAGTGCCTCCAAATCTTCATAGTGAAGACGAATGCTACTAACTCAAGGTCATGGGTAGCGTAGATCTGATCATGCTATATTAGCTGTTGAGAAGCATAAGCGATCACAACTCACTCCTGCATTAGGACACACCTGAGTTCGGTCCCTGATGCGTCGTAGTAGACTACACACCCTATGCCTTCCTCTAGAAGCCTCAAGATGGAACACTAGTCAGCATCTTCCTCAGCTCTTGAAAGGTCTACTAGCATCTCTCCGACCACACGAAGGGTTTCCCCTTATTATTCAAGGAGGATAGTGGTGCTGAAATTCTGGAGAATTCTGGAATGAGTCTTCAGTTGTATCCAGCCAAGCCCAAGAAACTCTGTACCTCCATCACACTCTTGGGTGGCTCCCAAGCAAGTACCTCCTCAATTTTTTCTGGATCCACTACAACTCCGACCTCCGAGATGACATGTACCCAGAAGTGAACCTCTCTAATCTGGAACTAGCACATCGAGAGCTTAACATAAAGTTGTTTCTCTCGGAGTGTGTCCAGTACTACCTGAAAATGGTGGGCATTCTTCTACTCAGTAGTTGAGTAGATCAAAATGTCGTCGATGAAGACTATGACAAAGCGATCGAGGTATGGCTAGAAGATCTTGTTCATGAGAAACATGAACACTACTGGAGCATTGGATATGCCAAAGGGCATAACCAATAACTCATAGTGTCCATAACGAAACTTGAAGGTCGTCTTCTACAAATCTTCGTCTCGAAATCTAAGCTGGTGATAGCTTGATCTGAGGTCTGTCTTTGAGAAATATCGTTCTCCCTTAAACTGATCAAAAAGGTATTCAATCATCATGTGTGGGTACATCTTCTTTACAGTCACCTGGTTCAGGCGACGGTAGTCAACGCAGAGCCTCAAGCTCTCATCCACCTTTTTGGCTAACAGAATCGGGGCTGCCTAGGGAGAAACAATGGGTTGGATGAATCCCTTCCCCAGCAAGTCTTCCAGCTGTACCTGAAGCTCATGAAGATAAGTAGAAGCCATCCAATATGATGGAGTAGATATCGGTGTCGTACCGAGGTATAGGTCATTGTAGAAATCCACCTCTCTGCATGGAGGTAGTCCTGAGATATCATCAGGGAAAACATTCGTGTACTAGTACACCACTACAGGATAAGTCGAACAATCCAAATCTACTGATCTGAGGGTAAGACAAGCCAAATGGTGAGTGATCGGTTGCAACCTCCTCCGAGTAAGTCCATCCTGTGCTGTAAAGGTTCCCTAATCACTGGTGAAGGCAAACCTAGTCTCATTCATGCGGGCACACCACACTTTGTGCTTAATACAATCAATCTAGGCATGGACTGTAGATAACCAGTCCATAACCTAGATGACATCGTAAGGCATCGACGCCGCTATGAGGAAATCCTTTCCGAATCTCTCACCTATGAGAGTAAGCTCAAACTACCAGAACCAGTGCGTAATCGTTGAGTCTGCTCCCGTAGGAGTCTCTATCCATAAGGATTGAGCCAAAAGATCTGTCGAAATCTCCAAGCTCCGAAAAAGGGCAGTGGATATGAAAGAGTGACTTACACCTGAGTCTATAAGAACTGCAGCTACGGTAGAGTAGACATAGATCCTTCCTCAAATCATCTATGGAGCACCTTGGTCATATGCCTCAGCTGCCTGAAGTTGAGCTCTCCCCTGCCCACCTGCTCCATGAGGTCGCGGTGGACCCCCTGGTGGTGGTGGAGGTAGCACCTCGAAACATTGTCCACCGTCAGCTGCACGACCAGCTCCTCTGCCATGTCTTCTTGCTCCTTCCAGACCACCTCGATCAAACCTCTAACTCTACATGGGGTGTCCCTCAACTGTCTGAAGATCATCAGAACGGCGGGTCAGAAAATCATGAGACATGTGACCCTGCCCGGCGCATGAGTAGCACTGTCTGCTCCTGGCATATATGTCATGGCCCCTGGTCCCCCACACAATAAATCCTGAGTCCTACAGTTGTCCACCCGTGGGTCTGGTCCTCTTAGACCTCTACGTCATCTGTCTACTACCAGTTTCAGAAGACTCTGCTGCAATTCAACTAGTGGTGGGTCTCGTTGTCAGAAACTTCTCATTAAGGAAACCCTCCACTAGGGGGGCTATCTCTAACACCCCACCTGTTTCGGGATGCTAAGGGAGATCATCGAGGCTCTGATCTCTTGCCTGATCCCCTGCTCGAAGGTCTGGGCCCTGAAGAATGAGTCCCATACCATATTTGTGCAATTGAGCAAGAGGTCAGTGAACCTCGTTGAGTATTGTGATACTGTCATTTTGACCTTCTACAGATGAAGTAGATCCTATATCCGTATAACTCATAGAGTCACTGGACCAAAATCCACCCAGAACAGGCTCTCTAAGTCTTTCCAGAGTAGTGTCGCCTCGTCGTGGACCTGGAGTATCAGGCTCCACCATCTGCCTGTTGTTGCCTGAAGGAGACTCACAGCAAGGATTACCATGAGGTCTGCTGGTGTCCTTACCAGACTAAAGACTCTTAGCATAGCCTCCAACCAATCCTCAGCCTCGTGTGGGTCCGTCTCTCCCTAGAACCTGGGTGACCTCTGGCACTAGAACTCATGCAACACACTCAAGAAACACACATCATCTGCTGCTGGGGCTGGTGGCATTGGTAGCCCAACAAGAAGTGGTACCGCTGGTGCCTCTGCTAGTAAAGGTCCCTACACTAAAGCCTTGTCGCTCTATGGGATGTCAAGGCTTACGACTCTCGGGGCTCTGAGGGGAGACATCCTGAAAAAAAAAACAGATGTGACATGGTCAAAAGATTATACCTGGTGAGTTAACCTGGTTGAGATAACTTAAGAAAACATTTAAAGACACACACGAAATCAGTGTTTTCATGCACTAAGTTGTAAATCAGTAGTCAGGGTCCTGGTGTATGGATACGTCAGCCACCTGCACCAACACTAGACTCCTTGAACTAAAAAACACACTTAAAGCTCTTAACAATATTGCTTCATAGAAAAGAGTGATCAGAGTCCTAAGTTCTATGGTAGAACCGACTCCTTTGATACCAATTTTTCACGACCCGTCCCCTAGGGCTAGTTTCGTGACTACCCCAAACACGCCCTACATATGACAGGGGTAGAGACTAGAACCAAAGGTGTAGATCCCTAAACTAGGAAGGCATCACCTTTATATACTAAAAAAACAAAATAGAGTACACATCTAGAAGTAGAACACTAAGTAAAACTGTATACAAAAGAGAGTGTTGAAAGTAAAGGTGACGGAAATAGAATCACACCAGTAAATTAAAATAAAAATGAAAAGAAAGTAAAGAAGCTACTAGGTTGTCCTCCAGGGTTCTTACCTAAAAGGTAGGTACATATGGTCTCCACAACACTCCACGCCAGTCTATCCGCTCCGTGTACCATCACGCCGAGTGGTCCACCTCCGGATACCATCAAGTACTGCAACCCTCTACCTCAGTCAGTGCTGTCCATCATCTGCAACCAACACAGCGACGTGTAGGAATAACCCGTGTAGGGGTGAGTATAACGATACTCGGTAGGGACCCCGAGACCCTCAAAGTATCACAAAATCCAACAAGGATAAACTACAATGTATTAAGACAATATATAACCATTACATAGGTATATGACCATACATATACCTAAGTTATCTAGAAAACCTTCTCAAACATGAGGAATACATAAAGGTAATTAACTCACCTCAAATCCAGGATTTTATTCTAGGAGTGGTAACAAGTAACACTCCCAGTAAAACTGACAAAACCTCAGCTGCTGATGTACTCTTCCTATGTTGAGTACTGTGGGCCTTCCGCGTCCCAAATAGGTGCTTCCCACTATCTTGAACTGCTGTAGTACTCCTCCTACTGAGTACTGTGGGTCTGCAGCATCACACAAGGGCGCTACCCACTATGGGTTCGCCGCGTCACACAGAGGTTCTCCCTCTCATAGCCTGCTGAGGTACTCCTCCTGTCGAGTATCGTGGGCCTACTGCATCACAGAGAGGTTCTCCCCACTGTGGGTCTGTTGCATCACATAGTGCTGCTTCCCACTGGGCTAGTCAAAACACTCTGAGTCAAGTGGTCAGTAGTGGTCACGTCACAGCCAGCTACTAGGTCTCTATACTATGCTCACTCATCTCCGAGAGGTTATGTTCCACGAGCTACTATCCAATACTCCAACAGTCATGAAGTCCCAAGTAGAAGTATCTCAAATATCCCCCTCTTCATAGGGGTCTCAACGCAAAATACATAACGTCAATTAGATGCCCGGTCTGTGAGTTATTGACATTTCCTTTCAAGGGGCCCTGTTGGTTTTTAGGTTCAAACCAACCCGCCGTATCCCAACTGTGTCCAAATCTCTAGTTGGATATGCCAAATGAACCATCTCGATCGAAGATTTTTATTGCTTTAGATGGTTCATCGATCGGACACCCATAGCCTAAAATATGTGCAAAAAGGTGAAAAAAGGCCCAAGTGGGCCTGGGTCCGGTCCAACCTAGTTAGACTGACCCGCCCGACCCGGGTCAGGACCGGTGTCCAACCCAGCCTAACCTGGTCTGAGGGGGCAGCCCGACCCGATCAGGCGTCCCAACTCGAGGGGGCGGCCTGACCTGAGGGCGCGTCCCGACCCGAGTGTGGCCAAGAGGGCTAGCGGCCCGTGTGGCCCGGCCGGCTGGCGACCCGCATGGTGTGACCGGCTGGTGGCCCGAGTGGCCCGACAGGCTAGCGGACCACGTGGTCCGGCTGGCGGGTGGCCCATGTGGCCCGGCTGGCCACGCCGTGTGGGGGGGGGGGGAGGTGTCGCGCCCCTATCTTCCGATCTGAACCGGCGCTAGGTGCTGTTTTAATAACATGTGGTACCTGAGGGGTCCCGTATTGTCTGGTTGGCCGAGAGGCCAGCCATTTCCACACCACCAGTGCTGTGCGACAGCGCTGCACCCCTCCTCCTCTGACGCGGCCCGACCTGGCCATGGTTCCTTTGCTCCGCGCGGCGCGACGGTACCGCACTGCTCCGTTCGACCATTGCGTCCTGCCTGACTGCGACCCTTCCACCCGCGCACTACGATGGCGTTGCGCCCCTCTGGCGGCCCGGTAGGCCGCCTTGCTCCACCGCGACCCGCACTGGCCGTGCCCCGGTTCTCCGCACGACGCAACGGTACTGCACCCCTCCAGCGACCCGGTGGTTTTTGCGCCACCGGTTTCCTTCGCAGTCGGCACGTCACCAGCTGTCGTTGCTCCACTGCGGTCCTCTCTTCTGGTGGCGTCGTTTCACCACCACCATCGTCAACAAGTGAGTTAGAACAAAGGGGGAGGGTCGGGCCATGTTCATGCGGTATGTTCCCTCCTCTTTATGGTGATATCAATCGGATGTTCACAATCCATTATTTGAACGATGATGAACGGAGGGCAAAACACATACATAGAACAATCCCCTACCTCGCTTGTTGGTCGTTGACGGTGGAAGGAGAGGAATGACGGACGTTGATTCATTGATGTCGGGAAGCGTCCGTGGTAGGACACCGGTGGAGAAGCGTCGTCGGTGTTCTTCGCAGTCGGATCCCTCTATTTTGGCTTGGTCGACGATCGAAGAAAGAGTTCATAATTCTTCGATAGACGATGAAGAGGCCTTCTTTAGGTTATTCTTTGAGGGATAATTCTCCAAGTTTTCTCTAAGTTCTCTCTCAAAGCTCCAACAAAAGGATTTCCAACCAAAAATAATGGGTTCTATTAACCCATTATTTAATTTGTTGGCCAAAGAATTTAAAATAATTCAAATGGGTTTTAAATTAATTAAGTGAATAAATTCAATTAATTAATTGAGAGGGTTGGAAAAATTAATTGGTGGGGTAGGTGGAGGGTTTCATCCCACATAAATGGGGGGTTAAAGGGGGTTTAATGCCCGTGTGGGCCCCACCGAGGATATCCTTCCAATGGAGGTTATGTGCGGGTGGGCCCCACCCCCATAACTTCTCATGGGAGGTTATGGGGTGGTGGCCCCAAACTCTAACCTCTTCTTGGAGGTTTTAACCACCAAAAAATAAAAATAACTTATCACCTTATTTTTATTTAATTTATTTAAAAAACCCAAAAACTAACTTCCATTACTGACCAACTACTATTGAGGTGAAAGTATTCTTAAGCGAATACCAGCACTATGAGTTCAACAGTGCCCCTAGAATTCAATTCAGAGCACCGGTTCAAATGTTATAAAATACCGCTCGCACATTTACTGAACGTACCCAAACAAAACTTCAGAAATTTATCCCGGGCACACCAGGCCTTGGAATAAAGCACCGCAAATTTTCTAGGACTCGTAAAAATCCCATGAATTTATGAAAAAAATTTCCACAAAATTTCCAATTCTTTACAGAACACCATCCCTCTTGCATAGTGGTAGGGAAAATCTATCTTTTAGAAAAACATCCATCTAGATAACCCATCATTACATGTTTACTTCTAGTGGTTGATGCAATGTTATAATCCCAACCCATCCATCCTTATTGTGTTATCTCTTGTAACATGTGTAATATCCCATTTCATCTTTTCTCTCATACCAAACATGGATTATGTAATCTTTAATTATTATTTTTTGTTTTCATATCCTGATTTAGATGCATTATAATCAAAAGTAGGGAATTATTTCATCCTAAAATAATCAAATTAAACAACATATCTCCAATTAGCCCTAGAAGCATGGATTTAAACTATGTTTCATATCATCCAAACAACATGATGATAAAAAATAGAACCACTGCTAGTCTTATTTACATAATTTTAATTCATGAAACAAGCATCCTTGACATATATTGTTAGACTGAACAACCTTCATCCTCACTGTATTATGTTTTACTTTGGGATAAATAACCTTTAAGTAAAACATTATGCTTAATGAAACCACAAATTTTCCAAGTTTAAAAACTAAATGATTCCTTGATTCTCTACTCATATGATTCCCTTTTGTGGTGGTGTCATTTTCTTACCACACCATGCTTTTTGATTTGGGTTAACTACCAAAATTCCCCCAACAACTACATGTGTCTTGATTCCCATTTCAAAAGATACATAGTGACATCATTATTTATTAATGGAAGACTAGAAAAAATATCCAACCAAAACTATCTAGGTTTCTAGGATTCTTATTTTACATATGTCAACACCCTTCCACTTCCCAACACTTATATAATGTCCCAATGACTTATTCTATATTTATGATCGATCTTTATATGGGATATTTCCAAATTGATTGATTCATAATTCATGATATACTATGTCCCAACCAGATGAATATTTTTGGGTCAATCTAGATATATAATTTATATTCTACTATTTATACATAGTTAGGAAACTCTTACCAATCTATGTCAATTTGAGTGATTCTTTTATCACCAGGGAACCCATGCATTTCCTCCCCTTTCAGGTACATGGGCCAAATCTACAATGAAAATCCAAGAAATATTAATGGATTTTTTCTAATTTAAATGTATATAATGATTCATATTTAATCAATCCTTGGACCAGCTATAAATTTTACAAAATCCTTAAATCATCTTATTGTCGGGTGCCCCTCCATCAGGTTCCTTTCACCCATCTGACAACAAGATGAAGTTATTATCCAATGACATAGTCAAATATGGTAATCCTTAAGATTCATATTGATGTTCAAATTATCATGACCTTAAAATATATATGTATTTCCATATGGTCTCAATACCATATCCATAGACTAGGAACACCCCCCAAGTCAATGTTGTATGAACATAAATTTCATCAACCCCAAATGACCGAATTTTTACAACCCTAAACTACAGAACTCTTATGATATTATCTCTATTACCATAAGATAGTATCCCCCATCAGTCCCAACAGTTCAAGATTAGACTATAAAAAATTCATGATAATATCAGTCACCTCCTTAAAGGATGATCAAATTCCACTATCATGTCTCTCAGGTGGTGGGAATTTGTGTATCACCTAAACATTATTAGACCATAATCCCTCTATGTATTTATTTAATATAGATATGGTTAATTCATGATGTCACAACCCTAATAGTACTTCAAATAATCCGATGAATCCATTCTGTAAACACACTTTTCCCCCTTGTTTTGATTCAACATTCAATTTAATTTCTAAATAGATACCCCTCATTCAAAATTGATTGCTCAGGTTCCCTCATCTCAACCCAACTCCCACCCCATATATATATCCAAGAAGAAATATACATGGGGGAAATATACTAGAACCAATATTTTAAATATGATTAATTATTATCATCAAAACCATTCACTCTAATTTCGTGTGATATGGTTGTTGATCCTACCTTTCAGATAGTCACCATGTGGCCACACACAGTTTATCTTCCCATATCCTCAATTAAAATTCTCGAAGTCGAAACATACCTTTCTCCCACATCTATTTTCATAAGTGGATTTGAAAAACCCTTGATGATGTGACATTGTAAATAATTATTGTTGTTAGTGAGAATCAGTCTTTTAGAAATACAACCAACCATATTCCACCATATTCATGGGTTACAAAATAGTGGTTGATATGGAATTCCAAGCTAGACTCATCCATTCTTATTATTCACCCTATTGTGATTTTTCAATTTATTTTTATCTCTTGATTCTCATATTGGGAATGAATCCCAAGGGATAAGAGGTTTCAGCTGACAGTTATATTAATTTAATCAAGATGAAATGAATTCAAAATAGGGTGTTAATTAAAATAATTTTATTTTCTTGAAAATTATTAGGTGGTTTGTTCACAAGAAACAACTTCTCCTTCACACAGAGAGTTTTCAAATGAATTTTCTCAAGAAATTTCTTACAACATAATTTCTAAAATATTACTAAAGGATTAAAAGGCTTATTGAGAACTTTTCAAATCCTCTATTTCAATCCATTCCTAGGGGTTCACTTTGGCCATCTTCATCTAGAGCCTTTCATGCATAGCCTTGCGCTCTGCTAATAAAGACATGAATTTGAAAATGTTGACATTATCCACTACTATCTAAGTCTTCAAGTGGTCCACCTCCTCCTCCATAATATTAGAATACATATAAATTTGTTTATCCACCAATCCTTTCCGGGTGATCCCCCAAGGTTTCATGATGAAATCCCACAAAATTAGCCAAATATGTGTCCCTAGAAGAGTATAACTATAATTCCTTCTTTTTCTACCGCTTAACCATAAATTCATAGGTTATAAAATAATGTGAATCATATTCTACCCCACTAGTTCCCATGGTCTCCATAAAATGGTGGAGTTTCTTTATTTGGTAAACCATCAGACCTAGTGGTGTGCAGCTAAGGAGGCCTCAGATATTCTTCTATACCCTTTTCTAGATCACCCAGTTCTCCTCAACTATGTCTGATATAAAAAAATATCATCTGGATTAGGCTAATATGTGGTTAATGGATTGAGAATTATAGGAGGAGGTTCATCTTTAGGATGCATCTATCTTGGTTCTTCAAATGTGTGAGGAGGGATTGGCTCTTTAGGTGTCACCTCCTTAGGCAATGACCCCACCTTTGGGATCATTATAGGCTATTAATAATAGATTAAAAACTCTTATTCCTTCTCCCCCTCATAAATATTGTGCGATTCATTCTTCTACACTACCTCAACATCCATTAGTTTGGTAAAAATTACTTCAAACCCATCAGCAAAAATAGTTCATACTCCTTTATGGGGATAAAAGCTTCCATAATATGTTAGATATTAATTCAAGCTATGTTAAAAAAATAAGTGGGGTTATAGAATGATAAAATTACTTCCATGAAATTATTGATGAGATCATAGTCCCACTCTAACAGAAATAGTGGATTCTAAGATGTGATTTACTACTCAACCACGACACCAGCCATAGGACATAGGCCGAAGGCACTGGAGTCATAATACAATACCGAGGTACCCTCATAATCAATAGGAAACTCATTATCCACTACATGGTACTTCTTGAATATGTGTACAATATATATAAAGAAAAAATCAATCATGATAGTATAGAATACCATTAAAATAATTAAATTGAAGTATTCTTTTTAAGATAACATTACTATCCATATGAGAGGTTGATAATAATTGCACATAGAAGATGAACTTTTCCAATGGACAATGGTGCCTCAAAAATATCGGTATAATTCACTCCATGAACTACTAGAAAGGTAGGGAAGTTATGAAATACTGGACATGTTTCTTGACTATAATATCCCTAAACACGTACTCCTAGATCTTATGATAAAAATATAATATTTATATTTATGTATATGATACTGATAAACATGTCCATATTTGAACCATCCAAAACATAGAAAATCAAAATAAAATATTTTAACAGTTAAATACACAATGAAATTTTAGGTTTAAATTTTTTTAGAATTTTGGAAAACATTTTCAAAGATGAAATATCCATTCAATATCTTTTTCTAAAAAAAATGTTCATTATGAATACATGATTTCTTCACTGATGGTAGCATCCATATCTAGAAAATCAGCTTTATTATCTTTTCTACACATCCTTAAACCATATGAAAATATTTTCAAAATGAGGTATGAGTACAAAAATTTAAGTAGGGGATACAAAAGTACGAAATATTTTAGTCCAGTGAAAAACCTAAAAACCCAAAAAAATTCCTATATAACAATATTATTTGAGTATGTGAAATAAATAATAACCTCTCAAAAAAAAACAATATTCTAAATTGAAACCATTAAAATAAATATTATGAAAATAGAAACCATTGTAAGAAATTTAGAGCATCATATTCCTATCCAATGTTCAATAATGTCAGAAATAAATGGAGCCTTGTTAAATAAATAAGTGAATCCACCGTGGTTAACTCCCTCATTCATGCCTTTGAATACAAGGTATATTACCAAATGTATTGGGGAGATATATTAGGCTCACCCATTTGTATAAGTTATACAACCCCTAGATTTTGTAGTATCTGTCCTCTGAAATAAATTAAATTAATTTGATATCTCATATTAGAAAAAAAAAAACTTATTTCAAATAGTATGAATCATAAAAAATCACATAGGTAACCAAAAAACGTTATAAGTGAAGAATTAATGAAATAAGAGGTATTTGTTTTTTGAAATTAAGGAATGTATACAAGTGAAATAGTAACTTGACCTTTGAAATAGTAATGTGAACCTTAGGAATAGTAATTTGGACAATAGAAGAGTGTCCGTATATATTAAAGTGTAAAAAAATTAGGAATCTCATAAATGAAAATATGATATAATTATATCATAGAATAAAAAAATAAATAATTTGAAACTGAAAAATTAAGTGTCTGTATTTTTATAAAACTAAAATGTTTATTTATAATTTTACAATTAATATAATGATTTAAAATAAACTTTATTTAAATAAAAAATAATCATAAATTAATATTATATTTTATTATTATTATAAGATAATTTAATGAGACCTTAACTACATTTTCAATGTGTTATAAAATGAGTTAAAATTTTAAAATTAGTATTTTTTGAGTAAATGATGTTTTTTAATTAAAAATAAATTTCTCATATTTCTAAAATTATTTTCAGAAAATAGTTTTCATTTTTTAATTTTATATTTTCAAAAATGGTTGAGGTTATTTTTTTATTTGTCAAAAATAGTTGATTTTTTTGTGAATAGTGAAATACGATAATTTATGGTATAAGATCAATACATGAATTATTGTGTTGTAGATGATGTATGGATGATATAAGCCCATAATCTAAAGGTATCCTTAATTAAATTAATTAATTTATTGATAAGGATTAAAATATTTCTTTATTGAGCCAAAATAATAAACTAATGAATAAAATAATCAAAAAACACCCCTTATCCTCTACTATAAATATCACAGCTCACCACAACTTCTCCTCACACCAACAAATCCTTAAAGTTTGTCCAATTTCTACCTATTCCTTATCCAAAACTGCTCCCCCAAGTTCTGGTCTTTCTAGACTCACCAGAAGAAAATTTTAAGGTTCTTTAAGAATTTTCTCAAGGAGAATAATTCAAGAAGTCAAATCCCCTTTTGTTCTATTAATTTTTCTAGCAATTTCTTTTCTTTTCCTATCATTTACATACCTTATCTATCCAAAAATGCATGATAATTCCATTATCTAGTATATAATTGATTTTTTTTTAATTTCAATTTAATATTAATCCTAAACCCCCTTCCCCACTCCATTTATTCTAAAAATGAAATCATAATCTGTGATGTGTCAATTTACCGCTATCGTGGACAATGCCTTTTCATTTTCCATTACCACCATCAAGGATGGTCATAAAACCATTATAATGGTTATAAAAAAATTTAAAATGTATATTAAAACTCATATACTCTTCTGGAATCAGTATATATACATAATATTAATGAATAAAACAAAAAAAGTGCATGATGATCTAAAAACAAAAAAAATAATATATATGATTGTCATTAATGTTTTATATAATAAATTAGTCTAATATATGAAAAAATGACATATAATACCATTTAATCTTGTGTAATTCAATTAATAATGTATAATTTCAATTCTGGATAACTATTCCCATTTTACATGATCATTCATACATGTATATAAGTGAAACAATCATGAAAACTAAAGAAACAAACACTCTATAATAATAGAATTGAATATTATAACTCATAAAAAAGGTCATAAATGAAATTAATAAAATTTTATTAAATAAAATACATGTTTAATAGGTTATTTATTAAATTATTAATAAATCAAATTTCATTATCTGGGTCATTAATTCCAAGTACAGAACACTTTCGGACATAAGGTAAGGCATTATCCCTGAACTTCCATTTTTCTTTTCAGTTACTCTTTCACCCTATTTACACAATGAAATTATTAATTATAATTTTTTAATCATTCTAAATTCTATTTTATGTTCCAAAAACTTTATCCAGCTCAATTTTTCTTTATTTGAGGGGGAAATACATGTTTTAAAAGTTCCCTTTTCAGTTCCTCATGATAAGAAAACTTGTTTTAGGGAACTTTATAATTTTATACCCATTTTCAAGTAAAATAGATAATATGTTTTAATCTGCCAATATTTTTCTAAAGTCTCACATTTTACCATGAAAAAAATACATTCTTAATATTAAAATTTTATAAAAACAATTATTCCTTTTATATTTTAAATTCTCTTTATTATTTTCCCTGGGCCGCACTAAAGAGGCTCATTTATAAAGTTTTATAACCACTAATTTTTAAATATTTTCACTTCCTTTGAACATAATTTTTTATGATATATGCTTATATTACATTATTAAAGTCCAAGTTTTATTTAAATATATTATTTCATAGACACCATTATGATATTTCATTTGGTTATTCCTTATTCACCACTTGTTCCTTGTGCATGGTGTATGTATACTTTGTCTTTCATTTGTGATCATTATTTATTAAAGATTTCATTAAATATCTATATTTTTTATATCATGGATATTATAATTACTTATTTGTGAACCATTTTAACATATTGGGTTTTCTTTGAATTATATTTTTATTGGGGGAATATTTATGAATTTGTATCCTCGAATGAATACAAATATTTTGATAAGTCATACTGTTCATGAATCGAATCTATATATGACCAATTATTTAGACTTACAATTATGGGTGTGGCCTATTATAGATATCCCCTCGATGCATTGAATGGTCTCGTAAGTAAAATTAATTATCTAAAACCCCTTTATGTTTGTTTCCATGAAGAATATGATGGGTTGTACCAAAAAATTAAATTTTCTTGTCAGTTTAACGGTTTATGTTCTAGATACCTAATGTCCAATAAATAATCATTTTCTTTATTCATTATTCATTTATTACATTCCATTATATTTACCCTATGATAAAATATATGGATGAATTTTTATTCTCATTTTAATGATGAAATGTGTTTTTCAGTTTTTTACCTTTACGTAATTCATATGCCTTATTTACATTTCTTTACTTATTATTTATTCATGTAACCCTTACTGATCATTTGAGATCACCCTTCAATTTTTTTCTTTCCCCAAGTTATGAAGATGAAATCTTTGAATAAGTGAAAAGAAGAAAATTATTTTCTTTTGTTATGCGCTATGTTTAAATACCAATATAATAATGGAACAATGTATGTGTCTAGTTTTTTCAAGAATACTAAACTAATTGATCCCTGGTCATGTGATCTATTATATAAATTCCATTTTATTAAAATTACAACCAACTCCAGGACAATGGGGATATGGTTGTTATAGTTGGTATTAGAGAAATTTTAGTAGAAAACATGGGAACTAGATTTTAAATAAACATGAGATTTAAAATAACTCGTTATAGTTATTTTTTCTCAATACTCATGCCGATTATGAGATAAAATACTATGTGTCATTATTTAGTGATGGAACCTAATGGAAGAAAAGTAATTAATACCCTTATAAAATTTATAGATTTCCCTACTGAGCAAGTCAACATATTTATTGTTGGATTTGATTAGATAATGTTAATATTAGGATAAAATACATAGGTTATGAAGAATAACAATACTACACATATGTTAGAACATTTCATGTGAAAAAATTACCCATATTTTAGTAGGACTACTAATATAGAATTAGCTGAGTAGTGGATCAAATCAAATGAAAATATATTTCTGACATTTGGATGCAATGAAAATGAAACGATAGTACTGAAAATATATTATCTCAAAGGAGATTATAATACATGATGGGGTTAGTCCATAATTCTATGGAGGAAGATGACATAGAATACATGTAATGGAGAACATTTAAAGAAACATTCTTTATAAAATATTTCCCTCCTGAATAGTTAACTAAAATTAAGAGAAAATTACTTAGCATAAATCAAAGGGGATAATATAGTGTTACAAAGAATGAGGCTACCCTCACAAGAATATCCAGATATGCTATATATTACATATGTGATTCAGAATATAAGACTGATCATTTATTTTAAGGTCTTAATCCATGTCTCCTAAGGGAAATGTATTCTCAAACATTTTCATCTAATGATAAAATATTAATAAATTCCATAAAAATAGAGAAGGAATTTTTTAGATCATATATGTTCAAGGGAAATCAAGAGAATACGTGGTCTTTTGATAACCAAGGAAGGGGTGAAGCATTAAATAATAAAATGAGAATGAATAAATTTACATTATGAAAAAATTGTGGAAATAACCCTCTTTGTAAATGCAAGAAAGATTTTTGATATTATTACCAGTGTGGAGAAAATGGGTCATCGAGAAAATTAATACAAGGGGAATAATAAAATCAATTATGTTCAATTATTTTATCTATAATTAAATCGTTGATTATTCAAATTAATTTCCCATTTGTCAATTTAATTTACCACATAAGAGGCTAAGGAGAGATGGCCAAGCTTATACACTAACCACAGCTAAATTATAAGTACCCAATGATGTGGTGGTAGGTACACTAATCCTATCTTCAAATTTATCCAACTATCTATTTGATTATGGATCATTAAACTCTTTTATATATACCTAATTTCTCATGAAAATTCAATATTTATTTTTTTATTTATTATGTTATTTAATAGAAAAAACTTCTAAGGGAATTATCATTGCAAAAAAAATGTATTGGGAAGTCCCCATTGTGGCATTTGAACATGCTTTATTTGAGTAACTTAATATCATACATAGGATTAACTTTCCAATAATACTCAGTATGGACTGGATTTCAAAATATGATGTGATAATTTATTATAATAATAATGAAATTATTATTTTTCAAGGAATATATAAAATACCTTATCATTATATAATAAACATCATTATCCTATTCTTAACTAGATCCACCCCCAACAGCTCTACTAGATGAAATTCATCGGGGGGGGGGGGGGGGTAGAAGAGAAAACAACTTCTATGAATGAGTAAAGTCATATTAAAATTGATAATATACCAATTTTATATGAATTCATTGATTTATTTCTTGAGTAATTACATGGACACCCCCCCAAAGCATGAAGTTTTTTTTACTATTGATTTAATCCCTAATGCAAGACCAATAAAAAATTTGCCTTATATAATGGACACTGTGTAATTAGTGGATCTGATGAAAAGACTATTGGATCTAAGTAATAAGGGGTTTATTCACCTTATTATTTATTTAGGGGGATTACCTATTATTTTTTATGAAGAAATATGGATCCTTTAGGTTGCTCAATGAATATAGATAAATTACTACTTCTTTAATAAACAACAAGTATCCTATACATCAAATTTATGATTTATTTGATAATATTTATGGAGATAAATATTTCTAAAAGCTTTTCATTCATTCTAGGTATCATCAATTGCATGTAAATAAAAAAGGAATTCCAAAAAAAATATTTTCAAATAAGTGGTGGACATTTCCAGTTTAGAGTAATATCATTAAGATTAGATACTGCACCCTATATTTTCAAGGTTCTAATGAATAGAATATTCACAGAATATCTTGATGTTTTTTGTTGTAGTATTAATTTATGATATTTTTGTGTATTATAAAATCTATGAGAAAAAATGATAATTAATTTTGGATTAATCTTGATACTCTTTAAAGTAAATATTTATATGATAAATTATAACAGTGTGTATTTTGGCTTTAAATAATTTATTTTCATGGACATACTGTCTCTAAGGGTGGAACCATAGTTTATCCTATGAAGACAATGGTAATAAAATAATGGCATATTCCAATGAACATAATAGAGGTATGTATTTTTATTGGTTTATAAGTATAATATGAGTGTTTCATTCAGAATATTTCACAATTGGATAACCATTTAACCAATCTCACATGTAAACAGGTTATGTTCGTATGGAAAAATCAATGTGTATAATTATTTGATGAATTGAATAAAATATTATTAAATGCTCCATTTTTTAATTTACTATCAAAAAATTAATGATTTATGATATATACTGATGAACCAAAGAAAGTATTGGGTTTTGTCCTTTTGAAAAAATTATAAATTTATTTCATATTCATCATGGAATTTGATGAATCCCAAAAAAATTATCCAACTCATGACCTTGAGTTAGTGTCCATAATATTTTATCTAATGATATGGAGACACTATCTCTATGTATTAATATGTGAGATATATATATAGGAATATTTTGAAACACAACTTTACACAAAAATAACTCAACATGAGGCAATGAAGACGGCTTGAGTTACACAAATATTATGATTTCTCAATAAACTCACAACCATGAAACGAAAATGAGTTTACATATGCATTAATTACAAAATATCATGTAATTATAACCCAAATGTGGATTAAGAAAGATCTTATGTTCATTGATCTAGTAAATATGGATATGGTAATTGTCAAGGAATAGGAAAAATCACACCTTTTGAAAATGATTGTGAAACCATCGTTAATGGAGAAGATAAAAAATATATTAATTTAATGATGAGAATTTCCAAAAGAAAATTAATGCCGTTAAGGAAAGAAGAATGGAATACTTTGTTTATTATGAAGTAATTTCAAAATTTTGGAAGAAGTTATGTGACCCATCAATACCTAAGAAAAAACGGGAACTATTAGATGATGTCCATATATCAAACATATATATACACCTTTGTAGTACCAAAATGTATAATGATCTGAAAGAAAATTTTGGTGCTATTTTATGAAGTAGGAAATTTGTGGCTATGTGTCAAGATGCCTAGTTTGTCAACAATTGAAGGCTGAGAGACATAATTTTAGTGGATTCATGAAACCTTTATCTATTCATATGTGGATGTGGGATGTCATTACTATAAACTTCATCAATGGATTACCAAATATTCCAAGAAATAATGATGCAATATGGAAAATTATTGATCGACATACCAAATCTACACATTTCCTCACTATAAGGGAGGATTTTCCTCTAGATCAGCTTATGAGAATATATATTAATGAATTTTTATGACTTCATGGTATTCCTTTATCTATTGTATCTGATTGAGATCCCCATTGCACATCAAAATTATGGAAGAGTATTCAGAAGTAATTGGATACTGATCTTTTTATGAGTACTTATTATCACCCTCAAACTAAGTGATATTCCGAAAGGACTATTCAAGTATTTTAAGACAATTTGAGATTATTCTCACTTGAATTTCAAGGTATGTGGGATCAGTATTTACCTTTGGTGGAATTTTCTTATAATAATATTTTACATTATAGTATTCAAATAGATCCATATGAAGCATTATATATCAAGATATGTCAAACTCTAACTTTTCAGTGTGAATTTAGTGAGAGGAAAAAAAAGAATAGAACTTATTGAAGAGACAACAATAAATGTAAAGACTATTCAGTCTCATATTAATGAAGCTCAATGTTGGAAAGAAGTGTTATATTGAATACCAAAGGAAGGATTTGGAATTTAAATTGGGATATCATGTCTTTTTGAATGTATCACAGTGGAATGGAGTCTTAAGGTATTGTAAGAAATGGAAACAAAGACTAAGGTACATAAAAACATTTGAAATTTTGAAACGAATTGTGGTTGTATCTTATTGAACTATATTGATGTCAAGTCTCTCCAAAGTAAATGATGTGTTCCACATATCATTATTAAATAAGTAAATGCCAGAACAAACATATGTACTCACCTATAAAGAAATATAACTGGAACCATATTTGTCTTACTTCTCGAGCCTATCGAAATTATAGACATAGTAGAGAAAGTGTTGATAAATCCAATCAATTGGATGTTAAAGGTTATTTGGAGAAACCATAAATGGAAGAAGAAAGGTGGGATCCTAATGATTTTACGAAGAAGAACCACCCACATCTTTTTATATGAAAATATTCATAAAACATTTCGATAATGGAATTTTTGAAGGAGGGAAGAATATAACATCAAAATATTTTACAATATGTATCATATTAAATAAATTAAATTCATTCAATATATTATATTGAAAAAAAAACAATTATTTAATATAGTATAAATAATATAAAATCACATTTATAACAAAAAACAAACATTATAATTGAATAAGGAATGAAACAATCGTCATTTTCTAGAAATTAATGTATTTATACCAATGAAATACTAACTTGACATTTGAAATAGTAATTTGACCCTTAGAAATGTTAATTTGGCCAATAGAATAATATCCTCACCTATGAAAGTATAAATATTTTTTTTCATCGTATAAATGAAAATATTATATAATATTATAATATTATAAGTAAATAAATATTTCAAAAATGATAAATTAAGTATTGGTATTTTTATAAAACATAAATATTTAATTACCATTTTATAATTAATATTAATATTCAAAATAATTTTTTTTTCATAAAATATAATAATAAATTAATATTTTCTTATCTTAGGATTATAAAATAATTTTATTACACCATAATTAGTTTTTCAAAATGTTATAAAATAAATTAAAATTTATAAATTTTATTTTTCGAGTAATGATGAATTTAATTAAAAATTACATTTAGAATATTAGTAAAATTAATTTCATAAAATGGAGTTCATTTTTCAATTCTACACATTTAAAAATGGTTAGGGTTATTTTTTCATATTTTTCTAAAATAGTTCAATTTTTTTTTGAATAGTGAAGTACAGTAATAAATTATATAAGCTAAATACATGAATTATTGAGTCATAGATGATGTATGAATGATTTAAGCCCATAATATCAAAATATTATTCACTATGTTAATATATTTAGTGATAAGGTTCATACTATTCACAGTATTTATCCAAAATAAAAATCTAATGAATAAAATAATCAAAAACACCCGCTCCTCTACAATAAATACCACCCCTCACTACCTATTATCCTCACACCACCAATGTCTTGAATCATGATCAATTTATACCCAATTCGTCTCCCAAAACTCTCCCCCACATTCTGGTCATGATGGTCTCACCTAAAAGTTCATTTCATGTGTTCTTAAGAATGTTCTCAAAGAGAAGAATTCAAGATGTAAAATCCCCTTTTGTTCATTTAATTTTTCTTTTAAATTTCATTTCTTTTTTAGATTTTACATACCTCCTCTATATGAGCATTCATGATAACTATATTATAATATATATACTATAATTATATTATTTTAATTAAATACTCATCATCAAAATCCTTCTCCTCTCCCTTTTATTCTAAAAATGAAAACATCAACCGTGATGTGTCAATTTAGCGCCATCATCGATGATGTGTTTTCATTTTCCATTACCACATTCCAGGATGGTCATAAATCCACTATAATGATAAAACCAGATTATAAAATGTATATTAAAACTCATTTAGTGTTCTAGAACAAGTATATATACATAATAGTTGTAAATAAAATTAAACTAGTGCGTGATGATCGAAAAACAACAAAATAATCTAAATGGTTATCATCAAGGTTTTATCAAAATAATAATCCTAATATCTAGAAATAAATGAATTATATGAACATTTAATATTTTTGAGGTAAATTAATAACTTATAATTTTAATTCTAGAAAAATATGACTGTTTTACATGATCTTCAATACATGTATACAAGTGAACTAATCATGAAAACTAAATAAATAACACTCCCGAATGAGGAAATTTAATCTTATAAAACATCAAAAATTCCATAAGTGAAATTTATAAAATTATAGTAAATAAAAAATGTTTAATAGGTTCTTAATTAAATTATTAATGAATCCAATTTCATTATAAATAATATTAAGCACAAGTGGAGAGTACTTTCAGACATAAGGAATGAGATTCTCCTCGAACATCCATTTTTCTTTTGGGTTACTCTTTATCTCTCATCACCCCAAATGTACTTCATAATTATTATTATGTACTAATCTTAAATTCTATTTATATGTTCCAAAAATATGTACCTAAATCAATTCTTCTTTCTTTTATGGGGGA
This sequence comes from Viscum album, assembly GCA_963277665.1. Classification (NCBI taxonomy): domain Eukaryota; kingdom Viridiplantae; phylum Streptophyta; class Magnoliopsida; order Santalales; family Viscaceae; genus Viscum; species Viscum album. Next base: position 1,623,222,018 of record OY728159.1, on the reverse strand, counting down.
ATACATGATTTATAAGGTTTTATTTTCAATTACTCCCTATAAGTAAGCCCAGTTTAAGGAAACATTCCAAATTCTTAACCAATTTCAATTGACATTCATAATATATTTTAATCTCCCAATATTTTTATAAAATAAATCATTTTATCATTAAAAAAATATCATTTTTCGTTTCTAGTCTTATACAATCAATTATACCCTTTTCAATTTTAATGTATCTTTATTATTTTCCTATAAACTACACAAAGGAGGCTCATTTCTAAAGTTTATTAACCAATATTTTTTAAAAAAATTCAATTAATTTAAAAATATTTTATCATTATCAATACATTTTTTCTTATTAATGTACAAGTATGTTATAAATCCATTTTTTCATGCACACCATTATGGTATTCCCTTTGGTTATGCCTTATTCGCCACTTATTACTTGTGTGTGGTGTATGTGTACTTCCCATTCATTTGTGACCATAATTCATTTAAGAATTATTTTAATATCCCTATTTATTATATAATTCATCTTATTATTTCATTATTCATGTACCATTTTTACATGTAGTTTTTTCTTTGAATGATTTTTTAGTCCGGAGGAATATTGATAAATCTGTATCCTCTACCCAATACAAGTATTTTGTTAAGTCATATTGTTCATGAATTGAATATATGTATGAAGAATTATTTTGACACACAATGATGGGTTAGGACCAGTTATATATATCCCCACAATGAATTGATATGTCTCATGGGACAATACAGTTGGAGACATACCCTTTTTATTTGTTTCCAAGAAGAATCAGACATGTTTCTACCAGTGGGCTTAAACCATCTTGACTGTATAATAGTTCATGTTTCAGATACATGATGTCCAATAAATAATGATTTTCTTAATTCAGTATTATGTTATTACTTTCTATGGTATTTTCACTATGATAAAATCTATAGATGGATTTTGATTCTTTTTTTATTAATGGAATGTGTTTCTCCGTTATTTACCTCACCATAATTCTTATACCTTATTGACTTTGCTTAAATTTTTATTTATTCATGAAATCCTTAATGGGAGTTTAATATCACCATTTTATTTTTTACTCTCATTAGTTTGTGAAGATAAAATATTTGAATAAGTGATAAGAATCAGTTTATTTTCATTTATTATTTTTTATGTTTGATTACTAATGTAATATGGGAACCATGTGTGTATGTTGTTTTATCACGAATACTAAACTGATCGATCCATGGTGATATGATCTCTTGTAACTATTCTATTGTAATAAAATATCCACCAACTCTGGGCTACTAGGGTTGGGGTTGTTATATAAGTTTTGTAATGCTAACTAGTTTATATAAGTTGTATATGGATTACCCATTCTTATAAGGTGTACCAAGATCACCCATTCCTAAAAGATATATTGGGGTCACCCATCATCATATAAAATTATCATGTACCATATCATGAATAAAAAAACTATTGTTTCACCATTTTATCATAAATCTGTTCAAAAACTATTTTATACCCATATATGAAGAACTTTTGGATATTAAAATACAATTTCTATTTACAAGCCCATTTTAAAAACTAAAATACACAAATGAAATAAAAGGATGATTTTTCATTTAATAAATCATAGATTTATTTAATGTAATCGAAAAATAAAATGATGTTCGTGATGGTTGTAAAATTCATTAATGTTGTATATGTTAAAATAGAACTTTAAATTTTTCCTTTCAAAAATAAAGTCAAGACTTTCTGTATAAAATGTATAAAATGATTCCATTTGAGAACATTGGTTAGATTAAAATGATAAAAAAATTTCCTCCATAAATCACTTCTATTCATATAAATTAATCCAAAATATAATTTTAAGAATATGTACATGGATGAAAAATATTTATTAAATAAATCCTTAAAATATTTAAAAGAATTTTTTATGTTGATGTGTTTTTAAGCTCATGTATAACTTATCACACAAATTTTTTATTTTTTTGAAGAATATTTTTTAATATTTTTTTTTATTTTTTAATATAATTTTACAAAATAATCAATCCCTTTATTTTATTTATTTCCATATTATATTCAATTACATAATCATTTAATTTCATGTCAAATGTTTTGATGATATTCGGTTTATATTTCCAAAATGACATCGACGGGTTGAATATATTAAAAGTGGTAATTCTTCCATCATCTTTGGAATTAGAATAATGATATAATTATAATTTATATACATTATTTATTAATTTAAAAAAAAACCATAAAATATGGTTACGATAAATTAATTATGTTACAATCATGAAATGGTAGGTCAAATGTACATATGAGTATCATTTCTATTTTTCAATGATTCTGAATGAAAGTAGGAAAGTATTATTTTATTATGAGATACATATTATTATATCATAAATATAATATTATATATTTTAATACTTCGTATATGTTATTAATTTTATGCGGTGATGAAAAAAATCGCATTGCATCATGGAGGTTGTATTCTACACATACGTAAAAACAATGTTAGCATTTTTCAAGGGGTGAAAAGGTCAGAAAATAGATGATATATTTTCATCCTATAATGATTATTATTCCATTAATATCATATATATATATACATACATATTAAATAAATCATTACAAATATCTATAAAAGGTTGTGATGTAAAACAAATTGACCGCTTCTTCAGGTGGTAATCCTTGGGACACACAAATGGTGGATCCATTTCCCATTTGATAGAAGGAGATGAATATAGGTTATTCCATAAGAATAAAAGAATCAATATTTATAATATTCTAGATTTATTATTTAAGTTTTTTTAAGAATATTTTAATGAGGTGTTAGAATAATAAAAACTAAAACATTTAGTTAAAATCTATATACCTTCTTCATGTGTCCTCCTTTTATCTACACATTAAGATGTATATGGTTTGTATTATACCATAAATAATACCTCTATAATTTTGGGAGGGATGTTAGGAATGGATTTTGTTATGTATTAACTTATATATAGTTCTAAAAAGTTTTGAAGAAGATATTAGAGTATGTCAGCTTTTATAAGTGTGGGGTGGGGCATTCTTGGATTTTCTTAGAGTATTAAATTAATATAAATTAATTACAATGGAAATATTGAACAAAATTTATATATTTCTATTATATTATGATTATTAGTATAAATAATCTCTTATAATAAAATTTGGACAAATTTTTGGTTCTTTTTCACCCTAATCTCTTTGTTTTATTTCATTGATAACCCATTTGAAAACTACCATGATACCAATGTTTTTTAATCTTTATGGGTAATGAATTTAACCATAGAAAGATAAGGGTCCCATTAATATGACATCGATGATATTTGATACCATATCCCATACAATATTCTAAATATTCTTTTTTATCAATTTTAAATTCTTTAATTAAATATTATTTATTAAAAAATATCATAAATTAGAATTTTAGAAGTATATGATATAATATAATATAATATGTGTCTAAATCATGTTAAATGATTCCAAAATGAATGAATAAGAATATAAAGAGTATATGGTATTAATATAATCATACAATAAAATTTATATAAGATTAAATATCATTTTAAAACTTATATTTTGGTTTAACTCCTTGGTTATCAAATTATAACTTAAGTTGTGGTAATGGATTTTTCAATATTATAGGGTTACAACATTACTTATAAGGGGAAAATCATGTAATAAATTTACAATAGATGAAAATTTCATTCATTTATCATACTATGGGTCTTGTTTTAATATTTTTAAGAATTTTATATAATTTAATAAAATATAATTATCATAAAATACTATTAATTTCAATTCAAGAACTATTCACATAATTTGACATTTAAAATACTAATAAAAATGGAATCATAATATAAACCTTTAATAAATATATATTATTTTATATTTATCTTTAAAATTCAAGTTAAACATTAAATCAACAAAAAATTAATTTTAGAGTTTTTAAAATCATTTACATAATTTATATACTAGTTACATAAGCACTCGGTTGGTGTTACATACACATTTAAGGGAATTAGTTCATCACTAAAATTGAAAATTAAATTAACACGATAAAAAATATTAATTCAATTTTCAAATAACCATTTATAACCAAATGTAATATTTTTTATCCCTTTCACAAAATTGTATATATATTAAAAGTAAGGGTGGCATTTTTTACTTTATAAGTACATAAAATAATGTAAAAGTTGTAATCAAGGGAAAGATCAAATAAATTTTCCCATTTTTTATGTTTTTATGATTATAGAATAAATAAAATAAATCTATTAAATATTGGAATGTGATGGTTTTATTTTGAGACCTAATCATATTATTTTTTACCTTCATTACCGAATTTACATTTACCGGTGTAACAAAAATTTACTATTGTTACTATTCATAATGAAAAAATGGAATTATTTGAAAAATTTGAACCCTATGGTTACAAATATGGGATCAATATTTAAAGATTAAATTACTAAAGTGAGATTAATTAATTTTAGATAAAAACAAAAAAATGGAATGAAAAATAGCTTTTAAAAAAATGAGTGTCTGAGCCAAAAAATGAACTTACCCAAACTCATATATAATGATGAATCATATGTAATTAATTATATTAGGTTTTATTAATTGATAATTAATTCAATTTAAGATCAAATAGTATTTTAAATAACTTTATTTATGGAATTTTAATTATAGTTTTAAAAAAATATGTATTTCTTCACTATGCACTAAAAAATATATTTGTAAGAAAAAAACCAAAACATTAACCATAAGTTAATTTTTTTTTGATTATTAATAAATTATATCATTTTTATAAATTAAAATTTATTAAATTTTTATCAATTAATTATATTATCCATGAAACAAAATTAATAAAACCATTTTTCAATAAAAAGTATTTTTAAGCATATAATATATTTATATAAAATTGAGTACTTATTTATTATGAATTAGTAAATAAATTATTATTACAAAGTACCTTAAAGAATATGTTTTAAAATAATATTACTACTATTCATACCTAAAAATTTTAAGGCTAGACCATAACGGTCAAATTTAAATAATAATATTTCATGGTTTGTTTGAACTCGGTGTTGTGTGTTGTATAAGCGATCGAACAAGGTATTATTTTTTTAAAGTATTTTTGTGATACATAACCATAGTAACAAATTGAATCATATAAATTCAAACATTATCTTGGTAATTAATGGGTTGAAATTTTAAAATAAAGTTTTTAAAATCCCACATCATAAAAAGGGTTAATAAAACATCCTCTAGAAAAAATAAATGAAATACAAAGGTTGTCTGAAATAAAGCATAATTATAATTCAAATTTGTAGAGAATTAGTTTGAAGTGAAAATATGGAAATGGAGGAAACATTAATGTATAAATAATGATGTATAGTTATAGAGACTGTTGGTTATAATAAATTGAATAATCATAATAAAGTCAATTACCAAAAAATAATAAACTGATATGTTTAGAAAAAAGGTAATCAATTCATTATAAATTAAGGTAATTGGAAAAAATTTATTTAGGGATCATTTTACTAAGGTTGAGATAATTAATTACAATCTAAATAAGGTCATAATTTAATATTCTTACTCAACAGGGGGAATTTCATCCATTAATCAATATCTACCACAATCTCATCCTTTTCTCTAAATTATGATTACTGATGATACTTTTTTTATTCCCAAAGAACAAAAATCAACTTATAATGGATAACATAGTTCAAAATAGATTTTATGTTATTTATCATACCTTTAGATATTAGCTAAAAACAAAATGGTTATCAAATAGTAAGATAAAATCTATAATGAATAAACCTTCATATGATGAAATATTAGATTAATATCCTAAATTAAAACATAACACCAAAGGTTCAACATTATTTATTACATAAATATATAAATTTAAAACACCTAAAAATATTCTTAAACCCCATAAATAAAAAGGATATGACTACATATTCATCCGAGACTAATTTAAAAATTGTCTCTAAACAACAATTGTTAGTCAAAAGTCCATATATCCAAAAATGTATATTCCATAATCAAATAATCTCCAAAATTAGATGACCATTTTTGTAAATTACATAAATCACCATAAATCCACATTAAAATAATATATTCTTCTAACATAGAATTCATTCTTCATTACTGAAACAAAAACAAATTTTATCCAAATGTATTTATATTTAAATTAATCATATGAATGTCATAAAATAAAAAAAATTCTAAATATAATTTTAATCACATAGTGACCAAATCTCATTTTGATCACATGGTTCACTATATGATAATTCACATGTTCCCAAAATGTAATAACCATTTTAACCTTATAAATATTAATTATCTCAACATCAAACTTATTATTAACCTTCAATGTTATCAATTCAATTAAACATATTTTCTAAAGAATATAAATCATTATTCCTCAAATATCATTGAAATTAAAAAAAATTCTCATGCTAATGGTTTTATTATAATAAATACCTCTCCAAGATACTCCTAATCATCATAAAATCCCCTCACATAAATTTTCCAAAGGATTTTCTATGGAATTAAACTTATTTTCAACCTTAAACATATGAAACCATTAGGATATCAGTAACTTTTAAGTTAACCTCACTTTAAAACACCTTAATTTATAATGTTTTCTAACCCTATTTCGATAAAAATTATAATACCCTCAAACCCACACTATCATATAAAGATCTAAAAGCATAATATTTACATTTTTAGATTATATATTTATATAAATGACCACATTTCAACCATAAAAAACTTATGACATCAAAAGAAAATATTAGATCGCATATATATTCTAGGAAATTTTAGTTTTGGGGTTTTAGAGAATTAGGATAAACTATTTCACAGTGGACACTTCCATTTAGTGTACATTTTTTCCACACAACAAAAATTTATTTATAAATACATTCTCTCTTCTCTCAAGGTAACATCCATATATATAACACTATAATTTTTTCCTTTTATAGTCATCCTTAAACCCTATTAATTTTTTTAATAGGGACGAGTACGAAAATCTCAATAAGGGACATACAAGTAAGACATATATTTGTCATGTGAAAAACCTGAAAACATATTTACTTTATGACAATATTATTTGATAACATGTAATAAATCATAACATCATGGAAAACACACACTTTTTATTGAATAATACATCTATAATCCATTGTAGGGAAATAAAAACCATTTTTATAAACATAAATAATCATAGTAAATACATGTGTTCACTCGTTCTAGAAATAACTAGATCTCATTTCAATACATATTAGAAACGACCCTTGTTAACACACTCTTTGTTTTATTTTAATACAAGAACACTACCCAATTCATTGGACTATTATACAAGGCTCACCAATTTGTATAAGATTTATCTGGATCATCTATTTTTATAAGTAGTATCAGGGTCACCTATATCAAATAAAATGTAGAAGAAAAATATCATGAATAAAAAAATTATGTTTTTAACTTTTCATCGTATACCACTAAAAACTATTTTTAACCCATTTACAAAACAAGTTTGGAAATCAAAAGACCATTTTCTATTAAAAAATGATTTCGAAAAAATACCCATCAATATGGGAATAAGGTTTTTTCTTTTATGAAAACATTGAATCTTCTAAAAGAATAAAAACATAAAATAAAAGTTATATTGGGTATAAAATCCATTGACACTGCATACATCAAAATAGAATAGTCCTTTTTTACTTTGTAAATAAAGTGTAGAATTTCTGTATAAAATTCATTAAAATATTCCTTTTGATTTTTTTTGAGAATTTAAAATGAAACATAAAATTCCCTTTATAATAAATTTATATACATATATATACATCCATAAAATGATAGTAAGAATATGTTAACATAAGAAAAATATTTATAAAATAAATCATTAAAACATATAAAATGGGTTTTTATGTTAAAGTGTTTCTTACCTCGAGTGTGGCTCATTACATATGTTAATTATTATCATCAATAATAAAATTACATTAATTATTTACTAGCTTAATATCATTTTTCAATTTTATTATTAATTTTATTTATTTATTACCATGTTATATTAAAATACATAGTAATTAAATTTCATGTAAGTCTTTTTAATTATATTCTTCTCATATATCTGAAATGCCTTCGGTATGTTGATAGTGGTAAAAGATGTAGTTGTTCTAGAATCTCTATAATAATAATAATCATGAATAATAATAATTTTTCTACATTAATTATACTTTTGAAACCAACCACTAATTATGTTTATTAAAAATGAATTACGTTATGATCATAAATACCGTATGTAGTACATACACATGAGTAAAATTTACATTTTTAAAAAATTATTATGGAAAGAAGATAAGTATTGTTTTTTCATTCCATAATTATGATTATATCATAAATAAAATATTTTATCATCGAATACTTTTTTCATATCATCCATGTGATTTATTGATGAAAAATGAATCACATCACTTTTGAGGGGGTGATAATTCACACGTATGCATGAATTATGTTATATTAATTTAATAATTTAGAAAAATATAATAATGCCCCTCCCCTCACATATAAAAGGTGACCTCCTCTCATATTTTATTCCCATATATTTATCACACAATCTTGGAAAATTCCTACAATAAAGGATACTTATGAGTTTAAATACTCTCATACAATAAATCTTTTAATGTTTTTGCTGATCTTTCCACCCTTATCTCTTTTTTAACCCCTAATAATCTCTTTTGAAAATAATCTTTATATCAATGTATTTTACACTTTAGGGGTCAAGAATATTACAATAAAAAAGTAATGGACCCATAAATGAACCATATTTGATATGTTTAGCAATGTAAAATTCAATTGGTCAAATATAGTACTTTTATTAATTTTAAATCATTTAATAAAATATTTTTTACAGTAAAATATCAATAATTTAATTTTTTGGAAATAACATAAATATTAATATATAATATCTTTCTACCTCATTTCAAATGGAAATAATATTAATTCTTTGGTAAGGAGAATATGGTTTTAATAATTTCATTAAATTAAAATTTTTAAAAGTTTTGATATTATTTTATGGCTTATCATTTAGCTTAACTATTTCGTTATCTAATTTTAACCGTGACTGTGGTAATGAATCTTTCAATATGAAATTATTAGGAAATGACATGTAAGGTTAAAACTAGATCATAAATGGAGAATAAATTATATTTTTAATAATTTTAAATCATACTTGTCATTTTTTAATATTTTATGATTTTTAAATAATTTGATAAAATATACTTAACATAAAATAATATAAATGTTATTTTAAGGGCAATTTATTTAATTTGACACTGAAAACCACTGTAAAAAAATTTAATTAGAATATATGATTTTAAAAATAAATAATCTATCATATTTATCTTTAAAATTTATTTAGACATTAAATAAACAAAAAATATTACTTTTAAAGTTTTTCAATCATTTTTTTACTTTTTTACTATATGCATAAGCACTATATCGTCATTGCAGAAGAATTTATAGTAATTTTTTATCTGTAAAGATAGAAAATAAATTACAATGATAAAAAATAGTTCATATTTTTAATATCTATTCATTACTTAATATAATATAGTTTTATCCCTATCAGAAAATATTATATATATTAAAAGTAGTAAACTGGCTTTTGTGACATTATATTCATATAAAATGATATAAATGTTATAATCAAATTAAAAGATAAATAAATTGACCCATTTTATAATTTTTTATGATTATATTTGAAATATACTCACCTAATGAAATATAGAAAAGTTTTGGATTGATTTTTATACCTTATCATATAATTTCTAACATTAATTAATTACCCAATTTTCCTTTACAGTGTTAACAAATTTTTATTATTGTTACTATTCCTAAGGAAAAAAATAAAAGGGTTATTTTTACCAAATTTTAACCACATGATTCCATATATAGGATCCATTTATAGAGATTTAATTCCTAAAATTGGAAGAACATAATTTAAGATGAAAATAAAAAATGAAATGAAAAATAGTTTTTCGACAAAATGTGTTTTTAAGAATTAAAATGAACTTATATTGAACTGACGTATAATGGGGAATCCAATGTATGTAATTATATTATTAATAATTAATTTATACTTATATTGAATTAATATATAAAGTGACTTTAAAATTACTTTATTTAATGGAAAAAATTCCAGTTTTATAGAAATAATTATTTTTCAATATTAAAAAAAACATTTAATTTGAAAAATCCAAAAATAAAAACCAAATAAAATTTTGATATTATGATTTAAATAATCATATGATATTTATGGAATAAGATTTATAAAATTCAAAAAATAAATTATATTATCCATGATAAAAAATTAGTAAAAATATTTTCAAGGAAAACATATTTTTAAAGAATAAAATGAAATTATAGAAAACTTGGTACCTATCTATTATACATTATCCAATAAAATTAGACTATATAAATAATTGGATATTTTTTAAAAAAATGTTTATTTTTATTTATACATAATAATTCAATTTCTAATTCATAATAGTCACATTTATATTTTAATATTTCCTGATTCAACTATGCTCGATGTTGTGTGTCATATAAATAAGAAAGCAAAGCGTTATTTTTTAAATTATTGAGGTGTAACATAACCATATAGAGTTTTCACATATCCTCTAATTCTTTCATGATCTAGAGGATTTTTTTGAGTCTCCCCTCTCATTGTTTCCTATCTAATTTAATCAGGTTTTGGATATGATAGTGACACCATTGAAGTTATAAAATTTATAGTTATCTTTTTTTGTGTAACCTATTCCTAATACCAAGAAAAATTCATATATTCACCATCTATATAAGGATATGAATGCTCTTTGTTTCTTCCCTTAGATTCTTTATCACCAGATTCCCCCACAACTATGTCATTGAGTGGTTTAGCCACATACAAACCCCGTCCAGGTTTCATGATGAGCATCACTATAACCTGGTCGATAAAGACGACCTCACATCCAGATAATATGATATCTCCTTAAGATAAATTATTTGATATATCATTTCATAATAGAAAATCATGAAAAACCTTGTGGTAATATAATATTTGAGAATGAGTATCATGTTGTACCGAAGTTGTTATCACAACTCTCACCCTATAGATTACAACTTCATCCTAGTGTCTCAAAGATTTAGGGAGGAGTCTTCATATATTATAACTCTAATTTCACATGGATTTTCCCCCAAGACATCATGGGAGAGTCCTAGGAGTCCCCAGAAATCACCATATTTTTAGACTTACTTTCTGGGTGCCCCTAATCAACATCTATGCCCGCCCCAATGCCTTTCTATAGTGTCCATTAGGAGACAAATCCTTAGTGAAATCACTTATTCTTAATTGGATATAATCAATAAAAATTATTTTTACACTAACCTATGACTATAGATCATGAACTGGTTCATATTTACAAGGTAGAAGATCCCCTGTTATCCCCATAGATATGCCACTATCCAACTATGAGTGTGGTTCTGAAGCAACTTGATTGAGGTTTTAGCCAAAAATAGGGTGAATCTCATGTTTATGTCCCCTAAAATCAACATCCAATAGAGTTACAAAATAATACGTAGATGTAACTCATGGTTAACCCATGTGTATACCTATGGTGTGATACATTGGATTCAATAGAACTGGAGCATAAACCAACATGAGTTTTAAAGATTTTAAATCATTTTTTCAATCGATGTATGCTTCTAACACCACAATATTGAAGATCAAAATTTATTCCACCTCTATAGTAACACCATTTACTTTTCATGATTACAATAGTAAGTGGAGTAAATGGTCAAAATTTCAACCACACACGACACCATATCTTATAGTCCATCCACATCCAATTAATCTCTAGAGGGTGCTCCCTGACCATAGTAAGAAGATACTATATGAAATATATTATTGAGGGTGGTATGGGGCTCATGAATTTAATCTTTAAAAAATACAAGGCAGCCCACATGTAAAATAATTTTAATGGGATTAAAATATTTATTGAAAAATCCATCCAGATGATATTCCATAAAAATATATATATAGTTTTTCTATATATGAGATGACGATGTTGGTCTGGTGTCCACTCACTCACTATGACCCCATTGGGAATGAATTCATTCTCACTCTAATGTGATAATCCTAAACTAACATGACCCATCTGTAAAAAATGAATATTTGGAGTCCTACCATACTCAACTCTAGGAATAACATTTTATTCATGCTAAGTCCCCATTAAGTGTACCAAACCTACTAAAAAATGGACCAATTAGAAATATGTTTTCGTTATTCTAAAACTCATAGGAACATCATTTTCCTCCCTAAAATTTTACCCCCATGAATAATTATTAATATCCTAAACCACTTCTTTAAAATGAATTTTTAGATAGATTTAAGAATATTTTAACTACTTTTCATTAAGAACCTCATATGACACCACAAATATTATTAGGTTTTACTCTGTGTATCTCTAATAATTAATCATTGGAAAAAATTCAACATAAATATCATTAAGTGTGGGGATACCATTAATTTAATAGAGATATTATATGTTTATCCTAACTTATTCAGGATCGCAACAGAATCTATTGGTGTCTAATGAACATTTTCTCAATATCTCATAAAGTTGATCTTAATATAATTATGTGGGAAATTATGATATACATGATTCCTCATACAGCCTCAGCCAAAGAGAAAACACATATCACTCTTTGTAGGTGTACCAAACCCTATAAGCCCACATCCATTTATCTATGTTGTTTTCTCTAGGTTTTAGGTCCCTCTCTTTTATCAATCAATGTCTATTGTCTAAAATCTTTTCCTGATACATGATAACATATTATGGGGGTGATGTTTTAGAATAAAGATTATGGTCATTCAATGTTTGTATCATGTTCCAAAAAACTTATGATAGTATTCTGTTATGGTCTCTTATATCAGGATTACTAGACAATATTCTCTATCAAGATGATTTTGAATAAGATTCTGAAATAGTGGTCAACATAGTAACGTCATACTTTGGAATTATGAGACCATCCAATAGGATGTACCCATATAATGATAATCTCTAATTTTGTGGTTATTATTAATGATCAGACCTAATTAACTTGGCTATCATGTTTTACAGACATTGAAATAATTTAGTTGATACAATCCTATGGTTCTCCTCTATAAAATCCATATGAGTAGTAGAATCCCAAGTAGTTGGAGGATCTATGTTTGGTGAGACTATTCAAGTATAATTAAACCTGGTTGAGGATCATTGATGTTTATTTCATAAAAATGAGTTTCATGAAAAGTGTTGGCCTCAAAATGTTTAATTTCTTGATGATATAAGATCTTTTAAAAAATATCTTGTAAGTGTCATTAAAATAAAACATTAATTCATTTAAAACCAAGAATCATACCGCATGAATTGCATGTAAGTGCTGAGTTTCATGAAAATAGGGGTTCAACTCAAATTGTGGAAAATTTCAGTTGTAAACTTTAAGGACACTATCCCTATTTTTAAGAAAAGGGTTTACCTTTTGGATACTTATGATATGTTAGAATATTGGTTTTACTTTTATTTTGTTCCTCTTCTTCCCCATCACACCCAATTTTTAGGGGGGATTATTAGTGCTCAAAAGTTAAATAAATATGAATCAAGGATGAAAGATGAAAAAAAGAAGATAAATTGGGAGACTTTCCTTAAGTCTCATACAAATCATAAATAACCCACATCCTTAACATAGAGTGATGTACATACCATACATTCTGAACATGTGTAATGTCTTTGGAGTCTATAACATGAGGCACCATATAAATTAAAATTTTTAATTCATGAAACTCATCTATGATCTCTCTACATTCGTGATCCAAATGACTATAAATAAAATCAGTTTTCAACTTCAAGGTATATTGGATCTCTAGGGGAATTTGAGGAATGTCATATCTTGTAACTCAACTTATACACCTTATTTAATTGGATCCAAACCATTTCTATAGATTCATATCAAATAGAAAAATTAATTGAATTACCTTGTGTAATCCCTTAAATGTATTAGAATATTATTTAGACTATTTCTCACAACTCTCCCATTAATAAAAATATTTTCATGAAAGGGAAATATCTCACACATGTTAAATACTTATGTAACTCCAACTATGTGTGAGAGTGTGTTACGAAAATAAATATGATGAATCCTCAATTAAATTATATTCTATTAGAGTTTAGGGTCATAAATACACACATCCTCAAGATCTAGATCCTTTTCCGAAAACTATATACATATATAATAAAATCAAAACCATTCACCTATAATCCCTCCACATTAGAAAAAGGTTAGGAAGACTTTATGTAATCCCCCACAAGTATCCATACTAAATAAAATATAGATATAGGTTGAATTTGTGTAATATCCACACATATACATATTTTATCAAGGAAGAATCATGTTTTCCTAATGTGTAATCCCAAAAAAAATTTCTTTTTCCCATTTCATGACATAATAATCCTTTTCCCATGATGTTAAACTCCATGGATCAGTCCTTCCACATGATAAAAAATTGTGCAAATTGAACAACATGGGTTTTGATTCAAATTCTACTAGAATACCTAGGACACCAATATGTGGCTCAATCGCAACATCTAAATACCATCACCATTATATCTCCATTAAAAGTGGAGATACCTTACATATAAGGAAAGATTTTTGGAAAATTCCATTCTTTCCAGAGTATCCCAAGGAGACTCTAAAATTTGAGTATGTTGACTAGGAATTTAACCTTGATAATTTCAAATGGACAATAATTAGTGAGAATACCCACTAGACATTTAATTATAGCTACTCTTATGTGACAATAATAACAAGAATCACACTTTCCTTATGTTAATCCCATAGGATGGACCACCCTCCCAAAACATCACAAACTCATCGTTCCTTGTGTGAGGAGAACAAGATTCCTTATGTGATGAGAATATAATACATTATTTAATAAGAATAGGTTTCTCTATATGAAAATTATAGGATAATTCATTTCATTAAAATCCAATTTTTGTGTGATTAAAACCAAATTCCATATGTTATTATTATAAGATGCCTCATGTGACTTGTATGGGATTCCTTTTATGGGGAGAACAATATTCCCTAAAATTAAAATTTGGATATCCATCCCCATAATGTGATGATCATTTGATAAACATTTTTTTCATTTATGTGATGAACATAATATTACCTCATGGAAAAACATGATGATGACATAACATCCTCCATTCATGGGTATAAAACTATGTAGCCATTATCTTTATTTTCTAATGAGAAAAAGATTCAATAATGGTATGTCGAGAGAAATAAAAAGTAGCATCCATGATTCCCAGGATTCCAAAAACTCCCAAAAAACTCATTCTCTAACAAAAAGGTCTTCATCCTACCCTATTGTAAAGTTATCTGATTAGATTATTTCTTTAAGGATGACCTCATGAATGTAATTAATGAGAAAGTATTAAATATTTGAGTTACTACCATACTAGGAAACAATATATTTAGTGTGATGATCTAGCTCTTTCCCCCATTCTAATGAATGGTTCCATCACCATCACCCATATGGTGAGAGGACACTTTCTATTATAAAGAGGTAACATGAGACCTGAATCATGATCATCCTGAAACATCAAATACAGTGGTCTAGATGAATAAGTGTTGTGAAATATAATCCTAATGGATATAAAAATATTTAAAACAGTATTTTTTATTAAAATATTGGTTTTTCATATCACTAAAAAAACAAATGTTCAAATTATCAGTTATATTCAATATGATATTTATAAAATAATAAAAATTCATCATTTTTTCACAATCATAATAGTAAATGTCAACACTTTCAACAAAAGTCCTACCTGCTATCTATTTCTCCTTCACGGACCATGAAAAATGATAGTCTCATCAATCGGTGTACACTACATTATCTATTTTCTAGGGAATTGTCTTTTGTTGGATTTTATTTTATAGATATATAATATTTCATAAAAGATATTTTCATTAAAATTATTTTAATATAATTCCATATCCATGTGAGAGTATACTCAATGAATATTATAGTTAAATAATTCAAGGATAGTATAAATATCTTCTGCATGAAAATCCGCACATTTTGATATCAAAAAAATATATTACATGTCTATTGGATACATCTCCTTGAAAAATATATAGTATGATTATGGACTAAATTATTATAAGTATGTTGATTTATTCCTTAACTACAATGATACATTTACCCCATAAATTATATTTTCATTAATTAATCCATGAGTAACCTATCATTGAATTAAATTAGATAAGAGAGTTCTTGTGACACCCTTCTGGTCACATTTATGTTAAATTTTGAGAATTATACATTTTTTGAGGTTTTAATGGGATTTAGATTTGGGGGTGAATTTTTATAGTTTTAGTAAAATGAGATAGGCACAAAATTAGTGTTAACCATATTGTAACCATGAGATATGGTTTTATCATTTCCAATAGATTTCTTTATGGTTTGAGAATAGTATATAAATTCATGTGGCTAGATCTAGGAGGTCTTGTGACTTTGTTTTCTTGTGATATATAATACCATATGGTTAATGCATATTTTATCTAATAGTGTGACCTAACAATGTGACCAAATCTGAACATATTAAACAAAAAAATTCCATGATTCCCTTATTCATCTTAACCACTAATATCCTCTTATTCAATCATTATCTTTAATCACACCCTCCAGGGTGATCTAGAATACCCCCCCAATTATTTCTTTATTATTGATTGTTTTGAGAGTATATATTTGAGGTATGTTTATATTTTATCTTATCGAATCCTATTCTCTCAAAATATAATCTTGATATCTCTTTCCTTGTCTCTTTGTAACCATAATGGTATTTTAGTACCATATATAGAGCCTTTTATAGAGGAATTGGTGGTGTTTTTCTTGGATCTATTCTTATAAGTTATCGATCAATTATTTTCCCAACAAAAGTTTGAATGAAAAATATTTATCATCATTATTTAGGTAGGTGTCTACATCATATACCTTATCCCTTAGAATTCCTTGGGTTCTTATGATATCCATTTGTTTTATTTATGAAATTGATGGTTTGAAATCCATAAGGGGTGAATTTTATCAATGATGGATATGGAAATGTTTTCAAAAAAGTTTATTTTATTTAAAACCATTTTGAGGAAAATATTGTTTTTTTAATGCATTAATAATGGTCATTAAATGTAAATAGTTTTCCAATCATGAAAATTGAATTAAATCATCATAAAATGTGTTTATAGAAATTTATAATGGTAAATGAAATGGATTTATTTTTGAGAAATTATTTTTCAAACATGAATTTGGTTTCTAGAATGGAATGATATTGTAATAGAAAATTGGTAATACATTGGGGGTATTGGTAGAAATGAGAAATATTCAATCCATAGTGGAGTTATCTATCACTCATAGTGGTTACCATGATTCCATGATTGATAGTCGGTAACCTTTTGGAGGGACCAAAGTTCCTAGAAACTAGGAGTCACTTATGTTTATTGGTCAGCTTGTTTTTCTTAGTTTCACACACCATTGCGTTGTGATCTTCCATTTAGTTTTTATATATAAATTATGTGCATGTTCATTGGATATTATTATGTTCTAATTTATTTGAATATTGATTCTAGAAACCAGTTATATTCCACTAATTATGCCTCATGGATAAATTATATGTCATATTTCATTGTGGGTTTTACTATGGAATTTTTCTAAAAGAAACCAAATGATGATTTTATATGGAATAGAAAATTATTTCTCAATTTTTGAAATATTTTTTATAATAACTAATGGATTCAAGTGGATTGACATTATATAGATTCTTGTAGGTATCATTGTGGTCTTTAGTTATCACATCCTTCTGTTCCCTTTGGGTGTTTGTAGCCTTGTCCTTATATGATATAGTTAATTAGAAGATCATAATATATATAATGAACAACCTTGTTCATGTTTCCTTATGGTAGGTTGGGATGGTGGTTCTATATGGTCACATGATTATAGAACCATGGGTTTATTTGGGTTATATATTGATGGACTTCAGTTTTTTTATCTAGGTATTATTATCCAATTATTAGATAGGACAATTGTGGTTTTGTTTTGATATGTGATATATTTTTTATATATATTATTATACTTTCTTTATTTCTTACCATATGTTTTTTGAGGGTAAAATCATTTCCACACCTTTTTTTGTGGTCCCCTAATACATATTTCCAAAATTAGGTGATTTGGAAAGCCATACAAGCTTTGTAGTTACCAAATTCAAGTGCATTATGTGTTGAAAGAGGTTGGTCTATTAGAAATATATATCAACGTGTTTGGTTATCATTAAATTAGAGTAGGGAGATCATTCTATCGTATAGTGTGCTTCTTGGTATGCTAATTTAGTATACCTATCTCTAAATCTAAATTCCATTGACTAATTCAAGTCATTGAAGTTTGAATGGGTCTCAGGTGTAAAATTTTATCCATACTGATACTTATGTTCCTAAATTTTTTTTTTTGGTTTTAGAAGAGTAAAATATTTCTAATGTGTACATATTCAGGAAACATGTCTTTTTAGAGAATCAGTGAAAGTAAGAGGTATGAAGAGATTCTTTTCTGACCGGAAATTGAATTGGGATGGCCATTGTTGAGTTAGTGGTAGTATTTCACAATATTTTTTCTATTATGTTCAGGTTTCTTATTATTAGGGTGGGATAAAGGGACACCACAAAAATAATTTTAAGGAATCCCTGAGCGTATGTCACTCATGTGGGAAAATATTCATCTTTAGTGTTTTGGGTGGAGAGTATCCTAGGGAAAAAGAGTTGGATCCACCTTTATCAAGGGCTATAAATTTATATTTTTTGTGGAAAATGTTTTGGGATCTTAACCACATGAAAAATGTGATGTAATAGTCCTTAAGAAATGGAAGGATGAGGTTGGATGTATTTACACAGTGGTGTGTATACCAAACGATTTGATTATAGGAGCGACTACCATAAGAAGTATGGTGTTAAATTTACCTTATATGTTTATGAATTTTTTTGAATGTGTGTAAATTATTTCATTATACCTTAAAATTTTATCAATTTATTAGCCTTTTCATATATATTATTCCATTTATAATGACTTTAAATACACCTAATAGAATTAAGTCTAAGTAGCGTTTTAAATGTCCTAAATGTCAGGTGATGATCAATGACCATGAAACCCTCTATGAAATTTTATTTCTTGATCCCAAATTATATGATATCATCCTTGGAATGAATTTAATGATTATCTATAAAGCCTAGCTCATTTTTCGTAATTGTTAGGTAAGTTTTATTTCTTCTGTAGGAATCAATCATATCTTTCTAGGGGAGTCTGATCCTAAATCAAGGAGAGCAGGTCATGTTTCGCCTAGTACAGAGATGATCTCATGCTAGTTGTTTGATATATTTCTCAATGTTATTATTCCCTGTCTTAGTGTCCCTCTTCTAGTTTGAAATAGTGAATATCCTGATTATTTTCTAGATTATTTTTCAAGGTTTCCAACCAAAACCGAAGTTGTATTTTTATTGAATTTCTTTAAAGATGAGTCCCATTTCATTACCATCAAACCATATTTGAACTACAAAATCAAAATGATTAAAAGTTAAACATTATGATCATGAGGTTTAGGGACTTATTCATCAAATTATTCCACCTTGGACATTACTAGTGATATTTTTAAAGAATTTTTATCAGAGTCTGTGGCTTTTTTTCAATTACAAAAAACTCAACCAAGTGACAGATAGTATAAAATATCTGATTTGTATGATTGATGATGTTTTTTATCAGCTTAATGGAGTGTTTATTTCAATCACTAATCTAATATCAGGGTACTATCATGTGATGGTTTGAGAGAAATATATTCCTTGGATGGTGTTTAGCATAATGTATAGTAATTATGAGTGTATTCTAATGTAAGTTGGCCTTTGTATCTCTCATACAGTGTTTATGAATTTGATGAATTGTTTTTTCCTTAGTTCTTGGATTACTTCATAGTTATTTATAAGATATCCTAGTTTATTTCATATTAGTGTAAGCCCATAATAAAAATTTGAATATCATCTATGGAATCTAGTGAAAACATCATCTATAGAGAAATATTTCCAAATTTATGTTCTAGATTAAAGAAGTGAAATTTCATGGTTATTAGACTTCTATGAAAGGTTTCTTATTTGGTCAATCAAATATTTAGGATGTGATGTATTGGTATTAGTGTAACACACTAATACTTTTCAAAAATTTATTTTCATGATAAATTTAGTTTTTTTTCTAGCTTTCTTTATATGCCACACCATATTTAGCTTATACAATAGAAAACAACGAGTTGTCTTATGTTACATGAAAGGTCGAGTTTTACCGATTAGTGAAATATTTTTGAAATATTATTATTTAATATAATAAGATATAACCTAGACAATAATTTGGTGGCTATTAATATTATTAACTAACTTAGGAAAATAAATTTTTGAATCCATTGGTTACAAATTATTTAAAAATTAATATAGGAACAAACTTAAAATATAGGAATTCTTTTATAATGATCTATTTTTATGCTTCCAAAGAAGTTTTTCTTTCAAAAATTAAACTACTATTAGTGAATTTTATTAATATAATACATATATACATATATTATATTCAATAAAATATTTTTGACACACATAATATAGGTTTGATAGGCATAAGATAAGAATAAATCCAGTTTTATGCTTAAAATTATATTTGTAAGGAAATTTTATCACCTTGTAATGGAAGACCTATTTTAAAACCAATTTTTGTAACTTTTATAAAATATATTTTAAAATATAAACTTATTATTTTATATGAAAATATAAAAAGTTACTTTGGTTAAATTTTTTGTTTTTCTTCTAATAAGTTTCATGTTTTGATGAATAATGATAAAATATTGCATTTTAATTGAAATAAATTTTTTCATAAAAATAATTTATAGTTTTAAATTATATTATAAATTGGATTTAAAGTATAATTAGAAAAAATTTATATCATTTAATAAAATTTAGGTAATTGGAATAAAATTTACATTGAATATGAATATAAAAACATTACGATCGTTTGTGTGTTTTAACTTTAATAACTTGTTTTCTCATTCTATCGAATGGATTAATTTTAAATTAATTAATAACACTTATGTGTTTTCAATTTTCAAAAGTAGATTATATATTTTAAATTTGTGGGTCTAAATTATTTTAATATGTTTCTTTTATTTTATTGGAATATGAATACTAAATTTAGAAAAAATTTAATTACAATGTTTAAGGGTAAATCAAGTAATTATTGGTAAAAATGATATTATAAAAACTCGAACATTACCAAAACAATTGTTCTAATTGAATTGTATGACTATGTTTCTAAAAAAAATAATCCTTTACCTTAAAGTATGACCTTTGTAATCCACTTGGATTATATTTTGTCATTTTTAATATAATATTTATAGAAAAGTATATTTTGTCACACTTTGTTTTCAATAGGTGAAATATTTTTAATATGGATTTATATAGGGATTTTTTTGAGTATAAATAGTCTTTTGGAATTGTAAATGTTTATATTTATCTTGATTTATTATAAAAGAAGTAATTAAATTAATGGTTTTCACATAAGTGATATAGTAATTTTTTAATTAAAGCAAATATCAAAGAAATGATATTAAAAATAGTAAAATAAATATATTTTGAGATGATTAATTCAATACATTAATTTTTATATGAATTTGATATGTTATTGGTTTTTTAATAAGTATTGGTATGAATTTAGTTTGTTACGATAATTTAAAAAATCAAGTAATTATTAGTGAAAAAAGTTACATTATTTATATTTTAAAATAAATAATGTTTTATAAAATGATATAAAATTTATTAAAAAATAAATTTCTTCCAAATAGTTTGTATAATTCATAAAATCCCATTAATGACTAATTTATTTGTATTTTTTATTTTCATAGTAATTACATTGACCCACAAAATGTAAAATATATGGTGTCATTATAAGAGTTAAAAGGCTTAAGTAAGGGTTAAAGAAAAAAGAAAAGGCTTATAATGCGACCTAAAAATTTCTAAAAATTAATTTATGAGAGTATTCAGACCCATAATCATCTTATATTATAATTAAATAACTTTTAAAAAAAATTTATTTTAAGATAAATGTATTTTTATTTAATATTTTCATAGTTTCCAAATGTGACCCTCACATCCATTGTTAAAGGGAACCTCCTCCCTCACTTCCTCACACCGCTTTGAGCCTTCTATCTTGAAAAATTCCACATATTTTCTCATCATGGAATATTTATCTAGGTTCTAGAGGTTTTTTTCTCCCAAAATACCTACCATATATCCCTTAAGAAAACATCTAAGGAAGTCCACCAAAGAATATGTAATTGTTTTACTAAGTCATTCCTCTTAATTTCTAAATATACTTTCTCTTAATGTGTTTTTTTACATGATAAAGTAATAAATATAGTATAATATATATTTCGAAATGTTATTATGGTTATGGTACAACCATATTCTTT
Organism: Viscum album; assembly: GCA_963277665.1. NCBI lineage: Eukaryota > Viridiplantae > Streptophyta > Magnoliopsida > Santalales > Viscaceae > Viscum > Viscum album. The sequence goes on along the minus strand of OY728159.1, from coordinate 1,623,199,377 downwards.
GTTTTATCCATCCTGTAAAAAGAAAAATCACCATGCATGCATACGAACGACTTACCGTCTCCATATTGTAGTGTATTTTGTTTTTTATCACCAATTTACATGGATGGGTATAAATATGAAATTAAAGGATATATATATATATATGTATATATGTATTATAGTTATTATATTATATTTATTCTCCATAATCTATATACCACCCACTACCTTAATTTTTGACAACCAAGGGAATGATATTATCGCTCGTGTGTATGTACGACCTACTCTATCCAAGACATAATGTAATTAAATACACATGTTAAGATTTAATAGTGATAAAAAATTTATTTAATTATTAAATATTAAATTTAAAAATTTAATATAATTCTTAATATTTTGGATCTATATCATTTGAAAAATTACCAAGACATTTATGAAAAACATGCATAGGAAAATGAAGCAGGTAACACCTGAAATAAGGGTAATAAAAAAATATTTTTAATTAAATGATATAAGAAATGATATATGATATCATTAATATTAATATGGTTCTATAATAATTTACTATATATCTTTAATCAATTATACAAGAGTATAAAATGCATTTTATTAAAGGAAGTGTATTGTAAGGGATTCCCGTCTCACATTTATTTTCCGTCATATAGAGGACACATTCATAACCTATTTCTTATATGTGGTGTATTTATTGCCCATGAATGTATTTTATGAGTTCTATACTGAATATTATGTTATTTTAATATCCATATAATTTTTTTTATTTCATAGAGATTTTAATTCAACTGATTATATAGTGGTAAAATTTTATTTTTTAATCTCATCGATATTCAGTATTGTTTTTATTTATGTCTCGAATGAGGAATATTTCCCATTAAAATTACTTTTTTATAAAAATGTTATCAAAAATGTTATTATTATTCTTAAAATATTTCTTAAATTCATTTTTATCCCTTTTTAATCATAATTTTTTATTTCAAATAGAATCATTTTTTCGTTTTCTAAATGAGGTACTTTTTGACTTATTTGACAAAATATTGAAGGAATGTTTTTTAACCTATATGGAATGACTGACATATTCCACCATCATGAAAACCTAATGTTTCTAAGAATCCTGTATAAAATTTACATGGTTTTTTTAAAAAATTTATTTTAACACGAGGCCACTTAAATAAATGATTACAAAGTGGTAAATCATTTTCTCTCAATTTCATTTCATTGAGGAATATCGTAATTATATGCACCTATTTTATTTTATATAGTGTATATATCACCTTTTGACATGCCATATCACAAATATTTTTATTTTCTGGATATTTTAAGATTCATATAACTTTATTCCTTCATGATAATTATGATTCAAATGTTTATAAGTGGTATGAGACACTTTGAATTGTTTAAAGATTATTTTCATTATAATGTTTTAAATGATATATCAATAGTATTTCCATTCATCAGCATCAACAACCCTCATTGGTCCTTATCCTCCATTTTAAATTATATATAAATCTAAATTTTTTAGTTAATAAAGATATTTCATAGGTCATATTAATTATTCATTAAATTGATTACTAGATACTAATAATTCTTCGGAATAGTAGGGAAAAGTGGTGATAAGACTTTATATATCCCCTCTATATATTGATAAGTTATCATAAAAAAATAAGTTGGCCAAATTAAATTGGTTTTTACAAGTGGTTTTAAACCACCTTCTGAAAGGCTTTAATGGTATAGGTTTTCATGGGCCTCGGACATGATGTTGAATAATTAATCATTTTCTTCATATATATTCCTATTATCATTGTTATTATTCATTATTAATTTATATAATAAAATATATAGATTTATTTTGATCTTAGTTTATTGATTAAATAGAATGTGTTTTCAGTTATAAAATTTTTTATATTAATTCTTCCTTATCGAGTTATATAAATGGAAGTTGTTATTAGTTATTTTCCTTTCAGTATTTATTTATTATAATTGGTACATTATTTATTCCTCTGTACAAACCATTACTAAGAATTTTACCTCACCCATATTATTTTCAATTTCCCTAGGTTATGAATAGGAATCTATCGAATGAGTTTCAAGGATGAAAATAATTTACGTATGTTATTCTTAATTTTATTTTTAAACTGTATTATCGATATCATGTATATAATATGGTTTTCCAAAACATTTAAATTATACAGTAAATTGGGATTTGATTCTTTATAATCATGAAAATGTATTAAAATAATGAATGAGCTCCAAACTTCTGTGGGCAGGGTATTACAGTTGGTATAAAAGGAAGTTTAGCATCAAATTTGGAAACTAGATTTAGAAAAAAAAGATTATAGAACATAGAAAAAAGATAGAATTTTTGGATAAGTATAGATGAACATCTAGAAAAATTGGTAAGGTAGAGATTATTTGGGTCTTCATTGAAATACATCTCTTTCTGGATACTACTAGTGGATGCAGTTCTAGCACAAATGTACTTAAGGGTAAAGACCCTTACAAGGTGCATTGGGCCCGACTTCGTGCAACTTGGTACAAGAAAAGGGTCATTACTGCGCACTTGGTTTGACACACCTAGGTGAAATGCTTGTGATATTTAACATTTTATTTACAAATAATTATAAATTATTTAAAAGTATATATGTACACAAAGAAACGAATGCTTTTTTTCTAAGATTTATGATGTATAAATTTATGTTATATATTTCAATAGTTTTGGGATGACACATGGTAAGATATAATCTACTCTATGTCTTCATTTAGAAATGTCACCTAGAAGATGGAAAGTGAACCTCACCAATTCATGTGATCCAAATAGTTATAAGTATCACATATTTTATGGTCTTAAAATGGGTTTTTTTAAAGGAATTAGTCTTCAAAGAATTCTCATAACATAAGGACATAATATCATGTGCTATCGAAATGGAGAAATAATTCTGTAAGTATTTTTGGCTATGGAGGGGAGCATGGGAAAAAGTGTAAAAGTAGGAAAAATACAGATAAACAGAATAAGGTAATGAAGTTTTTCCCCACATGCGATAATTGTGGAAATAATCATCCTGGTACTTGTAAAAATGAATCATAGTTTTATACTAGTGTAAAAGGAAAGGCCACAATTCTTGTGACTACATGGATAAAAAAGGAACCTAGGGTATAATTTTTTGACTGTAAGGAGGTAGGAAACTACTCAAATTAATGTATCAAGTGTCGAAGTAATATACTCCCAAAAGATGCTGATGGATCATGATTAATATTTTTCTAATACCATAGATAAATAGGAATGATTAATATTACTATTTTTGGATTTAAGAATTGTGTTATTTGAGTATTTTATTTTTAAGGTATTAGTCATTATAATTAAGGAATATATAAGGATTGTACAACAATACTTTTTAATTAAGTATTTGAGATCTATTGTAGAATGGTACCAAAAAATTATTCAATATAAAGTTAATTTTTTTTGAAAAGACATGGTTGAAGGAAATTCAAAACATAATATTTTCCTAATGATGAGGTAATAAATTTTTAATAAAGATATGATTGATTTGGATAAATAAATTGGATACTACGAATTACCATTGAAATTATTCTAAAGAGGAGAACATGATCTTTTGGAAAGGATACCCATTTATGAAATGGATTAAGTTGATATTTGGATGTAGTTTTATAGTTTAATTTAATACATCACAATATGACGCAACCTATACTAAGAGATGAAGTATAAATAGTTTAAGGTGTAATAATATGGTAAGACTGTGCTTGTAGAAATGTATCATTACATATATCTATTGGATGTGAAATAATTTCCCAACTCAAAGAAAATTGTCTTGAAACTAAAATTATATCCTATTATCAACAATTTTGATGATATCAATGACCTTTATTCATAGCTATAATTTATGGTTTTATAGTCAATGAATTTCTCATAAATGTGTTCTCTATCACTCTCCATCAGAACATGATGGTTATATTTTTCTTCCATATCCATGTTTTTACTAATGTGTATCCTATTCAAAATCTATGTTTTGTAGTGACCTTCACATATAATTTTCCCTCTTGTTAAGATGATATGTTATTAACCATATTTATGATGTGGTTTTTTCAAAAATTGTTTATTTTAAAATATAAAACCCTAAACTATTGAGATCAAGTTTAAATTATAAGGAAACAATTTAATTAAGTGGGAGAGAATATAACACCCAAAGACTTTCCAATATTTTAATTTGGAAATAAATTTTATTTTCCTTCTAGATTTAATTATACGCAACACCATGTTAATATTACACTATACACAACAACATGTTGTCTTTCATTACACACAAGGTCAGGTTTTACCGAGCAATGATATATTTTTAAAATTTTATAATTTAATGTAATAAGATATAACCTAGCCATGAAGTTTCAAATTATTAATATTTTTAAAATAATTATGAATATATATATGGTTGAATTAATTGGTTTCAATATAATTATGAATGAATATATGACTTAGCACAAAATATAGGAAATGATTTTATAATGATATATTTTTACGCTTCCAAAAGAGTTTTGTCTTAATAAATTAAATTAATTTCTTTTAGTAAATTATATTAATGGAATATATATATATATATATTATATTAAATAAATTATTTTTTACACCCATCCAATATATTTTATAGGAATAAGATACGAATAAATCTATTATTATGCAGAAATATTGTATTTTTTAAAAAACGGAATTTTTTCATCATTTTAATGGTGAACAAATTTTAAATAAATTTATTGACACTTTTATATATTATATTTGAAAAAAAATAAACTTATTTTTTTGAATAATAATATAAAAATTTACATTGTTTCAATTTTGGCTATTAATATGATAAATATTATGTTTGGATTAATACTGATAAAATATTGCATTTTAATTGAAAACTGTTTTCTCATGTAAATAATTTATATTGGTAAATTATATTTTTAATTGGTTTTAATGAATAATTATATTAGGTTTATATCAATTAATACAATTTAGGTAATTTGAATCAATTTCAAATTTAATATGAATATAAAAACATTGAGATCTTTTGTGTGGTTTCACCTTAATAACATGTTTTCTCATTCTGTCAATGAGATTAGTTTTAAATTAATTACTGCAACTTCAAGGTCTAGAATTTTAAAAAAATGGATTCCATATTTGAAATATGTGGGTTTAAATTATTTAAATATATTTCTTTTATGTTTTTGGGAATATGAATAGTAAATTTATTAATAATTTAATTACCACAGTTAATGGTAAATTAGGTAATTATGGGTAAAAATAAAATGATAAAGAATATAACATTACCCTAAAACTAGGCTTAATTTTATTGTTTGAGTGTGTTTTTACAATAAAAAACCATGATCCTTATTTATAAACGAATTCCTTCCCATTTCTCCTAAAAACTTACTTATACAATTTATGGAGGTTTTGGTTCTCCAAAATCACCTACCATAGATCCCTTTAGAGGAGATCTAATGTAAGTCCACCAAAGAACAATTAATCATTTTACTAAATCATTCATGTTCACTTATTATTATATATTATGATCATGTTTCATTTCCTAGATAAAATAATAAATGTAGTGTAATATATATGTTGAGATATTATTATGGTTATGGGAAACCATATTTCTTTTTTAATCAATCATATGAACAAAAAAATAACCATGCGTATGTGCGTATAACTTCTCATCTCCACATAGTGGTGTAATATGTTTTTCATCAGCACTTTTATTATATGGGTATAATGATAGATGTAATGGATATACATACATACATATATTATTATAAAATGATATTGATTCTTTATAATTAATTTACCCTCCAATTCTTTACATGTTCACCATTAAGGGACTAAATGTCACCCGTGTGTACGTACGTCCTACCGCCTCCATGATGTGATGTAATTTATTTACCATGTGAAAAATTCAAGAATGATAATAATTTTTTTAAAGATAAAATATTATATTTAAAAAATTAATAACATTTGAGAGATGTTTTTTCTACATCTTATTCAAAAGAACCACGACATATATGAAAAAACATGTATCATAAAATGAAGCAGATAAAAATTGAAATAAGGTTAATAATGAAATATTATAATGAAAATTATATAAGAAGAACGTTTATGATTTAATAATTATATATATGGTTTTGGTATCATTTAATTACCTTATTTAAACCATTATACATGGAGTTAAATGACATTTTACTAATGGAAGTGTAAGGTAAGGGATTCATATCTGACTTTTATTTTTCTTGAGATACAAGCCATGTTCACCACCTAATTATTGTGTGTGGTGTATTAATTGACTGTGAATGTATTTAATGAGTATTATCCTTAAGATTATGATATTTTTAAATTCTTATAATTTATTTTATTTCATGGGGGATATGTCTTATTATGCAATGGTAATGGTTTATTTCACATTACTATCGTAATTTGGGATTGTTTTTATTTAAGTCTCCTCTGGGGAATATTTGTCTTTCATATTTTTTTCCAAAAAATGTTTTCAAAAATGTTTTTATTATTATCCAATGATTGTTTAAATTAATTTTTAACCACATTTTTCTTTTTAAAAAATGTTTTAAATTGAATCCTTTTTTATTTTTGAAATGATGTAACTTATGACCTTTTGAAAAAATATAGATGGAATGTTTTTAAACTTATATGGCATAAGAATAATCTTTCACCAGAATGATACCCAAATGTTTTAAAGCATCTTTTACAGATTTTTAATGTTATTTTCAAGGAAAGTATTTTATTTAATTTTTTTCCTTTTAAATAAATTATTAAAAAGTGGTAAGGGATTTCATCTCAATTTAATTTCATTGTGGAATATTTTAATGTTCTGCACCTAGTTTTTTTATATTGTGTATATAGCACTTTTTGACATGTTATATCATGAATATCAATATTTTTATGATATTTTAAGTTTTATTTAATGTTATTACTTCATTGAAATTATGATTCAAATTTTTCAAAGTGGTATGGGACACTTTCGAATGTTTAGAGATTATTTTCCATATGTGTATTTTTAATAATATTTCATTAATTTTTTTCATAAACATCAGAAAACCTTGTTGTAATTTATACACCAATAAGAATTATTGATAAATTTGTAATCTTTATTCAATACAGATATTTAATAAGGCATATTAATTATTAATTAAATCGACTACTCAACGTGAGTAGCGATTATAATGGTAGTAATGGGTGGGCCCCATGAATTCTCTAGCCCCTCAATTCATTGATAGTTACTCATTAGAAAAATAAGTTGTCCAAATTAAATTGGGTTTTATAGGTGGTTTAAAAAAATTCATGAGACAATTATTAACAGTGTTGTTTTTTATGTGCCTTAGACACGATGTCCAATAATTAATAATTTCCTTTAGAGATATTTTAGTTATCATTGTTATTAACCACGATAAGTTTATATGATAAGATATATAGATGAATTTCATTTTAAGTTTACTGATTCAATGGAATGTTTTTTTAATTTTTCAACTTTCTATAATGATTTTTCCTTATCTAGTTATTTAAATGGAATGTCTTCTCAGTTATATAACTTTACATATAGATTTATTATCATTGATATATTATTTATTCAATTGTACATACCAATACTAATTATTTTATTGCAACCATATTATGTTTTATTTTTCCATGTTATGAAGTGGAATACCATGAATGAGTTTCAAGTATAATTAGGTTTTACATATGGTATTCTTTATTTTATATTCTTAGTGTATTATGGGTATCATGTATGTAATATGGTTTTCCATAACTCCTAAATTGTATAGTCCTTTTAGATTTTATTCCTTGTAATCATGCCAATGTAATAAAATAATTCAAAAAATCTGGGATTCTGGTATCAGGGCATTATAAGAATCCAAGAATTTTATTTGGTATCTAGATTTTATTGGGATTACCTCATTATTATAGGAACTTTGTTTCAGACATACCTAGTCATTCATCTCTAATGAAAGAGAATGTTGTATATGTGTGATGTTTTTTTGGAGTGGTTAGTTCTATAAATTATTTGAGGTTTTGAAAGTGATATTGGACTTAGCACCAGTTTTGATTCTTCCTAAGCCATGTTGTGTTATTATGTCTTCTATGAATACTCATGTATAGGTTTGGATTGTGTTCTGATGCATGGAATAAATGTAGTAGATTACATATCTCATAAATTAATCCTTCATATGGAGAAATAAACCACTCCTAATCTAGAGTTTGACATAAAGATATAGGATATTAAGACCTATCACTACTAACATTGTAATTTATGATGTATCCATACCATGAGTGTCCAATGTTTATCTTCACTCATTAGGATTTGAACATGAGATAGAGATATTTGGTAGATTTCTATCTATCCTTCGATTTTGATATTTCAAAAACCACTAAAATGGTAATGTAGTCACAATTTCTTTGAGATGAAAATTTCATACATAATAAGTGATGTAATTAAATAAATAGTGGTGAATTATTATTTTATTTGCTAATATGCACTTATTAAAAGGTAAAGTTGATAGATAATTGTTACTATCTTGTAAGAATGATTGTTCATCTATGGATGATCATATTAAACCTATAACTTTTGTGAATTAAATGTTTCAAGGATTTATCATGATTCATTATGGTGGGGAGACCTTTAGAGAGTGGTGTTAGCCTCCTAATGGAATTTTTGTACATCAAATTAAAGATATTTTTTATTGAATTGAGGCTGAAATTTTTGGATTATGGTCTCTAATAAAATTTCTTTGTACTCCCTAGAGTAACCATGATGTATCATGACAAGGGACTTTATTTATGGGGTCAAGGATTATGTTATTGATTTTATCCTTTGTGTTGATGCATTACTTGTAAATGAATTTAGGTAGAATATTTTAGGATCACTGCTTTGTCAAAACATTTACCCATTCTAATATGGAATTAAAATGAGATATTTATGAAATTCAAGATTAGGATACCATATAATCCATGTATTAAGGATGTGATATTGATAATATTTGATCAAATCAAGAAATTAATACATTTTATATAGATTAAGGAGTTGGTGAAGGTATATAATTCTTTTCACATATTTATTTAAGAAATTTTAATGCTCCAGGGATTTCCATAAAATATTGTTTCATATAGGTACCATCCCCTAATATCTTTGTATTAGAGTGTGTTTCATTTATGAATGGTTTATTAGTTAAATTCAAGCACGGATTGTCATCTTCAAATAGATATCCACTCTGAGGTAGAAATCCAAATTTTAGAAGATATGATTGAAGAAATAATACTTGGAAAAATTAGATTTTGGGAGAAACAACTTCCCTTAGTGTAATTTTTTAATCTCATATGTTATTAGGATTCAATAAAGATGGAACCATTTGAGGCGTTTTATAGTATGGAATACATATCACCACTTATTTTGGGAAAAGGATGGACAATGATTCTTAATTGAGCTGAGTATCACTAAGAAGAAAATGTATATGATGAAATTGATTTGGATCATGTTAGTGACCTCTTATAGTCTCCAAAAATCAAATTCTAATCTAAATCATAATCCATTTTTTTAGGTAGGTGGTCAAGTATTCCCAATTTATTAACCTTAGATGGGACATAGATATTTGCGAAATTAGATTAATTTAGTACATTGTTATGTTGGTCCATATTATATTGTGAATACCCTCAGAAACATGGATTACTTATTAAATATACCATATTGTTTTGATTATATCAATGATGTATTTTATGTTTTCAAACTAATAATGTATCATCTAAATCTATCCCATGTGATTTATTGGGTTGTGTTAATATTGGACCCAACACTCTAGTGATTGCGAGCTATGTTTTGATAGTGGAATGTTAGTGGAAGGTGTTTTGTGGAAATATGATCCCATTTTTCATTTTGATGGATGTTTGGTATGGATGGCTATGAGACATTCTAGTGTGGTGCCTTAATAATACAGAAAATGCCTTATCTCTTTTTTGGTTCATGATACTGATCCTTTATAGAGGTATAAAGTTTTTTATTGGGGATTATTTTAATTTCCTCTAGGTATTAGGTGAATTTAATTTATATCATGGTTCAATTATTTTGAGGATTTAAAATATTTTTTGATTTAGGGTATGAAATATTGGAGTTTTAGAAAAAATAGTCTATGTGTACAATTTTGGTGAATGGTTAGTGGAAAAATTGCAGTAGACATGTGATATGGATCTATTGATTCTTGAGGTGTCTTTTTGTGTTTGAAAAATGTATTTCAATCTATGAAGGTAGTCCCAAGAGATCATACGATATGGATTTCAAGGAAAATTAGGTAACACATACTATGTGAATGGGTTTTTTAAACTGTAAAACCTAACCATGTGACCATATCCAAAATTATTAAATCATAAGATCACCTCGATCCCTGGGTCATTTAACTTATCATATCCCTCTAATACTAAATTATCTCAAACCATCACCTCTTTGATTCTCTATATGAATCTCCCATTGATTCCTTGGTGATCCGTTATTTTTTGGGTGGATATCTTCAAAGTACATTCCATTTTTCTATTTGTTTCTCATATTATCTCTAAATCTCCCACTCATATATCTTACCCTTTTCTTATTGGATGAAAAATGGGATATGATTTACAAATCCATAGGGTTTGATAGGTTATTAATAGTGATTATATTTTCTCCAGGTTTTTCAAGACCCAATCTATTCACTTCCAATCACTAATTTTAATGGAAACATAGTTTTATTTTTCTTGAGGTAGGTGTTTCTATTCTAGTTTTTAAAAAATTATTGTTCCCTGTGTTATTTTAATTTATTTTTGTTTGATTTTTGAAATTGAAGTCTTAAAGTCTAGTAGAGGTGAATATGATATTGAATGGATATTATACTTTTTCTAAAAATTGGTTTTTTCTTGAATATAATTTTTTTTCAAAAATATGATTCTATAAATTCCATAAATATATTTTTGAAATTGAAATGGTTTTTAATGTATGGAATAAGTTTTTAATCAGTATAGAAAATGTTTAATGAAAATGTAAACATAGAAATAAAATAATTCCTTGGAAATTTTTATATAAAATATAAATTTTCTTTTTTAACAGAACAATATCGTAATAGCTCATTGGGAATACCTTGGTGTGTGGTGGAAAACAATATATATTTGAGACCTAGTGGAGTTTTCTATTTCTAGGGGAGGATCCCATGATGATATGGTTTCTAGTGGGAGACCTTTCTGAGGAATAGATGTTTTCATATATGAGAATCTATTTCATTCAGATAATGGTCCTATTTATCTTAGTTGTGTAAATCCTTTTGTTATGATGATACCATAGGTGATTTATAGATACCTTACATACATGTTAATTTGGTATATCTATTTTCCAATTTATTTGGATGTTAATAAATTAAACCTATTACATTCAACTGCATATTCCTCATGGATAAATTTTACGTCAGATTAAATTGTTTGTTTTAATATAGCATGGATTTGAAAAGGGAACAAAAGGGTACTTTTTTATGTCATCGAAAATGATTTTAATATATATCAAATATATTATATATAAAAACTAAGTGATGAATATAAAAAGATATTGTATAGATTCATGGTGGTATACTACTAATATTTAGTGCTCACATCTTGATTTTTCCATTGAATTTTTGTATCCTTGGTCTTGTAGGATATAGGTAAAGGGAATAGAATAATGTAGAAGATGACTCTCCTTGCTTGTTTTTCCTTCTGGTGGGTTGGTATGGTTGTGACATATGTTCATGACAAGATATATTCATGGGTTCTCCATGGTGATGGAATTTATTTTTTCTCATCTTTATATTTTTATATTGTTGTTATTTTAGACCTTTTAGGTTTTCTTGTTATTGACATATGATATATTATGTATATTTTCTATGATAGAATGTTTTTTATATCTTATCACTTGTTTTATAAGGATTAAATAATTCCTATGTCCCTTTATATGTTAAAATGGTGAATTTTTTCATCCCATGGAAACTAGGAACAGAGTTCGGGCCATGTGAAAGAATAATTTGGGTGAAATTATGGGTTTACCCAAGTTATTCAATTATTTTTCCACATAGGTATCATTTTTTTCTTTAATTATCATTTTAATAGTTTTATATAGGAATAAATTAAATAAAATAATAGTACCCTAGTGTACTAAAAACCTTTCTTGAATATATATGAATAGACTACAACATTCCATCAAAATTAGTTATACTAACCTTATCCTATAGTGATGGATATGAATAGTATTATGAAATTATTATCCGCTAGATGTATTTCTCCAGACAACCATATAATATATAGATCATATTATCAATAATTTATGGATCCTCAATTAACATAATATACTACTCCATGTATTTTATGAGTCCTGTGATATTGAGAGACTATCTAACAATATCATTAGAGGGACTGAAAGTTTTATTGCACTAGAATTTTTTTACCATACCCCATTGGAAGGATTTCTTAGATATAGAATAGTATAACCAATAGAAGTTGGTTTATACGGATTTTCCTTGGACCCTCGTTTGTGGTGTTCTTGGATGTGTCAGTTTATTCACAACAGTTGAGGAAACTCTTAAAGTTTCGATGATTATTCTTCATAGAGGAGATGATATCATATATTAGTATTTTTAACCCTGCCTAAGGGATAAAGAATTTTTGTTGGGAAATAAATGACCCAAAACATATAGGAGAAGTATTTTCTTAAGGTTTGGGAAAAAATTCCACTAACCTAGTTGGTTGGGGCTTTCCATGGACATATTAGCAACTGATGCTACCGACCATTTTTCTTCTCATGCCTATATTCTATTGAGAACTTCATAAAGGTTTAATTAATATAGGAATGTTTTAGGATAGGTTAATTTTGAATTAGTGTTAGAAACTATAAATGGTGGCCTAACCATAATGGCCCATACCTTATTTAAATTTGGATAATCCCTTTATTCATATATGACTTCATGAACATGGTAGTATCTGACTTAATATCATCATGATGAATTTTTTTTATGAAAATATGGGAAAGCCTTCCAAATTGTACCACTTGTTTTCTTCTTCCATTTTCCCTTAGGTATTTCCAAATATGTTAATATGATAAGCCACCTTCAATAGTTTAATAGAAATTGACATCGTGTTAATAATTTTAGAACCTCTTAAATGTTTCTCATGATAGAAAATGTGTAATAATACACATTTTACTCATCCTATAACACATTTTGGTTTTGGTGATTCTTTAATGAGTCACCAAACAGCCTTAAGGTAATTTGTGTAGACATTTCAATGTCACACAATCTACTTCTGTGACTTATTAAAGATTTTGGACATAGAGGAAGCTCTAGGTGGATGTACAACTATAATGGTTTTATCATATTAAATAGATATTTATTCAATTTTTGAATAATTAAATGTCATGAACTATTAAATTTTTACATCAAATATTGACATATAAAACCACAAAACCCATAGTAGTGATCGTTTTCACCTTAAATTTATGATTAATTTAAGTTTTACTAGAAGAAATATTACCCTATATTAAGAAATTTCTTCCATGAAGATATTGTTGTCCATATAAAAACCCTATTTTATATTACCATCATCATGCCTATATGATCCATGTTTAGAATACCTCTGGAGGTGATCGACACATTATCCTTTGATATATGAATGACACTGATTGATTATAAAGTGCTATCATACTGGATTGATAATCTTGTGGTGTTCATCTTGATCACATCAAGATACATTGGGATTTGAGGAGACATATTCTTTAGAAGTCAACACAAAGAATAATGAAGTGATATTTTATTATGCACAATCATACATGATTTTTTGTTAACCCAACATAATAGAAATTGCAGTATATTAATAGTCTTATGGTTTATGTTTACATATTGTTTCATTTTGTTTCTTCTGCAAAATAATTTAATAATACATTCCAAAACCCATTCCATAATAATTCTAATATTATTATATTTTTATGGCATGTACTCTCTGACGCAATAATAAATATTATTCTTTCATCTTATAAATTAATTTGTATCCCCAAAAATGATCTTAGTTTGTTCATCCTTTCCAGAATTTATAAAATTCCCACATAATTTTTTAAATAAATATATATCCAAAAAACTATTCAATTTATAGCATAGAGAATTAAAATTTATTATATATTCAATGTAAAAATTTTTCAATTCATAACCCGATGAATAAATATAAATGAAATATTTTTGATCCATAAATCCTATAAAAAATTATTATTAAGTCTTGAGAATCATATGTATTAAAATAATTATATTAAAATATAATTTAATCGATAATAATTAAAAAAATAGCATGTAATCCTCTAAAATTATTCCTCATCGGCATTAGTTTATCTTGCCTAAAGTCTGATAATGTTGTTTACCAGTGGGTCAAATAACCTAAAAGAAAAACATAATGTTGCAATATCTACAACCACATATGAACAATTAGTGTGTAATATAACCCCTTTGTCACAATATCTCATTAAGAAGGTTTCAGAATCCTTTCAACAACCTATATGATTGATACATCTTTCTTTGACTATCTCAAATAAATTCTTCATTACCTCATGGTCAATGGATTTTATTTGATGATTAAATTTCAATTGGAATTATAACATATACACTTCCATGCATTTTAAGGGTAAATAATACCTCAACTTATTAATTAATAACATTTTATTCATGATTCACCCAACATATAAAACTTTTCCAAGAATAATATTTTCATGTTTTATGAAATATAGATAAGTGCTTGAGGCATAACATGCATAATAATAATACTAAAGTCGAAGTAAAATAAGACACCCTTGAAGATAGGAATATACGAAGATACATAACCAAGAAAAAATTCAGTAGGGTGGCCTATTCTTATAATCACCCATCTTGGAGATTATAAAGTGTACACCTCATGAGAAGATGTGTAATCTACTTTTGAGTAATCAAATTTAACATTCATCATTATATGTTTTCTATTGTTGTATGTTATCAAAAATTAGATCTATAATTAATAATATTTTCATTGAATTTATTTTTTCTCATCATAGAAAGGATATACTATGACTATAATAATATGATAGATATCCCTGGACATTAAAACATCAAATTTATAGAGAATAATAAAAAATATATAATAATTTTTTTTACTAATATTCAAATCATAGAATATAAATTTAATATAATATATAAATAGTTGGTACTTGCACACCTACTCCAATTGACTCACACTTAGATATTATCTGACTACCTATGGATTTTAGTCCACTTGAACATACATGGTGATTATGATTTTACTGAGTTAAGGTTTTAGACAAGAGGTCTTCCACATTGTCCTCTGTTGAAATTAAACCCACCATGATTTCATGTATTTAAGAAAATTCCCTCAAGGAATGATACTTTTAAACTATTTGTTTCATTCATTCATGTGACCTTGTATCCTTTGAAAGGGCCACCACAATAGTATTATCACAATAGAGTATGATAAAATCTTTACTACTACATACCACACCATTTTCATAGATGACTTTTAATATCCATACTTCTTCTTTACCTACCATAAAAGACAGTATATACATGGACTCTACTATGGACTATATGAATATATAATACATTGAACTCTTACAGCACACTTCACTTGAATTGAGAATGATAATGTATCTTATCTATGATTATAGATCATCTTGATCTATTTGGAAACTAGGATCTATATATTCATTAACTATATGTTACTCATCTCCTCCATATACAAGAAATATATCCTTTGTTTGCCTAAGATACTTAAGGATATTATTCACTTACATCAAATAAAGGTCACCTAGGTCATGTTGATAGATTCCTAACACACATAAGGTAAATGATACATATTATATAGTACATAGCCTAATATACCTAACTTTCCCAATCATAGACATGTATGGTATACTTACTATTAATTTTCTATCTTCATTTGTCTAAGGACACATTTTCTTGGAATAATAAATTCTATGTGACATTGGAATCAATCCCCTCATGGATTATTCTATAATGAATATTTTCAATATCATGTAAAAATATATACCTCAATATAAACAAAGTAACTACATGTATATATCATGATGGATCTTGATCCCAATAAGATATGTTTGTTTACCTATCTCTTTCATGGAGAATCATTTTTTCAACTTGGATTAAACAGTCCTAATGAATGGTATCTCATTAAAAATAAGTAGTAATTCATTGAAAAAAACTATTATGAAAATTAATGCACTCCCACTAAACCATTTATAGATATAAGGATCTCATTCTTTATTTATGAAAAAAATTCTCTTACTCCATCAAAATTAATTTACAATGACATGGATTATTTCTTTAATCTATATATGGATCTATTCCATTTACAAACTTTGTTGGCATCCTTTGGAGTGAAAAAACCTTTTAAGCCTATGTCATATAGACATCTTCATAAAGTTTCTCATTACAGAATGCTGTTTTGACATTGATTTTCCAATTCTTAGTCATGGTAATCCAAAATGGAAAATATAATTTTGATTTATTTAAGGATAAAAACTGGTTAAAATTTTCCTTAATAGTCGATTCCCTGACGTAATTTTAAAACTTTTGTAACCATTCATGATTTGTAATTATAGACATGTGCATCCATGTCTGGATTCTTCTTGAATAACCATTTACAATAAATGGTAATTACATCCACTAGAGGAACTACCAAATTCATGACTTGGTTTGGGAATAAGGAATCCATTTCCAAATTCATATTTTCTTAAATTTTTGTAACCTATATGCCACTTAATACCTTTTAGTGGGTTAGATGATCATTATAATCAACTAATAATGAGTCACTCTCCTCATTGATTATAAAACCTTATTTTTACAGTTAACTATCATCTCTTATACTCTTACATAATAATTATGTATAAAAAATGTCTACTTCTATATGTATTTGTGGAATTATTCTATGTGCAAACTCTTGTGTATCTTGAGTATGGAATTCATCAATGCATATATCTCTTTTGATATCTACTTTAGAAATGGTATTCCCATCAAAAAATATGTGACATCTATTAACCGCACTTTTTTTCTATATGCTTATATATATAATATCATTTAGTTTACATTTGATATATTATGAAGATATTATTAGTTTATTGTGGTGAAAGCTAGTTTCTATAAATGTTCTTAAGAAATACTTCACAAACCCAGACTCATATACGTAACAACATGGGTTTACATCCATAACAAAGTTGACAGGGAATTCCAGCTATCACTTTAGTTGGAATTTGGTATAGTATGTTTGTTGTTGTTTTTTAATAAATATCCAAAAAAGGATAATAGAAGACTCGCATTAATCACCATTGATCTCATCATGTCTAATATGTTGTGGTTTCCCCTTTTCCTACATAATTCCATTTTGGTGTATGAGGAGTGAGCTCAATTAGAATCCAAACCCATCTTAAATAATCAATGAACTCTTTATGAAGATATTCTATATTATATTCTAATAATAGTAACTTAATCATCCTACCAAGATGGTTATACACTACATTATTGTATTCCTCGAACCTCTCAAATTAATTAGCCTTATACCTCATCAAGTACAGTTATCCATATCAACTAAAATCATTGGTAAATGTTATGATGTATGAGTACCCACCCACTTATTCAGCTGTAAATGGTCCAAGAATATCACTATGAAAAAAATTTAGAAAATACAATTTTTTTATTTCACCTTTGATACTAAATGGGTTTTTTTATTTTTCCATGTAATTGTAACACCTTGAGTTTTTAAAAAGTAAAACTATTCTTGAGTGCACATGTGACATGAAAAAATGAGCCTAAACAAACCATGATTATTTATGTCCATTATAAACTTGCCATCAAATGGGAAGGGATTAGTAGTATTAACTACTTCATGAAATATGTAAAAATTTCTTTATCTTTATAAATATATAAATATATTCTTAGGTAATAAGTTCCAAACTCTTAATTAATACATTTTGTTTTTCAAGAATATGTTTCCTTTAAAAATTGATTTTTATTTCCCCCTATGAGAAAAAAATATTATTAATTTATGGAAATTCAAAATATAATATTTTATAAAATTAACTTCATTTTTGAAATAATCATAACTAAATTAACTCATGATGATTTGTTTGGATTTTTGTAAAATGTATTATTTTTTAGTGAATAATGAAAATTACTAATTTTTCAAATACTGTCATTTAATTTCATTAAATAAAGTAATTAAAAAGTTAAATTATATTTTTTATTAGAAAATATAGTTAAATATTATATTAAAATTTATAATTATGTCATAAATTTCTTTTGAAACATCAATTTTCTGGATTTCTGTATAAGTTTATTTTTATACTTAAAAATAGTATTCTATAAAAAAAATGAAGTGCATAATGTTTTTACTTTTTTATTAATTAATATATCAAATAGTAATGAATAATTAAATTTATATTCATATTTTATACATATATGTAGATTCATTTAAATTAATATAATTATTATTTCCAATCATATAGTTAAAATAAGATCATATATTGCTTGAAAAATGCATTTCTCATAAAACCATTCTTCAATGAATTTCATTAGTTTATTTTTAAATTTAATTAATACAATTATATGAATTTAATTTTATAAAATGTATTCCATATTTTTAATCATAATAATTAACATTATTTAGTTATTTCATCTTCATTTTTTCATAATGAATTGTATAAATAGTAAAAAATAGTTATGTTTGGGGAAAAATGAAATAGTAAAAGGTAGTAACCTTAGAGTTAAATAGAGTAAAATGTTTAAAACATGTTAAATTTTTAATTATGGAGGGTTTTATTGACTAATTAACCTTTAAACTTCATTAGTTATCAATTTCAAAGGCACTTGTCATGAGAGTGACTTCCCATTACTGAATTGTTTTGGGTATACCCAAAAATTCCACTCCCTCTCACTTATAAAAAGAAACCTCCTATAATCTTATTTATAATTTTGAAAATCCATTTGTTTTAGAAAATAACTACCCAAAACCCATCCTTATTTGACTTCCCATTTCATATAATACTTTTTTATCCGAAATTCTGTATAGGGAGTCTAGAGGTTCAGTTCTAAAGTGGTGGTATAAAGAAGAGGTATCATTTTAAACCATGAATCTCTATTTTATTTCTTTATCCACCTCCTTAAAACCTTATTCAATCATAATTATATAATAAAATTAGTATATCCCATATAATTTATTTTATTATGTGAGTTTCATGACCAAAATAAATCTTCTCTTCCATCAAATGGGAAGTGAGACCAGCGTTTGTGTGTATAGTGGAGCACCATCTTGGGAACTGATGCAATTTGTTTTCCATCATCACCTCTCATAACTATTAATGATGATGAATTTTATGTTTATATATGATATTAATAAAATATTAATATTTTGAGAAAATTAATATATAATATACCTTTTTACCTTTTCATTCATTAAAAAATGATAATGTTGTTCCTGTGTACGGCAGACTACCACCTCACAAAGTGATGTTATTCATTTCTCTATTACCAAATCACATGGATGGTATTAGATAGTGTATTTAAAAAAATATTATTATATACACTATATTCTTATCATTCTGTAATATTAAAATAAAAATTACACTATCTTCATCATGAAAGTTTAAAATTGGAAATGTTACTCATGGGTATGTACAGCCTAACATCTCCATGATTATAACATGATGAATATTTCGTAACCCTATTTCATGGTTTAATATAAAATTATAATTCATATATAAAAATTATTATAATGTGATCATTATTAAAATAGATATTATGAATTAATAATCTTATTTAACTTAGTCAACTTACGAGTGATTTGGGACATATGATCTGAACATTATCAAAACATACTACATGACCCCAAAATAATTGGTAATTGAATATAGCATGATAATTACTTAAATTACAAGAAAAACAAAATTGAAAAATGTTCTCCATAAAGTAAATAATTAACAAAACTTTATTATCAATGAAGATAAATAACTCATGCAATGAATCATTCTCGAGGTAAGGGATCTCTCTAAACCACCCTTTCTTTTGGGTTATGACCATTTTATCCCTAACTCACTTTATATATCTATTTAAGGTTATGGAATGGTTTTAAATAATGAATATATAAACATCACAGATATATATATATATATATATATATATATATATCATTATCTCTTCCTTTTAAGGGGTGTTAAATTGTTTTTGCTCATTTTTCAAATGCCTTCATTATGAACTTTCCCTTGATTATGAAATGAGTTAAGATTATGAAATCCATTTCCTTTCCATTGGTAATTATTATGTAATTACATATGATTTATTTGTATCTATTGGAACTTATAAATCATCAAAATTTTATGATGGGTGTGTCCATATAGTTTTACAAATCATTTGGTAATTTTTTTGTCTCAATAGATGTTATATATGTGATTATAGAGAAAACCTAGTCCATTGTGTAACTTTCTACACCACGTGATTTTGTCTAGAAGTTATACTTCACACATGATAATGTCATTTTATATGTTTATGTCACAATTCTTATGTTATAATGATATTATGATACCATCCTCTTCATTCACTATATCCAGGTGATTACTCATGAGCCTTCTCTTTTATGAAATAATTTTATATCATTGGATCATGCGTTATATTTCCTTATCATATTTATTCACATACTAGGATTTTTAGCTCACCAATTTCTTTTATTTATTCGCCATGTTATCCTATGAATTTTTTGGAGTAAAAAAGGACTTAAGATCCCTTTAAGGAAAAAATTGAGGATTTCATGTTAGTTTCCTTTTGATGTAATATGAACCTAGTCTTCCAAATACACTAGGACTCATGTTCTTTGGGTTATAATTATTGTATATTTCTATTAAAAATCACATGATAGAATATGTAAAAGGACTGGGTTTCTATAATTGGTATTAGATAAAAGGTTATTTTATTTTTTATTATTGGGATTTGAAAACTCCAGTGAAATCCATAACGATTAGACTAAACATATGAAAATATCCCTAAATTTTGGTACATTATAGAGTAAGTTGTTTCCAACAAAATAATTCCCTTCATGGATAATACATGGGATGTGTCTCTTTCACATTTTAACCTAGAAGTAATAAAACTGAAACGGGAATAGTAAGATAGAAATGATCACTACCTAGTGCATGAAAATGGGAATTGTTCACACCAAGTCTGACACTCCTAGGAGATAAGCTTAGGTAATTAAAAAAACACTTTGTCAACCATAATAATGGAATTGAAAACAAATTTTGGTTAGAAAAACTAAAATGAAATGCTACCATTGATAACCTATATTGAAACCTTCATACACATAATTTATTATATACTTATCTTTTATGATGTATTACTACCATGTTTATATGTTTCCCTTTTGTAAGTTAATGCCATATCATCTGGTTTTTTTCTTGTTATTTAATAGATGAAAATTTTAGTAATCATTGATACAAATAACATGATAGAAAATTTGAGGATCTTACAATTGATATTCCTGACCCTATGGGAGTAGAATTTGAGATATTCTTGTAGTACTGGATCAAGTAGCTGAATTTATAAATAATAAATTCAATCATGTGGAAAAAAATTACACTATAGAAGAGAATGTTGTATTTGAGTCTTTAATGAAACAAATTTATCCTACCATTTGTGGATATTCTAATCACATAATAACATAACAATGTATTTACTCTATTTAGAACATTTTATCTTTCCATTAATTATAAAATAAATATAATTTTGTTCTTTTAATTTATCTCATTGAGGGAGAAGCCGATCATTGGGGACACTGATCAAGATCAGAAATTGCAAAGAGGAAATTGATTCCATGAAATGGAAGGAATTAAACAAAATATTTTTCAATAAATATTATCCCCAAACTCTCCATATTAAAATAAAGAGTGATATCCTTATTCTAAAGAAAAATGAAGATGATCCTATCAGGGCATTTGAGGAAAACTACATTAGTCATTCTTGGTATGTGTCAGGATTTTTCATCAACATCGAAACTACGGTGTGCTGTTTTTTAGTGGGTTAAAGCTAAGTCTATCAAAATAATTAGAGATTTGTTACTTTTAATATCTATGAATATATTGTCTATTATTCCCTCAAATATTAGATAGATATTGGTGACTCCCAATTTTCTCATGGTATTATAGATAAAAGAAGTAAAATGATGTTTTATTCAAGAGTATCAAAAGATAAATCCCATGGAAGAAGAAAAATCAAACATCCCACTTTTCAAAAGTGTGGGAAGAAGTATCCTGGAAACTATCTAATGTGAATGAAGATATGTTTTGAATTTGGAAAAGGGGGGTAATTTTCCTAGCTAATGTTGAAGGGAAAGATAGAAACCCACTAATAGACAAATAAAAGGAGTTTTAGATCAACACTTAGCAGATTTTGAGATGGTTTAACTTCACGGAACGTGGGAATTATAAAATATAATTCCCTAATCTAAGTATGATCAGAGAAAACCAATGAAAGAAACCACCAAGTCCATGAGAAATTAGGGGAATATGTTATCACTACTGCTATGATGAATCACGACAATGATGAGGTGACAAGTTTACTAGTTATTCATTCAACAATAATCATTGTACTATATAATTATAGTTCTATGAATAATTTAATATATTGAGGTTTTATTATATATATTAATGAAACATCTCAAAACGTTTGGGTTGAACTATCTATGAGAATAGAATACTAAGAAGTGGTAGCATCGCAAGTATATAACTCATCAGTAGTCAATTTTTAAGGATTGAATCTTCCATAAAATATTGTCTTAGTTATTTTAGTTTATTTTTATTCTATATTAGTAATGGAATGACTATACTTATATAAAGATTAATTTAAATATAGGGAGTGTGAGATCACTCTTTATATCCCAATTCATCATTTAATTCTACACTAGTTTAAGGAGGAGGAAGAATCTCATTTGGAATCTTATTTTCAAGCATTGATATTGTTTCCATATGAGAAATAATATCTAGACCAAATTATTGATACAAATCAGAGAATCATTCTTGAATAGATGCTCATTGAGGGGAATTTTACTAAAGTATTCCATGTAGATATTCTTGATCTTATTTCAGATATGGAGATTGAGTTCTCAATTGAACATATACATAGATCTTTTCCCAAATCAAATCATCCTTATTGAATGTCATTTTTTGAGTTGGGAGAGCTCAAAAAAATAAGTTACAAGAGAATATAAAAATGGGTTTTATACATCCAAGTGCTTCATTGTGGGGTAAGTTGGTCTTCTTCTTTAATAAGAATGATGGGTCAATATGCCTCTATATTTAATATTGTGAACTCAACAAAATCAGGATGAAGAACAATTATACCTTGTGTTTAATAGAATACTTGTTTAATAAGCTATGTAGATCCATGTATTTCACTATGGTGGACTTTTGATAGGGATGTCACTAATTATAGTTGAAAATGGATGAAATTCCCAAAACATCCTTTAAAATAATGTATGGAAACTGTATGTTCATATTGTTGCCTTTAAAACACTTTAATTATCAAGAAATATTTACGGACTAAATGAATAGATTCTAGAGAGATTACCTTGAAATTTTTTTGATATTATTTATATATGATATTATAGTTTAATACAAGAGAAATTATGATCTTTTGGATAATTTTAATATTGTGCTAAAGGCTTTTAGAAAGGACAATTTATATGAAAATTAGTATAAATGTGAGTTATGGATAAAGTAAGTATCATTCTTGCAGAATATTATCACCAGTATAGGGATATCTATGGACCCATATATCATAACATCCACTAAGAACTGTCCTAGAACAACATCTTTATCCAAGATCTATAGATTCAATGGACTATATAGGTATTACTAAAGATTTTTGGAAAACTTCTCATGAAGTCAAAACCCACTAACCAAGATAACACTAAAGAAAGTAAAGTTTTCCTAGTCTTGTGAATGTAAAGGGAGATTTAAGGAGTTTTAAAGAGGTTTATAACTTCAAAAATCCTCACAATTCTATAACTTGGGGTACTTCTCATGTTATATAGTGATTCTTTGAAGGAGTTATTTGGCTATGTACAGATGAAAATTTAAAAATTGATAGCCTATACCTTAAGGCATGTCAAATTCTTAGAGATGAACTATAAAACACATGATATGGAGTTGGATGCAGTGATATTTCCATTGAATATACAGTGAAAATATATCTATGGGGAGATGTTTGAAATATATATGGATCATAAGATCCCAAAATATAAATATTCATAGAGAAAGAGATTAATATTCACCAGTGAAGCTGGTTAGAGCCAATAATAATCTATTACTTCTCAATCCATTACTATCCTTGGAAATAAAACAAAGTAGAAGATGGTCTAAGTAAAATAAATTTGAAAAACATAAGACAAATGATAATTCAGAGGGATAAAATCTTCTTATACATGAAATGGATGAACATGTGAATTATAAAATAAGGAACATAAAAATTATTTTATTTAATTATTGTCCAACCATCCATTCTGGAGAAGATAATGGATTATCAAAAAGATTATATTGATATTTAGAATAAGGTAGTTGGTTTTAGAAAATGAAAATTCATCAAAGTTAAAAATTGATGAAGATAGAGTTATAAGATTTGGGTCACAATTATGTGTACCCTAAAATTAGAAGATAAAGAAAGAATTATAAAATGATTCACAGAGCTCATCCAACACCAATCACCTAGAGATAATAATGATGTATCAAGATCTTCAATAACACTTTATGTTTGATAATATGAGGAAAGATATTACAAATTATATATAAATGTTTCTTGTATGCCAGAAAGTGAAGGATAAAAGTAAAAAAGTCTAAGGGGATGATGTAACCATTACCAATATCCACAGAGAAATGGGAAAATATCATCATGGACTTTGTCAATTGTGTTCCAAATACATACAGAAGAAATAATTTCATATGGGTTGTGGTGGATAATCTTAAAAATATTTCTAACATCATTTAAATTTGAGAGTAAACTCAATAATATTGTGAGGATATATATAATATAGATGGTGAGTTTTCATGGAAACCCATTCTCTATTATATCGAACAATTATTCAAGATTTACCTCAATGTTCTAGAAGAGCCTCCAACATTCTCTAAATACTGAGTAGAACATATGTACGACTTATCACCCCTAAAATGATTTCCAACCTGAGTGGAATATTTTATAATAGAATAAATGTTAAGAGATGTATTGATGGAATTCAAAATATAATGGGATCAACATCATTCCCTATTTGTGTTCTCTTATAATAACAGCTTTCACTCAAGCATCAAAATGGGTCCTTAACAATCACTTTATGGGAGGATATGCAGAACACTTTATTATTGGGATGAGGTTTTTTAATGAATTATTTCGGGACTTAAAATAGATGAGGATATAGTATAAATGGAGAAACTCGTTCAGTAACCCATCAGGACTACACATAGTCGATAGAAGTGTTATGTTGACAATTGTGAATGAGGCATAGAGTTTTAGGTCAGGGATCAAGTGTTTCTATGCATATCTCAATGGAATAGAGTCAATATATTTTGGAATAATGGAAAAATAATCTCTAGGTACATTGACCCCATTGAAATTATTGATCACATTTGAATTGTGGCTTGTCAACTAGCACTCCCATGTTTCCTTTTTATATACATGAAAAATTCCATGTATCCTTATTGAGAAAGTACAAACTATATCACTAAAATTTACTGAATTCAAGGGTATTATAGTTTTCAAATGATATCTCATGTGAGGATTATAAGGTTACAATCATGGACCATATTGACAATGTCATATGTAATAAGACAACTCACCTAGTAAAAGTTCTATAGTGGAACGATAAAAATGATGTGGTATCTTAGGAACTAGAAGAAGAAAGGAATTAAAAGTACCCTCACCTATTTCCACATTAGTATGTAATATTAAATATTTAGGGAGAAATTCTTTAAGGTTGGGGGGAATGTTACACCGTGAGTTATTTTAAAATGAAGAGTATTATTCAAAGCATATGTAACACTCAACTTTGATCCTAAATAAACCATGATTATTTATGACCATTATATCCTAGACGTTAAATTGGTGGGAATTAATAGTATTAAATAAATTATAAAATATATATAAATATAAATATAATTAATAATGGATATAAATTTATTGATAATTTCTCAGTAAATATAAACTTAATTTTTAAGAAATACATTTTATTCATTACAAATGTTTCCTTAAAATTTTATTTTATTAATTCTCATGAGATAATATTATAATTAATTTATATAAATTTTATAATTTTTTTTATAAAAATTAAATCATTTTTAAATAATAATTTCAAAATTAACTAAGGTTGAAATTATTATATTTTTCAGAAATGTTCGAATTTTTAGTGAATTGTGATTTTTTTTCAAACACTTTCATTTAATTTCATAAAATAATTTAAATTTAAAAGGTTAATTATATTTAATATTTGGTATTAAAGTGTCATATTAACCATTATATTTATAATAATTTAACTAATTTCATTATAATCCTCAATGTTTTTGATTTTGGTGCAAATTTATTTTTATGCTTTAAAACCGGATTTTATATAAACTGTTCTTAAGTGAATAAATTATATCCATTTTAATTCATTAAAATAAATATTAATAACGAAAGATTTAAATGAAATTAAAATATAATATTTCTATTTATATGAATCAAAATTTATTAAATGAAGATTTTTATTCATATTTTAAATATATGATCATTTATTTCTTGAAAATTGCATATCTTGAAAAACTGTTTTTCATCACATTTTATGGGATTTATTTGAAATTGAATTCTTAAAATTATAATATTTTATTTTCATAAAATGGATTCAATATTTAAAATAATCATAATCAATATTTAGTTATATGTTCAACATAATTTTTGGTCTTAATGAAAAGTAAAAATAGTGAAAATCTTGTTATAATGGCGAAAAACTAAAATGTTAAGCTGAGTAACGTTGGAGTTAAATAGAATACCATGTTTAAAAAATTAGTTTGAATTTTGGTCATATTTATAAACCATATAACCTCTTAAATTAATTAATTATTAATTTTTGAGACAATTTTTATGAGAATGACTTCCCATTATTGATTAGTTTTGGGTATTTAAAAATATTCCACACCCTCTCACGTAAAAAAAGAACCTCCTCTCTTCTAATTTACACACTTAGAAACCCTTTTAGTTCATCCATTAACATTAAAAATACCTTCCTTAATTAACTAACCATGTCTTAGTTTCCTTATTTGGAAAATAAATCAAGTCGAGGGAGGCTTTGTGTATAATCCTAAAGAGGTTGTCTAAAGAAAAGGTTTCATTCTTAACCGATCATCATTTTTTTATTTATTCGTACACCTAATTAAATCATTAATCAGTAAAGATTATATAATAACATCATTATATTTCATATTAAATTCAATTATTATGTTATTATAAAAACTACAATCTGTCTTCTCTTTCATCAAATGGGAAATGAAACCACCGTTCATGTGTATGGAGGACTACCACCTCACAAACCAATGTATTTTTCCTTCATCACCTATCATAGATATTCATAATGATGGATTTAATTTTTATATGTTATAAAATTTAAATAATAATAATTATTTAAAATTAATATATAATATACCGTCTTACCATACCATACATTTGAAAATTGATAAGGTCATTCGTGTGTACGGCGAACTACCACCTCACAAAGCAATGTGATTTTTTTATTACTATGTCATAAGGATGGTTTATGTAAGTGTATTTAATTAAATAATATTCAATTTTTGATATAATTATCATATTGAAAATATAAAATAATACTTACCATATTTCCATCATGATAGTTGAAAATGGAAACTTTACTCATGTGTGTGTATGACCTACCATCTCCTTGATTGAAATATCATTCATTTTTCATAACCCCATATCATATTTGATTTTAATAGTATAATTGATTAATAAAAGGATTATTATTTCATTATTATTTTAGATATAATTAATTAAAAATCTATTTTACCTTTTTCAACTTACCAAAGTGGTTCTCAACATATAAGGTAAACATCATCAAAATATCCAACTTGAACCAAAATAATCAAGTAATTAAATATGGAATGATAATAAATAAAATAAAATAAATCATAATCATTGAAATAGGTAATTAATAAATTTAATATTTAAAATAATTTTATTATTCAGTAAGGTAAATAACCCATGTGATAAATCATGCTCGAGGTAAGGGATCTCTCTAAACTGTCGTTTCTTTGGGTTATGACATTTCTCTCTCTATGTCACTTTACCACCCTCCTTAATTTTATTTAATTCTTATAAATTCAATATATATGTATATATATATATATATATGTCTAATATATATATATATATATGGCATATTAAATCTTCATTTTATGGGGTAATACATTACCTATTCTCATTTCTTGAATTCCTTCACTATGGAATTTCCTTTGATCACGATATGCACTAAGATTGTGCAACCCATTTTCTTTCCTTTGGTAGTTCTTATGTTATGTCTTATGATTGATTTACTTTTTTTAGAACACATATATCATGAACATGTTATTATGGGATCCCCTATATAGTGTTTCAATATATTTGGTAAATATTTTTCCTCATGCGATATTATGTATGGGATTAGGGAGTAAACCTAATCTATTATGGTACTTTGTCCACCATGTGATACTGTCTTGGAATTTACCCATGACACTTGTTTATGTCATGTTAAATATTACTACAAAATTTTCTATATTACAATTTTATTATGATACCATGTTCTTTATGTCATTATTACATGTTATTACCCCTAATCCTTCTCAATTATGATATCATTTTATACCTTTGACACAGACATCATGTTTTCATATCACGTTTATTCCTATACTTGGATTTTTTTCACACCCCCTTCTATAATGTATTATCTAGCTTATCCTATGAATTTTTAGGAGATTAAAAGGATTTAGGGGATTGTAATGGAGAATAATATAAGTGTTTCATGTTATATTTTAATTTTTTGTGTATTATGAACCATTAAACCAAATACATTAGTCCTCAAATTTTTGGGTTACAATTAGTCAATATTTATGTTAAAAAATGTGTAATAATATTTGTAAAAGTCTTGGGTCACTATAGTAAAAATGTGTGACATACACCAAGATATTTTAGTTCTATGGAGTATAAATATCCATATTGTTTTAATTTTTTCAAATGCATTTCATTTACATGAAAAATCCAGTGACGCTATAGTTCGGTGTGATATGAGTCTTATGATGTAGTTTTGTTATTGATTTTCATTACTTGGATAGAGTAATTAAGAACATAACTTACATTATCAAAATATTCCATACCATAAAAATTGGTATCACTATTAAATAATAATCATGATTGTATTATCTTTAAAATAAATGAAATAATATCATTTTGGATATAGATATAATTTTTTTAGTAATAGATAGAACAAGATAATAGTTTTTTAAAACTGAGAACATTCTTACTGGAAATATATGGTGGTATTATTCAATATACATTGTATAAAGTATTTATTCTTTGGAATATTATAGATATACCCCTGTTTAGTATTCTTGTATCTTCATGGTTCATGTGTTTTAATAGATATGTGAGAACCCCTTCCAATATCTAATACCTAATTTTTATAAATATGTAAATTTCACTTGATAACAAACACACCTGAAGATTCTTCTTACTTCATTACCTATGTGAATTTTTTATTCCAGTGTCCCTTATTACCATATGTGAAACAAAAAAAATATATCTCCCTTTCATACCACATGATCATTCACTTCTTGAAATGGAATTATGGATAATATTTGGTCTTAAAAATATTTTCTTTGAATTTTATTTTATTCACCATAAGTACAAAAACTTTTCATGCATCATGTCATTATTATCATGTAGAATTATTGTATGAATGGTATAGACTTATAATTTTTTATATTGAAATTATCAACAAATCTAGAGAATATTTTAGGTATTTATTCATGAATGAGATCTATCTGTAGTTTTTTAGGAATTTTAATCCCTAGAACTTCTATGTGCTTAATAGAGCCAATGATTTTGAATACATGAGGCCTACCTGGAATTACCTCTTCAATATTACTCTAAAAGAGATCCTTGGATATTTAAAACCATTATTATCTATAGTTATAAACTTAAATAAAATATATATTTTAGATCATACTATAAGGATTTTAGTAAGGATTTTAGCATGTAATATTTCCATTCATGGTGCAACACAACCCAAAGGCATATAAACCATTCTTGGATGTTACTAAAATTAAATATATGGATATTCTCTAATATTGATCATTGGGATAATTTGGATTATGAACTTTCCATTATCCTATAGTTATAAAATTGTAGATTATTGTTTCTTCACAGTATTATTCCCTAAGTGAGGCATAATGAATTTAATTTTATTAAGTATCCCATTATTTTTTTCATTTACTAATAGCCCTCAACATTAAACTTTGAATGCCTTGTTTCTTATACTTTATTATGGAGAAATATGTATGTCCCTTCACATAACTCAAATGAAGGGGCAATCAATTACTTGAAGGTATTTGGTTATGAAGGCCTTTTCCAACTATGATGTTATAGCTCCTTGATCCATTTAGTGGACTCAAAAATATAAAATTATTGACATGAATTTCCCCAAAACATTCCTCCAAGTTACACCCTGTCTATATAGGGATACATCACTTGATGAAAAATGCTTAATTCAACCCAAAAATTTCATAATAACTCTATGATAAAAGTATGTTTCCCAATGAGGGTTGGTTGAACTCTTAATTTTTTTTGCTTTCATTTCTAATCAAGTAATTAAATTCTTAGTATTAATTAATATTAAGTGGAAGGATGATATTTATTATGCATAAAAATATCTTGTTTTATCATTTACATGTCTTATTTATACTAAATGGACTCTACTTAAGTAATTAACCATGTTTTGATGAATCATTTTCACATAATCAATTTATTTAAATTATATCATTGCATACTACTCCATTTATTTATTTTATTAGGGTCTTTCATGCATAAAATAGATAATAGATAAGATAGAAATATATAAATAAATTGGGGACCCAATCATGAGCTTATCTAATAGATTATTTATTAATCAGACAATAAATAAACCTATGACTCGGGGAAAACTCATTGTGTCGATCATGAAACAAATTGCATCATTGCACCAATAAAACTTTGTATCACCTGAGTTGGTGTCACCTGTTTTAAATCTTAAAGTGAATCCACGTTACTTAGGATACACCTATGATTACATGTATTTTTAACTCATGCATAGGTAAGTGGAACAAAATTATTGGTTAAGGGTAATCACATAAATAACCAAGGACACACAAGTCCTAAATAATAAAAGAGGAATGGATGACTCACTAAACATCTTATTCTATTTAATAATTATTAAATTTAAAAACATGAAACAAAATAAACTGAATAAAAAAAACGCATACACATGTCTTGTTTGTGATCCTAAAAAGTCATACATATGCAACAACCATGAAAAAGTACAATGGTTAACATTGATTTTTATTTTTTCTTAATTAATATAATAAACAATATTTCATTAATTAATTAAATATTTAAATAATTATATTTTTTTAATGACTATAAAAATTATATTGGAGATACTTATCATAAATGAAGTCACAGAAAATAAATAAAATGACATAAAATTAAAGATAATTAAAATAAAATAATTTAAAATTTATTAATTATTTAAAGCCTTCATAACATAGTCAATCACATCTGGTTCCAACAATTTAATTGGATTTTAATGTTGAATTTTTCATGTAATTTAATTATTTATCTTTTGGTGATATAACATGGAATGTATATTCGAGCTACATGTCATGTTCCTCAATTTTGAGGTTCTTGGAATAAATTCCATGGACTTCAGTAAGTTACATGCATGGACTACATGATATATACTAACCAAAAACATGTAATGTATCATGATTAGTGTGTGTTATCATGACACACCAAAGGACTCATCATGTTATTTTGATGAATGACCAGGGGAAGTTTACATAGTCTACATTCATTCTTCTCCACAAGTAGTTTGTTCTCATAACCCACCAAATGACTCAACATGTTTTTTGGATTAATAAATTGATTAATTACATTCCATATATTCTAGTTACATGCCATTTTTTTAATTTATTACAAATTTTATTATTCCCATGTGGTCATAAATCATGTATTTTACTACATAGATTGTTGGAGTTTCATTGATAAAGAGTGTAGACTATATGATGTGTGCATTAGCTACAGGATGTGTGATTTGATAATCCATGTGCCGGGTTAGGAAAATATACATATAGTGTGCAATAAATGAAATGTTTGTAATAATTAATCAGTTTTTTATGTATCCCACAAAACTTCCAGGTAAAAGGAACTTGGGAACATGAAATTTACTCTAGCTACACACTCTGTAACCCAGTCTCATTTTCCAGAATCATTGGCACTTCTTTATGGAATATATGATCATTCTTAATCATTTATTAGTAATTAATAAAATATTAATCTATAAAAAAGTATTTAAAATGACCAAATATTTTTAACTAAACATCATATTAATTAATTAAAAATATATAAATTAATTATCTTACCACTATTTCACATAATCCATCAATAATCAAATAAATAATTTTAAATTTTAAATATCACCACTCTAATACAACTTTATGGTTCCAAACACGATGAAATCCCTTAGTGGGAGAAAATATAAGTTTTTTATCAAATTCTATTGATCATTCTCTATTTACGAAATATTTAAAATTCATGAACAATGAAATTTATCCACTGAATATTGAAATACAAAATTACAGAACCCATAGAGTGTATTTTTTCACATTAAATTTATAATTAATTTGATATGATAGTAATAAATATTACCTTATATTAGGAACCTTCTTTGATGAGAATATTTTTGATCATTCAAAACCCCCTTTTTAGATTACTATTCTCAAGTTTGTATAATCCAAGTGTAGAATCTTCCTAGAAGTAATCCAAAAAAGAACCTTTGATCTCTAAATAATAATGATAGATTACCATGTGCTAGAACAGTAGATCAATCATACTATGTGATTAATCTTGATCACTTCAAGATCCTTCGTGGTTAAAGGATTTCTTCTCATTAATGATAATTTTAGAGAAGGAATAATCATGTGAGATGTATTTTGTGCATTATAATTCTATGTTCTTGATTAACCCTACACAATAGATATAGAAATACATTTATAGACAGAATTTTAGGTTAAAATATTAGTTAATTATATACCACAACATAAATAATATTATTTAAAAAACATTACCCCATGCTATAATAATTATTATAATATTATTATTTTTGTCCTATTATACATTTAAAAGTAGTAAATAATATTTTATAGACACGTAAATTAATATCTATCACCAGAAATGATCTTGGAATATTATTCTTTCTTAGCATTTAACGAATAAATGAATAAAGATTTAATTAAATATTTATCTATAAATAAATATTCAATTCATTTTCTACTGAATATATATTTATTAAACACTCAATATATAAATTAATTATTTCATTCACAGTCTAGAGAATTAATTATTAAAAAATATTTATGATAAATAAAAACTGAATAATATTATTACACATACTTATGAATAATATTTAACCAAGGATTCTAATGTGTGACCGTAAGGACGGTATGACTAGCAATGAGGAATCAGTACAGGGACCAATACTATAGGTGGCCCCAGAGAGTGGTGCACCAGGGTTACCACTACCCATTTTTCAACAGTTCCAACCAGTGTTACTAGTAAAGGATGAACACAAGATCAGTGCCATAAATGAGTTCTTGAAGTAGAGTCTTCTTAGGTTCAGGGGTGAGACTGACCAAAAGATAGTAGAGGATTTGCTAAAGGTGGTCACCCACATCTTCCTTCTTGTGAGTAAAACGCCCGACCAGATGGAAATATTAGTTGTGAGCCTTCTTCAGGGCTCAACGAGGAGATGGTAGAGCATGAAGATCCAGATGCATGACAAGGTGACCCTCACTTGGATGGATTTTGAGCACCTCTTCAAGGAGGAATTATTTTCGATGATGCTGCACTTAGTTCACATCCAGTAGCTATTGCATCTACAATAAAGTAGAATGAAAGTAGTTGATTACTCAGTGAAATTCACTGACCTTTCTCACTACTCTATAGACATGGTGTGAGACCCATTCTTCAGGGCTTGATCATTTGATCAAGTACTATTATGGTAAATCAGGTCCTTCATGGTATCTATTAACATCCCTACCTAGGCTGGGTGCTGAAGAGAGCACTACTCATGGAGAGATTCCTGGAAGAGTGGGCGACAATATTAGGAGCTTCTAGTAGACATTAGGTGGTGGAGTCTTCCATGGTGGGTAGCAGACTGTATACATAGGGACCCAAGTAAGGTCAATCATTTCATGGAATGACCCCAGGACATAGGGTCAGAAGTATGAGGATCCCATGGTAGATGGATTCAGTAGAGGAGTAGGGTGTTCTACACAAGCAGCGAGCAAGGTCTCATAGCTCATGACTACTAGAATCGTCATACATATAATCAGAAGATGGTTGAGGGACCCCTGAGGTAGAGACAGAGGGTCAAACAGGGTGGTCCATAGGGTAGTGGACATGACAGGGGAGTATGCAGAGCCATAGGTGGTGGGAGGGGGTTTGAGGTACTATAGCCAACACCCCCAGGTGGTCCACCATGGGCTCAGATAGCAGGTGGTAGTGGTGGTCCAAGATTCAGGTGATAGAGGCATGTGATCTTGATGCCCAGAGATTATTAGAGGACCAATCAATGTCTTATACACCTTAGTTTTAGTTCTTATAGACACATGTATCAATCAATCTTTCCCTTCCATTAACCTTTTTTAGATCTCAGAGATTCTGATAGAGATGTTGCCTCAATCCAGGAGATTAGAGACTCCTACAAGAGGGGATTCAATCATTATGCACTTTTTCTGGAAGTGAAATCATACTCTTGGAGGTGAGAGAATTATCTGGGATATATTAGTAGTGATGTAGAGGTCTTATATCACCATTCTGGGTATGGATGGGTTATCCATAGTCCATGCGCAGATTGACTATTTTTGGAAGAGAGTGTGGTGTATCCACATAGATAGAACTAGGTTCTTCTCTACCACAAAAAAAGGAATGTGGGTAGAATATGAAGGAATTTATCTGAGGGGGGTACAGTCGGTCACTCACTAGTTAGCTAGACATACCCTTAGTGTGGTGGAAGATGGGATTCCTCAATTTCATGCTGTGGGGGAGGAGTATGATGATATCATTCCTGAGGAAGTTCTGGGATTACCTCCTCATAGAGAGGTTGAATTATGCATCAATATGTAACCTATGAAGGCACCGATATCCACATCGGCATATTGGATGGCTCCCAATAAGCTTCGTGAGTTGAGGTTACAGCTTGAGGACCTGTATAGGAAGGGCATCATAAGGCCTATTGTTTCACCTTGGTCAACCCCAGTTTTGTTTGCAAATAAAGAAGATGATATTTTGAGACTATGTGTGGATTATCAACGCCTGAATCAGGTGACTATGAAGAATAAATATCCACTACTAATAATCAATGACCTCTTAGACCAACTAAAGGGATTGATGTGGTTCTAGATGATCGACCTCAAGTCTGGCTATCATTATCTCCGTGTACAAGATTAGTATTTCCCAAATATAGCCTTTAGATGTCGGTATGACCACTATTATTTCTTGGTGATTCCATTTTTCATGAGAAATTACCAAATAGGGTTCATGAGACTCATTAATAGGATCTTCTAGATTTACCTTGACCGGTTCATCGTGGCCTTCAACGAAGATGTCTTGGTGTACTTGGCGTCTAAGGAAGAGTACATGACATACCTGCCTATAGTCCTTGATAGGCTTTGAAATCACTAGATTTATGGGAAGCTCTCTAAGTTTCAGTTATGGATTTGGGAGGTCCACTTTCTAGGAAACGTCATTTAGGAGGATGGATTTGCAGTGGTCCTAGAAAAGATAAAGGTGATTCTTGTTTGGGAACCACCTAGGTGTATGACAAAGGTGAAAAATTTCATGGGTTTGGCTAGATACTATCAAGGGATCATTCCCAACTTTTCCTGGGTATTACCACCATTACCATCTTTGACACAAAATAGAAAACACTTTGTGGGGATGGATAAGTTCCAGTAGAGTGTAAAAGATTTTAGCTAGATATTGATGGGTGACCCTATCTTCGGTATTCTAGAGGAGGGTGTGGGGTTTGTAATGTTCTGTGATATATCAGGGACTAGGCAGGATTGTGTTCTGATGTAGGAGAAAGTGGAGATTTCCCTTAGATCACGATAGTTGAAGCACCATGAGTAGAACTACTCGACCCATAATCTTGAGTTAGTATTAGTGGTCTTCTCTTTGACAATGTGGAGGCACTACATGTTGGGTGAGTGGTATATCATAAACTCCGACCACAAAAGTTTTAGGTATATCTTCTCCCAAAAGTACATGAACTTCAGGTAGTGGTGGTGGTTGGTGTTCCTCCAGGACTAAGACTTAGCAATAGCTTATACTCCTGGGAAGTGGAACATGGTGGCAGATTCCCTCAGTAGGAGAACCGGGTTCCATTTACTGAGTGAGGCATCATATTAGTTATACACGATGCAGATATCCTTCATAGATAGTGATGGAGAATCTTATCTTAAGATGATAGTTCTCACTCCCCCACTCATGCAACAAGTTAGGGAGGCACAATTTGGGGATGTTGACTGCGAGGCCCATCCTAATTTGTTATCTATAGGGCAAGCCCCTGATGTAAATTCGATAGGTAGGGAGCATATCATCCTTTTTAAAGGGCACACTATTGTACCATTGAAGTTGCAAGAAATGTTTATGAGGTAGTTCCATACATCCCCCTTGGTGGTGAATCTAAGAGTGGAAAATATGTACCAGGATCTACGACATATGTACTGGTAGTCGGGGATGAAGAAGGCAGTGGAAAAGTTCATTTCTCGATGCCTCAGTTGTCAGCAAGTGAAGGAATAGAATCAGGTTATAGTAGGCTTGACTCAACCACTCGAGGTACTAGAGAGGAAATGGGATGGTATATCGATGGACTTTTTGATAGGGTTATCACCCACATCCATGGGGCGTGATACCATCTAGGTGATCATTTACCAAATCACCAAGTCGGCCCACTTCCTACCCATCTAGGAGAAGGGTTTCATAGAGGGAATAAGACATCTATGCATTCAAGAGATAGTTAATATTCATGGGGTGTCGTCAATGATCGTTTCAAACCATGATGCTCTCTTCATGCCCCAGTTATGGAAGGGACTGAAGGATATGTTTGAGACTAAATTACATTTGATCACAACATTTCAACCCCAGATGGATGGCCAAATGAAGAATACTATCTAGGTTTTGGAGTAAATTATTTTTGCTTTCATCCTGAATTGCATTCATATTTTGGAGGACCATCTACTGCTGGTGGAGTTCACGTAAAACAAAAACTACCACTCAACCATTGGTATGGAACCATTCAAGGAACTTTATGGGAAACCATGAAGATCATAATTATGATGGACTGACCCAAGGGAGTCAACACTCATGAGTCTAGAGTCGGTATGATCCACCACTGAGAATGTGTAGATCATCCAGGAGTGGATGAGGACTGTATAGAGCAGGAATAAATCTTATGATGACAAAATATAGAGCCCCTTAAATTTTGAGGAAGGAGACCATGTGTTCCTTCAGGTGTCGCCTCAATAGGGATTGTGGACATTTGATCATGTACGCAGGTTGTCTCCGAGACTCATCACCCCTTTCTAGATTCTGAGCAGAGTTGGAAAGGTGGCGTACTACCTATCTCTTCCCCCACAGATTCCTTGGGTGCATAATGACATTCACGTGTTGTAGTTGAGGATGTAAATTCATGACCTATCACTTTTCATTAACTGGGGAGAGCCGGATATTGATGATGGGGTGACGTTTGAAGAGTTCCTAGTAGATATTAAGGATCAACCAGAGCATATCCTTCATGGGAAGTTGATATTCCTTGTGTGTGTTCGATGGAAGCACATGAATCTTTATGAGAGAACTTGTGAGTGGGAAGATTAGATTTTTTCCCATTATCCCCAATTTTTTGCACTTGTTTTGGCCTTTCGAGGATGTAAATACTTATGGTGGGGGGAATGTAATGTCCCAGAAACATAGTGTAAATTTTTTTTAGAAATTTTATGGGATTATTTAGAGACTAAGAGATTAAATGACACAGGATTACATGACCAATTGATCCCAAAATAATTGTTCAATTTTTTTAGTTTGTTTAGAATAGTGTGTTTATGTGCTTTTGGAAACTTCTAAATGGGTTTATGGATTAAAAATATGAGGGAACTGTTGCGTATAGAATGGAGATTTTACCCAAGGATGGACCTAACCATGACCGACGCGGGTCAAAGGGAAAGAGTTAACTTTCGAGTGTTTTAAAGAAAAATAAAACAAACATTAAAGAGATTATTTTATTCAAAAATATTTCTCAATGACATAGTGACAATACAACTGTTTCATCTCATAAATGAAAAATCTTAATGACGTGATGAATCAATGTAATAGAAACTCTGAAATGAGTTTCATCAATAAATAACCTAACATGGATACAGGAATCATAGCATGATTGGGGAGATTGCTTTGAACCTCTATAGTACTTGCATTTGAAAATGATGAACTTTCACGATGATAAACACCTTCCTCCATTCATTCCTTTCTCTTTGGAGGATCCCGCCATCGATGAGAGTTTTTGATCGATTAATGATGACGTAACAACTCATTTCTTCACCGAAAAGTAATCTATTTCCATGTAAGGGGTCCTTGTTTTCTCTGTTTCCTCCCTTCCCATATTCAACCTTCCTAAACAACAAACATGGGTCAATTCACTATAAAATTGACCTGTGGATCGATCATCATTATAGGAATGGTATTTTGACATGTGGGGATTAAATAGGGGATTATATCATAGAAATTATTTGAACGTCTCCCCTTTCTTTTCTAACACAATGAATAGAGTCCAAATGAACAAGGCCAACCATTGTTTCCTTGGTTGATGAAGCATGTCCTATTGTATCCTGTCGACCATTCAAGGATCTGGTGCTATACTAATGTGTATATCATCACTCAGGTCAAATCCTCAGCAATGATACTTTTTATATTCGTTTTTTTAATTGATTGTATTTTGATTGGGGGGTTGTTTGCAGAGTTTAAATGAACTTATTGATGGTAGATGTTTTATAATAATTTGATAAATATTGTGGTGTGTTCATTATTAGGGAGTTAATCATGTGATATCCTAGATCTTTCTTTATATTTCATTAAATTATCTCCCACTTCACAAGATGACTTTGATCGGAATTCCTAAGTGTTAAGGCTTTAATCCAATACTTAATTTAACATAGGGTTCTAATAATAACCAAATATTGTTTATGGTAGTTTATCTATGGCTCCAATAAGCCATGGAAACCAAAAATTAAACAAATCATGTCATTAATCAATGAAATTTTATGTTTAACAGACACAATTTTAATTTAATGAATATTCATCGAGCAAAAGATATCAATCAATTAACATCCAAAAATTACAACTCATCCCAATGGTATAATTACTCATCCCTTCATTTGGTTAATAATATATTTTTAATGTTTATGATTATTAATTATAAATAGAATAAAAATAAAGTGACATGATAAGAGTAGTGCACCGAACACATGCAAAAATGGTGATGTTAATGATAAATACAAAATTTAGATTGAATGAGAAAGAGAATTAAATAATGATTTTAAACTTCTATTTGAAATATTTTAGGACCATTAATATTTAATAATAGATTTTGGATGACTAAAATAGAAAATGATAAATTAACAAGCATTCAAACATAATTACATCACAAACAATTATGATATTACAAACAAAGAAGAACCCAAAAGTAAATGAAAACAAAGAGATGGGAAAGAGTTTATCAAATGAAAACATGAGTACCGAAGGTACTCCTAAGCCTTTGGAAAGGATTATTTCATTAAACATTATGCTTCTCTATTATGAAATTTCAACCCCTTGCAAGGAGAATAGGGGGATGTACTTCTAGCCCAATGAGGTGGACAGTTTGCATTCCAAAACATCTGCTCCACTTTTCACGACGATTGGAAAATTTATACAGCCAAATAAAGAGATAGACCCTTATTAAAAGTTTTATATAATAATATTTATAGTCTGACCTAAAAGTTTGTTAGTAATTGGACTTAAGGATCCAATGTTATGATGGTTTGAATAAACAATTCTAAACTTTCCATTTCTATCCATTCTTTTTCAATGTCCTTAATGTGAATGAGTTTCTGAATAGGAAGATTCTAAAAATTTTGAATACATTATTCAAAAAAGTTTTACAACTAAATCTCCTATTTCACATTGAAAAATATCATCACTAATGGATGTATCTATCATAAGAATTTTTAATATTGGTGTGATGATTTTAATTCCTAGACAAAATGGTGGGCTAGCTTAAAATGCATCATTTCATCCCCTTTTCGAGTTGGGACTTGAAATTTTTATCCAATAAGAATGGTATTGTTCCCAAACATTTGGTGGTGAATTGGTGATTTTGTACTTCAGGATTGAGCCCAGTATTTCAATCTTCATGGCTAGTCCATTTTCATCACAGATTCTGTGGC
Organism: Viscum album; assembly: GCA_963277665.1. Lineage (NCBI taxonomy): Eukaryota > Viridiplantae > Streptophyta > Magnoliopsida > Santalales > Viscaceae > Viscum > Viscum album. Next base: position 1,623,158,476 of record OY728159.1, on the reverse strand, counting down.
CCTTCTTGTGTGGTCCATATGACCCCTAAAATGGAAGCATTGGGTAATGTTTAATTATAATTATATGTTTTAAACTGAATAAGGAATCCAAAAAAAAAAAGAACCATGAAATTTGGATAATCATAAGGAGAGTTATAATTAATATAGTAAACTTACTCAACTAGACTACTTCAAATAATGATCAAAATTTATATTTCTTATTAAAACCTGAGTATCTGACACCAATTATGAAATTTTTCATGAAATTTACTAATGGGAGTGTAGAAAAAGTTATGAATAAATTAATAACATAAACTCCCCCACACATAGACTTTTTTATGTCCTCATGTGCAAAAAATATAGAAACATAAAAAAATATTATCACTCCCCCAAAAATATTAAAATTCCAATTTCCACAACTAGGGGAGGTATAGACTATTTCACTCATAAATATTTAACTCCATTGCAAATTTTTATAGAAATTGTTCTCAAAAACAATTCATTTTTCACGAAAAAATTTTGAAATGGGAATTGTGGGAACTCAAAATTTACTCCTCTCAAGATAATAAATATTATTTATGGAGGTTCACTTATTCACCAACCAAAGGTGAAAATCATAGAGTTCTAAATTGCTCTCGTATTCCCTTCCCTGTCATAATGTGAAAAAGAATCCATATTTATTTTGAAGGGGTTTTTTATGAACATGGAACGGTATGAATTTAATCTACAAGAGAGAGGATAATAGGGGTAAAACATCAGTATGGGTAAAACCATGCATAATTGTTTTGAAATGAAACATGGAAGGAAATGGAAACTCATATTTTCAAGGTTGTGATTGTGTGAAGAAAGACACAAAGTAGGAAAAAAATATTAAGGGGATGAGAAGATTAAATATTTACAAAATACAAAACTTCTCTCAATGATAGAAGAATATATAATGCAAGTGTTCTTTTTTTCTTTTTCTTTTCTTCTTCTTATTTTTTCCTTTTCTTTGAAAGTTGAACCTTAAACAAAATATCACACTCAAATCCAAACCCATGATTGATCTCCTCATGGCACTAATTTTAATTGTTATAACAATATCAAAGGTTGAGGATGAGTGATTTTTGACCCACCATAGACAAAACCCAATTTTATTTGTTATGCTTTTGATTGATTTTTTTTTTGTTTTTTCCATACAATTTCTTTAACACATTTTAATAAATTTGAACAAGATGTCATAAGAATATATATATAGTCCCAAAATCACCAAATAAAACTCAATTAATGACAACCTTTCCCCCAAACAAAAATGGATACTTTCCCTCAAGCATATTACAACACCTTGAAAATTATATAAATGGTACCCAAAAGGAAATTCATTCCCCCCACACTTAAATTTCAATAAATAATGCAATATAAATACATTTATATGTTGGGTTGGATAAGGTATTGGGATTTTAATTTGGATATCAATGAAACAATTTTCATAGGTTTATAGGGGATTTACAAATGAGGATTAATGTAAGTGTAATGAGAGGCTATTTGACTATTGTGATTCCCTTGAGGGTTAGAAAATGCATGTATCATATTAATGCAAACAAAATGTAGGAAATTCATCTCAAAGGTCCAAAAATTCAAGACCTACAATCAGGGGTGAAAAACAAATGTTTTGAAAAGATTTCCATAGGTGACCTAGGAATGAAAGCTAATGTTGTTCCCCGTATTTGGGGTTGGCCATTCTCCAAATAAAAAATAATGCATTCCAAATTTATTTAATTTAAAACAATATTTTTATCTAAATTCATGATGCAAATAATAAAAATTTGAGAAGAAAACATGTGTTTTTGACTCCCCAAAATGGTTGGACAAAATTCCAAACGTGGATGGTGAGTAAGTACGACTCTTTTTGTTTTTTTCTTTATTTTTTTTTAGTTTTTTTATTGTTTTTTTAAATGCACACCCACAAAAAATATAAATTGAAAAAGAAAGGGTTTGATAAAGGAAGTGGTAAAAATAGAGTAGATTTAGAGAAGAAGAAAGAGGGAGAGAGAAGAAGGGGGAGAGTTAAAGAGAAAGAGGTTCCCCAGTTTTGGATTTGGTGGGTCATCATCTCCATCTAGTGGTTGGATTACTATTGATGTGGTGGATCCAATAGAACAATTTTGTTCCAGGATTATACACCCTCTCTTGGTGATAGTTTTACAAATTTCCAATAACTTTGAATGTACTTTTTTTGGATAGTTCTTGTTCTTGTAATGCACCAAATGACTAAACATTAGTAATAATAAAAGGACCCTTCCAACAAGAATTAATCTTACCTAGGTGAAGATGAAATAGATAATTGAAGAGCATTACCTTTTCAAATTCATGAAATACCTTTCACAGGATGTCATTTTCATGGATTACCTTATCCGTTTCTTTGTAAAGAATGGAATTCTCATAGAAATCAAGTAGAAGCACCCCCAAATCAGTCAACTGCAAAAATCTCTCTTCACCAGATTTTTCATAATAAAAATTACAATTTTTAAATTACCAAAATGAATTATGATATATTTCAATAGTAAAATGAAATTATTTACCAAAAAATATCCTAAAATGAGATATTCCAATGGGTGTTTTATATACAGTTTGATAGGCCTAAAGTGCTTCACCAAGTCTCTCATGCCAGTATTTTCTAGTGGGATCAACAATTCTATCAAGCACTCTTTTTTACTTATCTATTAGAAAGTTCATCCATTCCATTTATTTGGGGGTGATATTCAGTTGAATTTTTATTTAAAACCCCATTATTTTTCAAAAGGGATTCCATGGTTCTATTACAAAAATGGGTTCCTAAGTCACTGATCATGGCATGGGGAGTTCCAAATCTATGGAATATGTGGGTTTTTAGAAACTCAATAATAGTATGTCAATCATCCTTTCTTGTGGGTTTGTCCTCTACCCACCTAGAAACATAATCGACCATAAGAAGAATGTATGATAATCCATTGGAAGGGGAGAATGGTCCTGTGAAATTGAAGTCCCAAACATCAAAGATATCACAGAATATTAATGTATTTTTGGGAATTTAATTTATTTTTGAAATTGTGCCATACTTTTGGAAAGTGGGAAAAGATTTAAAGAACTCATGTGAGTCCTTTAAGATTGAAGGCCAAAAGAATACAGAGTCTAGGACCTTTAGGGAGTTCCTTTTTGGTCGAATTTGGCCACCTCCGGGAAGTGAGTGACAAAATTCTAAGATAGAGGAATGTTCATCTCCATCAACACATCTCTTAAAAACAATATTGGACCCAATTTTCCAATGTTTATTATCTTCTCAAAAATAATATTTTGAATAACTTTTCAACTTCATTTTTTTTCTTTTGAAAACTTTTTATAAAAAATACCAGAAACTAGGTAATTTATAGGTAGGGTATACTATGGTGACTTTGGAGAGAGATATGAAAGGTGATAAATGGGGAATTCATGATCAATGATTTCTAAATGATAAGAATCAGAAATTCTACTCAGGTGATCAACAATATGGTTTTATTTTCCTGGTCTATCTTTTATTTCAAGGTCAAAATATTGGAGTATTAGGATCCATATTATTATCCACTATTTGGAATAACTTTTCTTGAGAAAAAAATTTATCGAATAATGGTATGTGAAGATGATCATTTTAGAACCTAAGAGATACAACCAAAATTTATCTAAGGAAAAAACCACTATTAAAAGTTCCTCTTCAGTCAAAGTGTGGTTAGATTGAGTTTCATCGAATGTTTTTTATCCATAATAGATGACATGAGGAATTTGTTCTCTTCTTTGACCAAGAACAGCCCCAACGGCTCTATTAGAAGCATCACACATCAACTCAAAGTGTAATGACTAATATAGGGGTTGGATTATCAGGTAATATGTAAGAGAAGTTTTGTGTTCAATGAATACTCTCTTGAAAACCTCATCGAAATGGAAAGTGACATCATTTTTGAGAAACTGAGTGAGTGGGAGGGAAATCCTACTAAAGTTATGGTTGAATTGCCGAAAGAAACTGCCATGACTGATGAATGAATGGATGTAACAAACATAAGTGGGTTTAGAAAGTTATTAAGTCACATTAATTTTGGAAGGATCGACTTCAATACCATCTTTTGAAACTATATTTCCCAGAACAATCCCATTTTTAGCCATTAAGTTATATTTCATAAAATATAACACAAGGTTAAACTTGAAACACTTTTGAATGGCTATATAGAGTGAATTCATGCAAGATTCAAATGACTCGCAATAAATGGTAAATTTATCCATGAAGACTTCCATGCAGTGCTCAATGAATTCAAAAAATAAACTCATCATACACCTCTAGAATGTTTCTGGAGCATTATAAAGGTCGAAAGGCATTCTCTTATATTCATATGTTCCAAAGGGGAAAGTGAATGTGGTCTTTTCTTGGTCATGAGGGGTGATTGGGATTTGAAAATAGCTGATGTATCCACCAAGAAATCAAAAATGTGACTTTATAGCTAATAATTCCTATATTTGAACAAGGAATGGATGAGGGTAGTAATATTTTCTTTTTTAAACACTCAATTTGACTACTCGATGCACAAACACCATTTTTTCTTCACTCGAGTTACAACTACCTCCCCATGTTTATTCATAACAATAGTTATCCCATCCTTCTTAAGTACAAATTAAATTAGACCAACCCATTCACTGTCATAAATTGGGTAGATAATACCATCTTGAAGAATCTTGGTGATCTCTTCCCTAATTACCTCAAGTGTGAGTGCGTTAAGTCTTCTTTTTGGTTGTCTAATTGGTTTGGATGATTCTTCAAGATGTATTTGATTCATGGAAAGGGAAATGTCGATTCCTGGAATTTCATATAAGGTCCAACCTAAGACCTTTTTTTCTTTTCTCTAACACTTGAACAAGTTTGGATTCCACATTTTTAGTAATTGAAGTAGATATAATGATAGGATAAGAGTGATCATAGAAAATGAATGAATATATCTGGTGTTTAGGTATAGGATTCAAATCAGTATAATCATTCATTTGTGGGTTAGAAAATTTTGGAATGGAGGAATGTATTTTAGTTACTTCTGATTCATTTTACTTAATACTATCCAAGGTGGAGTATTGAAGATCAGAGTTGATGTGGGATTCAAGAGAGTTTTCAATATCCACTAGATTAATGGATACTATGAATGAGTGGTCCATATCAAATTCCCTATTTGAGACTTAGTTAATGAGGATAAAAAATTCACAATCTCCATTATCATTAAAACAATATGAACATGATGTACTGCTGTTCAATTGACTCCCATAAGTGTACTTAGAAGGATGAATAGGGAATGTAGAGTGACCTTAGATGGGTATCGTATGGCTTGGAAAATTTTGAACTTGACTAATTGCTCACCAAATTTCATGGACAAGATGCGTGAATGGACATCAATCTTTGTTCTCATTGTCATTAGGAATGGTATTACTAGAATTAGGGGATATCGAGAAGATGTTTTCTCACCATCCATGTCATGTACATAGAAATCATTTGATAATATTATATCATTGACCAGAACTAGGACATCCTCGATTATTCCCTCAGGATTGCCAGTTCTTTGATTGGATAACTGGATGACAACACCCATTGGGTGTAAGGGACCTAGGCCAAGGTTGGAGAATATGGATTTTGGAATGAAATTTATTGAGGCTCCTAGGTCTATGAGTGCATCATCAATGTTGGAGATTCCAATTTGGCATGGAATCATAACAGTCCCTGGATCATTTCACTTTATAAAAATATACTGTTTGGTCGAAACATTTTTGAATGTCCTATGTTGACTCTTACGAGTGAATAATTCCTTAAGAAACATGGCATACGTAGGGATTTTTTATAGCATCTAAGAGGGATATGTTGAATTAAACATTTCTAAACTTGTCGATCATTTTGTGTTTAGGTTCACAGGAATTCCTTGGATAATAATCATCTTAAGGAAAATGAATTGGATTCCTAAGTATAATGGAAGGAGGTGATGGAATGTATTCAGGATAATTTTATAATTTCTTTTTTTATCATTTTCTATATCAACATTTAAATGGGATCTCAAGGAATCATCCAGAGGCATAGAAATTTTCTTTCCTGATCTAAGTGTAATTGCACATACATTACCCTTATGGTTGGGTAATGGTTGAGTTGAAAGTTGGGAAGAATTTGATTGTTGTTTCTGGCTCAGGTGGGATGAATGTTTATCAATTTGGGTTTCAATGTTTTTGAGTCAAGAATAGGTGAAGGAGGAAAGATATTCCACTACACTTTCCCATGGTGTCATTACAGAAGTGGCTTGTACTAGTTTGGGATTTCCATGATTTTGGTTCTTGGGAAAGAAATTATATTGGTTTGGGAAATGTGGAGGCTCACTAGGATATTGGAATCCATGGGAGGATTGTTCTTTGAGTATGAGGAACAAAAGGATAAGATTGATGGAAGTTACAACCACCTTAACCATATTGGAATTGGTTTTTATTTTGATGAGATAATTGAGGGGGGTGAGGAATGGGATTTCCATATCTCATGCAAGGGTTATAGTTTGAAGGGAAGGACTCATGTTTGAAGTTGGTTAAATTTTCTAACAAACAGACCTGATTGTTTAGTGTTGGGGTTTTTCTAAGCATATACTGCATTAAGATCCATTTTTTCAGAGGAATTATATGTATCCTCTTGAATTTGTTGACATGTGTCAGTTAGATGAGTTGGGGAGAAGAGGATTCCGTATTTCATGATAGGTCTAGAGAATAGAGATTGTGGAGAAGATGAGGTTAGGGCTTTGGTTTCCACAACTAGTTGTTGCACAACACTTGTAAGTTTTCTCATCCACTCAGTTATCTTGGTTATCTCTATTTATTGACTATATTGGTCTTTTTTGACTTGAGAATGTGCTAGAGTAAGGAATTGTTGTATGTTGGCAGCCATGTTTCATATAAAATCTCTTGTAGCTGTAAGATGTTTATCAACAAGAGCATCACCGCATGCGGCATCAATGAGAGTTATCTCCATAGACAATAACCCCTCATAAAATAATTGGATCATGATTTGTTCAGGGATCTTGTGGTGTGGATAGGTTGGAACAAGCTTTTTGAACCTCCCCCAGTAATAATGGAGTGATTCATTTGGGAATTTACGAATACCACTTATTTCTTTTAGAACAAAAGTTTTACGATAAGGAAGAAATAATTTTTCTAAGAAAATTCACTTCATATCATTCAATGTGGTTTTGGAACCAGGAGGGAGGTAGTATAGCTAGGACTTGGCGGTGTCATCTAGGGAGAAAGTGAATTATCAAAGATTGATTTGTTACTTAGAAACAGATTGAGGCTTTATGGTAGATTACACCACTTGGAACTCTTTATGGTGGATATGTGGATCCTCACCGGCTAGCCTATGGAAATGAGATAGAAGATGAATCAGACCCAATATGAGTTCAAAGTCAGCCTCTATGATTGAATATTGAATACCAATATGTTTTTAATTCATATCTGGGTTATCAAGTTCTTTAATGTTTTGTTTCCTAGGATTGGCTATGTGTAAATCAACTGGTTGGACAAGCTTTTGATTATCCCTAATGGTCCTCCAAAGTGGGCAGAGTTTTCTCAAGTTAAGGCTCAAAATAATATGAGGTATTGTTTAGGAGGCTAAGGGAAATCCAGATATATTTTGGAAGAAAATGGAAGATGGATTTTTCTTTTTTCTTTTTTTTTATGATTTTTATGGGAATACGGGTTTTTCTTTGTGTTTTTTTTCAATTCTTTTTTATTTCTTTTTTTACAATAACAAAAAAATAATAACTAATTAATGGACCATCCCAATAAATGGTTCTCTTTGAAGCATGAAAAATTGTCATATATCGAATATTCAAGGTTCTAGTGCTCTACTAATGTGTATAGAAGCACTCGGGTCAAATCGTCGGTGATGATACTTTTTATAGTCTATTTGCTTTTAATTGATTGTAATTTGATTTGGTGGGGGGTTTGTTTACAAATATTAAATGAATTTATTGATGGTTGACTTCCAACTAAACAATTTCATAAATATTGGGGTGAGTTCATTATTAGGGAGTTATGTTTTTTATATTCTGGAGCCTGCTTTATATTGCATTAAATTAACACCTCCTTCACAAGATGACTTTAATTGGAATTCCCTATAGTTACGACTTTGATCCAACCCTTAACTTAACATAGGATTCTAATCATAATAAGAGCTTGTTTATGGTAGTGTATTTATGGTTCAAATAATACATAGAAACTAAACATTAAAAAAATCATGTCATTAATCTATGACATTTTATGTTTAACATACACAATGTTAATTTAAAGAAAATTCATCAAGAAAACTCTCTCAATCTCTTAACATACCTACCCATTAGTATGTTTACTCATTCATTGGTTTGGTTAATAATATGGTTGTAATTTATATGATGATTAATTATAAAGAGAAGAAAAATAAAGGGATTGGATAGGTATAGTGGGCCGAACATACACAAAAACAACGATGATAATGTTAAATATAGAATTTTGATTGAATGAGAAAGATAAGTAGAGAATTATTTTCAGCATATATTTAAAATATTTTAAGACCATTAATATTTAGTTATATAGGTTCATTGTTAAAATATAAAATGAGAAAGAAACGTGCATTAAAAATTAATTACTACACAAATAATTAAGATATCATAAAGAAAGAAGAACAAGAAAGTAAATGAAAACAAAGAGATGAGGAAGTGTCTCCAAGTGAAAACATGAGTATATATGGTCCTAAAAATCTTTTTTAAAGGATTTGGTCATGACAACTTATGCTCCACTCTTATAAAATTCCAACCCCTGCAAGGAGAAGATGGGGATGTACTTATATCCCAATGAGGTGGACTGTTTTTATTCCAAAACTACCCCTCCACTTGGCTCACCGATTGCAAAATTCAGATAGCCTAATATGAAGATATAAAATTCTTCAAAGATGTATATAATAATGTTGAGAGTATACCCTAAATTTTTTTTAGCAATTAGACTTTAGGATCAAAAGTTATGGAGGTTTTAATAAACAATTCTAAATTATCCATTTCAATCCATGCTTTTCCAAAGGCTATAATGTAAATGGGTTTTTTAAAAGGAAGATGACATAAATTTTGAAAACTTAATTCAACAATTGTGGCCACCTAAATATCCTATTTCACATGAAAGAATATCAACTCGAATGGATGTCTCTATCGGGTGAATTGTCAATATTGTTGTGCTTATTTTAATTCTTGGACAGAATGGTGGTCTAGATTTTAATGAATTAGTTGGGCCCCTTGTTTTTAAATTTGGGACTTGAAATTTTTATCCAATATGAACGTTATTGTTCCCAGTATTTTAGTGTAGAATCAATGATTTTGTACTTTTTATTGAGCCTAGTTATTCAATCTTCATGGTTGGTATAATTTCTTCATAGATTATGTGGGCCTTATTTTGTGGTCCATATGACCCATCAAATGGTATAATTGAACAATGATTCCTTATAATGATATGTTCAAAATTGAATAATGAATATGAAAAAAATAATAAATATGAAATTTGGGAGGAGGGTTTAGGTTTAAAATTAAAATAGTAAAATGAATCAATTGGACTGCTTCAAATATGACAAAAAAAATTATTTAGTATTAAAACATGAGTATATCACACCAATTATGCACTTTTACTTGAAATTTACTAAAGGACGTTTAAAACATTTGGTGAATAAATTAATAACATCAGGTGTTCATTGTGATATCTCTTCCTCCTCACATTATTCACCAATGGATCCTCATGGTCATGTTGGATTCTTAAAGGGAGGTTCTCAACATGGTCGAACACCTAGATCGACGACATGATGGCTTTGAGCACACATAAGTAGAGGTGGTGACCCAAGGACTGAAGCTGACATCCAGATCAGAAAACAGACCCTTAGAGTGAGTTTGGTGGCCCACAGATGCACCATTCGGTATGATGGTGATAGCTATAAATGGAACGCGGTGGTGGCTATGTGTGGGAGGCAACATGCACCGGTGAAAGAGGCACATGGAGTCCAATGCAGGCAAAGATCAGACGTTGTCGGTAGGTGGTCGACATTGGTGTGGGTGTACATGATAGATCGTGTGGCATAGACGTACATGGCACTCTCCATGTCCCCGTAGGACAAAACCATTCTGCCAACATAGACCAAGACAAAGGGGAGGACCGGGCCGCTGAGTGGCCCGATTGGGTGAAAACTGCCCCACCAGTGTGGGCCTAGTCAGATGAATATTTTACCGGTGGGTGTCCCAGCATGCTAGACCTAGGATTCAATGGGTTAGGTCCTGCATTCCCAATGGTCATGGCCCTTTGGTGGTGCCGGACCAGGTCAGGCTAGACCCGACCGAGTGGGGTCTGTCTATACCCAACTGGGTGGGGTCGGCCCAGACCCGACTGGGCTGGGTCAAGTCAGCTGAACTGGGTCAGGTTGGTTCAGACCAGACCCAGGCCCAACCATCCCCTTTTCACTAAAAGGCTCATAAAATCCACACTGCATGCCCAATTGAAGATCTGTTTCTATGTTGGGACCCTTGCAACATGGTGATCCTTTTGTATAATCTATGTTGGTTTTAATGGGAGTTGAGTTATGACTTATGGCATGACAGATAGATTCCCCTAGAATATAGCATGCCTTGAGAAGGAATCATATGGTTGGATATGATGATAAGACTACCACGAGTGGGTCTAGGTGACCCAGAAGGCCAAAGTGACGTGTGGGTTTAGGTTACCCAACAGGCCAAAGAGACGAGTGGGTTTAGGTGACCCAGCATGACAATGTGACAAGCGAGTCTAGGTGACTAAAAGGCATAATTGATGTGTGGATCTAGGTGACCCAATTGGATTAGGTGACTCAATAGGAATTAGTGTCTTAGTAGTACAATGTTTATAGTTTTTACAACTTATAGCCCTGTTTTCCTTACTTCATATTATACCTACATGAGCTGACAACACTTTGTGCATAATTTCCTTTATTATATTACCTTTTTGTCAAGTCCATATGATAGTTTCCTCAATAGATACCTTGATGGTATGGGAATAGGTGGTTTCCAATGAGATTTGACAGATGAGGAATAGTTCTACAACTTCAAGCAGCACCTGTTCACCTACCCGTTAAGTCAGATTTACTGCAGAAGGACATCAGGAGCTTGTACTTGTCTTTTGATGGGCTTGTATACTAGACCCTTAACTATTAGTTTTGTATTGTTAATCTCTATGGTTTTTCTAGTGGAATTCATGTTTACTTTTTTTCATTTTGGGATGGGGATGTGTCTATTCATGCTTACAGGTACTCGGTAAAATTCCTTCCACTTGGAGGATAATCAATTTGGGGATAGTTTTTAGCCCCTATCCTTTGGGTGGTGGGCTTGGGGTAGTCATGGCATGAGACCTGGGGGATGGGTTGTGAAATTTATTACATTTAATTAATCATATAGTTGATATCATTTAAAACATAGATCTAGACCCATCCGTATTATAATTTCCTTGAGTGGATACTATACTCCCAGCCCCATCGTGAATTTTTCATGAAAGGGATCTAGAAGGTCACATATCACCTACCCAAGTATAACCAAACTAATAAATTTCGATCTATGCTCAATGTTTAAGGTTTTAATAGGTTGATAGTTTTTCCATTTTAATTATCTAGTAAGAAATACATTGAAATTTCATTCATTGATAGTTATAAACTTTATCAATAGAGTTTTCATATATGGATGGTGGCACCCAATTTGAATTTATTACAATTTTCAAAAGTTATTTTTTGAGACTGATGGAGGTATTACTGAGGGTAGGGAATCTATAGTAATTGAAATCCACTAATATCACTGACTTATCATAGGGGGGTTACCAACACATTTTTGTAGGATTTTGGGCTTTGGTGTATTAGAAACCTCTAACCTTCTTTAAATTAACATAAAAAATATTATATGGATCATGAGTGTCATGATAGCATAAAAATATCTTTATTATCAATGGTTAGGTTGGTCTTTCACTAATAAGATCACCTTTTTGTCTCCCCAATTTTTTTCAAAATAAATAACACATCCAACTATCTTAGGGGTGCAAGGATCCTCACAACCCAAGTGGCAGCCTTAGTGGGTTGGATACCTCTAGGGTGGCTCCATTGTAGCTGGAAGAGAATACATGACATCATCATCATAATCCTATTGAAATAAAAAGTTGGTGTTTTTTTGCTTGCAAGAGAGACTCCGAAAACTATTGGAAGTTAGAACGGGGGCCTCCATACCCCTACTATTTCTCTGTCAGGGGTTGATCCTCCTTAACATCAATATTATGAGACTATCCTATTCTGACAGATGGGTTTGAATCAGATAATCTAGTGTGTATCCCAGCATTGTGGTTCTTTATATCGAGAGATGTATTTGATGTGTTAGAGACAATGTAAATCCAGAAGTTATAGCCATGGAAGTTATCATGATGGAAAGATTATAACAATCGAAGATAGACTTGAAATGACGATGAATTCCTAGGGAACTAGTTTCTATTGGGTCCCATCCTTTTCTTTCAACAGTTGTGGCTATTGAGTGTAAACTTATTACTTTATTGCCTTTTTATAATTTCTCATCCTTCACTGTGTTTATTATTGTATTTATTTTTATTATTTCACATGATTTATATATACTTTCTTAACTAATTTCTATGTAATGAATTATCTAAGGATTTAGTACTTAAAATTTTGATATCTAGATAATTAGAAGCTATCAATAAAACAATACACTATATTTTTAGTATAATATATATTGTGTTGTTCATCAACATGTCATTACTAGAACAAATTTGTGTTGTATTTCATCTTGAGGTGATGACACAAATAACACAATATAATGTTTTAACATGAGGTTATAAAGATCCTAATCATTTATAGAGTATGAATGTGTGAATTTGAAGTAATTGGAATAAATATACTCTATTTATTCATCAGTTTGATATTTTTATATAATATAGGTTGTACTGGTTTATTTTCTCTAAAATATCGATTTTTAGATTATTCATAAATGTTGATGATGTTATTCAAAGAACATTAAAGGTGTTTGATATAGTATCGAATGAGTTATTAGTTGGATGTTATGAAAATTACAAAGCACGTCAACATGATAAATGGATAAAACAACATTATTTAAAGCTTCCTTAACATAATCTAAAATTATATTTCTCTTAAAACTACATGGGATATCCAGGGGACATACATAAGAATTTGGTGTGCTATAAATCATAGTAAGGTAGTAAACAAATAATAACATTATGAAAGTATTACATGTTATTTAATTGATAATTAAATGGGTAAAAAATTTAAATATAATCATAAACAAGAACATTGAATCATGATATGTGATAACAATATAAAGGCACTAGGGGAATTTGGAAACAACATTAAACATGATATCTTAATCATAGGTAAAGGACAATGGCCAAGACACCACGAAACAATTAAAAAGTCACATAATGGAATGGGTTTACTCTATAATCTCATAAATGATGTTTCAAGAGACTAAAAAGTTTCCAAATTCATTGAAAAGATTTACAATTTTGGGCAGACCCATCAATTTCATATAATGTACTTTCATTACTCTGACAAATAGAACATTCGACAAATGATCATATTTCATCACATTTAATACCAAGATTAAGGTTTTTGAAATAGATTCATCTAATTATTCAAAAAAATAATTATAGGTGAGCATATTTTAATATCCGTGAGTGTAAATAGTGATTTCATTCACAAATAATGGTTTTTTCATGAAAAATCCCTAGATTATTTCTGTAGCATAATTGGGGTGAGACATGAATCATTGGAGGGATTAATGAGAAATAAAGTGGCATCTAATCACTTTTAAATAATAAGGTAAGTAAGTTGGATATTTTAGAACATAATACATCATGAAAAAATTGGAATTAATAGTTATAATAAAAAAAAGGGTTCTCGAATAAATATTTGGCCTGGAAAAATCATAGGATAATTTTGGTAGTATAATGGGGGAACATAATGAATCATGTGAGGGATTAATGAGAGTGAAAGGGTTACCTAATTATAGATAAATAATAATGGTTGTAAGAGAGATATGTAATAACATAATACGACATGAACAATTTGGAATTAAAAGGAATAACAAAAAGTAGGTTCTTGAATAAAAAAGAAAAAAGAGTTGATCCCATACCTTAAGAGGGTGTTTCCAAAATCATGGGAGGAGCCTCTCTAGATATTGGGGGAACCATGGGAGGGCTCTATAGAGGAAAATTAAGATTTTATTCATTTGTTAATGGTTTTTAGTGAATATTAATTGTATCTTAGGTGTTATTATATAGGAAAATATAGATGAGTTATATATTATTTTCCAAAATTAATTTTTGGAAACTTTACAATAAATTAATAAAAACAAAAAAAGTTTCCAGGGTTTTTCCCATAGTCTCTTAAAAATATGAGTGGATTTAATTATTTTATAATTCCATAAACATAGAAAATTATTATAATACGCATGGTGATTTGGAAGCAATTCATGTTTATAAAGAATTGAATTTAAAACAAGAAAATAGAAAATATGTTTTAGAGGATTCTTAAAAGGATTTTATAATTACAAAAATAATCTAAAAATATTATTTTAATAGTGAAATATATAAATTTCTATGTATACCTTTTATATAACATATAAAATTACTTTTGGGTAATTATGAAGTCATTATACTGTCTTATATTTATACAATATTAATTTTTACTCGAAAAAAAGTATGTCGCAGAAAATTATGAAAAATTAAATGTTGAATAATTTTGATGTGATGATTCCAAAATTAATTTTTATTTTATAAAATAAATTTTATAAATTTTATAAATTACTCTTTTAAATTATAATCCCCATTAGTATAATGATATAGTTTTTTTACAGTAACTATTTTCTAATAGTTCTAAATATTACATTTTCACTTAATAAAATTTCATTATTATTTATATTTAATATATAAAATTTAATAATATTTTTTTTAAATATAGTTTATTTAACAAATTCAAGAATTCATCAAATGGAATAACTTAGTTTAAATTTCAAATTACCCAGACATACAATTCAGGTTTTGTTATACTAAAAACTAGTTTTTATCAAACTCATTACATAATAATTTATATTGTAAAAGTAATAATGAATAAATATAATAATAATTTTATATAAAATTAAATATAAATATTCAAACTGTTAGGGTTGAGATGTGTAACCTGTTAAGACTCTAGTAAATGCCATGCAGGTAAGGTACATGACGGTGATATTTTCTTGGGATGGTTCGGAAACATGGTTTGGGTCGTGATCTCAATGAGCTTGAAATTTTCCCATAATTGGTTTCTCTAATGATTTAGTTGGTCCATCTCAAAATTTTCTTGGTCAAGGGAAAATACTAAATATTGAATCTTACTAGGAAGCTCTGATAAATGGGATTCATAGAGTATGATCCTATTAGTTGAGGTCATCGCTTCTTTTATCCATGTCAATTGTGTTTATCATAACCCTTAAAATATATTAATCAAATTATCAATGTTCACTTGTTATATTATAAATATTCATAATACTTAATGGTATTTTATATACAAAATAATATAATCAAATAAGTTCTTTTCTTCTGTTATGACATTAAAAAATATATAATTTAACTAAATCACAAATGGAAAATTTTTTTATAAAAAATTAGGTCATTACATTATTCCCCCATTCAAGAAATTTCAACCACAAAATTTTCATTTACTATAACAAAATATAGGAGGTTACTTCAATTTAATTTCCTCTTCTAGTTTCCTTGTCACTTCCTCAAACTTTTATCCCTACCCCAACACTTTTACCGTGTCTATTGATTGTTTTGGTAGAATTATTTCTCTATGATAAAAGATACTTACTAGATTATCTTCATATAAAATATCATTGTACAATGGTACCACCTCTGGATTTAGTACATGTGATGGGTATGGTATGTACTTTCTCAATACAGATACATGTAATGAATCATGAACTTGAGATATGTTAGGAGGGAGTTCATGTTGATAAGACACCAATCTAATGTTATTAAGGATCTAAAAGGGGATTATATATATAGTAATAAACATTATATTCTTCCCAAACCTCATAAATTTATCCCATGTTGATATATGAAGGAACACTTTATCACATATCTCAAAATGTATGTACCATCAATGATTTTCTGTCTAGATTTTCTATTGATTATTTGCGGTTTTCATATTAAAATTATAGGTTTAGTATCTTGGATAAGATAAAGTCATATCAACATAAAATATCCAACTTCATCATAGAATGTAAGAGTTTGACACCTATTCCCATATAAAACTTCATAATGTTCTTTTTGACTATTATAATGGAAAATGTTGTGATATGAGAACTCCAATAGGGGAAGGTTATTATCCAAAAATCCTTGTAAATCCATTGAACATGATCTCAACATATCCTCCAAATTTTGAATGTTCATTTAAGACTGATCATCCGTATGAGGGTGATAAGTCATTTTGAATATTCGTTATGTATTAAACAATTTCTAATGACATATCCATAACCTTAAGGTAAACTATGAATCTAAAATAAATATAATAGAGTGTACAACTCCATAAAGTCATACCACATATCTTATGTATATATAAGTGATTTTGTTAAGAGATAAATCTTCCTTGATAGAAATGAAAAACACTTTCTTGGTAAGGTGATCAACAACCACCCAGATAATGTTATTTCATTTATGTGTCCTAGTATGTCCAATGAAAAAAATCTATGGTTATGTTTTACAATTTCCATTCTGGTGTTGGAAATTTTTTCATCATACCCTTATACTTTTTATATATATTTTGACTTCTTATCATACCAAGTATCAAGATATTCACTCTATAATCTATCTCTTTATGTTATCCCACCATAATTTTTTCTTAAAATCTCTATACATCATAGTTATTCTTGGATGATTAAGGAAGGATGACCTATGAGAATCATCCAAAGGTTCCCTCTTCAGTTCTGGCTTTTATGAGACACATATCTGGGTTCCAAACCTTAAAAATCCATCTTTAGCAAATATGAACTCCAAAATTTTTGTTATTTTATTCTGTAGAAGCTCATTATATTTTTGAGACTCCTTGGTCCTCTCGTGATTGGATGGCTGAGAATTTAGTTGAGCATGTCTGGGTGAATATCCTTTTATTATTTTTATATATAAACTTTTCATGTTCAAGAAGAATAAATCCCTTTTAATCCTCATCATGGATAAGTTATGGGATCTTCACTACTAAAAGCATATTACACTTTTTTTACATTATCAGGATGGTAATGGATTGAAAATTATAATCCTCAATCATCTCTAACCACCATTGTTGGTGAAAATTAAGATAATATTTTTTGTGAATATATATATATATGATAGTTTTATGATCCATATATATGTCACAATTATCCCCATTGATATAATATACCTAAATATTCAATGCGAAGAACACTATATAAAATTCTAGATCCTGGGTTGGGTGGTTCTTCTCATGGATATTTACATAGTGGGAGGCATAGGATATCACTTTATCTTACTTAATGAATAAAAAACCAAGACATTTTTGGATGCATTTCTATAGATGAAAAAACCATCCCACTGGTGGGTACTTTGAGCATAGTTGTAGTGATTATCCACTTCATTATCTCATTAAAACATTCCTTACATTAATCATTCTAGAAAAATATGAATTTTTTCCAAGTTATCTTGGTTAGGTGTATTTTCAATATTGATATGTTTTCCAAAAAGATTCGATAATACAACATTAGTCCTATGAAACAATATATTTCTTTCAAAGAGGTTGTTATAGACCACCCTTCAATAATTTTCATATCTGAAGGAATCATGGATATCCCTTTTATGGTGATGATATTCCCAATGAATGTTTCTTTATCCTGGCATAATTTCCACTCAGAACTCAACCTATCAACTATGAGGAAGGCCAACCAATTATTTAGAAAATACATCATCAAATTACCTTACAATGAGAATCAATTAAAAGATAGTATTTTTTTTATACTCGATCATTTGATCTTAATATTCTTGTTCATAATGAAATAATATTCATTCTTGATATGATAATACAAAATAATATACATCCTCTTCCATTCATTTTTTTTGAATGAGAGGTCAATTCATGAAAATTAGGGTAATTTATTTATCTCAAAAATTTATTCTATATTTATAAATGGAAAATAATTCCATAAATAGAATAATATAAAATTCCATTAAAGTTATATTGATAATATTTTCAATAATAACATTCCCATAAATTTCAAATTATGATATAATAATCATAGATGTTTTCCCAGTGATATTATATCATTTAGTTTTTTGGCTTAATGTTCATAGAAAAATTATAAGATATGATAACATGTCTTGAATTGAAATACAACACAACATATATAACTCTAAAGTGGCCATTACATATAGTTTAGTCATCACGATTCTTATCAATATTGTTTTCTCATTTTTCACTTGTTCATGGATGTTATTTTTGGTCATTATTCTTGTTAATCCTTAGAATAGATATTTTTCTTTGATAATTCCCATCATATCAACACTTACAACAATGAATTTTTTAAGTTACCTTAGATTGAAATTTCTTTCCCTACATCACATTATTTCGTTTTACATAGAAATTGGATGCTTTATGACCATTGTTTCTACAAATTAAACATCTATAATTTATTTTGTGACATTTCCCTTACTACCTCATTCCCCATTTTTCCACAAAATAAATTAGTTCTTCCTTATTTTATCACCATTATCTGATGAACTTAATTGAGATGTTATACTTCTCTTCAATGATGCATCTGCACATTCAACAATGTACCGGTTGTTAATCATTATTTTTTATATATGGTTATCAATAATCCCATGATTTATTACTTCGTCTCTGATAATGTTAGGCATCTCATTCAGGAAGTCATCACATTGGATATTGACTAGGTTCTACATATTTCCATGTATTTGACTAGAATAAATGGAAAATTAAGGATGATAATTTTGAAATTATTGAAAACATCAAATTAAACTATGAACATTAAATGGATAAATCCTAAATAATTTATATTCCTTAAACTATGAATTTATAGGCTTCAATCTATGTTATCTAAAATATATATCTTAATATAAAAGCATAGGGAATTCTTTCCCTCAAAAATGATTTTACTGATCTGTGAATTTATAAATGAACATCCCTTCGGAGTGTCAAATATTATGGTCATCAATACCTATAGCCAATCACCAGTTTCTAACCGATTCTATCTCAATACATGATTTCAAGGTTTTCTCACCTAGGTATTTCTATCTCAAATCCACATATACCTATAGTATCCTGAAAGGGATGTATTTTCTTATAATCCACTTATAGTATACTTTAAAAAAAATTGGTATGCTTCCCTATGAGTTAGACACTCTCATCAAGTCTTTCTCTAGATTTTTCTAATCCAAATCCCAAAAATGACTTGACTTTCCTTTGATACAAACTATGAAAACCTATAAATTTAATACAAATTATTTTTAATTAATTATATAAAAAGACACTTTGTACATCCTAGAAGATCATAAATAATTTTTATTTTAGAAATAAGGTACATAGAACATCAACATGATACATTCATAAAATAACATTAGTGAAAAATTATTTAGCATGATCTTAAATTTGACTTCTTTTCAAACTTCATGGGATAAAATAGGGACATACATAAGAAATTGGAAAGTTATACTTATAGTAATGGAAGAAACAAATCATAAAATATTGAAAGTATTACATGTTAGTCAGTATGAAAGACAAATTGATATAAAATGGGTGATAATAATAAACACGAACATCATGGAATGATATATGATGATAACATAAAAGAAAAATGGGATAGTTCAACATCATTAAAAATTACATCATAAACATATGTAAAGGGTAACCACAAAGAAATCATGAAATGGTGTAAAAAGTACCATAATGGTTTTGGTTTACTCCATAATATCATAAATTAACTATAATGAGAATAAAACATTCCCTAATGCATTAGAGAACTATATAATTCTTGTTTCACCAGTTGCTTTCATATCATGTACAAGTATGAGTTTTCCACATAGGTCTTTCAACATAAGATCATATTTTGTCACATTTAATCCCAAGATTAAAGAGTGTGATAAAAAGAAATGGAATTACCAAATCAAATAAATATTATAATTTCTAGGTGAATCCCCTGGAGTTTAAATGGTGACGGTATTCACAATAAAAATGTTTCACATGAAAAAACCACATAATAATTTTGACGACATAACATGGGCACAAAATGAATCATGGGAGGGATTGATGGGGTATATTGGGGTCTCTCATCACTTTTAAATCATAAGAGAAGTAAATGGTATATATAATAACATAATAAAAAAAGAGAAATTTTTAATTAAATTTTATAAGACAAAAATTATGCTTGAATAAAAGTTTGGCAAAAAAATAGGATAATTTATGTGGTATAATGGGAGTACATAATGAATAATGGGAGGGGATTATTAGAGTTAAAAGGATATATATAAAATTTTATATAATAATTAATGGAATAAGTGTATTTAATAACAAAATACAACGTAAATTATTAGTAATTAAAAGGCATAACCCAAAGGAGGTTCTTGAATAAAGAGGAGAAATAGAGGATCCCTTTCCCGGAGAGGGTGTTTATATAATATTGTGAGTAGATTCCTGAGAGACTGTGAGAACCTTTTGAGGACTATAGAGATGAAACTAATGTTTATAATTGATCTAAAATAGTATTCTGTGAAGATTATTTGGGAGATTTTGTGGGTTTATATAATAAAAGAGAGGTATTTTATTTATTATTTCCCAAACATAAGTTTTGGAATCTATACAAAAATTAATGAAAGAAAAAAAATTCCCATGGTTTCCACCAAAGAGTATTTTTTTCATTATTTTATATTTCCATTAACTGATAACATTATAATAACACCCTTTGTGATGTGGAAGTGAGTCATGTTTTCAATGAATTGATTTTACAATCACAAAATATAATATTGGATTTGAAGGTTTCATAAAAGGTTCATATAATTATTTAAATAACCCCCAAAAACAAATTATTTTAATGAAAAAATATATATATAGTCTTGGATACCATTAATGGAACATATTATATCAATTTTGGGTCATTATTATGTCCTAATACATACGATATATTTATACTGTATTAAATTTGTCCCTAAAAATGTGACTATCTTAGAAATATGTGAAAAATTACTAATTGGATAATTTTGATGTGTTAATTCAAAAAAACTATTTTTTATTTATCAAAATAATTTTATAAATATGAAAAATTAAACTTTTAAATTAAAATCTTCTTTTTTAAATACATGGTTTTTTACAATAATAGTTTTCGACCAATTATAAAAATTAAAATTTCAATTAATAAAATTATATCATCGTTTATATTAAATATAAACTATTTAATAATAGTATTTTATTAAAATATAATTTATCTAAAAAATTATTGAATTCATCAAAAGGAATGTTTTATTTAAAATTTCATATAACCCAAAAATATAATTCGGGTTTTTCTGTATTTTAAAATTCATAATTTTCAATCTCACTACTTAATCACTTATAAATTAAACATAATGAGGAATAAATATTATCATTATTTTATTGAAAATAAATATACATATTCATAATATTAGGTTTTAGATATGTAGAATCATATTACACTAGTGAAAACCTTAAATGAAAATATTATCATTATTTTATTGAAAATAAATATACATATTCATAATATTAGGTTTTACATATGTAGAATCATATTACACTAGTGAAAACCTTAAATGAATGGTTTGCAGTGAAGATATTTTTTTAGGGTGGCTTGGAAAACATGGTTTGGGTCATGATCTAAATGATCTTGATGTTCTCCCATAAATGGTATCTCTAATTATTTTGTTGTTGAATCTCATATTAAAATTAGTTAAGAGAAAATCCCAAAGATTCTATCTCCGCAGGAGGCTCTCATAAATGGGCCTCATAGGTACAATCATATTGACTGATTCCATCACTTCTTTCACCTACATCAATTGGATTTATCATAACGCATAATAAATACTGATCATATGATCAATATTCAATGACTATATTATAAATGGCCCTTATGTGTAATAATATTTTAAATCTAATTCGATAAAACCACATTTTATTATTGGGAATTTAATTCAATCACAAAGGTAATTTCATTTATAATAGTTCAAATCAGTATAGTGTAACAAATAGATTAAAATACAAAGGTGTTTCTAGTTTGAGAGACTCATTATTTCATTCACTACATTTCTAGATTTACTAAGCTATACTGTTACACTTAAAGAGTATGGGTAAGATATATATTCATGCACTAATAACTCTTTGAAAACATATTTGATTCATTTTTCTATTTTAAATTTCATTGTGTTCAATTTTAAATGTATTTTTAAGTTATTTTGTAATGTAGTCACTCAACTAACATATGGTTATACCATCATAAAAGATATTTATTAGTTCTAATTACATGATGAAAAAGTAATATCAATGGTTTTTCCTTGTCCCTAGAAATAGGTAGGTGTTTGGGTCATTCCTCCATGCGTGAAAAAAGAAGGTTTTAGTTTTTAGTTGTTCCTTGGATCTCAAAAAAGTATGTTGAAAGGTGTTTCCACCTTTCATTAAATGTGTGGTCTATATTAGTGTATATCATACCTATTTAGGAGTATATGTATCTGAAAACAAATACAGTATCTTTGTGATTTGAATAAGTAAACAAATTTCTTGTGATCTTTTACTCATTAATATTCAATTTACACTTTCCACACTAACCACACTTATCTTTTATGCTTAATTTTTTTGTTTTTATTTATCTTGGAAATTCTGAACTTTTTTTTGAATTATGCTGATTTTTGTTAATGTTTTTAATTCCCTACCCCTCATAAAACTCTTCCATTTTATTCTAGTATCATATAATTGTTTTTATAGATTAAAATATTTTAAATATATTTTAATTTCTAACATAATACATGATTTAACAATCTAAGGGAATTTTTTTTACATATTCGGGAATGGATCTGATGATAGTTGGATAGCTCAAAAACCAACCTAATCTGATTGGAATGACAATGGTTATTTGAATTTTTAGATAATGTAATCCTTAATAAATTAAGAATTATCACTTGACCTCAGTATTAAAACATTTAATTACCTAATAATGAAGATGATACACATGTGAGTAATGATATTTCTATGTATGTTCTTAATTATAGAATCATGAATTTCATTTTATGTGATATAATTAGAAATGGGTTTAGTCATGTATCTTCTTGTAAATATCCTCAAGATATTTAAATAATTTATAAATGTATTCATTATGGTATTGAAAAAATAAAGATAACTAAGCAATGATTGTTTCTTAATGCATACCAATACGTCAAAATTGATGAAAAGTAGACTAGAAATCAAATTTTAAATTTGTTCAGAAGAATTGTAAATGGTGTGAGTGCTCTTGGTGAGGAACTGGACAATATTAATATAGATAAAACAGTTACAAGAAAACCACTAAAAAAGTTTCATTCTTAGAAGATTGTTATTCATGAAATAAATAACATCTTGAAATACACTTTTTATGAGATTATTTTTTCACTCTTAAAATATGAGATTGAGTTGAAAACATTGATAATGAAAATGATGAGATGAAGAAAGGAATTTCTTCAAAACCCACATTTTATTCTTCTATTATATCTGATGATGACTCAGGTTCTTTGAAAAATTGAAATGATAAGAAAACTAAGGTTTTGAAATTATTATATGAAAATATAAAAAAGAAATATTATAAAAGAGATAGAAATAAGTTCAGTAAAGATAATTAAAGGGATAAAGGTGTTTTCATGTATTGGAATACATGGATCTATTACATGGCAAGAATATTGTTAATAAGAACTATGAAGTCATGTTGCACAATGAATGAACCTTTTCAAATAATATGATAATATGATTCATGTAAAATAATATATAAAGAAATAGGGATTTTTTATATTAAGCAGAAGATATCTTAATTATCAATAATGCTTCCTATTTAGAATCCAAATGTTTTAATTCATAATGTAAGATAATTTATAGGGATTTTTCAATGTATTTTTTATATTTATTGAGGACCTATTTATATAGAAAATTTTAAGAAAAATATGAAATGTGGTTATTAAGGATATTATTTCAAAATAGTTTAGTTATTGCAGTCCATATATATTTTTTAACTCCAAAGTATTTTGTTAGACAAAGTTATGTTTTTTGACATTCATTATGTATTTACAAATGATAATATGAAACATGTGATCATGAAATAAATCATAGGTTGTGTTATTATTCATTTGTAATTAAATTATTATAAATGTTAAAATCTATAAAGATACTGAATATTCATATAAAAGGGAACATAATCTATAGGCAGTAGATCATAAATAATTAAAAATGACTCAATTTAATTGCTAATGTGCTTCTAGTTTGAGATACTATTTATTCCCTAACTACCTTGTGGTATTCCCCAATATATATTTTTAAACATACAATGACGGTACAAAGAAACTTGTTTGAGATAGAAATAATAAAATATTGTGTTGGATTTTTAAAAAATAAGGGTTGAATTTGTTTATAATGCCAAGACAGAAAGGTCAGACACATGATTGAGGCTCTGTCACCAAGGATATTCCCAAAACATAAAATGTCCCACCAATAGTAGAGAGCATGTGGAAGATGTAATGGGTGTGAATCCACACACATATACTTGGTAGAGTTGAAGAGAAGATGCCCCAAAATAAAAATCTGAGAAAATACCATGCTCGTGGAGAACCTCATGGGGTTATACTAGTAAACTAATCTAAAATGATCAATTCAAGAGAACAAGATTTTTTTAGAAGAGGTCGGGGTCACTAGGTGGACATGTAGTGAAAAACAGCTTCCAGTAGAAGGATATTCTCATGGTGTTGGTGTGATATGGAAAAACAGTCAGGTTCTTTATACCAAGGCATAATGATAGATATTTTGGGAATATGTCTAGAAAATTATAAGGAATACCACCATTGTTATGAATTAACCAGTCATCATTGCTTTATATGTTATGTGTGTCAGTATTTGATAAATATACCAGCCTAAATTGAAGGTGATTGCAATAATAATGATGGTGGATTAATTAGATAATTAATACACACTCTTATAAGAGTGACAATACCATGATGTAGTGATTAATATCTATTTCATTCATTATTCCAACACATTATATCACCATTTACTTGGATTTATAACAATTAATTAAACTTATAATGGGGGATATTTTAATATTGATTGATTTGTTGACAAAACACTAATCCATTAAACATTTTTTTAAAGATGTTGGATTTTTTAAATCATTGTGGTGTTCTTTTTTGGTATCTCATTCTTTTATATTCCATGGTTTTAAATTTTTATTTGTTGTTGTATTTTAATTTGAAATTGTAATTATTTTTAAATTCTCTTCAAAGTTTTGTTTTTAATTTTTCATCATATAATTTCACTTTGTTATTGAATTATATTTCTAGGAAGAATACCCATGTAGCCAAGTATCTATATAGTTGAATTTTAGTAATTCATGTATTTTAATGGTCAATATAGGAACATTTTTAAATTACAGGCACATATCCAAATTCATGAAGTAGATTTCACTAAAAAGATGAATCGATGGATATGAACTTTCAAATAACAGAAATATATGTGCATCAATAGTGATGTATCCAATTGTGTAGGATGATCACTTTTTAAAATTCTCAAATTTAAAGTGGTCATGTTGGTGGATTACCGATCTTCTAAGTCATGTAGATGATTTTTCACATAGCAAGTTTACATATCCACAAAATTATATATGAAAATACTCACACAACTAAATGTGAAATCCCCTAGTGAATGTTCACATTCCAAAATGATTATGTATGGGAATGGATATATAACCAAATTTCCTTGGGGTATTTTTTAAATTTTCCTTTTATAGAAAAATATCATGGAACCCGAGATCGAATGCAAGGTATGGATCTCACCCAAGCTGAGGATATGTTATGGAGCATATTTAATTTTCTAGAGAATGATGATGAATATTGAATCATATAAGAGATCATGACAGGATCAAACCTACTAAATTTCAATGAAAGGCACATGTAAGGTTGTGAACATTCTGTTATAGGAGTATTTCTTGAGTCACATTAAGGGGAGAATGAATAGTGATGGGTTGTAATGTGGAGACTCGAGATTTGAGTTGGGAAAAGATGTATGTTATTTAGAGACCACAAAATATTTGAAAAAAATTAAATGGGTTTACTTTTATAAATCGATAGACATATTCAACATATTTGAGAGAAGTAGACACAAAGACAGTTTTGGGGAGATACAGGAATAAATTCATGTTGTTTTTCACTTAGATTGAGGTAAAGGTAGTATAATCTTTATAAACCTTGAACATGATCACTTAAATTTATTAATGGGTTAATCTAGTGTAATAGAATAGTGAATTATTTTTTAGATATCTATTTTTTCAATTTAATAATGTATTTCTCTCCAGATTAATGAACATTGAATTTTGATTGATTTTTTGTGTTTGTTTATTGTTTATTTAAATCAATCCTCATTCTATAATTATGTGACCAATACTACTCTAATCAGAGTGAGATTATCAGAAAATGAGGCATGTTAATTAAGTTCATGTAGGATCTTCATTATTATTCTCTCTGTTTAAATTTCACAATCCTCAATCAAGGATTTTGAGAATATTAATTTTTCATATATAAATTTGTTCTTGGTTATTATTGATTATATTGATTGACTAATGTTGAAAAAAAAATCAATAAATGTGTTCTTAGTTTTTTATTTAAACCTTTTAAACTATATAAAACGCATGTTTTGTGATCTTGATCCATGTATTGATGGAGTTATTAGAGTAAAAATAATTTAATCAACAAATAAATAATTATCAAAGAGAATAACTATCATTGGACACTAATCTCATTCTTTTTTTATTGTTATAATTTTTTATATTAAATAATATTTTTTAATATCAATATAGTTAATATATTTTGTAATAGTTTGATTTTTTCATTGGATTTACCCTCTAAATTTTAAGATAGATTTTAAAAATTATGAAAGAAAACAACTCTTTGAGGTAGTCACATTAAAGATAACCTTGGTTACTATTGTATTATAATATCTAAGGGAAAACATGAAGTATAGTTAAAGATATACAAGAATTCTAACCTCTTAAATTGGAACCATTGTAGGGGAGGCTACAAATTATTTTAAAAAAATAGTAAAAAAAATTAAATATATTAATAATAAAATTTGTACATATATGTCAGATAAAATTCTTCAAAATCCATAGATAAACAATTCATACAAGTTGAGGCTAATAATATTTGAAAAACTAAACAATAAATTATTATTGAAAACCACGAAAATGAAGAAACTCTAAATACATAATCATTAGGACCAACAATATTAAAAATATAAAACCTGAAAGGTTTTCAAAACATAGATGAACAGAGGACAATTAAATAACTAGATTCTATTGATTATTAAAAAAATAAAACTTACATAGGTTACCTATAGATAACCTCTATCATTGAGATAAAATAAAGCCTTATACACCACTTACCTAAATCACATACTATATCACGTGATGACCACTATAAAAAATGACAATAATATTTTATAGTGTGCGTAATAATGAAACTGAAAGGGGTTAGTGAGGTTTAAATAAAAAATGAAAGTGTTTCATTTTTCCTTAAATTAGGAAGCTAATAAGTGTTTTTAATAATCCCAATATATGAAAATATTGAATTGGCATCACCTCAAAAAAATATTCTTAGATAATATTTTCCCAGCCTCTCAGACTACCACTCTGAGAAAAGACATGGGTGGAATTAGGTAGCTACAAGGAGGGAGATTACAAGAGTATTGGGATAGGTTTATGAATATATGTTCCAGTTCCACTCATTAAAAAATTGATGAAAATATTCTATTATAGTATTTCTTTAAAGGTTCTGTATTGATGGATATAAGTATGATAAATGTTTTTGTTAGAGGATTTTTATTCAATAAATCACTAATTTATTGTAGGAATCTCATGGAATATAATGCCCAAAATTAAAATTAGTTTAAAAATAGGGGCTTAATTCATGTCAAACCTCCCATTAGAGGATATACATACATTTATAAGAATTTATGAATTGAGAGTTAGTTTATTGATCTCACAAACATGATAAGACATACTTTATCTTACTCTATCCCTTAACAAGCACAACCTAAACCAGTTTTTATAATTCAAATTCACTGTAGTATATGTTCATATCAAGATCATTTCAATGATAATTTTATTTGGTTTCAAGATTATCATAAATCATATAATGGTATAATCCCTAGGATGCCTTTCCGAAAAAAAAATTGTCAATTTCTCAGTAAAAATAGTGAACTTGGGAACATTAAAGCAAGTCATAATGTCAGATAAATATTGAATTACAAAAAGAGTAATAGGTTTAGGAAACCCATTAAACTAAATATATATTTCTAACAAAAAAAAACAATAAACCAATATAAAATGATGATCAATTTCAGTTTCTAGGTGGAATGAATCTTATATTTTTTCAGAAACAAGATAACCGAAAAATACAAATAATAAATAGTATAATTCAAACCTTGAGGAGATTATTATGAAAATACTAGTATATTCTCACCAATAACAAGTTTTTTTTAAAATATTTTACAATAAATCGGTGATATGGAAACTAAGATTATAGGTCTGAAAAATCCTAAAAGTGGATATCTACTATAACAAGATGAAGTGAACCTAAGAGAAATATATAATGTTAGTTTCATTATTCTGTGATGTGGAAATAAAATTATTAATACCAAAGGTGAATTTAATAAAACTAAACCTAACAAAGAGAATTAAATTAATTAAATAAATGAAAAATAACCTTAAATTATAAATATGGTTTTATCTAAATATGTTCATGAACCTACTATCCACTAGCCTATAAAATAGAATAAATATGTAAAAATGATGAAATCATTATTTAAATTACTTATAGGGATATTGTAAATTAGATATGGTAATAAAAAAGAAATAAAAATGTCCATGATAACCTAAAACAGTATATAGAACCATTGACATTCCCTTATGGTATCCCACTAGCTACAAATAAGGTTGAAACTGAAATGGATACGATAGTTATTGAGACATTTAGGATTTTTCTAGTTCAACATTTCTTTTATAGTTCATATTAAAAACCCGTAGATATTATAAATTCCTAATATAAGTTTTTACTCAAAAAAGGAGGTCCAAGGATGAAGATAATGTCAATTTGGGGAGGATTATTTCCTCTAGTATCTAAAATTCTCTCCCTGCTAACTGTAAGGATCCAAGTATGTTTGTTTTCCATTATATTATTAGAGAACATCAATTTCAAGATCTTATGTTATGTCTTCCATAAATGTTATACCTTATTATATATTTACATATATGTATGTTGAAGAGCCTAAGTAATTTTTAATTCTAATCAAACTGGTTAATAGAATTTTAGCTAAGCTAGTTATAGTTATTGAAGATGTGTTTTCAAGGGTAAATGATCTTATTTTCCTTATAAATTTTTATGTGTTAGACATGGAATATTAAAGATTTAGTTATCATTAAACATTAATTAGAGGTAATAAAATTTTGAATACTGTTAAACGTATAATTAATATTAATAAAATATCATTGTCTATAGAGTTAGGAGGTTAAATGGTTAACATTTTAATCATGCAATCAATGAAACTACATGAAAAAAAATTATTTTTTCCACATAAAATTAACATGATAGATTTGTTTTATATATATTTTTTTCCTGATTTTTTTCAAAATAATAAACAAATGAATTTTTTTCAAAAATAATCGTTTTCCAAATAATGATTATGTTTGAACTAAAAATATTGAAATTTTCTATAATTATTTTTAAATAAAACATTTTTTTTAGAAAACTGCATTCTTTTTTGAGATTACTAACCATGAAAATTGTGAAACATATATTTTTTTGTTTAAAAGTGATGTTTTTAAATATATGCACTTCTTATTTAGATTGTAAAAAACCTATTCTTTATGATAATTCTGATATTGTAAATGAAAATGGACTTTAACTAGATAAAACACATTTAAAATATTCACCACATTTCACTCATGTGGTAATGAATATTTCTTTCATAATGATTATTTTGAATTCACTATTCAAATCTTCAAAACTGCTCATAATTGTTTTAGAGGATCAAATCATGATTATTCACTTGAATCTAATATACTATTCAAGGGTGACACATGATCTCTATAAATGAATTGAAATAATATTAATCTATATGTTTGTAAAACTAACATCTTAAAGAAAGATGATGTGGATGCAAAAGAATTCAAAAAATCAATTGATCATATTTTTTTTAAATGGGAAACCAACCCATAATTTCATTAATGCCTCTCCAAAAAAATGATGTATTCATGCTTGGAAAATGAAATGAAATTTTATAATAGATATTCTAGTAGGTTGTGTAGTGAACAAAAAAACAAACATTAATAGGTCCTTAGAAAGAATTTGAGGGACATATGTTGGTCTTTAGATGAATTTATTGGGATTATTCCTTCATCATGCATTCACATGACCTTTCTTGAGGATAATTCTAAACCTCTTATATGATTCTAAAGGTGGATGAATACAAAACTTCATGAAGTTGTTAAAAAGGAAGTGACTATTTTTTTCCAACTAGTATAGAAATTTAGGATCCATTGTGGGTATAAAGTAAAACCAATAAAGCACCAATAGTATTTCCACCCCACCCTATAGTATTAGGTCAATCATGTCCTTAACCAATAGAATTAAAACATAGATCTTTTTAGAATTTTAATTTATTAATTCTTAATCTATTTGAATCTTGAAGGGAGTAGAAGTTTTTTATAGTAGTTAAAATAAATTAGGTTCTATTTTAATAAAAATTAAATGATTTTTGAAGAAAAAAAAATTTGTTCATGATAAATTGATTTTAAAAAAATATTTATATATTGAAGAAAAAGTGTTTTTATACAAATATAGGCTTTAGTTATTCCCAAGAAAATTTTATTTCAAATTTGATGGTCCTTTTATTTATATTCATTTTTCCCTTTTTGTTTTACACATATTAGAAATACAAGGAAGGATAATAATTTCACTATCAATTGAAATAGTATTAAGTTATTTATAGATATTGAATACCAATAAATATTTATAGGTTGATTCTTCTATTGGTGATTTTTATTGTGGAGAACTTATTTGGGGGGATAATAAATTTTAGTGTTATTTTTTTTTGTTTCATTGTGTTTTTAAGGGAATAAATTATGTTTAAAGGAAGGATATTGATTCCTCAATATCATAATGATTAAACCACTTTGATCTTATATTAATTTAATAATATTGTTAGATTAGAATATTATTATCTAAAATGACCCAGAAAATCTAAAAATAGAAGAAAATTAAATCATTCCCTTTTATTTTTTAAAACCTTGTCATATTTTAGTTTAATTGGTTTTGTATAGAATTTAAGATTAAATTTTATTCTCCATTAGGATATTGAAGTAGACCAACAACAGAGATGTACTTCAGAGGCATGAAGGGGTGTATTTGAGTTCATTTGAAAAAAAGATCTTTTATGGTAGAGATGTGATGAAATTACATATTTCACATTTGTTGTGTTTTCAAAATATGATTGTTATTGTTTACTATTTAGAAACATAATAGATTTAAATTTTTTTCATATATAAATACTATTTTCATGCTACCAAACAATATATAAAGTTAAAATTATATAGAAATGATAATTGATAAAAAAATATGCCTTTGAGAAATTATTTGAAAATCAATGGGATTTTTTCTAATGGTCATATTGAACTTTTCCATGACCCTTGAGCATGCTTTAGAGATTTTGAATTTCTAAATTTGCTTGAAAAATAAAATTTTATGTTTTTATTCCACGTTAAATTAAAAATTTCATACAATTATGAGTTTTAGGTATGGGGGGAAGGGCCTTAAATGTCATTAATTATGCTTAAATTTTAAACCCATTAAACTCCCTATAAAATATTTCAAAATTTTAGTTTCTAATATTCACTTATGAATATTCACTACTGGATTTTGTTTATCAAAATTGAAGATTAGGATGGAACATTAGAGAGGTCAATATTTAATTCCACTTTGATTTAATTGTAAATTTCATTTATTTCCCTTTGGGAAAAAATGGGTTTTTTAAAAAATTTGGGGAATGATATAAAATCATCATTGAATTTTAACTTTTTAATTTTAATTTATTTCAAAATATATACATCTAAATAGACTATGAAATAAAAGAACATATGCATGTTAAACCATTTATTCTTTATTTCTTTATTCATTATTATTTACATTTTTTATGGGTGATGTATTCCACTAATAAATTTTCACTCCATCCCATCCAATGATGAGTTTATATATATTGATCATTTAATTTATGTGAGTTTTTTCTCTAGGAGATAATGTAATGTTTTTCCATTTAGTTGGATGAAAATTGAAGTGTTCAAATTCAATTCAATATTTTTAAATTTAATATTATTTCTAAATTAGTAACCAACTTTGAATTGGTACCATTTATATTAAATAAGGTGGTATTTTGAGAAGTTAAGGCATTCTATTTGGAAAAATATTTATAAAAATTAATTCTTAGTGGAATTTTTTCTTTTCAATGACGAGATCTATTTCTTCCACTGAATTTTACTCATTTGTTTCTTAAGATAAAGAAAAATATTAGTGTGGGGAAATTTGGTATGTCTCTATTTCATTTTATGTTTCAGAATATTATTTGATAATGTAATTGGATTCCTAAGGATAAATTGTACTAATAATAGAGGATTATTTAATGTTTATTTTTTTCAAAAATATAATTCTTTGAATATTTTTATAATTATGACGAAAATATGTTCTTGAACATTGAGGTGTTATTTTTGAGTCTAATTATTTTGTATTCCATGGATTTAAAATTTTATTATTTTTGTAATTTAATTTTAAATATAAAATCATGTAAAATTTTTTTGAAGTGTTTTTTTCATTTTTTTTAGTTATTGTAAACATTTTCTTCAAATATATTTATAGGTTTAGATTCATGTAGTTAAATTTATATGTATCTAAATTTAATCATTTCACATACAAGAATTGAGGAGTTGGCAAAATTTCTATAGTAAATCCATGTAGCCAAATTCACTCACTCGATGTTTCTATGTAGGAAAATCCATAGAGATGAACTTATACATAAATGAAATCTACATACACTATTGGTGACATATCTAAATGTGGAGGATGATAACAGAGAAAAAATTTCAAATTCACGGTAGCTTTATAGGTGAATTACCAGGATTCCTAGTCACATAATCAATTTTCCATATATCATATTTACATATCCAAATTATAAACAAATAATATAATAACATAACCAAATGTGAAATAACATAGTAGAAGTAAAGAAACCTAAATGGTCATGAATGGGAATAGATATATAACAGAACTTCTTATGGTTTTTAAGTGTTGTTGTATAGCTATGTCTCACAAATCCCGAGCATGTACATAGGTGATGGCGCTCAACCGAGCTAAGGAGCTATTGTGAAGCTTCTAGAATATTATAGATATTGATGATAAATATTGAATTATATTAGAGATATTAACCAGATTCAACTTAATTAATTTCAAATAAATACACATGTTATGGGATAAAAATTTTGTTATAGGAGTTCTTCATGAGTGATATTGAGGGTATAATGAATTATGAATGTCTTCCACATACAGACTCAGAATATGTGTTAAAAAAAGATTACTATGAGTTTGAGAATAGGAATTATTTCCCGATAAATTAAAAGGGATTTAATTACATAAAAGGAAGGGAATATAGAGATATACAATATATTATGGGGAAGTATACACAAAATGGATTCTCAAGATATTTTGGGGACCAATTAATTCTACTGTTTTCTTTAATAGAGATAAAGGTTGGATATTCCTTCTACACCATCAACATGATACACAAAATTACATAGTGGAAGAATCTAGTGTAATATAATGGTGAATTATTTAGAAGATTTTAATTTCTTTAATTTCATACTATAACTATATCGAAATTAATAAACATTGAATTTCAAATGATGTTCAATTTTTGATTATAATACCTTTTAATAAAATATATTTCCTCCATTTTATAACTAGTAGTGCTACAATTAGAGTTATTTAATCATAGAATTAGGTCCATTAATCAAGTATGAATATGATTTTTGTGATGATTATCTCTATTTATAAATCATTTATCCAGGATTCAAATTATATTGATCGGTCTTATATGTATTTATGCTCGATGATTTTTGAGTACATTAATCAAATCATACAAAAATAAAATAAGTATTCTATAACATAGTTGTTGAATTTTACCTTTTGAACATAATGAATGCTTGTTTTCTGATCATCAATAATGTTTCAAGAGAGTTATTGATAAGAAAATCTATTTATAAGATGAATAAATAATGTCCCATGAGAATACCAAAAATTTTACACTATTATAATTATTTATTTCCACTATTCTCGTTTATTTACTATAAATAGTGTTCTTTCATTCTATATTTTTTTATGTTTTTTGAATAGTTTTTTTCAATCCTTGGATTTCCTGTTAAGAATTTCTAAATGATTTTGAAAATCATGAAAAAAATAATAATTTAAGGGTTGTATCATTAGATACAACCTTGTGTATTATTGTAAACTAGTGTTTAGGGGGAAAATTGAAGAAATATTAATGTGATACTGGAGGACTAGTCTCTTAAAGTTGTTTTTTACTACCATTTGAAAGATCATGATAGAGGTATTGTATGAGGTTAATGGGAATTTTATGGTCCCATTATTCTTATAACATCAAGAAATTTATTTCCACATGATCTCTTTCATTACATTAGTGATAGACATTTTAATGAGATAATGAATTGAGAGGGAATCACCTTGTACATATGGTATATCTAGAAAACATTTATGATTAGAAATATAGAGGAACATACAATTATTTTAAGCTTTGAATTCCTTTATGTGAAATTTTTTTTGTGTTCTCAAGAGGGGATTGAATTATTAATTATTTGGAAAAAATAAAAGATCCTCTAAGTGATGATGTATTATTGTGCTTACAGTTAAGTGAATATTGTTCCAAGGGAATTGTTGAAAATAGAGAAGGTGGAACATCAATCAGTTTTCATAAAGGTGAGGAACCATCCCAATAGGTTTGGAAAGGATCATATATCCTTAATTGAATATTCATTCACAGATGTTGTATATGGGACCTAAATGTCTACAAACTGTATGTAGATCCTTCTTGAAGTAGTGGGAAAACGAGGAAGAGTAATTAGTAGTGATTCGATAGCAAACCTTTTGCGATAGTGAGTCGACCATAAACATTGTAAGAAAGTGATACTAGGTATAGGGGTGGATTATCCAAAACTGTTGTAGGATATTAATCAATTTGAATAGATGTGATAACAATTATTAATTTTGGTTAATTAAAAACCATTGATTCATGCTCTATAGATATATCCTAGTACGAGTAAACCAAGTAACTTATCGTGTCTATATTTACGTTATGCAATCACGCTAAAAAGATATCGAGAAACCTAATATATATTTGCTAAAAGAGAACAATATGTAACTATCTTGGTTGATAGGTTAATATCATTTAAGTTCATGTGATACATTAAAGGATTAATAGTTACATTTACTCAAGTATATTGCATACCGTAA
This sequence comes from Viscum album, assembly GCA_963277665.1. NCBI lineage: Eukaryota > Viridiplantae > Streptophyta > Magnoliopsida > Santalales > Viscaceae > Viscum > Viscum album. The sequence goes on along the minus strand of OY728159.1, from coordinate 1,623,122,554 downwards.
TTCACCCCCACCCCCTCCTCAAGGAAAACATATGTTATATCCCTTGACAAATAAAATATGTGGTATCAAAGGGATAAGATTTTTTATTCATGATTTTTTTATTTCCCAAACTACATATTACGCTATTTATGAAAAATGACATCCATAGTTATAGAAATTATCTTTTATGGAAATAAATTCTAAACATGGAAATATGATTTCACTATATTCCTGTAAGATTCTACTGGACTCCCTTGAAAAGCAGTTAAAGATGGAATTGTTCTGCTGAGATGGCATATAATTATCTTTGAAATGGATTAAATAAATATTGAAATTAATTATTCGATCAAAGACAAAATAAAGGAATACTGGGAGGAAGGGTTTCACAAAATTTTGAATCATTTAATATTCTCTAAATACATGTATATTTCGTTGGAATATTTATTTGGAAATAAAAAAAGGACAAGTGAGAAGTGCCTTATGAAAAAAGGTATGAATGACAATAACAATAAGATGTCATCCTAGAATTTTTCCCTCATAAGAGTTAAAATGTGAACTAAATGATATTTCATATTTAAACCCTCATATGGAGAAATTATGTGAATTTTCAAAATGTCACTTGGAGATGAAATGGAGATGTGATTCTTGTGATGAAGAGGTAATAATATCATGTTTTTATCCCACATAATTTTCATGAAATAATAATGAATACAAGTGGTTAATCATTAATGATGTTTTTTATTTAATGATTAAATATTTTTCTTAGGAAAAAATTATTGATAATTTAATAAATGGATTTGAATATCAGCACGAAAATAATGGGATAAAAAAGGAAAAAGTTACCTGACTCATTCATTTTATCATGTAAAAATTTAAACATTTCCTAATTATTTCAAATAGATTTTAATCAGTATTATCATGTAATTAATTAGTTATTTAAAATGTGGGACAACAACTTCGATGGAATAATGTTGAATAAAATGAAAAAAAATTGAGTTTAATTATTTAATTTTGAGAATGATTTTTTGATATAATAATACTTAAATGATTTAATATTTTATAAGAAAAAAATCCATCTATAAGATAGCACTCAACCAAAGGAATAAAGCCATATTGCATGCTCAGAAGGTCTGTCTAGCCAATAAATCTCTTGGAAAGGTTCACTTTGGTAGTAAATAAGAGATATGTACAAGTAGGGAGGTTCCCACATAGCATGTGGAAAAAGACCAACATGGGTAGTGTGTTTTGGAATGACCCATATTTTGTATGTGTGAGTGTAACATGATCCCATATATGAAATATGCATCTAAGTAGTGGATGGGGAACATTAAAATATATGGATTCACTCAAATCTACCAAAGTCAAATTTCGGGTAAGAGATGATGTATATATTGTTCTCCATTGATTAAAATAGCATTGTTGTGCCTCACTCTCATTACCACATGCTCAAACACAACACTTTTTCCACTCGGCTCCACCTCCTCCACTTTACATCATCGAACTATAGTACCTGGATGTCCAAAACTGCTATGAAAGATATATAAGAAGCGTGAGATCAATATTATGACAACTATTGTAGGTGAGTATCACCGTTGATCATATCTAGAAGCTTGGGTGACTTTAGTAAATCACATTTAGAAGGGGAATTACACCATGCATACAATCTTGCCACTATGAAGGTCTGATGGTTTGAAGATTAACTAAGTGTCTTCGCCACAACAACAATGTCATGGGATCACCATAGGTATTCTCCTCCGCTACAGTAAATGTTATTGCATCATAGAAGACACAAGATTTATAGTGGTGTGTTTTTGAGTAAGGATTAAGATTGTTTCTTAGATAACTGGATATGGAATATCCATAAAGAAGAATATTACATAATTGGGGTCTTAGAGTGATAGGATTTCACTGAAACAAGAAGATTAAATTTAGGAAGTGGCGAGGTTTGATGGATATAAGGAAGAAATGGCCGTGGGTTGTACACTAAACCAAATCCATACTAAGAAGTAAAATCTATGGATTACCATCTGTTAGGATGCATCATAGAGTCTCTAATTCACTGTGAGCATTCCAAATATAGAAAATCCTAGATTTTTTGAGAAAAAACATATGGGGTGTTGTTTTTATAAATTTTAACTATATTTTGTAGGTAACAATAAGGGTAGTGGGTTATTTTTTTTATAAATTATTAAGGAGACCAGAGCTACATCGTAGAAGGAGTATTTACACCACATTTTTCATGTTCTATAAAAAAACTTAAGGAGGATATATTATAATGTATTTCTCCACACTATATTATGATTCAACACTAAAATATTTAAAATAACCAATATTTTAGATTGAGATCCATAACTAAAAAATGGAATCTTTTATTGAGATACTAAATATTCAAATGAGGAATATATAAGAGGTTATTCCCTATATAAATATTAGGGCTGGTTATAGTTCCAAAGGGGGGGGGATTGGGATGAATAATTTTGGGATTCTCTGTTTTTCTATTTTTATAGTTTTATTTAATAATATATAATAGTTATTTTTTACTTTAATTCATAATTAATTCATTCCATTAAATTGACGTGTTACACCCACTTTACATTCACTATTTTCTAATGCTATCTCTTTCTCTTTCTTAACTCTTTGTAATTCATCCATTTTGACCTAACACTGGATATTGAGATATTTCCCAAAGGTTTTCTTGGGGGAGGATCTTATTGTTTCCTGAGGCCTGAGCTTAAAATATTAAGCATTTTGATTATATTTATAGATAATAAGGTTAAATTTTATGGGTGTAATTATATTCAACCAAATCATTGATCTCAAACACTCTTCCATTTTTCAATTTATATCTTTTCCCTCCCTTACATTTAATTATATTTATTCACACTCTAGATTTTATATATTTAGTGGATGAAATTGAATTTGATGGAGTTGGGTCCTGGAAGATGTCACACTCTCAATTGAGGTGTGTGATAAACCTTAATTATTAAAGGAGGTTGATTTTCATTTTTAAATGAATATTCTTAGGCATTCAATATTTAACAACTAATAAATTAAAGGAAATTAGATCTTCCATTATTTTTCAAAATTAAATTATTAGAATGAATTTACAATAATATATATGAGTAATTAAGTATTATAAGAGACCAAACCCTAGGTCATTATACCTTTATTCTAACCTCAATATTTTTCATTGCATGATATTTTATATTTTCATTCTATTTTCCATATCATTCCATTATTTTTATAAAATTTAACAAAACACAAATATATGTATTTTTTGTGAATTAGAATTTCTCTTTGTATAATTTTTACCCTCCTCAAGTGAGATGATCCTAGTCAATCACTGTGTTGCACTAGGAAAAATATAAATAGTATTTTTTCGCACCTCATAATAGTTGTGTTCCAACACATGGTGTTAATTCTAAGGTTCCAATAAGTTGATTATTTATGTTTTCTTTTCATGTTAAAAAAATATTCATTATTTTTATAAAAAACAAAAAAATTCCTATATGATGATGCTTAAAACTGATTACTATTATGAATGGAACAATTACCCATAGGTACAGAACTACGATAAAGTGGTTCATACTTTTAAAGAGAACCACTAATAAAGGGCAGATATTCTATAAGAAGTATTAATGTATATGTATAATGTTGGAGAGATATAAATATCACATTAATAATTTATAGACATGGTTATTAAAGTCTAAAGTTATTATAAAAGACTAAAATCTATGATGTATGTACCATTTGATATTCCCAATATTTCTAAAGAGTCCCTAGAGGTTAAGGCCCTACTAGAAGTATATTCATAACCCAACTATCTTGAGATACAAATTCAGAACTACCATGATGAACTATATATTGATGATGAATACTCACATGCTAATGTATATATGTGATATAAACAAGGATTAGATAAGTTTTGGAGTGAGAAGGTAGATAATTAAATAAAATATGATCACACCATATTTAATGCAGAAGAATCACTACCACACAACTTGTCTCCAGTATTAAAAGAAGAAGAAACATCCTTTGAGATGAAATTATAAGAAAAGATGGAAAATTTTGATTACCCAATTCTATCTAGTAATATTCAACTACAAGAGGCCCTTACCAATGAATAATAAATTGGTGTCGGGCTAGTATTGGGGACTGGACTTATTTTAAATTCCATCTAATCTGGTTTTTCTGAAAATAACATGGGAATCCGTCCTTATTGTTCATATATTTTAGATTCAGCTAATTTATGTATTTTATTTAGAGTAAGATAAATAAGAAGAACATGCCCAATCTTAAGAACACTTGGATCTCCCAATATATATTTAGATTACATTTTATGGAGAACAAGAGGTAATCTAAATGGATTATATTGTGGAGACCAATCCAAAATATGTTAACATTAAAAGAGGATAATTGATTTTTGATTATTAATGTTTAAAATCTATCCAACAAAAATTATAATCAAACCACCCCTTTGAATATTCAATTGATTCAACACACATTAATCATGAATTGGACAGTCAATAGGACACTACAAAAGTAGATAACAAAGAGGAGGAGAATCCACACATAAACCTACCCTGACCATGAAAGTTATACCTTATTATGATGTGGATGGATTTGGTGTACTCCATCCATGGAACCCAACTCACCAATAAAGAAGGAAGGAAATCTAGGAAAATAGGCATGTGGTTATTCATATCGAAGAACCTCCACCAACAAATGGATTTCATATAATAGCTGGTACTTCCCATGTGGTGGTATTAAAAATATAGGTCCCACTTGGCAGGATCAAACCAAGGCTTATCATTCTATATTATTTGATTGAATTTTGAACTCATTCTTAAGATATTTTTAAGGATGTCTCCCAATCCCTCTTATGATTTTGAGATTATTTTGACATGGAACTTAAATATTAACGATTTATATTCTTTTCTAGGTCAATGATGGCACAATGTATCCCCTAAATAGTTAGAAAAATAGTGGTCTAAAACTTCATGAGAAAAGGGAGTTCATTTTTAGGCTTATCTTTTAAACCACATGCAATTTTTCTAAAATTTTGTTATGAGCATTAAACATTAAATTCAAGTAACATAGTTAAACTTGAAATTTTAATCCCACACTTTGAATTTATGATTTTTTTCACTTAACTAGGAAGAATGTGTTTCTTAGGAACCCTACGAGGACATGTTTAAATTTCAATAGTGATAATATTGAATGAGTAAAATAGGGAATTAATTAATTAAATTTGACTATGGGTGTTATTTTTTTGAATCATAATTTGAAGGAATTGGTTGATTCATTTAAATAAAATTCCCCAAAAAATATATCATTATTTGAATATTATAAATTCATGTGAATTTTTTTATTAGTCATTTCATGATTTATTTTACCAAATTATACGTTTCATTCAGAAGAGGGTTTCTGGACCCAATAATTTTCATTTTAACATTAGAAGCTTTCTCAAGTATTCGTGTGAAAATTCAACTACTAGAAAATACATTGGAACTTTTCAATGATATAATTAAACAAGAAACACATTCAATATTATTGATTAATTTTTATTTACAATACCTTAATTTTGATACCACCTTTTACATTAACTCTTGTTTAGTTCATAGAAAACATGAATGACCTTGATAGTAATGATCCATATTTTAATTCATTTATATCCATTCCTACCCCACACTTGGAAATTGAATGATATTTTAAGGATGAATTGTGAGTTTGATGGAAATAATTGGGAAAGGTATGCACTACATAGTAATGAATTAGAGTGGGGTTCTGTTTTGGGTGTTTAGAAAGGTTTATAATTCATTATTTGTACTTTTATTATTTCCCCTTCTTAAAAAATTGAAAAAAAGTAAAAATACTTTGTTGTGATTTAGTAGAATAAAAAATCAGTAGTACCAAGGCAATGATATCTATCATACATGGTTAGGTAGTAGATGTGAGGCCTTTTACAAATATTCATTTTGAATAAAAAAATCATAAATTTTTTTTTGAAAAAAAATTAAAAAAAACTAAAAAACAATTATAGAAAATTCAATAAGGTTAAATTTAATCTATATGATTTCATTATTCATTTCATTACATTGATAAAGGGAAGTAAGAGTAGTTATTTTTATTAGGATATTCTTGTTATAATTTTTCTTTTGATAACATGAATAATTCTTTAGAGTTAAACCTCCACGTTCAAGATTTAATTTTTTTAACATCACAACCTAATAACAATAAGAATCATAGTAATTAAAGCCTTAATTTCAAAAACCACCTGATTTCAAGTGAATTTTTTCTCTACAAAATATATAAATAAGTTAATTTACAGTCTTATGGAAAGGTGCATGAATTCAAGGTATGAGTATAAATCTACTAAACTTTGTATATAGAGTGATGATATAAAATTATTCAAGTAATGTAAATCATGACATTTAATTTTTAATAATAAAGAATTAAGAAAATTGAATTAATGAAAGGAGAAGATCCAGCAATTTCAAAGGAGAATAATTAAAATACATAGATTAAAATTTTCATTGAAAAATGAGAAATTTATTTGATATTTATTATGTTACATGAATTTTTGGTTTAAAATTTATTTTTATTAGATTTTAGTACATTAGAATTTAAATAATGGTAGAATCGGTGCCCTATTTAATTTAATGTCAATATAAAATACTTGAGGAAAATAATAGTTTAAGTGTAGGGTATTTTATGCACTCGTATTATCCTGAAAACATTTCAATATTTTTTAATTATTTTGAATGGATTTTAATCAATATTCCAAAGCAGTTAATTGCCTATTTAAAATTTTTAAATTACCTCTGAATAAATAATATTGACTAAAACGAATAAAAATATTTATTTTTAATCTAAAATTTTACTTATGTTTTTTTGGTGGAATTGTAATTAATTGATTTAATATTTTGTTAAAAAAGATTTTCCAGCCACAAGTTGGCCGCAAAAAAGGATTCAAGCCATATATCAATTCTGAGAGGGCTGGTGGGCCAATAAATCCCTTGGAAAGGCCTCCTCAGGTGGCAATTTAGGGATCATGATGTGTGGGGAGGAACCCATGTTGCATGTTGTCCAAGGCTGATGTGATCCGTGCATGTTGGAATGGACCATCAATGTGTGTGTGAGTATAGAGGGAGACCATCACCATAACATCCCTTTGACTGGTAGATGAGGCATGTTGTAATATATCAAAGTGCACAAATGTTCCAAAGTCAAACGTGGTATGAGAGTTGATGCTTTTATAGCTCATTATTAAGAAAAAACAGAATCATCTTACCTCTCTCATGTTCCACTACACTTGAACACACCACCTCTACCACTTTACAATACCTCCTCTACATTATATCATCAGACAATCAGTTCTAGACCATAGGAATCACCGTGGCAGTAACATGAGAATATTTTGATTAAGATTATGAACACTACTGAATCCATGTATCACTATATATTATATTTGGATCCTCAAGTGACATTATTGAAGTCCATTCAGAAAGGGAATGAGGATATTTATATTGATCTAGTACTGTGAAGGCCGGATAGTTTGATGATAATCACTGCACCATTGAGAATCACTATGTTTTGGGGTCACAACAAGAATTATGTTATGCCACAGTAAATATCATTAAACTATAGAGGACCCATGATTGGAATTATAATGCTTTCATGTGAGGATAAATATTGTGTCATTGATCACTAGATATATTCAATCCAGTAATAATAATATTATGTGACTTAAGGGTTTTAGGGTTTTGATTTCACTTTGACATGCTGATTCCATTTTAGGAAGTGATAAGGATTTAAGGATATAAAGGAGTTGTGTCCATGGGTTTGACATTGGGACATCGCCATGCAGGGAAGAAGGATATAAGGAAAACCATTTGTTATGATGCACCATAGAGTCTTTCATCCACCATGAGAATTACAAATATATAAGAGATGATATTTTTTACAAAAAAGTAACCAATGGAGTGTTATATAGTGGTATTTACACTTTGATGTAGAGGTAATGATATGGGAAGTGGCTCATTTTTTGGATAAATTGTAAAGGAGATAGGATTTGAACCATAGAAGTACTAGCTACACCATATCCATGAAATTAAATGAAAAATTGTTGGAGGCTAGATGAAAACGTATTTTTCTATGCCAAAGGATTAATCAAGGATAGAATATATTAAATACCTAATATTTCTGGATGATATATAATAATAAAAAAGTAAAACATGGACTAATATAGTAAACATTAAAATGATGAAGTTCAATGTAATTAATCCCTCTATAAATATAAGGGGTTGTTGTCATGCCAAAGGGGGTAATTATTAGACTTATTTCAGGCTAGTTTATTTTTCATTAATGATATAGAATATATTTTAGTTTCATTCATTTATAATTCATGAATTTTTATCAATTGAATTGTTGCAACCTATTTTCATCCATTTTTTTCATTCAACTTCTTTTTATTCACTCTTTCTCATTTTTCCACTATTACCTCTTACACTCGATATTGAGTGACGAGCATAAGGATTGTCCTTGGAGGAGGATTTATTTGTTTCCTAAATTCTAGGCTTAAACAATTAAAGGTTTTCATTCTTTTGGTAGTGAATACGGGTGATGTGTGTGGGTGTGGTTACTTTTCACCATGATGAGTTTCTCGAACTTGCTTCTATTCTTCAATTTATATCCTTTCCCTATATTCCATTGAGTGCGGTCTATTTTCAAAATAGAGTTCTGTTGTTTAATGGTTGAAACAACATTTGATAGAGCTAGATCCTTGAAGATGTCACCCTCTCGATTTTGAGGAGGTGTTGTTTATTTTACCAAATAATAATCCAAGGAATTAAATATTTCACAACCTATAAATTAAAGGACATTAATTCATGCATGATATTTCCTAACAATATAAAAAACTAAATTTAAATAAAAAAATATGAATAATGTTGGAACCCATGAGACCACGACCTAAGCCCAAGTAATATCATTGAAATAGAATTTTGTTGCCTTTCATTATAGTTTATATTTTCATTCTATTTTATATATCTTTCAATAATTTTGATATAATAAAAAATATGAAGTAGTTTTTGTGAATTATATTTAGCACATGAAGAACTATTAAGTTATTTATGTGAGATGACTCTAATTAGTCATTTAGTTTCATTATGAAAAATATAAATAACATATTTTACCAGACCTTGTGATAGGTGTATTTCATGATATTATTTAAGAACTCTCCCAATATATTTTAAATAAAATATCCATGAAGAAGGATTTTATGTCTAGCATCATATCTTTCCTGACCCAAAACTAAGAAATGGGAAAATCATTTATATATGTAGATTAAAATATGAAATATATGATTTTCATGTTGAGTATAATGGTGAAAAAAATAGGTAAAAATAGGTTTTTATGAACACCTAAATTGATAATAAGAAAATATCTCCCATATTAGATTTTGTGGGAAAGAGGAACCCATATATGAAATATGGAAGAAAATATTTTATTTATGAAAAATATCGAAGTGGGATTTCACAAAAGAAGGAGGCACTAAAGTTATTATATTGTAGAATATTTGGCAATTTCATGATTAGATGTTTCAAATATATAAATCCCAAAGATATGAGAAGAGAACCAGTAGTCCCAATATCTCAATCAAGGAGATACCAAATAAGGTATGACTTGTATAGTATAGTTTTTATCTGTTCGAACCTCAATCACATAGAAAGATATTTCAATTATAGAAATATATGGAAGTGTAAATAATTCATGTAGAGACACTCCAACCTAATGAATTATAACTATAATTCATATCCTAGAAAATGTTCTATTAAGCTAGAAAAAATAGTTCAACGTTTTGTATGATGAATAAGAATATCAAAAATTGGTGTATTAAGAACCAAAATCTAGATTTTCATAAGAAATCTCATAGTTGAAAATAATAAAAATCTACAAGAAATAATAGAATGGTTTTCCAGCTATGATAGGGGTTGAAATAAATGAGAATCCACCTTTGAAGAAGAGTTAATCTAATATAGAACATTTTCCAATAAAGTATTTGGGTTTCCAAAGTGGTTCTGTAAGAACCACTAAGGGGGATTAAATAATATGTAATGGAGAACAATTCCAAACTTGAGATCCAGTTATATTGATACACACGAAGTTACATGTTCAACTATGATTGATTCCACAAAGGTTGAAAATCCGAATCCAAGGAAAGATGTCAATGGTTTTATTTGTAAATAGAACCATGCAAGTAGTAAAATGTAATTAAAATACTTTAATAAAGTTCTATTTTCTTATCTACATGTGATTATGAATAACATTAAGATATTATTTCATTACTCTGTTTAAATTTTAATAAGAGGAATAGAGGGATGAAAGGTGATGGTTTGGTTTATCTAGACCATCCTTATTCCTCTAATTTAGCAACATCTAGGTACCCCTCTTCCCATGTGCGTTATTATTTATAACGATTGTTTAAAGTGGTATAATATTAGTGGATAAATTATACTTGTGTAATTTTTATAAATAATCACAAGTTAATGGTGTTGAATGTAGATATGTACAAGAAAAAATGTCAATTATTTTTTTTTAATTCAGTAGTGTTTCAAAATAAACTGATATCTACCTGGATCAATTCATATCAAGACTAAAGATATAAGATTTTGGAGAATTTATATGATGAAATTAGATTGAAATATGTCTTAAATAATTCCAAAAAATATTTTTGTATGAATCAACCCACAAAAATGATAAATATTATTAGGTTGAGTAGCATGGTTTAAATTTTATATACTTGTATTTGTTTTATTATATATGATATTATTTGTCTTATTATATAGGATTCCAAAAAATTGAAATATATTAGGTCCCAAACAAGTGATACACCCAAATTGATATGTTCCAAGTAGTTTTTAGATACAAAGACTAAGGGGGAGTTGTGATTAACATCAAAGGATATTAAGTATTATTTGACCTTTGTAGACTCTGTGAAGGTATGCAGGGAATGAAGTTCAAGTGTTATTAATTTTTAAACTGAATGTCCCATACAGTAGGTGGTATAATGTTTTTTAAAATTTTATTAATTAATATATTAGGTGGTATGATCCTCACATCCAAATAACTTAATGTTATCTAATAATTGTTTGGTATGAAGTGATAATGATCACAGATTGTGTTGTGAAGTGGGTTTTTTCAAAGATGTTGTAAGTTGTTTCATTTAATTAATGAGTGAGATGTACATCATTGATTTTTTATATAAAACTCTTGTTTCTTATATTTATCTCAATATCAGTCAGCTTATAGTATTTATTGACTTATAAAGGGCCAATTTATAAACTAAATTTATAAATATCTATAGAAAATGCATCAGAAATTGATATTGGAGTATCAATATTTTCTGGAGTTTGGAATTATAACAGGAATTTATATTTAATTCATTTAAAAAAGGCATGGATAATCAATATTTTTTAGAATACAAAGGGTGGTTGAATCCAAAGGAAAATGAAAATGGGAGAGGATTTCCTTCATATCCTAATAGGGGGAGTTAAATTACATGAGTAACACCTCATTAATATTGATTACTAATGTAAATTTTTACTTTCTGTGAGTTTCTTCTTATAAATTATGGGGGATAAATATTTATCAGTTAAAGGATAATTTGATGCCATTAAAAGTTTAGTTTTAAGATTCAAAATTAGATGCTTGTATATTTTGTGGGAAGAATTAATTGAACCTTTGTATTTAATTTCTTTGAAGTGGGAGAGATATGTGAAATTGAACCATGTTAATATATCTAAAGGGGAATATTATTAAAAATCCTAAAATATTGAGATGGATTTTTTTAAAGAATTATTTTATTTTTTTACAAGGCCATTCCTAGAATTCCATACCATTTATATAAGGTGTGTTACTGTGGACATTACCAACACAAGAAAGGTTACACCCTCTGTTAATGTCATGGTGTAGATGGAGTAATCTAGGTGTGGCCATAGTCATAACCTTGGGAATGTGAAAATAAAAATCCCTAAAAAATCTCACTCATAAGGGACCATGCCTTTAGTGTTACCTATGTTTTTATCACAGTGTACCTGTCCAAAATGGACAATGTAGGTGACCACACTAGTTTTAGTGATGGATATGGTTGGTAGGTGGATCTACAGTGAAAACGGTATACAATATGAAGCTATTCATGTGGTGATGGATGGGTTTAGGCACGATTTTGAGGATATTTGTTCCATTCCATAGTGTTATCTATTTAAATATTAGGTTTGGAAAATATATATTAATACCTACACCGAGATACATGAATCAGATATCAATACTTCATTTGTCATGAGTCTTGGTTTTAGATCTTCAAGCCTTTCAAAATGAAATTTTATTTCAGTATTAAATATAGTGGATAAATTATAGAATTAATATATGTTTTAATAAGAGTGTTAAAACCAAAAGGTAGTTATTTTTTCTAATTCCATTTGAGAGATGATGGAGGAGGTTTTGTAAGAAGTTAATGGGAAGTTTCAAGGTCCAATTAAGGTGCTGACATCTAGGAATTAATTGGCTCATGATCTCACATAATATAGGGGTGATCAGCATTTGTAAAATAATAAACTAGGAGGGAATATTTTCACACATCCAACACATCTAGAAAATAGATAATAGAAAAAAGATTGAGGAAAATATTATTTCCTAAATATCTGAATTAAATAAAGATAAAAATATTTCTTTATTCTAGCGAGTGGTTTCAGGTCTTTAGGTTTTTTCCAAACATTGAATATAATTCAATGTAAAGAGTTGGTGTAGTATTTAGATCAAATTGAATATTTTTCTATAAGAATTACTGAAAATATAGAAGGTGTTGGATCATGGTTTTATCATAGAGGAGAAGAAGAAATCTAAAGGGACTAAAATACAGTGTATATCCTTTATTTAAGAAGCATTCATTTATGATGGATAAAGGAAAATCATATACATAAATTGTGTGTAAATCCATCCGAGAGAAATGAGAAGATGAGAAAGAATAATTCTTAGTGATTCGGGAGTGAGCCTTGGGAAATATTGAGTCAAAACAAACTTCAAAAGGTATTAAGCCTCAGTATAAGAGTTACCTAGCCTTAACTATTCTTTAATATTAGCCCCTTTTAAGAGACATAAATCCCATAGTATATATTTGTTCACAACACAATAATAATTAATGATCCTAGATAGAACCCAATGAGAAAGAACTAATTAAATTCTCATGTCTATATTTACTTTATACATGAATTCTAAAATAGATCAAGAAAACTAATGTATATTTAGAAAAACAATATAACAAGTATCCCTCATGGTTGAGAGGTTAATATCCTGTAAGTCTAAGTGAGACATTAAAGGATTTAGATGTTTTTTTCTCTTATATTTACATACCCTAATTCACCCCCACCTCAAGGTAATATCCTATTAATTATCTTATAAAATTATTTTTAAAAACATTTTATAGAAGATAAGTACATGGAAGAAAAAGGGTTAGAAGGAGAACATCATAATAATATTTTTAAAATAAATTCCCTTACATGTGACTTACTAGTTTATTCTTGATCCCACAAGAGGGAAAAAAGATTATAAATATATACTAAACACAATATATATAAAATAAAAGAAAATATATTTTGTATAAAATATTATGATCATATAATTTGCCCTAATGAAATTTGAAGATAGACAATCCTGAAATAAAATTATATTGTAATAGAAATCCATTACCTCAAGTTTGAATTACCCTGTATGTGATGTTAACCTCATGTATAATAGTTTTAAATTTATTAAAATTATATTCGATAACCATATAACTTGTTATAATATCATATATTATTCACTTATAAAATTTTAACTTGTGTTTATTAACAATTTTTCATTATCATTCTCATTTCTGGTGTTGACTACTTCATTTTTTATATATGATTCCTTTTTTTTATTTTTATCCCTGAATGATTATCATTGTAACATATTATACATAATTTTAATCTTAAAATAAATATAATATATATTCATTATACATATATATAATCACTATTTGTAGGAAAACTTGAAAATTGAATCACATCGTTATTTGGAGGTGGTTGTCTGCACGTATGGAAGAGCGAAATCATCATTTTTTAAAAGAGTGGAAGAGTAAGAAGGTAAATAATATATTATATTTATAGAATCATAATTTTATCACAAATAAAATATATATAATATTATTAAATTTTTATCTATCATTACGACCAACCAAATGATGTTGGGATGAAAAATGAAATACATTATCTTTATGAGGTGATAGTCTCCACATATGCCTGAAAGATGTTTTAATTTTACATTAGATGAATGAGTATATAAATAAAGGTTATACCATAAAAATAGAAAAAAATTTATATTATATCAATGGATACTAGTGTTTTTTAAGAGATAAAATTTAAAATAAAAAGAAAAAACTTTCTTAAGAACTATACCTATTATTCAGAGAAACTTCTTATGTTTATATAGAAAAACCTTCATATATTGATATTATGATAAAAATACCTCTATAAAAAACATAGGGGTCTTGGGAAAAAATTTGGATTGATAAAGGTTGATCTAAGAGGATCTTTACTTGTGTGTAAAGGAGAAAATGTTGTGTACTTTTATAAGTGACGGGGAGGAGCCACTAGGAAATTCTAAAAATATGAAAATATATAATGTATCAAAAAATAAATGTATCTCATAAATGACTAATATTTTAATATGATATGATATATGGTATAAATATGACCATCCAGCAGTATTTATAATTTATTAGCTCATTCTAACACTTATCATTCTAGATTTAACCCCTTTAAGGCATTTTAACTCTTATACGTGTGAACATAATTTTTTTACCAAAGTTAAAATTCATAATTAAAAAAGTTCTCATTAAAAAATTTGTACATTAAAATTCAAAATATGGTGTCTATTATATCATATTTAATATATATAGGTTTTAGAAATTAATGAAAAACAAAACCCACAAAACACGGCCAAAAGAATATTTTCCCAAAAAAACTCCAATTAAAGTATAAATATTATTTTAGAGTAAAATATATTATAATATTTATGAAAATGGAATTAATATTTTAGGGTTCAATATATGTATACATAATTTTCATTCTATAAAAAACAACTGAATGTAACTTTGTAAAAAGTTATGGATAGAGAGGAACTCGAAAATTGTTTTTATTTGAACAAAAAACTATATGTTGATTTATAAAATGTTTAGCATATATTTCGTAGTTAAAAATAGATTTTTATATTAATTATATTAATTTTTAAATATATATTTTATATATTAGAAATTTTTTAATTATTTTTAATTTTTCTTATATCATTATAGTTTTTTAAAAATGACAATTTTTGTAAATTCTGTATTTTTCACTATTCACCCAAAAAACCCTTTTAGAAAACATAAAAAATTAACTTTATTAAAATTTAGACATGATTAATTCAAAAATAAAATTAATTTCATAAAATTAAATTAATAAATTCCTTATATTTTTGGATTTGATTAGATTATTGAATAAATCTATTTGTATTATGTTATAGTATCTTTAAAAAGAACAGTTTACACCCAATAACTAAATCAAGGGTGTTATAGTTTGTTGATGATTTTTGACATATGAATTATATTTATTTATGTCAAGTAAATCAAGAGATCATGATAATCATAAACACATTTATATGTTTACGGAGAATTAAATATGGTATATCATCAAAATATTCTCATTTTACATTTAATTTGAATAAAAAATGAAGAGTTTAAGGAATATCTTATGAATAATAGGATAATGCATGGGTATAATGCTCTATATAGACAGCAAAAAATATAGTGTCCTAGATAATTATTTGAATCATTTTTAACATAGTTAGAGCAATGTTATCAGATCATGAAACTTCCAAAATATTATGGCATACTTTCAACAACTGTGGATGTTTAAATTTTGAATTGATACTCACTCTAACCTAATTTGGTCATAACACCATATGAGTTATCATTCAAAAATAGTTCATGACCAAAAAACATGATGTTATCTAACATCCAATTCTTAATATATATTAATAGGAAACATTTGGTATCATTTAATAGGAGAGTAGAAGAAGTCATATTTATTGGATACACAAATGATGGAAGGAGTCACAGGTTTCAAACCAATAATATGAGGAATATTTTTGAAATATTTTATTTCATTATGTTAGTAAGTTAAAATTACCTGTAAATATAATTTCTCATTGAAGATAACAATGAATATAAAATTAATGAATTAAATGGATAGTATGAGAAGATTTTTGATATATGAGATGATTTTAATATTTAAAAGGATGATTCTGAAAATTTCATTACTAAGGATTTCATGAAGAAATAAATATCTAAGTACCAATGACATAGAAAACATTTTGATCCTAAAAATATTTTTGGAGATAGCATCAATGGATTAAACACCTGAACGAGGTTAGTAATTACTATGTATACAATATTTCTTTATGAGTTAAACCATAAAGTTTTGATAAAGTCCTAAAACATAATAATTGGATTTTAGTGTTTAAAAAGAGATAAAAAATAAATAATAATAACATCCAGGAATTTTAGTAAAATCCCAAAAAAATGTGATCAATACAGAATTCTATTTTCAAAATAATATGAATGAAGAATTCACAAGGATAGAAACAATTGAAATATTTATAGAAATTTTTTATTAAAGAAACAAATTTTTTTTCAAAATATATGTAAAGTCTACATTACTTAATCAAAAACCTGAGGAAGAGGAATGTATTGAAAAAATGTAAGGATTTATCATTGATGATAATGGTTTTTAATGTAAAATATCAATAAGGAATTATATTTTCTTAAACAATCATTCCAAGCATTGTAATCAAAACTGGACAATAGTTTAATGAATAAAAAATTTTGAAAAGGAAATTTAGATTAAAATATTTATTTCAAGGGAGATGAAAAAATTCACTCATTTTTATTGTTTATTATGATGATATAATTTTTCCATAAAAAAGTAATGAACTTGTGAGTATTTTCCAACCAACATGAAGAATACTTTTGAGATTTCAATTATTAGTGTGATAACACATTCCTTTTTTAATGTCATTAATAAAAAATATTTTATCTTTCTCTAAATATAGATATATGATCATGAGTTACATTAATAGTTTGGGAAATGAGAATCAATAGAACATTCCACTTTATTGTTCTTTAGAATAATATTTCCTTAGATGAGGAAGGAAGGAGTGTTAATCAAATTAAGTAAAAAGATCAATGCAATTCTAGTCAATTTAATGACATCATAATCAGACATTGTGTTTACAATTATACTTTTCCCTTCATTTCAAATTAAATCAAAGGAGTCACATATTATGACATCAAGAGGGATCTTTAACTACATCAAATGTTATCTTGATGATGTTTTATAATATATTAATAAATCAGCATCACATGTTGATGGAAATTCTAATGATGATTGGGAAATAAGTGTAATATATAGAAAGTCAACTTATGGAGGTTCTTTATTTATGGAAGATGATGTATTTCATAAAAATTCATGATGAAGAATTGTTTCAATCATAGATCAATGTAAAATTAGTACGCTGTAATAGAAAATCCCTAACTTAAATGATGTGTATAATGTCATAGCTAAAAGACATGAAGGTTGATATCACATAACCTTTGGTGACTAGGAGTGACAATTGATTATTGATCAATTTGTTAATGAATATGGTGAAACATTCTCTACCGAAGCATATTGACATCAAGTAGAAAATTATCAAGGATAAGGTGAACCATAGTGACTATGTGTTCTAGATCGAAACATCGTTTTGATTCCTAGGACTTTTCCCTCATGTGGTGGTCATGTGACAGTCATTTCGAGAAGGATTCAAGCATAGAGGTGTTCTGGGATTGTCATCCAAGATTGCCTCTTCTTCTTCATAAACCCTTGATTCTTTAATCAGTGGGTAATGATTTTGGAAACTACCTATGTGTGGTTGGTAACACTCGGTGTCTTCAGTTGGCTTTAAATCCTCATATATGTGTGGATCTTGAGTTGTATTCTTCTCTTTCATTAAAAGTTATGATTTGTGTAGGTTAAGGATTTTCTGGGTAGAAACAGAACTTCTTTCAAACATTTCCCAGTTTCTACATTGAGTTACATCTTTATGGAAATTCATTCGAGGTGTGTAGGAGAACATGGTTTAGTTTCATGGTATAAAATCTAGTAGAATCCTTTGATTTTGATTAAGTGTTATCTACCAATGGCATGCCTACTACGGAAAAATAGGTAGAAGGTGGTTTTTTATTTATTTTTAAATTAATTTTAATGGTGTGGTGTAGAATTTATTTGTGAAAATATGTGGTTTCATTCCACTACATACGGTGTTTTGGGGGTATTTCCAAAATGCCAAATGAAGTGGGGTTTTGCTATTTTCGAATTCCAAATTCCATACCACACCCTTGTAACGACCCGAACTCTTGAATAATTTTTATTTACTAACTTTGAGTGTTATTTTATTTTATACTCAACAAAAATATATCCTTTAATTTATGAAGTGAGTATAATGTGACCATTGGGTTCAGAATATTATATGATATTTGGTCAAAATGACTGTTGGAAAATAAACTCAAAATGCTATGATTATTGTTTATAAATACAGGTGATCTTGGTTAATTAATATAGAAGGAGGTGTTTACAGCCTCATCCCATAGACTTGGGTCATATGAAGCCCATATGTCAGAGCTTGGGAAGGAGGTTGCAACACTAGGCTTTAATCTGGACCAATCCCAAGCTGAGCTCCAACATGTGAA
The DNA here is from genome assembly GCA_963277665.1 of Viscum album. Taxonomy (NCBI): domain Eukaryota; kingdom Viridiplantae; phylum Streptophyta; class Magnoliopsida; order Santalales; family Viscaceae; genus Viscum; species Viscum album. The sequence goes on along the minus strand of OY728159.1, from coordinate 1,623,103,731 downwards.
GCGTGAATGGAATCAACCATGGGAGAAGTTAAAGCTAATATAAATCACCACTCAGGAAATATTGTCTGAGCCACCCCCAAGATTCTATCACCATGGCACACTTTACACATAGGTCATATGCAGGTGTTATAAGGGGCTATGTAACAAGGACACAGTTACATTGTGTAAATCATTCTGTGTAAATAAAATTGTTAGTTCTTATGATGGTGAAATTTGTGAATTTAAAATGTCAAGATAAATATAGGATGAATTTATAGAAGTTCCAAATTTTTGATGATTTTTTTGGAAAAATAGTATTTTTAAAATATATTTGTATACTATAAATAATTAATAATGTGAAATGATTTTCAAAAAATGGCCTTCTACAGTTGTGGCCAATAAAACATTTAGAGTCTAATAAGATGAACATAATTTTTTATGAATTGTAAATTAGGAATAATAATATACCATAATGAATAGTAATGTGACCAATGGAATAGTAACCTCACTTGAGAAGTTATAATTATAATTTAGGCATTTTATTTGGTAATGTAATATTATAGAATTAGAAAATAACTGTTTTAGAAACTATTAGTTAAGTATTAGTTGATTTTCAGTAAAATAATGTTTTTACTTATAAATTAAATATATCATAACTATAAAATTATTCTCATAAAATGGAGTTCATTTTTTAATTCAGAGCATCTATATTAGGTTAGGGAGAATTCATGACATTTTTATAAAAAAATTTATTTTTCAGTGAATAGTAAGAATAATGTTTTGAGTATCGGGATGTTTTATGACATCATTAATGATGTAATCAAGATGTAATAATAACAGTAAACTTTTTAATAGTATGATATGTTATGTTTTGTCTCAAGTGGCCAATACCTTGGGAAAATACCATGGTCAAGCCCAGGGTTTTTCAAATACCACTAATGAGGTGTCCCCTAGAAATTAATTAAATATTCCCTCACTTTTTCTATAAATATCATCCCATTCCTTCATTAATTTCCTACAAAATTCTTCGTGAATGAATCTCTGGTCATTTAAGCTCCCAAGGAGTCCTCCTAAGGTTCCTTCAATCCCCCCAAGGTCCCAACATTCGAGTTTTTTTAGTTACTCTTCAAGGTAAGGGGACCTTTCATCATCCTCTTTTGGTCCTGACTTCCTTTATGTTATGTCTCTGAGTTTAAATTTTATAATTAATTGGTATATTATTATATATCCTTATATATATCCATTTTATGTTCAAATTATGATATACCTTTTCAATTCTCATCAACTAATTTTCTGAAGTTTTATGTGATGCCATTAGGTTGCCAAATTTTTGTAAAAGAAATCGCATCTTCACTTTTTTTTCAAGATTCTTTTTCACATGGTATGTCATTAAAATATCAATACCCTGATATTAAATCTTTTTATATTCTATATTATGAGTTATTTATTAGTGGGTGGATCTTTCCCCCTCTCTTTTTAATGTTTTCTAAATCCATGTTGTATAGCTATTATGTTGTAGATTTGTCTCCAAATCTCTCTCTTTTTCTCAAGAAATTCTCTTATTTTATATATGTGAATACCAAAACCAATTTCATTTCCAAAGGTATTATTCAGGACATAACATTTATATATTTGAATCTATAATTTACATGCATATAACCCTTACTCCCTTTCTAGGGGTTATAAATGACATAATGATCTTATTTTAAAGTACTTTTTAAAACATCATGATTTTGATATAAAAACCATTTATTTTAATCTCTTTGGGATATATATGAACTGTATGAATATGATATATGTAGTTCAAATGAAAATAAATACATATTAGGGGTTCTCCCTCATATCTCCAAAATGAATTGGGCAAGGAATTTAATCTCTAGAGATGACTACTTCTACGATACCTTGGTGAGTAACCCTGGTAATTTTTATGAAAAATTGGGGAAGAACCTTGGGGATATGTTCCAGAATGTATAAATTAAATGTTGTAGACACATATTCATGTTATGATTCATGTTATTTTTATTATGATATACCTATTTTGTTATTTGTCATTTATTTAAGTTTTTGATCAAGTTCTTATTGATATCACAAGTAAACCGATTCCCTTGCTTTCCTTACTAGGCCTTCTGCTCACCCTTACCTTTGATGTATGTCTCCAGGTTATGAGATCTAATAAATGTACATAGGATGAACTTTTTAAGAATCTTTTCAAATGGATTGGAATAATGTTTTTTATTTTCATGTATTTTGTTTCTTATTTCCAAGACACTATACTTCAAAGATCCTCTGTTTGTAAAATGAAATGAAAACATATGTAATAATATGAGGGATACCATAGTTACTATAAAAGGACTATTTAGTTATTTATGGAAATTTGGATATTAAAACATTAGGAAGAACCCTATCTTAAAGTTTAAATATAGGAAAAAATTCCTGGTATTTTGGTGAAATATTAAGTAAGTGGATTCTAAACAAATAAATCCTTATCTGGATAAGAACAAGAAGATGTGGCTCTGGCACATATGTACCTAGGATTGAAAACTACGATAAGAGTCTAGGGCTTGACCTGAGGTATCATGGTACATGACAATGGGCCTTGCTTCACTCCTAGATTGAGACTCCAGGGGGATATGTTTGGTTAATCACAATCTTTTTACAAATCAATATGAAGGGTTTATAGAGAAATTTAATTGTTTGAGCATGAAGTTTTAAGACATAAAATCCTTTACAGTTAAAAGATTCATAATATAAATAATCTTCTCACTATGTTTTTATTCATTTAGAAAATGGCGAGAAATAGGAGGAATTATGCAAATGGTGACCGTAATGGACCATGCACAGATGGTTTTCTTCAGAATGATGATCCAACTGACTCATGTTATGGTAAATAACTTGAATCAAAATGAGTGACCGATCTCACTATGAAGGGAACAATATTCCTTTGAGTCCTTTATGCATCAACAACCACCAACCTTCAATGGATCTACCAACCCACTAATTTCTGAACATTGTATTAACTCTATAGAGAATATCTTTTCTATGATCCTCTATTCAGAACAATAGAAGGTCACCCTGGCTGTTTATTGCTTAAAGGGAGAAGCTGATCAGTGGTGGGAACTGATTAAAAACAAGAGGCCAAGAGTGTAGGTTGGAACTATGTAGTGGTAAGAGTTACAAGGGATCTTCTTCCATAAGTATTTCCCTCATTCAATGAGAACAAGAATGGAGAAGGAGTTTCTCAAGCTTAAGTAGAAGAAGACTGAATTTGTGGGAAGCTATGAGATGAACATCACAAGGCTTTCACATTACACCTCTATATTTGTCATGGATCTAAATGGGAAGTTTGATATATTCATTGAAGGACTAAGGCCACATCTACATAATAATCTAGCCAGCCAAGACTATGACATCTATGAGGAGATTGTACAGAGTGCAATGAAAGTCGAACTTGAGTTCGGTGAGAGGAAGTGGTCTCATAAATACAATGATAAGAAGAGATCAATAGATCCAAGTGTTGGGTGGACCTTTGATTTGGGAAGAGGAGGCAAGAAAGTGCAATGTCCCACATGTAATAAATGTGGGAATAAGCATTTGGGGAACTTCCTGGTCAGGAGGGAGTAGTACTAATAGTGTTGAAAATAAGGCCATATCACATAGAATTGTCATAGTAAGTTTAGGTTCTTGGCACAGTGGAAGCACATTAGTCAGTGTACGCAACATTAATTTTAGCATTAACAACATTCAATCCGAGATCTGTCATGATAATAAGACATCAGATCTTTGGAATAGAACGAAGAACAATAAAGAAATAGGGGATTCCTAGAACCATAAATAAATTCATCATATATTGGTTATAATTAATTTAACTAATTAATAAGAATTACCTTGTAAGAATTCTCTCTCTATTGATGTTTTTGGTTATGATCTGATGTGATCCATCATTGCGTCATAGAATCCAAGTGTAGGATTCCTCTAGCAGTGATCCACATGTTCTCCACATATCTTTGGTTATTGCTGAAGGGATATCCAGGTGCTAGTATGGAATAGCCTTCTCTTGGGATGTCTGCCTTTGATCACCATGATCCAGTGGAGTTGGATCTCTCTCTCCTAACTTGAGAGTGTTCTTGGTGAAAAAGGAATTTTCTGTTGGCTTGAATGATTTTCCAAATCCGTTGTGCACCACCAAAAAAATGGCTAGGCTAATTAGAAATATATTATTGGAATTTTTAATTATATATAATAATAAAATAAATTCATTACCCACAAGAATTTATTCATTTAATTAAATTCTTATTAACACCCCATGTCTAATCATAACATTTGACTATTATTATTACTTGAACTACACCCAGTGAATAAGACCTAATATTATTTAATTAAATAAATAATATTATTTCTCATAAATTATTAGAAAAACTACACTGCATGTATATATTAATATACATGGTGCTTACATTTATTTTCCATTTTCATTTATTTCCTCCACCACATTTATTAAACCTTCAATAATGGCTATTTATTTCTAAAATAAATGTCACTACATTACTCACTAATAAATATATATTATTTCTCCAAAAATATATTCTATTAAATAACTAGTGTCTAAATAAATGCGATCAAGAATCCTTGAATAATTATTAAACCACAATCCATAATAATCTTTATTCAAATTTGTAAATTAATATTTAACTGATATATTTGGACACAATTAATGTCTGACCCTCTTGGCCTCTTTCTCAGTGGCATTAGGCAGAGCCTACATAAAGGACAAGGTTAGCATCTAGCAACACGCCAAGGCACCCATATAGAAAGATGATAACACCACAACGATGTGTGACCTCTTACAAACACTTACCGTGTATAGTTATCATCCTAGTGCCATCAACACATGTGCTCGATTATTATTTCTTTGACATTCCAAAATTGAACTTGCCCATTTTTTACCATGAACATGGATTTATTTCAGATATATAAATTCCATTAAAGGGCCTGTGATATCTATTCCCATTATGGAATAGAAGGGAAAAATCCTTTCTCTCATTATCTATTAATGTAATATCACTCGTGATGCACCCAATATATCATATCTCGCTGCGAATAGTGTTTCATCACAGTTTTCATTATTACATCTAAGTGTGTTAGTTGTAATACCCATTAGTAATAATCTTAAATTTTAAGGACCAATAAAAACATCTGTAGGTAGGAACATCCAATGACACTATGAAATTTGGCTTTCCTACTGGCAAGTCTCATTCTCATAATTTCCTCCTGGATAATACCAAGGGTGCACACTATGAGAAGGTGCCCCAGAGTTTTATGAGTCCTCACCCCTAATGTCATGTATTATTTTTGTCCCTTAAATTACCTCATCTATCCATAGAACATATATTTAAGAACTGTGTTATGGCATTTTTGGGTTCTCATCAAAGCATGGATCTATTATGACCCTTTAATGCAACAGATATCATTAGGATATTATCACATGAATCATAATGCAGAATAACAATAAAGATGTGATAAGTTATTTATTAATAAATAAAGTACAAGGTAGTTGGTTCTAGGCCACAAACTCACTCAGACTCCCACTTAGACTAGATCCAATTGCTATCAAATTTTAACCCACTTGTTCTCACATGATATTCATGCTTCTACTGAGATAGGAATTTAGTCATCGGGTCTACCAAGTTTTTTACCATGAAAACTCTTCTCACTGAAATTTCAACCCTTTGATAGAAATCCATCAAGTGGTGATACTTCCATAGTTGTGTTTTTTCTATTGATGTGACCTTGGTTCTTTTGCAAGAGTCACCACTGCAGTATTATCACAATACAATGTGACATGATATTTACTACTAGGCACCACATCAAGCTCCTGGAAAAAGTTCTGAATCCAAGCACCTTCCATGGATGCATCAAAAGATGCTATATATTCAGACACTGCTGTAAAATCAGAAAAAACTGGCATCTTTGAACTCTTCCAGCTCACAACTCTTCCATTGAGACAAATAACATATTCAGATTGTGACTTCAGATCATTCTGATTAGTCTAAAAACTAGCATCAGCATACCCTATGATGACAGGATCCTAGTATCATCCATACACCAGGAACAAATCCTTAGTTCTTCTCAGATACTTATGGATAGTCTTAACAGTAGTCCAATGTTGTTCTCCAGGATCTGCTTGATATACACCTACCATGCTCATTGCATAAGCAACATCAAGACTGGAACATAAAATGTCATACATGATGGGTCCTATAGCCGAAGTGTATAGTATATTACTCATTATATCTTTCTCTTCTTGTGTTTGAGGACACATTTTCTTAGAAATATGTAGGACATGTGAAACTGGAACCAAACCCCTCTTGGATTGTTCCATACTAAATCTATTTAATATCTTGTCAATGTTTGTACCGTGACTTAGTCCAAGCAGCCTCTTGTATCTATCACGAATGATCTTTATCCCTAGAATGTAGGCTCCTTCACCCAAGTCATTCATTGAGAAACACTTGTTCAACCAGTCCTTAACTGACTGTAAGACTGGTTAATCATTTCCAATAAGCAATATGTCGTCAACATATAATACTAGGATAACGATCATATTCCTATTAAACCACTTGTAAACAAATGGATCACATTCATTCTTAAGGAAACAAAAATCCTTTATGGCTTCATCAAATTGAATTTTCCACGGCCTGGATGCTTGGTTTAATCTATAAATGGGTTTTCAAAACTTTCCAACCTATTTGGACTCACCTGGTGTTAGAAACCCTTCTGGTTGTATCATATAAACATATTCCTGAAGGTTCCAATTAAGGAATGCCATTTTGACATCAATTTTCCAAATCTCGTAGTCATGGTAAGCTGTTCGGACATGTATGATTCTTATATATTTAAACAAGGAAACTAGAGAGAATGTTTCATCATATTCAATTCCATGATGCTGTCTCAATCCTTTATCCACTAGCCTTGCTTTAAAGGTGCTAACATTACCTTCCATGTCCAAATTTCTCTTGAATAACCCTTTGCATCCAACAAGATTTGCATCAATTGGCTCATCGACCAGAACCTAGACATGGTTCTGATACATGGAATTCATCTTAGAATTCATAGCTTCTAGACATCTTGCAACTTCTGAGATTTATACTACTTCCTTGTAGGAGAGATATTCATCATTTTACAACAATAATGATTCACCATCCTCAGTTACTAGGATACCAAATCTCTATAGTTCCCTTACCTCTCTTGAGATCATACATAGTACTTGTGTTTCGGACACAGCTTCCACAGGGACCTGTGGAACTTGTTCCTGCACCAACTCCTATGTATCTGGAGAATCATCTTCATCGAAGTCAATCTTTCTCCCGCTTTCCTTTTTGAGGATGTGCTCCCTCTCAAGAAAAATAGATTTTCTAGTGACAATCGCTTTCTTGTCTGAAGGGTTATATAGGGAATATACGTTCGTTTCCTTGGGATATCCTATAAAGATACACCTTATGCCTCTAGGTGCTAGTTTGTTTCCTGAGAAGGCCTTAACAAACACCTCGCATCCCAATACATGTGTGTGTGACAAAATGTGTTCCTTTCCATTCCATAAGTCAGAGGGAATTCCATTTTCCATCTTAGTTGGTACTCAGTTTAATGTGTATGTTTCAGTTTGTAATTCATATTTCCAAAAGGATAATGGAAGATATGCATGAATCATCATCGACCTCACTATGTCCAACAAGGTGTGGTTCCTCCTTACACTAACACCATTCCACTATGGTGTATAAGGAGGAGTGATCTGAGATAGAATCCTAGACTCCGTAGAACATCAATGAACTCTTCGTTCAGATATTCTCCACATCAATATAATCTTAGATTCTTTAAATTCTTATCAAGTTGATTCTCTACATAATTCTTGAATTTCATAAATTTCACTGAGGACTCTGACTTATACCTCATTAATTAGACGTATTCATATCAATGAAAATCATTAATAAAAGTAATGATTTAAGAATATTAACCTCTAGCTTCTACAGGGAATGGTCCACACATATCAATGTGTGCCAATCCTAGAAGCTTTGTGGCCTTTCACCTTGTACACATAATGGAAGCTTGGTCATTTTACCTTGTAAAAAATCATGAAATCTATCATGTGGGTTTAGATTAGTAGAGTCTAAATAGCCATCGTGGTAGAGCTTTGACAAGCGCTTCTCATTTACATGACCGAGATGGTGATGGCACATTCGGGTGATGTTTGAGTCAAGTGAGTTTGTTTCGTTATCGATTTCCAACACTTGGTTTTCATAATTTAATACATACAAACCATTATTTAAATGAGACATACCATAACATACGTTGTTCTTATAAAAGATACAACTATTATTTCCAAACTTGAAAATAAATCCATCTATATCCATACATGATACATATATTATGTTTAAATTAATTCTTCTTACCATTTCTAAAAATTAAGATGAAAAATGTTTTATAAATTTATCCTGATAGAACTGAGACAAATAAATAATTTAATACTTATTAGTCTACCACTATTTTATCGAAATCTAATAGCCCTCACCATTGACTTCAGAATATTATGTTGTCTGAAGATTCTAGTGGAAAAGATCCATATTTCCCTTCGCATTAACTAAACTAGGTTTGGTCAAGAAACATGAAGGGTTTTAGGTAGGCATTCCAAATTCCACCTACATTAACTCACAGCTCCTTGATCCGCTGAGTGGACTCCCCAATCCTAAAAAACATTTATTTTGGATTTCCTCAACCATTGCCTCTTATTCACACCAAGTCCTGTTATGGTAGTCAATTCTTGATGAGAACCAAGTCATGTGAACCCAAAACCGTGATTTATAATTCCCCAATAATTTAAAGCACTCCAACTAGAGCTGGTCATGCACTTTGAACTATGGTTCAATTCTAACCAAGATTAGGGAAGGCTATACCGACTTGATATTTTCAATGAGGGATTTTATCCTTATACGTAAATTTACAATTTATTATCATTGATTACATTATTTTTAATATTATGTGGGATATAAATAAGTGATTAACCATGTCTAAGATAATATTTACCCATAAGATGGTCTTATTTTTGTTCATTCTTGCATGCTTGTTTAATATATTAATTATGTGATCCTGATAACACACCCACAATAAATAAACCATGAAACTGATATAAATAAAATTAATTTTATGATCATGAGTGTGTTCTGTTGTTTAGTTTATCTAGTAGTTGATAAACTAACCCATGACCTAGGAGATAAACACCTTGAACTTTTAGGTTTCATGTTTACAGCTTTCCACCTGTCCACCTTTGTATCCCGTAGGATTGGTTTCACCTTGGCTTCTAACTTGAGTAGCCTCCACTAGATTGGAAGCTCCATCCATTACATATTCATTTATCTCACATGCTGGTGAGGGGTAAAAAGGGATTTTTACATAAAATAAGCCTTGGGCGCGCAGACCCTACATATTAATGAGGAGGAGTCTAGAAGACCGAAAAATTTAATTTAAATAAATAAATTAAAATAAACCATTCACATAAAAATGTCTTTGTATAACTCATTATCATCTATACATGCAATGATATTTACTCATTAATAAAACTATCATTCAATTATTTAATCATTATTGTTTAAGATAAATCACGCTCAAATCAATTAATTATCTTAAATTAATAAATCCTTTTATCTTAAACCCTTTTTTGAATTTTCATGAGATTCTCATCCATCATAATTTTAAACAAATAAATTCATTTAAAATTATCTTTGTACGTAACTTGTACTTTGGAGTCAATCTGGTGAATTCCCATTCATAACTACCCAAGGATTAAAAATGCACATTACACAAATGTTACATTAAACACACATATATATAACACCTATCACGTATTGTGGCTCAACATTACGCCTACACTATGATACACGTCTCATGAATTTATAAAATATAATAATAAATTTTAATAAATATGTGTAATTTGGATGAGTACACGACAAGTTGTTCTGAAAGCATGGTGTGTACTTTTGTTCATCGTCCATTCGAAGTACACGCTCAGGGACAAGGCATGTGGATGTAATTTGGTAATCTTAGGAGTACATGGGGTGTTCAGTGGGACACATGCAGTGTAGTTTCCAAGTTATATGTTTTACAGTCGGGTAAGCCGTGTATGGGGTACACGGTCCAACCCTAACTCGAAGGGACTATATTCTATGTTCAGTGGACCACATGGTGTGTAATCTGGAAACCGTGTGACAACTATTCCTGTTCAACACACGGAGTCTTAAATAATTAGAGAGGATACATTTACATGGACTGATTTCGAAGACCAGTCTAATTCATTGAACGTAGACTACATGGCGTGTACTGCCGAATACACACTGTGTATTCTGGTATTGAATGGACATGAAACTTTGGAACCTCTAGATGAGATCCACTATTTTATTTTAATCAAAATTAAAATAAAAATTCATTTCTGTGAGGTGAACAAGGAACAAGAGAGGGGGAACAGATCTTGAGATTCATATTTAAAGAACAATTAAATTGAATTAAAAAAACTAAATTATTAAATTCGTAAATAATTAATGAAAAAACTAAATAATTATAATCAATGATATAACCTCCCTCTGATACCACTTGTAGGTTGCAAACATAGCATAAGAGTATTGGTGAGAGTACCCAACTTTAATTTAAGCATTAAAAACATTAAATCTGAGATCTGTCACGATAATAAAACACTGGATCTTCAGAATATGACAAAGAAAGAAAAATAATGTGGGGAGTCCTGAAACCATAGATAGGATCATCATATGTTGGTTATAATTAATTTAATTAATTGATAAGAATTACCATGAAGGAATTCTCTCTTGGCTTGAGAGCTTTTCCAAATCCATTGTGCACAACCACAAATAAAAAGTCTAGGCTAATGAGAAATATATAATTGGGATTTTTAATTACATAGAATAATAAAATGAATTAATTACACGAATGAATTTATTCATTTCATTCAATTCTTAGTAATTCCCCATGTCTAATAATAACTGTTGATTATTATTATTACCTGACATGCGCCCAGAGAATTACACCTAGAATTATTTAATTAAATTAATAATATTATTTCTCATAAATTCCATGAAAAAATACACATCATGTATATATTAATATACACAGCGTGTACTTTTATTTTCCATTTTACTTTATTTCCTCCACCGCATATATTAGACCTTGAATAATGTCTATTTATTTCTCAAATAAATGTCACTGCATTACTCGTTAATAAATATATATTATTTCTCCCACAATATATTCTTTCAAATAACTAGTGTCTAAATAAATTTGATAAGTCATCCTTGAATATTTATTGAAACACAATCGAGAATAATATTTATTCATCTTGTTAAATTCAAATTTACAGAGATACTTGGACATGCTTACTGTGTGACCCTTTGGGCCTCTTTCTCAGTGGAATTATATGGAGCCCCCTTAAGTCCCAGGATGGTATCGTGAAACATTCCAATGCACCCATAGAAAAAGAAGTTAATGCCACAACGACGTGTCACCTCCTATGAACTCTTACCGTGTAATGTATTCCCTTTGTCAAAATATCTCAAATCAAGCGGATTGCATGATAGTGCCATCAACCCATGTGCTCAATTATTCTTTCTTTGACTTTTTGTAATTGAACTCGACCATTCCATACCATGGTCATTGATTTATTTAGGCTATATAAATTCCATAAAAGGGCTTGAGATATCTACTCCTATTATGGAATAGAATGGAAAATCCTTTCTTCCATTATCTATTAATACAGTATCACTCGTGACGTACCCAACGTATCCAACCTCTTTGTGAACAGTGTGTCATCCTGGTTTTCATCAATACATCTAAGTGCACGAGTTTTAATACCCATTAATAATAATCATAATGTCTATGGACCAATACACACGTCCACATGTAGGAACATCCAATGACACTGTGAAATGTGGATTTCCTACTGGCGGGTCTTGTTCTCATAATATCCTCTTAGATATTACCAGGGGCGCACGCCATGAGAATTTTCCTTAATGTTTTAAAAGTCCTCACCCCTAATGACCTATATTATTTTGGTCCCTCAAAAAACATCATATGTCCATAGAAACTATATTTAGGAATAGTGTTATGTAATTTCCAAGTTCTCATCATAGTAGGGATCCTCTATGACCCTTTAATACGACAGCTATCATTAAGACATTATCACACGCATTATCAAAAATAAGAAAAAACAAGATGGGATTAGGCATTTATTAATGAATAAAGTACAATGTATTTGGTTCTAGACAACTAACTCCAACAATGAGGTGAAACCTCAACTCCCAAACACTAATGAGAAAGGGAAGATCGGGCAGGCCCACCTGATGTCCAATGCAATAAGTGTGGAAAACTTGGAAACCTTTCAAATATCTATCCAAATCTGAGGGTAGTGGAGGGGAATAACCATCAGCCTCAGTAAAGGCCAAGGGAACATGGTCATACTTTTTCAATCACCACGACTGATGTTTAATATCTAAATGATGTGGTGGAAGGTTTTTTGGTTGTTCTCTGAAATATAGTAAGTAATTTCTTTATTTTTGTTTCTATGCATTCCATTATTTTTTCCATGTTTTTAAAGAATTTGTAATCATCCACTAAATTTATAAAAGTATATTTATCATTCAAGACTCTGGGAGAGATTATCCAAGCATCGTCATTGTTTAAAAACTCAAGTATTTACTTTAGTGAGAACAATCTTATCGAAAATCTTGTAGTAATTCCCATGCTGTAATTTGAAATTATACAAGGGATGGACTGGAACTCAAAGTATAGTGTTATGATCAAATGCAGAAGTAATAAAATATCAGTAGTCTTGAATGGAAAACCTAAAGTTATCATCCAAGGAGAGATATCTCAACTTGATATTTTTCTAGAATAATATAATATACCCTTTCTTATAGGGTTGATTGGTGAAGAAGAAGAAGGAAATGAGAGTATAAGAATCAAAAATGTCCCCATCATCCTGGAATACATTGACGTGTTTCCTTAGGAGTTACATGGACCACCCCCTGAAAGAGAGGTTGAGTTCTCCATTTAACTCTAACCTAGATCCCATCCGATATCAAAGACCCCATATAAGATGGAAAATGTGGAGCTAGAGGAATTGAAGAAAAAACTCCAAGATATTTTCAAGAAGGGGTTTATCTGACTGAGTGTGTATCCTTAGGGAGCACCTATTCTATTTATGAAGAATATGGATGGATCAATGCAGCTATGCATTGATTATACGAAACTGAACGGGATCACAGTGAGGAATAAATACTCGCTTCCAGGAGTTGATGACTTATTGGGAAAACTTCGTGGGGAGAAATTCTTCTCTTATATTGTTCTTAAATGTAGTTATTATCAATTGAGGGTGAAGAAATAATATATTCTAAAATCTCCCTTTCGATCTAGATATGGGATTTATGTGTTTGTTGTTATGACCTTTGGGATGACTAATTCTCCTACTATTTTTATGGATTGGATGAATAGAGTCTTTAAGGACTACCTTGATAACACTGTGGTAGTTTTTATTGATGATATTCTGATATATTCCAAAAGTCGCATGGAGCATGAGGATTATCTAAGGGTTATTTTGAAAACTCTATGGAAGGAGTGGCTTTTTGAAAAGTTTCGAAAATGTGAATTCTGGTTACAACAATTTTCTTTCTTAGAGAACATTGTAACCAATGATGGAATCACAATTGACCCTACAAAAACAAAATTTGTAGAGGAGTGGCCTCAACCTATAGAAATAAGTGTGATTCTTAGTATCCTTTGATTGGAAGGATATTATATAAGGTTTGTGGAAGAAAATGATGAATTTCTTATCCATTATCAAAGTTAACTCAAAAAGGGTTCAAGTTCATCTAGACAATAGAGTGTGAGGAAACTTTCTAAGAGCTGAAGAAGAGATTGGTTACTATACTCATGCTAAATCTGCCCTCAAGTGGATAAGGATACATTATTTTTAGCGATGCATGTCTAAAATGGCTTGGGTGAGTCATCATAAAAAATGAAAAAGTCATTGCTTATGCATCTCAACAGTTAAAGACTCATGAGAAGAACTGTCCTACGCATGATCTGAAGTTGTTTGTGGTCATTTTTTCTCTAAAGATATGGAGGAACTATCTTTATGGGGGAAATGGGATATATACATAGACCATCAATGTTTGAAGTATATTATCACACCAAATGAATTGACCATGAGAAAAATGATATGGTTTGAACTTCTTAAATACTATGATTGTTCAATTCATTATCATCCCGGAAGAGGAATCAATGTTGATGATGCATTAAGCAGGAACGTCCCAGTTGTCCTTTCGATGTTGAGGATTCAAATAGATCCTTTAATCAATGACTTAGTAAAGCTGGAAATGGGAATTATATGCTAAGGGAAATCATCTACCCTAACCCAAATTATTCCCCAACTCTCATTACTAGAGAAGATCAAGAATGATCAGAAAGATTATCCTTTGTTACAGAAGATGTTTGAGGCTGTGAAGGATGGGTGGTTTTTTGAGTTCAATATTGATTAAGAAGGTGTACTAAAATTTATTACCAGAATATGGGTTCCATTTATTCTATAAATAAAGAAGATGATGACGGATGAATCTCATAGCTCTACTTTCTCTATACATACGGGAATCACGAAAATGTATAGGGACCTTCGTGATCATTATTGGTAGGATAATATGAAAAGGTAGATTCATGACTACATATCAAGGTGCCTAGTTTGTCAGCAATTGAAGGCAATGTGACAACTTCTTAAAGGGGTATTACAACCACTACCCATACCAACATGGAAATGAGATAATATCACTGGGGACATCATCACTGGTCTCCCAAGAACATCCAAAGGAAACAATGTGGTATGGTTTATTATGGGACATCTCACCAAGACTTCATATTTTATATCTATTTATGAAGATTTATCTCTTCATTAACTTTTCAGAATTTACGTGAAGGAAGTGGTATTGCTGCATGGAGTTCCACTTTCTATTGTATCTGATTGTGATCCAAGGATCACATCAAAATTATGGAGAAATATTAATCTTTCTCTGGGTGCCGAATTAAATTTCAGTATGGCCTATCACCCCCAAACTGATGGCCAATTTGACTAGACATTTTAATCACTCGAGAACATACTGAGAACATGCTCAATGTAATTTAATGGTGGATGGGCTCAACATCTCACTTTAGTGGAGTTATCTTATAACAACAGCTTCCACTCAAGCATTAAAATAGAACCCTATGAAGCTCTATATGGGAAGCGATGTAGATCTCTTACTTGTTGGGATGAAGTTGATGAGAGAAAGCTTCTTTGTCCAGATTTTGTGCAAGAGATTTCCAAAAATGTCTATGCCATCCAGTAACACATTAAGGCTGCTTAGAGTCGGCAAAAGAGAAATGAAGACCACCATCGAAGGGACTTGGATTTTGATGTTAGTGACAATTTCTTTCTTAAAATATCACCTTGGAATAGATTCATGAGGTTTGGGAAGAAAGGGAACCTCAAGCCTACGTACATTGGACCCTATGAAATCCTTGATCGTGTAGGGGTAGTGGCCTATCAGCTTGCACTTCCTCCAAAATATCTCACAAGTTCATGATATCTTCCATGTATCCCTCTTGAAGAATTACATACCTGGACCTTCACATGTACTAAATCCATAGGTGTTACAACTGGAACATGACCTCTCTTATGAGGAGCAGCCGATGGAGATCTTGGATCGTAGGGACAAGGTTCTACGCAACAAGACTACCAACCTTGTTAAGGTGTTGTGGAGGAACCACAAATATGAAGAAGCCACGTGGGAACCAAATGAGTCTATGAGGTAGAAGTACCCACACCTATTCTCTTCTAAGAGTATACGTTAAAATTTTGAGGATGAAATTTCTTAAGGGGGAAGAATATAATGACCCAAAATCTTGAGTAATTTTTATTTCGTAAATTTATGTGTTATTTTATTTTATACTCAACAAATCTATATCCTTTAATTAATGAAGTGAGTATAATGAGACCGTTAGGTTTTGACTGTTATATGATAGTTGGTCAATATGGTCATTGGAAACTAAACTCAAAGAGTTATTATTATTGTTTATAAATACAATTGATCTTTGTTAATTAATACAGAAAGAGGAGTTGATGGCCTCATCTTGTAGACTCAGGCCATATGAAGCCCATCTGTCAGATCTTGGGAAAGAGGTTGTGGAACTAGGGTTTTCTCTAGACCAAGCCCAAGTTTATCTTCAACATGTGAAGCTTTAATGGAATTTCCTATTGGAGAAGTTCAAGCTGATAGAAATCACCACTCGGGAAATGTTGTATGAGCCACCCCAAGATTTTATCACCATAGTGCACCTTACACTTAGGTCCTTTGTAGGTGTTATAAGGGGCTATGTAAAGAGGCCTTAGTTACTTTGTGTAAATCCTCTAGTATAAATAAAATTGTTATTTCTCATTATGGTGAAATTTGTGAATTTCAAATTTCAAGATAAATATAGGATGAATTTGTAGAAGTTTCATATGTTTGGTGAATTTTTGGAAAAATGGTATTTTTAAAATATATTGGTATACTAATAATAATTAATAATGTGAAATGATTTTCAAAAAAATGGTATTCTAATGTTATGACCAGTATAAAATTTAGAGTCTAATAAGATAAAATTAATTTTTTAGGAATAGTAATATTACCCTTATGAATAGTAATGTGACCAGTGGAATAGTAACCTCACTTAAGAAGGTATAATTATAATTTAGGCATTTTGTTTTGTAATGTAATATTCTAGCATTAGAAAATAACAGTATCCGAACTTAATTGTTAAGTAATAGTATTTTTTCACATAAAATGTTTTTTTACTTAAAAATTATATATATCATAATTAGAATGTTATTATCAAAAAAATGAGTTAATTTTTTATTTTAGAGAATCAATATTAGGTTCGGGTGAATTTATGAGATTTTGATAAAATGTTTTGTTTTTTGGTGAATAGTAAAAATACAATTTTGAGTTTCAGTTTGTTTAATGACATCATTAATGATGTAATAGTTATGATAGAATTTTGAATAGTAATATATATTATGAGGTGTCCCAAGTGGCCAATACCATGGGAAAATACCATTGGTAAACCCATGGTTTTGCAAATACCACTAATGAGGTGCCCCTTGAAAATTAATTAAATATTCCCTCACTTTTGCTATAAATACCAACTCATTCCTTCATTAATTTCATTCCAAATTCCTCCTCAACATATATATGGTAATTTTCCCTCACATGAAGTCCTCCCAAGGTACCCTCAATCCCCCCAAGGTCCCAAACTTTGATTTTTTGACGATACTCTTCAAGGTAACAGAACATTTCACCCTCCTCTTTTAGTAAAGACTTCCTTTATGTTATGTCTTCTAGTTTCCATTTTAATATGAGGGGGTATGTTATTCTATATCTTTATTTCTATCCATTTTATGTCTAAATTATGAGAGACCATTTCTTCCCTCATAAACTGATTTTCTGAATTTTTAAGTGATTCTGTTAAGCTGCCGAATTTTCATAAAAGATATCGCATCTTCACTTTTCTTTCTACTCTCCTTTTCATATGGTATGTCATTAAAATATACATACCATGATATTATTTATTTTGATATTATATATTATTAGTTATTTATGAGTGGGTCACTCTTTTCCACTCATTTTTTAATGTTTTCTAAAACCATGTTGTATAGTCGTAAGGCTGGAGAATTATCGTCTCAAAATCACTCTCTTTTTCTCAAGAAATTCTCTTATTTTATTTATGTGAATACCCAAAATAATTTCATTTCCAGGGGTATTAACCAAGATATAATATTGGAATATTTGATTCTATAATTGATATACATATAACCCTCACTTCCTTTCCATGGTTTATAACTGACATAAGGATCTTATTTTTAAGTACTTTATAAAACAACATGATTTTGATATGAAACCCATTTCTTTTATTCTATTTGTGTTATATATGGACTTTATGATTATGATCTATGTGGTTCACATTAAAATAAAGACATATTAAGGGTTTTCCCTAATAGCGCTCCAATGCATTGGGTAAAAATTTAATCTCTAGAGATTGCATGTTTCATGATACCTTGGGGAGTAACCTTGGTAATTTTTGGGACACCTCAGGGATAAACTTTGGTGATATGTTCATGAATGTATAAATTAAATGTTGTAACACATATTCAAGTTATGATTCATGTTATTTTTATTATGATATGCCACGTTTTTCATTTCTCAGGTCTTTATGTTTTCCATCAAGTTCTTATTGATATCACAAGTAAACTGATTCCCCTCCTTTCCTTACTAGGCCTTCTACTCACCATTTCCTTTGATGTATGTCTCTAGGTTAAAAGATGCAATAATTGTACAAAGGATGAACATTTCATGAAGCTTTTAAAGTGGATTAGAATAATGTTTTATCTTTTAATGTATTTTGTTTCCTGATTTCCAAGACACAAGAATTTAAAGATCCTCTATTTGTAAAATGTAGTGAAAGGTTATTAAATAGAAGGCGGGATGCCATACCCCCACCCACCAAGATTATATATTTCTATGTTTTATAATATTTATAAATATAAATATAGATTTCTAAATATAATTTATAAATTTATATTTATAAATAATGATTCCAAAACAACACATTATATAACTTATTATATGTTTAAAATTATTTTAAATTTATTTATAAATAAATATATAATTTTAAATATACTCATTATATATATATATATATATTGAAATGTTTTTATAAAGTAATATTTATAAATATATTAATATATATATAAATATAATTATTATTATCTAATTATTAAAATATATTTACAAATACATCTCAAATGAATATATATATATTTATATACAGATGTATTCTAATTTATATAATTAATATAATTAAAAACTAATAATATAATTAACATAATAAATTTAATTAAAAAATTAATATAAATAATTGAATGTATATAATTATAAATAAATATAAGACTATATTATTATAAATCAATATTTATATAGTTATAACTATATTTAAATAAAAGAAAATACGTATTTATAGATTTAATTATAAATAAATAAATAAATCTATATATAATTATAAATAAAAAATATTTATATAATTGTAAATATATAATTATAAATATATTCAATATCTATATTATTTAAATATATTTATTTTTATTTTATAATTATTTAAATATATAATTTTTTATTTACAATTATATAAATATTTTGAGGAAAATATATGTATTTTTATATATAATTATATATACATTTACATATTGATTACTAATATAAATATATTTATATATTGATGGAAATATTATAAATAAAATAATATATAATATATATTTTTTGAAATAAATATATTTTTATTTATTAATAATTAATTATATTAATAATATGTAATATTTAAAAAAATATATTTATTAAATAAGAAAAATTATAATATATACTTATTAATAAAAAAATCAGAAATATAATTATTGTTATATTATATTAATAATATAATAATTAATACATTTATATTTATAATAATAGAACTATTATTATATTTTTTATATATTTATAATAATATAATTATTATTTATTAATATATTACTAATATATTACTAATATATTTATAATTATAAATAAATATACATAAATTTTTCTAAAATATTTATAAACATTGGTTTAAAAATATGTGAAAATACATTTATAATTATATATAAATATACATTGTTTAAAAAAAATATTTATATAATTATAAATAAAAAAATTATATTTTTACATAATTATAAAATTATAATAATTATATTTAACTAAAAAATATAGTAAAAAATAAATAATTATATATTTATAATTATATATATATATATTTCTAAGGCCATAGAGTTTCTCCACGACCTGCATTGTTCTGGTATATATATATATATATATTTATTTATAAATAATTTTGTAAATACATATTTTCAAATTTTTAAATATAGTCATAATTATATACATTTTGATTTATAATTATATACACTTATATTTATTTATAACTATATACTTTAAATTATTTATTTTAATTTTTTAATTATTGTCATTATTTTACTAAATATTAATTATATTATTAATTATTAATTTCATTATTTATATAAATTAAAATAAATTTGTATATAAATATATATAAATTTATTTGAAATTTATTTGTAAATATATTTTAAATTTTATATAATTATAAATATAATTATATTTATATATTTAGAAATATTTATTTTTAAATATATTTCAAATATATATATATCTAATATATATATATAATAATAATTTTTATATTTTAATTTATTGATATGAATATATATATATATATATAATTAATGTGTATATTTATAATTAAATAATTATATTTATAATTACGATTATATAATAATAAATCTATCTATATAAATAAATATTTGTAATTATATAAAAATATTTATATTTATAATTACACAAATAAAAATAAAAACATATTTTTAATTATATAAATATAAATATATTTATAATTATATAAATATATTTATATTTATAAATAAATAGATATTAATATAATTATAATAAAAATATTATTAAAATATATTAATATATACATATAAAATATATTTATAATTATATAATTCAATATGAATTTAAACTCCAAATAATTTTATAAATATTTGATTATAAATCAATATTTATAAATAAATAAATAAATATATATATATAAATATTTATATATTTAAAGTTATTTATTTATTTATAAATAAATTTAAAATATCTTTAATCATATAATAAATTATATAATGTGGAATTTTGGAAATATTTATTTACAAATATAAATTTAAAAATATTATAATACATATAAATTTATAATCTTGGGGTGGGTGGTGTGGAATTTAGAATTCCAAAATGCCACTTCATGTGGTGTTTTGGAAATCCCTCCAAAAGAGCCACATGAAATTCCATTTAACCACCCCTTTTCACAAATAAATTTAACCCTACACCCATTAAATTAATTAAAAATTAAAAACCCTCTACCACGGATTTTTCTGTGACTGAACATTGTCATGCATTTCGATCCCAAATCGAATAACCATAAGCTGAAGGCACGATTTATTACCCAAACAGTTATCATTGAAGGTTCAAGCTTGCCACAAGTGATCATCATTGATTTCACAGCACAATACAGTACACGATCTTCATTCAAAAATATCAATGATTTGTACTTTCTTGTATGGCCAATAAATTCTTTTCTTCTATGTAAAATTAAATATCCACATGATCATCATAATTTTTCAAAAATCATCCAATCAAAAACATAATTTGATGGATCATCATCAATAATTCCTTATAAAAAATATATGAATATTTTATTACATGGACACCTTCAACTTTTCCTCATGAAACATATTATTTATTCTTGAATGGCAACCTTTTTATATTCTTTAATTCCTCAAGGATTCTTCAAAAGTATCATGAAATAAAATGTTAATTGCATAGCCTTCTAAATGTAATAATTCTCCTATAAAAATAAATGAATATATTTTTGCATGACATTCTTCTTCATATAAAAAACATGAAAAAATTTATGTGTTTTGATTCATGGTCTTCAAATTCTTATCTTCCTTAAGAAAATAAATAGTTTCATGATCTTTATAATTTTCTAAAACTTCATCCAAAAAGAAAAAAAATTGGATGGATCATCTACAATAATTACTTTAAAAATATATATGAATATATTAGTTTATAGACACAATCAACTTTTTTCCATGCAATACATTATTTCTTCTTATATAGAAACCTTTAAATCTTATTCCAAAATAATTTCTTCATTAAAATGAATATTTTAATGGTCTTTATATAAAACCCTCTAGAATTTTTCATGGCCTTCACATATTTTTTTTAAATAAACTCATTTCCCAAAAATAATTCTAGGTTCTATTTCTTTATAGCCACCTTTTCATATTCTTTAATTTCTCAATGATTCTTAAAAAAAATCATAAAATAAATGATTAATTGCATGACCTTCTCAATGGAGTAACTCCTATGAAAAAATAATTGAATTTATTTTTTCCTAATATTGTTCTTCAAAACAACATCATGAAAAATATATATGTTTTTTTATTTTTTAATGGACATCAAATTCTTCTCTTCAACATGAAAATAAATATTTTCATGATCATTATAATTTTTTCAAACTTCATAAAATCTGAATCATAATGGGAAGAATATTCTTCCACCGTTCCTTATGAAACATATATGAATATATTGTTTCATAGACACTTTTATCTTTTCCTCATGAAATATATTATTTCTTCTTGCATGGAAAGCATTTAATATTCTTCCTTAATCAGTTCATCATGAACATGAATATTTTGGTGGGCTTTATATAATATCCTTATTCATTTTTCATGGATTTTCCATATACTTTTTTAAAGTATTCCTACAATAAAAAGAGTATTTCATTGTTACAACTTGAGACCCAGACTTCTAGATCTAGGGCTAAAACATGCTATGTATATTTCTTAAAGGATAAATGAAAATAGACAATTTTTTTCACAACCGAGGATCTTTTCATATATGGGTTATGGAAAATTAGGCATAACCTTACATAACATTAGGGTTTACAAAAATTGTAAAACAAATCATTGGATTCACTTGAGCTATTTCCATAAACAGAACCAATAAACTTTGGAACCCGTGGAAATGATTTTAAAAACAGGAAATCTGCATAAAATTTCCCAGTAAAGGGGTTTAAAAAAATTAGAAATAATTTTAAAATACTTTTAAATTCTTTTGAAATCATATTATATAAAATAGAAAATATTTGATATGATATATGATTTTATAAATTAATTTTTAGTCAAAGTGAGTAACACAAGAGGGGGGAATTGAGTTTCAAATAAAAATTTATTTTAAAACAAGTTTATAAAAATTCCCCCAATTAAAATAAAATAAAATTTCATATTAAATAAAAATAATTTTTCATCAAAATTTTGACCTTTTAAAATATTCCTCAATGATTGATTACTTATCAGTTAAAATAGTATTAAAGTTACTTTAACTTTTAAAATCAATTTATTCAATCAAATGCGTATATAGACACTAGTTAAGATTAACTATCAAAGTATATTATTTTTCTCAATTTAGAACAAAAGTAGTTTAAAACATTATATAAAGATAAAAAAATAAACACAGTGGAATAAAACATTTTGATCAGTATCAAGATGAGAAATAACCCCCCTGGAAATCGACCCCAACCTAGAAGGTTATATAAATACAATCTTCATCCACAACGTAGATTGAGTAAACAAAAAACGATTAACCAGATGTCTAGGTCACATGGGGACCTCTTTCATAATAACCATGGGAGGAAAACAAACACCAGTCACAAAATGACTTCTTCTACAAACACTATGGGTTTAAATTTTAAAAGAGAGAGAAGAATATATCATATTTCTTCCAATTATAACATATGATACCGTGTGTGTTGATAAAAATGAAAAACAACTTATTTCTCAAATCAAAATGAGAAAAATATAAAGTGGAAGTATAAATATATTCATAATTTTAGGATTCTTGGTCTGATTTTCTTAGAAATCTTTAGCCTCTTAAGATGTATCTTGGCGGGGATCCCAAACTATTTTTCATAAAATAACAGTAAAACACAGCATCATAAGCTCTCTTTGTTCTAATTATATGGAATGTTCAAAATTTCCATTTTTTTCTACACTTCTATAATTGAGTGTAGGAAAGAATCACCATCTAATATGTTGAGATACGATCCTATGTGATTCAGTAATCAACACGCACTTTACTCTAACATGGCACACTTCCTTTTTTATATTTTATTTTTCAGCATGCAGGAGCATCCAAATTTTTGAATAATAGTTTGATCAATTGAATCCTCATTCTGAAATCCTAATATGGCCTCTAATTTAACCCCTATTTTTTTTATAAAAAATCATTAAATTAAACAATTAATTAAATGAATTAAGATTGTTGTTGAGGCATTTAATTCAAAATAAGCAAGATAATTATGATAGGTAAACTGGAGGAAAGTGAAGTCTGGTGGTGACTCATCCTAATGGTGACTCAATATGATGAGTAAAATGGGCATCAATGAGCTAGGATTGAGGTATTTCATTAGACGATTGGTCATCTGGTGGTAGTTCATGCTTAGTGGGGACTCATCTGACGGTAGGTAAAGTCTGTTTGTGAGACATTCATGATGGTGAATCAACATAAACAGTGACTCATGAATTGAGGTGGCTCGAATTCAATGGTTATTCATGTATGTTGGTGACTTATCTCGGGTGGTGACAAATCTATGATGGTGACTAATTTTCAATAATGACTCAACTGTAATGGTGATTCTTTTCTAGTAGTGACTCAACTCCAACAGTGAGTCTTTTTATTGCGGTGTGTAAAGTATGACAATAATCCTTTTCAACACATATCCAAAATGTTATCAAACATCCTTATATTATAAAATTATATCATAAAATAGTAAAACCATTAAAATATATTTTAAATGTTTTTTTTCATTAAAACTTGGGTGACAAAAATATCCCCCATTTTGATGATCACAAATAATAGAATTTTTAAAATCTTGTAAAAAAACATTGGATTAAATAGATCTGTTTCTCCCATTTAGAATCTATTGTAAGGGTTTGAATATAGATTTTAATCCTTTAAAATAGAAGAAAAAATTGGTGTAGGTATCAAAAGGCATTAAGTAAAAATGGTATCAATGGTATGTCAAATATATGGTCTTCAAGAATTACATAATCATAAAAGTTAATACCCAAAATTAATAAAGATGGTATCATGGGTTAAAATTAAATAATTGTGGTATCAAATATATTATGTCAAGGAATAACATGAATTTAAATAAATAATCATAATTAGTTTTCCAATAAATCCCAAATTGATTCTTCCCCATTAGGTTTTATCAAAAAGGGAAGTAATGAAGTAATAAATGGAAAATCAACAAATGTTGAATAATAAGATACATTTGTTTGATGACTAATGTAAGTTCATTATAGTTAGAAAGAGATATAGAAATCCATATAGAAGAAACTATAAAAACAAAGCCTGATTTAAATTCTTTTCAGCCTAGCATTTAGTAAAAAATAGGTGTTTTTCCTTATCAGAAGTAGAGGAAATAATGGTGAAAGCTAAGGGTGAGGTAACTATGGTGGATTTTGTAAGGACTGAAGGGTGATAATAAGGATATTAGATTATAATTGGCCAGATATGCTGAACAGATTCTATTGGATTCATGTTGAATGCATAGAACTAAGCAGGAAAAGAATCATTTAGATCCTAGGTAACAACTAGTCTAAAAATCTATAGAGAAGCAACAAGAGAAGTTAAATATGGAGTAAATCGAATGGCTTCCAGATCTACTATTTTTGTGCTATAAAATTGGTGAAAAGGATTAATCATATTGACGAAGTCCATGATGATATTTCCTCCCTACTCCATGGCACTAAAAATTAATTTCTCTCCTCCATAAACAATTTAAGAATTGGGGTCATCACTTTCAACTAATTAACATGCTCCTTGATTCCTTGAGTAACTGGTAGCATCCATAAGTTCATTGTAAGAAACATAAAGTGTGAATAAAACTCTTTATTTATGTAAATATAGTAAATATAATACTTAATTTCCTTTTTTATGGTTTCTCTATTATTTCTAAGACTATTCATGCATATCCTAACCATCTTATACACATGAGAACTATTGTGTATGATCTGCCTCAGACTCTCCTAAGGGATATCAGGAACATCTTCTGAACTAGATCGAAGCTCCTCCCTAACTAATAATCTAATCAACTCAATTTCCAAGGGAGTATGAGTATTGGAATATAAAATTACAGAATGAATAGACTCCATCCTATCCAATAATGAATCCAAAATATCATTAATAGAGTTCTTCATCTCTTCCAGAAGATTCCTCAAGGACTATAACTCATTGGATATACTTATTTTCTCTATCTCTATTTATTAGATTTACTTAATCACCTTATGATCTATGTGTAGTATCACTAGATCAAAACTATATATAACACTTCCCTCGCTTATCTTGGTGACATGAGGCGTCTGATCCCTCAACATCATACCAAAACTAGAAATAAGCCTCTCTATGAAATATTTCGTGTCATCTCTATATATAACATATAGAGCTATATAAGTAATATGAGTAGTAAAAGGTGGGGAAAATATCTCAATAATAGCCTCTCTGATTACTTAGATCTGACAGACATATATAAAGGAAACCTTTGAATCACTCATGAAATGTCAAATTTAATTAAGCATGGATCCAATGGGATTTAATTAAGCATGGATGTGGGTTCACCATTCATTAGTGGATGATACTCATCTGTTTTATAATCATAATTTTAGTACTCTAGTCCAAGTCTCACAAACCCTGGGAATCATTCCTATTCATCCATAGCTGTGACACCTGACTTGATAGAAGACACAATTGGAGGCTCAACAAGTTCTCTATCAGCAAATAAAATTTGTGACAAACAAGGCTTAGGGATTCCTCCCCCTAAGAAGATTCCCTCAACACATATTCATTATTCTCATCAATATCTCGAACAACAGAAGGTCTCTACTCATACCTAGAAGAAGCAGACAAGTTAAGAGAACAAACATATGACCAATTCATTTCACGATCATCATGACTATCATGATAAAAACAATCTCCATCTTCACTGCAACCACCTACTCCTTCCTTTTCATATCCTTAAACTTCATCACCATTACATTGAATATTTCCATTACCTTTTTCACTTCTATATTATTCATAAAATACATCTACAACATCATTATAAGATTTGGAAGAAGAAGTATTATATTGATCTTCACATGATTATTTTGTTTCCTCATCTTCACATCATTAACTCAAGAGTCTCTCTAACTAGTAGAGAACTAGGAGGAATAGAAAAACCAAAATAAATAACATCACTCTTATTAATGTCTAGGTCACTAACCTCATTAATTGAGAACTCTTTCTCATCATCTGGATAAATAGACCCATCTTTTTCCAGTTATTCATCTAAATATACAACAACATCGTCTCTCCCTAATCCAGGACAAACCAAATCTTTAATTTTCGAAGGATAGTCAATAGGATTGAACTCCTAAAAAATATTTTTAGTGTTAATAAACCACATTCACATACATGTTTTCCAATTTATTTTCATTCTATTAAAAATTTCTTTGGTTAGGAAAAAACCTCCACACTTCTCCTTAGTTTCTTTTTCACCATCATTGTAACCCTTGGCCTCTTACATGTCTAAAATGAATTTGGGATAAATCAAGGTGTTTGGAATGGAATATTTCTTCAACATATCCATAATATGAACCATCAAATACCTACACATGTTGATTTTATCTCCCCATTTCATAATGTATAAAAGATATATATATAGTATCACATAGTGCTGAAATATCATTTTCTCAGGCACAACATGTACTGTATGAATTTGAATAGCAAGTAGAACTCAACATCTAACTCAGTTGCATTTAATTTTTTTAGGGTCCCATATCCTATAAGATCTTCTAAATAATCTTCATATATTAATTAATGTCTAACATTGGTGATCCATCCTTTATAATCATTTGAAACCCCAACCTGATGTACATTAATACATCTAGCCCATCGATTTAATGAGAATACAGCCTTGTGTCCATTTATCCTATTTCTAAAAAAGTATTTATCATTCCTAAATTAAACCAAAATATTATGATAAAACCGATGCACTAATATAGGATTGAACAACCTCTCATTATTCAATAACTACTCTGACAATCCCTGGTTTTAAACCATTTTCAGGACCAACGATCTTCTCAACATCAACCACTCATCATTTACTTCCTTCTCAGGTACCACTATTCAATTTGCAAGTTTGGGGTTTCACAACTCAAAAATATTCAACTAAAATCTACTATTTTATTATTCTATGGATGTGAATCATTGGGAGTTAATACTATAGCTCACTTACTCTAACCATTTCAATGGAGATGGAAGATTTAGGTGATGTCCGGGGAAGGCTAACTATCGGGAGAGAAAGGGTTGTGGAGAAGAATTTAAGATGAAGTTGTGTGGGGAATAGAGAATAAAAAATATACTAATAGACTATATTATATCATTTAGGGATATGAAAATCAAAAATTTAAATATAACATTAAAATTGTAAAGATATAAATAAATAACATGAAAATAAAAATTAGGAATGGTGATTTAATTTCAACATTAGGTTATCCAATGATGGGTTATCCAAGGTGGGTTATCCAATGGTAGTTTATCCAATAGTGGTTTATCCAATGGTGGGTTATCTAACAGTTGGATAGCCAAAGGTGGGTAATTTATAATTGTTAATGGTGGGTAATTTCCAATGGTGGGTAATTTATAATGGTGTGTAATTTATAATAATGGGTACCTAGAATTAAAGTCTACCCAAAATTTATCATTCCTTATTAATTTTTTATGTAATTTAATAACTCATAATTCAATTTATTAGTAATAATATCATCCATATGATGTCCAGTTCCAGTGTATCCAATAGCTATATCACTATTTTTAAAATTCTCTCTCCAAAAGTGATATCTTAAATAAAAACTTTTTGTTCTATAGTAAGATACATGATTTTTAGAGATCATTTTCGTTTTTGTGTGGTCACAATTTATAAGGACATGTATGAATTGATATCCAAAGTCTAGTATAGTGTTTTTTCATTCACAATGTTTGGGAACATCATCTACCTGAAACTGTGAATTAAGATTCAGCAGTAGATAGTGTAATTATGATTCTTATTGCACCAAGATACTAGAGACTTTTCCAAAAGATGATATGTTCTACCGGTTCATTTTATATCTAATTTAAAACCCCCAAAATCAGAATATGAATGACTTATTGGGTCAAATTATTGTCCTGTGAGACTTAAGAATCATAAATTGGTTGTAAATTTGAGGTATTTAAAATGACTTTTAATAGTATGTAAATGTGGCTCTTTTGTGTTTTCATGAAAATAATAACACATATACACACTAAAAAAATTCAAGTAGACTAGCAATTAACTATAAAAGACTTCCAATCATACCTCTATAACTGGTTTGAGCCACCATCTTCCCAGTTTCATCGAGATCCAACTTACATGTGGTACTCACAAGAGTGACACCAATTTTTGTGATATTCAAACCAAAATGTTTAAGAATATCAATAGTGTACATAATTTGATTCAAAATAATTCCTTCTTTATTTTTAAAAATTAGAAAACGAAGAAATAATTTTTGTTCACCCCTTAAACTCATTACAAATTCAGTTTCCATCATCTTTGAAAATTTAGTAGAAAAATAATGTTTAGAATATCCAAATATAATATCATCTACATATATTTGAGTAACTAAGACATATTTTCAAATTATTCATATAAAAAGGGTTGGGTAAACTATAACTTTTGAAAAACCATTAAAAATTAGATAAAATCTAAGCCTATCATACCAAGATCTAGGAGCATGTTTTAAACCATATAAAGCTTCTATAAATTTAAAAATATTCTTCAAGGAATGAGGATTTTTAAAACTGAGGGGGTTTTCAACTAAAACATACAAATCTATATAACCATTCAAGAATGAATGATTTATATCCATTTGATACAGTTTTAAATGTAAATGAGTTGTACGGGTAAGAAGTATTATAATGGATTCAAGTCTGGGAACATGTGAAAAGGTTTCCTCAGAGTCAATAACTTCTTGTTGACTATACCCTTGTGAATCTATTCTAGCCTTATTTTTTACAATAGTGTCACATTCTTCAACCATATTTCTAAATACCCATTTAGTTCAAGTATTAAAGGTTTCTGTTGGTCTATAATAAAGTAAAAAACATTATTTATTTTAAATTAGTTAATATATTATTCCATATCCATCACCAAAAATTCATCATTGATTTCATCAGTGGTATTCTTAGGTGAAAATTGTGATAAAAATGTTTGATGTACAGAATTATTTATTAGATAATATCTAGTAATTTTACCTCTATCTATATATCTATATAAATAATCTAATGGATGGTATTTAAGAGTCCTAAAAACACTAAAAAAGAATGGTTTTCACCTCCTGATCTTTTAAATAGGTTCTAGTTTAGGTTATATAAGTTATTTGGTACCAGGTGATTTTTCAGATTTCTTTACAAAACTAACAGATGTATTTTAAATGATATCCAGAGAAGAAAAATCATCCTCAATGTTTTCTAAAGGGGTTTTAGTCTCATGTTGATCGGCCTCATAAAATATTACATGAGAAAACTCTTCCACAATCTTGGTTCTTTTGTGAAACCATATATAAGATTTACTTGAATTTTTGTAACCAACGAAAATTCCTTCATCACTGTTGGTGGAAAACTATTCAATATTAACCTTATTTTTAAGAATAAATACTTTGAAACAAAAAAATCTAAAGAAATCATCCTTAGAATTTATATTATTCCATATTTCATAGGGGTTTTTCTTTAAAAGATGTTTAATTAAGACTCTATTAATTATATACCATGTTGTGTTCACAGCCTATTTCCAAAGGTAGAATGGTAAGTCATATTACTTTAGAATTTACAATGAAATTGAAGTATTATATTTCTTCTCTATACTACTAACTTCTACACAGGGTCCTAGGAATAGAAAATTTGTGAGTATAGCCATTTTGTGAGTAAAAGGATTCCAACTATTTATTTTCAAACTCAAATCCATGATCACTTCTTAAGGTATTAATCCTATGTCCACATAGATTTTATAAAAATATAGAATACTTGGTAATGTAAGATTTGGATTAACCTTTGTGAGATAAAAAATAATAACCAAGTATATCTTGAAAGGTCATCAATAAGAACATAGACACAGTTCTTACCTTTTAAACATGATACTCTAGATGGTACAAAAAAATACCTGTGAACCCACTTAATAGGTAGATAATTTGAAACATATTTCCTTTATTGGAATTATATTTAGTGTTGTTTCCCTTCTGATAGGGTTACACACTTTATCAATTTGGAATTCATATTTGGGTAGATCTTTAAGAAAACCTTTCCTTGTATGCTTCTTAGGTGAGTAAATATTAAAATGACACAGTCTTTTATGCCAAAGCCAGGATTCCTTATGAAATGCACCCAAAAAATAAACATTCGGAGAAAATAAAGAAATATAAATTGACAACATAAACATTTTCATTTATAAAAGTAGTAAATACTAAATAATTTTTAGAATCAGAAACATTAATGCCATTTTCTTCAAATTTCACATAAAAACAGTTATCATATATTTTAAGATACTAAGCGTATTATATTATAATCCATAAACAAATAATAATTTAGAAATTATAATTCCATTAGAAATACTGACTTGGAAAGGTGAATTATTTTCCATCTATAATTGTCACCAAAGGAGATATGTCCACTATAAACCTTTATCAGGTTCTTGAAGATCAAGTAATCTCCTATCATATGTCTAGAACAATTGTTGTCTAGGTACCAAAAATGTTTACAAAATCCCTTCAATCAAGTTACCTATAAAACAAGTTTTTTTCAAAAATTGATTTTGGTACCCAAATCTTCATGGGTCTATAAATTCCAGTAATTATAGATTTAAGAACCCACATTTTATTATTGTGTTTCTCATTATTATATTGTAAAATCTTAGAAATAAAGGATATCTAATTTCATGTTGAATAAAATCTAGTAGTAGAATTCCCAAAACAGGATTTAGGAATAAAAGTTCTATTGATAATTCTTCTATGTCTAAGTTGGTAACCTAGACCAATACAATACATGGTTCTATTTGTTTTACTATTATTTGAGTGATATTTTCTCTTCCATTAGTGAATATCTCTTAGTATTTCTTTTAATTCCCATTAGAAAAATTCAGTTTTGAATTTTTCTTTAGTAGTTGAGAATTTTATCCTTTTTAACAGCAATATCCTATTTGACACTACCAGACAAAGCATGTTTTCTATTTAAAAGTTTATACATATCTCTAAGTTAATTAAAAGTATCTTTTATCATGTTAAATTGTTCACAAATATACTCATTTTTTATATTTTCATCATTATGTTCATCTCTATATTGATTTGAATTATGTATAGTAGAAGAAATAGGTACCTCAGACTGTTTTTTATGATGCACATATTTTCTTTGTCAGTGATTTCTTCATGAGTCATGTCTGAGTCACTAGAGATTTCTTCATATGCACTCCAAGTTTCTTTCATTATATTCCTATATTTCTTATCCTTATCCCCATAATTGTTTTTGTATTTTAACTAGGTATAGTTATACTTTACATGTCCATTTACTTTCACACTCATAATAGGTAATCTCATTTGAATTTTCATCACTTTTCTAGTCTTTCTGCCAATTACCTATATATTCATACCTTCCCCTATAGACCAGTTTCTTGAATTTTTTATTTTTCTTATAGAAATTATTAAAGCTTTTGGATTGGTGGGCCATCTCCTCATCACCGTTGGTTGGTGTCACCTAATTACTGGAGCCTTCAGCTTGAGATTTTTTCTTCTATTTTGATATTGTTGTCTTGAAGGATATTAACTTCCTTTTAGGCTCATCTTCTTCTACATGGTTAACTTTAGTCTCTTACTCATACATAATTTTATTTCCAATCAATTACATGACAGTTATTTTACTGATGGCATAAGACTCTGTTATTAACACCGATGTTCCCTTCCATCTTTCCTAAAGACACCTTAGTAGTCACATTCTTTGATCATTTTCTAACACACTATTTCTTAAGGAACTCATTTTATTCACAATCTCATTGAACATGAGGTACATATAAATATTATCTCATCAGGTTTTATCTCGAATGTATCATATTTAATTATATAAGTATTTTGTATAATTTCATTCATATTATTTATGTAAAGACCTGGAAATTTCAAGGAAAATTTTCTCTTAAATTATTTGGAATTTTAAGAGTCCGTTGTTTCTAGTGGTACTGGATTCCGAGGCCTAGTGTGCCCAGAATAAATTTTTGAAGTTTGGTTCAGGTACATTCAGTAAATGTACGTGCGAGTTTTTATATCTTTTAAACCGGTGCTCAGAATTGAAATCCAAGGGCACCGTTGAACTCACAGCATCGATATTCGCTTAAGGAGACTTTCATCACAGTTTCATTCTTTCGAAAAAGGAATTTAGTTTTTGTGGTTTTATAAAACATTAATAAAATAAAGTGTTAAACACTTTATTTAATTCTATCCACCATGCTAAGGTTGGGTAGTTGTTTTCTCTAAGGGGAGGTCAGTCGTGAGGTCCACCACACCCTAACCTTCCATTGGAGGTTATGGTGGTGGGGCCCACCTGAGCATAACCTCCCACGGGATGATTAAAAGAAGTGGGCACCACCCGACTCATGAACTTCCCCTTTAATAAGGGAGGTGGAAAAAGGTTTCCTCACATTTATTACCTCCTTAATGTGAGGGAGTCCTTTGAGTTTCACCCAAATTAATAGTCCCACCTATCCCATTAATTAAGTGAGTAAGCTTATTTAATTAAAGTTCCACAATTCTAATTATTTTGAATTTATGCCAACAAATTAAGTAATAGGTGATCTATTATTTCATTTTTGTTGGTGGAAGCTTGGGAGAGGAAAAGTTATTAGGAGAATGTATCCTCCAATGAAGAACATAAGGACGCTGGAGACGACGCTTATTCCTAGGCTTCTTCCTCGGAACCCCCTACCGACGCGAGACTTCTCCAATGACTCTTCTACCTTCCACTTTGTAGTCAACTGACCGATGCACGAGCTCAGAAGTGGAAGCGTACAGAGAACGAAGACAACCTCATCTTCCCCCTCGACGAACGAACGCCCAACAGTTAGAAAGGTAGGGGGACTTTTGTACAATTTTTTATATATGTATTGAACCTTTGTACTTGGGAATTTTTATGATGAATTATGGTTTGATCCTATAACTTGGAGGGCACAGTCTAACAAACAATTTCGGACCCTCCAGCTTATTGTTCTTGATGTGTGGTTTGTTGGGTAATGGTTGAACGGAAGGGTAACATTGATTTGAGGTCATCGTTGTGAAGAGAAGGACCCGAGGAGGCCGTAGGCGTAGACGGGAGTTAAAACCGACCACCAGAATGACTCCGGTGGGCCACGGAAGATCGCGGTGGTGCCGGCGACCAGAGGCGGCAGCCAGAACTGGTCGGCAGCCTGGGGGCAGCAACACTGTAGCGCACCGCCGGTGGAAGACCGCCGAGGTGCCGGCTGCAACGGCGGTGGAGCGGAACCCACATCGCGTGTGTTCCGGGAAGGCTGGGTAGCGCTTACGAAGAACTGGGGGAGCCCCCCCCCCCCCACTTGGCCAGCTTGGCTGAGCCGCGGCCAGCCACCGGGCCAGACCGCTTGCGCATGGGCCGGGCTGCCAGCGCGCAGGCTGGGCCTCCTGCTGCGCGGGCTGGGTCGCAACCACCAGGACAGGCCTTGCCCACCAGGCCGGACCCAAACCCGGGTCGGGTCGACACGGTTCGGGCCGACCCTGGGTTGGTTGGGCCGGGTCGAACCGAGCCTAGACCCCCCTCTTCAGACCATTTTCGGTTAATCACCCATAACATGAGCTACGAACCTCTGATTGAAGCACCGTCAGTTGTGCAGGATTCGTCGGATAGAGACGGTCATTTCAGTATATTAAACTCTTGGTTTTATAGAAGTTTGTGTATGGACAAGTTGGTTCAAACCCGAAACCAACCGGGCCCTCAGAGCGGAAATGCTTATAACTTAAGGACCGGACTTCCGATTGACGTTCCATCAACTATGTTGGATTTTTATTGATGAGACAGTTCTTTTGGGATACTATAATTGAGGTTTGGACGCAATTGAGTATGGTCGGGTTGGTCTTAGCTTAAAAACCAACCGGACCCCTCAAACAGAAAAGCCAATAACACTCAGACCGAACATTTGTTTGACGAACCGTTGTTGGAATTGGTAAGTTCAGTTAGAATCAGTCCCTTTAAGTATACCGCATGGGAGTTCGGGGTACAGTTGAGATAGGGCCGTGTTGGTTCGTACACGAAACCAACCGGGCCGCTGAGACAAAAAGGATGATAACTCACAGACCGGGCATCTGATTGACGCACCATCTGTTGCATTGAGACCACTATGAAGTGGTGGAACTTTGAGAAACTTATTCTTGGGACTTCATGACACTTGGAGTATCGACCAGTAGCTCATGGAGTGGGTCCTCCCAGAGACAATCATACGGAGTACGGAGACATAGTAGCTAGCTGAGACCTGATGATTGCTTGTTGATTCATTTCAGAGTGAATTGACTAGCCCAGTGGGGAGCACTACTGTGTGAGGTGACAGACCAACGGCAGAGGAGCGCTACTATGTGAGGCAATAGACCCACGATACTTGACAGGAGGAGTACCTATGTAAGCTATCAGGGGGAGTACTACTGTGTGAGGTGGAAGACCCATGGCGGGGATCGCTACTGTGTGAGGTGGCAGACCCACGGTACTCGACAGGAGGAGTACCTCAGCAGTCTAAGGTTAGTGAGTAGAACCTCGGAGTCACGATAGGAATAATATTCTTAATAGAGGAGGATTTCTCCAGCAGCCGTGGTTTCAACATCGTGAATAAAAATCCTTGTTTGAGCTGAGTCAATGAATTTTGTGTTTTCCTAATGATTGAGATGGGTTACTTGATATCTTAGGTATATGTATGGGCACATACCTAAGTAATGGTTATTCGTTGAAATAATACTTTGTGGTTTATCCTTGTTGGATTTTGTGAGACCTTGAGGGTCTCAGAGTCCCTACTAAGTGTTGTTATACTCACCCCTACACAGGCTATGACCGCACCTCGTTGTGTTGGATGCAGACGATGGAAAACACAAAACGAGGCAGAGAGTACAATGTAAGGATGGTACTAGAGGTGGATCTCATGAAGAGATGGTATCTGGAGGAGACGAACGGGCATGGAGAACTGAAGAGGCTTTCTGTACCTACCCTTTACATAGGATTTGTGGTGGACGATCCAAGAGCTACTGGACTCCATCCAGATGTTTTTCTTTTTCAGTTTTACTTTCTTTTAATTTTTGCTTTACCTTTTTGTTGGTCTTGTATTCTGGCCTCTTTTTCGCTTTCAGCATACATGTTATATATATTTACCTAGTGTTTTCTTCATCTTTTACTCTGGCTGTGCGTGTTATGTTTTATAAAGGCAATGCCTTCCCAGTTTTTTAGGGAATTACGCCTTTGGTTTTAGTCGGCAGCCCCTGGCCTATGGAAGGTGGGAATGTGGTGGTCACGATACAGGCCCTGAAGGACAGGTCGTGAGAAATCAGTATCAGAGGAGTCAGTTCTACCGCAGAAATTAGGACTTCGATATTTCTTTTCTATGAAGAAATAATGTTTAGGGTACTATGTGTGGTTTTCAGTTTAGGTAGTCCAGTTTTGGTGCGGGTAGCCGACGTATCCACACACCAGGACCCTGACTTCTCAAATCTAACTCAGTGCATGAAAAATCTAATTTCCTGTGTGTTTTCAAAAGTTTTTTCTTTAAGTCATCTCAAACTTGGTCAGCTCACCAGGTATAGTCTTCTGACCGTGTCGCAACTGTCTCTTTCATGATGCCTCCCTGTGGATGACCAGTTAGAGCCCCATGAGTTGTATATACTGATAGCATGCTGAGCGATGAGGCCTCAGTACAGGGCCCTCTTCTAGTTGAGGCACCATTGGAGGCACTAGCGGTACCACTTCCAGTTGGGCCACCGATTCCACCATCCCCAGCAGCAGGTGATGCACGCTGCTTGAGAGCGCTGCACGAGTTCCAGCACCAGAGGCCACCCAAGTTCTGGGGAGAGACGGACCCACAGGAGCCTGAGGATTGTCTATAGGTTGTGGTGAGAGTTTTCAGGCTAGTAGGGACACCAGTAGACCTCATGGTGATCCTTGCTACCAGCCTCCTTCCGGAACAATAGGAAGATGGTGGAGCCTGATGCTCCAGATGCATGAAGAGGCGACACTTCTATGAGCAGAAATCAATAGCCTGTTCTGGGAAGAGTTTGTACCAGCCACCCTTCGAGCGGTGCGGATACCGGAGCTACTGCATATATGGTAGGGTAGCATAAAGGTGGAACAGTACTCAGTGAAGTTCAATGACCTCGTGTGCTACTCCACTGATATGGAAAGAGTCCTTTTCTTCAGGGCTCAGACTGTTGAGAATGGACTCATGTGAGAGATCAGAGCTTCATTTATCTCTCACAGCATCCTGACACAGATAGGGGTGTTGGAGCGAGCCCTCTTAGTAGAGAGTTACCATGCTGAGCAGTCTCCAGCAGTAGGACCTACCACTAGCCGACATGTAGTGGAGTCTTCTGTAGCTGGAAGTAGACAGATGACACAGAGGTCCAAGAGGACCAGACCTACAGGTGGTCAACTGCA
Source organism: Viscum album (assembly GCA_963277665.1). NCBI lineage: Eukaryota > Viridiplantae > Streptophyta > Magnoliopsida > Santalales > Viscaceae > Viscum > Viscum album. The sequence goes on along the minus strand of OY728159.1, from coordinate 1,623,066,223 downwards.
AGACTCAAGGTCGGTAGTACAGGGCACCCAAGGTGGAGACAGATCCAGACCATCCAGGAAGTGTTACTCATGCGGTGGATAGGGTCACATGGCTCATCACTGTCTGACCCGCCGCTCAGACGATCAACAAATAGATGAATGAACCTCCTAGGAAGAGGCAGAGGTTCAATCGGGACGGACCGCATGGAGCAGGCGACCATGGAAGAGGTGCTGGCCGTGCAGCTAGTGGTGGATGACGCTTCAAGGTGTTGACACCACCACAACCAAGAGGTCTACCACGACCGCAGGGAACATATGGACATGGGAGATCACAGCTTCAAGCAGCTGAAGGATACGATTATGGAGCTCCAGAAGCAGGTCGATAGGAGCGAGACTATTTCCTGCCATAGAGGCCTTTCTTCATGATGCTTTTAGCTTTGTTAATGTCATTGTTTGTGGTTTCTTGGTGTCTTTGAACCTTGAGTTGAAGTAATAAAAGACACTTTTCCTTGTGATGTTTTATTTCCTTCCTTTTTGTGTGGTTAATACTAAGAGGTTCCGGTTTAAACTGTTGAATTGACCCTAACTTTTGAGATTTCTACTGGAGGAGACCCAATAACCACACACTGATTCCAACAGTGTGACTCAACCTTTGGAGAAGAGTGTAATGGTTGGATCTCTTGGTAGTAGTGTTGAGGCCTTACGACGTCATCCATGACATGAATTAGAATCATTCAGGTCAGGATTGACTATATTAGGAAAAGGACATGGTTCATCTAGGGGATGGCACCAGATTTCCCTTTTCGGAAAAGGAAAAATCTTAGTAGCTCTTGTAGAATGTAGTCGAAGAAGGGTGAAGTCGAGTTCTTACAATTGGATAGTCTCACCCATTTTTTGTTGAGAAAACATTTTACTCAAACTGAATAGTCTTAGGTGTGTCTTCTTTCAGAATAATCTAAACCTGAGATAATGGTGATGGCTTTAGTTCCTCCGAGATTATGACTTTGAGATAGTCTATACTCCTGGGAAGGGGAATGTTGTTGCATATGTGCTCAGCAGGAGGATTGATATTCAACTGTAAGGATAGGCGATAGAGAATATGGCTGCCTTACATATATCCTTTGTTGATAGAGATGGTGTAGCCTATCTACAGTCTCTTATAGTCACTCCTCCACTTCTTCAGCAGAGTAGGTGGGGTGGCTTACCACCTGGCCCTTCTACCTCAGTGTACCGGGTGCACGATGAATTCCATGTATCTTAGCTGAGGAGATGCGTGCATGATCCATCCCACAACATCGACCACAGGGAGCTGGACATCGATCACGAGGCGACTTTCACAGAGGTTCTAGTAGAGATTGAGCATCGATAGAAGCGGGTCCTTCATGGACTGTCGATTTCTTGGGAGCACAATCGCTGGTAGCACGGGAACCTCCAGGAGATCTCATGGGAGCGGGAGGCTCAAATGCATGCTCAGTACCTATTTTGTTTTCCCTAGTGTGTGCTGTAGCTTTACAGGGATATAAATCCCTGAGATGGGGGTAATGTAAAGTCACAAAATTTCAATGAAAATTTTCTCTCTTTTTTTGGAATTTTATGAGTTTGTAGTTTCTGACAGCACCTGATTCTGAGGCCCGGTGTGCCCGGAATCAATTTCTGAATTTTTGATTGGGTACGTTTAGTAACATATGTACGGGTTTTTATATCTTTTAAAACAGTGCTCAGAATTGAAATCTGAGGGCACCGTTGAACTCGCAGCGTTGATATTCACTTAAGAAGACCTTCATCACAGTTAGGTTCTTTAGATAACGGAAGTTAATTTTTGTGGTTTTATAAAAAAATTAATAAAATAAAGTGTTAAACACTTTATTCTATTCTATCCGCCATACGGAGGTTGGGTAGTCATTTTCTCTAAGGGTGGTCGGACGTGGGGGCCACCACACCCTAGCCTTCCATGGGAGGTTATAGTGGTGGGGCCCAACCGAGCATAACTTCCTACGGGAGGATTAAAAGAAGTGGGGACCACCCGATTCATGAACTTCTCCTCTAATGAGGGAGGTGGCAAGGGGTTTCCTCACATTTATTACCTCCTTAATGTGAGGGAGTCATTTGAGTTTCTCCAAAATTAATAGTCCAACCCACCCCATTAATTAAGTGAGTAAGATCATTTAATTAAAGATCCTCAATTTGAATTATTTTGAATTTATGCAAAAAAATTAAATAATAGGTGATATATTATTTCATTTTTGTTGGTGGAAGCTTGGGAGAGGAATAGATATTGGGAGAACGTGTCCTCCAATGAAGAACGCGAAGATGCTAGCGACCACGCTTCTTCCTCAGAACCCCCTTCCGACACGGAAATTCTCCGATGACTCTTCTACCTTCGTCATCCTCATCAAAGGACTGACGCACAAGCTCAAAAGTGGAAGCGTACGATGAATGACGACAAACTCATCTTCCCCCATGATGAAAGAAATGCCTGACAGTTAAAATGGTAGGGGGGTTTTTGTATAATTTAATATATGTGTATTGTACCTTCATACATGGGTGTTTTTATGATGAATTATGGTTTGAACCTCTACGCGGAGGGAACTAGCTAACAAACAAGTTCGGACCCTTCGCCTTATTGTTCTTGATGTACGGTTTGTTGGGTGACGGATGCACGGAAGGGTAACATTGATTTGAGGCTGTTGTAGTGAAGAGAGGGACCCGAGGAGGATGTAGGCGCAGACAAGAGATAAAACAGACCACCAGAATGACTTTGGTGGCATGTGGAAGATCGCGGTAGTGCTACCGACTGGAGGCGGTGGCCGGCACCAGCCGTCAGCCTGGGGGCAGCGGCGCCCTACCGCACCGCCGACGGAAGACGACCACGGAGCCGGCGGAGCGGAACCCGCACCGCATGGGGTCTGGGATGGCTGAGTGCTGCTAGGCTGTCGCCTCCATTACGAAGAACCATGGGTGCCCCCTGCTCGGTCACCGGGCTGGACTACTTGCGTACGGGCCGGGCCGCCAGCGCGCAGGCTGGGCTGCCTGCCACATGGGCCAATCCGCCGTCGCGCGGGCCAGGCCGGAACCACAGGGCTGGGCAATTCCTGCCAGGCCGGACCCAGACCTAGGTCTGGTCCACCCGTTTTGGGCTGACCCATTGTGTGTTGAGTCGGGTCGGACCGGGCCCATACCCCCCTCTCCGGACAATTTTTGGTTAATCACCCATAAATTGAGCTACGGATCTCCGATAGACGTACTGTCAGTTGTGTAGGATTCTTCGGATCGCGATGGTCGTTTCGCTATATTAAACTCAATGTTTTGGCAAAGTCTGGGTATGGCTGGGTTGGGTCAAACCCAAAACTAACTGGGCCCTCGGATCAGAAACACATATAACTTAAGGACCGGATGTCTGATTGATGTGCCGTCAACTATGTTGGATTCCTTTTCATGAGACAGTTATTTTGGAATACCCCACTTGAGGTTTGGACGTAGTTGGAGTATGGTTGGGTTGGTTTTATCTTAAAAACCAACCAGGCCATTGGATCAGAAAAGCCAATAACTCTCAGACCAGACGTCCGTTTGACGAACCGTCGACGACGTTGGTAGGTTCGTTGAGATTAGGTCCCTTTGAGTAGACCACAAGGGAGTTTGGGGTACAATTGAGATATGGTCGGGTTGGTTCATACACGAAACCAACCGGGCCCACGGGACAAAAAGACAAATAACTCAAAGACCGGACGTACGATTGACGTGCCATCTTTTGCGTTGAGACCCCTATGACGTGGAGGACCTTTGAGATAATTTTTCATTGAAATTCGAGACACTTGGAGTATCTACCGGTATCTTGTGGAGTGGATCCTCCCAGAGATGATCATACGGAGTGCAAAGACCTAGTAGCAGGATGAGACCTGATGATTGCTTGTCTGATTCATTTCAGAGTGACTTGACTTGCCCAATGGGGAGAAATACTATGTGAGGTGGCAGACCCATGGTGGAGGAGCGCTACTATGTGAGGTGGAAGACCCGCGGTACTCAACAAGAGGAGTACATCTATAGGCTATCAGGGGGAGCGATACTATGTGAGGAGGCAGACCCATGGCGGGGAGCACTACTGTGTGAGGTGGCAGACCCATGGTACTCGACAGGAGAAGTACGTCAGCAGTCTAAGGTTATTGAGTAGCACCTCAGAGTCACAACAAGACTACTGTGATCGACAGAGGAGGAGTTCTCCAGCAGCCGTGGTTTCGACATCGTGAAAAAAATCCAGTTTTGACCAGAGTCAATGGCTTTTGTTTTTTCTTCATGATTGAGATGGGTTACTTGATAACTTAGGTATATATATGGTATATACCTAAGTAATGGTTATCTGTTTAAATCATACTTTTTGGTTTATTGTTGTTGGATTTTGTGAGACCTTGAGGGTCTCAGGGTCCCTAATGAGTATTGTTATACTAACACCTGGACGAGCTATGCCCGAACCTCATTGTGTTGGATGCAGACAACGGACAGTGCCGACTGAGGCAGAGAGTACAAATTCTGGATGGTACCAGAGGTTGACCTCACGACGAGACGGTATGTGGAGGAGACGGACGGGCATGGATCCCTGAGGAGGCTTTTTGTACCTACCCATCAGGTAGGATCCGTGGTGGATGATCCGTGTGCTGCTAGACACCATCTAGTTGTTTTTGTTATTAAGTTGTACTTTCTTTCAGTTGTAGATATAACTTTTTTGTTTGGCTTGTATTCCAACCTCTTTTGTAAATTCATTATACTTGTTATACATCTTTACATAGTGTTTTCTTCTGCTTGTACTCTGGTTGTTTGTGTTACGTTTTATAAAGACAATGCCTTTCTAGTTTTTTTAGGGAATTACGCCTTTAGTGCAAGTTGCCAGCCCCTGGCCTATGGAAGGCGGGCATGGGGTAGTCACGATACGGTCCCCAGTGGACGGGTCATGACAAGTTATTCCTTCATGATAAATTGATAAATTGTACCATATTTAATATACATTTTAACAAGAAGATATCTTATCAAACTCTTTATATCCTAAATCAAAATAAAGATCATTCCAAGAATTAAATTTATAGTTTTATGATGTTTTAGTTGTATCATCCCATGTAACTCTTGCATTCATGGGTAATTCATATTTATCCCCTATGGTTATTCATATTTCAAAGCCTATTATTTTAATATGCATCATTTTTTGAATTTCCATTGAAAATATTTATTGCCATTAAATAAGGGTTGTCTATTGGTAGTAAAACATTATTTTTTATTATTAATTTAATGAAAAAAATTAGAACTAATAGAAAATGAGGATCTTTAAAACAAAACTAAAATATGAATTTAAAAAACTTAAAAACCCTTTGATACAAAATGTTGGCCATAGTGAGAAACTCAAGTGGGCTGTGAATTGAGTTCCCCAAAAAAATTTGAACCATGTTTAAATAAAATCCCCCAATTAAAAATATAAAATCACAGAGTTAATCAAAAGTGTGGTTTAATATGATTTTAACCTTTTAAAGATTCCTTAATTCAGGAATATTTTTCAATTTCAATAATATGAAAGTTACATTAAATTTTAATATCAATTTACTCAATGAAATATATATATATATATATATAAATAGTGTTTAATATTAACTATCTATGTAGATTTTGTTTTTCAGTATAAAAAATCAGTTTGAAACCATAAAGATAGAAAAAAACATAGATACGCATTAGAATAAAACAAGAGGTTCGGTCTCAAGCGAATACCAAATTCCCTCCACTTGGAAATCTCTTCCGACCAAGGATAATATATACATATAATCTTGATCCACAACATAGATCAAGTAAATGGACAATAGATAATGAGGAATCTAAGCCATATAGAGACCTCTTTCATAATAATCATGCGATGAAAACAAACACATGACACATAAGGGCCTCTTCTAAAAATAGAATTGGTATATAGATGAAAAGAGAGAGTGAAGAAGATATCTTTTATCTTATAGTTATAGCACAAAATATTGTGCATGTTGATAAAAAGTAAAAACAAAACGCACCACAAAAATAATAAAATTGAAAGATCAATTACAAATTTGTATAGAATATTTTGTTCAGCAGTTTTATCTGCTCGATAATATATAGTCTCCTAAGATATATCTTGGATAGGAGTTGAATATATTTTTCTTAAAATTGTCGTAAAACATAGCATCATAATTTCTCTTTGATCTAATTGTAGGGATGGTTCCAAATATCTACGATATTCTACTCTTTCGTAATCCAGTATAGGAAAGATGGACCAGATAATATCCTAAGAGATAATCCTCTAAGATTCCGAAAGCATTACACACTTTACTCTGACATACCACACTACCTTTTTTTTTATATTTTATTTTTCATAATACAGGATCATCCATTATTAAGTATAATCTTTCAGATCTACTGACTCCTCATACTAATATTTTTACATGGCCTTTAATGAATCCCTACAATATCTAAGAGAACTATCATAAAATAATCAAAATAGTTAAATGAATTAAGATGACCATTGTTGAATTTAATTAAAAATAATAAAGATAGATATGGTAGGTAGTCTAGGGAAAAGTGAACTCAGGGGGTGACTCTTCCTGACAGTGAATCAATATGATGATGAGTTAGGCCAACGGTGAGTAAGGCTGGAGGGTGGTCATATGGATGTAGGTTATCTGGTGGTACGTCATTCTCAATAAGAATTGTTTGACAATAGGTATGTTCTAGCGGTGATATGTTCCAGAAGTTTTCTCAACTTCAACAGTGATTCTTGTCTAGTGATGAGACAATCCTGGCAGCAAATCAACATCAATGGTTATTAATGTCTAGTAGTGACTTATATTTAGCAGTGAGACATCTTTAATAGTGACTAATTCCTGGAATAAAATCAAATACATGAGTCTATTTTGGTGGTGACTCAAATCTAATGGTGACTCAACTACAATAGTGAGTCTAATCTTCTTTTGAATAAAGTATGGTGGTAGTTCTTTACAATAGATTTCCTAAATTTCATCAAACTGCAGTATATTATAAAATTTTATCATAAGATAATAAAGCCATTAAAAAATAATTAACATGATATTATGATAATTGAAACAATGGTTCCAACCATAATAGTATAGGGATTTCAATAAATAAATTTCAAACCATTTTAAAAAACTTATAATTTTGAAAAATATTATCAAAAATATCTTTTGAAAATCAGTTGGATTTCTCAGTGAATAATATTTTGAAAATAATAATTCCTTTATGGATTAGAATGATACTTATAGAACCTTAAGAAAATAATGTGTCTACTATGATTATCACTTGTAACACATCGTCCCCTTGAGTTCATTGGTTCACTCCCCACACCACATCATCTCATTTCATACCAAATTGCCGAATTTTACAAAAAACATTTTTAGAATAACTCCCTTTCTCATTCATAACCCATAAAAAGAATTTGAAAAATTTTCTTCAATTATATTGAAAGAAGAAAATAATTTTATACCTACTAATATTTTATAAAATTAGTTTCCCAAATATCCATAAGTGTTGAGAGAATTACATTTTCCAAATGAATTTATTATCTTTAATAGACATAAACACAAAATCATTGAAATTAACACAAACTCCTTTATTAAAAATACATGATTTATTAACAATAGTTAAAGATAATGGCCATATATAATATCATGAATGAAATTCATGGATGTACGAGAACATTTTACACATAAAATGAAAACTTTTATCAGTAATATCTACTCTTAAAATACAAAAGTCACCTAAAATGATAGGTTTTACATTATAAATTTCATAAATCTTTTAGTAAAATAAAAATTCTTTTAAAAAAATGGATTAAAAGTTAATAATAAAAGAAACTTTATTTTTATTGTTTTTAAATAATAGAATTGGATTATCCAAATAAAATGGAAGATTTATTTTAAAATATATTCCCTCATAGATAAAAGGTTTTAATTGAAAAAAAATTAGATATAATTGATCTTTTGAAAAAATAATCATTATACGGAGCAATTTTTTTAAAATAAATAAAATAATATATTATTTAAAATACATAATCTCCTATAATGTTTTTTCTAGAAATAAAATTATTTCTTGAGAACATAATTTCAAAACTTATATAACACGCCTACAAATTAATTCAAAACATAAAATCATATATGTTTTATTTTTTATAAAACAAATCCATTACTTGAAATTTTTTCTGATTAAAAAATTTTAAACATAATTACTTCCCTTGTATAAATATAAATTTTGAAAATAATTTTCTTAAATAAAATTTTAAAATAAAAAATCAAATACGAATTTGAAAAATTATTCATTAGAACATAAATTTATATAATAGTTTTCTACAAAATTAACTTCTTTAAAAAGGGTTTTGAAGACCATAAAATTCCCTTGAATAAATATTTCCATGTATACATAAAATTATAAATTTGTAACATTAAAATTATAAATAAGAAGTTAAATTTTCTTTTTATAGAAATGAAATTAAAAATAAATTACTCTTATCATAATAAAATATTTAAAATAAAATCATCCATTACAAAAATTGAATTCATATATACTCTGTAAATTGGGGGTTTAAAAAAATATTTAAAATAAATAAAAATATAAATCTGTTACAAATTTGATTTGACAAAACATTGAAGGAAAGGGGTTCTATTATCCTCTTATCATCGGACACACACAGACACTCTCTCTCTGTTAGGGTTTATAGCATTTAGAATAGATAACCATCAAGAGGAAGCTTGTATATAAGACTATTATGCTGTGTGTAAATATATTTAACATTAACAGAACAATCTATATCAAAGAGAGGGATTGCAAATCATGGATTGTGATTTGGATGTATATATATTCTAAATTTGTCTACATTGCACAAAAACAAATTTGAAGTATCAAAATATTATAAAAATTGAGATGAAACCTGAGAAAGCCTTTAATGATAATAGTAAATATAACTAAATTTAAACAATATACCAATTAATCGAAGAAGAAACTTCAAATAAGGATCTACATTCGATCTGAAAATTTTAAAAATGGGGTTTCCATTGAAGGAAATCAATAGGGATGATATCAAATGGGGCCACATAAAAATTATAGGTAAAAAACAATGGTGTGAGGAATGAAAATGGAATTGAAGGGTTTTTCAGGGTCAAGATTAGTGTTGAAGATGACATTGAAATTAAATGGACGGTCTAGATCAGATCAGGTGGACATCTATGTTTATAGCCAACATTTTTAAGAGAGTATGAACAATGTTTACATTTTGTATCCTGTATTGTAGATTTCATCACTTGAGTTGTGATTAATAATATAACCCATGATACAAATTTTTTCAACCGAAATTAGGGTCGGAACCCACAACATAACGCACACCTACAATGGGCTTCATCCCAATGGGCATTTAGAACAACTTATTCACGATCTCCACATACCTTACTCGTGCACCTGCCTGGGCCTTATACCATTTCATTCACCTCTATCCCTCTTTCATACGACCATGTAAGATTAAATATATGTGCCCCCTAAGAAATGGTGCACTTTTTGGGTCTTAGATTCACTATTGGAAAAATGTTTTTGAGTAAATTAGATTTTAATAATACAATAAGTACCACATTGTCTAAATTATATCCAATTGATATTTTACTACCCATAAATTATTATCAAATATATATATTTATCTTCAATAAATATAAAATAATAAATCTTTTACTTACTCTATATTATATCTTAGGTGAAAAAAAAATTAATAAAAATTTTAAATTTATAATAATTTATTTAACAGCATGAAGATATTACTTCGAAATTATTTTTTAACCTATTAAATTATATAATTTATATTTTTTTGTAAAAAGTAATATTTTAATAAAAATATTAATCATTAAAATTTACATTTTTAAAATTTTTATATCAAAATAATATTTATTACATATACTTATATATTGATTATACAAAAAAATTAACATAAAATATTATTATTATATGAAAAAATTATTCTTAATGCAAATATTTTAGAAAAAACTAATTATTATTTTAAATATAGTATCAAATAATTTATAAACAATAATTCAAATTATCTTCTTTGCACAAGTGAGCGAGGCACATCTAGCATTGTATTTTTTTCTTTGAAGAACATAGTTCTTTGAGAACTTAGTACAAGAGTGTTAAACACTTGTTGATGGCATGCAGTATTTCTGAAATGGTATTCACAGTGCTCTGTTTTCGAAGAAATAAGATATCTCTCTTAATCGGTAGGAACTTCTTTAGTCAGGGGTTCTTTTATTTTTTTAGGCAATTATTACCACCATAGATCTATTTTCTAAGGCATAATTCCCCACAAATACTGCCAATCCCTGCCCATTTAATAAGCCTAAAGATCTCAGGTTATTTGAATATTCATGTAACACTGGAAATAATGGCATCTCGGCTTCACACATTCACGATGTTCCAAATAAGTGGTATCTTCACATGCAGGAAATTAGTATCAAATGACCATCATTAATCTTGTGGTTAAAACATCCATATAAATGGAGGATAGCCGAACTTCATACTGCAACATCATTTTTCATTCGTAAGTAGTGTTTTTATTCATGAAAACCGAGTTCCATGAACATTTGAACATGTTAGATTCTTCTAGATAATCAGCATTGATCATCAGAGATATACTAACATGGGGTGTACAATGCAGTATCAAACCAAAAACATCAAGGATTTTGTATATGTAGGAGGTTGATAAAGAAAACGTGGAGGATGAGGGATTGCCAGATCATCTCAAATCACACATACATGATATGTACATATATTTTTTAATATGGAAACAATACCCCATTCACTAGTTCTCCCACATCAAATTCATGTGTAGTCGAATCATTCTTAAATTCACAAAGTGTGATAGACACTTCTCGATCTGGCATCAGGGTCGACACCTAGAATTGAATACACAACACATCCACATGGGCCTACGTCGTGGCCCTTAAGAACTCCCTATGAGATATCTAGCCCAGTCCTTGCATTTGTGTGTACTCTACAGACCTTATACACTAGAACACCTATTAATGGTGGTTGTTATTATGTATTTTTCTATCACCTACAAGCTAGACCAGGCTAATCCTATGTTTGGTCGACCATCGAGTCCCATATTCCAAGGTTGGGCATCGCCTAGGCTTAATAAGTGGATTGGTCAATCTTTTTTAATAAATATAACCTTATGCCAACTTAATCCAATCCAGTCCTTCTGTTCCTTGATGTGTGCACTCTACGGAACTTATAAACAGGTCCACTTATAAATGGTGGGTGTTATATCGTATTTCTCTATCACCCACATGCTATATTGGGCTGCTCCCTAGGTGCGGTCGACCACCAAGTCCCATATTCAATGCTTGTATTAGGCTTAATGAGTGGATTGGCCTATCTTTTTTTAAAAACCCAACCATATGACAACTTAATCTAATCACCAAATGAAAATCCACCACTTCAAAATTATTAAACAAAATATTCATATTCCATGTTATTCTTTAATCCGTTCATCAGGCAACATATAAATTCTTTGCAAGGAAAATCTTCAAAAATTCGATAATAAATAAATGCATTATGAAAATGAACTGTCATGGTATTCACCTTATCAAATATTGAAGAAAATGTGAACTCTCGTTGTATATTAAGAACATTTATTTGAACATAAGAACAATTAAAAAAGCTTCTATTTTATAATGATAATTGTTCAAGTGTGACTTTCAATCTCATCACATGAATCCATGACAATTCTCAATGGGTGTAGTCGACCATTAAGTCCCATATGTATGGTTCATCTTTTCTTATTCTTTTTTAAGTGGTTTGTCCTATATTTTTTAATAAATACCCATATATATATGCTTAGTAATTACTAAGTATAAAACACAAATCCAGCCTTAAGACAACAAACTCTCATCACCAAATTTCAAGCCTCCTCCATCAAAATGATTCAAAAAATATATTTTCTTCATGCACTTATTTAACTCCTTCATCATGAAAAATATAAATTCTTTTCATTTAATAACATCAAATATCCTATCAAATATACTTTTTAAAAGTATTCATGTTAAAATAGGAGTATTTTATTGTAATGAAACGAGACTCACACTTTCCGATTTGGTTCTAAAACACGCTGTTTATTTTTCTATAAAAGATAAATAAAAATATGAAAAAAATAAAAAATTATGATCTTTTTGTATAGGTTCTAGAAAATTAGGTAAAACCATACATGACCTCAGAGTTTACAAAAATTATAAAACATCCAATTTTCCCCACTTTGGGTATCTACTAAAACAAAAACAAGATACTTTGGAACCTATGAAAATAATTTTAAAAACATGGAATGAGCAAAAAATTTCCCAATAAGGGGTTTTAAAACTAGTGAAAAAACCATTTCAAATACATTAAAATTCCATTGGAAATATTTTGTATTAAATAATTAATATTTATATTATGTATAATTTCTCAAAATAATAATCTGGTGTTTTCAAGTAGTAATTTTCAAATACTTTTCATTATGAAGGTTATTTTCAAAAATAACTTTTAAAAAGTACATGGATTAATCCATTAAAAATATTTTGAAAATAATAATTCTTTAATATAATTGAGTGATACATTGAAAAATTAATAAAACCTTATCGATACTAGAATTATTACTAGTGGGACACTATCCCCTTAAGGTCATGGTTTCACTTCCTATACCACATCACCTCAGTTGATACCCATGTTCTAAATTTTAATAAAATATTTTGAGAAGACTTTCCTTTCTCATTCATGACACAAAAAAAATTCAAAAAAAGATTTATTTTAACAGAAGAAAATAATTTTATAACTTCTAGGATTTGAAAAAATATATTTTATTAAAATTCATAGGAGTTAGAAGAAAACCATTTTTCAAATTAATTACTAATATTTAAAATACATAAACCTAAATTTTTTAGAATTAACAAAAATGATTGTATGAAAAATGAATAACATGTTAATAAAATTTATTGATGATGGACATATCTAATATCATGAATGACACTCATGGATGTACAAGAACATTTTACACAAAAAATGACAACTTTTATCATTAACATTTATTCTTAAAATAGAAAACATGCATATAATTATATGTTTTATTGTTAGAAATTACATAAAACATTTAGTAAAATAAAATTCCCTTTGAAACAAGGGTATTAAAATTGATTAATAAAAAAAAGTTTTGTTATTATTTTCAAGTCATCTAATTGAATTTAAAAAACAAAATGAATGCTTCTCTTTTGAAATAATATCCCTTAATAATAAGGGGTTATAACTAAAAACATAACTTAGATAATGTTGAGTTTTTGGAAAAAAATCATTTCCATAGAATAATTGTTTAATGATAAATAAAATCATTTATGTTTCAAAATAAAAAATCTATTATAAAGGTATTTCTCAAAATATAAATGTTTCTTGATAACAAAATATTAAAAATTATATAACACACTCAAAAATAAATTCCAAACACTAAATCGTATATTTTTTATTTTAAAAAAACTATTCCCTTAAAATAATAACAATTTTAGGATAAAAACATTTCATGATTAATTACTTCCTTTAAATAACTATAAATTTTGAAAATAATTTCCTTACACATAATTTTGAATCATAAAATCATATATACCTTTTAAAATGAATTACATAGAACAAAAAATCATAGAATAAATTTCTACAAAATTAACTCCTTTAAAAAGTGTTTTTAAGAACATAAAATACCCTTGTATATTTATTACCTTATATACATAAAATTATAACTTTGTAACATAATAATTTTAAATTAAAAGATAAATTTTCTTTCTATGGAATAGAATTTAAAAATAAAATTCCATTATCATAATAAAATATTGAATGTAAAAACTCCCGTTAAAAAATTAAATTCATATAAAATCTATAAATTGGGGGGTGTTTGAAAATATTCAAAATAAATAAAATTTTAAATTAGTTACAAATTTGATTTATAAAATCCTTGAAGGCAATTATTTTTCTTCTTCTTATTATATGTTTGGACACTTTCTATCTCTCATAGATCATGTGTAGAATTTAAAATAGATTAACATTGAGAGGAAGCTTATAAAGCTGACACTTCGGTTGTGTGTAAATATATTTAATATTAATATATGAATCCATATCAAATTATGGGTTTGAAAATCATTGATTGGGATTTAGACATATATATATATATTTATGCCGAATTTGTATACCATACACAAAAACCAAAGTTGAATTCTCAAAAATTTATTTAGCTTTCAATGTTAGATTATAAAATTTTAAATACTGATAAGAAATATATTTATATTTATACATTCTATTGATGGATTAAAGAATAAGACAACAAAGAGGGATCTTGACTCAATTCGGAAATGTTTAAGATGAGTTTTCCATTGAACGAAATGAATATGGATGATATCAAATGGGACCACATATGAAGTCAAGGTCAAAAAAATGGCAGGAGGAAAGAAAATGGAATTCAAGGGTTTGGAGGAGTCGCAATCAAGGTTAAGGATCACATCAAAATGAAATGATTGGTCAAGATCAGATCAATCAGACGAATATAGTTATAAACATCTTTTTATAACATAGATGAACAATGTTTCTATTTTTCATCCCCCATAATAGTTTTCTTCACTCTCTATGTAATTAATAATCTAACTCAAGATTGTGTTTTGTCAATCCAGAAGTGAGGTTGGAACCCGCAGCACAACACACACCTATAACTGGCTTTGGCCCAACAGGTGTGTACCCCAACATATGCATGATCTCCACGTGCCTTACACATTTGATTTCCCATGACTTATACCCTTTAAGTCACCTCACTGCCCCTCCATTCCACCATGGTTAATGAAATCCACTTGTCCACCTAAGAAGTGGTGCCCTTATTGGGTCTTTCATTAGCTATTGGCACTTTTTTTATTCAGTATATTAGATTTTAAAGAAACACTAAATAGAAAATTTCATTATTATATCAAATTTATATTTTACTACTCATAAATTATCATCAAATAATTATATTTTTCTTCAATCAGGCTAAATTAATTAATATTTCACTTAATTAATAGCATCTTTTAGGTGACAAAAAATTTCAATATATATTTTAAATTTACAATAACTTCTTTAAAATTAAGAATATTTTATTTCAAAAGTATTTTTTAACCTATGAATTTCTATAATTTATATATTTTTAATAAAATTAATTTTTTAATAAGAGTATTAAAAATTAAAATATACATATTTTTCATTTTTATTTCAGTATAATTTTTAGTACATCTACTTATATATTGTTTATGAAAAACAATTAACATAAAATATTAATATTTAATGAAATCATTATTTAGAATAAAAAAAAATTAGAATGAAAAAAATAAATAAATAATTTAAATAGAGTATCAAATAGATTTTAAAAAATAATTTAAATTATATTCTTTACATAAGTCAAGGAGGTGTGTCTAGAGCTGTCCTATTTTCTTCATGGAACATAGTTCTTCACGAAGTAACATTGAGAGTGTTAAACACTTTTCAAAGGAATGCGGTACTCCCGAAATGGAAGTCACAGTGCTATTTCTCTACAGAAATAGGATCAATCACCCACAATTAAAATAAACTTCCTCAGTAAAGTTTTCTTATCTTTTTATAGGCATTGATCATTTCCATGGATCCATTTTCTATGCCCCAACACCCCATAAATACTACTGAGTCATGGCCATTTAAATGCTAGAAGATATCTGATTATTTGAATCTTCATGTGACGTCTAAAATAATGGTGTTTCTACTACGTGAATTCATGATGATTCTTTGTATTGGTATCCTCACATACATGAAATGAAAATCGCAAGATCAAAATTTATCGTGAGGCTCTAAGTCCCTCATTAATAGAAGACTTGTGAACTACCTTCTACAACTTCATTTTTTATTTATGAATAGTCTTTTTATTCTTGAACATGAAATTGAATGAACATTTAAACTTGTTTTATTATTCAAGAAGATAAGTATCAATCATGAAAGTTGGAATGAAATGCGTATGTATCATGTATTATCAAACTAGAAATTTTGGGGAGTGTGTATTTGTAGGAGGTTGATGATGACAACATTGAGGTTATGGGATTGTAAAATCATCTCAAATCGTACAAACATGATATTTTCATAAATATTTTAATATGAAAAAGTACCCTAAATTGTAATTTTCCCACATTAAATTTTTATGTGGTTGAAGTGATATTAATAAACCAAAGCATGAATGATGCTTTTTGAGCCAGTATTGGGGTTGGAACCCCGAATTCACTTCATAACACATCCACATGGGTCATGCCGCAACCCTTGAGAACTACCTGTAGACTTTCGTGCCCATTCCATTCAATCCATGGTGTGTGCACTCTACAGTCCTTATACAGGATCATGCCTGAAAATGGCGGGTGTTATCTTGTATTACTCTTCCGCCAATAGGCTGGTCCATGTTGCTCCCTGGGTGGGCCTGACCCCTGAGTCCCATGTGTCATGTTTGATCTAGACCTAGGACTTCAATGTGGTCTGGACAATCTTTTTTAATAAGTCCAACCTTAAGCTAACTTACTCTAATAATCAAATTACATTCCTCCTCCTCAAAACAATTCAATAAAATATATATTTTCCATGAACTTCTTTAATACCTTCATCAAGAAACATAAAAATTCTTTTCTTGTAAAACCTTCAAATATTATTTAAAAAATATATTTATCATGAAAGTGAATATTTGAATGGTCTTAAACTTTTAAAATGTTAAAGATAATGTGAACTCTCCTAGTACAATAATTACATGTCTTTAAACTTAATAATCGTTCAAGAATCATCTGATTTACAAGGAAAACTATCTACGTGTGACATATGATTTCATTTGATGCAACCATAATAATTTAATCAGGGTGTGGTTGATCAATGAGTCTCATATACCAAGGTTCATCTTGGCTTAATATTTTATTGTGGGATGACATATCATTTTTAATAAATACCCACACAAATATACGTAGTAAATATTAAGTATAAAACATAAGTTCAACCTTAATCTATCATACAAACATTATCAAATACCAATCATCCTCCTTCAAACTAATTCAAATATATATATTTTTTATTCCCTTATTTAATCCATTTATCATGCTCCATATAAATTTTTTTCATGGAAAATCTTATAATCTTCATATCACTTATGCATTTGCAAAGTCTTCATGGAATAATAAGATTGTTTCATTGTAACGACTCAAGAATTACACTTCTCGATGTGGTTATAAAACATGCTTTTTATTTTTTATATAAATTATAACTAAAAATATACAATTTTTTTCAAAACTGGGGATATTTTCATATCTATGTTCTTGAAAATTAGCCATAATATCACATAACATCAGAGTTTAAAAAACTATAAAAAAATAATTTTCCTCAGATTCACTATCTCCATAAATGAAAACAAGAAACTTTGGAACCTCGGAAAATCATTTTAAAACATGGAATGATTATAAAATTTCTTTGTAAGTTTTTTTTAAACTAGTTATAAATCCTTTTAAAATACATTTAAATTTCATTGAAAATATTTTATATTTAATAAAAAATATTTGATATGATATTTAATTTTTCAAAATAATAATCTATGGTTTTCAAAAAATATATTTATATACATTTTAAAATTTTTCTCATTTAGAGAATTCTTTTCAAAAATACCTATTGAAAAATACTTGTATTTATCCTTGAAAAATGTTTTGAAAATAATAATTACTTTATGGATTAGAATGATACTTGGAAAACATTAATAAAACCTTATGTCTACTAATAGTATTAGTTGTGGGACATCACCCCATTGAGTTCATGGGTTCACTCCCTATACCACAACACCTTAATCGATACCCAAGTACTAGGTTTTAAGAAAACATTTTTAAAAGATCTTCCTTTATCATTCATAAATCATAAAAGATATTTCAAAATCATAATTGAATTATGTCTGAAGAATAAAATAATTTTATAAAATCCAATATTTGATAAAATAAATTTTAAGAAAATCCATAAGTATTAGGAGAAATCCATTTTCAAAATGAATTACTTACATTCAAAATACATACACATAAACATTTTGAAACTAAAACAAATTATTGTATTAAAAATGTAGGATATTTTAATAGAATTTATATATTATATCCATATATAATATCATGAATTACATTCATGGTTGTATGAGAACATTTTAAACAAAAAATTAAAACTTTTCCCATTAAAATGTATTCTTAAAATAGAGAAATCAAATAAAATGATAATTTTTTCATTTTAAATTGCATGTCTTTTAGTAAAATAAATTTTCCTTTGAAACAAGGGTTTTAAAAGTGAATTATAAAAAAATTATTATTAATATTTTTAAATAATAGAATTATATTTTCAAAACAAAATGGGACGTTTTATTTTAAAATAAATTACCTTACTCATAAAGTGTTTTAATTGAAAACATAACATAGATATAATTGAGATTCTGGAAAATGTAATCCATTACATAGAACAAGAGTTTTATAATAAATAAAATCATATATGATTTAAAATACATAATCCCCTATGAAGGGTTTTCTGGAAATAGGAATGTTTCTTGAAAACAATAATATTAGAAATTATATAACAAACATAAAAATAAATTTGAAACAAAGAATCAAATATGTTTTTTTTGTAAAAAAAATCCCTTACATAAATAAAATTTTGAGGGTAAAAATATTTGAAAAATAATTACATACCTTACATAATTATAAATTTTGAATGTAATTCTATTACCCAGAAATCTAAAATAAAAAATCAAATATACCTTTGAAAAATAATACATTATAACAAAAATTCAAAGTAAAATTTTCTACATAATTAACTCATGTAAAAATGGTTTTGAATGTCATAAAATTATATTGAATATGTATTACATTGAATACATGAAATTATAACTTTGTAACATAATAGTTTTAAATAAGGAGTAAAAGTTTCTTAATATAGAGTAGAAAATAAAAAAAATTATCCTTATAATAATAAAAGAATTAAAATAACAACTCCCATTAAAAAATGAAATTCAATTATAATCTATATATTAGTGGTTTTGATAATATATAAAATAAATAAAAATAGAAATTTGTTAAAAATTTTATTTTTGGAAACATTGAATTAAATGGGATTTTTTTTCTTTTTCAATATTCGAGCACACACTCTCATTCTCACAAAGGGTGTATAACATTTATAATAGATAAACCTTAAGTGGAAGCTTATATATCCCACTCATAGGTAGTGAATAAATATATTCAATATTAATATAAGAATCCATATCAAATAGAGGGTTTGAAAATCACCAATTTAAATAGGGGTACTCACACATATATATTTGTATATAATAAGAATTCAATAACTATACACAAAACCATATTTGGAGTCTCAGAAATATATTAAGCTTTTGATTCACACTTAGAAAAATTTTAAATATTGATAAGAAATATATTTATATTTAGAAATTCTGTTGAAGCATCGAATAAGAAAACAACAAAGTGGGATCTTGATTCGATGAAAAAAAATGAAAATGGGTTTTCCATTGAAAGAAATGTGATAAGGATGATTTAAAATGATACAATATATGAAATACAGATAAAAAACAACAACAAAAGGAAATAAAATGTTTGGTAAGGGTTCAGCTGGGTTGTGATCAGGTTTAAAGACAACATCAAAATGAATCGAATAGTCCTTATTAGATCAATAAGATGTGTATGGTTATAACATTCCTTTTAAAGAGTAGATGAATTGTGTTTTGATTTTGCATCCCACATTATAGATTTATTCTCTCTAGTTGTTCATAATAAGTTAACTTGTGAAAATATTTGTCGAACTGGTAGCGGGGTTGGCACCCACATCACAACACACACCAACAAAAGGCTTCATCCAAGCGGGCATTTATCCCAACTTATGTGTGATGTATGTGGGACATAAACATGGGCCTACCCATGCCTTATATCCTTTTAGTCACCTTGTTCCCCCCTTCATGCCTCCATGGATGATCAAATATACATGCCCACTTAAGCATTGATGAACTTATTAGGTCTTTGATTGGCCATTGGAACAATCTTTTTTTGGTAAATTAGAATTTAAAGAAACACTAAATGAAATTATTTATTAGTTATATCAAATTGATATTTTTCATCCCATAAATTATCATCACATAAATATATATATCATTGATCAAGAAAAATTAATTAATATTTCACTTACATTTTAACATTTCTTATTCGATAAAATTTTTTAATAATTATTTAACATTGATAATAATTCATTTAAAAGTAAGAAGATATTATTTCAAAATTATTTTGTAACCTATGAATTTCTATAATATTGTTTTTAAAAGTATGTTTTTATTTTGAATATTGAATATTAAAATGCACATTTTTGACATTTTTAATTCAAAATAATGTTTAGTACATCTTGTTGTATATTTTTTTATTAAATTCAATTAACATAAGATATTAATATTTTATGCTAACAAAAATCCTAATATTAAAATTTTAGTAATCACAAAAAAAAATATTTTTTGATGATATTATCAACTACTTTTAAAAAAATTCATTAATCTTATCTTCATCACACAAGTCAAGGAGGCGTGTTTGGCGCTATCACCTTTTCTTCACAAAATACGGTTCTTTGTAAAGAATCTTTGAGTTTGTTAAGAACTTGTTGAAGGCCTACAGTACTCGTGAAACAATTTTCATGGCATATTATTTTTAAAAAAAATATCTCTGTCTCAATCGGAAAAAACCTCCATAGTCAAGGGTTATTCACTTTTTATAGGTGATGATCACTGCCTTAGATCCATTTTATAAGCTATAATTCCCCACAAATACTACCATGTCGTGGCCATTTAAATTCCTAAAGATCTTGTGTTATTTGAATCTTCATGTTACACTAAATATAATGGGGTCTCAGCTTTATGAATTCATGATTCTCTTTTTTAGTGGTAACATCTCAAGTAAGAAACTAGGATAAAATGGTACTCATTTACATTGAGGATCAAACTCCCTCATCAATGATAGACACCCAAACTGCATATCGCAACTTCATTTTACATCCAGGGGAAGAATTTTTATAAATTTAAATGATGTCTCATGAATATTAGAACATGTTAAATTCATTGAGAAGATCAGTATAAATAATAATATATTCCTTGTCATGGGGTGTATCATGCATTATCGAACCAACAACATCATGGAGTTTGTATGTGCATGAGGTTAATGATGAAAACATGTACACCATGGGATCCTTTCATTACCATAGATAATATAGACATGATATTTCCATATATATTTTAACAGGGGAATAGTACCCCTCATATCTATTGTCCCACATTGAATCTTTATGTGATTTAATCATTCTTAATTTCCCAATTTGTGACTGATTCTTATGAAGCCAGCTCTAAAGTCTGTACTTGGAAGTCACATCACAACACGTCAGCACATGTCATTTCACAGACCCTAATCACTCCCTGAAAGCTTTCTAGGAAAATATATATTCTCCTTGGTGCAGGAACTTTATGGCCATTAAACACCGCCCACCATCCAATGGTGGGTGATATCATGTATTACTCTCCTAACCATAGGCTAGCCTGAGCTACTCCCAAGGTGTGGTAGACCACCGAGTCCCATATGCCAAGGTTGATCCCGCCTGAGGATTTTTAAGTGGTATGACCTATTTTTTAAAATTAATCCATCCTTAATCCAAATTACTCTCATCATCAAATTCAAACCCTCCTTCAAAATTATTAAATAAAATATAAATTTCCTTTGTACATCTTTAATCCCTTCATCATAAAACATATAAATTCATTGCATGTAAAATCTTCAAATCTTCTTTCATAAATAAATTCATCATGAAAATGAATATTTTCATGATTTTCGCCAAATAAAATGTTGAATACACTATGAACACTCTTGTTAAAATAAGCACAACTCTTTGAACATAAAAATAGTTCAACAATCATCTGAGTTACAGGGATAATTGTCATAGTGTGAAATAAAATGTCATTAGATGAATCCAACACAATTCACCCATGGTGTGGTCGACCACCAATTCCTATATTCCAAGGGTCCTATTTGTTTAGGATTTCTAATTGGGTTGGCCTATATTTTTTAATAAAGATCCTTATAAATACACTTAGTACATAATAATTATAAAACATAAATCAAACCATATTCCAACTTACTCTCATCATCAAATTCCAAGCATCCTCCTTCAAAATTAACCAATAAAATATATATTTTTCATACACTAATTTATTACCCTCATAATGAAACATATAAATTATTTTAATGGTAAATAATAAAATATTATTTCAAAAATAAATGCATCATGAAAAATAATTTTCACATGGTATTCACCTTATTTAATGTTGAAGAAAATGAGAACTCTTCTAGTACAATAAGAACATGTATTTGAATATAATAATAGGTAAAATTTTCTAATTTACAGGTAAATTTTTCAAGTGTGACATCCAATATCATTAGATAAATCCATAAAAATTCTCTAGGAATCGTCACAAATCATAGAGATTGGTCTTACCAAATAATAACCAATGAGTGTATAAAAATTCTCCAAGAATCATCACCAATTATCTTGAATATATTTAAAACACTTTCTAAATTTTTGATTCTTTTATTAATCACGTTTCATAGTGCACTTCATCATATATTTACTTCTGATTCATTTATTTATATTGACAACAAATATAACCATACTCATCAACAATCCATAATGGATTTTCATTTATAATTATTTCTCAACATATATACTAAAAATTTTATAACATTTGTAAAGGAATCTCTATAATATTAAATTAAATTAATCTTTTAGTTAATAGTAATACTCACATTCTCATTGTAACTAAATGTAACTAATTACATTTTCTATTTTTGTTATATATCATAACCCTTTATGATATAAAGTATATAATCAAATAAACTAAATTTTTTCAATATTTTAATTTTTAACTTCGAACTTATATAATTATAAACATACTCAAATTATCCTCTTAGACCATAGGTTCTCTTCAGAATATCTTTCTAAGATTCATCACATACTACTTTTTGTTTTAGGAAAAAAATTTTATAGATTTTTAGTAAAATATTCAACAAATAAAATATTTTTTCCATATCATATATAGTATTCAATGTTTTTGAAATATTTCCATTTTTAAAGAATGTTCTAAAAATATATATCATCAATTGATGGGTATAACACGTTCCCTCACGTTTTAAAAAATATCTTTATAAATACTTTTATCTAGGATAAAAACTTTTATTCAAATATTATTCTCAAAATATTTTTTAGAAACAAAATGAATCCCAAAATATGTGTTCATATTTAACAATCTCATAAAACTCTTTTTTATTAAATATCTTCTCTTATCACATAAGAAAAATGAAAATGATGATACACATCTTATACTTAGATTCATTTAATGTTGATAAAAAAATTTACATTCAAATTCTAGATAAAGTTACTATTTATGTCATCTCATGAATATAAAATAGAAGGCAACGTAATTATTCCTAGGATTTTGAACTTCTGTATATTTAAAAACTTGTAAAACAGACAATTAGTATCACATACCCATCAAAATCACATAAATTAACAATAATACGTCTCATGGAAATTCCATGAAGTTACCAAACCCATCCGGTATTTCTTGGAAAATAAGATCATAAAGAATTTTTACTATTCAATCTTAACAAACTTATGTTTCAATGACCTTGAATGGTTTTTTAAGAATCATTTTTGAACTTTTTTAGAAAACTTTTCTTCTTCTGGTTTGAATTTATTCACCCACTTATACTCTATTCATAGTACCAGAAACTTAGCATCTTAATCCTAGTTGATATATTCTCAAAACATTAAGGGAATTAGGTAAATATATCTTGAATTTAGAAATCTTTCCAAAACATTTTGTTTAAGTAAAATATGATAAATTCCCTAACTAGATAAATCTTTATAGTAATTCTTTATTATTTCAAATCATATTCAATCTCATTCAATATCATGGACTTACCCAACTATATTTAGTATATGAGACTATAATTCCTTTGTTAAATTATGCATTAAATTCCATTGAAACCTGAAATTAATAATTCCACTATTCCATAATAAATTATATTCACTTATTGAAGAACTTCAACACATGGATATTGAGGAAGGATCCATTATAACCCAATAATACTTCCTAGAATCACGAACTTTTCTTAAGATACCAATAGTATGGGTAACTTAATTTGAGATCCTTATTTAAAGGACTGATATAAAGTTTAGTTCGATGATGATGAACCATTTATCTATACCAGAGCATTTTATTATATGAATATCAGGCCATATAACTTTTCATTATGGGATTTTAATGAATGTTCTCCCACTAAAATCATGACCTCATATATAAAATTAGTTTACTGGTCCAAGATCCATATTTCACTAATCAATGAGTCCTCTTAGGAATTAATCTCATCAATTAAATTTTTAGGCAGGGAATCATCCCAATCATTAAATAATATGTAATTTCCTTTTAAATATATAATATTATAAGAATAATAAACTATTTATAATTAAATTTCTATTATATACACCTATTACATAATTTAAAAATCATATACTTATTTATTATTTAAACCATGATCTAATCAATTATAAAAAACCATTTGACGTGTCTTAAATAATATCCAAATAAAACCTGTTTAGTTTGAATAATTAAAAAGTAACTAATTATGAACTAAAAAATAATATTAAATAAATTTAATAAATAAACAATTTGTTTGTATTCCAAAATATGACACATTTATGAACTATTGATAAATAAAAGATAATTTTTTTATTTTATAAATTAGATAGAATATAAACATTTTATATTTTTATAAATATGAACCCTTTCACATTTTAAATTAAATGAAATTTATATGGTATTTAAAAAATTATAAAAAATTTATAATTCAATATCTATTATATATATATTTTTTATATAATATAAATATCATATATGTTAGAATTTTTAAACTCTTCATAAATCACATTTTATGATTTCCAAATAAACTATATATTTATATATCATAAATCATTCCATTTAATATTTCGAAAGTTATTTTAAAATATTATATTTACCAATTAACTATAAACATTTTATAGTTATTTAATTTATAAAATATTTTTAAAAATTTATATACATATTTTACAATACCATATTAATATAACTTATAATAATTTTATAAATCACATTATTGAATTCAAAATTGAATTATATTTATTAAAATATATAATTTATTTATTTTCATAAACAATAGTAATATATACAAACTTTTCATATTTTACTTACAGGCATGAAAATTCTCGTTTAACTGTTAAAACATATTTTCATAAATCAATAAATGTGTTGATTCATCAAATAATCCTACCAAGTGATACCAATTTTGGTTTTTCTATGATCATTACATTACCATGTGTAGTAGAAGATAACCCAAATATTTGGAGATCTATCTTGGAGAGTCAACATGTAAATAAACTGTATAAATAGTCTACATATAAATCGCCAATGGGTGTAGTATTATTCTTTCTCGATGGAGGGGAATTCTTGTAAGAGATCATGAAGTAGTGAACAATATCACTCAGGCTATAAGGGGGTACACAAACCAATGGATTTGTGATTATATCATAAGTACACCTGAATGCTGAAGGGTTGTTAGAGCCTTCATCTTAGAAGATGAACAGTGTTGTGGGAGGAAGAGAGAATGAGAGGCTTTCTCACAATTTATTTATTAAAAAAGTAGGTATCACATCCCATTATATATCTATACATGACATGTTTCATTAAATGATAACATGTCGGCCATATTAATATATCCATATACATTTATTCCCATAATTCATTGAACCATATTCAATGAGCGGTTAAGATAATTAATTTTCACATAATGGATTGTAGCTAATAGTAAAACTTTTTAGGAGAAATAAATATATATCAAATATATAAATTTATTATCACATGAATTTAATCCATTTATGTAATTAAAAATACTATTTTTTATATATAATATCATATATATATATATATATATATTAGTTCACATCTAAAATTCCCGCAGTGGCATAGGGTGTGATCCCATATTTGTGTATCGAGATCTATAGAGTTTTATAGTGGGTTTGTGGTGTCTCTCGACAACCCTGGCTATGATCCCTTATCTTGGTATTGAGATCTCAGAGATTGGGTGAGAACTTCTAAGTGGGGATGATCAGTATGACCTCTCAAGTTAATTTCATTAGTGACGAAATGATTTATAGGGTGAATTTTCATTGACGAGAGTTACATTGAAGCATTGAGTGGAATCTTATGTAAGGAAGTATGGTTAAGACCTCTTTGAAAATGGATGTTATCATCACCATATAGATGTGTTTTTTTCTTATTGTTATTTACCATATCCTAATTGACATAATCTTTTAGTGCTTTAACTACTTCATTTTTTGTGATTTTTGGGGGTCCTATTGAGTATTGTTATAGTCACCCTTTTATGAGTTCTTCCCATGCGTTTCATCTCTTATGTAGATGACATACCACTTGATAGAGTCCTAGGAGGACCATGATTGGGAATATCATAGTTTAATCTTGATAGACCAAGGTTCATACTGGGTGTTTTATTGGAAAACATTCCCCTCATTCTGAATATGTTGTAATTTATTTCTAGTTGCAGTGGGATTGTATTTGGCCCTTTATTTTTTCAAGTGGTTTTTTCATACATGAATTTTGGATAGATAATAGGCAAGGATTATGGTATTTTTTATTTTTTTCATTTGAAATTTTTATAGGTATTTGTTGATGTGTATGAATATACTGGTAATTTAGGATAAATCCAAGATTATGTGTTATATACCTACTTGATACTCATCTCCAACACCTATCCTGTTGGAGGTGGGATTTGGTATCACACTCATATTATCACCAACCAAGCGAGCCTTGGTAGGACAAGTCATGCTAGAGTGGTATTAGAGAAGTTTTTCTTGTTAGGATAAGAGTTTTGATATTGTCTAGTTGTAAGGATTGGTTTGGGATTTATGGAAATAATGTTAAGCATTTCGAGTTTGTATTTTAGTAATAGGACTCCATTGTTTGTGTGGTGGTTGATATATCCATTCACCAAGAATCTGATAACCCACATATTGTCTTGGTACATGTAGGCAATAGCTTTCGGTAAACTATTGGTACATGCATCATAAAGAAATGGGGTTTTGTTTCCATATCCTTCATGATTTCTCTCTATATAAATACTCTTTGATTGTGATAAATCATGATTTTATTTTAGGATTACTTCATAAAGATAACCAGCCAGGATTTCACTGTGGGATTGCAATGTTGATCCACTGTGTGTTACGGGTCTAGTCTAGGGTACTATAGAAAAGGTAGTAACTCTGGGTAGTTTGTTGGTCTTTCCACCACCTGTTGATTAGAAAGTTTCACCAGTTATACAGAATGAGGATATGTGTAGGCTGAGTGAACTCCATGACATTAATAGGCAGTGAACCCCTAGGTTTTAGGGTGTCCCAATCCCCAAGACAGCTAAGGACTATCTAGAAGCAGTGACCCAAGTTTTCCTCCTTGTAGGGACACTTTTAGACAATATGTTAGTCATAGCGGTGAATATTCTTTAGGGATCCACAAGTTGATTGTGGAAGCTAGTGACTCATACACTTGATGAGACATCTTTCCCATGGATAATGTTTGAGTGACTATTTTGTGAGGATTTATATCTATCCTTAGTTTGAACTATGCATATATATGAGATTTTTCAACTACATTAGGGAAACAATACCATGAAAGGGTGTTCATGGAGAATTACTAACTTCTCATGATACTCCATGGATATGGTTCATGATCCATTTCTTCATGCATGAATATTCTATGGGGATCATGATGATATATCAAGGATACAAGGATATATCATTTCATTCCCACCTATGATGGAGTTCTTGAGCGGGCTTTGATAATGGAGTTATTTTTGGATGAGTATATGCCGATTGTTAGTATGGGTAGTGGGCATGCAGTAGATGAGACCACGACAATTAATAATTGATGTCATGATAGGGATCATATTATTCAAGAGATCAATTACTTCATTAAATCTTGTTTCACTCCATCTATTGTCATTTTTAAATTATATAACTTTATTATGGCTGATAATGTTGTGTATTTAGTAAAACCAGTATACAATGGAAAATTTGAGCGAATCATTAATTGTCAAACCGTTTTGGACGATCATGAAATTCATCTTCAACTGTTATTTCCAAATCCTCACTACAATCTTCATTATCATTCACACATACAATCATACCCTTGATACGATCTTCATCATTATTCACACTTTTGATCATATCATATGATCCATAAAATTAAGTATAATCCTTGTATATAGCTACATTTAGTTTTTACTTATGTTTAGTCTAACATTAAAAAATTTGATTTATTCCATGGTCGATCAAGTTTTCTTTCAACTCCTATGGACTAATTAGTCTTGATTAACAATAGTCTAAACACATTCAAAGGATTTGAGAATGGTCATATGCATTATCTTTTGAAAACATGATGAACTCTTTTACCCCATCCTCATAATCTTTTTTCATTCGATTGGAATCAATCCATTTTTTATTCATATCCATGCTATTTAATTCAGTAATATTAATATTTAACAAATTACTAAATAAAAATTAAGTATGTTCTTGGGATTTATGAAATTTCATTATTAAAGAATCATTTAATCCACATGATTCCATTGATCTAAGATTATAATATTTGAATGATGCGCATTGATATTATTTTTTAGTGATGGAAATAATTAATGGAAAGGAATTTCTGATACATATAAAGTCAATAATAATATAATTAAAATCTAATATATTGAAAAAAATAAAGATCAAGGACATTTTCTATCAATTTGGTTGGTGGGATTACATTAGGAGGGAGGAATTTATGTTTTATCATTTCTTGACTTAGCATGTGATGGGTTAGGTGGTGTTTCAGTGATGGGATGCTTAAGTGCTGAACATTTTCATTTTTCAGATGATAAAAATGTTGATAGGGATTAATCACATGGTTTTGTGTACACAACATTTTAATAAACTCCTGAATTTAAAATAAAATAACCACAAGCCTCGGGATGGGGTTCAAAATCAACTATAAAAATTAAAGAATACACTAATAGGGGTTTCACCAATGAATCAAATTAAAATAAATTAGATTCTTAGGATAAAGCCTTAATGAATGGAAATGAAATTTCTTAATTCATTGGATGGAACAATAATCCTAAATAAAACATGAAGAAGTGTCCCTTTCTGATTAGAATAAAGCCTTATCTCAAACTAATGATTAGATTATAAGTCCAAATTCCTAGGTGACATGAAAACAAAACTCTACCTTAGTAGAACCATAAAAGATAATAAATTATGGAAAAATAATAGAGTGAAAATTGGGTGTGAGGTTTAAGTAATACAAAAGAAGGTATGGATATTTTGAATGATGGACATGATTTTAATTTAAGGATTGAATGGTAGTTTGAGTGATGCTTTAAATAGAGTTCTATGAGTCCCTGAAACTAGGATCATGGTTGAAATAAAACTATGGGTCTAACTTAATGGTTGAACTAATAAAGTCAACTAAAAAAGGATCAAAATATTGATGATTTAAATAAATCCAATAGAGGTATAATTAAATAAAATTGGGGAAATGAGAAAGGGCTCAGTGAAAAGAAAGAATATATTTCTAATTAGAACCATGGATGAAATGAAAGAGGAAAGAATCCTCACTGGGGTCATTAGAGGAAAGTAACTACTACGAGTGAAAATCTATAGAACATGGAAATTATGAATGAAATAATTATTGAATTAATCTATTTAATAATAATATTATTCTATTATGTATGCTCAATTTTTGTATCATTCTAAAAAGAGACAATTAAAACATAATCATTAGGTTTGTGGTCTGTGTTTAAAAATTCCTATCATATATGTTCATGAAAATAAAAATATTAAATTGAATAGGGTTATTTTTTCTTAATGGAAGTAAATGGGAAAATTTATTTAATTTTAATATTTGAGATCGGGAAGGATACATGGTGTGGATTAC
This sequence comes from Viscum album, assembly GCA_963277665.1. Classification (NCBI taxonomy): domain Eukaryota; kingdom Viridiplantae; phylum Streptophyta; class Magnoliopsida; order Santalales; family Viscaceae; genus Viscum; species Viscum album. The sequence continues at coordinate 1,623,036,039 of OY728159.1, read as the reverse complement.
AATATATACACTAAAAAAACTCTACCCACTTAACATTGTTTTTTAGTGATACGTGGGAAGTGATTTTGTAGTGCACAGATGGTCTTTTCAACGATGAAGGTTTCTGCATCTCACATAAAACCCAGTACAAATGCACATACCACAATAATTTATGTTAAATGACACAAATAATTTTTTTAAATACTAGATTTTAATTAAAATTTTTACTAAGAAAACACAAAGTATTAATATTGATTATAATATATCATTATAATTTTATGAAAACAAAATTAGATAAAATTTAAACTATGAAAAATATATTAATACAAGTTTAAAATTTTTAAAAAATGTTTAAAAAATTGATTTAACATATTAATTAAAAACAATTATATAATCCATATATCTACTTATTTAAAAATTATATTTTAATTTTATATATAATCATAAGTATAAATTAATTTTATAAACCGTTAAATTTAAAAAAAAATCAAAATTATTTTCATAAAAATTTTATAATATTTACAAAAAATAATTATATATGTATAAATAATGTTTTTAAAAAATTAAAATCAATTTATAAAAAATATTTATTTCTTATAATTATTTACAATGGTCTATAAACAAGGATATATACTATAAAAGTCTAACAAACTAATAGGAAATAATTCAACGAGGCTCATACCTAAGACGTTAACAAGACCCCTGTCACTAAATTGGGTTCAAGATAAGGGTAGAGGTTCCGTAAAATAAAATATGAAGATGGGTAATATAAGAAATTTGAAAATAGTACCATTGATTTATTTGTTTCCTTTTAAATCACTCTAATTTAGGGGTGATTTAAATTCCCCAATCGGGAGAAATATATTTCTCTCAGTTTCTACCTGATGGATTTCTTTTTGTCCAATATAACCTCACCAAACAAGGGAAATTAGTTCAAATCCCTCCATTTCAATTCTTTTCTCCCCAAATAGCCATTTCCAAATGAGAGAGCTTGTAGAAAAGAATTTATCAAAGAGTTTGGACCATAACATGATATCATATTTAATATAGTAACCCAACTAACAAAATAAATATATTCCAACATAGATGGAAATTTCATGGATTGTTCTTAAGTAATATCTTAAATGGAATGAAGGGTATGAAAACGAAGATGAGTGATATAAGATCAATTAAATATTAGCATAAATAATCGCATACCATAGTTTTTGAGAGGATTGATTATTCTGAGAAGTTCGAGAAAGAGTGGCGGAATAGATCAAAATATATAGGAGCTTGAATGGTGTGAGGAAGAATGCTATATTTGAGTTAGAAATTATAGGATCATGAAAGGTTTTATCACCACTTTCCAAAAATCATAAATAAAGATGAGTTTTACCAGGGCTAAAAATAGCGCTAAAAATATATCTTTATCAGTGTTGATAATGGCATCTCTTTATCAGTGCTCATGAAGCCCCAAAAAAACAATCTTTATCAATACAATATTGATATTTCCAATAAAGATAGGTTTTATCAATGAATTTTTGCGCAGATGAAGAAATACCTTTATGAGGGAAAAAGAAGTGTTAATAAAACCTCTCTTTATCAACTCTATAATTATAGTGTATATAAAGGCATTTTTTATAAGCGCTTATTATTTTGTCACAGATAAAATTTATATTTATCTACGATTTTATAAGAACTGATAAAATCTACTTGAAATATAATACAAATAAATTAACTAAATATATATTAAATATGAATAAATTATTGAAAAAGTAAAAAAATATTTAACATTATTAATAAATATATAATTTTAAATGCATGAAAATAAAAAACAACTGAAATTGGATAATTAAAAATTAGTATACTTAAAAAATATTAAAAGAGATAAGTTTTATTGATTATATAAATGGTTTGAAAATTAAAAATGGATATATATTGGAATAATGATGAATGCATATTGAAAATAATAAAGCATAGTAAACACATACAAAATAAATTAATTCACAACATTAATTACATAGATTGTAAACATGTATAAAAAAATATAAAGAAAATATTAAAATTTTCATTTAAATTAAAATATTAAATATATTTTAAATATTTTAAAAATAATACAACTTAATAAATAAAATTGAATGAATATTGATCATATAACTTAAAAAAATATTAAGAGTAATGAATCTTAGTAAATAATTATGTCTGATTTGTATGATTAATTATGTTTATTAATTGAAAACACATTCATAAATGTCAATAATAATAAAAAATAAATTTAAATTAATTAATTATATAAACTTTGAACATTTTAAAAATATTAAAACTTAATTAAATGTATATAATGAATATGAATCAAATAAATTAAACAAATATTTTGAGTATTGAAAATTGGTAAATAATTATGTATAAATAAATATTAAAAAATGATAAATTCCATAAAAAATGAATATTATAAACAAATAATCAACAATGAACAAGATAATATTAAAATTAAATAAATAAAATTAAATAAATAAAAAAATTAAAAATTGAATTCATAACCTCTACATGGATTACAAAAACATATAAAAAATATTCAAAAATGAATAAAAATGTAACATTAATTATATAAATATCAAAGTTATTAAAATGAATTATATTAATTATAAAAATATTAATAATTAAATTAAATCAAATTAAATTAAATACACACACATATATTCAAAATGAACAAATTAAAATAAATTAATATTAAAAAATAAAAATTAAAAAATAATACTAAAAATGAAGAGATATTAAAAATAGTAATATTAAATCAACAATCATACATAGGAACATATAAAAATATACACATAACATAGATACATATGTTGAAAAACACACACACAAATTTATGCATGTAAATATATTTTAAATTATTTAATATCGATAAAAATATATATTTAAATGAATATATTCACTTATATATTATATAATTATTTAAATAAAATAAAATAATTTCATATTTTTTTAATTATATACAAATTTTTCAATTAATTTCAATGTATATAATATTAAAAAAATTTACTAATATAATTTGAATGTTTTTTATATATAAAATTATGAAAATAACATTCATTTTTAATTAAAATTTATATAAATAAAATTTATATATTATATTTTCTTATATATACTCATTGTAATATAAATATCATTTAAATAAATAAATAAATATATATATATCAAATTACTCATTATGACCATTATCCGCGCTAAAAAAATGGATCGATAAAATTATGACTTTTATCATTGCTAAAAAGGAGCTTATAAATGTTATAATTTTATTAGCACTAGAAAAAACACTCAGAAAGGGTACCGTTTTATAATTGTTTTTCCTAGTGCTGATATAAGTTAGCATTATCTGCTCTTTTTGTGAGTGCTGATAAATGAGGCCCCTTTATCAGTGTTTTTTCTTCTAATGTTGATAAAGGCCATAATTATATATCGCACAATCTATGGTAGTGAAAAAGAACCCAAAATACACACTATGATTTTTTCTAGCACATACCTAATAATAAAAGTCAATTATATAAAAATTTACTAAAATTAATCTACTAACTATGTTAATTGAAACCCTTTCTTCTAAATTATTATAATAATGAAAAATGGAAATCCTAGAAAGAGAAATAATTATATAACTGATAGCGAACAACCAATTTTTATAAAAAGGGTATAACCCCGCAATCCAGTGAAATGTCAAACTCAAAGTCTGATAATTTCTAGAAATCATGCCACAATTCCATTATTTTAGAGTCAATCTCACAGTTAAGATTTATGATTGCACTAGGTTTTCCCATTTGGAATTCAAAAATGGCTGGAGGACCATGGCCAGAATGTCCATTAGTAGGTGGAAATTAGCTCATAATCTAGGCACATCATCGTAAACATATCTATTTGCACCAATCTAAAAAAAATTAAGGCCTTGTATGATATTACGAGAACAAAAATGAAAAAATCACATAACTTATCAACATCCTTTTGAAGGAAGTCCCCACATATCCTTGCATCCACACAGTATCTCACCTTATCTTAAGTCATTTTGGGTAAAACTGGACTTAAACATAAGCACATTAGAAGTCCACCTAATACATTCATTTTGAATGAGAAAAAGAAAAACCACTAAGTCCAAAGTCCACTCTCATAATATTTCAGTATTGAGTTTTTATAATATTTATATATTTAGATATGGGTTTGAATATGTCAATAGTTCAAAAACTAAAACATACCCATGTCACGACAATTCATTTCCATGGGGTAAAGTATGATCAATTAGATTAAAACTAGTCTGAATACCATGAATTACAACACCAAAACTCTAGATATTACATTATTAAATTTAGAATATCAGTTATCACATATCTTCCAAACACACATGGTAATCAAAAATAAATAAAATAAAATAACTATAGAAAATGGATTATTCTCTAAAAATTGCCGTACTTGGGAGAATGGTAACCAAAGGTGACAAGGACACAAGTAGAATGGAGGTGTGTAGCCATGTTAGGAGCTTGATTTGACATATCAAATTCTGTAATATTGGAAATTTCACCATCGAAAACATTGAAAATACCTTACCTGATTCAATGATGTATAAAAGATTGTTGTACTTTCTCATAGAGATATTAAATCCCTCTATCATCACCTATGATGATTTTAATCCATTGTTCGTAGGAAAGAACAAGGATGTATTTTTCTCCTTCTACACCTTTCCACCCTATCATAACAAACCCAAATGCTGAAATATAGAACATTGAGAGATAATTAAATATGGGAAAATAGAAAATTTTGATTCATGACATTCCATGAATAATTTCTTGAAGATATCTATGGGATACATATTCAAAGATGAGAATACAATCATTTCGGTCAACATAATATCTAATTAGTTATTCAATATGATCATGTTTTAGCTTTGATACCACAAAATCCTATAGTGAAATAATTTTAATCAATAAATAACATCAATTGTAATAAGAAGTTTAATGTACCAAAGAAATTTAAATTCTGGTCAAATAAACCTGGACTATTAACTCACCATCTTCTTGCATGCTAACATCTAACTTTTTAAGTTTCTTATATTTCCCACTTTAAAGGAAACTATAATATAATTTTCCAAAATAACCATCCATGGTTAAATATTTTGACCCAAAGTCATTCATTGAACCTTTTATTTAATCATACGTAATTTCAGGGATCATGTTGGGCTCGAATCCTACAGTTTTGGTGGCTCGACAGCCTCTATAATTTTCTATTAAAGAAAAAAAATATAATGTTACAGCTAAAACTGTTTTTTGTGTTTTTGAAAACCATGAACAATAATATAAACCAAGATTTAATGTAAAACATAACTGCTAACAAGATAATGAAATAAGGGGAAAATGGATATCTTGATAAAAATAATAATATATAGTTGAGCGGTTAAAAGTTTTTAAGATGATAAACAATGAATGATAAGAATAAAAAATAAGATATTGCATTTAGGAATAGGGAAATCTGTAATAGGTTCACCACTTTCAAAAACAATTTTCTCTCTCTCCCTATAGAACACATCCACAAAATCTTTAATCAATAAGTCTGTCTGCATATGAAGAACACTATAAAAAACCTCTTTAACATGATTTTTTCATTTTATAAAAAACCCTCCCTCACCCATTAATTGTAGTTTCCACTTTCATTTATTTTACCATTCATTGTAGTTTCCACTTTCATTTGTTTTACCATTCATTGTAGTTTCCACTTTCATTTATCTTACAATGTTATGTTTTGTATGAAATATAAACAACATATTTTTCATTTTAGAGACAAAAAACATTCCATCACCCATTATATTTCACATCTCATGCCAAATAAATGGGAAAAATTAAAATAATGATCTAACATGCTACAGAGGGAGTGGGAAATTTTTTCATTGAGTAAAAAAATACAAAATAAAATGAAAACAATACATGCACAATACATATAAAATTCGTTATATATGATTAATTTAAATGTTATCCCAAAATGTGAATTCCCTGTCATTTTGTAATTAACAACTTGAGAAGGGGAAAAATTTGAACTGGAATCTTGAATATTTTATTCAAATAAAAACATAGAATGGAAATCAAAATAGCACACATACATAAAACAACAAAAAATACATTCTTTAACATTAGGATCAACCATCAATTTACTTTTATAAAAATAAAAATAAATTAACCATTCATATAGTAGCATCGAATAAACCACATAATTTTAATCGAAATATTAATTTAAAATTGAATCAATCATCTAAACAAGAAAATTTTGATTAAAGTAATGAAAAAAAAATCAAAATCAACAATAATATGCCATATGAATTTTTTAGAATGTGTGAACCGCCAACATCACCAGTGTAGTGAAGAACATCTTTTTCACAGCAAACAAATTAGATCATGGTGTATTCTGGAAAATAACTCTGTTATAGAGTTCTCAATCCCAGGGGAAAATAAAAAGATCTATGGGATGCGTATTAAACAAATCTAAAACATTATAATGGAGATCTCACCCCTAACACTTCCATTTATAGGTAACCAAAATACGGTTGGGCCACAATTCACTGGGGAGGAGCTCAGTTTCATAAAAGGGGAATGAATGTGAGAGGGTGTCATGTTGAATGGGTTAAGAAATAGTTCTTTTTCAAAATAAATAATAGGAGGATGATTTAAGTAACCTGACATGTCTGGTATCGCACACCTTCCTAGGGTGAAATTTCGAATATCTTCCCCCCCTGAACTCCACTTTTCCCACCTCTAGTGTTATTCTCCTCTAGTGATGTCTCACATAGAACAAACCCCTCTCCCTTGACTTACATCGCATTATAACACATTCTTCATGAAGATACTCAGAGCACATCGCACACCAGAGTGACACCCCTCAACTGATCATAACACATGGGATTTGGACATGGCGACTAAAGTTTATTATTTATTCCCCATAAATTCATCTCCTGACCCACCAATGCTGATAAAGACAAAAGTGAGTTTTTTCTATGATTTTAGTGGGATAGGGTGCCTGAGTTTTTTTGTATGTTATCTATTTATATATTATTATTATTTTTTGTGGTTTTATAACTAAATTAATGTGAACTAATACATGTATTTTTTATTTATTTATGATTATGTTAATTTGAATTGTTGGTCTCTTCTAGAATTGATATGAATTTTTAGGCAATAATGATTTCAATTTTATATTTTGAATTTAATTTTTGTATTGATAATAGCTATTCTAATGTGAATATGTGTAAATTATTGGGGTTTGTTTACTTTTTTGATTTCATGAATGTTGATTTCAGTTTACCAAATACTGATATGCTGTAATTTTTTCCTGATTGTGTTTTTTGGTTTGTTTCCATTATAATGGAAAACTCGTACCTCCAAACAAGGTGGGATGCTTAATTTATAGATGGTAAAAGGAATATTCCAGATGACCCACACTGATGTGGGATATGATTATGAAATAATATATACTATTCTTAACACTCACTCGTAAACTCAGAAATATATATTTATCATGCCTAACTTGTAACACAAAAATTGGGCACATGGTCCAGACACCCCTTATGGGAGAATATATACAAGTTGATCATTGGTGTGAACATGATCAAAGTTGATATTTATATTTTCAATTTTTTCTTAAATTAATTTACAATCAACGTCAATATAATTTTTCTCTCATGAAATACTGAATTTGTTTCAATATTGATAGCTTCTTGATTATCACACTAGCTATGTTCTAGTTTATTGGTCGTATACCTAATATCTTGAAAAAAATTTTATGACTAAATAATATCTATAGTCACATATTCTATGGCATGATAATTTGACTCTATCATTTTTTGGCATATAATCATCTACTTATTTTTTCTCCATGAGATCCAATTTCCTCCAAAAAAAATACCGCAAAACCAGACGTAGATCTCCTAGAATAGAGACATCTAGCAGAATTTGTATCATAAAATGTCTCAATATAAGTATTTCCAAGATAATAATACATAATACCTAAACTTGGTTCATTTTTCACATATATAAAAATATGATGAATAGCCTCCCATAGCATTTATGTGGAAGATTCCCTAAACTGTATCCCTTTTCTAACCACACATACAGTATCGGGTCGAGTCATCATCAAGTAGTTAAGATTCCCAACAAGTCATCAATATTTATTGGGAGATAGAAAAATGTCACAATTTTTTCAAGTGACCTTTTTTCATGTGTGAGGGATGATTCAATTGAGTTATATCAAGTTATTCCAATTTCATATAGTAAATTAGGAACATAATTTCCTTGATAGAGAAAACTTCTTTTATCTCATTTTGAGACCATAATTCCCCTGAAATATAATAGTGCACTCGAATCCTTTGTTTGAATATTTTTATAATGAAAATGCTTCATTCAACCAATGCAGGTAGCATCACATCAAGTAATAACAATGAAATGAACATATATCACCAAAATAATTCTTCATTATATATATTAATGACACAAAATAGAATAATCTTTTATGCTTGGGAACCTTTTAAATGTTTTTGGGGGTTCCCCTATGCGAGAGATGGTCCCCATGAAATAGCCTAAGATCTATCGGGTATTTTGGATCACAAAAATTCAAAATACAAAAATGTTTTTTATTTTTAGTTTATTAAATACAAACTGATATAGAGAAATAATAATGTTCAAAAATGCAATTCCATACATTAGGGATAAACTCAAATGATTTTCAAAGATTATAAGAAGGTCACAAAAGTAGTGTATAACTCACATAGTAGTGGATTTCAAAATATTAAAATATTTAAATGTTTATCATTAAAAATATATAATTTTTTTGTATGCATTGATTCAATAAACTAAAACTAGAAAGAATTTGAACTTGAATTTTTAAAATCAAATTTATTTCAAGAACTGAAAAACATATTCGTATACATGAAGAATATCATAGTACATGATATAATTACATACAAGAAAAAATGATGATAAATCATGAATAAATATAATACTCAACATCAACATGAATATAAACTACAAAATTCAACACCAGAATTTGAATTTACTCAAGAATCGCATATCAATAAACAATTTATAGGTTGAGTAAAAGTGAAAATGAAAAGTAGCAAAAGGGAAACTGAGAATTTGTGTTCTTTGGGCAATGGACCAAGTACACGAGGATAAACATTCATGGGTGTTTCTACTATGGAAGGAAAAAAGGAGAACAAGAAGGAAATAAAGGACCACAATAGAACACAACCTAAACTGGATAGGAAAATAAAAAATATGTGATAAATAAACAATAATAACCCACAATCTTAGAAAAAAAGATACAATGAAAACTATAAATGAACTGAGACCCCTTACCAGGGCTTAGTGTCACATTATAGATGAATAATCTTATGGTAGGGTGATGAAATTGTCTTTGCTGAGGTCAGCAAGTCTGATCCCCCAAAGTAAACATTTTTTTCTAGGTTGATCACTAAAAACCATTTTCTATGACCTCAAGCATGTCACCCACTATATAGGGACCATCTCTTAGCATACATGGATTTTACATCAATATTATAAATATTTATAACATTACAAAATTACTTGTTTGAGGACTATAGAAGTTTAGTGTCACTAGAAATTGGGGAAACATTCTTCTAATTTAGTAAAAGATCTTCAACATCTCCCACAAATATATTCCATTTAAGTAATAATCCATAAAATTGTTCTTTATAATTTGGGTAAATGAAACCTAATAAAGTGTGTGATTTTACGTTTAGTAAGGGTAAAAGATAAAAGGAGATACATAATCATATCCTGGTAATAAGTATAATAGAAAATGAACATAACAATTGAATATCATACCTTGCATGTCAAATATCACAATATTGAGTCATGGAATAAAGATTTTTATTTCATAAGATATGAAGCATAAGGTAATCATGAGAATTGTCCATGAAATCATAAAATTGTAATAAGACATGGAATTTTGAAAGGCACATTAATATATAAAATGATTTCTATAGTAGTCAAGGCTTATTTACAATGCCATATTAGTGGAACAGGTTCACTCACCAAACCATTTTATTTGTCAAGGTTCAATCCCAATACCATATTTGAGAACAAATTCCTTTACTAAACTGGGTTCACTCCCCGTTCTATCCATGTATTACTGAACTGGGTTCACTTCTGGTTCCTGTCATGTATTATTGTACTAGGTTCACCTCCCATTCCAACACAATGTTATTGAACTGAGTGTACTACTCATTCCAACACTATTTTATTAAATCATAAACACTACTCTTTCTAACAATATATTATTGAACTGATTTTACTTCTCATTCTAGTCCTTTCTAACTCTCGAGATATAAATATTTACCCAATATTTTAAAAGGAGATATAGGTCCCACCCATAACATAATGAAATGATACATATGTGTGACACAATATCATAAAATAATAAACATATCATAACCTGTGAAATGAAAATGTGTATGATAAACATATTATAACCTTTGTAAAAGAGATAGGTTTCTTAATAATTTCATCAAAGAATAAACTGTGAAATGAATCGGGTTTCATAAGAAATAATCATTTTAAAACTCGTGGTAGAGAAATTGGTTTCATAAATAACGTTACATTTTAAACATAAACTATTTAAAGAAGGAATATGAATGGTTCCCTTGGATCATATCCCCAATAAATCATAAACTATATCAAAGGATTCAATCATCGATGGAGAATAATTTAGAAAGATCAGTTGGATATTTTGTTATGAAAAACAAAATTTCTTTAAAAATAAAATTTTAAGACATGAATCATTTAAAAATACTTTTCTGTTTCATAAAACATCGAAAACATATAAAGAATGATTAAAAAAGTAATTTTAAACAATTATTTTTGAAAATAATATTTCTGCTTTAAAGACCACTTTTTAAATCAAAGAACATTTTGAAAGCCTTTTCCTTTAAAATAAACTTGAATAATTATAAAACATTTTTAAAAAAATTTAATTTTTTTTAAAACATAGAACATTTCTTAAATATTTTACCTTAAAAATAAGCTTAAAACATCATTTAAAAACATTTTTTGAACTTTTTTAATTTTTTTTTTGAATAAAACATATTTGTAACCGAAGAGAGAAATAGTGTGGTATTTTCATAAAATAATTTTATTATTTATCTTAAGTACTAAAAAGTGTAAAAATGGTTCCATTACATGAAGATATCATGAATGAACATAGTAGAATAATATTCATGAGAGTTCTTGAGATATGGATTTTGAGATTACATCAATGGAAGGATATTCATAAATAATCATGATAAATGATGAGATTGTAGCAATAGACTTTTACCACTTTGGTAAATTTGAATCATAATCCCCATGAGAGAATAAAATTAAATTAATCTTTAAAAATAAATAAAATAATTATATTCTTGGTTAAACATTTCAAAGGGGATTATATATACCTCGTAAAATAATATAGGGGTATAACTTAACATGTGTCTCAAAGAAGGCAAATTAAGAAAAAATCACCTTATCAATTTGATAGCTTTTTAACTATAAACCACATAAAAGAGAAACCATTATATTAATACACAAAATACATAAAATTTATGGATAATTTTCATACAATAAATTCATGGTATGTTTAAAAACTACATAAAAAATGAGTGGTGAATATGGCATAAGCCTCACAAAAATAAATGTGAGTCTATAAATCCCATTACTACTTGAGTAATTTTTGAATTTTGAGAGCCTAATATCATGAAATAAATGAAATATGTGATATAAAATTTCATATTTATGTATATATATAACATATAATAAATGGGAGGTGAATATGGCATATATCTCACGAATATAAAAAGTGATATCAAAATCCATTACTACTAGAGTAACATTTGAATAATGAGATCAATGAAATAATAAAATATGTTGAAACTTATAATATCATAAAATAAATTATAATCATGATATAACATGTCATAGGGTAGTATATACACCACACAACTTGAATAAGTGATGAATATTGCATATATCTCACGAAAATAAAAGTGAGATGAGAAATCGTCGTACCTTATGTCTTGAATTCCTTCAAACACATTCAAAATTCATGTATAAAAAATATATGTTTATTATAAATAAACCACATAACCATTTTCTTATATGTTATATAGTATATGAATTTTATGTCTTTATATTACCTATTTATTAACATTTCCATGTTAATGATACATTTTGGGTAATATCCGCTTTGTTTTTCATATAAGTTTTGAATTTTTATTCTTGATTCTCTTACTTAGATGATGATTTAATTATTTAAATAATGTAATTTTTTTTAATATCATCTATATCTAGTATATAATTATTTATAATAATCTATAAAAAATAGAAATATGAAATTAAATACACCGTTCCTAGAGACGGTAGGTCATACGTACGCATGAATGCAGTCTCCAATTTCTTGTCATACTGAAAGAAATAAAGTGAAAAATATATATGAATATATATATTATAATTAAATTAGAATTATTATTTCATATATATCATATATGATTACTAAACCAATACTTAATACATTTTATGTAATGTGTGAACGAATCATGTCGTGTTGAGGAGGCAGTAGTCCACAAATCCTCAAACAAAGTTATCATATTCCCACAAAATGGAAATCAGAGAGGTATGTGCAATATAATAATTACATAGGAATAAATAATTAAAAAATATCATGTATATAATATAGAAAACAGTAATTCCATAATTATTCACGTTTTTAAAATGTGGTAATTTAATAACAGACAACATTAGTTTGAGAGGCGGTAGTCCTCCATACACAAGAATGATGATTATGTATCTCATTTCATTGAAGTGTGTGAAGGTGTAGGTAATACCCTTAAAATAATAATATATCAGTTTATTTATAATACTAAGGTTATCATATAATCATGTAATAATAATAATTAAATGGGTGGAGAAATAAATAAAACAAGAGTGCTCGTTAAAGAATGTTGCCTCTTCTTTGGGTAACTTCTTTTGGTTTTCACCAAAGGACTTACATGGTTTGATTTCTAAATAAACATTATCTTATTAGAATAATTTAGGGATATTGGGGAGCTATTTAGGCTGGTAATGGAAAAACCTAAGCTGTTTGAGTGGTGTGAATAATTGGGAGAGGTGGTGGCCTTTTATAAGGGAGTGAGAGGAGACACATGACCTTTTTGAAAACAAGCTATGAATACACACTTCTTTACCTAAAAAATTCTATAAAAAGACAATATAACAAATTTTATAAGTCTTAAGATCGAAATAAATCCATTAAATGGGTTTTGGATAACTATATAGTTTATTTTGTACATTATATTTAAGGGTTAGTCCCTTGTTAGGGTAGTATTTCTCTTAATCGCTATAATTAATTTTAATTGATTTCACTAATATTTTTGGTCAAGAATTAATATTACTTTATTAGTAATTATTAATATTTATGATTATTATTATGAAATAATTTTTTCCATATTATATTCACATAATTGGAATTAATTAATTTAAAATCAGTCCCACATATAGGATGACACAATTGGTTTTTTAGGTAATAATGTTTAAAAGATTAAAATATTTTTATAGTAAATTTTGATATTAAATTGAATAACATGACCTAAATTAGATTAATATATGTATAATTTAACTAAATATACTTTAAAAACAATTATTAATATGATTTAAAAATATAAATTATTTATAAGATAAATTTGTTTTCAATTAAAAGCTAGTATTTTTCAATATTCATCAAAAAATAAAGCTTCTCAAAAAATACCAAAACATATACCTAAGATAATTTTGAAATTAATAATTAAAAAATAAAGATCATTTATTGAAATATAATTTATAACAGTGTCAAAAATTGGATTTAAAATAGTTCCATCATTAAAAGGTGGTAAAATTTCCTTCTAGAAAAAATATATCACTTTATACAAAAATTTGATTTATTCTTATCTCTTTTATAAAAAAACACATAAGATTAAAATTAAATTTTTTATTATATATATATATATATTTCATTAAAATAATTTATCACAAGTATTTTATTTAAATTTTTAAGGTAAAATCATTTTTATTATTTCAATATATTTTTCCAGCAAAATATTTCCTATATTTTCAAAGGGGTTTTATTTTCATTTTTAGTTAATTGGGAACCAAATAATTCATCTTATACACATTTGTAAACTATCTTTTCATTATTTAATTAATCAAATTCACAAATTCCATTCCAATGGCTAGGTGACCACCATATTATAATAATATTATTATTAATTGTATAATACAGTGTGGTAAAACTATATCTTCCGCATAACATAAGCTATCAAAAGAAACAAAACATTGTGTGAAACATAAGCCATAAATAGTTTTGTATGTTTGGAAAGATAATCTATATTTTTCACGTAGTTAATTCATAGCTTGGTTTTTCCAATAAATCAAGCATGAATTGGTGTAGTGTTCAATAAAAGTCAATAATGAAATTTTTTTTATTCAAAAAATAATAATTCATAAAAACTAGCTGTGTTACAATCTACCCCACTTAAAATGAATTTCTCCCCCTAAATTGTTTTATGTCATAAAAGTTTTGATACTTTAAATTTCCTTTCATAGTAATTCTTGTTGAAAAAAATACTAAAACATCCTTTAAAAAGGGAATGTTGGAAATATAATGGTTACCTATAGTAACTCGTAACTAGGTTTCCACATAAGTGAACATAGGTGATGATTTGGACATTTAAGAAAAGTGTAAATAATTATATAGATAAATAAATATCTCAAATAACATTAATGTGGTTGATCTAGAAAATGTTTGTGTGCAAAAAACTATAACCCAATTAGGCATGAAGAAATAATTTATTTCATAAATTTAATGACAAAAAGAAATTTTTTACTTCAATATCCTTTTAAAATTTTAATGAATTTTCATTACAAGAAATATTTTATTTATTAAATTTCATAAGAATAATATCACCCTTTACTTATTCATTGATCAATTTGTAATTAATTTCATAATAAATGAAATGAAGGTCAATTTTTTATCCCTAAATCAATAACTGATCATGAGATCCATAAATTGAATGATTTGTTATACCATCTGTCATTAGTTTTCATAATATAAAAATGGTTATCATAGGTTAAACAATATTCATAAATGTCAGAAAGTAGGTCACTAAATTTCTAAAAATCCATTCAACATTGATCCCCCAAACATCATAAAGTAACTCTTGGTTGTCACATACCAAACATGTGAATGCCTTTATCATTTATTCTCTTCAAAAATGGTAATAACCTGAATTACCATAAAAAAAATATTGAAAGAATGCATGCTTTCTTATACGAAAAATTATTGGAGATATTCTTTAAATCCAACAAAAGGTTATAAACTTAATCCATGATAACATATAAAACTTTTTCCCCAAATCAATAATTAGTTCCATTGTAATAAATACTAACAATTTTTTATCCATGTCAATTATATCTTCATCCATGTAAAACAATATTTTCTCAATATCCAAAACACATTAATGGTTTCCTTCTTTTAAAAAAATATAAAATTTTCATTAAATCGCTTTTATATGTAATATGAATCATTCAACATATCCATTTAAATCCTTAATTAAAAACAAATAATTCATGATTCAAATAATATTATTCTTAAATTCCAATAAATATACACATTAATCATCCAACATTATTCTTAAACTATTACATGGGCTTCATCATATTATTCCTTAATACATCTTTCCTATAATATAAAATATGAATTATGTATTACAGTTCCACAACCTCAATTTAATTTCGCATCTAATTTTTAATGTATACAGTACTGACAATACATCCCTTACATTTAAAATGGAATTTGAAGTATTTTATATTATACATTATAACCAACACTTGTGCTACCATCCTAATTATCTTCAAGATATTTCCTCTCAGGATACTGATTTTCATAATTCACATACATTTCACATCTAAAACATTCATTGCTAACCTAGTTCCTTCTAGTTCCCGATATTGACTAAGAACAGAAATAAAAGTGTGAGAAACACGTATCATATCAGAAAACCACACAATCATTTAAATTTACTTATAGGATGTCTAAATCACATCACTTTCTTTTCAATATATAACAACCTATGTTTATCCTTAGATACATCCCTATAAATATCCTTAGAAATATCCATAGGGATAACACTAAATTTTTATCATCCTAGTTCCCAAAGGTTGGCTAAATATTTCATTTTATACCAACTATAGTGACCTAGGATTAACATACATGAATATTACATCATTTTAGATGAATAATCTGCACAGTAAAAAATTTCATGCCCAAGGACCTTAATATGTTAATTTTTTTGGATACTGGGAAAACATTCTTATAATTTGTTGGACTATCATCAACATATCGAATAAAGATCTCCCTCTTTATCATTCCTACTTAAAACCTTTTTTCATAACCATAGGAAAAGAAACATCAGAAATAGTGAGCTCATATACTCAGTAAGGGTAAAGAAATAAAGTAGATACATTAGCATAACATGGGAATAAGGGTATGATAATGTGATCATAAAATTTGAAGATCATACCCAACATATTGAAGATCATAATCATAATTTGTGGCTTAAATATTGGTAGTTCATAAAACATGAATCATAATAGAATCATGATCATAAGTCATGGGAGCATACCATAGGAAAAAGACTTGTAATTATGGAGGACGTATAAAAATAGTAAATGATTTTCATATTAGTAAATAATTATTTAAATGGACATATTAGTGGAATGGTTTCACTCCCCAAACCAACTTAGTACTCAAGGTTCACTTCAAAGACTGTCTTAGTGTAAAAATCCCTTTATTGAATCGGGTTATCTCCCCATTCCCTCCCTCTATTACTGAAATCGGTTCACTTCCCATTTCTACCCAATATTACTGAACTAGGTTCACATCCCATTCCAATCATGTATTAATAAACTTATTACACTCCTTGTTCCATCCATGTATTATAGAAATGAGTTCACCCCTCATTCTAGCCATGTATTACTAATATAAGATCACTTCATGTTCCAATGCTTTCTATATCATTAGATATAAATCATTACCCAATGCATTGGAGGGAGATATTGTTTCCACCCTTTACATAACTAAAGCATACATGTGTGTAACACAAGATCATAAAACATTAAACATATCATAACCCATGAAATTAAAATGGGAATTGTAAACATATCATAACTTGTGGAAAAGAGACAGGTTTATTAATCATTTCATCATATTATAACCCATGAAAGAAAGTGGATTTTATAAGTATTTGTCATGGTAAAACACACAGAATAGAAATTAGTTTCATAAGAAACAAGATATCTTAATCATAAACCATTCAAAGAATGAATATGAACGTTGCCATGGGATCATATCCCATAAAAAATAAACTATATCAAAGGATATCATCATAGATAGAGATGGATTTTGAAATATCACTTATATAATTCCTTAATAAAAATATCCGTTATTTTAAAATCAATTTTTAAGACATAAAACATTTTCAAAAGTCATTTTTCATCCAATAGCACTTTGAAAACTTATGAAGTATTCTTTAAAAAAATCATTTACAACACTTATTGGGAAAAATATCCTTTCTTATTTGAAAAAATCTTTTCAAATAATATAAAATTTTGAAAAATAAATCTATAAAATTGTAATGACCCCGACTCCAGTATCTTAGAGATGGTGCTTTACATAATTACAATAGCATAAGATACACGAAATTTCATCCCAAGGGACTGAATAGTTTACTAGTCTTGGTAACATAGATACATATTTGAAATTCAAATTAAATTTTGGACATAAAAATAAAAAATTATTTTCTTTGAGAACACTATTATTCCCTTTAGCATGACCCTGTATATTAATTGTAATAAAATTCTTGGAAACCTAGGGAAAATCATAAGAAAGTGGTGAGCATAGATTCTTTGGAAAGGTTAAGTACAATGGAAGCTATCATAAATAAATAATGTATAATCATCATGTAAAGGTAAATAATTTAGCACACATGCCATGTAATCAGTAAACTGAGAATAAAAATAAATACATATATTTTTTACTGTGAACATATTTGGGATAATATTAAATGAATTCATAATGAAATTCTTATTTATTGGGTGTCATGTATCTGTAACATGAACCACTACTATCAAGACCCATCAAAAGAAATTATAATCATTATGGGTAAAAACCCATTGAATTAGGACACATTATTCATTTCATGGTACTATATATGCATTGAGGGTATATATATAATTGGGCCCCACGTGTGCCTGCATGTCTGTAACATTCCACATAAATCAAATATACGATTTAAAAACATATTTATAAATAAAAGTTTCTCATTCCACATTGAAACATTTAAATTATAAGACCCATTAAAGAAAAAAATTTAAAAAATATTAAACAAAATGAATATGATATTTTATGTAAAAGGGGATGTATATACACCTCATAAATTTTGGTGGGTGTATAACATCAAAACATACCTCAATAAAAGGATATTTAGATGAAGTCCCTTAAAATATCATTCTGATGATGAAATATGTCAATTATGTTTATTCTCTATAAATCCACTTAAAACAAGTGCAAATACAACCTTAGATAATAAAAATTCATTTCCCACATAACCATAGCATGAAATAATCAATGAAATAGAATATTAACCCAATGATTTAAAATTGAGTTAGGAAATCCCTTACCACTTGTAATCAGACGAATCATATGCCCCATAAAACTAATAATTATCAAATGAATTATTTAATATGACAAATAAAATAAGATTCATGATATGATATATCAAAGGGTAGTAAATACAACACACTAAAGTATTAAGTGGTGAATAATTCATATATCTCATAGAAGTAAATATGAGATTAGAAAACCATTTCCTCACGCTTCCCTTTAGTGTAGTGTTATTTAACCTCACGTATAATGGTTTAAATAATTTTATTAACATATTAATGAGCTATATTCATATTTTTAATATAGTATGAGATGATTTTATAAATTCTTATGTCCCATTTATTAACAATATTTCAATATTTTCATGATTTTGGGTGTTTTTATTTCAACATTTCATGGATGGTTTTACCTATATAAAATTATCAATGTTCCTATAAAATGGAATTAAAAATCCAGAAGTGTAATGAAATAGTATTAATGAACATATATGAGTAAAAAGGGTCTAATATAATATTTTTTCTAAAATGAGGATGATTTATTAGATAAAATATTAATGATAAATGATTATTTTATTTTGGTAGTTTTTTCGAACACCATGAACTAGTTTTATTTTACTTAATATTTTGATTATATATCAGCTATAGAACATTAAATAGAATATTATATACATATTAAATTATTATTTAACCATAATAATATTTTTATGATCATCCATGATGGAAGTAATTTAAAAAATAACAAAAACATTATTCATAGAGGTGAATAATCGATAAAACATGGACAATAGTTTCATTTCTTTGAAAAAGATGAGGTAATAAAAGGGATGGATATAATATATTACATTATACATATAAAATTTCCATATTTACGTGATTATGGAATTATTATTCCCTTATCGATTAATTATATGGGTGTTTTGTGAAAATTACCTCTTGGATATCACCTCCTTGAAGGACCCCTTGAAGAACATGGATTTGGTATTTTGGGGAGACTATAAGAACATCAATGTAGTTAGAGTTAGTTTGAGAGGTTTTAGTATATATTTTTGGATCTTATATTTTTGTGAGTCGAAATGGGGTGGTGAGGGTGGTATTTATATGTGAGGAGAGTTGGGTTTAAGTGATTAAAATAATAAATTTTTAATAAATAAAGACAACCACCTTGAGGTGACATTAATCTAAATGAATTATTTTATTAATTAATGTTTTATAGGGTCTTTAGGGTTTATTAATACCTAAAACATAAATTAGAAGTTTTATTTTTAGTAACTTTATTCTTTTTTCCTTTTAACTTTAACCCTATTAATTATTTTCCCTATACCGCCGTAAATAGTTTTTTTACCATAGTAAATTTTTTATTTATAAAAATTAAAATTGCCTTAAAAACTAATTTGGACCTTATAATTCCAAATATTTAATCTATTTTACAAAATTAAATTAACATAATAGGAAAAAATAAATTTAAAATTAATCCTACAGACACAACGAGAAGAGGATTTTTAAAGTGAAAATTTCGAAATTGGGACGTGATTTTAAAACCAGTTACAATGTGAAATTCAATCCAATGGAATAAATTGATTTTTTTATTTATAATTTAAATATTTATACTTGAAAAAAAATTTAAAATATAATTTAACTATATAAATAAATTATATGAAAAAGAAGTTTTCAATTAAAAGTAAATATTTTTCACTATTAAATGAAAAATGAAACTTTTCTGAAAATTACCAAAATTTCCACATAAAATGATTTTAATAGTAAAATTTAAAAAATTAATTTAATTTTTCAAATAAAACATATATAAGTTCCCAAATTTATATTTATAGTACATGCGCCATAAAAAGGTGGAAAAACTACCTTTCGAAAAATAGCTTGTTATGATTAAGATTGGATTTATTCTTATCTTAAGGATATAAAAAATATTGAATGGATTTAAAAACATTTTATTACATATATAACATATAAATGTTATTAATATATTTCAATAATAGTGATATATTTAATTTAGTATGATGAAATGTCATTTTGGGCATAAAAATTATTTTTTTATAAAAATATATTTTTTGTGTTCAATTGGTTCTCATTTTTATTTCTAATTAATTGGTAAAAAATGAATTAATTTTAGAGAAATTTTTAATCTATATTTTTATACATTATTTAATACCATTAATCCCCTCAATTCAAATTTCTTTGTGATAAATATCACAATTAAATAATTTAATTTATTCATTTGATAGTGCTCGGTGTTCTGTGTAATATAAGTTATCCAATAAATTGAATTTATTTAAGAGGATACATACCATAAAATATTTGGGTGTTAAGAAAATAACTTTTAAAAATTATAAAGAAAAATTTTAAAACAAATTTTAAAAATTTTAAAATGTAAAACATAATTATAAACCTTTTTTGGGAAATGAGCTTTAATGATAATTTAAAAACTTTTTGGATTTTTTTAACAACATTTTTGAATAAAATATTCTCCTAAATGAAGGGATAGTTAAATTCATAATTTCATAAAAACATTTTCATAATTATATTAATTACCAAATATTGTAAAAATGGTACCCTTACATGAATATATATTTAATAACCAAAAGAAAATATAATTCATGCATGTTCTTGAGAAATTGATCATAATATTTAATCAATGGAAACATAATCCCATACAATCCTGATAAACAATGAGATTGTAACAATATACTCTAACCACATTGGTAACTTTGAATAATAGTTCCCATGAGAGAATAAAATTTAATTAATCTTTAAATTTCATGAAAATAATTATGTTAATGAAACAAAATATAAAAGGGAATTATATGCACCTCGTAAAAGAATATTGGTGTATATCATAACTTGTGTCTCAAGGAAAGAAAATTGAGATAAAATCACCTTACAAATTTGGTTACTATATAACCATAGACCCTATAAAATATATACCAAAAAATTGATATGTAAATAACCATATATTTAATTATAATTACCATAGAATAACTTCATGTGAATTATATACACCAAACAACAGAAAAGAGTGGTAAATATAGAATTAGTCTCTCAAAAATAAAAGTGAGACTAGAAATAAAATTACTACTTGAGTAACAATTTAATCATGATAAATATGAAAAAATAATATCAATTGAAAATTTTAATTTCATGAAATAAAGGAAATTAATGATATAACATGTCATAGGGAAGTATATACACCACATAAATGAATTGGGTGGTGAATATTGCATGTATCTCACATATATAAAAAGTGAGATGAAATTAATAGAGTAACATTTGAATTGTGATATGTGTAAAATAATAACATTAATTAAATATTTTAATAACATTAAATAAAGTAAATTTATGATATAACATGTTATAGGGGAGTATATAGACCACACAATAAGAATAAGTGGTGAATATAGCATAAATATCATAGATATAAAAGTGAGATGAGAAAACCCATTACCTTAAGTCTTGACTTTATCTATACACATTCCAGACTCCTATATAATAAATATATGTCTATTATAAATATAAAATAATGAAATATTATTTTATCTAATAAAATATATTATTTTATTTTGACATTATATTACCCTTTTATTAACAATTTCATGTTATGTTATGTTTGAGGAAATATCCACATAGTATTTTGAATATATTTTGACTTTTTATTATTGATCCTCTTACTTAGATAATGATTTAATTAGTTAGATAATGTATGAATTTATATAAATATAATATATATTCATTAAATATGTTTTTTATAATAATATACACAATATAGAAATGTGAAATGAAATACACCATTCATGGAGATGGTAGGTCGTATATACGTCTGAGCATTGTTTCTGTTTTATTATCATATTGAAAGAAATAAAAAACGAAATATATATATATATAATAATTAAATTATATCAAACCCATAATTAATAAATTCCTTGAAAATTGTGAATGAATCAAATTGCTTTGAGGAGGTGGTTGTCCACCCGTCCACAAACTGAGTTATCGTATTCCCATAAAATGGAAATCTTGAAGTTATGTGTTATATAATAATTACATAAAAATAAATACATAATAAATATCATATATATCATATTAAAATATTATTTAAATCATTATTTCCAACCTTGAAATGTGGTAATCAAAGAATGAACAACATCATTTCGTGAGGCAGTAGTCTGTCGTACACACGAATGATGATTGTGTATCCCATTTGATGGAAGTGTGCCAAGTTATTGGTCATAAAATTATCATAACAAAATATAAGTATGTTTAGAATCATTATGTTATTATATAATCATGTAATAATTATAATTTAATTGGTGGAGAAGGAAATAAAACGAGTGTTCTCATTGAAGAATGTTATATCTTCTTCAGGTAGCTCTTTTTGGTTTGCACCAAAGGACTTACTTGGTTTGATTTATGATCAAATTGATGATTCTGGGATGTATTTAGTAATTTTGGGGAGATATTTCAGTAGTTAATATCCAAACATATGTTTTTTGAGAGGTTTTAAGAAAGGGGAGAGGTGGTGGCCCTTTTTAAGGGAGGAAGAGGACACAATTGAAATTTGTGAAAACAAGTTAAGTGTGAACACATTTATACCTAAAAAAAGTCTTAAACAACACAAAACAATATGTAATATAAGTTTGGTGGCCTAAATAATTCCATCCTATGGGTTTTATAAAAACTTTTATGTCCTTTTAGACCTTATTTTTAAGGTTTATTCCCTTACTAAGCTAATTTTTCTCTTAATAACTGTAATTAATTTTAATTGGTTTCACATATATTTTTAGTAAAAAATTAATTTAACAATATTAGATTTTATAAATTATTATGAATTAAAATATTTAATCCATATTTTAAAATTATAATCACATATGAGGTATATATTAATTCAAAACTAATCTCGTAGGTGGGATGAAACAACATGTTTTTCTAGTGAAAATGTTTAGAAGATTGAAATATTTTTTTATACAATTTTATTTTTATATTGATACAAATGACCTAAATTAGATTAATTTTTGTAAAATTAATCTAAAAACACTTTAAACCCAATTATAAATTTAATCAATCACTATAAATTATCTGGATGAAAAAACAGTTTTTAATCAAAAGCTAGTATTTTTCACTATTCATCAAAAAATAAAACTTCAAAGAAAAATTAAAAATATTCTCCCAAATATAATTTTGATGATATAGTTTGAAAAATAAAATTTATTTTATCAGATATAATTTATAAAATTTTAAAAAAAATGTATTTAAAATACGTTAGCCATTTAAGGGTAGCAAAATTACCTTTTTTTAAATCTCTAAATTTATACATAAAATTTGATTTATTTTTATCCCTTATCTAAAAAACCACATATTATTAATGATAAATAGTTTAATTAAGATAATATACAGATATAAATCATTAAAATAATTTTTTAAAAGTGGTTTAATTAATTTTCTTTAAGGTAAAACATGTTTGATTGAATAAATATAGTTTTCTAGCAAAGGAATTATTATATTTTAAAAAGGTTTTAATTTTCATTTCTAGTGAATTAGAAACCAATTAATTCATCTTATATACATGCGTAAACAATATATTAATAATTTAGTTAATCATATTTATAACCAATATTCAAATGTTTAGGTGACAACTATATTATTTTAATAATAACATTAATAGTATATTATAGTTTTGTAAAACTAGGTCTTCCAGGTAACGCAATATATTGAAGGAACTCAACATTGTGTGTAACATAATCCAGATATATTTTTTCATGTACAAAAAGATAATATATTTGTTTCATGTAGGGAATTATTTTCATGTAGTTGTGTATAAAATGAGCATAACATGGTGTAACATGTAGTGCAACTCATTAAATAAATTTAATTTTTTAGAAAAAAAAATCATAAAAATAGGGGTGTACACTGTAGATCCAAGAACAAGAATTGTTTTCCAAGTCACTTTTTTAGATGTGGCATTTCCACTGTTCAAGTCCACACAAATAAGAATCTTCTTCCTATGAGTGCAAGATTGAGCACTATTGTCTATAGTCATGGTCGATCTCAATGTGCATCAACATAAAGGTGTCAAGGGATTATCTAACATAATTAATATAAATAGATAATGATGTATATTTCCTCTATTGTGACTCCTATATTGATCAATGATCATGTCTCTGATGTCGTGCTCCACTCTGGTCACTCTGAGGAAATTAGACCAAACCAGTGGGATGTCAATGCCCCTGAACTGATCATTTCCTTTGCTTAGGTTGCACTCTCTGACCTTGAACAGAACTAGGGATCACATTTATACCCTTCTCAAAAGATTCCATGTATAATGAAATATATTTTCAATCCAAGAACCATACTGTCATAAAAGGAATAGAAGGATGGTAAAAAAATCAAGGACAAGTCTACTGTGGAGGATTCTTGGGTGGTTCCCAAAAACCAAAACTTTGTAACAACCCGAATGTAAATATAATCTAGAAATTAATGTAATATTATAAGGTTATATTAAAATTAATGAAAAAATAATGAAATTTAATTAATAAAATACCCTGAATATAAAATTCAAAATTCTACACCTTGGTAATTCAAACCATGAAAATTTCAAATATTCTACAACATCACATTATACACCTTTCAAATTATAAACAAAACCACATGATTATTCTGAACAACATAACATCATCAACTTGGGAATATCATAAAAAGAAAACTAAAAGTTGTAAAATATCTATATGAATTTGGTCACACTGTTGGTCCAACTATCCCTAACATGTATCAACTGTGAGACATGCTTCTCAATGTTGAATGATATTAAAAACTACAAAACAAGTTCAAGATTTGAATAATTTTAAACAACTAAATGATAAAGGTAATATATCTACTTACCTAAGTTGAAATATAAGATGAATTCAATAAGAAAATATGAACTAGAAAATCACATGCTAACGGGTCCAAGAAACAGCTCATATGTGCCTGTAGAACATAAATAAATAGATAAGTACCATCCTCTAACAAAATAAATGGAAAATCAAAACATAGATAAATAAAAAATAATTAAAACATAGTACAAAACAATGTGATCATGAAAAATAAAGGAAAATGAATAATTAGAGAGATAATTCAGAGTAAAGGGAAAATATCAAAGATAAAGGCCTCCACCTAAGACCATAAAAACATAAGAGGACTGAAGGCACATTTACCATCATCTTTAAGCCAATACATGCGTCAATAAACAAAATCTAGATGACTCTCACCACAGGGCACCATAATATCCTTGAAAATATGGATTAAGAGTGATTTCAAATGATAACATAGTCTAAACAAAATACAAAAGGAGATATACTCAAAAAAAAATAGAAACTTCAGGGGAACGTGTATGTAGTCCCAACATCCTAGGACATCTCTAAGACAAGAGAGGAAAGGTGGGTAGTCAGTGAGAAAGCTAGTGGAAAACAATCCACATAATATCCACAAACTACCCAAGCATAAACACTGAACTCACTATAGGTCCCTTCCCAAAGCAGAGTCCTAATATATACAGAGGAACACAACCAGGAAAATATAATCCCCAATCCTAGAAAATCGATACATACTGGAGACAAAATATCATTCTAACACCTTACTGCTAACCAAATCTCAATTATAGGCCAACCTCATTCACAATCTATTTTTACCTCAAAACAAGAGGCACAGACATAAAATGTTTACCAAATAAATCTATAAGGATCAGTTTGGCCGAGAAAATAGAAAAATAGTAAGGAAAAACACTATAAAAAACAAAATGGCATTTCATCCTATGAGATCACATGACTAAGCTGAATGAATCAATCAAAGTATGATGAAATAGGTAAAATACCCTATAAAACATTTTAAAGTAATGAAAAATTGATTTCAAAATTTTAATAAAAAAATTAATCCCAATTAGGGTCTAACAACATTCGTTGCAAGGATTTACCCTATGTGAGAGATAGTCCCCATGAGATAGCCTTGGATCTGTTTGGTATATTTTTTCATCAAAATATTTTATATGAAAATGATGTTTATTTTTAGTTTATTACATGCAAACTGATGAAGAAAAATAATAAGGTTTAAAATTGAAATTCCATACATCATGAATAAACTCTAATGATTTTACAAGATTGGATAAAGGTCACATAGGTAGTGTATAATTCACATAGTAACATAATTTATAAAATTAAAACCTTTAAATTCTTCCCATTAAAAAATAGAAACATTATTTTGTATACACTGATTCAATAAACTAGAATTGGAAAGAAAGAGAAATATAATTTCCAGAATCACATTTATCTCTAGAATTTTCAAATATATTCATACACATTAACAATATCAAAATAAAATATTTAATGACATGGAATAAGTTATGGAGATAAATCAAGCATAAATATAATACTCAACATTAACTTCAATATAAACTATAAAATTCAATACCAGAAAATGAATTTATTCAAGAATCAAAGATGGATCAACAATATATAGGCTGAATAAAAGATTAAATGAAATATAGTAAAAATAAAATAGAGGATTTACATGCTTCATCTAATGGACTACATACACAAGGTAAAAATTTCATTAAAGTTTCCACTATGCAAGGACAAAAAATAATAAGAATGAAATAAAAGAAAGTAGAAGTACACAAGATAAAATGGATCAAAAATAGAAATAAGACACGGTGAATAAATAATAAGCTCACAAATGCTTATAAAAATATAAAAAGAAAATTTATAACATAACAGAGACCCACATATTAGGTTGTAGTGTCACTTTATCAATGAATAATCTTATGGTAGGGTGCTTAAATTTCCATCATCGAGTCTAGTAGGTCTGATCCTTCATGATCAAAGATTTTGTCTTGGTTTTTCACCACAAACCAGTTCCACAATCATTGATAATGTCACCCTATATGTAAAATAATAATAAAGAATTTTATAAGGAGTTTTATTATAATTCCTTAACACTATCTGAGTTTGCATATAAAAGAATCATCTCCTTCCCTATGAAAGATCGAGCACTATTTCCTATAGTCCTGGTCGATCACAATGTTTAGCAATAGAAAGGTATCAAGGGATAATCTAGCTTATTTCAAAGAAATTTATGATTATGGATACTACCTCCATAATTACTCCACTATAAAACAAGGATCATTTCATCAATATCATGTTCAACTTTGATCTCACTTAATAAATAGGTGTGGACTAATTGGATGTCAACACTACCAAACCAATCTTTTCCTTCACTTCTGTTGGCTCTCCAATGTCAAATAGATGTAGAGAGAACATTTATTCCCTTATCTAACATATCCCTAATTTAATAAGTCTATATTCAATTGAAGAGATAATAAATAATAAAATAAAGAGTAGGAAATTGAAAATTTGTAGGGATGGGTGTACAGTGGAGGATTGTTGAGAAGCTTATAAGAAATAGAACTGTGTAACAAATCTCAATGAAAATATATTCATAAAATAAATGTAATATTTAAATAGAAAATTAAAATTAATAAAATTTTCATGAAATTTTATTAAAAAATACTGTGTATATAAAATAAACAGTAAAGATAATAATAACAGCGCCAAAACATCGAAACAAAGCACAAGGCGACTGCTTGAGTCTGTACAGTGATAGATGAAGATGAAAAACCATGGAAGACCCCAACCAATAAAAAACCCCAGGTGGTTTCTCCATATATAATTATTCATTAATAAATCCATGAGGGAAAACAATTTTAATATCCAACTGATGGATATGCTAGTGAGAAGAGTGAATAAGAGAGATAAATAGGACAACCAAGGCCATCTCTTCCATTGAAGATATGGTGTCTAAATAATAAACTTCATATGTTTGCATATAAATATTTGAAAAAAGGAGAGACTTGAGATGATTAATATATCCATCAGCGTTGACACCTACTATATAGATCCTTTTAAAATCGGACACCTTCTTACCAAAAGGAATAGGGGAAATATCCTAATTATGGTTGGCGTACAGAGCCTGAATTTCATCCTACATAAACTAAAACTTCCTGGGATGAGATATGGCCTTAAAAATAGTGTTTGTTGTTGAGTGAGTATCTAGTGTCTCAATACCTTTAGAGGTAGTAAGATATAATCCATGATAAGACTCGAATGAGCGTCAAACTTTGCAATGTGTAATAAGAAACTTTTTTGATAGAACATCAGGAGTAAGTGAGTCATCATGTGTGGTAGAAACATCAGGTGGTAGGTTGGTAGGTTTCCTTGGTTGGTGAGTATATACCTAGAAATATCATGATCCAAAAACTTCACTAGGAAGAGAAAATAGTAGTGGTGTATCAAGACAATATGGTAAAATAACTTTAGAATTAGGAATAGTAGGTGGTGGTGGGAACTTAAGAATATAAATAATATATGATTAGACCAAGAAAACATTATATGTTATAACATAATGATGAAAATATATATGGAAGTATATATATCTTTACTGGGAGTGGTAATAACTAAAAATATTGATTTTATATTGTGCACTTAAAACATTGAAATTGAGGGACTGATATATCAAGCATAACACTCACAACAAAAAATGCATATGGGTAGGAAATGATGGATTTTTTTGGATATAAAGAATGGAAGGGTGAATCCCCATAAATAACAAATAAGGAATGTATATTAATATTATTGGTGGTCGTGTGAATGACATCACCCCAAAAAACATTTGTACCTTTCTTCTAAAAACATTTCTAGAGAAACTTCTAATAGATATGGTTCTATCATTTAGAAAAATGATTTTCGTAATGTTTTTTTTCTGCAAGAAGGTTGATGGATAATTCCATGATCATCTAGATAAAACTATAATGGTCCAAATAAATATTCAAGACCATTTTTAGAACAAAAATAATAATGTTTTGCAGAATACTGGGTGGTGATCTCTTAATAATAAGAGTGAAATAGGGTAAAGATATCAAATTATTTTCCAAAAAATATCCAAGAGTCATCCATGAAAAATAATAGATGGAAGTAATAAAAATTTTATAACCCCATTCAAATTGATTAGGACTAGGCCCCCATAAATAAAGAAAACCCAAATGTAAAAGAGTGGATGCATAAAGGATTTCTCAAGGAACATAGGTGGCCTAATGATTTTTTTCATAGTAGCATGAATCACATTCAAAAGAAAGAAGATGAACCATCTTTGAAAAAAGTTTATGAACAATGGGTGAAAGTGGATGATCAAGAATATAGAGAAGCATGAGGGAATGATCATAGGTGGTCGAACATGTAAGAGTTGGGGCCAAGTCAATCCCAAACACAACACCTTGAAGATTTCCACTAGCAAGCACCCGAGTTATCAAAGTATCTAAAAAATATTACCAAATAAGGTGACAATATGACCTGACAATATAATTCCTTTATATGTTTACGGAATGATAGTAAATTAAAAGGACAATAAGGATCAAATTCAATAGTAGATAGTGTAAAGCCAGGAGTAATTGTATGTAACTCACCAATAATTTGGTTTATAATTTTAAATAAATTATGTTATAAAAAATAATAAGTTAAAATTATGAGTTTCAATTATTAATAATTCTTATAAATAATTATAATTTATATATTTTAAATTAATTAATTAATATTCTAAAAAAACAAATACTATTTGACAATATTATTTTGTAAAATAATTTTTTAATATGAATATATTTAGTTGATTAATTTTTATCAATATATTATTTAATGAAATATATCAAGAATAATATATATTGAATATTATAATTATTCTGATAAATACTAAAGTGTGTAATGAATTTATTCACTTTTAATATGACACCCCAATATTTTATGGAATATTGATTCATAAATAATTTTAATTCATTAAATAGCTTATATGCACACAACACCGAGTCTCTATGAAATAACACTTTGTTATATTTTTAGCCTCTCCGTTAAACTTGATTTTTCTGCTTTTGTGATTTGAATTTTGAAAAATGGGAATACACTATTGTGATGAGTAAGTTTTTAGAGTCTAATTGGATTAACTCAATTTTTGGTCGATAGTAACTTGACCCGTATGAATGTTAATATAGATTTATAAATTTTAATGCCACCTATATGAATAGTAACATGACCCTTATGAATTGTAACATCACCAATTAAAGTATAAATAAAATTTAGATACACTATAAATGAGAGTGAATGTTTTAAAAATTAATAATTAAGTATAAGTATTTTTGTGAGTAATAAATATTTAATTATAATTTTAAATTAATAAATTGATTTAAAATAAAATTAATTTTCTTAAAATTAATTTTTAAATTAATATTTTGTTTTCCTATTATTTTATTATAATTTATTAAGTCCTTAGTTAATTTCTCACGTTGTTATAAAAACATTTTTAGTTTTAAAACTGTATTTTTTGAGTAAATTTTGATTTTATTTAAAAATAAATTTTCACATAATTATAAAATTATTTTGATAAAATAGTGTCAATTTTTTAATTATGCATGTCGAAAAATGTTTGGGGTGAATATGTGGGATTTTTCTAAAATACATGAAGTTTTGTGAAAAGTGAAATACGGTAATTTATGGTATATATAAATAAATGAATTTCTGCATCAAGATTCAATCATGGCTAATGTAAATGGCCATTTTTTGAACTCACATTTAATTATTACTATTTTTGTTCAAAAGAATAAATACTATTTCTTTCCTTGAGAAAAATAATAAAATAATGATAAATAACCCCTCTAATCCACTATAAATGCCACCCCTCACTCACTCTTATCTTTAAACCTCTAAGCCTTGAATATTCTCAAATTTCAGCACAAATAATCTTACCTAGTCCCACCCCGCATATAGTATCCCCTATTCTTTCTTAAATACAAAAACCATTTCCCTTAAGAAGGTTCTCAAGGAAGTTATTTCAAGAGGTAAATCCTCTTCATTTTTCATTTAATTTCATTTCAATTTATCTTCTTTTATTATTATCTCTTAACCCCATATATCAAATTGACCATTATAGATTTAGTATCATCTATATAATATAATTATATCATGTCAATGTAATAACCATTATCAATCTCTTTACTCTCCCTCTTTTATTTTATAAACGAAATCATCATCCGGGAGGTGCCAATTTACAACATTCGTTGACGATGAAGTTTTTTTCTTGAAGTTATTTTTTAATGATGTTCCTAAATACATTTTAATGGTAGATATAGATTATAAAAGTTATAATATAACCCTTTATATATTATTTACGTAACATATTTCCATAATACTAAACCATAAAACAAAATGAGTTTGTTGTGGTCAATAACCATCATAATAATCTAAACGATTATCACTAAATATATTATTTAATGATTCAAACTCATATTATATAACCAGATTAATTATATAACCATATAATATTATGTATTATAATTGTTATCCTATAAATTCTATTTTGTATAATAACACCAATTCCATATGAACTTCCACACTCATATACAAGTATACCGATCATGAAAACCAAATAATCGAATGCACCCGAGCGATTAAATTGTATCATATAACTCATCCAAAATGCCATAAATGAACTTAATAAAATTATACTAAAACAAATAAATGTATATAAGCTTATTAATTAATTAATTAATTAATTTTATTTTACTATCCATCATGTTAAGGTTAAGTGTAGAACTTATTCAAACATAAATTAAGGGTTTCCTCATCTCAGTTTCATTTTAGTGAGATATTCCTTATTCACTAATATTTATAGTGTATGGTGTTTTTATATTTCCCATTGATGTATAATATCATGAAAATATTTATTTTAATTATAATTCATTTATCATTTGGTAAATATTAATTTTTTGTCATATGATTTGATTGATTATAAAGTGCTAATGGATTTCTACTCGAACCCCTGTTTTCATTCGAGTTACTATTATTCTATACATACCTCTAAAAAATTATTAATTATTCTTATTAAATCCTCATAAATTCTATATCAATGTTCTATTTATGTGTACAAATTATAAACCTTATCTCTATTATGGTATGTTACATGTTTTAAAAAGATCATTAAAAATTTCTTCCTGATAAACATGTCTGGTTCTCGGGAACTTCTCAAATTACGACTCATTTTAATGTGTAATATATAATATTATTTATTAAATAATTATTTTTTATAAAATAAAAAAATTTATAATGAAAATTTATATTGATTTATTTCTGGTTTTATGAAAACTTACGTGCCCTTCTGCTTTAACATCTCTTTAATATTTTTCTTAAACTGCACTAAAATGTTTCATTTTTAGTGCTTCTTTAAAAAATATTTTTACATGATTTCACTACAGTGGGACAACATTTATGCCTCAAATATAATTACATTGTCCTTCTATTTTCTTCTCTTGGATATAATTTTTTACAGTCTGATTTTATGAAAAATATAAATGATTTTCCAAAAGAACTCTTCCTTCCAAAGTAAAAAAGAATATTTCTTGTATCACTTTAACTTTTATGAGATATAGTCCTTGTTCACCACTTATTCCTTACATGTAGTTTATGTAATGCTGTTTTTTATATCATATCAAGAGTCTCATTATTATCATGATATTCTAATATATTATGATTTTAATGTTTCAATGTGGTATGAGACACTTTGGAATGTTTAAGGATTATTTCATTGAGAATTTTCCAATGGTCTCATTTAAAAGTATCTTCATTTACATCAACATACTTTATTTAATCTTGTACGTCATTGAGGTTCATATCTTATGATATAATGAATAATAATTTGTTTAAGGGTTTCTAATTAGTTTGATTATAGATGTGCTATCTTGATATCATTCACCATATTACTCTGAATGGTTAGTGTGTATGTTTAATTATTGGGGAAGATTATTTACATTTAAAATTTTAGTTTAAATATGAATGTTTATATTTATTATGTTCACCTATTTTATATGAGGAGTTCATTGGACTTAGTATGTGTTGGGTGGTGTCTGTTATAGCCCCATGCTGCATCGGTTGGTCTCATTGGACAATCTAGTTTGTGTTTTTACCCGTACATGTATGGTGTTGGAACGAGGCCTTGAAATAATGGTTATGATGTACCATATTATGAATTAAATCATTATAAAACTAGTAATTGATATCCCATTGGTTTATTAGACTAGTATAATACTCATTTTTATGTTATATTATTTAATTATTTATTTAATTGTTATTCCTTCCATGTTATAGTCAGGTTGTTTATTGTTAAAGTCGTGTGTTTTTAGTTATTCATCATGCCGAAAATTTTTGTTTACAATGTCTTCTATTGTATTTCTTACCCTCATTGAGTATTTGATCTCACCCCTCTCTTATGTTTATTTTCTATAGGTTATGGATAATAAGACATTATATAAGCTTTCAAGGATGCAATTTATTGTATTTTATATCATATCATGTTTTGTTTTATTTTCCAAATGTATTACTGGTATCATGTATATAATATAGTTTTCTAATATTATTATACTGATCGGTCCTTAGATATTTGATTCCTTTTAATTATGCCAATGTAATAAAATAATGCACTCGGTCAAGGCTTCTATAGTTAGAAAGTTACATTTAGTATCCAAGTAATTTTAGTAGAATCCTTAGAAACTAGATTTAGAAAATGTAGATTATTTAAGAAAACCCAATGATATATTTTGAGGATATTCATACAAGAACATCCTAATTTTTTTTGAAGGAATATATTCTGTGGATATTCTTACATAATAAATCCTTGCTTGGATACTACAAGTGGTCGTCGTTCTGGCACAAATGTACCTAGGATTAAAAACTCTGACAAGGTTTTCTAGGATTGACTCGGAGTAACATAGTACACAACAATGGGCCATACTTCACACCTTGTTTAACACTCCTAAGGGATATTCATATGAAAATTCACATTTATTTTACCCACCATTATAAAGGATTTATGCCCCCAAAGTATCCAATGTATTTGTTTCTAGGATTTATGATGCATAAATTTACGTTATGTTCTATTTCATGTTTATAGCTAGAGAAATTTCCTAATTTTATGAGATAATATATATATATATATATATATATATATATGGAATTTATTATAAATGGTGCATAATAGAAGGAATGAGAACTTCACCAATTCACATGATGTAAAGAGTAAGAAGGATCATATCTATTATGGTCTTAATCCATCATCTCAAAGGGACATAGTCTACAAAGTATCTTCATAATATGAGGATATATTATCATGTGTTAATAAGATGTGTACATAATTATCTGAGTCCTATGGATTTAAAGGGAAGAAAGAGAAGAATAGGATGGAAGAGAAAATTATGGATAAATGGAAGAAGGGAAAGAAGGGTTTCCCCACATGTGATAACTATACAACGAGTTACCTTAGTAAATGCTTGAAGGGAATGAGAGTTTGTTATATGTTTAGAGAAAAAGGGCACCATGATAATTTTTATGAGGGTAAGAAAAAGGTTTCCAATGTACAATGATTCAACTACAAGGATATGGGACATAATGGGAATCAATTTCATAAGCGTTAAAGGAATATACGCAAAATGATGTTACTAGGTAATGATGAATTTATGATACTTTAGTATATAAAGTGTAATGATTAATATGACTAGTCAAGAATCATCTCATTTGAATATTTTATCATAAATGTACTGGTTCTAAGAATCGTTGA
The DNA here is from genome assembly GCA_963277665.1 of Viscum album. Taxonomy (NCBI): domain Eukaryota; kingdom Viridiplantae; phylum Streptophyta; class Magnoliopsida; order Santalales; family Viscaceae; genus Viscum; species Viscum album. The sequence continues at coordinate 1,623,000,640 of OY728159.1, read as the reverse complement.
ATATATGAGGATTGTACTATAGTACTTTTTCATTAAGGATTTGAGCCCATAAGTTGAATGGTACCAAGAAAATATATTCAATGGAAAGTTATTTTTTGGTAAAATCCCGATTTATGGAAAGAAACCACTAAAAATACTACTAATGTTATTTTAATGATACATAAATGAATGATTTGGATAAATGATGACTACCACAGAACAGATTAATGACTTAATGACAAGTGGAAAATTCTATAATCTATGGAGTTTACAACACTTTTAGATTTAAGTAATATATTCAAAAACATGTATATTAATTATGGAATATATAAGAATTCAAGTTTCTCATAAGTTTTTATGGTAATTTGAGTTATTATCATACTTCAAGAGGATTCATGATGAAGTTATTCACATGTTGGGAATGTGAAAATTTAGAGTTTCTTTATGTTGATTAAGGGATATTGATAAGTTCATCTTGAAAATTTAGAGGCATTCATTCTAAAGCATTGAATCATTATATTTTAGAAGGTTTAACCATTTATGAATGGTTTAAGTTGATCATTGTATGCAGTTTTAGAGGTCAATGTATTACTTCGCTATATAACGCAACTTGTGCTAGGATATGATTTATAGATAGTTCAATGCGCAATAAAATGATAAGATAGTGTTTAGGAAATAGAAAATTATATTAATACTTTTACAGATTTCATTAATTCCTCAAATCAAGGATCATAATCTTTGATAGTATCAATGAGTTTTTTTCCTTACAGTAGTTTATAGTAATCATCTTTCATCTGAACATATTCTCTATCACTTTCCATTAGAACTTCATAGATTTCTTTTACTTTCATGACTAGGTTTTTATGTTTAACTAATATCACCCGATTTGAAAGAATAGTTTTTGTAGTGACCACATCATTTCCATTAACCTATTTTTAAGAGGATATATTATTAACCCCATTTCCGATGTGGGACTCCCACAAGTGAATTTTCAAGAATCAACCTTTAACTTTCGAACTAAAGTTTCCAATTGCATGAATGAAATTTTATTGAGGGGTAAATAAGGTAACACCCCATAAATATGATTTATAATTTCAAATACATTATGTTGTGATAAATAATAATTTAAAATTAATTGTTTTAATTCATAATGATATATATAAATAGTTATAATTTATTTCATTCAAATTAATTAGTTAATGTTCTAAAAAACAAATACTATTTTATAGTATTATTTGTAAAGGAATTTTTGAATATGAATATATGTATTTGATTTATTTTTATCAATCACTAGTGGAAAAAGCATTTAACACGCCGGTATTTTTCACATCGGTTCTATATAACCGACGTGCAAAGTATAAATGATTGAGATATCACGTCGGTTATTTTATAACCGACGTAAAATATATAGATATTAGCTTCTTTACGTCGATTATTGTATATCCGACGTTAAAATAAAATCTGGAACACTTTATCATGTTGGTTATAAAATAACCGACGTGATAATGGAAATCTCGGTGCTTTATCACGACGTTTATTTTATAACTGACATGATAAAGGAACACTCGGTGATTTACCACGTCGGTTATAAAAAACGACCTGATAAAGCCAATCTCAGCAATTTATCACGTCAGTATAAAGCGACATATATCACGTCAGTTATTTTAACCAACATGATAAATAGTTTTCTACATCGGTTATTAAATAACTGACATTATAACAATTAAAAAAATAGTTTATAACGGTGGTTATTAAATAACCAATGTGATAAAATTTTTAAATGATTTATCACAACCAATATTCAGTCATTCTGTTTTCTTCGATCAGGCGACTTGCGAATCATCTCTCTTATGCGGAAAACCAAGAATCGATTCATCAGAGTCATTCCCTCTAGCCTGTCAACATCATTCTTCATATTTATTATTATCATATCTATCAGGTCAACTCAGAACCCTCAAGTTAGCCTCACATGACTCATTTTCAGTTTTTTTTCAGGATTCCCTAAACTATTTTATTGAGATGTTAATTTTTTTTAGTCTTCCTATCATGTTTAGTTTCATAGTGTTCATCTATAACATGCTAAATACTTTTTTGGTAAAAAAGCTAATGGAAGTGATATCATGCATTTTTATGATTTTTGTGTGTTCTATCATGTGTGTGTGCGCATACAGGGGGTTTCTAGGGGGGGCTATGCAAGTGGGTGGGGTGTCTAGGGGGGTTGGGTGGTTTGTCTAGTTGGGTGGGGGTGTCCAGGGGGTGTAAAAGGGGGTGGGGTGGTTTTCAGGCAGGTACGAGGGCTGTCCACGGGGGTTGATGGTGTCCAAGGGGGTGCATGGGATGTCAAAGGGGGTGGGGGTGGTGTCCAGGGGGTGCGGGGGGTGTCCAGAGGGTTTGGGGGGTTGTCCAGAGGGTTCAGAAGGGGGATTCTAGGGGTCTAGGGGGGGGGGGTTCCAGGGGGTTGGGTCTATTCAAGGGGGTGGGTGGGGGGGAGGCTGTCCAAGGTGGTGGGAGCCTGTTCAAGGGTTTTGGGGGGTATCCGGGGGGGGGGGGGGATGTCGAGAGGGTTGGGGGTGTCCAGGGGGGGTGTCCAAGGGGGTAGGGGGTAGGGGTTGGTGTCCATGAGGGGTGGGGTGTCTAGAGGGGCCTTTCTAGAGGTGTGGGGGACTATCGAGGGGGTTGGGGGTTGTCTAGAGGGGTGTGGGCTGTCCAAGGGGGTGGTGGGGTCCAGGGGGTGTCCAAGGGGGTGGGGGTGGTGTCCAGAGGGTTTGAGGGATGTTCAGAGGGTTGAGGGTGTCCAGGGTGTCCATGGTGGGGTGGGGGGGGGATCCAGGGGTGTGTGTGTGTGGGGGGGGGGGGGTCAAAGGTGGTGGGGGTGTCGAGGGGGGGGGGGGGCTTTCCAAGGGGGTGGGGGCCTGTCCAGAGGGTTGAGGGGTGTCCAGGGGGTGCCCAAGGGGGTAGGAGGTGGGGGTGGTGTCCAGGAGGGGTGGGGGTGTCCACGGGGGGGGGGGGGGGGGGGGGGCTATCTAGAGGTGAAAGGACTGTCCAAGGGGTGGGGGATTTCTAGAGGGGTGGGGGATATCGAAGGGGGTGGTGGTGTCCAAGGGGGTGGGGGTGGTGTTCGGGGGGTGGTGGCTATCCAAGGGAGTGGTTGAATCGAGGGGGTGTCCAATGGGGTGGGGGTGGTGTCCTAGGGGGTGGGGATAAGTGTTAGTTGGGAATGACTATTGTATCGTGGTTTGTGAGATTATGCCATGATGGTTGCATTATTTCATGGATATTAGGCTATAATTTATTATTGTTGTTTAAGGGGGTGGGGGTGGTGTCCATGGTGGTGGGGGGTGGTGTCCAAGGGGGTTGGTACAGTCAATGTTTGATAATTCCACTATGATTTTTAGGGATTCAAGCATTATGAATAGATGAGGGGTGTTGCAATATAATTCTATTTGGTTATATATATTTTGACCAGTCATTGACTATGAGAAAATTATGGGTTATGGGGGAGACCATGTCGTGGTTTTCAAAGATACGGAGTTATCTTGACCCTATTGTGCTGTGATGATAGGATTTATATTGTTATTTTCTCCATCAGTGTTTTTATTTTAAATTTGATTTGATTCTCAGTTTTACACGATTTTCTCCAATTTTCTATCAACCATTGGAGGCCCCATGGTTTTCTCAGATTCCATGTAATTTCTGTAAATAATTTACTTATTCCATGTTCTTCTTACTTTATTCTTTATTTCTTTTTTCTTCTTCATCCAATTCTTCTTCTCATTCATTCCTTATATTATTAGGGATGTTTTGTCATTTTTAAATTGATGGTTTAATAGAAATCGATGTGATCTAGAATTATTAGGAGGGATGGGGGTGTCCAATGGGGTAGGGTCTGTCTAGAGGGGTAGGGGTTGTCCAGGGGGTGGGGTTTTTAAGAGGGGTGGGAGGCATTCCAAGGGGGTGGTGGTGTCTAGGGGGTGTCCAAGGGGGTGTGGGTGGTGTCCAAGGGGGTGGAGGTGTCCAAGGGTTGGGGGTGTCCAGGGTGTGTCCAAGGGGGTCAGGGGTGGGGGTGGTGTCCAGGAGGCGTGGAGGTGATGTCCAGAAGGTGGGGGTGGTGTCCAGGGGGTGGGGGCAATCTAGATGGGTGGGGGGCTGTCCAGAGGTTTTAAATCATTATGATCTATGTAATTTTCATTAGTGAATGTATACATATTTTAATATTTTTACTTCATATTTAATTTTTATGGAAGGGTGAATTTGGTTTCCAGTTGCACTAGGATGTATTATTTGTGAATATTAAGAAGAAATAATCCAAGATGAATTTAAAAATGTGATATCTAACTATATTTTCTTTTTAAAATCATATTCTAGCATATTTTTTTAAATATGCATCGATTTGTTTTATATTTCAAAATTGTTTTATATTTAAATTATGATTTTTTTCATATAAACATATATTTGTGTTACCTTAAAAAGATGTATAATTATGATATTTGTTATAGGTAATAATGAGTTGGTGTTGGATTATGACACATCGAATGAGAAATGAATATGAAGAAGGTGTTGATGAATTTTTGGAATTTTCTAAACGAAATGTTCCAAGTAGTGACATTTTTTTGTCCATGCTTGAAATGTTTGATTATGAAGAATTTGAAAAGTATAGAGATAAAATATCATTTGATTTGTCAAGGTTTTAATCTGAGTTACAGCCCTTGGATTTGGCATGGTGAAACTGGAGGGAATGTCATTGATGATGATGATTCGAAAGATGGTGACTCTGATGGAATTGAAGAAATGATTTGCGATATTGTAGCAGAACAAATTGAGATAGAACCGACAGTTGTGCGTCTATATAGTGATACTGAAAAACCATTATATGCTAGTTGTAAAGATTTTACGGTTTTTTAGGCATTGTAAATATTGATTAACTTGAAGGAAAAACATGGATGGAGTGACAGAAAATTTACAAATCTACTACAATTGATGAAAGACATTCTTCCAAAAGATAACGGTCCTCCACATACACATTATAAGGCCAAGAAAATATTATGCCCTATGGGATTGGGATATAAGAAAATACATGCTTTTCTTAATGACTGTATGATATATAGGAAGGAATATGAATTTCTGTCAGAGTCTCATAAATGTTGGACATCCTGATATAAGGTGAAAGAAAAATCACAGGCTGATGTAGAGATTACAAAGATCCCTTTAAAGGTATTTTGGTATCTTCCTATAAGTCATCATTTCAAACGTTTATTTTCTAATTCACATGATGCAAAAAGGTTAATATGGCATGATGATGAGCGATTATGGGATGAAAAAATATGTCATCCAACTAATTGTCCACAGTGGGAGAAAATTGATGAGAATTATCCTACATTTAGAAATGAAATTATAAATCTCAGATTAGGGTTCTGCACAGATGGAATGAATTCATATTGAACCCTCAGTAGCACACATAGTTCATGGCCTGTTTTATTTGTAATTTACAACCCCTTTCCTGAATTTTGAATGAAGCGCTAATATTTCATATTCAGTATAATGATATCTGGTCCGAAGAAACCCGACCATGATATTGATGTTTTATTGTCACCATTTATTGTTGATTTGAAACTTTTATTGGAGTATGGTATTAAAGTGTATGATTATTATAAAATGGAATATTTTTAACTGCATGTAGTGCTTTTTTCCACTATAAATGACTTCCCAACATATTGAAATTTGTCTTTATATATTTTTAAATGGAATAAAGCATGTCCAATTTGTGAAAAACAGACTTCATATTGTCAATTTCATCATGGGAGTAAAACATTGTACATGGCACATCGAATGTTTTTTCCTATGGATCACTCTTATAGAAGACTAAAAAAGGCATTCATTGGCTCACAAGAATTTTATATTTTTCCAAAACCTTTATCCCCTAATCTGTATTTTGAGAGGGTGAAAAACCTTGATGTGACATTGGGAATGACACATAAATCTGGTAATGATAGACATATTTGGAAGAAAATGTCAATATTTTTTGAGCTACCATATTGGAGATATCATGAATTTAAACATAATATTGATGACATGCACATGGAGAAGAATATCTGTGATAGTTTTATTGGAACATTGTTAGATATTAAAGGAAAGAATAAAGATGGGTTGAATGCAAGATTAAACTTACTATCAGTGGGAATACGTTTGGAGTTAGCTACCACTCCTAATGGAAGTCGAACATTTCTTCCCCTAGCTTTTCATACATTATTGAATAGTTATAAAATTAGCTTTTGTCAGTGTATTCTTGATATCAAAGTGCCTCAAGGTTATTCTTCAAATGTAAAAATTTTGTCTCATTGAAGGACTTAATGTTGATGGGTATGAAATATAATGATTGTCATGTCATGATGCAAAAACTACTACCAGTTGCATTGTGTGGAATATTTCCCATCCATGTCAGAATGACTATAACGAAGTAGTGTTATTTTTTCAATTCAATTTGTAATAAGGTGATTGATGTGAATTCTTTTAAAATTTTTGAAAATGATGAAATTTGTATACTTTGTCAATTAGAAATCCATTTTCCTCCGATTTTTTTTGAAATAATGGTGCATTTAATGATTCATTTGGGTCAAGAAAAAAATATTTGTGGACCTGTATATCTTCGTTGGATGTATCCTTTTGAAATGTATATGAAAATACTGAAGGGGTATGTTAAGAATCCATATCGACCTGAATCCTCCATTAATGAAAATTATATTTCTGAGGAGGTTGATGAGTTTTGTACGAGATAAATGGATGCGTCGTAGCACATAGGTTTGCCTCCATCTCGCCAGAAACGAGTTAATAATGAGGGAAAGGGGATTCGTGGGTTTAAATTCAAATTGTTTTCAGCTGAACAGATGAATAAGTTAGATTCATACATCTTAAATAACATAGCTGATGCTCAACTGTATATCACATTGAATATTAATGAGTTGAAATAATTTTATCCAAAGAAGAAAGAAATGTGGATTTTGAATGAGCATAAAGAAAAAAAATTTCATGGTTAAAAAAGACATTTCTTGGTAGATTAGATATATTAGAGACATTAAAATGGATAGCGGGTGGTCCATGTTTAAATGTGATAACATGGTTCAGTTATGACATTAATGGATATAAATTTCATATGAATGATCAGGACAATAGAAGTGTAGTTTAGAATAGTGGTGTATTGGTGTTTTCAGAAGTAGTGCATTTTTTGAGTGCTAAGAACAAAAACCAAATTTCTTCATCAAGTGCATATTATGGAGTGATTGAAGACATATGGGAAGTTTACTACTTTAAAATTAAAGTTCCTATTTTTAACTGTAAATGTTTTATCAATTACGATAGTGTCAGGCATATTGAATTTGGAATGATAGTTGTTAATCTGAATAGATTGGAAGACATAGGTGATTCTTTTATAATGGAAACACGTGCAAAACAAATTTTCTATGTAGTAGATCAATCAGATATGCAATGGGATGTTGTTTTAGAAGGGGAAAAATATGTTGGTGAGGGTGAACTTGATTAAGATGCTTATTTAGGTGAGATCCCTACTTCCATATAAATATTAACATAACATAATGATGATCATGTTGAAGACATGGTTTGTTCCATAAGGAACGATCACGACGAAGGAGTTTGGGAAAACAATCCATTTGTACATTCCTAAAATTATAGGTAACATTTTTTATTTATTTTTTACATTTATTATTTTCATAAAATCATAGATATTGTATTTTTTTTTCTTTATTAATACATGTATTAAAACAAAATAAGTATAAGTTTGTGTTTGTTTTAATTCTGTTTATTTTACTTTATCATGTTTATCATTACATAAATTATATATCTATTATTTTTGTTCAGTGACAATGAATTTACCATGTTTACCATGTTTACCAGGTTTACCATGTTTACCATGTTTACCATCTTGACCATCCTTACCATCTTTACCATTATTTAACATGCTTACCATATTAACCATGTTTACTATTACGTAACTTAGTACAATTTTCTATTTTATGATTACAATAGTTTTGTAATATTTGAATTTATAAATTTTGTAACTAATGTTTGTTATATTTATTTGAATGATAATGACAGATCAATCAGTTGATCAACCACATGATTCTAGAGATGAGCATATTGGTCATACCTCTGGGGAGGAACATTTACATGCTCTTCTTGATGTTCCCCAATCTTCCTCATGTGCTCCCATTATGACAAAGAGTTCAAGAGTTGGTAAACGTGGGTGCACTTGATTACCAAAATTATCACTTGACCATACACAAGATCAGAGGATAATATTTGAGTTTGATGAGGATGATATTCTTAGAGGTCCAAATTAAAAATATTTTAAGATTTTTGTATCAACTGAGGGTTAGAGAAAAGTAATAATTTTGTATGATGACTGGAGAAGTGTGGAAGGGAAACTCAATGAATACTCACTATGTTGTAAAAAGATTATTAATTTTAATTCCATTTTATTTAATTATTTTCTTCACTCCATGAATACTAAATATGTTATAAAGAGATGTATTAAGGAATGGAAACTCAATATGACAAAGACTTATGATATAATGGAATGGTCTTTTGTCCAGTTTCTCTTAAATAAAATGGGTTTCTACTCGAAATGGATCAATATTTTCATTCATTACATCTCTTCAATTTCTGTGTGAATAAAAATTAATGGAGTTATTTCCCAAAGCATTTCCCCCTATAGGGTCCTCCATAAAGGGGATCCTCTATACTCTTTACTTTTTTTATGTATGATGTTTTCAATAGCCTTATTTCCGTAACAATAACGAATAGTTCTATTCATGGGGTGAGGGTCTATCAATTAATTCCTTCTATATATCATATCTTTTTCATTGATTATAGCCATATATTTTCAATATATAACCATGAACAAATAATATCAATCTTCCACATTATCCCCATTATGAGAGGAAATCTGCAAAATCATTCAATTTGATGAAATATGAAATCTATTTCTACACTGGAGTTCACCTAGAAAGAAAGGATGATCTCAACTAAGTCTCAATTATTTAGGTGGTTGATAGGAATAAAAAATAACATGATCTCTCCATGATCATTGGTCAATCCAATAAATCACTTTTTTCTAGAATAATTGATAGAGTGGAAAAAAATAAACTATGGACAATTAAGAGGATCTCTAAAGTAGGGAAGGAAATGATTATAAAGTAAATCTTATAATGGATCCCATGATTTTTTAATACCCTTATTCAAACTCCCAATCCCATTTATTGGCCAAATCCACTTTGAAATTTCTGACATTGGGTGGGGACACAAAAATGGAAGAAACTAATTCCAGTATCTTCCTTGGGATAATTTTTGTATCCCCAAATCAGGTCGGGGAATGGTATTCTGGGATCTTAACCATTTTAATGACACCCTCTTGGATAAACAAATCTACTGTATTAAGCTTCCCCAAAACTACTATTGGGCTTAAATCCTCAAAGCCAAATATTTTCTGTATTCAAATTTTTGAGATTCAACCTTGGCCCTCATCCTAGTTTTTTATGAAGATTATTTTGAAAATTTCACACATTATTATATGTCAGGATCGACAGGAGGATTAAAAATAGCTCCAAAGTTAATACATTGAAATAAACATTGTTTCCTAAAGGGATTTCTTATATAGAATCCTCTTAATTACTTCCTATTTTTGAGGATGTGATAGTTTTCTCTCTCTTTGATTATATAGGTAATGGATGGTGCACTAAGAATCTTGTAAACTAGTTCAATGATAGATGCAGAAATGTTATCTTGAATATACCTCGCATTAAGGACATGAGTAAAGATATAATTTTCAAGTGGAAATAATTCTCATGAGTTTATTTAGCTATGTACATATATTCATTAGCATGTGGATTTTATAACCTATACGGTGAGATTCTATGTAATATTATATGGTTCCTAGTGGTCCCTCCCAAGTTTCTTTACATATTATGGAAAGAATGTAGTGGAATCCTCCCTTATATGTATTTCCTCTAAAACCTCAATTATACATATGACTCTTTCGTCTCTCTTTACACTACTATGATAGAATACCCCTTGTATATGGTCATTTATTACCCCAGGGAAAGGGATGTGTGGAATTATTAGTGTTCAAATTAAAAATAACATGTAACATTGGCACCTGATCTTCCAACACTGCTAGAGATATGGTTTCGATCTCTTTCATAGATATGTTGGAAACTTTATGAACCATTTCAAGGATAATTTGGGTTAGAATAAATTACCATATTTTTAATCATATTTCAAGACCAAACAATTTCTGGGTCTAATGAGCTAGTTCTTGGTCAGATACATGGAAATGATAGGAAACACATAATGTTTTCTCACATCCCCACTAACTCATATGCACATGGAATGCCCATAATAATTGCATTAAAGATAAATGTGAATTTATATCTCCCTAGGGATGTCCTTATTAGTAATATATTTTTTTCCATAATTCGTTTCAATATATTATCGTGACTTGAAAGGTTTCAAAGAACCCCTTATGGGACACACTAGTGGCTAAAGGCCATCCAATTTATGTCATAAAGATCATTTATCTGGAGAGTGGTTGAAAATATATCATCATTGGTTTAAATTATCACAATATTTTCAAATTCTTTTCTTATGATTGAAATGTGATTACAATCATTTTCAACACCGATTCTGATGTTTCATTCACTACTATATCATTTGTCCTTTTTTTATTTTTCCTGTATCAAAATATAGGGGAATCAATAAGATCATTTATTATAGAATTTATGTCTTTATGGTGTGACTCACATTTAGTTGGATGATTTTCCTTAATGTATGATTTCACTTGTAATTTTGGAACATTGTTATTTTAATTGAATTCCCCTCTTTTTATCAAAAAAAATATTCTCAAGGCCATCATTGTTTAAAAAAAAATTAAAGATTTTATAATTTATAATTCTATCATTATGTTTCAATTTATGGTTGGAGAAAGTTTCTTCAATTCCCATTTCTTTTCATTTGATTGATTATTTATAAAGATCAATAATATGTTTCACTGTACGACATGTATGTGACTAGTTCTCTTTCTCGCCAAACCAAAAAACATTGTTTTCAACATTATTTGATGTCATGTTATTTTTTTACCAGTATTGGCGGGAACAATTCCTCATTTCATTTAGTGTTTTACCACCTTTTTGGGATGATATTCCTTGGACTCACTTATATTAATCATTTCCATGACCTTAACTATAAGTAGTTACATTCGTTTCCGGTAATGGATTTTTTTCTAGTTGGTATGGATCCAAGATTTCTCATGACGTGTTTAGGGTTTTGTTCCATACCAATAATGAAAGTGAGTAAATCTTAATATTTTGTAATTTCATTCTCACAATATTGTAGTTTCAGAATGAAGTTCTAGGATCGGAATGTACAATACATTTTTTCAATCATATTGTTTCAAGTGATATTATCTCTACATAATTTTAATTTTTACGTTATTTTAAACATGGAAGAGTAATATTCACTATCTGATTTAATAAAATGAAATTAAAGATTAATCTAATTTTATCTAGTTCATATAAAGATCTGTAGTTGAAGGTGATCATACCTCCCCCATTGGTCTTTTACTAACACAAGTGAATCTATCAGTTCCAGGTACTAATTATTCAAATATTCATTGGGGTGGTGATGAAGAAATAGTAGGGACTAGTAATGGTCTTGAGAAGAAATGTGATTTCCATGTTTAATCATCTCTAAAATTCTTTGTACATTAATATGCATATTAGAATAAAAATTATTGACTTTTACCTCTTTTCAAAAATATAAAGAGGGATAAAACCATGATTTTCAATACTTTCCTTGAATAAAATAATTTCTTATAAATTTGAATAAACTTTTATCCCTAGTTTAATATTAGTTATGATAATGTGTGAAATGGGCCATGCACTAATTGAAATAATGAAGATTTTCTCAATAGGATTGAAAACGTCGATCAAATGTGAAGTGATGGAGAACGTAAATCAATGTTGAGTATTTGGAATGATTATTGATAAATTAATTCAATGATAAAATAATAAAATAAGTATAAAAAAACAAATAACATAATGTATATAACAAAAGGGGTAGTATTCTCATTGTATTATTCACAAATATATAAGATAGTATTCCAAAGGGTAATAAAACCAATTAATTCTATCCATTATTGATGGTTTGGGAAAGGATGTTCCCTTAAAAATATGAACATCATGATATCCATAAATGAAATTGATAGTAAATAATTTATAATACCTAATTATATCACAATTCATAATGAAATTAATAATAAATTTAATATTTTTTTAATAAATAATTAATCATAATCATAAAGTTATATAAAATTTAATTAATTATGTATTTACTAATATTGAAATAATTTTGAAAATTAAAAACTTGAAATATTTTAAATGTGTTAAGGCTATATAACGAAACAATAGTGCTTTTTGTAATTCATAATTTCATTTCATATAATTTTTATAAAATTCAATTGATTCTCAATTATTTTTAATTTCATTACTTAATAATTTTAATTCCAGTTAGAATTTTTATAGTTTATATTTATACGGTTACAAAGGAACCTAAATGTTTTTAATGTAATAATGTTCTGTTTGGAAACAATATTGTTATGTATTTTTTTTTAATTTCATTTTGTTTGTTTTTATGAATTTTTTATTTTTGATTATATTATTATTTTTAGTCAGTGTCTAAAAATTATTTTTTGTTTTGTTTATTTTAAAATTTTCATTGTAACTTAATTTTTTTATGTAAAAAAATTATAGTTTTAAGAAACAATGTGATTTTTCATTTGTATTTTATTTATATAGTATTTATTGGATTTTATTTATTTTCAATTATTATATCTTTGTATTGTCAATGTCTATAATTTCAGTTAGATTTTGTCTATGGTTTAATTTTTTTTACTCATTAAAAATCACTTATCATATTATAAAATTTAATTTTTGTGTCTTTGAATGATTATAAAATTTAAAATAATGACTGAAAAGACAAAAAAGTGAAAATTAAAAGAATTTCATAAAAATAGTAAATTAAAAATAACTTAAACAACAAAAAGGAATATTTTTGAAAAACATACCATTTATAATGGGAACATCATTAATAATGGTTTAATTGCCTATTTATGTTCATATTTTTACCTCATATATTGGGCATGTTTTGTTTTGTTTTTCTTTCCATCATGAATCACTCCTTTTCAAGTATTATAATCATATATAATATCATATTTTAGTGGAATATCAAGTAAAATTAATATTTCACCATGTGTAAAGTAATGAATTCACTGCATTAGATTGAAAGAAATCAAAAAAAACATTGATTGTTAGATTTTTCTCAAAAACCATGTTATTCCCTAATAGGCGCACACCTATATTACACAAAAAAATATATTAATATTTAATTAAAAAAAACAACAAATTATTAAAGTTATAAAAAATTAATAAAAAATAAATATTCATGTCTGGAAGGATTTTAAAAGGTTTACACGTTTGTTTATATTTATTGTTATCTATTCATTTGAGGAAACATTAATAAATAAATAATTTTAATTATATTAAAAAATATATTCTAATACTACATTAAAGAATATTGAAAAGATTTTTTTTAAATATTAACAAATTTTAAATCATTTCGAAAATTAATAAATTTGTTATTAGTATAAAAATAATTTTTTAGTAACCCTTAGTAGAAATTAATTAAAAACTTATAAAAATAATAATTAGTATTTATATATCATAAATAATAATTTCAATCTTAATTTAAAAAATAGGAAAAGATCCTTGAAATGATGAAATTTATAAATTATTATACATAATTAAGAAATTATCATTTATATATGATATTTTTATAATATTTTCAAATAATTAATATTTTTTATGACATAAAAAATTATATATATATATATATATGTTTGTGTGTGTATTAAATAAAATACATTTCAAAAAATATGATAAATTATATATAAAATATTATAAATGTCACATCATTTAGAATATTAATAAATTTGAAAACTATATAAGACCAAACACCATTAAAAACTATTTTTTATTTCATTTTTATATTTTTTTAAACACAAAAACATTAACATGAAATATTAATAAATTCCATTATAAAATTTCGTAGGAAATGCTCAATGAAAATGAAAAAATAAACCTTAAATCACTTGTTAAATATATTGCTGGGAAAACACACTACATGTGATCATTTATAATAATAAAGTACATTGAAATGTATCACATTTATAATATCTAAATCTAATTGAAACATCCATTGGAAAATTCCAATGGGAAATTTGATAGAAAATTCCAGTTGAACTTACATGAGAAAATCTCAGTTAAAACTTCTACTTGAATCTTCTGAGGGAAAATTCTAGTAGAAAATTCCATAGGAAAATTACAGTTGATACTTCCATTTCAAAGATCAAATGGAAAATTCTAGTGGAAACTTCAATAGTTAATTCCAAATGTAAACTTCCTATAGGAAATTATATTACAAACATCCACAATAAAATTCCTTTTAAATACTTAAAATATAAAATTCTAGTGAAATTAATCATATGATGATTCTAGTGTCACTATATGATAGATTCCACCTGAAATTTATATATCCAACATCCATTAGAAAAATTATGTTCTAACATCTACAAGAAACAATAAGTTTAAAAAGCCACTAAAAATTTCCATTTGAAACTTTAAATGAAATATTTTAGTGGAATTTCACTTTTAAATTATCTATACGAATATTCACTTTATAAAATTTTACTTGAATATTTTTATGGAACATTAATCTATAATATTCCACATGTATTTTCCAATGTAATTTTTGCAATTAAATTATCAATTGGAATAATTGTATGCGAAAATGAATGGTAATTTACCTATAAAAACTTTCACTGTAAATTTTCACTAAAAATTGCATTGGAAAAATTTGTTAAAAAATTAAGTGGAAACTTTAAATGAAATTTCTTGTAGATCATTCGCTAGATAATCTAGTAAGGTCCTTCAATAATTTTTTTTATGATTTAGAAAATAATTTTTGGATAAAAAGATTCACTAAAAGTTATAGGGAAACATCCACTGGATGTTCCATTGAAATATTCACTAGATGTTCAAGTGAAATAATTCAATAATAAATTTCATTGAAAATATCCAAAATAATGTTTCATTGGAAATTTATCAATCTGAAAATAAATATTTTACTAAAATATTCATTGGTTTCATAAGTGACATTGACCAAAACATCAAATGGGGAATGTTAATAAAAAAATTTATCGAAAATATGCTATATGATATCATAAAAACAATTATAAAGATGAATTCACAATTTTTAATAAAAATATCCATTTAAACTGAACCATATAAATCCATTGGGAAATTATATATTAGAAATTTTAAAAAACCATAGAAATATCAACTATAATTTCTCATCAAAAACATATCCTCTAAAGAAACAAATCAAATGAAAAAATTATTTTTTGAAAAATAACAGAAATTTTTTTACTAGAAAATACTTTTATAATAATTTACTAAAAATTATGATAGAATTAATACTTGAAAAAGAAATATCACAATTTTATTGGAAGATGGGAAAAATCAATTTGAAAATAAAAGGGAAAATTCCATTATAAATTATTGATAGAAAATTCCACTAGAAAACTCAATAAGAAAAAACCATTTTAAAAATGATTGGAAATGATATTTGAAAATTACAGTATGAAACATACAAAATATATTCAATTAGGTTATGAAGAATAAAAATAATAATAGTAACACCTAGTTATACTCATGATAAATTCTAATTCTCATATAGGTCTTGATCATACTTCCTCTTACAAGATTCCTCTGGAGGATTTGTGGTTCTGTTCATTTAGGAGAATCTACTCCATGAGCCATGTTGTCACTAATGATGTTTATCCCAGAAGTCATGCTCATCAGGCCCCACCCACCAGTACTCACTGGATCTTTGAGATATAAATAAAAAATATGGGTTCATAACAAGGGATATTAAGGGACACCGAAAACCCAATATGAAACCCTATAGATCCTGATACTCAGATAGAGGATCACAACCAAGGCCATTGTGGGACATTGCAAAACCAATATAGAAAAACATGATAAGTATGGGTTTATATACCCATGTAAGTTGGTCATAAAGATTTATAAAATCCCATATAGGGAAATCGATATGATAGAGGATCCCACCCCATGCCTCACAGAGGGATACCATGAACACTATCAAAGACAAAACCCATGTAGGGGATCATAATTATATGTTGAGGAAGTAAAGACACATTATAACCTCATATGGATAGACCAAAGTAGTGCATCCAAATGTTATTGTTCCACACTGAAGGGTCATAGGGACTCAATCTACCCTTGGGGAAGTAAACAATGTGTACTGGGGGTACATTGTGTGTCTATATTGCTTCATGGTTTTTCCATGTCTCACGAAACACACGACATGTATTTTCTACATACATGGTGTGTCCTCCTAGGTTATATGACACAAAGCGGTTCGTAAATCACTTAGCATGCATCCATCCCATGCTTGTGTATATATGGACTTGCATGTGTACTCCGGGTCGTTCCCGTGTTCGGAGTCATGTCTGGGTAAACATCTCTTCCCATATGCTTCAATCGTGCCTATGTGTATGGCCTTGTCTATGGCCATGTAACTTTAGGGTACATGACAAGGCACCATCACTAGGCCACCTGATGTGTGACACATGTTACATTAAGTGTGGATTTTTTATCTTTGTGTAAACCCTAGATCAATAGAATGGGGATCCACAACAGTTGTTCTTTCGACTACACGTCAAGTAGTTAGGAATTTCTCAGTTATTCAAGGTTTTTCTATAAATATCACTAATCCACTGCCACCATCGATCTCACTTCAATAACACCTAAAATAATTGATCTAATCTAACCATGAATTGTAGTCACTAATCTTCAAATTTCTACCATTAAAATGATTCGGAATGAGTTCTTGTTGTACCTTGTTTTAGCTGCATACCAAACCTTGAAAATGAAAATCTCCAATATAGTCCTTCTACACCACCAATTTTGCACCTTCATCATCATACCTCGATCGCTCTATCAATTATGATCCCAAATTCTCAGTATTAATCATTTGTTCCCAATAACGATCAAATACCATGTATTAGTGAAACCACCTACCATGGAAATACTAATGATGAATCAGGCCAATAAATGGGGGGATAAATTCAGAAACCAAAAGGCAAGAATGATCCTCAGCCACTATTTCTATTGGACTTGATTCCTTTTTTCAAAATAGTTAATGAAGAGAAATAATAATAAACAATAAAAATTACCCATAATCCTTGGAAGATAAACCAACACACACAACATGATCGATCAATGAATCAAAATTTTTGTTGATTTGATTCATGCTCTTTGTGGGATAACCTATAGTGAAATAAACGACTAAAAAAATATGCACTACCTCAGGATTAGATAAATTATTAACAAATAACATATCCATGTTGTTGTCATTAGTAAAATCCATAAACTCCATTAGTGAAACTATTCTTAAGAAATTGATCATCATCCTCCATCCATTGTCATTCAATAATGTCTCTTCCATCGGCTCCTCTCTCAATATTTGGGTTATTTCTCCAACCCTTAGTATTTTACATAAATACATTTAAATAAAAATATGGTTATGTTGATGCATTTAAAAGAATAAAAAAATTCATTATATTTATTTATTTAATTATTTAAGCTTATGACTGTATTTTATCAAAAAAATGACACCAACAAAGGTTATTACATGCTTAGGTTAATACCCACATTCCAAACCCAAGAATAGTCTTGTATTTCTGATATGAGACTCCATTCAATATTTTTTCCATTATTTATAAAAAAATGGGCTTCCATGATGGAATGTATTTAGTATTTTTAGTATATAAATGTAGAGCCACCATGAGACCCAGAATCTCACACCAACTCAGCACCAATCCTCAAAAACATTACTTGAAACTTCAGTGCACATATTGATCATGTAAGGACACTGAGAGGTGGGGTGAAGCAGTGTACCCTAATTTTTTCCAATTTTTAGTTTCTTTGAAATAACCCATCGTTTACTCAAGCCTATGACCGAGATAGTAATGAATTTCCAAAGGTTCGAATAACATCTAAGTAGGGTGGGTTGATTCAGTTGTTCAGTTTTTATAAATTTCCAAACTTTTATAAACCTAACCCCTATAACCTATTATGATTTATTTCATTATCATCTTTTAGTAAATAATTATTTATGAAAAAGTAGGAAATAATGTAAATCATACAATATTTAAAATGTTCGGCCTCTGTGTGAGAGCCTATAACCTTTTCATAGACACTCCTATGGGTTTATGTAAATCCACTATTATGAATAAGTGAATAAAACATGTTATAACTATAGATACCCAATGCTTTACGTACATAGACATTACATTACTTTTGCGTAATACTAAATATATAACAAAAACAGAAACACAAGGACCGTAATAGTTTAGTGTCTTTGGAAACTCGAGATAAAATCATCTAATTGTGGTGAAGATCTTCAACATATCCCATAAAGATCTTCCCTTTTTTCTCTTACCTTAAACCATTCTTTAAATCCTTGGGAAAAGAAAACATATAAAGGGTGATCTTAGATGCTCAGTAAGGGTAATCATGGAGAAAATAAAACAAATCATATACATTTGAACAAAAAACATGAAGATAATGTTTAAACATCAAAATCATGAGCAATGAAATAAAACATGGCAGTATGTAAGGAATAGATCATAAATAAACATTAATAATGATAAAATAGCACGGGAATATAACATGTAGTAGTGGAAACCATTAAGAACATGTTATGATTTCCATAGTATCCAAGGCATTGCTTCCAAGACCATCATAGTGGACATGGTCCCTTTCTGAATCGAGTTCAATCCCCATTCCAGTCCTCTATAACTGAACTAGATTAACTTACCCTTCCATCCATGTCTATCTCATGAGATTTAAATTGTTACCCAATTAATTGGAGTGATATATAGTTCCCACCCATCTCATAATGAAATCATTCTTACTTGTGCCACAAAATAAACATAAAACACTCATCACAACCCAATGAATAAAATGGGTGTCATAAACATCATCCCATCACCACATAATCCATATAAAAAAATGTATATCATTTCACCATATTAGAAATTACACCACGTAAATAATATATACATAATATTTGAAACATAAACATGCTAAATAATGTCATCTTAGATGTAAAATAGTTTTGATAAAACACTTGAAATGAATTCTTGAGGAAAATATCTTTTCTTCTTCAAAATAAATTAATTTTCAAAAAATTCAATTCAATTTTAAAAGAAAAATATTTTATTGAAAATATTAATGAAATCTTGTAGAGTAATCTTCATGAAAATAAGGCGTCATAAAACCGTAAAAATCCGTTCAAGCCGTATAAGTTAAAAAAACGTTATTCTCGTACTTTAGTGGGAAAAGTCAAAAAGTACCTTGTATGGTAAACAAAAGAAAAATTCCTTACATAACATGTAGTAAAATTCAAAAATGGGTAAAAAGGACAATAAACATACATGAAACCATTTTTATAAAACAGGAACATGGATGATAAATATAACCCCAGTAAATACTTACGAATAAACAATCTCAGATAAAAATGAGATTGGAAAGGTTATCCATTACCTTATGTCTCATTTCATATTTATGTGTCTAAGACTCCAGTATAGTGGGTTTAAACATATTATTAACTTGTAACAGAACCATAATAATATTTATGATATCATATATTATTCACATACGACATCATATTATCCGTTCATTTGTCAATTCCATGTTAAAGTAGCGTTTTGGGTAAAATCGTTTCATTTATCGTCCGTGTTTTGACTTGTAATTAATAATATGATTAATTATATAATGATTAATTAATTCCAGAATATAAAAAAATTATTTATATATAATATATATTCATAATATACATATATATAATAGATCGATAAATGGACAGAAATACACTGTTCTTGGAGACAGTAGGTCGTACATATGCACGAATGTTGTTTTTCGTTTTCTTATTGAATTGAAAGAAATTAAGTAGATGACATACATATATATATAAATAAATCCAGTAGCATTATTATGTCATATATTTCTTGATTACTTAGTATATAAACATTATAATCATTCTTGAATTGTAAACATTGAAAATGAATCTCATCGCGTTGTGGAGACGGTAATCCGTACGTACGCACGAGCGATGATATCATTCCAATATTTATTGAATGTAATCGGAGTGGATGATACAATATCTTAGAATCATTATTATTTTATAATAATCATATATATTTATTCTTTACACCATTATACCCATCCAAGTAATGTGGTGGTGGAAAAACTGATTACACCACAGCGTAGAGACAGTATTCAGTACGTACGCACGCACGGTGATTTCATTTTCCATAGGATGGATAGAAGGTGAAATAGGGTTGTTTCATATTTATAATAAAATATCAGTATATAAGTAATACTGATGTTATTACTTTTTAATGAAACAACTAAATAAGATGAATTAGAAGAATAAAGAAACTTGAAAGAGTCGGTAGAAGAGATTACCTCTTCCTCGACACACCTCCTTTAAACGTCTTCTTGGGGCACTAGAGTTAGACATTCTAGAAGACCACAACCTCTATGATATAACTAGAGAGGGTTAGAAGAGTAATTTTCAGGTTTTTTCTGAGCTTCAAGACTCAAAAGGGTGTGAAGAGAAGAGGGAAGGGGTACCCTTTTTATAAGGGAGGAGAGGGGCACCTTTTGAAAAACTTAAAATATTATTTTATTACAAAGTCATATTCAATTTATAATAGCTCAAAATTGATTTATTTCGAAGGTAAAGTGGGGATGGGTCTAAATAATATCAACCAATAGGTTTTAGACAAGTTTAAGTTACTATTTTAACCTTATCAATTAGATTTATCTCTAAGTTAAATAATTTAACTTTTACCGTGTCTTCTTGTTTTCTTACACTATATGGTTAATAAACATACTATAACAAGCCAAAAGAACCCAAAGTGGTTCATTATTATTATATATAACCGTATGTAAGTAATTTGGCTGAACTTGAGATTTTTAGAAATATAATAACAATTAATAATATAATATTTGTTTTAAAAACTATTTTATGTCAATTTTCACACTATTTGGTAATTGATTTTTGTAAAAATCATAACAAAATTATTAATTCAAAAAGAGTTAATTTAATAAATAAAAACATGTCATATTAACCTATAAATTAGTGAAATTCATAAAAAGTTTCAAAATACATTTATTTGGGTATGGATAACATCAATTATGTTAATATTTCATTAATAATGTAATTATTGTATTATGATTTTGTCATAAATAAATTAACTTATATAATGTATAAAAATTATAAATAAAATACCATTATTTAGGAAATATTTTTAACTTTCTAATTAATATTTATAGTTGAATTTATCTTATGTATAACCCTATATTTAAAATGTTTTAGTTTTTAAACATTGATTTTAATTATTTTAACTCTTCTTTAAATAAAATAATAATAAGTGTCCTAATCTAATCCATGTGGACCTAAAGGGTAAGTTTTTATTCCTAAGGTTGTTTATGGTCGAATTAAACTTATCCAATAGAATTAGGATATGTGTTAAGGTAATAATAATATCATTTTTACCCTTAATTACCCTATTTACTTTTAACTGTGGTAAATTAAAGTAAAAAGTTACTATTCACCAAAAATTATTTGTATCTTATTGAACCACATTTTACTCCTTGATATTAACTGTGTCTCTCAGATTTTCTAAATTCCACTCATAGAAGCGGTAAAATTATGTTTTATATAGATTTTCAAATTCTCTTAGGAGGTGGGTAAAAGATGGTGAAAAGTACAACAAAATTTTTATATATATTAAATTATTATAAAATTACTCAAATGAATTAAATTGAACTTATATAGGTATTATGTATCAATTTAGACCTAAAATAAATTTAAATAAAAAGTCGGTTTTTAAATCGTAACTCAGTGTTTTCACTCTTCATCTAAAATTGAAAGTTTTCAGAAAAATACCAAAAATTCACTCTAGGATAATTTCGATATTCCAAATCCAAAAATGAAGTTTATTTTGAAAGATAAAATTTATAAGATTTCAAAAAGTGGGTATTACTATTCATAACGGCTAGTTCATAATAATATTATAATAATATCTCGTTTAGTGAAACTTGGTATTGCGTACAACACACGCTATCGTGGAAGGTCACATTTGCGTGTAATGAATTCCAAGTCAGGGTTGCGTGTAGTTCAAGATTCATTTGCTGTTGCGTATAATAGAATCCAACCATATTTTATTTATACATTGAATATATATATATACACTCAATGTTACGTAAAATGACTTCTATCAAATGAACTTGAAATTGTGTGTAACACGATCCAAGATTAGTGTTGTGTATACTGCAAGATAATACGATGTTGCATATAGAGCAAGATAATCTTGGTGTAGCGTAGAACAGAAGATATGAAAGAAATTAAAAATAATATATATTATAAAATATCGGGGTGTTACATTCTACCCCCTTAAAATGAATTTTGCCCTCGAAATTCTTCATGGTTATAAATCATTTACTACTTGAAAGTTTCTATTATAAAAACCCACATCGTAAAAAGGAATACTAAAAATTAATTTTAAAAACTAATGTATGAAACGTAATGGTTACCCAAAATAACTTATCCATGTGTTTCCACATAGGAGAACATAGGTGAAAATATGGATATGGAAGAGAAATCTAACCGTCACGTTCTGATGGAGAGTGGTAGCGAACATGGCTATAAAAAAGCCAACAATCACAAAGCCATAAATTTGTGATGATCTATGGTACCATCTAATTCATCAGATTTGAGAGTACTGGATCAACATTTTTGGTTTCCATGATCATTTCCCTAACGTTGATAAACTTTTACATAATGAGAAATACTTAGTGGATTTTACTGTAATATCATCGTTGGTCATTCCATCAACAGTATCCACTTTATCTCTATTTAATGAAATGAAGCTGAATTTGTCATTCATTAAGTGTTAGCAGATAATGTGATAGAATGATAAGTCATCCCATCTGTTTCTATCACAAAAAGGTTAGCGTAAGTTATCAAATATACATAAGTCCATATATGGTGAGATTAATCGTATAAGATACCAACAATGGACTTATACTTCATCTATCATGCTGCTTAATAAAATAAAACTAGTTTCTACTAACCAGGGACTTCCTGTAGGCCAGTGGTATGTAATAAAGGCCTTTCACACTTCGGTTGTGGGTTCGATTCCCACAGTCTTCTCCGACGTGAAGGGTTGTCTCCCATCCTGCGGGTTGTCCTTTTTCTAAAACTACATTATTTTGACATTCCATAAATAATATCGAAAAAAATTCTAGTCTTAAACAATACTGGCTTATATCCAACATAATCCATTCCAATCATTAGGGTTATCCAAAATACTTCTATCCAAGCTCATAGTATAAAGAAAATAATTACTAGAAATGTCATCTGCAGAGCATGTGAATACAATCATTAATCCTCCATATATCATACAATATATTTTGTTGGTCAAATTAAAAACATGTCAATACCTTAATAATGTATTCTCTGGGGAAATGAATACCCATTGACCCTTAGTGAAAACATGAATGCTGTCAAAATTTAACACTTTCCACATACCAAAATCCAAAAATTTCTATATACTCAAACCATGATATAACTTTGTACTTATATCAGTCACGAGCTCATTTCATTTTTCCTTTATCTCTTCATTATACACATATCATCTTCTTTCCAAAAATATTTCAATCAATTTTAATGGTTACCAGTACCATATAATTATTGAAAACCAATACATAGATATTCCAAAATTCCATGATGCCATAAATGAGAATCCATGATACTATTTTGAAATCCCATTACATAAACACTTAATCATTTCACAACATCATTTTCATACTCAACATCACAAATAGTGATCTCATGTGACTTCCCTTTATCCTTTTCTTTTAAAGGTTTCTCACATTGATCATAATTAACCCTTTGACTAGGGAATTGAGTTGCATAATGCCCCATTTCCTTACACTTGAAGCATTGATGTGTTGGTGGAGCATTCTCTGTAGTCTTTTCTCTATTTATGTCATTAGAAACCATTTTCTGATTACTTCAGCACTCAGCTACTCGATAACCTTCTTTTCCACACTTGAAACATTTTCTAGTATATTTTAGACAATCTTTACCATGCTTCTTTCCACACTTTTAGCATAAAGAAAAACTCATCTTCTACTGACCATTGTTAAGATATTTCTCCTTGAACTCCATCTTTCATTTCTTGTCAAAACTATGAGATGGATTTGTAACACCAACAACCATTTCTACCTTGATAGCACAATGCACAATTTCTTCATAGCTACTGAATTCTCTTATAGCTAATTCTCTTAGAAGACTTGGTTTTAAGCGACTGAATAATCGATCAACTTTACTTTCAGGTTGGATGATAAAGCCAGATGCATAACTTGAAAGACTTGTAAAATTCGCTTCGTATATACCAACAGATTCATCATCCTTTTGCTTAATCTCATGGAAATCCTTTTCCATCTTCTTTCGAAGAATATGAGGGATGTACTTATTGAAAAATAAGTTCTAAAACTCATCCAATTCCATTGATTCAATTTCATCTCGGTGCCTCGTATTCTTAATTAGAGTCAACCATTGATCTGCTTCACCTTCTAAACGGTAAATAGCCAAAATACTTTTTCATTATCCGAATAGTGAAGTATAAAAAATATCTTTTCAATGGTACTAATCCATTGTTCAGCAACAATTGTATCAGAACACCCACATAAAGAAGGTAGACGTTGCCTCATGAAGGACTCAATAGAATATTTTTCCTTTCTCTGCTCGTTTGGAATTCCAGAATGATTCATAGCTTGTGTAAGTATAGCAATAAAATTTTGCACTCTATCTCCCATGACATTGGTTTGTTCAGGAGGACAATCATTTCATTTTCCATTACATTGATCAACACGGTTCCTTCGGGTTCCAACCATCGTCTAAAACCCAAAAATAATAGTGTGAGAGGCAAAAAACATACTAGGGGAAAAACATAATAAAGGGGGAGTACCGTCAATATCTAACATCATAGGTTTAATACTAATATCGTTACTGTAATTCTAGTACTATAAACTATACCTATACTTAACCTTAGAGACATACCTAGACATACCATTGAAATATCTCTAGGGATCTCACTAAAGTCTTCGCATCCTAGTTTCCAAAGGTTGACTAAACCTTCCTCTGATACCAACTATAGAGACCCAAAGCTTGACGTCCATAGACATTACATTACTTTTTCATAATACTTAATACATAACAAAAACAGACACACAAGGACCATAATAGATTAGTGTCTTTGAAAACTAGGGATATAATCTTCTACTCATGATGAAAGATCTTCAACATCTCCCATAAAGATCTTCCATTTTTTTCTCTTACCTAAAACCATTCTTTAAATCCTAGAGAAAATAAAACATATAAAGGGTGAGCTCAAATGCCCAGTAAGGGTAATCATGGAGAAAATAAAAAAATCATATACATTTTAACAAAAAACATGAACATAGTGTTTAAACATCAAAATCATGATAAATGAGATAAAACATGGCAGAACGTAAGGCAGAGATCATAAAGAAACATAAATTATGACAAAATAGCATGGGAATAAAACATGTAATTGTAGCAACCATTAAGCACATGTTATGATTTCCATATTAGCAAAGGCATTGCTACCAAGACTATCTTAGTGGACAAAGTCCCTCTCTGAATCGAGTTCACTCTTCATTCTAATCCTATATCACTGAACCAGATTAACTTACCATTCCATCCATGTCTATCTCATGAGATATAAATCTTTACCCAATGCATTGGAGGGATATATTGGTCCCACCCATCTCATAATGAAATCATTCTTACTTGTGCCACAAAATAAACATAAAACACTCATCATAACCCAATGAATAAAATGGATGTCATAAACATCATCCCATCATCACAAAATCCATCTTAAATAAATGGATATCATTTCACCATGAGAAAAATTACACCATGTAAATAATAGATACATTATACTTCAAATATAAACATGCTAAATAATGTAATCGTAGATTGAAAATAGTTTTGATAAAACACTTGAAATGAATTCTTTAGGAAAATATCCTTTCTTCTTCAAAATCATTTTCTTTTCACAAAATGCCATGAAATTTTAAAAGAAAAGGATTTTGTTGAAAATAGTCAAAAAAATATTGTAGAGTAATCTTCATTAAAATAAGGCTTTATAAAACCGTAAAAATCCGTTCATGCCGTATATGTTAAAAAAACATTATTCTCATACTTTTGCTGGAAAAGTCAAAAAGTACCTCGTATGGTAAAAAAAGAAAGATTCCTTACATATCATGTAGTAAAAGTCAAAAATGGGGAAAAAGGACTTTAATCATACATGAAACCATTTTCAGAAAACAGGGACGTGGATGATAAATATAACCCTAGTAAATACATACAAATAAACAATCTCGAATAAAAACGAGATTGGAAAGGTTATCCCTTACCTTATGTCCAATTTCTTCCATATGTGTTTGAGACTCCTGTATAGTGGGTTTAAACATATTATTAAATTTTAACATAACTATAATAATATTTTTGATATCATATATTATTCACTTATGACTTTATATTATCCGTTCATTTGTCAATTCCATGTTAAAGAAGTGTTTTTGGTAAAATCGTTTCATTTATCATTCATGTTTTGACTTGTAATTATTAATATGATTACTTAGATCATGATTAATTAATTATTTAATATAAAAAATTATTTATATATAATATATATTCAGAATATACAAATATATAATAGATTGAAAAATGGAAAGAAATACACCATACATGGAGACGGTAGGCCGTACGTATGCATGAATGTTGTTTTTCATTTTCTTATTGAATTGAAAGAAATTAAGTAGATGAAATACACACACATATATATATATAAAAAAATCCAATATAATTATTATGTCATATATTTCATGATTACTTATTATATAAACTTTATAATAATTCTTGAATTGTTAACATGGAAAATTAATCTCATCGCGTTGTGGAGACGATAATCCGTATGTACGCACGAGCGATGATATCATTCTCATATTTATTGAATGGAATTGGAGTGGATGATATAATATCTTAGAATATTTAATATGTTATAATAATCATATATATTTATTCTTTACACCACTATACCCATCCAATTAAGGTGGTGGTGGAAAAACTGATTACACCGTGGCGTGGAGACGGTATTCCGTACGTACGCATGTGTGGTGATTTCATTTTACGTAGGATGGATAGAAGGTGAAATAGGGTTTTTTCATATTTATAAAAACATATCAGTATATAAGTAATTCTGATGTTATTACTTTATAATTAAACAACTAAATAAGAGGAAGTAGAAGAAGAAAAAAATGTGAAAAAGTCGGTAGAAGAGATTGCCTCTTCCTCGACGCACCTCCTTTAAACTTTTTCTTAGGGCACTAGAGTTGGTCTTTTGGGAAGACCAGAACCTCTATGATATAAATAGAGAGGTTGAGAAGAATAATTTTCAGGGTTTGGCCGAGATTCAAGGTTCAAAATGGTGTGAAGAGAAAAGGGAAGGGGTTCCCTTTTTATAAGGGAGGAGAGGGGCACCTTTGGAAAAACATAAAATATTATTTTATAATAAAGTCATATTCGGTTTTTAATAGCTCACAATTGATTTATTTCGAAGGTAAAGTGGGCATGGGTAGAAATACTTTCAACCAATAGGTTTTAGACAATTTTAGGTTACTATTGTAACCTTATCATTTAGATTTAACTCTAAGTTAAATAATTTAGCTTTTACCATGTCTTTTTGTTTTCTTACAAAATATGGTTAATAAACATACTATAACAAGCCAAACTAACCCCAAGTGGTTCATTATTAATATATATAACCTTATCTATGTCATTTTTCCAAACATGATATTTTTAGAAATATAATAACAATTAATAATATAATATTTGTTTTAAAAACTATTTTATGTCAATTTTGACACTATTTGGTAATTGATTTTTGTAAAAATCATAACAACATGAATAGTTCAAAAAACGTTAATTGACTCAATACTAACATGTCATATTAACCTATAAAATTAGTGGAATTCATAAAAAGACTCAAAATACATTTATTTGGGTATTTGTAACATCAATTATGTTAATATTTCATTAATAATGTAATTACTACATCATCATTGTGTCATACATAAATTATATTATTTAATGTATAAAATTTATAAATAAAATACCATTATGTATGAAATATTTTTATCTTTCTAATGAATATTAATAGTCAAATTTATCTTATTTATAACCCTATATTAAAAATTTTTAAGTTATTAAACATTGATTTTAACTATTTTAACTCCTCTTTAAATAAAATAATAATAAGTGTCCTAATCTAATCCAAATGGACCTGAAGGGTAATATTTTATTCCTAAGGTTGTTTTCGGCCAAATTAAACTTATCCAATAGAATGAGGTTATGTTTTATGGTAATAATAATATCATTTTTACCCTAAATTACCCTATTTACTTTTAATCGTGGTAAATAAAAGTAAAAATTTATTATTCACCAAAAATTATTATTATCTTATTGAACCAAATTTTACTCCTTGATATTAACCGTGTGTCTCATATTTTCGAAATTCCACTCACAAAAGCAGTAAAATTTTGTTTTATGTAGATTTTCAAATTCTCCTAGGAGGTGGGTAAAAGACGGTGAAAAGTTCAATACAATTTTTATATATCTAAAATTATAATAAAATGACTCAAATGAATTACATTAAACTTATATAGGTATTATTTATAAATATTGACCTAAAATAAATTTAAATAAAATAAATAATTATTTAAATAAAAATTCAATTTTTAAATAGTAACCCAGTGTTTTCACTATTCATCAAAAATTGAATGTTATCAGAAAAATACCCAAAATTCACCCTAGGCTAATTTTGATATCCTGAATCAAAAAATGAAGTCTATTTTGAATGATAAAATTTATAAAATTTCAAAAATTGGGTATTACAATTCATAACGGCTAGTTCATAATAATATTATAATAATATCTCGTTTAGTGAAACTTGGTATTACGTACAACACACGCTATCGTGGAAGGTCACGATTGCATGTAATGAATGCCAAGTTAGGGTTTCATGTAGTGAAAGATTCATTTATTGTTTTGTATAATAGAATCAAACCATATTTCATTTATACATTGAATATATATATACACTCAATATTGCATAAAATAACTTCTATCAAAAGAACTTCAAATTGTGTGTAACACGATCCAAGATTAGTATTGTGTAAACTGCAAGCTAATACGGTGTTTTGTATAGAGCAAGATAATCTTGGTGTAGCGTTCAATAGAGGATATGAAAGAAATTAAAAATAATATATCTTATAAAATCTCAGGGTGTTACATTCTACCCCCCTTAAAATGAATTTCGCCCTCGAGATTCATCGGGGTTATAAATCGTTTACTACTTGAAAGTTTCTTTAATAGAAACCCACATTGTATAAAGGAATGCTAAATATTATTTTTAAAAACTAATGTATGAAACGTAACGGTTAACCAAATTAACTTATCCCTGGGTTTCCACATAGGAGAACATAGGTGAAAATATGGATATGGAAGAGAAATCTAACCATAAAGTTCTGATGGAGAGTGGTAGAGAACATGGCTATGAAAAAAGACAACAATCACAAAGCCATAAATTTATGATGATCTAAGGTACCATTTGATTCCTCAGATATGAGAGTACTAGAACAACATTTTTGGTTTCCAAGATCATTTCCCTAACGTTGATGAACTTTTACTTAATGAGAAATACCTACTTTATTTCAGAGTAATATCATCGTTGGTCATTCCATGAACAATTTCCACTTCATCTCTATTTAAAGAAATAAAGCTGAATTTTCCATTCATGAAGTGTTAGCAGATCATGTGATAGAATGATAAGTCATCCCATCTGATCTATCACAAAAAGGATAGCATTAGTTATTAAATATACATAAGTCCATCTATGGTGAGATTAATCATATATGATTCCAACAATGGACTTATACTTCATCTATCATACTGCTTAATAAAATAAAAATAGTTTCTACTAACTAGGGACTTTTTGTAGGCCAGTGGTATACGATAAAGGCATGTCACACTTCGCTTGTGGGTTCCATTCCCACAGCCTTGTCTGACGCGACGGGTTGTCACCCGTCCTACATGTTGTCCTTTTTCTAAAACTACATTATTATTACATTCCATAAATAATATCAAAAATGTTTCTAGCCTTAAACAATACTGACTTATATCCAACATAATCCATTCTAATCTTTAGGCTTATCCAAAATACTTCTATCCAAGCTCATAGTATAAAACAATTACAAGAAATATCATCTTCCAAGCATGTGAATACCATCATTTATCCTCCATATATCATACGATATATCTTGTTGGTCAAATTACAAACATGTGAATACAGTAATCATGTATTCTATTGAAAAATGAATACCCATTGACCCTTAGTGAAAACATGAATGCTGTCAAAATTTAACACTTTCCACATACCAAAATCCCAAAATTTCTATATACTCAAACCATGATATAACTTTGTCCATATATCAGCCATGAGCTCATTTTTTTTATTTATCACTTCCTTATGCACATATCATCTTCTTTACAAAAATATTTCAATAACATTTCAAGGTTACCGGTACCATATAAATATTGAAAACCAATACATAGGTATTCCAAAATTCCACGATGCCATAAATGAGATTCCATGATACTATTTTGAAATCCCATTACATAAACACTTAATCATTACACAACATCATTGTCATACTCAACATAACAAATAGTGATCACAAGTGACTTCCCATTATCCTTTTCCTTAATAGGTTGATCACATTGATCACCATTAACACTCGGATTAGGGCATTGATTAGCATAATGCCCCATTTCATTACACTAGATGCATTGAAGTGTTAGTGGAGAGTTCTCTGTAGTGTTTTCTCTATTCACGTCATTAGAAATCTTTTTCCCATTACTTCGGCACTCAACTACTCGATGAACTTCTTTTCCACACTTGAAACATTTTCTAGTACCTTTTAGACAATCACTACCATGCTTCTTTCTACACTTTGAGCATAAAGAAACATTCATCTTCTTTTCACCACTGTTCTGACATTTCTCCTTGAACTCCATCTTTCATTTCTTATCAAAACCCTGAGATGGATATGTGACACCAACTTCCATTTCAACCTTGATAGCACAACGCACAATTTCTTTATAACTAATAAAGTCTCTTATAGCTAATTCCCTTAGAAGACTTGGTTTTAAGCCACTGAAGAATTGATCAACTTTACTTTCAGGTTGGATGATAAAGCCCAATGAATACCTTGAAAGCCTTGTAAAATTCACTTTCTATATACCAACAGATTCATCATCCTTTTTTTTAAACTCAAGGAAATCATTTATCATCTTTGTTAGAAGAATACGAGGGAAGTACTTATTGAAATATAAGTTCTTGAACTCATCCAATTCCATGGATTCAATTTCTTCTCGGGGCCTCATATTCTTAATTAGAGTCAGCCTTTGATCTGGTTCACCTTCTAAACGGTAAATAGCCAGAATGAATTTTTCATGTTCCGAACAGCGAAGTATAGAAAATATCTTTTCAATGGTATTGATCCATTGTTCAGCAACATGTGGATTATAAGACCCACTAAAAGAAGGTGGACGTTGCCTCATAAAGGACTCAATAGAATATTACTCCCTTCTCTGCTCATTTGAATGTCCAAAATGATTCATAGATTGTGTAAGTATAGAAATAATATTTTTCACTCCATCTCCCATGACATTGGTTTGTTTAGGAGGACAATCATTGGATTTTCCTTTACATTGATCAACACAGTTCCTTCGGGTTCCATCCATCGTCTAAAACCCAAAAAGAATAGCGTGAGAGGCAAAAATCATGCTAGGGAAAACAACATAATAAAGGGGGGTAAATTAAATATCTAACATCTTAGATTTAATTCTAAGATCGTTACCATAATTATAGAACTATAACCAATACATATACTTAACTTTAGGGACATCCCTAGACATACCATAGAAATATCTCTAGGGATCTCACTAATGTTTTTGCATCCTAGTTTCCAAAGGTTTACTAAACCATTAATCTTATACCAACTTTGGAGACCCAAAGCTTGAAATACCTTGACATTACATTAATATTGGGGAATACTTTATACATAACAAAAACATACACACAAGGACTGTAATAGTTTAGAGTCATTGAAAACTCGGGATATAATCTTCTAATAGTGGTGAAAGATCTTCAATATATCTCATAAATATCTACCTTTTTTCTCTTACCTAAATCCTTTCTTTAAATCTTGGGGAAAAGAAAACATATAAAGGGTGATCTCAAATTCTCTGTAGGGGTAAGTGTAGTGAAAATAAAACAAATCATATACATTTGAACAAAAAACATGAACATAATGTTTAAACATCAAAATCATGAGCAATGACATAAAATATGGCAGTATGTAATTCATAGATCAGAAAGAAACATTAATCATAATAAAATATCATGGGAATAAAACATGTAATTGTGGAAAACATTAATCACATGTTATGATTTCCATAGTAGCGATTCATTGCTTCCAAGACCATCTTAGTCGACAAAGTCCCTTTCTGAATCGAGTTCACTCATCGTTTTAGTCCTGTATCACTGAACCGGATTAACTTACCATTATAGAAATTTCTATCTCATGAGATATAAATCTTTTCCCAATGCATTGGAGGGATATATAGGTCCCACCCATCTCATAATGAAATCATTCTTACTTGTGCCACAAAATAAACATAAAACACTCATCATAACCCAAAGAATAAAATGGGTGTCATAAATATCATCACATAATCCATATTAAACAAATGGATATCATTTGACCATAAGAAAAATTACACCATGTAAATAATAAATACATTATACTTGAAATATAAACATGCTAAATAATATCATCTTAGATGGAAAATAGTTTTGATAAAACACTGGAAATGAATTCTTGAGGAAAATATCCTTTCTTCTTCAAAATCATTTTCTTTTCACAAAACGCCCTGAAATTGTAGAAGAAAAGGATTTTGTTGAAAATAGTCATTAAATCTTGTAGAGTAAACTTCATGAAAATAAGGCTTTATAAAACCATAAGAATCCATTCATGCCGTATAAGTTAAAAAAACATTATTCTCGTACTTTTTCCGAAAAAGTCAAAAAGTACCTCGTATGGTAAACAAAAGAAAGATTCCTTACATATCATGTAGTGAAAGTAAAAAATGGGTAAAAATAACTTTAATAATACATGAATCCATTTTTAGAAAAAAGGGACATGGATGATAAATATAACCCCAGTAAATACTTACAAATAAACAATCTAAGATAAAAATGAGATTGGAAAGGTTATCCCTTACCTTATGTACAATTTCTTCCGTATGTGTCCAAGAATCCTGTATAGTGGGATTAAACATATTATTAACATGTAACATAACCATAATAATATTTATGAAATCATATATTATTCACTTATGACTTTATATTATCTGTTCATTTGTCAATTCCATGTTAAAGCAACGTTTTGCGTAAAATCGTTTCATTTATCATCCGTGTTTTGACTTGTAATTATTAGTATGATTACATAGATCATGATTAATTAATTCCAAAATATAAAAAATGATTTATATATAATACATATTCAGAATATATATATATATATATATAATATATCGATAAATTGAAAGAAATAC
This sequence comes from Viscum album, assembly GCA_963277665.1. Lineage (NCBI taxonomy): Eukaryota > Viridiplantae > Streptophyta > Magnoliopsida > Santalales > Viscaceae > Viscum > Viscum album. Next base: position 1,622,966,605 of record OY728159.1, on the reverse strand, counting down.
ACGGTTCATGGAGACGGTAGGCCGTACGTAAGCATGAATGATGTTTTTCATTTTCTTATTGAATTGAAAGGAATTAGGTATATGACATAAATATATATATAAATAAATCCAGTAGAATTATTATGTTATATATTTCATGATTACTTATTATATAAACTTTATAATCTTTCTTGAATTGTTAACATGGAAAATTAATCTCATTGCGTCGTGGAGACCGTATCCGTACGCACGCACGCGCGATGATATCATTCCCATATTTATTGAATGGAATTGGAGTGGATTATAAAGTATCTTAGAACTAGTATAATTTTATAATAATCATATATAGTTATTTTTACACCATTATACCCATCCATGTAAGGTGGTGTTGGAAAAACTGATTACACCACGACATGGAGACGGTATTCCATACATACGCACGCGCGGTGATTTCGTTTTCCGTAGGATGGATTGAAGGTGAAATATGGTTGTTTCATATTTATAAAAATATACCAGTATATAATTAATAATGATGTCATTACTTTATAATGAAACCACTAAATAAGAGGAAGTATAAGAAGAAAGAAATGTGAAAGAGTTGGTAGAAGAGATTACCTCTTCCTCGACGCACCTCCTTTAAAATTCTTCTTAGTGCACTAGAGTTGGTCTTTTGAGAAGACCAGAACCTCTATGATATAAATATAGTGGTTTATAAGAGTAATTGTCTGGGGTTTTCTGAGCTTCAAGGCTCAAAAGGGTGTGTAGAGAAGAGGGAAGGAGTGCCTTTTTTATAAGGGAGGAGAGGGGCACCTTTTGAAAAACATTAACTATTATTTTATAATAAAGTCATATTCGGTTTATAATATCTACATATTGTTTTATTTCAAAGATAAAGTGGGTATGGGTCAAAATAATCTAAACCAATTGGTTTTAGACAAGTTTAGGTTACTATTTTAACTTTATCATTTAGATTTAACTCTAAGTTAAATAATTTAACTTTTACCGTGTCTTCTTATTTTCTTACACTATATGGTTAATAAACATACTATAACATGCCAAAAGAACCCCAAGTGGTAAATTATTAATATATATAACCTTATCTAAGTCATTTTTCCAAACCTTAGATTTCGAGGAATATAATAAAAATTAATTATATAATATTTGTTTTAAAAACTATTTTATGTCAATTTTGACACTATTTGGTGATTGATTTTTGTGAAAATCATAACAACATGATTAGTTAGAAAAAAATTAATTTAATCAATATTAAAATTTCCTATTAACCTATAAAAGTAGTTTGATTCATAAAAAGTCTAAAATTACATTTATTTGGGTATTTATAACATCAATTATGTTAATATTTCATTAATAAGTTAATTACTGCATCATTATTGTGTCATGAATAAATTAAATTATTTAATGTCTAAAAAATATAAATAAAATACCATTATGTAGAAAATATTTTTATATTTCTAATTAATATTTATAGTTGAATTTATCTCATCTATAACCCTATATTAATAATGTTTTATTTAATAAAAATTTATTTTAACTATTTTAACTCTTCTTTAAATAAAATAATAATAACTGTCCTAATCTAATCTATGTGGATCTAAAGGGTAATATTTTATTCCTAAGGTTGTTTTTGGTAGAATTAATCTTATACAATAGAATTAGGATATGTGTTAGGGTAATAATAATATCATTTTTACCCTTAATTTTCCTATTTACTTTTGACCTTGGTAAATAAAAGTAAAAGTTACTATCCACCAAAATTTTTTTATCTTATTGAACCACATTTTACTCCCTGATATTAACCATGTCTCTCGTATTTTCGATATTCAACTCATAGAAGCGATAAAATTAAGTTTCATGTAGATTTTCAAATTCACCTAGGAGGTGGGTAAAAGACGGTGAAAAGTTCAATAAAATTTTTGTATATATAAAATTATTATAAAATGAATCAAATGAAATTAATTGAACTTATATAAGTACAATGTATCAATTTTGACCTAGTAAAATTTAACTAAAATTAATAATTATTTAAATAAAAAGTTGGTTTTTAAATAGTAACCCAGTGTTTTCACTATTTATTACAAATTGAATGTTTTCAGAAAAATACCAAAAATTTACCCTAGGCTAATTTCGACATTCCGAATCCAAAAATGAAGTCTATTTTGAAAGATAAAATTTATAAAATTTCAAAAAGTGGGTATTACTATTCATAATGGCTAGTTCATAATAATATTATAATAATATCTCGTTTAGGGAACCATAGTACTGCGTACAACACACGATATCGTGGAAGGTCGTGATTGCATGTAATGAAAGCAAAGTCAGGGTTGCGTGTAGTGCAAGATTCATTTGTTGTTGCATATAATATAATCCTACCATATTTCATTTATACATTGAATATATATATGTATATACACTCAATGTTGCGTAAAATAACTTCTATCAAACGAACTTGAAGTTGTGTGTAACATGATCCGAGATTAGTGTTGTATATACTATAAGCTAATATGGTGTTGCATATAGAGCAAGATAATCTTGGTGTAGCGTACAAAAGAAGATATGAAAGAAATTAAAAAGAATATATCTTATAAAATCTCAAGGTTTTAAAATAACTCCCTTTAGAAACCTTTTATATCCTAATAGGAAAGAATATACTAACTCCCATCATTTTAAAATGTTTTCTTATAAAAAATTTGAAAAAAATAAAATAATAATGGATTTTTTGAAATTGCTCCACAATTGCTCAATATAAATCCTCAGTTCGATTTGGCTAGATCCAATTTTCTCAATCTGATGATTTAAGATCTGATTCTTTCAATATGATGAGTCTATATTTTATTCTCTCAATACGATGCGTCTTGATCTGATTCTCTCAATATGATGATTATATATTTGATTCTCTCTATATGATTAGTCTAGATCTGATTCTCTCAGTATGATAAACTCAATATGATGAACTCATTCTCAATCTAAAAAACACAAACTCTGCTTAAATGCTCAAACTGGTAAAAAAATTCATTTGTATTATCCTCCTCAAGAGATCTTTGTCCAGCAATGACTTTATCTTGATTTATTTTTCCCTCTTTCTTTTATACTTCCAACAAAAATTCATAATGAACAGTGATCTGAGAAAGTATTTATAGGAAACTCCGAAAACATAAGTGGGAAACATGAAAACATTCCTTTCATCCTCAAATTTTAAAAAATAGTAAAATATCCCACATTTAAACATGAACCTTTACTTATTCAATCCTCCAAAAATTTCATTGATATTCTAACAAAATTGAATTTAAATTTTTACCTCTTCAACTCTTCATAAAACTTATAGAATAATATTATTTGTTTTTCTTCATAATTAACTCATTTTGAATTTGTTTCCTTATCAGATCATTATGAATTTGTGTCCTTATTAGTATTCTTTCATAACTCTTGAGAAATAATATGAATTTTTACCCAAAAACTTCTTTATTTATAACACAAAAAATCATTTCTTTCTCTGATTATTGAAAAGACAGACATCCAACAAATAACAAATTCTACCTCTGATTCTTTGGGATCCAATGATCTAAATTCGATGCAGATGGATCCGATACTCAGGGTCTGTAATAACAATATTTATTTAAAACAAAACATTTATTCTTCAAACATTTTTTTAACTTTAAACTTTCCTACAAAGCTCATTACTATGGAATCTGTTCAATTCCTGAATAAAAAAAACATTCATATACAAAGATTTTATTTTTCAACAAATAAAAAGACTGTTAAAAAAATTATCACAAAGGATATTCAATCTGCACCTTTGGATATTTTTTACAACCCTTTTTAACAACTTTTCAAACTCTCAAAATTTTTACATAATTCAACTTTTGTAAACAAATCATGTTTTTTGATTTCTATCAAAATATATCCTTTCTCAAAAGAGAGTGTTTTGAAACCACACTACTAGATAATGTAATGTTTTTTAAGGAAATTTAATCCCTCGGTGGAAAGAAAATTGTTTGTCCATGTAAATATAAGCTTTCCTCACTTTCATCTTCTCTTTTATCACCTTTTGAATTTCCTCAATTTTATCTTCTACTTCACCACTTTTCAACTTTCCGCACTTGCATCTTCTCCGTTATCACATTTATCTTTCTCTCGTTTTTCTTTTTATCTCCCACATATTATGATAACCACAAATTTATATTCATAAAATAAAGATAAGTAAACACTTATTATAAAGTAAAAAAAAGTTACTTTCTCTCCCCCTTTGTTAGCATAATCCCATGAACAGTGGGAGTTCTTCCTTATGAGGTCTAGGAAGTCATTGGAGGAGGATAAAAATGAAGTTATAGCCTCAATTAAAAAACATTTCCTTCATAATTGGTTTTATAAAGATATCATAAATCTAATACTTTGTTGAAATGTATTCCCTCAAACCATCTCCAAATAAAACCGTCTCTTTTAGAAAGTGAATCTTTATTTCAATGTGTTGTGATCTTGAATGTTTAACATGACTTTTAGAAAGATAAATTTCACTCTGATTATCACAAAGTACCTTCAATGGTTTACAAATATTCACTTTCAAGTCTTCCAACCAAAATTCCACCCTCAACATTTGAGTACAAGCTTGAGTAGTTGCATCATATTCAGATTCATTTGTGTTCAAAGTTACTGAACTTTAACTCATACTATTCCATCTCACCCAACATTCTCCCAATAAAAACATTCCTCCTGAGGTTCATTTTATATCATTACAATCTCCATCCCCAATAACATAAATATAACCATAAAACTTCATCTTACTATTTGTTTTGTATAATAACCAATATGAAGTTGTTACTTTGATGTATCTCAAACTTCTTTTTATTGCCTACATATGTGATTATTTTGGATTACTTTGATATCTGTATCATAAATCATAGAATAAACAATATTAGGCCTTTATTTTTTAAGGTAAATAAGATTTCTCATCATTTTATGAAATTCGTTCTCATTCACAGTTTTTTCGGATTCATCTTTACTCGTATTTGTACTCCAAAAAATCATAGTAGAAACTTATTTGGATTATTCCATTCCAAAACATCTTTAATAATTCCATGAAATTATTTTTATAAGATAATAAAATGTACATTTCCCATTGTTAAAATTTCAATACAAGGAAGAAATTTAATTCTCCTGTGATTTACATTTCAAAAAAATTCCTCATTTCCATAGAAAATTCATTAAAAAAATTCTCCATCCCCCAAAAAAATTATAGCATCCACAAAAATAAAAACAATTAGATTTATGGAGTCAAAATCTTTTATATACAAGTATCTATCTACTTTTCCATTGAAAAAATCAATTTTCTCAAAAAATTGTTGTTTGATACCGGATTTTTGTAAGGTATATTTTTGTTTTTGTTTTAGTTTATGACCTTTATTTGGTCAAATATGTTTCTTCCCAAGTTAATGAGAAGTCTAGGGGGTGTTTCGAGGGTTTGGGGCAAGGAAGTGGAGGAAAAAGGAGGTTTATAAGCATGATGCATGGTTGGCGCACAATTAGTGCCGAATGTATGAAGCATCCTAGGAAACCATGCATCCAGGGATAGAATATTGAGCATGATTATCACATGATAAAGCTAACCGTTCATAATTTCTAGGAAATCTTGTGAAGGGGTGATTTTGGGACAGTGGCTCGTGCACAGTTTGCATAGGGTTGGGAAAACCGTGTGGGTAAACCATGCATCCATGTAAAGTTGAGAAATATACCAAATATACACTCCAAGAATTTAAAGCCTAAATTAGGATTTTCCTCCTTTATCACCCCCTCAACCCTAGTGATGAACCGAGAACTCCAAGATATTTTAAGGATCTATATCTTGTGTTTCTAGGCCATTTTGGATGTTATTGGTTCCAAATCAAATATTTTAGTGATTCTAATCTCCTTATTTATTTTTATTTGTAGATTAGGGATTGTATATAGGGAGAACTTATTCCAAATCTCTAAACCACTATTTTTCCAATGGGACATAGGTTGGGGATTAAAGGGGTGTTTGAATTCGGATACAAGGTTTTGAATTATGGTGTGTTCTTCATCAGATTTAAGGTAGGGGGTATACAACATATATTCCATAGTTTTATTATAGATTTGTACATGTGTCTGGAGACCCTAATTCCTTATTGTCATGTATTTAATGAACATTGCGGGATTTGGAAAAATGAACATCTAAATAATTATCTAATGCCCTCATGATCCCCGTGGAATGCAACATGGATGACTTTACCAATTTCGGGCCACACATGGGGTGCGCCGGTATTTTCAGAACCAAGGAATTGACAAAGTCAAGGGTGGAATTGATGCGTAATAACTTAAAACCCTTATTTAACAAGTTAATATGGTTAGTTGAGTGGGGGTTAAATATTGATATTTTTTCCAAGGTTGATAATTGATTAACAGGTTGTTCCACGTGGCCTAGTAATGGGCTAAGTGAGTTAAATGTGATGGTGTCAAAGGGGTTATGGGTATTGTTAAGATGACCAAATGAATTAGTGTATTTGTAACCATAAGAATGTTAAATTTGGAAATGGATTGTAAATCAAAGGGTATGCAGATAGATTTCATAATGTAATTGATTAATTTATTTTTAATGGGTTGGTATAGGGGAATTGTGGGGATACATCTAATAGGTTGAACGTGGTAAAGTGGTTGAGTTAAGGGATATAAAAATTATACTTGAAATGCATAAGTGGGAGATTCTTGTGAAATGATAAATGGGATAATGCATGGTAATTATTGAATACTGGTTAAGGGGTGGAAATTGATTAACATACATAATGGGTTAAGTAAAGGGAATGAGAATTAGGTTAAATGGTCTTGAATTATAAATGGTAAATTTATTAATGGGTTATGGAAAATTATCAATTCCCATGTCGATGGTTGTGTATTATTATTACCATAGAAACTGGTTATATTTGTTGTGTTATGATATGATTTATATATTTAATTTTTTATGATATGTTATGTGTGGTGAATGGATATATATAAGCATGTTCACATGGATTGAGGTGTGGGATTAAGGACTGAGGCTCCTCCCTCAGGTTGAGTTGGACTGATGCTCAAACTCCACCAACAATTCATGGGTTAGGGAAGGGGATGGAGCTCTATTCCCCTAATGGTTGCATTTCACCCGGACTGAGGCCTTGAGGTGAGGATAATGTGTTGATGTGATGTGTTTATCCCTTGTGATATTGGGACTTGACTTATTCCCTTATGGATAGTTATTTATTGCCTTAGACCCATGTGTATATGATGTATATGCCTAACATATAGAACACATGAAGATATTGGATTAAGTAAAGAATAGGGATAAATGGTGAAAATGGTAATCATGATAGAATTAGTTAGGATCCATATTTCTAACTATTGAGTACTGAGTTGTTCATTTTTTCTTACCTAGTCATTTATTTCATACTTACAAGCACAATCTATTAGATTGGATATTTTGTAGATACTGTTGGTGGTGGCCTACTATGTTTTTTACTCACACCATGCTCAAGCCACCAATGGGTACTCGAGAAGATTTCATGGATTCAAGTCTGGATTATAGAAAAGGCCCAATACTAGTATGTTGAGTTGGACTTGGAATATGCGCGGGGGAGGATTCATACTTGGATTTGGGACCCTATTTGGGGATTTACCTGTTTGTTTTTATTTTTGGTTTTATTCAATTTTGCACTATCATCACATCATGACATGGTTAATATGGAATTTCATTTGTTTCATGCTTGGGAGATGTTGGGATATGATTTTTTATTGGTTGTTTATGATTTTTTCTTCTATTTATATTGTTTACTGTTGTGTCTTACTTGGTAAAGAGGGAATAGTCTCCCCACATGAATTATTAGAACCTTGCTTCTAGTCGGCAACCTATGGAGTATATGGAGGCATGCTTGAGGTCATGTGACGACCAAGATTGGGGCACCAATTTAGTGGCTTTCGGGTCAGGGATGTTACAATGTGGTATTGTAGGAGCTTCCATTCTCTTTCATTTGTCTTACTATTTGGGGATGGTATATGGGAGGCTTTGAAGTGTCAGGCCTTGGTAATGAGCTCGTGCTTGGGAGTATATAATCTATGTATGATGGAAAACCGAAGTTACCAGGGTGGGAATTGTTGTTCTTGATGTCTGTTGTGATAATTGAATGATATTTCACCATTGGGTGATGCACATGCTGTGTGATTTGACTGATTTAGGATATTTTTTTCTCATGTCCGGAATGTCATGAGGTTGTGCATTCAGGCATCAATTTTGGAACCTAAGGATATAGGTGGCATTCGTCGTGATAATAACACATCGGATGGGTGTGTGTGACATAGATAGTGGAATGCATTTTATTTCTATTATAATTTTGATGAAAATGGTGTCTAAAAATGGTAATGAAAGTGGGTAAATAAAAAGAATGTAAATTAATAGTTAGAGAATAGTATGGGTAATGAAACGTTATAATGGGGTGAAAATTTTGGGTTTTGATAAATTATAATGGATAAATTGTGTCTAAAATAGAAATATTTCATAATGATGATAAATTATTAATTAATTTTTCCTAATGAAAGGTGTAAATGAATTAAATTATTATTATAACAAGTTGTGAAATGGGGAGTTTAAAATGGGAATATTGGGTTCAAAAAAATGGTGAACATGATTATAAAAGGATGTGTCATGGTGGAAATTTTGAGATAAATAGGTAGTGGGTATCCTTTCATTGTTGATTCAACCCTTGGTATGGGTATTTTGGGGGTAGTGGGAGTACCCATGTTTGAGAACATATACATGGGTCATAATACCGTTCTCGTTATGATAGGTAATAAGAGATGTGTTTAGTGCACCCTTAGTAGGGTTGTGGCCTTTGGGTCATGAGACATTGTTTGGTAATGTGGGTATAGAAACTCTCATGCCTCGTGATCATACGAAGTGTATACTAGAACTTAGATATGTTGCGTAGGTTTTAGTGAACCTATGAGTACGAACCCTAGAGAGTTGTTTTTGGGATCCCAGAGTGGGTGTTTGGCCTATAGTATCCTTGTCTATGTACAGTTATATTTGGTGTGTATCTTGGATTGAATGTTCACTCAATGCGCTAAGCATAGTGTATATCAGAACATGGGTGAGATTGATGTTCAAGAGCATTGTTTTGTTCGTATAAAAAATCATGGTTGGAGAGAGGACCAATGGATTTTTTCTTGTCATGACTTCAGTTGGGAAGATAAAACCATTTGACCTCCAAGGTGTCCTATGAGAGAGGTTGGACATGATTCCTATTAATTTTGGATGGGTGTCACTTACGAGATGTCTTGGACCATGCGAGTGAGTCATGGAATGTGTTACCCAATCCAGGTTGTCCTAGAGGGCTCAGTGGAAGATTTATGGTTGGTGATGCGACTTGGGTCGTGGTTATGCGTTGGATGTTTGGAGAACTCAAGGGAAACCTCATAGGAGGCTAACCCAGTGATGTGGTTTTGTAGAACATGAAGCACGGGGGATGCTTCATAGGTGGAACCTATTCATAATTAATATCATTAGTTTTCTGTAAGTGGTGTGGTGGTGTACTAGTATTCTTAATAGGGAACCTATATGTCTTTGGTAGGGTGTTTGGTTTGTTTCAAAGGGTTGTGTCATATGGATGCCTAACCTTTCTTGTTAGTTGATGATTAATGGAGGTCTTGATGTTATTTTCATGAAAAAGAGACAAGGGTTACGAAGCGTAGTTAATTGTTTTTTTAAGGTGACACCCAAGGTCAGGGTGGTCCCATGTATTAGCATGTTATATGAATGGTTTGGTTTGTGGGGGATATATTGAAAATTTCTCAGGGCTAATGAGGGTGACGGGACAAGAGGCATGGTTAGGTGAGTAAGATGGAAATGGGGCTATGTGTAGGTGATGGTAGGATTGTGGGAACTAAAGTCGGTGTAAGAATGGTCAAATGAATGTATAGAATCTTGAGGGCTCTAATATGGTCTAGATATGGGAGTGCACTGGTAAGGCACTATCATGATCATGATAAGCATCTTTCATTCTCTATGAAGACAAGCCAGGAAGAGTGGTTATGTGAGATACCATCAGATTGATTAGTGTGTTGTACCATTGTGTTTTATTTATCAACTATTATGGGAATATTGAGGGAGATTGGGGTGCGTTAGAAGGAGTTCCACAGGAAGTGTTGTTTCATGGATTCTTAGAGGATGATCATGGAGAGGTCATGATTCTCAGTTAGTAATCACACTTGAGCAGTGGTGGTTAAATGATGATGAGGTGTATAGTAGGGAATCCTAAAATCCTCATCAGATCATGGTGTTCCATTTCGGGATGTGATATCAGAAATAAATAAGTTATTGATGATGTTTTTGACAACTTCTTAGCATATATCAGCTAGTGACGATCCTACCTAATATATTGACATCATCCCAGGTATGTTGAGAAGCTCTGGACCTATGCCAAGAGGCTTGGAGTTTTTTTGTTGGTTTAGGTACTTCATAGATTTTATGCTCATGGGAGTGGTATATATAGAGTTGGATGATGGGATATATACGGTTGATGGTTTCACGTGAGGTCCTCAGGATATACCGAGTACCAATGAATGTAGTGGGTGTCACTCGTGGTGGCTAGGAATGGGCTCTAGGTGATATTAATTTTCTTATTTGGGGAAAAGTAAGACATCCATGTTTATGTTTTGGGGTTTGGCTTATGATCAACTGTAAGCCCTGGTGGATGGAATCCCACATGGAGATTGATGATAGTGAAACTCTTAAGGTGGGGAGAGAAAAGTTACTTCTGGATGTGGAGAAGGGAATGATGGGTTGATATAGTGACACAAAGTTGTTGATGAGGAACCTGTGAGGTGCATGTTAGGTCTCATAGAGAGGCCAAGTTGGCCTTGATTATGGTGGTTGATTTACCCATGTATTGGCATTGGGAACAGGGTCGTACCAAATGTGTTTGAGATTCTCATATCTGGATATTAGAAGGTGTATTAAGATGTGACAATGTTTTGTGGTAATAGGATTTGAGTTCAATAACTCCATATAATTTGGAAGTATACTTGGGTAAGTGTCTCTGGGTTGTGCTGTAATGTCTGGAATTTTGAAGGTGTGTTTTCCATGTGATGTAGTAACATTCCAATAGTGAAGCTAAGCATTCCAACATGAGTCAACCGGGGACAACTCAACTTGGTTTGGAGTGAGGGGAAAATGTGGTGAGTGGTAAATCACATTTGGTGGATGTTTTGGGATGATAAGTGTGTTTAGAATTTTGGAATGGGTTTTAGGGTGAACATAGCCTTCTTAGGTTGGTGTATGAATGGTAGGAGTGCTTGTGTTTGGAGGGTTGTTTGGGGTGGTGAAGCCGGGTGATGGTTCAGAGGGAAGTGATTCCATGATGATGGAACTATACTAGAATTTAGGAACATCTTCAGTGGATGCATTGGATAATAATTCCAGGAAACAATTTATTAATCCCCTTAGTATGTAGAGAATGGGGTATCATTCCTTCAGTGGAATATGGGTGTCTTGGGATAAGCCAATCGGGGTGGATCTGACCTATATGGTTGACATGAATGGTTGGGGTGATAGTGGCCCACCTATGGTTTGATGTTTTAGTGGAAGGTGCCTTTCAGAAATGAATATGCAATTGAATAAGTTCATGTTAGTATTTCTACTCGAATGGATAGAGTAAAAATGTCTTTCTAGGCAGGTTCAACGGCAAGGCTGAAGACCAGTGTAGGGACAAGTCCATCAGGGTGTTCAGGTGAGTGAGTTGGGAACACATTAGGTATGATGTTTTTTGTGAAGTTTCCATGTGATTTAAATTAGTAATCATTACTGAAGTTTTCCCTATGAATTTCTAATGGTTGATGAATGGTTAATGTTGATTAATTCTTTGTGGATTATCCGACTGGTGTTGCTAATTGTAGTGAGAAAGCCTTGTGGGGAACGATCGCACCTTCAGTTATAATTTTTATGTTAGCATTTTAATTTTCAGTGATACATTGTAAAATGTTTAATGTATAGGTGGGCCTAGTTTCCTGATCTCTTGGTTCTGTAAGCTCAATGAATCTTTGTAATACCGCTCAAAGAAAATACTTTATATGGTGGGTAGTTTGTAAGATCCCTGATTTTTGTAAGGTATGTCTTCGTTTTTTTTTCATTTTATGTATTTGTTTTGGTCAAATAAGTGTTTTCCCATGTTCATGAGAAGGATCGGTGGTAATCCATGGGTTTGGGGCACAAAAGGGGAGGAAAAAGAAGTTTTTGGTCATATTGCATGGTTTTCACATGGTTATTGAAAACCGTGCGGAGCATCCCATGTAACTGTGCAGCCTTGGATAGAGGCTCGTGCATGGCTATCACATGGCTAAGCTAACCATGTGGAATCCATAGGATACCATGAAAATCTGTGATTTTGGTATCGTGGCTCACACAAAATTTGGAAACCCGTTGGTGTAAATCATGTAGCCTAGTAAAGTTGAGAAATTTACAAAATTTCCACTCTGGGATTTTAAAGCCTGACTCATGATTTTCCTTCTTTCTCCCCTATCAATACTAAGCAAGAACCAAGACCTACAAGAACTTAGAAGGAACAATTTGTCATGTTTCTAGTCCATTTTTGATTTCATTGGTTGTGAATCAATGATCTGGGTGTGTCTAATCACCTCCTTTTTTCTTTTTCAGATTAGGGATTGTATCAAGGGATAACTTCTTCTGAAACCCTAAAACCCTCTTTTTGGTGGAATATAGGATGGGGATTCAAGGGGTGTGTAAATCCAGATCCAGTGATATGATAGATGATGAATTCAACATCGTATTTGAGGTAGGTGGTCTTGAACTTATATCCCATAGTTTTGTTATAGATTTATGCATGTGTGTTGAGACCCTACTTCCCTCTAGTCGTGTGTTTAATTAACCTAGTGGTATTTGGTAAAATGAACATCTAAATGATGATCTAAATCCATCACAATCCTCTTGGGTTGTTTTTAGGATGAATTTTCCAATTTGGGGCTACACATGGTGTGCACCGATATTTTTGGGACATAAGAATTGACAAAGTCAAGGGTGGAATTGATGTGTAATAACTTGGAACCCTTATTGAACATGTTAATATGATTAGTTGATTGTGATGGAATATTTATAGTTGTGGCTAGGTTGATAATGGATTATTAGGTTATTTGAAATGGCTTGGTAATGGCCTAATTGAGTTAAATGTGATGGCGTCCAAGGGTTTATGGGTTATGTTAAGATTCCCAAATTAATTAGTATATTTTAAGTTATAAGCATGTTAAATTTTGAAATGGCTTGTGAAAGAAAGGGTTTGTAGACAGATTATATAAGGGAATTGATTAATATATATTGAATGGTTTGTTACATAGGAATTATGGGGTACTCCTAATAGGTTTGACATGATAAAGTGGTTGAGTTATGGGATATAATAATTGTACTTGAAATGAAACAGTGGGAGATGATTGTGAAATGATAAATGGGCTAAATGGTCTAATACATGGTAATTATTGAATATTGGTTAAGGTGTGGAAATTGATGAACATAATTAATGCGTTAAGATATGGGAATGAGAATTGGTTTAAATGGTCTTGTAATGTAAATGGTTAATTTATTAATGGGTTATGGATTAGTATTAATTCCCATGTTGACTGTTGTGTATTTTTTTCCATAGATATTGGTTATGTTAGTTGTGTTATAATATGATTATTATATTTATTGGTTGCGATATGATATGTGTGGTGAATGGATATATATATATATATATATATAATCATGTGCACAAGGGTTGAGGTGTGGGATAATGGATTGAATCTCCTCCCATGGGTTGAGTTGGACAGATGCTCTAACTCCACCCACAATGCACGGGCTAGGGAAGAGGATAGATCTCTATTCCCTATTGGTTTCATTCCACCTTGACCGAGGCTTTGAGGTGAGGATAATGTGTTGATTTGATGTGGTCATCCCTAGTGAGATAGGGACGTGACTTATTCCCTTATGCATAGTGATTTATTACCTTAGATCCATGTATAAATGATGTATATGCCTAACCGATGGAACATGTGAAGATAGTGAATTTAGTAAAGAAGAGGGATAAGTGGTGAAAATGGTAATAATGATAGAAATGGTTGGGATCCATATTGTTAAATAATGAATAATGAGTTGTTCCTTTTTGTTTACTGGGTCATTTATTTCATTCTATCATGCACAATCTATTAGACGGGATATTTTGTAGACATTGTTGATGGTGGCATACTAAGTTTTGTACTCACACCCAACTCAGGTTGTCGTTGGGTACCCGTGAATGTTTCATGGTTGTAGGTCAGGACAAGAGAAAAGGCCATATACTAGGATGTTGAGTTGGATTTGGGATATGCATGGGGGAGTATCCATACAGAGAGTTGGGACCCTATTTGGGCATTTAGATGTTTGTTTTTATTTTTGTTTTTGGTCACTTTGGCACTTTTAACATGTCACGATATGGTTAATGTGGAATTATGGTTTATACAGAGTTTGAGAGATGTTTGGCTATGCTTGTTTATTGGTTGTTTTTTATTTTTTCCTCTATTTATACTGTATTCTGTTGTGTCTTACTTTGTTAAAGAGGGTATATTATCCCCACATGACTTATTAGACCCTTTCTGCAAGATGGAAATCTTCAGCGTACGCGGAGGTGAACTTGAGGTCATGAGACGACCTGGTTTGGGGTACCGATTTAGTGGTTTCTGGGTTGAGGATGTTAAAATTGTAAAGATTTGTATACCAAGTACATAGATCTTGTTTCATCCCATATAAATATTTCTTCAGTTTAAAAACATTATTTTCATAATCATCAAGTAGAAATTTAAAAGGTTGTTTAATATAAATTTCTTTCTAAATATGACCATTTAAGAAAGCTAACTTTACATCCAACTGATAAGCTTTGTAATTCTAATGTGAATCCACTACAATAAAATTTCAAATAGTTTTTATCCATGAAATGGGGGAAATGGTTTCATCAAAATCCAAACCATCCACCTGTTCATATCCTTTACAAACTATTCGTTCTTTGATTCCTGAAACTTATACAGGCCCATTCAAGTTTTTCCTATAAACCCACTTTGTTCCAATAACATTTTTATTTGATGGATGTAGAAAAAGTTCCTAGGTTTCATTCTTCTCAATCTGATCCAACTATTAATTCATAGCAGCCACCCATTTTTTGTGTTGAATATCTTTTAAAACTTAATGAAGTTTAAATTTTTGGAGAAGTGATGTCTGGTTTTCTATTCTCAAATTATTTCTAGTATGGATCAAAGACTCCTTATTCCCAATAATGTTTTCAGATTCAATATGTTTTTGTATGTTAGGAAATTTTAAAGTTTCTTTTCAACTAAAATTTCCTCAACACGTGATTTTTTTTAATATTGATAAGGATGTTTTGAATTACTTTCACTATTGTTAGAAATCTAAAATTTATCCCCCTTAGTATTCTTAAGAAATTTTTTTAGGATATTTTATTTTCAATTAATTTCACATCATATGATTCCACCAAATTTTTTAACCATTTTTTCCAAAATTTATAACTTCTTCTATTTGTTGAATAACCCATGATAGTTCCTTCCTCGTCATTCTCATCAAACTTTCCCAAATCTGAATATTTGATTTTGATAAAACATAAAATTCCAAAAAGTGTTTTTTATATGAAATTTCATAAGGAGGCATGATAGTTTTTGGTCTCAACAATTATCTATTTTGAACATGTACAGTAGTACTAACAACATCTCCCTAATATAATTTTAAAATTTTTTATTCTTCTAACATAATTTTCCCATTTCCACCAAAATTATATTATTTATTTTGGCTACTCCATTTTTTTGTAGATTATAGGCAGTAATATTTGGATTATTGATACCACAATTTATCATATAAGTTCCAAATTTACTATTTGTGGATTCAGTACTATTATTTTTTCTTAACTTCATTATGGAAAACCTCATTTCTTTACCAACATCTTTTTTGAAAAATATGAACATTTCAACAGCCTATGACTTGTGATTCATAAACATAATGTTTTTCATTTGAGTTAAATCATCTATAAATCTAATAAAGTATAAATATAATTTTTTTATTTATGTCTCATTGGACCACATAAAATAGAATTAATATTATAAAGTGTTCTAATATATTTAATGTCAAATATTTTGTGACTTTAGTTAATCATATTCCCTTTTTGACAAGTTTCACAAACATAATCTTCTCTTCTTCTCAATTCTAGAATGTTTTGAATGACATAATATTTAAAATTTATGTTCAAAATTTTCTATCCAAGGTGCCCAGTTCTTCAATGCCTCAATTTTTTTCATCTTCTGCACTCAAGTAACAGGAGTTGTTGAATTATCATATTTGGAAGAGATTACCACTTGTTCTTTCTCCTTTTGTAATAAATTTTCCAACTTTCACACTTTTTATGATACAAAAATATTTTCTAAAAATAACTTCTTTTTAATCATCACAAATTTTACTTATACTAAGTAAGTTACTTTTTACCCCCTCTAAAAACAAAACTTCCTTAGATTTCAACTTTTCCACTTCAATATTAGCTATTCTAATTCCTATGATTTTTAAAGAACTATCATTAACGAAGGTAATTTATCCTCCATCATTAATTTCAACATATTTCAATATTTTTATATCACTTATCATATGTGAATAAAAACCACTTTCAAGTATCCATGTCTAGTTCCTTTTACTTTCTTTCAAATTTTCTCAATAAATAAATATCTTTCCTTAACATTATTATTTTCATCTTCCTTTTCTTCTCTATCATAAGAAACTTGTTTCAGAAGGAGTGTCATACATCCTTTGGCATTATTACTATCCATACCAATTATACTATAAACTTCTTCAAATCATTGAAATTGATTTTTTATTGAAACGTTTCTAACAACTTGAGAATTCAACTTTTCAACTTTCTATAAGTTATGAATGTTACTCATTCTACGTTAACTATTTCTACCACTTTTCACAAACCTTCTTCCAGGTTGACATAAGTTATTCCAATAATTATACATTGTATTCCCATAAATTCCACAACACCAGAAATATCCATCAAATCTAGATTTTCTGTTCATGAAATATATTTCTCTACGAAAGCTTTGTTGAGGATGGTATCTTTTTTTAGCACAAACATACTAATGACATGGACCATAATTTATTATGAGTGATTTATCAAATTTTCTAGAGTTGATATATTTCTCACATATCTTCTCCAGCTATGCTTTCCTGATACCTTTTACAGAACATAAAATGTTAAAAGAATTAGGTGAAACATTATTTTTGGTAAGATAATATTCCACCCGATTCTTGTATTGATCCTTCTCAACAACTATAGAAGTCTCAGATTTTAATTTAGAAGATTTTTTGAAAGTTTCATTCATCATCCAGAATGTACATTCAGGATTAAAAAGTTTTTATTGAAACTTGTTAACTTATTATTCTTAATCTTCCAACTTCATAATAATATATTCAATTATTTATCATTCTTCAACATTTCTAAGTGTGTAACATAAGATCTCTTTGATGTATTATTCCTCCATATTAATGAAATATTTTCTTCCATTAAAAAAATCATCACAATATTTCTTCATTAATATAAGTTATTTCATGAGAGTTTTTTTCTCAAGACATGCAACATGTATTGTTCTGAGCTGACACTCTCTATAAAATTCTTTTCCACCTTCTTCACTCTACGAGGAATATTTGGTTTTCACAACATCTGCAATGAAGGTTATAAATTTTTATGAACATTCATCTTCATTAGAATTTTTTTAGTTTAGTATTATTCAACTTTCATACTCAACATGTTTCTTTTGTTTCTAGTAAACATCCTCTTTTATTTCTTGGAATAATTTTCTCATTTATCATTTTTGTTCCACTTCTTCAATAAAAAATTTTCATCATAATCATCTCGATGTTCTCAAATATTATTATAGTGAAAATTCATAGAAAAGTGTTTGATTCCACAACACTAAAAAATTAGAGGAAATTTTCATCTATACTTTCCTATTTCTCTTTGATAGTTCTATGATATAAGAGGCATGATTTTTTCATTCAACTCATCATCCTCTTTATCTTTAGACTCAAAAGGATCAACTTCTCTAACATCTTGGATTTTTATCATTCTCATAAATTAAAAATCCATTTCATCTTTCATATTATATTTAAACATTTTTTATTTCCACATTTCATAAGAAATAATAATGTTATGCAATTCATCAAGAGATAAATAATACTTTTATTCTAAAGATGATATTATAGAATCAAACCTATCTGAAAAGTTTCCTATATATCTATTAAAAATTTTGGAATCTTCCAATACATATTTGAATCCTATGATATTGCAAACAATTTAATTTACTATGGTCAAGTATTCATCAATTGTTTCTTCATCTCTCATTTTGATGTATGCATACTTACTATGCTAAATTTGTAGTTTTTCTTCCTTAAATTTAGTATTCCTTTAGAAAACACATTCTATATTTTCCCAAATACTTTTTGAAGTATTTATACCCATCACCTTATGAAAAAAAATTATTATAAGGACATAATAATAACATTTCTATCCTTTCCATAAACTTCTATATTTCTTCTATTAGCAAAGTTCATCAAGGCATCTTTCTCGATAGGTGGAAACCCAATATTAGAAACATCAATAACATACAATCCAAGGGATGTGAGATAATGAATCATCCTATTTTTTCATCCATGATAATGTTTTCCATAAAATATTGGAATTTCTATACTATCAACAAAATTGATATTATCCATGGTAAGGATTAAACAAGGGATCATATGCTCTGATACCAATTGAAGTTCTATAGGATCGAATAACAACTAATAGGGGGGTTGAATCAGTTTTCCACCTTTTAAAACTTTCAAAATGTTTATAAACATAACCTAGAAACCTATTAATTTTTATTTCCTTAGAAAATTTTATAAAATATTCTTGCATGAAAATGTAGGAAAGAAAGTAAATCGCACATGATTTATAATGTTCAGCCTCAATCTGAGAACCTAAATCCTTGAAATATCAAATCCCATGGCTCTATAGAAATCTATTATTCTAAATAATTGAATACAACTTGTGCCAACTAATATTAGACACCTTCTATCTCTCAATAGGAAATATTATACTGACTCCCGTCCACTTGCAATTTTTTATTATAAAAAATTGATCTAAAAAGATAATAAATACTTTTTTCAAGATTCTCCAAAATTACTATATTTGAATCCTCATTCCAATTGTCTAGATCCAATTTTCACAATCTGGTGAGTCTAGATTTGATTCTCTAAATAAAATGAGTCTAGATCTGATTCTCTAAATATGAAGATTCTTGACTTGATTCTCCCAATATGAGGAGTTTGGATCTAATTATCTCAATAGTATTAACTCAATACGATGAACCCATTATCAATACAAAAACCTTAAATCTTTTCAAATGCTCAAACTGGAAAACAAACATTCATCTATTTGGTCCTCCTCATGAGATCTCTAGATGGAAATGACTTTCACTTGATTTCTTCACCTCTCCACATTTTCTACTTGGATGAAAAAATCACAATGAACAAATGATCTGAGAAAGTATTTGAAGGAGACTAAGAAAATATAATTGGGAAACATGGAAACTTTCCTTCCTCTAATTTAAAAAACTAAAAAAATCAATCACATTTAAACTTCAACTTTAAATTCTTAAATCCTCATTATATTTATTTATGATTTATCCACAATTAAGTTTCTGGTTTGACTTCTTCAACTCTTTATAAAACTTCTAAAATCTTATTTTTTATTCTTCTTTGTAATTATCTCATTTAAAATATGTTTCTTTATAATATCATTTTGAGTCTATTTCCATCTCAATGATTATTAATTATGTATCCTTATCAGTGATTATGAAATCTTTTTTCCTTCTAAGAAAAAATGAATTGTGTGTCCGTATCAGTGATTATGAAATCTATTTACATCTAATATCAATATGATTAAATTTTCCATTATGATGGAATTATTCACTTTGTAATTTTTAATTTCTTAAAAAAATATCCACCATTTATTCAAAATGTTTTATCATGAAAATGTTCAAGATTTGGAAGAACTTTATGATCAAAAAATCATTGTCTTACTTATTTTAGAATGTGTGAAAATATTCAAACTCTTGACTTCATAATATTATTTTAGAACTCTTTTTAAAAAATATGACATATTCACTCAAAAACATATTTATTTATAACTCAGAAACTTTTTTATTTATCTGATTACAGAAAAGTTAAACCTTTTGAAAATAAATTTTTTTTCCTCTAATTCTTTTCGATCAAATGATCTGAATTTGATGTAGATGGATCAGATACTCTGGGTCTGGAAAAAAACCTTTCTTTAAAACAACACTTTTCTCCAATTTTAAATTTGGATTCAATAATTCAGAAAATTTCAGCATTCTTACAATGCTCATTACAAGGGACTGGGTCTCATTTATGAATATCAAATCCAATATTATATAATAAAAGTCAGTTGTCAACAAATATAAAAACTCTGTTAAAATAAATTTTCTCAAAGTTTATTCATAGAGGAATGTATTTATTATGTGCTATAAAAACTCACAATGTATATAATAAAAATTATAGCATCACACAAAGATATTTACAAGGTTTTTTAGTAATACCTACTCCATTCCATGATCAACCTAGGGTTGTTTTTCGGATTTTCTTATCACAACAAAAATTGTAATGATGAAAAATTATTGGAATGGGCATGCAAGATTTGATAGGTAAATATAAAACCTATAAAAGATCAATGGTGTTGTTTATACTATCATCACCAGTTATTCAATGATATTGATGGCTAATCAACTATAGGATTATTCTCTAATCATCCTCCACAAGATTAGTCAAATAAACGTGTTTGTGCACTTCCTCATGATATTTAGAAAAGCTTGTCTTGAGACTTATATTCAAATTTTTAGCTTTATAAGATCACATTATAGAATAATTACTCATCTTTGACCACTTCTATCTTCGATACAAAGTTTTTATTGGTATATCAAATAAATATTTCAATAGTGTGTCACCTTAATTTCTCAACACCAGTATGCACGTATTTATACCCAAATATAGTTCACAGAGTTTCAATTATTTCATGATTTAAATTATAATATTTAAATCCTCCATAATTTTTTTTATAAATAAATTCATTTATTCTTACCCAAATAAAAATACCCAAATGATTTGGAGATTTAATTAATAAATTAAACACCCATGAATATGGTGGTATTTCTTTCTTGTAGTTGTGTATATCAAATACCAGAATGGTTGGGTATTTCCTCTTTCTTCATGTTTCTTAGTCACTCACCACTATCCTAAATGATTTTTTATTAATGTGCCTAAAAATCTCACATGGAAGTGTAAGCCACAGTTTTCCATGCTTGCATCCATGCATGAAAATTTCAAATACTTGTAGAGTCTGGGTATATATTCATATTTTAAACAATCATATCCCTATTTCTTCACAAGGTCTAATATTATACAAAATATACATTTCAAATAGATACTCACCCATGACATATTCATTATTCATATTGTGAAGTGATTATCCTTAGCATGAAAGTATATTTTTTAAATATCTGAAGAATATTGAGTCTCTGTTTGTTCATACAGATAAAAATGAAACTTCTTCTAATCACAGTGATTACACCTATTAATTAATTATTAAAATAATCATTTAATACTATATTTAATACCTATATAAATAATTAACAACCCTATACAATGATATCCTCTTCGATCCCCCACTGTCAAGTCATGACATTCATAAAAATTGGGGAGTTTAGTATAACTCAAAATCAATGTGATCTTGGTTTATTCCTTTTGATGAAAAACTCGAATGCATGTTAATATATCATGTTTAGAATTTAAAGAATCTATTAATAATCAAAGGGTTTCCAAATGGCCTCCTACAATAGCATTTTTAGTCGTTTGAGGCGTGTCTTCATTTATTTTCATGCATACAAGAAGAAGATTACATGTATGGATTCAATTTGGTTTAAAGAGTTTCATTCAGATGAGGTGATCACTGGATATGGTTGGATGTGTCAAGATATCCATTGAACTAGTGGTCCTATGAAGGATCAAGGAACGGTGGTGGAGAAGAAGAAAATCATTTTTTTAATGCTCACTGCATGAGATCAATGGAAGGTCAAAATCAATTAGATCAGATGGCCCATGTTACGTTCCTTTTTTTATATGTGGGTGTATAATGTCATGCTTTTCTTGTACCATAGTGAATATAACATTAGTTGAGGGTTTTTTATTACCCGAATTCATGTCATTTCTTGTTCGAGCTTATAACTAAGGATCATCACTGGTTACACCATACCATATTGCATGTGGGATTCATCCCACTAGAACTCTAGGGGATCACCATACACCCATCAACTCCTCTTGTGGTTCTACACATAGCCCAATCATTCATTATACATGGGAATTCAGTGAGGGGATGACATAGCTCCTACAACCTTTTAGTTGGCTTAGGATGACCCACCTTGGGTGTGGTTGACCTTCGAGTCCTGCATGTGATCTTTAGTGGAGGTTGTCCTTGACATGTAGTGGGTTATCTAGTTTTTTGTAAAATCTCTAAAAATAAGAGTTAGTCAAAAATATACATAGAATACTAGAATCTCCGACTTCTCTAAAAAACTCCTTATAAAATAATAAATTTGGATTCTATTTTACCATGTCCACCATTTAATCTTATTAAATTCCTCAATAGTTATTCTAAAATATCATGAAATATATTTTTAATTGCATGGATTTATTAATGGAATAATTCCCATGAAAAAAAAAGATGAATATATTTTTCTATGGAATTCTTTCTCATAAAAAAGTCACAAAAAAATGTAAGGTTTATATTTTCGTATGGACTTAAAATTCAAATATTCCACATAGAAATAAATATTTTCATGATCTTAATAATTTTCTTAAACTTCATGTAATTAGAAACACAATTGGATAGATCATATTCAACAATTACATATAAAAAATATATGAATATATTGTTTTATGTACAACTTCAACTTTTACTTGTGAAATATATTATTTGTTAATGAATGGAAACCTTTAAATTTTCTTCCAAAATCTATTCATAATGAAAATGAATATTTTCATTATTTTCATATAAAATCCTCATTCATTTTTCATAGCCTTCACATATAATTTTTCAAATAATTCATGTAATAATAAGAGTATTTCATGCCTTCTTCAAAACATGTTCTTCATGAAAATAATTATTTTCATGGTCTTAACTATATCAAATATGGAACACATTGACCATTCTCCTATTATAAATGGAACATGTCTTTTAACTTAACAATAGATCAACAATATTCTAAATTTTAACATGGACATTTGTTCAAATAGAATATCTAATGATATCAAGTGAGTCCATAACAATTCTCTAAGAATCTCTCCCTTCTTTAGCTAACACATGTTGAAATTTTTTGAATAAATGTAACACAAATAAAACTTCTCTATAAATCACCACATTCTTCCTACAAAATATATTGACACATTGATAATAAATTCAACACAAATTCAACATGGGATCATCAATCTTCCCTGTTGCATTTTACTATTAATATAAATATATAGAATTCAATATGTGGTGAAACATTTCTTCCACTTAATGATTATAGATATAAAAAAAATACTTGAAAGGGTCTTCTAAGAAACTTGTTCTTATCGCTTTGAAATTAAGATCTTGAGAACATTTGAGAGAGGAATGAAATCACATGTTTTTCTTAATAAAATAGACTATAGTAAATAAAATCTCTCTGCATGATCAAACCTAATATAGAAAACAAGGGAGATTTGAGAAAGTATTTCTAATATATCCATAAAAATACCAAGAATGTAAAATAATTCTTAGAACATTTTAATTTATCAATGAGGGTGTGTATAATAAAATTATCAAGAAAAATATTCTCCTACACACTTCAGAAAACACATCGTAAATCTCAAGTGCACGAATATTTTACCCTTATTTATATAATGTTACTCATAGAAAAACTACCTTTTGATGCACATATTTGATATCAACAAGGCAGGGGAAGGAAGCATAATTGGATTACCTCTATTTTCAGCTTCTATAAATATTATTTGATGTTCCAAATATTTTAGAAACATGTATTGATATCATATCCTTTATGCTGTATCCCCCTCAATGGGTGCACTCCATTAATTATACATGGTGGATAGTCTCATAAAATAGTATTTAAGGTGTTCTTATTTATGATCCACTATTATGGAACAATTTCATGTTTTTATCAGATCATTAAATTATAACGTGTTTTTTCCACATTGATAATTCATTTCTCATTATGAGAATAATATTACCCTTCGATTACTTGAATATAACTAAACAGATACAAAAAAATAATAACGGAATAATGTGGAAAACATATGTGCTTAATAAAATCAACTAGGTTTAGAATTTTTTCTCAACCCATAAACTCACTTTCTAATAGATTTGAAATATTTTCCACTCTTCACATTTTTCTATCCTTTACATTTCCCATTCTGATATTTCTTCAATATAATGGAATCTTTTATTTCATTCACCTTCATCTTGTATGTATTATTTATCGTTACATATTCCAATAATGGAATGGGTTCCCCTGATGAATTTTTTCCATATTTAGAAAAACCTTTTGAGAAGCAAGAATAATCCTACAATTGTGTAAATTATACCATGTATGATTGATCCTTCTATACAATTATTGTGAGGAACTTGAGCTGTCATTTTTTAAAAAACTATCATGATATTAGAGCTCTTATTCATGTGGAAAAATCTATTTTCTCTTTTTTTTCTCTAGCTAGTGCTTCACCTTTATTTTTTGCATTTCTATATCAATTTGAAATTGTTTAGGAAAAATGATTAAGAATTCTTTCTTGCCTATTTTTCTTTTGTAATTACATATGGTTTCTTCAATTTTTCTACGTTACCTTTCATAGGTAGCTTATCAAAAACTTCTACAGTAATTGTTTTAAGTAATATTACCTTCATGTTTCACTCTATGATTAATTATTTTCTTTATTAAAAATTGATTTTATTTATTTACATGGCCTATTTGTAGTGGTCCATGATATAATCTCTTTTTTTATAGTAGAATAATCTTTTATTAGATGAGAAAGCATTCTTAGAATCCAATTTATTTATCTTCTAAGGTGTGGATTGATTTATAAATTTCTTGACTATCTTCTTTTTTATTCCACAATGAGGAATTTTTAAATTTTATTCTTTGGTTCTGTATTTTTTGTGGAATTTTATTATCATAAGAATTATACCTAGTTGGTTCATACCAGCAATATTTTATGATGTGACAAATCATGTTGTAGTACACACATAATTCTTCAAGGAATTTTAATAATTTTCATATGTATAGATTCATTCTCTTATATTAAAGTTACTTCTATTATGTGGGCTTCTTTATTTATTCACCACTAATCCCCCTGAATGTATGCATTTTGTTGTTTTCATACATTCTCATGTTATACCAACTATTATAATAATGATGCCCAAACTTCCTGCAACACTAATAATAGCCAACATATATCATTATTTTTCATACTATATCAGTATAGAAAGATTTTGTGCATTGTTGCTTCTGGATTTGTCTTCCGCTCTTTGAAGTATCATGTAGGGAGTTATTTTTCTTCAGCATTCTAGTATAAACCCTTGGTGTTTTGGTGGATGTTTTAGCATTTTCAATACACACATTTTTTTATATTTTGACTTTGAAACTCTCCTAATAGATGATACTACAAAATTAAAGAAATAATTAACTAGGTTTTGAGTTACCTTCTTCCACAAGCTTGTAAAAGGTTAATCAAGAGATGATATTGATATCATCTTTACAGATATATCAATTTCTTTAGAGACCTGTTTCATATCAATGGGTTGTATAGACACTTCCATTCTCTTCATTATACTCTCTTCAAATGTTTGGGTGGAAGAATTATTCTTCCCTATAACATGGGAAGTTATGGCTTTTATCCTATTTAGATTTCTCAATTTTTTATCTAGATCAAGACCTGTCATGCGGATAAAAAATTTATATTTTTCAGATAATATAAATATTTATTTCTATTCAATTTTAATTCTTTTAACATGATCTTCATATTGTTTACTACATTTAATTATAGATATTTTAAGGTATTTGATTAATTTTATTTTAACATCCAATTGTGCTTCTTGATACCTATTGTAGAAGGATGTGATTATTCTATATCATGGATATTCTGAATATAATCTAGATGCGTCTTGATTTTTTTCAACTAATATTTCAACATTTTTGACCAGAAATGTTTTGTATTACAACTGAGCATCATTTACATTCATGGAAATAGTGAACAACGTTTTAGGTGAGTAAATTACATCACCAAAAGATAGTTTACTCATAGTGCTCTCATAATCATTCAATTTCAATTATTATTCAATTGATGAGATCATTTCATTTCAAATTCTAAATGATTTTTTATTTTCCTCAAATAGGTATGGGAGGGCATTTGACCTTTTGAATTTCTTTGCATGTTCATCCTCCAGCTTATTGATTTCCTCTTCAAGTTGTTCTTTTTCATCAAAAAGTTATTTAAAAGAACCATGTATATATGAAATAATTTTATCATAGATATTCTTCATATATCCTTAAAAATGAGAGTACAAGTCTCCAACACTTTTCATATATTCATCTTCCACATACTATCCACAACTTGTGGTTATTTCTTTAATAAAATCTTTGGAAACATTTTTGACAATTGAGTATTGATCCTTCTTTTTTTCTTCACAATTTTCTTTAATCCCTTTGTTTTCCTTTTCTTCCCATTTCTTAGAGTATTGGAAGATATTTTATATCTTCTTCAACAGAATTGGAGACGATGCCTTACACTTGAGGCACTACCACAGTTCATGAAATATTCAGCGTTTTCCATTAACAAAACTAGAAAAAAATACAGATAAATGGGGACTTTTATTAGCGCCCAAACAAATTTACTAATAAAATTTTCTTTTGTCAACACTCAAAAATCACTGATAAAATGGATACCTTCATCAGCACTCTTTTCTATCACTAATAAAATATACACAATTATTAGTGATTATTTTTAGCATTTGATAAAATTCACCCTTTTTTCTAGCACTAATCTATTTCAAAGTGAGTAATTTAATTTATATATAAGTATTTATATATATTTTAAATAAAAGTTATATTATAATAAATATATATATAAATATAACCTATAAATATGATTTATATCACTTTTAATAAAAAATGAATATTATTTTCATAATTGTGTATATTTAAAATTATCAAATTTATATTAGTCAAAATGTATACAATAGTTTATTTATATAAATTAATCACAAAAATTGAATATAATTAAAATAAATATAATATGTTAGCATTTTATTTAAACCATTATATAATATATAAATTAATATATTTATTTAAATATATATTTATATTTATATTAAATAATTTAAAATATATGTATGTGTATAATTGTATGTATGTATGTGTATGTGATTATATATGTGTGTGTATGTATATGTGTGTGTAGACTTGTATGTGTAGATGTATGTTTGTAATTCATGTAAATGTTACAAATTCACTTTTTAATATTTTTTAAATTTATTTAGTTGTATTTATTCATTTCATATTATATATTCATTAATAATGTTAAAAATAAATTTAAGCATTCTGTTAATATTTATTTATACATATATTTATTTACTATACATGTTATATTTTCAATATGTTTGTAATTTATATGAATAATATTAATTCCTTCTTGTTTATTATGTTTTAAAATTTAAAATATTTTACAAATTTATATAACTAATATATTTAAATGGATTTTTTAAAATAGATAATTATAAAATCAAAAGTATGTATACTTTTTTTAAATTATTTATAAAAATATATATATATATATATATATTTAAATAATTATACAATTAAAATAAATATATTTATATAATAAATATATTTATTATATTCATAATTATGTATAGTTATATATTAATAAATCTGTTAAGAATTAAACACATTTAATTTTACATCTTTAAATATTAATATGGGAATGTTGGGTATTATTTTTAATTCCTAATGTTTGAATACCCCATCAAATATTGTTTGGGTATTTTTATTTTTAAGGCAATGAATACCCTAGGCGTATTCTTATTCCATGCATCTCATTAAAATACCCCATGTTGGGTATTCCTCCTTTATCATGGTGCTCCTTTGAATACCACATAATAGTGTGGGTATTTTTTAATTTGAAATGTGAGAATGGGTATTTACCTCTACATGAATTAATATCTGAGGACCCCGGAACACCTTAAGAGGGGAGGGGTGAATTAGGGTTTCAAAATTTTCTTTTTAAAGTTGTGGATATTTTTCCCACGTTGGTAGGAACTTGTTAAATTTTTTGATCAAATGAAATCAAGGATATGACACCACACTTTTACATGGTTCACCGCAAAGGGCTATGTCTAAGGATCATATGCCGACAGTGTGTCAGTCCTACCTAAATCCACCAATCTTCTCCAGTTATGGAGTACAACAGTTTGTTCAGAGTCACTCTTTGATAGGAATACTAACCTTATAAAATATCTGGGATGGAACACTGGTTCCCTTAGAACACTTCTGTAAACTCCTCCTAGATCAGTGATATGAGAGAGTTCTAAATCAGTTTATTGACCTAAAGGTCACTTCAATAGATTGGCATTGAAGTGTTTGTCTATGTACAGTAAGAGACACTGCTTGAAAAAAAGACCTGAGTAGATGCACACTGAAAGACCTAACCACTCAACACTGATACTCAAAATAATGCTTCACAAAGCCCCTTCACAAAGCTCAAACCTTCACATAGATCTCTTCCTTATAGAGAAAGATACTTTCTGGAGCTCATTGCCTTGTAGAGTAACCTACTTGGTGAAGCTCACTGATCCAGCACAGAACATGTTATCTTTGCAAATCTCTCATGACTTAGAAGCATTGGCGTCATTCAAGACTTTAAAAGTCTCTTTGTGAAGCTCACTCTCATGTAGAATAACCTGATTCACGGAGCACCCTTTGCTTCATGAAGTCACAGTGATCATGGATTTTATCTCTAAAAATCATTTCAAAATGAATATGGGTGGCCTCTTATTTAAAGGCACAGTTGAACTCAGAGCTACAGATCTTCATGAATGAAATCTGAATGGGCCAAAAATGTATTCATGGCGCTTCCTCCATATCACAAAGCTCTGCTGAAATTTTTGGATTGAAAATCTCTTCTAAACCACAAAAAACACCATCTCAAATTTCAAATATGCATTTCTTCAATATCCTCATTATAGTCTTTACGAAAACCATGATTTTTCTATAAAAAATTGATTCCAGAAGAATACCTTCTACGAAGCTCAATGATTAAAATCTTATAATTGCATAACACACCATCTCATTTCCTTAAATTTTTGTGAATTACAAATCAAGAATCCCATCTCTACAAAACTCTTTCCTTTAACATATTTTCATAAGGCCTCCAAGAATAACCACTTTTCCCATGGCTTTCCATTCCCCAAATTTTGGAACAAAGAATTTGGCAAACACCGAGAAACGATGTCACCTTCAAAACTACTTTTTTCTTGAACTGTATGGCCCATTCCCTTATAATCTCCCTAATCATAAATGAGATTATTGAAAAAAAACACAAACCATGCACCTTTTTTAGAAAATAATTTCCATGGTTCTAAAAATATCAAATACTCGAGGGGTATTTTATGTTTTATCTACATCTCAAAATACCCAAGTGCTTCCCCCCTCACACGGTTAAGTTTATATTGTGGATCATCCTCATTTTTTGTATGATACTACCCGAATGTACAGAATTTCCATTACTCTTCACGTAGGAATTAAATACTTGATGGTGTTAGGTATTAACTCTTCTTCTAATGGGGTTGAGTAATCCGCGGCTCCCTATCCATTCTCCTCTTAAACACTCAAAGGATCGGTTTACATTTTCCATCATGTAATATGAAGTCACCAACAAGCCACCCTATTCTTTATGATGGATAATATTTTTCAATGGTTAACACAACATTAAATAAAAATCACTTGAGGTGATAACTAAAAAAACATAGCAAAAATACTGGTAATTATTTCATCACTTGGGATTTATTTTACCACACACACAACTCTCCAAATTTATAGGGATACAAAGAACACAACAACCCAAAAGGAAAAAATAGAGAAAAATAAAAGTCTTTATATATGTTTTAGTAGGTTCCACCCAATACTCCACTGCCAAACAATCTTTGATGTTGTTAAGCCTCTGAGGGTGCAGTAGAAGTTTGGAACCGTCTAAATGAAAACAAGTTTATTTTGCAAAATTTTCCCCTTAAACATTTTTTCTCTTGACCATGAAATTTTCATCATCTTTAGGTGGGTAAAAGATGGGTGTAATGAACTCACAAGATTCATTATCTCCAATAAACTCAAAATAATATTCGACATCATATAAGCAGATCACTTGATGTGATCATATGAACAAAATATCAACAGCAGGAAGAAAAATGGTTTTTATTGCTTCGATTTGTAATTCTTCCATATTGTACTCATCTTATAGAATCATATTCTTTTGCATCAAATACTTTTTCTTTGGTTCATTGAGATTCCCCCCTTGTTGCAGGACTTTATCAGGACTCAGACGCATTGGAAGGAGGTGTCACTTTTCTTCACCAGGGGTACCACCATGGGGATTTGATGTATCAAGAATTCTGAACTGGTATATAGTTTTATGGATACTATGTCTATGTATGTATTGACTTTTAGGAATACATCTTCATCAGATAATAACTCATGTTCTTCGGTGCCTTTTTGGAAGGAGTATTTAATGGATAATAACTCCATCTCTTCGATATAATCTAGTGCAGGCAATTGATTTGGCTTCAAAAAAGATATTAATGTGGTAAATGTCTATCATCGTCATATATTTCCAAAAATAAGTAGAAGGGATCATTGAAAATAAAAAAACAATCATCAGTAAATTCATTTATTCAGCTAACGTAGATTGAATTTTTTTTGGATATGTTGGATTGATCAATTAGAGATGCCTTAGACAATTGATTTTTTTAATAGCAGAAACAATGTGAAGTGTAATGGAAGGAGGAAATATTTTTTAAATGAAAAACAAGAGAAAAAATGGAAAGAGAGATACATGGGAACAAAAGACAAGGGATGTGGGGGGGTTTTGTTTTAATAGAGAGATATGGATAAGAAGAAAAACCAATGTGGGTGATGAGGTGTGAAAACCCAATTTGGTACAAATCATAGAGATATGGTCACGCCACCTTTTGATATGTGAAAAGGAGGTGGAGATAAAAAGGATTTTAGTTTATTGAAAAATGGGAAATCATACCCACTTTTGAAAAAATGTATCACCACTTTCGACAAATAGAAAATCAAAAATAAATTTGGAATAAAAAAAAGGTGATGGAAAAGTGGACTTCAAATACTTGGGAATGTATTAATCATCTTCTTGCCCCAACCTTTTACTATTCTAGGTCTTATAGAACTCATAAAACAAAGGTGGAAACACCTTAAACACCCTTTGATTCCAATAATGGTGGGAGAATCCCATCCTAAGGAGGCAATG
Organism: Viscum album; assembly: GCA_963277665.1. Taxonomy (NCBI): domain Eukaryota; kingdom Viridiplantae; phylum Streptophyta; class Magnoliopsida; order Santalales; family Viscaceae; genus Viscum; species Viscum album. Next base: position 1,622,934,879 of record OY728159.1, on the reverse strand, counting down.
GATATGAAACATATAATACATGAGAACATGGATGAGGAATAAGGGGATGATTCAACAATAACCAACCAGATAAAAGAAACATTCAATACTATAATTTTCAAAAATATGGACATTATAGAAGTGAATGTGGGTTCAACAAACCATTGGTTAATGACACTGAGGAGACACATATCATCGAAGCAGAAGATCCTTTTGGCAAGTCTCATGTGTTGATGGTACAAACATCAACAAAAAAGAAAAGTATGTGGTATTCTGATTCTAGAGATAGCAGTCACATGACAAGGCACAAAAACTTATTTATGAACCTAGATTATAAGGTTCAAGGACAGATTTCATTTGGTGATTTCTCATTAATAACTATTAATGGAAGAAGAGATATTTTAACTAAGAAAAAAACTGAAATCATGCTTTAATCTCCAATGTCTACTATATACCCGAAATTAAGACCAATATCTTGAGCGTTGGGATGATAGTGGAAAAATTCTTTCAAATAATCATGGATAATTAAAAATAGTGATTTGTATGATAAATAAAGGTTGATCAAAAAAATTACTATGGATAAGAACTACATGTTTCCACTCATGATCCAATCCGATGTACCACGGTGTTTAGAAATGGTGAATAATGTTAAAGACTAGCTTTGGCATCTCATGTTTGGGAATTTAAACTTTTCAAGTTTAAGATTATTAGAAAGAAAGAATATGGTGAATGGGTTTCCAGTCAATTGACACCCAAAATTTTGTTATGAAATCTGTGTTATAATAAAACAACATATAAACAACTTTGAAATGAAGACCAACTGTAAAATTGCAGCACTACTGGAGCTCGCTCACTTTGATATGTGTGGTATATTGAATCCAAAATCAGATGGACAAAGGATGTATTTTCTGAAATTTATCAATGATTATAATATGAAAACATGGATATATTTTCTCAAGATGAACTCATAAGTGTTTGGGGTCTTCAAATAATTATTAGAATTGGTGGAAAATCAAATCAACCATTGCATAAAAACATTGTGCTCTAATATAGGTGGGGAGTACACCTCCGATGTTTTTCAAGAGTACCTCAATAAGCATGGGATTCAGTACTAGCTAGTGTTGGCTTGTGCACCCAACCTTAATAGAGAAGTTGATAGGAATAATCACACCATTATCAACATGGTAAGGTGCATGTTGAAAGACAAAGGAGTGGCCATTACTTTTTGGGATTAAGCGACCTCATTTTTAGTGTATCTACTCAATAGATTCCCAACAAAAAACCATAAATAAAATATGATACATGACACCTGGAGTGCTCACAAGAAAAGTGTGAGTCATCTTAGAATTTTTGGTTATATTGAATATATCGAGATCTGAGAGAAAAAATGGACAATGATCGAGGAAAAGGGAGTAAAGTGTTTCCATAGGGGATATGTAGATAGAGAAATGGGAAATCAGTTGTATAATCCCATCATAAAGATGATTATATTCAGCAGAGATGTTATCTTTTATGAAAAGAAGACATGAAAGTGTAATCAAGATGATGATTCCAGAGACGTACGGATTTCCATAGAGGATGAAAAAAATCATTGAAGAAGTACTATTGGAGGAATGAGGAATTGAAGAACCACTACCACCATCACCACATACTCCTACATCTGAAGACATTAAACAATAAATTTCTCATATATGTCCTCAAAAATATCAAATACTTATGGATATATATGAGAAAATATAACCAATGGGGGAGTATGTAAATTTGTATTGTCTCTTGGAGATTTCCAATCGAGTTAGCATCGAGGAATCTAAAGCTGATGATATGTGGAAGAAAGTGATAGGTGAGGAAATTCATTCCATAAAAACCATTGAAGGATATAAGAAAAAAGAAGGCTTTGACTTTGGTGAAGTCATTCCACCGGTTGGTTAGCCACCATGATATAATGCAAAATCATGGATTTCAAGGAAAACCTGTTTAAGTGGGCGTGTTGGATAATAAATAGGTTTTCCTTGGTTTGTGCCTACCTCACTATTGAAACAGAGGTTAGAAAATTTCAAATGAAAGCAACTTGAAGTGTATGGATACGAAAACATGGGTGGCACATACAATGCATATTTTTACTTATCTATGTATTTTGTTTGGTTTGGTTTGTGGTTGTTTTGGTATAAGTATGTATGTTTTATCTGTTTAAATTCAATCAAAATAGATGAAAAATATAATCCTATGTTCTTGATCTTATTTTATTCTCATGAATTTATCAAGATCACCTCCAGTGATCAGAATATTCTTCTACTGCCCGATCCTCCATCACTTTAAACTATAAAAAAATATATTCAAAGAATAATGGAGCCATAAGTTCAGATTTTCTAATCATGTTTAAGATTACACATACATGAAATTATATACATGTTTCTCATTTAAGAAATCTCGAACACATACTTTAATGGTGGATACCTGAACAGGTAAATGCAACTTCATTTACATTTGATCGAAACTCATTCTTCACTTTTTCTGCATGCATGAAAGATGGATATTTCATGAATGAAGTCAAATAGATGTTAATGTGTGATCACATTGGCATAATCCTGGAATATGGCCATAATTTATATTTTCGATGGCTTGACGTGTCGAGATCGCATGCAGATCAGTCAAAGGATAAAGGTAGAAGATAAACGCATAATAGGAACAGGCAGCTCAGATAAAACAGATCATGTGGCAGTTCTTATGTCCGTATTTTTTTAAGATAGATGAATAGTTTGTGTGATAACTGGATCCCAAATCAGTTTTTTGTAGTGGATTTTTTTATGTCTTTTTATTTTTTTCAATGCGGATAGGTTAATGTTTTTTATGTATGCTGGAATGGCAGTAGGGGGTGCCACCATTCACCCCCTAGCTGCCATGCCCTTGATCGAGGATGTGTAAATGGTGGTAGGGGGATTGCACCTTTTACCTGAAGAGAAAGAAAAAGTTGTAGGGGGCCACCTTTCACCTATGGTATAAGCACATTGCGGACCCCTCACCCCCTATTTCCTTTCACTTAATGCCCTATAAAAGGGAACCCCCCATCCTCCTCACTTCAAAATAAACCCTTCTTTCTACATTTCATCCTCTCTCTCTCTCAAGAGGAAGTCTTCTTCACGCGCGGTGGATCTAGTGTCCTAAATGAAGTCTCAATTTTTTGAGAATCATCATTTAGAGGAATTTTTTCTTATGTAATATAAATTTCTTTATTTATTTAAATAAATTATTTTTATTTAGTTTAATATGTGTTATTTATTAATTATTTTAGTTAGTTATATATAGTTTATAAATTTTAGTTATTATTAGAAATGATTATGTATAGACTAAATTATTATTACGTTTTGACTATGTAATGATTAAATATTTATTAAGTATGGATTAAGTTATGATTAAATTATGATTATGGGATGAATAAAGAGGTAATAATTAACTATTATTTAAGTAATTATTAACTAGTATTTATGTAATTATTGCCTATTAATTAAGTTATTATTAATGAATAATTAATTCATCATTAAATAACGATTAAGGGGTAATTAAAAATGATTAAGGGACGATTAAAGGTTGATTAAGGGATGATTAATGAATGATTAAGGAATGATTAACCAATATTTAACTAATGATTAAGAAATCATTAACTAATGATTAAATAATGATGAACTAATGGTTAACTAATAATTTAATAATGGGTAACTAATAATTAATTAATGGTTAAGTCATGATAAGTGTCAAGTTTTAGGATAAAAGAAAATGTTCTAAAATTTTGGCAGCATAATGATTATGTGGTTATCTTAGAAATAAAATCCATATATTGATACAAACATGTTGATGTGGCTCTAGAAAATATGTACATATGAGTAACAACTCAAAAAAGGTGTCGTGGACCTGCCTCAGTGTAACCTATTACATGACAACTGGTCTTGTTGCATCTTGTTTTGACACTCCCCAGGGATATGCTTCAGATGATTCATATTCTCTCTATAAACTACTAAAATATCTTAATGATGATTACAAACTATACTAAGAAAAATTAGTATCATATTTTAGGATATAAAAAAGATAGTATAAAATTGAAAAATCATAGATATTATATGGTTGACCCTCATTGTCAATAATACTCATCGAATGTTTTGAAAACTAAGGTAAAAATAAGAGAACATCAAATCAGTTTAATTATCATTGATAAAATGGCAATTATGATGATATATAGGGAAATGGAGAATAACAAACATACTAAATAACATTTGAATAATTTACAATATAAAATTAATACCCTGGCATTTTCCAATAGAACATGGTTTGGATGAGATGTGCCTCACTTCAAGCATGTGGTAAAATCCATCATATTTTCACTTGGTAGCTTAATAAAATCTTAAAAATATATGTACATAACATTTTAATTTTGAAAATATTTCGTCCATCTAATAACATAGAAGATAAAATCTAATATATGTTATTAGAAGTCCAAAAGATTTTTAAAATTCCAAAGTTATGTGCATACCTTTCGATGATGTTATTAAGTTACCAGGTGAAAATAAGCTCGATTTTACTTAATGTCCAATGTGAGGATCATCTCATCCAAACCATGTTCTAATGAAATGTTTTAAGGTTTTTTTGTATGTTGTAAATAATTAATGTTTTATTTAATGTCTTTTTTTCTTCTCAATTTCACTTTATATGATCATAATTTTCATTTATCAATGATAATTAAATTGATTTGATGTTTTGTCTTCTCTTTACCTCAGCTTCCAATTTTTTTGACTTATATTATAATAAACTTTTATATAAGGAAACATTAGTATCATATTTTAGGTTATACAAATATGTTATAAAATTTCAGTATAATAAAAATTATATGGTCAACCATAATTTTCAATATTAGTTACACTCTATGAATCTTGATCAAAATACATTTTTGATATAGAGGCACATGTTTTCTAGTGTATAATGATACAAGGATATTATTCAAACTAAGAGAAGATATTCTTATAGTGGACGACCAATAACAGTGGTTAGTACTACTGATTGTGTAACCCTAAGTAAAATTAAAGATATAATTCATGGTTCTATAAATCTAGGACTTGATCTAGAGATCAAGTCTATGAGCTATAGACATTTACAATTCCCAGCTACATTGTAGAATCTATCTTTTCCATTAGTTGTTGATGTGTAGTGGGTCCAAGAAATAAATTTATTTTCCCAATTGTTATATTGTACCATGATGTAGTTATATATTGATGTTTTATTGTACTACATCAACATCCAGTTGTACGAAGATGTAGACATACAAGATTGGTTGAAGATCTACCCCATGAAATTGAGCCTATTCCAAATGATGTTGAAGATACTGACTAGTTGATCTCCAAGATATACATGTCTATCCGACTTATGATGAGGATTTCTGAAATGATGGAATAGATGGTGACAACAATCCTAATGAGGAGGGAGCAGTGGAAGGCCATAATGATGTGGAATAAGAGGTATTGTCCTGAAGAACAAGGGAAAAGTGTGAGATTAACCCTATGTCGTCAAGAAGGTCATAACTGGAAACGATGCCCTGACATTGTTGGATTGAGTTCACACACTCAACCACAATGATGTACTGTCTCTTATGTGATCTTCTAATATTGTTAATTATATGGTGTTATTATAATATTCTTCATTATTAAGAACTTTCTAACATCTCAAAATACTTTTATTACCAAATAACAATAATCATTTCATATTCAAATTAAAAATAACGTGGAAAGTGAATTTGAGGTGACATTAATGTGTAATCTATCTTTCCATGGATAAAACATAAATAAAAAATATGAGTAAATAATCATGAAACATACCATCATGTAGTAAAACATGAATAAATTACAAAGCACACCATTTTCTAGTAAAAGTTTTAGATAATAAAGGAAAAATGTTTATATATATAATACCATATCTTACAAAACACTATTTTCTATGTAAATACATATCTCAAAAACACTTTAGTAATATGGTTTGAAATACATGAAGACATGCCCTTTTCTTTTGGTAATAAATAACTTCATAAAATAATGCAAATAAACATGTCATATCTTACATTATATAAGTCATAACATTCTATTGAACATAACGTTATACTTAAATTTTACACTTATGTCTCATTTAATTTTTTTACGTACAGATGGATAATTCCATACTACTCACTGAGAAGTCTAGGCATGTTTCCCAATATGTGCTAGAATATGTTGGTTTTCGACAGATTAGGTTGCATAGAGTGCACCATTTTCATCACATTCCACCTCCACCTACCATTATACCATACATGAGCCCTGATGGATTTTATGGCATTGCAATATCTGATTTCACATTTTTTTTACCATAACCTGCTTGCTTATCTCGTAGAGAGGTGGAGACCGGAGACACACACATTCCACCTACTTGGGGGGGAGATGACCATCACCCTCAAAAATTTGGTTGTGATTCTCGGTCTTCCTACCCTAGTGGAAGCCGTTATTGTACACACCCATGTATTTTGTCTTGACCTTGTTTAGCAATTGTAAGGCATCGATATTTTGGTCGACCGTAGTGCTACAGATGGTGGGTCGATATCTATGTCCTGGATAAAGGAGTAGGTTTCAAATATACTTGATGACACTAATGACCAGACAATCATTATTTATGCATGTTTATATATATTACAACTCATTGGAGGGACCCTGTGTGCTGATCACTTGAGGAAGCATGTGTACATGATGTATGAAGGCCTACTAGAGGACTTTTATCGGGCTAGGATGCATAGCTGGGGATCATCATGCTTGGAAAACATAGACCGATCATTATTCACAGTATGTCATAGAGACCGCACGGATCTCGGGGGATTTGTCATCCTTCTTCATATGTGGTCATGGGAGTACATCCCTTCATTATGCATTTTGCATGCTGGTCTACTGCAGCCAGAAGAGGTTCTAGATGAAGATCCGCAGGGATGCAAGTATGATACCTCATATCTATTTGTTTCTGATGCTAGTAAGAGTTATTAAATTTAATTTATTATTATTTATCACTTTTGATGTTGTATTTTACAGGTGTAGTCTGAGACACACATTCGCCATGGTTCTGACACACCATTTGGGTGTATACCACCTCAAGTTGGACAATCGCCTACCCGACCAGGTAAGTATATACAATCTATCACTATCAAAAAAAAATTAATAATAGCCTCAATTATGGTTTTTATTAAGGGTATTTTTTGAAAAAGTTCACATGACATTTTAGATTACATTGACTCCATACTAAGCTATACTGGACCAGTTGTCATTATACTACACTGCTAGACATCATAATGTTATGGATATAGTGTATCTCATTAACTTCCACATTATTGAGTGGAAGAATCATTATAGATTCATGTGATTGTTTGGTTGTGGTTAGATGATTCCATTACATCCGAGATATACATGAGGGATTCATCATGTGAGGTTGAAAGAGAGGCAGGATGAGGACTGGTACTTAGTATATACTGACTATCTCGACCTATGGGGAAGACATGAAATGCTTGATATCCAGGGTACATCTACGATGCGATTCAATCTTTCAAATAATGTAAAGTATGATCCATGGGATAGACTGAATTCTATACTATAGCTTACCCAACATGATAGAGATCTTTATAATATAGTATGTCAATAAATTTCAATTAGTTTTTTACAGCACTATTCCTTAATTAATTTTTAATCTCATTACAACATACTCACTCAGAGAATATTATTTGCATTAGTGATATAGATAATGGGGGTCCTTAGACAAGTAGTGGTCCATGATGTAGTGATGGAGCTGAGGTCATCTTATTGTGTGATTCACAAGAGAATATTTGGTATTCTAGCCCAGAGAGTGTTGGTTCATATCCCGGGAGTGGAGGTTCCTTCTCAGGAATATCCTCCACCAGCTTATGATGATGAGGAGCCATGAAAATGATGATATGGACCATGTTTTCCTACATGTGATCCCTCACCTATTCTGCAGAAATAGGTCAGCCCTCTAATAGTCCATCCTCATCTGATTGTGGAAAACATCTTGTAGCAAGAGATTTGTCTTTCTTCATATGATATCCATAGTTCTCTATGTCTTTTGTTATGAATCCATTACAACCTTGGTTAACTACTGAGATAATGGGAGGTTCTTCAACTACTATATTGGGAGAATGATCGGGAGCAACGTACGACATGCACTAGACACCTCCTCCCACTGACACCCAAGTGGATCATGTGACTGTCGACATCCCAGTGCCCGAGGATTGGCCCTCTTTAGGTCATCAGACACCACACCAGCACAGAGCTCAGTGATCTCAGCATGGGAATACCCTTCGTAGACCCCCATGTGGGACAGAATCTTCTTTCCATAGAAATTAATTGTACTTGATCATGTATATGTTTTATGTCTATTGAAATGAAGATATTTTTTTACTATCATCCATTTTTATATGTTTATCTAGTGTTTTTGTTTTCATTAATATTTTAGTCACTAATTATATTTTATAAGCTTTTAAAATCCAATATTTGAAATATAGGAAAACTTATTAAATTTCAAATAGGTAAATTTAACAGCTTATAAAATATACATTATAAAAAACAATATAAATAAAATTTAAAACATATCCTAAACATCTAAAAAGTAGTTAAAAATAAAATGAATTTCATAAATATAATAAATTAACAAAAATAATAGTAATGTAAGAATTGAATATAAATACAATTTTAATGGTTTAGAACAATACAAAAAATTGTTTATAATAAAATATAGATGAAGTTAGAACATTATAGATTCAAAATAACCCTATATATTAAACCCTACTAACATGAATACTTTCTATAGAAACTAGAATTCTGATGCATTAAAACATGGAAACTAGAGAAAAGTGTTCGTTGTATCCAAGGCCTTATTATTGTTTATACCCTTTAGTCACTATCCTTTATTCATATATATTCACCTTAACTTCCGTATCCATTTTTCTCTTAAAGAACCAATTTCACCCAATGATATTAATATCACCGTAAAGGACAACTAGAACCAATAATTAATTTTGATACATGGAATCCATTTTTAAATTCATGAATTATTTTTTATCTTGTAGATTCTGAGCTCTCTAATGCCTCCTTATAGAAAAAATGGTCATTATTTTCAGCCAATAAGAAGTCACCATCTTCGGTGACCACAATTATTTTATCTAAAGGGTTTTATACAAAATATATTTTTGTTTTCTTAGGATATCTGTATAAAGTTACACTTCATGCCTTCAGGGACAACTATTTGTTCATGTTAATTCCTTAAAAATTCTCTCATATCCTCAGGCATGCATGTTTTGAAAAACAGATTCCTTTCCAATCCATATATAACTAGTATGGGATACCATTTGAAACTTTTTTTGGCACAAGGATTCATGTGTATGTTGTAATTTGTAATTAATATATCTAAAATGATAATGAAATACTTGAAAAACTCATCATTGGTGTCAATTTTTACCAATTATAGAATATCTATATCCCTTTCACCTTATCCACCAAATAGTGGTTTGGCTAGTTTTCGTTGTAAAAAAGTGTGGCATTTTTCATTACATTTTAGCTCAAAAATCCAAATTATTCATCTCATATAACATTTTCCAAATTCTGATTGTTTACATAACAAATATGGTGATTCCACAACGAGGTCTAAAATAAGACATGAAACCTTAATTTGTTATCAATTTTCAATACGTGGTTTTCATAATTTAATATATAAACACCATTATTTAGTTGTTATATACCATGAAAAATGTTATTTATGTAAATATATAGTTTATATTTTAAAACATGAAAATAAATATTTCCATCTCATGGAATGAAATGGATATGATGTTCTTGTTTATATTGAGAATACAATAATATCTCTTTAAAACCAAAATTAGTCATGTTATAAATATGTGGTGGTGGGATTAAATGGATATAGAAACAAACCTCATTCCATTAGCAACATGTAAATCCGACTCTCCTCATGTGATCATTCAAAACCAACTTAGTTTTGGTATTTATATAAAAATTTGAGCACTATAAAACCTATTTCATAAAAACATAACATTTTCACTTTTAAATTTTAATGGAATAATTCTAAACAACAAAAAACAAACAAAATATATATATATATATCATTATATGAAGATCTATATATTTATAAATTAAATTACCTACAATTAAATAAAAGAAATTTCCAAAAGGTGCCATCATGCCTGCCTCCTTCCAGGCATAGTTTAAAAGAAATTAACCTACAAACATTAATAAAAATAAAAAACACATAAAAATAACTCTCTATACTTCCAAACTTTTGTTTTATTACACTAGAAATGCCCCAATCTTGAAAGCTATCCACTATGGATCAGAATCCATAAGCCCCATTACACACCACACAAGCTTCACCCCACCATGTGCTAAAAATCTACTTCGGGCATAATTGTTTTATAAAATAGAAAGTATAAATTATCTAAGTAACTCTATTATTTAAAAAAACCATTAAAATATAAAATCCTTAACCCAATTTTAATTATTTATAACAAAAATATACCATAATATATATGAAATCATATTTTTGTATGGCCTTCTTCAATAAAACATCCTCTTTATTTCAAGAAATAAAATATTACATGGGAATCAAATGAATTCATCAAGATTAAATTATTGAATATTGTTTTATTCAAATAATAATAATTGGACTCAAACAATTATGCATGGAATCAGAAAATTCTTCTTCATTTCATGAAAATCAATATTTTCATTGACAATCAAGACATGTTCAAAACATTTTGTAAAAAATGTAACCTCATTAACACATCTTTAACAAAAAACAAGATCAACAATCATCATAATTTAATCACCACATTTTCCATGAGCATTCCGTGGAAAAAAAAATTCATATTATATTATCTTCATCACTAGAATCACATTTTTCTAGCTTCATTTATTTCTCCACCAAAGGATTAGAAATACTATTAATACAAGGATTATATTTTAAGTCGACTAGAGTGCACAGCTTCTGGGATGGATTTTTCTTTAGATATTTTTTCCTTACTTATCCACTTCACCCCTTTTGTGATATCTTGAATTAAGGGTGATGAGTTCATTTATATATTTTCTAGATTTCGTTTTCAAAAACATTTTGGATATTTAGAGGTATCTTTCCTTCAATTCCAAATAAACAATGACTTCCATCATCACATGTATTCCATGTGGAGGAATTCATGGAAGGGTAATAAATTCATTGCATGGAAGTTCAATCCTATGAAATACCAAGAGGTTTTTTATCCTAGTAAAGAAAATATAATGATTTAAAACAGGCTTAATGTTTTGGAGATTGAAAATGATTAAAAATAAATGGTGTATCAAGCACCTAAATCTTATCACTCACATCAACACTCTTGGTGTTAAGGAAAAAAATTTGGAAATATGTTGCTCCAACTAGGAAGGAATTGGAAAAATATACTCCAAAAAAATAATAAGTTCAAGGGAATAAAAAATTGTCCAAATCTATGGATAATGTCAACAAGAAAGAAATAACATCCCATAATATGCTTGGAAATAATAATAATGAAATGGTGAGAGAAACCACTCACAATGAATGTTTCTTCTAAAATAAACAATAGGTCCCCCCTTATTTCCTATAATATATATTATTTTATACTAACATATAGGTAATTTAAGGAGATTGTTGCATCTCTTGGGATAGAGCATTGATGAGATGAATCTATTATTTTTTCGTAACATGTTGAATGCGGAATTTTAGAACGACATGATAAATGTGTAAATTAAGATATGCTAAACCCTTTTCCTCATTTTTATTAATTAAGGGGGGGTTCATGGTTGATATAGAAAATAAGACAAAGGGGAATTTTTTTGTGGACCTTAGCATTCCAATGAGTCTGTTGAAGTATGTCCTAGATTTTTCATTTCTTTAATTAATCTGATTATATCCAACAACTAAAAAATGGAATTGACAGTATATAAACTTGATATTACATGTGAATATGTGTTATGGATATCTTAGAAAATCATTTTTATTTCACTATTTTTTTATACATTAGGTTAGTCCATGTAGATGTATATTTTATTAGCTTATGGAAGGGAAATAATGAAATTTGGAGACACTCTACTCATATGAATTACTAAAAGATTGATTATCCTGGTAAAATCCATATCAAGTTGGAAAATAGGATTAATGTTTTGGAGAATAAAAGTGAGCCTAAAAAAGTGTGTATCGAGAAATAAAATCCCATACCTCATATCAAAACTCGTGGTGGCAATGAAATCAAATTTGGGAAGAGGTTATTCAAGCTGTGAAGGAAGTGGAAAAATATATTCCACAAAAAGGAGAAGGTCATGGGAATAAAATATTTTCACAACCTATAAAGCATATCAATAAGAAAAAGAGAAAATCCCATAATGGACATAGAAAGAAGAGGATATCAAGGATGATATAAAACTCTCACTTTCAATTTTTTATTTAAAAGAAACATGAGGTGCCTCTTTATTCCCTAATATATATATATATATATATGATTTTGTAGCAACATGCATGGAATTGAAAGAGATGGATGAAACCCTTAAGGGGTAGAATTGATGAGATGAACTTGTTCTTTTCTAGCTACATGGTGAATGTGGAATTTTAAAACAGATTGATGAATTTAAAAATTGAGGAATTCTGAACCCCTTTCCATAATTGTATTCATTAAGGGGGAGTGCATGGTTGATATAAAAAATGACACAAAGGGGGAGTAATTTGTTTATATGAACTTTCTGATGAGTTTGTTGATATATGTGTAGGATTTAGAATTTATTTGGTAAATATGATTATACCTAATCCCTAAAAAATTGAATTAAGAATATATGATCATGATAACACATGTGAGTATGTGTTATGGAAAACATTGATAACCATTGTTATTTCACTCTTTTTTTTTCTACAGCGGGTTAGCCCACATAAATATAGAGTTAATTAAATTATTAAAGGGTAATTAATCCATTTATATATTCTCCACTATTTTAACATATCAAAATATTCCATATACTAATAAAAGGCCTACCGATATGGAAAATCAGATTAATGTTTTGGGGAATGAAAATGTGCCTAAATTAATGGTGTATCAGGCACTAGAATCCAAGCATTCGCAACAAAACTCTTTGTTCAAAATAAATAAAATTATAAAGAGGTTATTTTATCTATGAAGGAAATAGAAAATAATATTCCATAAAAAGAATAAGATTGTGGGAATAAAATATGTGCACAATTTATGGAGTATGTAAACAAGAAATAAACAAAAACCCATAATGAACAAGGAAAAGAAGAATAAAGAAAGGATGAGAGAAAAATATTTACTTAAAATTTTCTTCTAAAAGAAACAATAGGTCCCTCTTTTTTCCTTATCATATATATACATTTTTACTAATATCCAAGGAATTAAAGGAGAAGGTTGAATCCCTTGATGGGGAGCATTGACGAGATAAAGCTATTATTTTTTCACTACATAGTGAATGTAGAATTTCATAACAGGTTGATGAATAGAAAATGGGGTATGCTGAACCCTATTCTGTAATATTCCATCACTCTTCATACATGTATGTTTCTAAAATTGTCACGGTTTTCCATTATCGATGTCTGGGTAGGTCTGAGAGGGAATAAAGAGGACACCAATAATGGTGAAGTCATATATTTGTGGGATTTTTTTCTTTAACCTGTCATTTCTGCAACCTGTTAGAGAATTTCATTTCATGTAATATAGTTACATGATTTTTAAATCATAAATTAAAATAAATTCATTTTAAATAGGAGGCCATGCATTTTTGTGGATATGAAAAATTATCTATTACATGACCTATAATTGGGTTACATGTCATGAAAAACCCAACAACATGTGTTTAAATAGAAATCATGATTGATTTATATTTTCCTCCTCTTTATAACTTCTTGGTATCGATCCTAGAGACTTTCACAGGTGACTTTAGGGCCCTCAAACCCTTTTGGGTGGTTTTGTTATGTGTTCAATCATTGTAACGACTATGGTGCAACTGACCAAGTAAGTGTTTCCCTTATCTCTACGTCTCTTTCTCTTTTCCTCCTTAGTGTTTGATAGACCATCTAGTACATTCATGGATCTAAACTTTGTTTCATAAAATCCTATTTCTAGGATTATTTCCAAGATCTTCTATGCCTTCATTATTATTGGAGGGTACATTGTGGGATTTGTGTTTCCATGAGGAAAAGTTAGGTGGTTATGTCTGGATGACCAATTTGTATTAATGAAAAATTTATATGTTTGAATATTATTTTTTTTAATTTAAATTCAATGGTTTGTATTTGAGTTTTATTTCTTTCAAATTGGTTGTTAAAAAACCCAATTCCATTTAACTAAGGTTTTTATGAAAAATCGGTTTTACGCATGGAATTAGAAATTGGTGAAATTTAAAATGGTTAATTTAAATTATTTTTTTGATGTAAATCAAGTAAATTAAATTAATATATTTAATTATACATATTTATTTGATGGAAATTTTTTGAAAAACCCCAATTCCAGTGAATTGGGGGTTTGAGTTGAATGTGATGGAATTGTTTGTAAATTAAATTGTTAAATTTAATTTTAAACTTGATTGTAAAATTGCATCAATTGGTTTCAAATACTTGTTTATGCAAAATGGATTAAAATGTTATTGAGGAAACCCAAGTTTTTTTTCCTTTTAAAAAGGCGTGTTTTTATTAAAAAGTCATTATGGGTTTTAAAGAGAAAATTGGCATATTTCAAATGGGGGATATGATTTAAAGTATTTTACATAGCCTTAAAATCAATTAAAAATAATTTTTGAAATTTATAACATGATATACTTAGTTAGTTGTTGTTTTATATTGGAAAACACTTTACAAATTACAATGTTCTAAAACATCATATTAGAACATCATTATTCCATAGGAAATGGTGATGGTCCCCTTTTCTTTAGGACCAAAGGGGCATATGTACATACTTTTTATTTCACAGTGCTGGGTCCTTATAGCCTTGAACTATCTTAACTAATTGGCACATGAACATGTTTCTCACTTGTTTTAATTTCAATTGTATATTCCATTGTTGTAAACTATTCTACATACCTTGAGAATTTATATAAACTGTTTATATAAATGTATTTATCTAAGCTATTTTTTTTGTGTAAAGTGAAATTGTGTAAATAAAACTTTGATTAAAGGTAAATTCCATCATTTAAAATATATTTACATCATTTGAAATTTGAATCATGAATTTATTAATGTATTTACGTCTTTTAAATTTTAAATCGTGACTTGTTTAAATATGATTTTGTAAATACCAAACCTTTTTATTTTAAATATTCAAAGAACATTATTGGTAAAAGTGATCTTGGAATATTGTTATGGAATATTTGTTGAAACCTTACAGGGATCTTCTCACACCATACTTGTTCCTTTGTGTGTTTTTAGATTATCTCCTTTGAGTATTGAGCAAGGTAAAATGATCTCTTAGAGGTGGATCTGGTTGTTAAACCTTGAACATGGTGAGTTGTATCCTTAGGGACATGGGATGTTTTCCTTGTTTTCGTACATGGGTTGTAGTAATTTGGGATTTATTTCCAATTTTACTGTTGGTACATTACTCCCAATGGATTTTCTTTTGATATGCATACTACCTTATCTATATTACTTATCAAATGTTTGGGGGGAAATCATTTCTACTTTCATTTTTTATGATTTTATGTGTAATTCATCGACCTGTGGGGATCAGAAATGCCCTTCGGGTTTTTTCAAGACCAGATTAGTTATTGGTTTACTAGTGTACCTGGGATGGTTCATGAAAAAGTGGTATTATATCTCTAGGTTGAGCTTTTGTCTTGAAGTCAGTAGGCACTTGTGAAATATTGATGGGACATAGGAGGTAGTTGTCATTTACTTCCTGGATAACTCTCATCATATTGAACCTTATGTCTCCATGGGTGGTTAGATAAAGACATATTTTGGATTAGTTCTAGTATTTTTGCTATTTCATTTGGATAGAGTGAAATATAAATCTTATTTATTCTGTCTTTTGGTATTAATTTCCCTTATTTCTCTGTTTGAGTGAAACCTAATGTCTACTTTGTTGTCTTTTGATGTTGTGTAGAATCATGCCTCTGAGAAGACTTAATAATTGGATTTAAGTGGAAGCTAATTCTAAACCTAAATGAGAAAATCCGATTGTGGACCCAAATTTAGTAAAGTTGATCATGCACACCATCTAAGCTCTATGACATGCAACACCTCCAGTTCTCGTTCAGGCTCATACTATAGAACCTCGAAGGGATTCCCTCAAGATTAGTTCCTAATAGATTCTTATGTAAAATCCAACCCCATTCATAGTATCAAATTATCCTTCGAGGATGTGGGGTGGTTGATCAGTATGAAGCATTTTTTGGGGTCTTAGACACACCTGATGAAATCAAATTGAAGTGTTCCGCCTTTTTGATGGCAGGATCGAGTAGGAGATAGTTGGACACAATGATAATGAATAAAAAAATGATGGATTGTCATGGAAGGAATTAAAGGTCCTTTCAATATACTAGTTCTATCAAGAGTCAATTTTGTTGGCGAAATCTATGATGTTTTTCAAACTAAAGCCGGATGACAGGAATGCGACAAAATATGCTAACTGTTTAGCTGAGTTTATGCATTTCTCACCTGAGATAGTATCAGATGAGAATATTTTGGATAGAATCTTTGAGTAGGGACTCCACCAATATTTTTTTCTATGTTTTCTTGTTGAAGTTGTCTTCTTATGCTGATGTACTGGATAGAGTGACAATGGTCGCGATGGACCTTGCTAGCAAGTCAGGGTTATCAATAGTTTATTTGAATCCTTCTGGAATCCTGAACTCCTTTAATGGAAAGTTTAACCATTATTATTCTCATGGTGTTTCTCGATATTAGGTTCATTCTAGACCCCTCGTAATACCATGAATAGGTCCCATGGTTTCATATCAGTGAGGAAAGGCAGGACATTCAAAGGGGGTTTTCACTGAGACACCCAAGAATTGTGGCTTCAATGGGCATTCAGGATACTTTTCGAGACTCTACCATATCTACTTCACTATATGTAGTGGTACAAGATCATACACACCTTCTAAAAAAAATATTAGATACTTCATGTGAAAAAGGGTTATATCCATAGGTATCTGGAATGAAGATTATTCACATAGTGGATGATTCTCTATAGGATGTGGACAGGGGTCCAATTACTATGATATGTGTCGTTAATATAGCTTCATTATTAGTGACATCAATATTTGATATTGGTGCTTCTCATTCATTTATCTCAACTCATATTGTTAATATTCTAAATATTCCAATAGATATTTTATCTAGTGAAATAGATATTACTACACTACTTTGTACAAAGAGGTATTAGGGTCTTCGTAGTCCAATGTGTGTCTTCTCTCTATCAGATGTTAATATTTCTTGGAGTTTTCTGGTTCTATACATGAAATATCTTAACATCATTTTCAGGTTGGAGTGGATCATTTCCAATAAATACTATATTTATTATTATCTTAGAAGGCTCTCCATTACTAAACCCAGTGGCATGTCTTGTGTTTTTCAAGGATAATGAGACCCAAGGTTGAGTAAAGATAGACCTTATAATCTAGAGTTGGGGAAAGTAATATTAGTGTTTGACTTTGATATAGAGTGGGAATTTTTGAGCAATGATCTCCCTCCAGTTTTCGTGGAGTTTCTTGACGTGTTTCTTCGAACATATCTAGTTTATCACTAGAAAGGGTGGTTCATTTTTCCATTGACATGGATCCAGGGACCCAACCAGTTTTAATTCCTCCTTACCGCATGGTACAAGATTAACTGAAATAGTTGAATTCCTAGTTGGATGATATTTTATAGAAATGATTTATATGCTTGAGTGTGTCACCTTGTGTGGCAATTATTCTCATTAAAATGATGATTGTTCACTTCACTTATGTATTAATTACCAAAATCTCAGTCGAGCTATGGTGAATAAAAAATATACATGGCCTTAAATTGAAGATTTTTTTGATTAGTGGAAAGGGGGAAAGTGGTTTTCAAATATCAATCTTCGATCTGGTTACCATCTGTTAAGGATAAAATAATCTGACATTTAGAAAACTGCCTTTTGGAGTGGGTATGACCATTATGATAAATTTTTCATTCCCATTGGTATAACCAATGCTCCTGCAGTTTTTATGGATTTTATGAACAATATTTTCCAAGATTATCTTGATAACATTGTGGTATTATTTTTGGAGGACATCCTCATTTACACTATGTCAAAGGAGGATCATTTTAATCATCTAAAAATAGTTCTATGTTTGTTTAGAAATCACCAACTATTCTTCAATCTTTCGAAATGTGATTTCTAGCTCCGAGAAGTGAAATTCATAAGACACGTGTTGTCTAAACAAGGTATATTAGTTGATCCTAAAAAGGTGAAGGTTTTTATGACATGGGATCAACCACAAAATGTTTTTGAGATTCAGAGCTTCTACGTATTATTTGAATATTATCATTGGTTTATGGAGTAATTCTCAAAGTCAGATTCTTCGATGACTGCACTAACTCAGAAGAGAGTGAATTTTTCATGGGATGAAAAATATTATAATTATTTTGTTGAGATAAAACATATTTTGAATACTTCTCTAGTGTTGAATCTTCAAGAGGTCGAGCATGGCTTTGTGGTCTTATATGATTCATCTGTTTTAGGCTTGGGATACATTCTTATATATGGAAATCATGTAATATTTTATGGATCCCACCATCTTAGGCCACATGAGAAGAACTATTTGACCCATGACCTTGAACTTGCATCTGTGATGCACACAATTAATAATTGGTGTAATTACATTTATTGAGAAAGGTTTACCATGATTTTAAACAACAATATATTGAGTTATATATTCTCTCAAAAATATTTAAATCTTTGTTCAGGTCCTTGGATGGAATACCTATAGTCTTTTGATTTCGACATCACTAATACCCTATGGAAAAGGAAATTTCATTGCAGATTATTTGAATAGGAAACATATGACATAGGTAATAAAATAATCTTCAGAAGATTGGAATTTGATGAATCACTTCGCATAGTCGTATATTGGATTTTAGGAGACATAGTTTGAAGTTTTTTTTCACAAAGTTTAGTGGACATACACTCTTCTCAAAATGATTCTGTAGGAGTAACAATTTTATGATGAGTTCCATATCATTTAAGACTCTCCGTATGGTGGAGAAAGAGTTATCTAGTGGTCATTCTCCTAATAGGAAATTCTATTCTATTAGAATTGTTTTTTGGTACCTTCTTCTTTTAGGAAAGACGTGATGTGGTATTTCCATAGTTCCCAATGGGAATTTCACCCAAGAACCAAAAAGATATTCTATGATATGAGATGGAAGATTTGGTGGCTTCGTATGAGATGGGACATTTTAGAATTTGTCTCTCATTGATATACATGCTAGCAGGTGAAGGCCAAGCACTAGAAACCTTCAGGTTAGCTTTAGCCACTTCCATTTCCTACTTGGAAGTGGTAAGAGATCTATATTGAATTTTTGGTTGGTTTTTTACATACCTAGACAATGAATAACGTGATATGGGTTATGATATATAGGTTGACAAAATCTACTCACTTCATACCCATTCATGATATAGACAGTGTTAAAGAGTTGGTAAATCTATATGTGAAATATATTGTTCATTTTCATGGATTTCCATCTACTATAGTCTCTGGCAGAGATCCTTGGTTCACATATCATTTTCTAGAGATATATTCATGAGGTATTGATATCTCATGTCTATTTGAGTACAGAATACCATCCTTGGTCGAAGGTCCAAACAGAAATGGCTATAAATATTCTTGAGGATATTCTATGTACTGTCTTCTTGACTTTGGTGGAGCATCTGATTCTCATTTCTATCTAGCTGAGTTTTCTTATAATAATAGTTACCAGTTTGTGATCAATATGGATCCATTTGAGAACTTGTATGTCCGACCATGTAAATCTCAATTGTGCTGGTCAGAGAATGGTTAAAGTTCCTTGGATGGACCAATCTTAATCTAAAATATGACAATTTAGATTCACTTGATTCGTTAGAGGATGTTTACGAAACAGATCTAGTATAATTATTATTATGATCGTTACCATAGACCTTTGGAATTCTCTATTAGTGACCAGTTGTTCTTGAAATTTTCACCCCAATTGGGTCACTGATGGCTTGGAAGGCAAGAGAATATTTCTCATCATTTGGTTGGACATTTTGAGGTTGTTGAGAAGGTGTGAAAAGTGGATTATCATTTGGAAATAGCACTGCAGCTAATGTAGATACATAATTTATACCATGTATCCCAAATCCGGAAGTATCTATCTAATCTATCTCATGTTCTGAGATGCAGTGATCTTGATGTTGAACAAGATTTTTCCATGACTAAACAACCAGTCATGATAGTTTATTATAAAACTATGTTACTTATTGGTAGGTTCATACCTTTAATTTGTGTGCTATTGAAACATAGTTCTAATTCTCATGAGATGTGGGAGAGGGAGGCATTGATGAGAGAGTAGTGACCTCATTTTTTGGCATGGAATCCTGTTCGTAGGATTTCTGGGGACAAAATGTTTTTATGGTGGGGAGGTTATACTATCCTGTTACTCTTCTGAAAGGTACATTTATAATCTTTTCTTGTTTTTCCTTTTTTCATTGCCTCGTTAGGGATGATAAGTGTAACGACCCGAAATTTTGAATAAATCTTGTTTCCTAATTTTATGTGTTATTTTATTTTATTTTTATACCCAACAAATATGTTTCATTTGATAACATGAGTATAATTAAAATGAGACCATTGGTTTTTGACTGTTATATGACCATTGGTCAATATGACCGCTGTGAATAAAATGTTCTGATTATTGTCTCTAAATACAAGTGATCATGGTTAATTATTATAGAAAGAAGATTCGATGGCCTCACCCAGTAATCTTGGACCGATCGAAGCCCATCTAACAGAACTTGGGAAGGAGGTAGCACCACTGGGCTTTTCTCTGGACCAAACCCAAGACGAACTTGATCGTGTGAAGCTAGAACGGAATCGCCTTTGTGAGAAGTTCAAACTAATAGAAATTACTACTCGTGCGATGTTGGTCGAGCATCCCTTTGATTCTCTCACCTTAGCACACCTTACACTTAGGTCATATGCCGGTGTGATAAGGGGATATGTAAGGAGGCCGTAACTTCCTTGTGTAATCCTTTGTTTTAAATAAAAATTGGGATTTCTTCTTATGATGAAGTTTATGAATTTTCAAATGTCCGGATAAATATAGTATGCATATTTTTGATGAATTTTACAGAAAGGATATTTTAAAATTTTTTATGTAAACCTTAAATAAATAAAAATGTGTAAGGATTTTCAAAAAATTGTCTTCTACAATTATGTTCAGTATGAAATTTAGAGTCTAATAAGATCAACTTTATTTTTTGATGAATAGTAAATTATGAATAGTGATTTTACGCATAGGATTAGTAATGTGACCAAATGGATTAGTAAATTCACCTAAAGAAAGTTTTAATATAATTTAGACACCTATATTAAGTAATGAGATTCAATAAAATGGGTAAATAAAAGTTTCATAAATTATTATTCAAGTATTAGTTTTTTCGGGTGAATAGTGTTTTTTAATTAAAAATTAAATTACAAATATTTAGAAAATTATTTTTATAAAATGGATTTCAATTTTGAACTCAGAGCATCAATATTATGTTAAGGTATGTTTTGGGGATTTTTCTGAAAAAAATGAATTTTCGGTGAATAGTGTGTTTATTTAAAAAATGAATTAAAAATATTTAGAAAATTATTTTTATAAAATAGAGTTCATTTTTGAAATAAGATCATTGATATTTGGTTAATGTAAAATTTTGGGATTTTTCTGAGAAAGTTGAATTTTCAGTGAATAGTAAAAATACAGTTTTAGGGTTTCTGTATGTTTAATGACATCATAACCGTGTCATGATGATGTCATGAGATATTTTAAGGTATGGTCGACTAAAGAGGATGAATTATTGTGTGGAGGTCCCCATGTGGCATAACTCTATGGGAAGTACCAAGGGAGGGCCCATGCTTTTGAGAAAACCACTTTTGAGGTGTCCCTTGGCCATTAATGCCTTGTCCCCTCACTATCCCTATAAATACCAAGCCCTCCTCTCATACTTTCGACTAAAAAACCATCCTCAACGAATTTCGGGTCTCCTTACCTCCTAAGGAGTCCTCCCAAGGTGCCCCCAAGCCCTCAAGGTCCAAACCTTTGAGTTTTAAGAGTTATGTTTTAAGGTAAGGGATCCGATCTCTCTCTTTCTTTTCAAGAAATCTCTTTTATGTAATTTCTTTTATGCTCCATGTTATTATGTTAAAGGGTGTTATTTTATACTCCTATTACTGCCATTTTCATGTTCAAATAATGTGAGATCCCCTCTTAATCTCATTATTTCGTTTTAGGAAGTTTTAAGTGGCGCCGTTAGGCTGCCGAAATTTTTATAATGGATTCTTTCTCCATTCTCATTTTTCAAGATCTATTTTCCATGTAAAGTATTTCAAGTTACTTTTTACTATGTTGGGGTATGATATCTAAATTTATCATACTGATATTTTATGATCATATGATGAGAGACCCCATTTGATCTCTTCAATTCAGTATTTTTATGTTTTAAGTGGCGCCGTTAGGCTGCCGAATTTTTAAGTGGTTCTTCACCCTTCTCGTTTTGAAGTTATACTTTCATGTCAATTTTTTCAAGTTACTTATTGTTAAGTTGGGGTATGATATATAAATCTATCATACTAATCATTTATTTTCATATGATGATAGAACCTAATTTATCTCATCAATTCATTTTTGTTGAAGTTTGTGTGGCGTTGTTAGGCTGCCGAATTTCTAAGGGGTTCTTTCACCCTTCTCGTTTTCAAGATCTACTTTCATGTCAAGTCTTTAAAGTTCCTTTTTATTATGTTGGGGTATGATATCTATATCTATCATAAAGATCATTTATGTTCATATGAAGAGAGACCCTATTTTATCTCATCAATCCATTTCTGGATGTTTTAAGTGACGCCGTTAGGCTACCGAATTCTCATAAGAGAAATCTTATTTTTGTATTCCTTTCATGTTCTTAATTTCATATGGTATATCTTTCAAATTTCATTTTCATGTTCATATGTCCTTCATATTCTGTCCCTCTACTGTTTTATGGGTCATTTATGAATGTTTGACCCATGTTCCCTCTCTTTTCAATGTTTTCTAAAACACTGTAACGTAGCCGTTAGGCTGAAGAATTTTCGTCTCAAAATGCCTCTCTCTTTTCTCAAAATTATTTTATGTCATAAAGTGAATACTAAAATCTCTTATTTCTACAGGGTTATTCACATATATATAAAAATGTTCTATTTTAAATTCTTGGATTTACATACATGAAACCCGCTTTCCCTTTCCGTGGGTTTAAAGTGACATAAAGATCATGTCTTTAAAGCGGTTTTTAAAATGTTATGATTATGAAATTAAACCCATTTCTTTTATGCTATATGGTTTGTTTATGAAATTATTGATGATGATATATGTGTCTCACATGATAATAAATACATTTCAAGGGTGCGCCCAGATAGCGCTTCAATGCATTGGGTAAAGGCTTAATCTCTAGAGATGACTTTTTAGATTGATACCATGGTGAATAACCTTGGTAATGTTTAATGACACCTTGGGGATGGACCTTGGTGAAACGAAACGATTGTCAATATTAAATGTTGCAGCCATATCTTCATGTTATGAAAAATGTTATTTTTATTATGATGTATCTCATTATTTCTTTCTCATGCCTTAAAGTTTTTATCATGTCCTTATTGAAGTATCTCAAGTTCACATGTAAAATGTTTCTCTTGTTTCTTTTACTGGGCCTTCTGCTCACCCTTTCTTTTTATGTATGTCCCCAGGTTATGAGATGCAGTAATGAACCTAGGATGAACATAAGGAGAATCCTTTCAAGTGTTTAAGAAGAATGCTTTATGTTGTTTTCATGTATTATGTTCCTTGTTTCCAAGACACTAAACCTTAAAGATCCTCAGTTTTGTGTAATGTAATGAAACTTTATGTTATAAAAATACGGGATGCTATAGTTGGTATCAAAGGATGGTTTAGTTATTTGTGAAAATTAGGATATGAAAACTCTAGGAAGAACCCTATATAAAAGTTTAAATATAGGAAATCTTCCTGGTATTTTGGTGAGTATTGAGTAAGGGGTTTCCAAGCAAATACACCCCTGTCTGGATACGAGCAGGTAGAGGTGGCTCTGGCACAGATGTACATAGGGGTAAAACCCAAAAACACCGCTTTGAGCTAGACTCGAATGGGAACTGGTACACGACAACGGTCCTTACTGCACTCTTGGTTACGACACTCCTAGGGCATATGCTTTGGTAAATTAATAATCTTATATGAACCATTGTTAAAGGAACAAAGATAAAATAAAATAAATATTCACATAAGAATATATGATCATGGATAACCTATATGGGATCCTAGGGGATCACAAGTTAGGGTATAATTTTCTTCTACAAGTTATCCTTATATGCTTTCAGTTCCTTTTCATGATTATTGGCTATGTACTTAAGCCCCTAAATATGATTTCTCTTCTTAGTTAATGGTGGGAAATGGAAGAACATGTCCCAACAACCAATGTTATAGGAAATGCGATGATTGTCGTATTAATATGACAGGGATGATTAGGGGATTAAAAGATGATTATTATTTTGGAAGATGTTCACTATTTTAGGGACCCTATATGATCGAGGTAAATAGATTACTACGGTATTTTCATTGAGGAGTAAGGTTGACTTATATTTTGATGAATCGATGAATTTAAGGTTGACTTATATTAATTTAGGTTACTTATGGGAATGATTAACCTATCTTGAGTAAAATATATTTATGTTATCTACTTTTTTATAAGATGTTAGGAGTGGTTGATGTTGTTTGAAGATGAACAATGATGTTTATTTTGGAAGACTATGTTATCAAATCCTTCTTGTATTTGGATTTTAATCATAGTTTGGTTTTTTTAGGAATTTTAAGGACTGTTATTTATGGAATGGTCTATGATGAACTTTGGGTAGTACCATGGAACTTTGAAGATTTAAAAGTAGTATCCATTCCAATGGGATTCTTTCTTTTTGAAGAGTTGTTTTACCTTAACCTTTCTGTTTTTGGGATAATGTTTAAAGATAGAAGAAATAGATAGTTAATCAAAGACCGTCTACACACATCATAAGTCTGGGATTTTCTTATGGTTAACTTTCTCCTAATCATGTTCTCTATCACTCTCCCTCAGAACATGACCCTTTGTTTTTCTTCCATGTCCATGTTTTCTTACACGGAATCCTAGTGTGGGCTATCTCGGGTGACCTTCGTACTTCCCTTTCTTTCTTTTAAAGTAATAGTTTTACTGACTCCTTTTCCAATTTGGGACTTTCAATGAAATTTGAAAAACTAATTTTAAAAAATTGCGAGGATGCAATTTCTTATGGGGGGAAGATTGTAACGACCTGAAATTTTCAAAAAATCTTGTTTCCTAATTTTATGTGTTATTTTATTTTATTTTTATACTCAACCAAAATGATTCATTTGATAACATGAGTATAATTAAAATGAGACCGTTGGTTTTTGACTGTTATATGATTATTGGTCAATATGGCTGTTGTGAAAAAAATGTTTTGATTATTGTCTCTAAATACAAGTGATCATGGTTAATTATTATAGAAAGAAGATTCGATGGCCTCACCCAGTAATCTTGGACTGATCGAATCCCATCTAACAGAACTTGGGAAGGAGGTAGCACTATTGGGCTTTGCTCTGGACCAAACCCAAGACGAACTTCATCGTGTGAAGCTAGAACGGAATCGCCTTTGCGAGAAGTTCAAACTAATAGAAATTACTACTCATGCGATGTTGGTCGAGCCTCCCTCGGATTATCTCACCTTAGTCCACCTTACACTTAGGTCCTATACTGGTGTGATAAGGGGCTATGTAAGGAGACTGTAACTTCATTGTGTAATCCTTTGTATTAAATAAAAATTGGGATTTATTCTTATGATAAAGTTTATGAATTTTCAAATGGCCGGATAAATATAGTATGCATATTTTTGATGAATTTTAGAGAAAGTATATTTTAAAAATGTTTATGTAAACCTTAAATAAATAAAAATGTGTAATGATTTTCAAAAAAATGGTCTTCTATAATTATGTTCAGTACGAAATTTCGAGTCTAATAAGATCAACTTGATTTTTTGATGAATTGTAAATTACGAATAGTGATTTTACGCTTTGGATTAGTAATGTGACCAAATGGATTAGTAAATTCACTCAATGAAAGTTTTAATATAATTTAGACACCTAGATTAAGTAATGACATTCAATAAAATGGGTAAATAACAGTTTCATAAATTATTATTCAAGTATTAGTTTTTTAGGTGAATAGTTTTTATTATTAAAAATTAAATTAAAAATATTTAGAAAATTATTTTTATAAAATGGATTTCATTTTTGAACTCAGAGCATCGATATTATGTTAAGGTAATTTTTGGGGATTTTTCTGAAATAAACGAATTTTCGTTGAATAGTGTGTTTATTTAAAAAATGAATTAAAAATATCTAGAAAACTATTTTTATAAAATAGAGTTCATTTTTGAAATAAGAGCATTGATATTTGCTTAATGTAAAATTTTGGGATTTTTCTGAGAAAGTTGAATTTTTAGTGAATAGTAAAAATACAGTTTTAGGGTTTCGGTATGTTTAATGACATCATAACCGTGTCATGATGATTTCATGAGAAATTATAAGGGGTGGTCGACTAAAGAGGATAAATTATTTTGTGGGGGGCCCCATGTGGCCTAACTCTATGGGAAGTACCGTGGGAGGGACCATGCTTTTGAGAAAACCACTTTTGAGGTGTCCCTTGGCCATTAATGCCTTGTCCCCTCACTTTACCTATAAATACCAAGCCCTCCTCTCATATTTTCGACTCCAAAACCATCATCAACAATTTTCGGGTCTCCTTACCTCCCAAGGAGTCCTCCCAAGGTTCCCCCAATCCCTCAAGATCCAAACCATTGAGTTTTAAGAGTTACGTTTTAAGGTAAGGGATCTGATCTCTCTCTTTCTTTTCAAAAATCTCTTTTATGTAATTTCTTTTATGCTCCATGTTCTTATGTTAAAGGGTGTTATTTTATACTCCTCTTACTTACATTTTAATGTTCACGTAATGGGAGATCCCCTCTAACTCTCATTATTTTATTTTATGAAGTTTTAAGTGGCGTCGTTAGGCTGCCGAAATTTTTATAACGGATTCTTTCTCCTTTCTCATTTTTCAAGATCTATTTTCCATGTAAAGTATTTCAAGTTCCTTTTTATTATGTTGGGGTATGATCTCTGTAACACCCCAAGCTTCCTTGGTATGTATCCTTTCGAATAATGCAATGGCGTGCATTGTACGCAACTTCGAGATTTTAACACACCATAACCAATCAAACTAGCCGTTATGAATAGTAATACCTAATTTTTGAAATTATATATATTTTATATTTCAAAATGGAATTCATTTTTGGATTCGGAATATCTAATTTAGCCTAAGGTGAAATTTTTGTACTTTTCGGATAACTTTCATATTTTGATGAATAGTGAAAATTACTAAATTTTAATTAAAAACAACTTTTTTAATCAAAATAATTAATAGTGATAAATTATGAATTTGAGTGGTTTTAAAGTATATTTAGAATATATTTTTACCATTTAATATAATGTTGGTCATTGGACATAATTTTACAATTAAACCGAACATAAACAAGTGTCAATCTTTTGATAGTTATTATCTCTTAAAAACACGCTTTTTGTTTTGACAGCGGGAATTAATTTTAAATTAATTTCTGCCACTTCTGTGTTTTGAATTTAGAAAAATGGATTCCATATTTGGAATCAGGATGTCCAAATTGTGTAAATAGTTAACTTTTATTTTTAGACATTTTGAATAATTACTGTGGTAAATATTTTATTTACCATGGTTAAGGGTAAATCTGGTAAATAAGGGTTAAAAAATAATATTATAATAATACTAAATTACCCTAAAACGTGTCCTAGCCTTATTGGTTGATACATGTTCGACCATAGGCATCTTTGTGTCGATTTGGGGACCCCATGGTGCCACTTGTAGGTGATAGGGACACTTTATTTTAATTAAGTTAAAATGAATACAAAAATGACACAAGCATATATCTTTTAGAAAAACAATTATTACATAAAGCTATATATGTTGGATTTTATATTATAAATATTAATTAGAAAGATAAAAAGATTTAATACATAATTATATTTTATTTATAATTTTAGACATTAAATAATTTATTTTATTTATGACACAATGATGATGCAGTAATTACTAAAATAGTGAAAAATTAAATTAATTGATATTATAAATACCCAAATAAATATAATATGAAACTTTTAATGAATTAAACTAATTTTCTAGGATAATATGATATATTATGATTGATTTAATTTACTTTGTTCGAAGTAATCAATCTGTTAAGTGTTTCAAAAAAATCAACTATTGAATAGTGTCAAAATTGACATAAAAGAGTTCTTAAAAAATTTTATATTATTAATTGATATTAAATTCCTAAAAATCTAAGGTTCGGACAAGAGACTTATATCATGATAGTTTCATCATTAATGGACCACTTGGGGGTCTCTTGGATGTATATAGTAACTTTATTAACCATATTATATAAAAATACAAAGAGACATTGTAAAAGTGAAACTAATTAACTTAGAGTTAATACTTAATATATAAGGTTAATATAAGTACCCAAACCTGTCTAAATTCTATTGGTTGAGTTTTTTTCGACCCATCCCCACCTTAACCTTTGAATAGTCAACTTTGGAGCCATTGGAAACCGATTATGAATTTATTATAAACTAATATCTCTAGCTTTTCCAAAGGTTCCCATCACCCCTCTTATAAAAGGGCACTCCTCCTTCTCATTTCTTCATACCTTCAAAGCCCTTTGGTTCGGCCAAACCCTGCCAAAATACTATCTCAACTTCCCTCACTACAACCTAAAGGCCTTATTTTGATCATAAATCCATCCTATGGAGCCCTTTTGATCAAATCAAAAGGAAGAACCCGAAGAAGAGGTAGTGTTTTCACCACCCCTTTTCAAGTTCCTTTCTTCTTCCACTTCCTCTTTCTTTGTTATTACCATTATAAAATAATAACTCCAGTATCATATATATACTGTGATGTTATTATAAATATGGTACAACCATATTCAGTATTCTATCTATCCTTTGAATAACATGTCACCATACGTGCATATGTACGGCTTACCGTCTCCACGTCGTGGTGTAATTGTTATTCAATATATTAATATTTGGATGGGTATAATAATGATGTGTAACTCATGTAAATAATAAATATAACATGATAATGATTATTTATATATGATATAACATCAAATTTTATATTATTTTAATATCAAAAGAATGATATTGTCGCTCGTGCGTATGTACGGACTACCGTCTCCACGAACGCGATGAGATTCATTCTCCATCATATCCATTCAAGTATAATTATAATTTGATGATTTAAAAATAGTATCTAAGGAATTTATATCATTATGGATATTAATAATATACATCTCATTAATAAATATGGCTCACATAACAAGAATATAAAGTAAAATGAACCCGTTAACACCCGAAATGACGATAATTCTAAGATATTATTAACAAATCAATGTTAAAAGATAATATATGATATCATATTAAAGTAAATGATTCTTGTATAATTCAATAACAATTATTTCACCATTATACAGGAGGTAAACCTACCGTCTACCAGGGAAAAAGTACAAAGTAAGGGATTTTCTTATCTCACTTTCAATTCCGTGAGATTTCCATTGTTCGCCACTAAATTATTGAAAGTGGTGTATTGTGTACTGCCATTTGATATATACTATCATGATTCTCTTTATATTCATGTTATTCTATAAATAATTTGGTGTTTATTAACTTTTGGCCATACAACTCAATTTATTAACGTGGTAAGGGGTTTCTTAACTCACTCTTAAATTCGTGAGAATTCCATTGTTCACCACTTAATTATTGTATGTGGTGTATGTGTACTGTCCATGATTGTATTCATTGTGTAATATAATTTATTTTATGGTTATTTACATCATCATGGTATGATACTTCTTTCGTGGGTGTATGTTTCGTAAGTTACCTAATCGATAAGGGAATTTGAGATTTCAATTTCCACTCATTTGGCTTTACGCATATTTCATTGATTATATTACCCCAAGATTATGTGTGGAATCACTATTCATTTGATTATGTCATAATTTCCACTCCCCTTCCTGTGGATATACTTTTGATACACATAATCACTCCATTGATAATTCTCAAGTCATTGATATGAACTTGATAATAGTAATTTTAACTCATTCACCATTTGTTGAGTTAAACATCCAATTCGTTGGTATTGTTTTTACAAGAATATGTGTGAATATCCTTTGATTGTTTTACACTGAATATCCAATCATATTTAGTGTATTTATATTTGTCACACATAATTATGTCGTTGATTTATCCTTAACCTAAGGATATGGCCTTTATGCGAGATTTCATCTCGATTTACATTCCATTGAGACTTCTTTGTTTATATACACCAAATCACTTTTATGTGGTGTATATAATGTACTTTGACGTAGTATATCATGAATCCCTTTATTCTCATGATATTACAAAGTTTTTATTACCTCAATTATTTGTATTCCATTTTCTCTCTTTTGGTTAGAATCTCTAACCAAAATACCATTTTAAAATGTTTTAAAGACTTATTCTTCTAAATCTTGCTCATTAATGTCCATGTTTTAAAAATGGTTTTAAGGATTTATTTATATGGACATTAAAGTTTTAAAATTAAAACTCCTTTTAAAAGTTTCAAAGTGGTATGGGAGACTTTGATTCAAAAATATACTTTTAAATGGCTTCTTGACAAATAGTGTGACTTTTAAATGTTTTCAAGAAAAGGGGGATATTTCTCTCAAATAGTTTTGATGATTATTTTCATCTATGTCAACATCCTTCATTATTCTTGATTGAGGTTAATGTGATACAATAAAATCTTCCATATTTTATCGAATGAGTTATGTCTGACTGTGGATGTGATATTTTTATACCATTCATGTTTTGTGGTAGAAGTATTGACATTTCGTATGCTATTTTTAATACGAATGTTTATGTTATGTTTAAACCTGTTCATATGAGGAATGCATTGGACTTAATAAGTGACGGGTGGAGCCCGCTATAGCTCCTCGATGCATCGGTAGGTCTCATGAAACAAACTAGTGTCTTGGCACAAGGCCTTGGCAAAATCTTATTTGTAGTCTTGGCACGAGGCCTTGGCTATGTGGTTATAATAGTCTGGCATTATGCATTCCATCATTATGAAAGTGGTTATTGATATTGTATGTGATCATTCGACTAGTAGAATATCCATGTGAGTAAGTAAATGGCATTATTTCATTTTACCTTTTCCATTTTATGCTGAAGTTCAAGTTTAAAAGGATTTTGTTTTAGTTATAAATTGCCTTAAGTGTTTATGCTTATTTATGAAATCTTCTGCTATAATGTTATCCTTACTGAGCATCTGAGCTCACCCCTTTCAATGTTTTATTTTTCCCAGGATTATGAAGAAGTAATTTATGAATGACCTGCAGGGATAGTATGAGGGGATATGAAGACAAGATGTTTTTTTTATGATGTAATGTAAAAATTTATGGATGTATCAAGTTATTCCAAGGCTACTAAACTAATCGGTCTTTAGAGACTTGATCTTTCTCGTGATCATGCCAATGTTATGTAATAATGCACCGACTCTAGGTAACTAGGGTTGGGGTGTTACAGTTGGTATCAGAGGAAGTTTAGTACAAACCTTGGAAGCTAGATTTAGATAAACTCTAATTAGAGCACGTAGACCTAAGATGAACTTTGAGGATTAGTATAAAAGAACTTCATAGAATTTTGGTATTTTAGAGATTTTGTGAGTTTTCCGAGAAATACATCAGTGTCTGGATACGAGCAGGTAGAGGCGGCTCTGGCACAGATGTACCTAGGGGTAAAACCCGAAAACACCGCTTTGAGCTAGACTCGAACGGGAACTGGTGCACAACAACGGGCCTTGCTGCACTCTTAGTTACGACACTCCCGGGGGATATGCTTAGGATAATTTACATTTTCTTTACAAACCAATTTAAGTAATATATACATAAGATGAGAGTAAATGACCTTGGTTAATCCTAATATGTTTCAAATTGAGAATATGGTGACATTTTAATCTCTAAATTATTTTATGACTACTATTACTCACACAATGCCTTCTGGTTTTAGTCAATGGCTGGATTCCAAGGAAGTCATAGTGACTTTGAGAATGATGTACATGGTGGGAACGGTGGTGGAAATGAGCAACAAAATGGAATGTTGATAGGAGTAAAAGATATCGTCTTTATGCCAAATCAGTTTTCCAAAAATATGATCAATAACATATATATTAACCTACTCCCAGACTCAACAAGGAAGAGAAAGGTGATAAATGATAAGATCTCCAGCAATGGAGACCATGGAGAAAAGAAACCTCAATTTTCATCATGCAGGAAATGTGGAAAGAGACACCCAAGAAAGTGTCTCAATGGGACAACAAAATGTTTTACGTGCGGGAAGGAAGGACATAAAGTGAAGAATTGCCGAAGAAAAATGAAGAGTACTATGAAAGAAGATAAAAATGGTCCCAAGAGTCCATTTACAGTCATTTGCCGTAAATGTAGGGGACCTGGCCATTACCCGAGTGAATGTCCTATTCTATAAGATATTTTCTTGGTCAAAGAAGAAGCTATGTGGAAATAAATGGTTGGAGAAAAATTTAAAAAGTATTAGCACTCCTTGTTGATGGGTTTACTTTGGAATAATTTTCTCTTGTATTTGTAACCCCGCAGTTTGCCATGTGAGAATGATATTTGAGGAAGATTTGTCTCTTCTCTGGTGGATATAGGTATAAATAACCATTTGGTTTTATATGATCATTGGGGTTTGAGAAAATTATAAGTTATTGTAATTTGGGATGAAAATACAAGGTATGATATAACATGTGTGGTTAAATTATGTTATTTTGAGGAATTTATCTCATTTTGGTAATATTATAAAATATAGTTTTTGAAAAAGGACAACACGTAGACCGTGTGACAACCCGTCGCGTCGGACAAAGCTGTGGGAATCGAACCCACAACCAAAGTGCGATTGGGATTTATCACCTACCACTGGACTATGTGAAGTCCCTGGTTAGTGTGACTATTTTTTTTGTTAAATGATTTTATTGATCAATAATAAGATGAGTTGGGTTATTATGTCTTATCAAATGAATACCCTTGGTATAGGAAAATGATTTGGTGATTAAGTGGTAAATGTTATTTTAGAAGATGTTCGTTTTGTTAGGAACACTATATGCCCAAGGAAAATAGAATACAATGAGGTTTCATTTGTAGAGTAATGGTGGATTTTTATCTACGTTTTTATTGTTTATTTATAGTGATTTGGGTTATTTATGGAAATGATTAACCTATAACAGAGAATATGTGATGATGTTAATTACTTTTAAGTATGTGACTTTAAGAGTATTTGATGTCATTTGGAGATACAATGTAACATGGGAGACTACATAATCAAATTCTTCTATGTTTTGGGTTTCAATATTAGTTTGGATTATATTAAAGGATTTTAAGGAAAATTTGTTATTGAATGGTATCTATTTAACTTTGGGGTATTGATGGTTTAATTTTAGAAATTAAGATTAGTGCATATTTATCTCAATGAATATCCTTTTGGGGGATCATTAGATCATTCACTAACCATTTTGGTTTTGATTAATCTTCAAACACAATGTAAATATATGGTTTATCCTACATGGATCATGTGATTCTATAGAAGTTTATTCTAGCTCTTCCAGTGTGACCAAGTCTTCTTGAATACTCATCGTTTAGAAAAAATTGAGTTAGTGGTGGAAATTTATTAAAGAATGAAAATCTACTTAAAATGTAAGTATATCTCATAATGTTCTTAGTCAATATCATAAATGAATTCCTCGTCCTTATGTAATGTAACTTAAAAAAATGTTGTCTGTTTACTTTCCTACCAGGAGACTAATGGTCGTTTGTCCCAACACAAGTTTGTGGTTTTCTTATTGTTAACTTTCTCCTGATCATGATTTCTATCCCTCTCCATCAGAACTTGACACTTAGTTTATCATCCATATCCATGTTTTCCTACATGGAATCCTAGTATGGGTTATCTTAGATGACCCTTATACCTCTCTCTCTTTCTTTTAAAGTGATAGTTTTATTGACTCTTTTTCCGATGTGGGACTTTCCATTATATTCCCAAGCAAAATTTTAAAAAAATTGCGAGGACACAATTTATTGAAGGAGGGGAGAATGTAACACCCCAAGCTTCCTTGGTATGTATCCTTTCGAATAATGCAATGGCGTGCATTGTACGCAACTTCAAGATTTTAACACACCATAACCAATCAAACTAGCCGTTATGAATAGTAATACCTAATTTTTGAAATTATATATATTTTATATTTCAAAATGGACTTCATTTTTGGATTCGGAATATCTAATTTAGCCTAAGGTGAAATTTTGGTACTTTTCAGATAACTTTCATATTTTGATGAATAGTGAAAATTACTAAATTTTAATTAAAAACAACTTTTTTAATCAAAATAATTAACAATGATAAATTATGAATTTGAGTGTTTTTAAAGTATATTTAGAATATATTTTTACCATTTAATATAATGTTGGTCATTGGACATAATTTTACTATTAAACCGAACATAAACAAGTGTCAATCTTTTGATAGTTATTATCTCTTAAAACACGCTTTTTGTTTTGACAGCGGGAATTAATTTTAAATTAATTTCTGCCACTTATGTGTTTTGAATTTAGAAAAATGGATTCAATATTTGGAATCAGGATTTCCAAATTGTGTAAATAGGTAACTTTTATTTTTAGACATTTTGAATAATTACTGTGGTAAATATTTTATTTACCATGGTTAATGGTAAATCTGGTAAATAAGGGTTAAAAAATAATATTATAATAATACTAAATTACCCTAAAACGTGTCCTAGCATTATTGGTTGATACATGTTCGACCATAGGCATCTTTGGGTCGATTTGGGGACCCCATGGTGCCACTTGTAGGTGATAGGGACACTTTATTTTAATTAAGTTAAAATGAATACAAAAATGACACAAGCATATATGTTTTAGAAAAACAATTATTACATAAAGTTATATATGTTGGATTTTAGATTAAAAATATTAATTAGAGAGATAAAAAGATTTACTACATAATTATATTTTATTTATAATTTTTAGACATTAAATAATTTATTTTATTTATGACACAATGATGATGCAGTAATTACTAAAATAGTAAAAAATTAAATTAATAGATATTATAAATACCCAAATAAATATAATATGAAACTTTAAATGAATTAAAATAATTTTCTAGGATAATATGATATATTAGAACTGATGTAATTTACTTTTTTCGAAGTAATCAATCTGTTATGAGTTTCAAAAAAATCAACTATTGAATAGTGTCAAAATTGACATAAAAAGGGTCTTAAAATAATATTATATTATTAATTGATATTAAATTCTTAAAAATCTAAGGTTCTTCCAAGAGACTTATATCATGATAGTTTCATCATTAATGGACCACTTGGTGGTCTCTTGGATGTATATAGTATGTTTATTAACCATATTATATAAAAATACAAAGAGACATTGTAAAAGTGAAACTAATTAACTTAGAGTTAATACTTAAAGATAAGGTTAATATAAGTACCCAAACCTGTCTAAATTCTATTGGTTGAGTTGTTTTCGACCCATCCCCACCTTAACCTTTGAATAGTCAACTTTGGAGCCATTGGAAACTGATTATGAATTTATTATAAACTAATATCTCTAGCTTTTCCAAAGGTGCCCCTCACCCCTCTTATAAAAGGGCACTCCTCCTTATCATTTCTTCACACCTTCAAAGCCCTTTGGTTCGGCCAACCCCTGACCAAATAATATCTCAACTTCCCTCAATACAACCTAAAGGCCTTAGTTTGATCAGAAAGCCAACCTATGGATCCCTTTTGATCAAATCAAAAGGAAGAACCCGAAGAAGAGGTAATGTTTTCACCACCCCTTTTCAAGTTCCTTTCTTCTTCCACTTCCTCTTTCTTTGTTATTACCATTATAAAATAATAACTCCAGTATCATATATATACTGTGATGTTATTATAAAAATGATACAACCATATTCAGTATTCTATCCATCCTTTGAATAACATGTCACCATACGTGCGTACGTACGGCTTACCGTCTCCACGTCGTGGTGTAATTGTTATTCAATATATTATTATTTGGATGGGTATAATAATGATGTGTAACTCATGTAAATAATAAATATAACATGATAATGATTCTGTATATATGATATAACATCCAATTATATATTATTTTAATATCAAAAGAATGATATTGTCGCTCGTGCGTATGTACGGACTACCGTCTCCACGAACGCGATGAGATTCATTCTCCATCATATCCATTCAAGTATAATTATAATTTGATGATTTAAAAATAGTATCTAAGGACTTGATATCATTCTGGATATTAATAATATACATCTCATTAATAAATATGGCTCACATAACAAGAATATAAAGTAAAATGAACCTGTTAACACCCGAAATGACGATAATTCTAAGATATTATTAACAAATCAATGTTAAAAGATCATATATGATATCATATTAAAGTAAATGATTCTTGTATAATTAAATAACAATTATTTCA
The DNA here is from genome assembly GCA_963277665.1 of Viscum album. Classification (NCBI taxonomy): domain Eukaryota; kingdom Viridiplantae; phylum Streptophyta; class Magnoliopsida; order Santalales; family Viscaceae; genus Viscum; species Viscum album. Next base: position 1,622,897,830 of record OY728159.1, on the reverse strand, counting down.
CCATTATACAGGAGGTAAACCTACCGTCTACCAAGGAAAAAGTACAAAGTAAGGGATTTTCTTATCTCACTTTCAATTCCGTGAGATTTCCATTGTTCGCCACTCAATTATTGAAAGTGGTGTATTGTGTACTGCCATTTGATATATATTATCATGATTCTCATTATATTCATGTTATTCTATAAATAATTTGGTGGTTATTAAATTTTGGCCATACGACTCAGTTGATTAACGTGGTAAGGGGTTTCTTAACTCACTCTTAAATTCGTGAGAATTCCATTGTTCACCACTTAATTATTATATGTGGTGTATGTGTACTGTCCATGATTTTATTAATTGTGTAATATACTTTAATTTATGGGTATTTACATCATCATGGTATGATACTTCTTTCGTGGGTGTATGTTTCGTAAGTTACCTAATCGATAAGGGAATTTGAGATTTCAATTTCCACTCATTTGGCTTTACGCATATTTCATTGATTATATTACCCCAAGATTATGTGTGGAATCACTATTCATTTGATTATGTCATAATTTCCACTCCCCTTCCTGTGGATATACTTTTGATACACATAATCACTCCATTGATAATTCTCAAGTCATTGATATGAACTTGATAAGAGTAATTTTAACTCATTCACCATTTGTTGAGTTAAACATCCAATTCGTTGGTATTGTTTTTACAAGAATATGTGTGAATATCCTTTGATTGTTTTACACTGAATATCCAATCATATTTAGTGTATTTATATTTGTCACACATAATTATGTCGTTGATTTATCCTTAACCTAAGGATATGGCCTTTATGAGAGATTTCATCTCGATTTACATTCCATTGAGACTTCTTTGTTTATATACACCAAATCACTTTTATGTGGTGTATATAATGTACTTTGATGTAGTATATCATGAATCCCTTTATTCTCATGATATTAAAAAGTTTTTATTACCTCAATTCTTTGTATTCAATTGTCTCTCTTTTGGTTAGAATCTCTAACCAAAATACCATTTTAAAATGTTTTAAAGACTTATTCTTCTAAATCTAGCTCATTAATGTACATGTTTTAAAAATGGTTTTAAGGATTTATTTATATGGACATTAAAGTTTTAAAATTAAAACTCCTTTTAAAAGTTTCAAAGTGGTGTGGGACACTTTGATTCAAAAATCTACTTTTAAATGGCTTCTTGACAAATAGTGTGACTTTTAAATGTTTTCAAGAAAAGGGGGATATTTCTCTCAAATAGTTTTGATGATTATTTTCATCTATGTAAACATCCTTCATTATTCTTGATTGAGGTTAATGTGATACAATAAAATCTTCCATATTGTATCAAATGAGTTATGTTTGACTGTGGATGTGCTATTTTTATACCATTCATGGTTTGTGGTAGAAGTATTGACATTTCGTATGCTATTTTTAATACGAATGTTTATGTTATGTTTAAACCTGTTCATATGAGGAATGCATTGGACTTCATAAGTGACGGGTGGAGCCCGCTATAGCTCCTCGATGCATCGGTAGGTCTCATGAGACAAACTAGTGTCTTGGCACAAGGCCTTGGAAAAATCTTATTTGTAGTCTTGGCACGAGGCCTTGGCTATGTGGTTATGATAGTCTGGCATTATGCATTCCATCATTATGAAAGTGGTTATTGATATTGCATGTGATCATTCGACTAGTAGAATATCCATGTGAGTAAGTAAATGGCATTATTTCATTTTACCTTTGCCATTTTATGCTGAAGTTCAAGTTTAAAAGGCTTTTGTTTTAGTTATAAATTGCCTTAAGTGTTTATGATTATTTATGAAAGCTTCTGCTATAATGTTATCCTTACTGAGCATCTGAGCTCACCCCTTTCAATGTTTTATTTTTTCCAGGATTATGAAGAAGTAATTTATGAATGACCTGCAGGGATAGTATGAGAGGATATGAAGACAAGATGTTTTTTTTATGATGTAATGTAAAAATTTATGGATGTATCTAGTAATTCCAAGGCTACTAAACTAATCGGTCTTTCGAGACTTGATCTTTCTCGTGATCATGCCAATGTTATGTAATAATGCACCAACTCTAGGTAAATAGGTTTGGGGTGTTACAATCTCTAAATTTATCATACTGATATTTTATGATCATATTATTAGAGACCCCATTTGATCTCTTCAATTCAGTATTTCGAAGTTTTAAGTGGCGCCGTTAGGCTGCCGAATTTTTAAGTGGTTCATCACCCTTCTTGTTTTGAAGTTCTACTTTCATGTCAATTATTTCAAGTTACTTTTTGTTATGTTGGGGTATGATCTCTAAATCTATCATACTAATAATTTATGTTCATATTATGAGAGTCCCTATTTGATCTCATCAATTCATTTTTGTTGATGTTTAAGTGGCGCCGTTAGGCTGCCGAATTTCTAAGGGGTTCTTTCACCCTTCTAATTTTCATGATCTACTTTCATGTCAAGTCTTTCATGTTCCTTTTTATTATTTTGGGGTATGATATCTATATCTATCATAATGATCATTTATGTTCATATGATGAGAGACCCTTTTTTATCTCATCAATCCATTTTTGGATGTTTTAAGTGACGCCGTTAGGCTGCCGAATTCTCATAAGAGAAATCTTATTTTTTTTCTTCCTTTCATGTTCTTCATTTCATATAGTATATCTTCCAAATTTTATTACCATGTTCATATTTCCTTCATATTCTGTCCCTCTACTATTTTATGGGTCATTTATGAATGTTTGACCCATGTTCCCTCTCTTTTCAATGTTTTCTAAAACACTGTAACGTAGCCGTTAGGCTGAAGAATTTTCATCTCAAAATGCCTTTCTATTTTCTCAAAATTATTTTATGTTATAAATTGAATACTCAAATCTCTTATTTCTACAGGTGTATTCACATATATATCAAAATTTTCTGTTTTAAATTCTGGGATTTACATACATGAAACCCACTTTCCCTTTCCGTGGGGTTAAAGTGACATAAAGATCATGTCTTTAAAGCAGTTTTTAAAATGTTATGATTATGAAATTAAACCCATTTCTTTTATGCTATATGGGTTTTTTATGAAATGATTGATGATGATATATGTGTCTCACATGATAATAAAGACATGTCAAAGGTGTGCCTAGATAGCGCTCCAATGCATTGGGTAAAGGATTAATCTCTAGAGATGACTTTTTAGACTGATACCTTGGTGAATAACCTTGGTAATTTTTAATGACACCTTGGGGATATACCTTGGTGAAACGAAATGATTGTCAATACTAAATGTTTCAGCCACATCTTCATGTTATGAAAAATGTTATTTTTATTATGATGTATCTCATGATTTCTTTCTCATTCCTTAAAGTTTTTTTCATGTACTTATTGAAGTATCTCAAGTTCACATGTAAAATGTTTCTCTTGTTTCCCTTACTGGGCCTTCTGCTCACCCTTTCTTTTGATTTATGTCCCCAGGTTATGAGATGCAGTAATGAACCTAGGATTAACTTAAGGAGAATCCTTTCAAGTGTTTAAGAAGAATGCTTTATGTTTTTTTCATGTATTATGTGCCTTATTTCCAAGACACCAAACCTTAAAGATCGTCAGTTTTGTGTAATGTAATGAAATTTTATGTTATAAAAAGTCGGGATGCTATAAGAAGGATTTGGGAGGATACATATAATGGTAAAGTCATAGATTTGTTGGATTTTCAGCTTTAACTGGTCGTTTCTATAGCATGCTAGATAATTTCACATAGTTTAATATGGTTACATGATGTGTAAATAATAAATGAAAATAATTTTGTTTTAATAAAAAGGCAACTTGTTTTTCATCATATCTAAAAATTTATCATTTACACGACGTGTAATTGAGATACACATCACGTAAAACCCCAAGAATTGTTTTTAAATTGGAATACCGGTTGATTTATCTTTTCTACCTCTCAAAAACATCTTTTTATCCACCCTTGAGGATTTTCCATGTGACTTTGGAGCTCTCAATCCCTTCCTAGTGGTTTTATTTAGCATTCATTCGTTGTAGCAGTAGCTGTGAAACCTACCCGGTAAGCGTTTCCCTCGTCTCTCTGTCTATTTATCTTTTCCACCTTGTGATTTGAAATATTATCTTATGAAATGGTGAATCTAAACTCTATTTTTTAAAATATTATTTCTAGGCTGAGTTCCTATATCTTATGTTCCTTCCCTCTTATTTGATGTTACGTCATGGGCTTTGTGTTTCCGTGAGAGAAATATAGGTGGGTCCATATTAATTCCCTATTTATATAAATAAGAAAGTTCTGTATTTGAATTTCAATTGTTTGAATTTGAATTCAATTATTTGGATTTTAATTATATGTCTATCAATTTGGTTGTTGGAAAAAACCAATTTCATTTAATTGAGGTTTTTGAGAAAAATGGGTTTTTTGCATGGAATTTGAAATTGTTGAGATTTAAATTGTTTAATTTAATTTTTTATGGAAATAAAATCAATTATAATTTTGAAATTAATTGTAGAAATTAATTTGATGGAAATTTTTTTAAAACCCACAATTCCAGTGAATTTGGGGTTTGTGTTGATATTGATGGAATTTTTTGAAAACAAAACTACTAAAATTAATTGGGAAATGGATTTTGAAACTTCTTGAATAGGTTTTGAATCCTTTTTTATGAAAAATTGATTAAAAATTGTGTTAATGGATACCTATTTGTTTCCTCCTTTTGAAAATTCATGTTTTTTTATTAAAAATATGTTTTGGGTTTTAAAGAGATAAATAGAAAATTAGAAATGGGGATGGGATTTAATTGTATTTTAAGAGGTCTTAACATAAATTTTCCATCATTGTTTTTACTTGTGCACTTTAATGTCTTAGGGAGTGAGTGTGTTATATTGGAAAACACTTTATAACTTACAACGTTCTAAAACATCATATCAGCAAATCATTATTCCTTAGGTGATAGTGATGGGTCCCCTTTATCTTAGGACCAAAGGGTTGTATGTACATAATTTCTTTTTCACGGTGTCGGGTCCCTATATCATTGAACTATCGTACCTACTTGGAACATGACCATGTTGCTCTATTTTTTTTATTTCAAATTTAAATTCCATGGTTGTAATTTTTTTTACATGCCTTGAGAATTTATATAAACGATTTTATATAAATGTGTTTATTTAATCCTTTTTTATGTGCCATTATATAATGCACCCTTTTATTAATGGTACATTCCATCATTTGAAATATATTTCCATTATTTTAAATGTGGATCATGAATTCCTCAATGTATTTATATATTTTAAATTATAAATCGTGACTAGTTTAAATATGTTTTCAAAAGTTTCAAACCTATTTATTTTAAAATTGAAAGCACTTTATTGGTTAAATTGATATTGGCATCATATTATGGAATCCTTGGGGAAATCCTATTGGGATTTGGATCACACCCTAATTTTTCCTTCACATGTTTGTAGATTATCTCCTTCTAGGTTCACGCAAGAGAAATGGATATATTGGAGGTGGATTCAGCAATTGAAACTTGGACTTGCTGAGTTGTGTACTAAGGGACTTGTCTTTTTTTCCCTGTTTTGGTACATTGGTTGTAGTACTTTGGGATTTATTTCGTATTTGAATTATGGTAAATTTCTCCCACTAGAGTTTTTTTATATTAATATTGCCTTTTCTCTTTTACTTCTACAATGTTTGGGGAAAAATCATTTCAACTTTTAATTTGAATGATATCATGTCCTAATCCCCAACTCGTGGGGATCAGGAACACCATTCGGGGAATGTTAGGATTGTCTTAGTTATCAGGATACCAGGGTACCTAGGTTGTTTTGCGACATCTTCCATAATTTAATTCATCAAGGGATAGTTTGTGGTTGATATAAAAAATGAGACCGGGGTAATCTTGTGAACCTGAAATTTCTGATGAGTTTGTAGAAGTATGTGTAGGATTTTTCATTTCTTTGATAAATATGATTATATCAGACACCTAAAAAGGTAATTAGGATTATCTAAGATTTAATATCACATGTGAAAATGGGTAATGGATATCTTAAACAAAAATTGTTATTTCAATCTTGTTTTTTACACTAGGTTAGCCCATGTAAACTTAGAGTTCATTATCTAATGGTTTTTTTCTCAGTATCATGTGATATCATTCCTTTTTTAAAAAAAATCTGTGAATATTTTTTAAAAAGAGAAATTATTATGGGAAGACCCCCCCCCCCACTTTTATAAGAACTCACATCAACACTCTTGGTGAAAAATGACACAAATTTGGGAAGAGGTTGTTCCAATTGTGAATAAAGTGTAAATACATATTCCACCAAAATATGTAGGTCATGGGAAAAAAGTGTGCATAATATATGGGGCATGTATACAAGAAAGAAAGTGAACCTAATAATGAACATGGAAAGGTGAATAAAGCAATAATGAAAGAAAACTCTGGCCCTGAATGTTTCATAAAAAATAAATAAGTAGTTTGTCCTTATTCCTTATTATATATATGATTTTTAAAAACAAGCATGGAATTGAACGAGATGGATGAATCCCTTAAGGGGTGTATTGATGATATGAAGCTGTTATTTTTTCAATGCATGGTGAATATGAAACTTTAGGACATATTGATGTATTTTGAAATTGAAATGTTCTAAACTCATTTCTAATTTTTATTCATTAATGGAGAGCGAAGGTTTGATATAAAAAATTCAAAAAGGGAGAGCTATTTTTTGCACCTGAACATTCTGATGAGTTTTTTGAAGTATGTTCAAAACGTTGAATTTCTTTGATAAATTTGATTATATCTATCCCTTAAAAATGTGAATGTATAATATCTGATCTTTATATCACATTGAATAATTTTTATGGATATATTAGACAACCATAGTTATTTCACTCCTGCTTTTTACAACGTGTTTTCCCACGTAGACTAAAAGTTAATTAATATATGTCTCTTTTCTAAGTATCTTGTGATATCATACCATTATTTTAAAAAAATATGGGAAGATGCTTTTAAGAAGACAACTGATGATGAGAAGACACCCTCCCACTTTTCCTTTTATTTTGATTTTCAAAGTGGGAGAAAATTTTATCACAGATATTGACTTTGGAATATGTGAAGAGATATTGACAACAAAATACAAATGAGGATATTGTTGAGCACATGTTTTCATATTTTTTCAATCAATTCATTATATAGAAGATTTAATTTTGATGATTGTTGAAGTGATCTTAACTATTGAAGAAAACTTGTGCTAAGGAGTCGTCATAATAATTAAAACAAGTGAAGTCCATGAAAATATTTATTCGCATGATGTTTTAAAGTTTCCATGAAATATAAAGGGAGTTGTATGAAGGGAAATTAATAAGGCCATGAAATATATATATATATATAACATGTTGATCCAGAAATAACATGAAGATGTGAGTTGGTTTTGAATTATTATTTGAAGAAGGAATATTTGAAGAAGAATTTTAAGATGGTAATTATTAATGGGAATTTTAAATGAGGGTGGTATCAATTATTAGACAACCATAGTTATTTCACTCTTTTTTTCTACACTAATATTTCCCATGTAGAATTAGACTTGATTATGTTATGGCTCTTTGAGAAGTATTATGTGATGTCATCTCTTTATTTTAAAAAAATATATGAAGATGTTTTTAAAAAGGGAAATTATAGTAAGAATAACCCCCACATTTATTTTTAATTTTATTATCAAAGGGGGATAAAAGAGATTGTAGACATATTGATAAAAGTTAATTTTTTTACTATAAAACACTTTTATGATAAAAAAAGCTGAGAAACCAACAAGTTAAACAGGGCATCAAACACTGTAGTAGATAAAAATTTTATTAAAGGCAAACTTAAATCTCTTAGACATGGCCTCCCAAAATAATTTCTAGGATATATCAGTTACATTTTTATCTAATTTTTCTTTAATAATCTCTTCAAATTGAAAAGTCAAATTTTCCCATGCATGAGATAACTCTTCCACTGTTATCTTCTTCTCGTTGAAGCATCTAGTCATAATTAAATGTTTTTTAGATCCGAGAGCCATGATCCTTTTTTGTGTCTACATGAATTGTTCCTACATTCATACGTTTTGTATCCTTGTTAGAATCATGAATGATCAAGACCTTTTCTATCATATCTTGTTTAGAGTTCATAAGAAGATCCCATGATTTTTCTATGGCTGCTACATCTGTGAGTTCCTTCTCCCCAACTCCCAAATTCCCTCCCTCCCTATCTTATGTTGAGTCCAACCTTGTACTCTCCTACACCTCAGCTCCAGTCGTAGAATATTTTCTATCCTCGGAAGGAGTCTTCTTTTGTTTCTTACCTAAAACCAATTCCATATATTTATTCAATGAATATTCCACCAGGTTAACCTCTCTTTCATTACACCTTGACTTACCAATCATAAGGCTTTATTTAAATTGATTTTTGATGACCCTCCTACCTTCAATGGATGACAGGGAACCCTTACAAGGCCCGTAATCTTAGAGATTACATGTCCCATAGGTCTTAAGAAATATACTGACTATAACTACATGTAACTACTTCTCCCTAGCTTATTCATCACAATTTCAACTCCCGACTATTGCATTTTTTGTTCAGCTTGGCTCCTATACTAGCATTGGCTGGTCTTGATGGAAAATCACATACCCTCTATTTCTGAAAAATCTACTTAGCTTTATCTCTAGTGAATTCACTTGCTATGAATCCTCATCTGGATTGAGCTTCTTATAGAGTATGTCTGGTCATTAAGAACAATTTTAGGTGGCTCAAAGGCCTTGAGGTGGCCCAAAGGCCTTGAGGTGGCTTGAATGCCTTACTAGCCCGAAGGCCTTGTGTGGACCAAAGGCCTTGTGTGGCCTGAAGGCCATAAAGGACCTGAGGCCCAAATCGGTGGCCTGAAATCCCAAACATATGAATAGTTCTAGATTCTATAGTACAGAACAATACCTATTACAAGACTTCTATAGTTTCCACTATGGTCCCTGTAAAGTACTTGCTACAGTACCTGGAAATTATGTCTCTTCCTGGTTTTGAACTTGGGTCTCTTAAATTAACTTGTCGAGCCCTCACCAACTATGTTTTGGCTCTTGTGCCACCTTGTCTTACATGAAGATCTAGTTACTACTATCTTTGGGGTTCTCTAGAAACCTTCACGGTGTCTTGGTTTTTCCCCTTGAGAACTGGAAGATTTTTAGTCAAGAGGTTTCCTTGTTTCCAATTCTTTGATCTAGATTGAACCAATGCCTTGTAATCATAGTCCAAACATTTCCTTGATACCCCATCATGGTCACTTGCATCCTCGTCTTTTGAGTGTCTACTTATGAACTATTTACATTTCCATCTTGGAATGAAGGTTTTCCATCTTTCAATATCCTCATTTCCTTTTCCATCCTCATTCAATGTTGAGAAGCAGTTATGAACCAATGTTGGATTTGAAGCCTTCCATAGATCAGGCACCTGTCGTCTAGGGGACACTGACTCATTCATGTTAGAGACCCATGTCTCTTTGATAATCCTAACACCACCATGAGAGTCTGCACCAACATTATGAGAGAGTTGTTTATACACTTGTCCTTGAACACCCCTTTTGACCTTAATTGTCTCAGCAAAAGAGAGAGAAGTCATGGGGTAAGGAACTCCCAAGGTAAGCTCTGTCAGAGATATCACAATGTCCTTAGTACCACCATGAACTCTCACTTCCTCCTCATTATGAATAGATGAATTCGGTTGAGAGACCACAAGCCTTGAAGCTTTCCCAACCTCCATGTTACAATGAATTATTCTAAATAAATCAACCGTCATTGGGTTCGGAGCGAACCCCTATGCCTCCTTCTATCTGGAAACTTTCTTCATTACACATTTAGATGCCAAAGGTTCATTAGAGAGCTCCCTAAGGAGGTAATACTCTACCTGCTCCTCATCCATGAGAAGTCTGGTTCACATTGCCTTTGATTCCCCTAATCAACCACTGGAGGCACCCATTAGGCCAACATTCTTCAAACATATTCCTGTAATCCTTCTTTCGAGTCCCTCATCTTGCATCTGAAGAACATTCTTACCCACACATCTACATGTTGTCAAGACATGTCCCATTTTCCTGCAGGATGAATGAAATTCACCCACAATTCAAAGAGTATTGATTGTTTATACTAGATATCCTCACCAATAACAATCTAGATGAAATCAGGAGGAGCTTTCGACACATCAATTTCAACACAGATTTGAGGGGAAATTGGATGACATGAAGAATGGGTTTTTATATCCAAGAAAAATTATCTAATGACTATATTTAAAAACATTTGAATAATATATGGATTATGAAATGGGAGAAAAATTTCAGGTAACTTTACCCAAATATCATTGGTCAAAGAATATCTATTCATATAGAAGTAATTTCTCTATCAGAAAAGGGAAAATCTGGGTCCATCGCAGATTCACGGAGCAATGGACCATGCCAGAATCAGATCCTCCACCAAATGATATCAGAACATAACGTGTCTACTATCAAGAAGCCCCATCATAGAATGTTCTCATAACCCCCATGATCTAAATATAAATCGATCGAATGAGTCTACTGATGGGAGGCAGTGTTTAAATAGTGCGATCAACATCATGTTCAGGAGGGACGAAGTTTCGTTGAACTTTGAAATCGAGAGCGGAAGTTGTGGAAGACCATTATAGTGTTCAGGAACTTTGGGGAAAAGCGCGATCTAAGGGAAATAAGGAAGGAGTTCTGGGTTCATGAAGGGAAGGAAATGGTGGAGTAAGGATCCATCAAAGGGCGATGAGGATTCCTCCCCCAACAAGGGGTTATGAACTTGCACAGAAGTCGTCACCGTAATGGCATGAGGGACCATCACAAGCTCCCCATAGTGATGTGAAATCCCTTATTTTTACATCAGACATATTGACATTTGAATATTGGAAAAGATATTTATGAAAAAATATAAAGGAGGAGATTCTTGAGCCATTGTCTACATTTGTTTTCTATCTACATAGTATGTGTATGATATAATTCTAATGATTATTGAAGTTCTCTTAAATGTTGAAGAAAACATGTTCTAAGGAGTTTTCACATAATTTATAATAAGTGAATACCATGAAAATATTAATTTTCAAGAAATTTTTATGTTACTATCAAAAATATAGGGACTTGTATGAAGGGGAATTAAGAATTCCATCATAAATATATATATTTTTCATGTTGAGTCTAAAATAAGATGAAGAGGTGAGTTGGATTTTCATTATTATTTGAAGAATGCATCTTTGAAGAAGAATTTGGAGAATGAAATTGATGATCCCATGTTTTTTATGTTGTTAATTAAGTTAGTTTATGGATGATATAATTCTGATGATTGATTAAGTGATCTTAAATGTTAAAGAAAACATGTGCTAAGGAGTTTTCACATTTTTTATGACATGTGAAGAAAATTAGAACATGTATTTGTATGATTTTTTGATGTTTTCATGAAATAAAAAGGGAGTTATATGATGGGGAAATAAGTAGGCCATGAAAAAAATATGTTAAGTAAAAAAGAATATAAAGATGTAAGTTGGATTTTCATTACTCATTGAAGAATGAATCTTTCAAGAAGATGGGGCCAACCCATGCTTGAGAAATCCAACCTCAACCGACAATGCTTACGGGACCCAAAGGTCAATTGTGCCCTAGGGTGGTCAGACTAAAGAAGAGTTTAAAGAATGAAACTTTTTTTTCGAATTTATAATGATGGTGGTTTCATTCTTTACTTGTATATTTTTTGAACTATTAATTTCTTTACTTTAACAAAAATAAGGGTCCAGGCCATGGATGCTAAAGACAATCTTATCTGAGGGATCCTATGGGACCCTAAGGATAACTGCACTCTCAAGAGGTCAACCCGAAGATAAATTTGTAGAAGAAAAGTGTTGGTCGGAATATTAAATGAGGATGGTTTCATTCTTAACTTAGATGGTTTCTAATATTTTATTTCGGATTTACCAAAAATAAGCGGCCAACACACAGCTACTAAATCCAACCTCAATTGAGGGATCCTACATCACACTATGATCAACTGCTCTCTATGGAGGATATCCCAATGAATAATTTGATGAAGGAAATGAATTTGATGAAGAAAATTGTTGGCTGTAATTTTAAATAAGGGTGGTTTCATTATTTATATAGATATTTTTTGAAATGTTATTTATTTTCATTACCAAAATTAATGGGCCAACCCATAGCAACTAAACCCAACCAAATTTGAGGGATTATGAAATAACCTAAGGTTAATCTCACCATATGGAGGTCATCCCAGGAAAGTAGTAGGTGGTTCACTCTGATGTGTAAGGAATTCTTGGACTTTGTGTAGGCCGAAAAGAGGAGGGGATTGGGGAATGATAAGCACTCAAAGCGCTCGTGGGATGAAGCCCATATGGTGTGAAATGATCTGTAAGGGTGTTGATCCCATATGGACACCTCAGGGGATTCTGGAACCAAACTAATAATATAACGTTGTATCAACTTTTTGGGTTCTGGCACCACTTGGATAATAAACCGCAACATAGTGCTATGAAAACATTGACATGGAAAGACGAGGAAAAGGCACTCTTCATCTATTTATAAAGTTTTGGACTGAACAAAGACCTCTCAATTATTCACTCTCAGCCATTCGATCGATTGAGTGGTGGTGGTCACCTCCCCCGATGATATAGGCATCAATTTTTTATATATATGTTTTTTGGAAAAAAAATTAAAATGGTATAGGTTACTTTTTTTAAAAAAAAAATACACCACAAAGGTGGAATATCTGATGGCGCCTTCCCTCCCTCACACCACCTTTGGCCCATATCGATGAAATGGAAAAGGAGGATGTTGGGGATGCCTCTTTTCACCTCTAGGTAAGGCAAAAGGCGGCATTGCCGATGCTGCCTTTGGGCTCACGCATAGGCAAAAGGCAGCATCAGTGATTCCCCCTTTGCCTCAGCTCCCTATAAAAGGGAATTTTCCCCCCTCATTCACCTCACTCGAATTTCCCCTCATATATCTTAAATACACTCCTTATATCTCTAAAAAATCATTTTTGTGTGGTTTTTTTAGAAGCATCATTTAAATGTATTTTAATTTATTTAATTTATTGTTTTTTATTTATTAAATTGAATTATTTTTAGTTTTAAATATATCATTTTTTATTAGTTTTGTTAGTTCTAAATATTTTATTTATTAGGTTGTGTAATTAGTTATATATAGTATGAAATAATTATTCTCAGTAGTATAGATTATGTATAGATTAAGTATAGATTAACTTAAGATTAACTTAAGAATAAGTATCATGAAATTTTGGTAGCATAAATATTATGTGGTTATCTAAGAAATCAAATACATATTTAGGTACAAAAATGTTGATGTGGCTCTTGCACAGATATACCTAGGAGTGAAAACACCAACAAGGAGTTTTGGGCTTGACCTGGGGTATCCATGTACATGACAACTAGCCTTGTTGAACTCCCGGTTTGACACTCCTGGGGGATACGCTTAAGATGATTAATATTTTCTTTATAAACTAATAAAATATCTAAGAAAGGAAAATTTAAATTATTATATTTATCAATGATAAAATGATAATTATGATGTAATAGAATGAAATAACAAATAAAAACATTTACAAATGAAAGTTAATATTAGTAATTAAAGATTTTTAAGTAGTTTAATTAGTTATATATAGTTTAAAATAATACATATTATTAATAATGACTAATAAAATATTAATTAATTATAAGTTAGGATTAAAAATGAATACAATGATTAGTTAATTATAATTAACTAATGAATATAATATGATTAAGTATTAAAAAATAAATAATTACAGAATAACTTAACAATGATTAACTTGTGATTAAAGAATGAGTCATTACTTAAAAAAGTTTTTATTAGTAATTAATGATATTAAGTAATAAATAGTTTAATTAGTTATATATATTTTATACAAAATACTTATTATTAGTAATGTTTAATTACAGATCAATTAATGATTACATAGGATTAGAAATTAATACATATGATTAGTTTATTATAATTAACTAATGAATATACTATGATTAAGGATTAAAGAATAAATAATCAAAGAATAACTTAATAATTATTAACTTGTGATTCAACTTTTATATAATGAAACATTACTAGAATATTTTAGGGTATGGAATGGCATCCAAAAATTTATTTCTAATAAATATTATATGTTCAACCATCATGGTTAATATTTCTTACACTATCATAATTTTGATGAAAGAAACAATTTGACATAGAGAGTCACGTTTGTTTGTGTGTACTACTATGAGGAGGTTATTCAAACTGAGCATCGAGCTTATTATAGTACACAACCAATAAGGATGGATAGTACAAGTGATTGTGTAACCATAAGTGACCTTTTAGAAAGAATTCATGGTTCCTTAAATTTGGGACCTGATCAAGAGATCAAGTCTATAATCTATAGACATTTCCAATTCCCAAAAACACTGTGGCATCTAGGTTGTCAATTAGTTGATGATGTGTTGTGGGTCCAAGAAATTAATTTATTTTCTAAACGGTCATATAGTACCATGATGGATTTATATGTTGATGTTTCTATAATACAACAACAATGTCCAGTTGTACGAATTCATATAATTAAAATACTGGTTAAAGATAGTCTACCCCATGAAATTGTGGCTATTTCAAATGATGCATCAGAAGAGGACAACCAAGATGATCTCATGGAAATACATGTCAATATGACTTCTGATTAGGAGTTTTTTAATGATAGATCAGATGGTGAAAACAATGTTGAAGAGGAGGGATCAATGGATTTTAGGAAGGAGGTTTGGAGAAATTCATTATTTGTACATCAACATCGACCTACAATAAATCACCCACCACTCCTTTCATCTTAGTCAGAAACAATGTCATGTGTTCCTAAATTTGATAATAATGTTCTCACACCAGCATCTTAGTTCCCCAGAGTTGTACCAGATAGGATTGGTGAGTTGGAAAACGCATTATATATTGGAACTAATTGTCCATGTAAATATACATTCAAAATCATGCTAAAGAGATTCAACATTGAGAGGCACTATAGCTATATAGTTCACGAATCATGTCATACTAAATATTTCATACGGTGTGAGAAGTATGGGTAAGGTTGTAGATTTCACTTGAAGGAGATTCTGGACATTACATTTGGTTAGAGAGTCTCGAAGATTGAGGCGGCTCATATTAGAGTTCAGCCAAGCCTGACACAAGATCATACCTCATTAAACTCAGAATTTGTGTCATCTATTATTGTTGAGATGATTTGGACATGTCAAGATTTTCCGATATCCCTTGTGAAAGAGAGGATACAACAGAAATTCAGTTATTAGATTTCCTATAATAATGCATGGATGGGAAAACAAAAGGAAATTGTGAAGGTCTATGGTGATTGGGATGACTCATATCAGGTGTTACCACAATTGTTATCCATAATGAGGAATCATAACCATGTTGTATTACATCTTTATACAAACAAAAATGTGTCTCACAATAACCGAATTGATTTATCTTATGTTCAATTTCATCGGTTGTTCTGGGCATTCATCCCCTGTATCTCCGCATTTCGTTTCAGCAAACAGTTTATTGAGATTGATGGAACATTTCTATATGGAAAATACAAGGGTGTATTGTTGATTAAGGAAACCCAATATGGAAATCATTCACCTCTTCCTCTTTCCTTTTCCATTATATAGAATGAAAACTAGGAATCATGGAGCTAGTTTCTGGCATGTATCAGCAACCATTTCACCAACATTGAGGGGTTTTGTTTGATATTTTATCGCAATTAAGAAATTAATGAGGAAATCAATGCAGATCCTAATACAAAGAGATATTCCAATGCACATAATAGGTTCTACATTAGAGACATTTCTAGAAATTTGAATAAAAAATTCCACAATAAACTGATGAAGAAGGAAATCACAAGGCTTGGTACGCATTGTATTTGTTATTTTTTACTATTTCAACGTAAAGATGAAATCAATTTATGTGAAATTTCATCTATTCTATGTATAATTTGAGTCGGATCAACAACGGTTTAAAGAATTTTTTAACCAAATATGCTAGCCTAATCAAGAAGTTTATGATTATATGATGTGGATTCCAAAACAATCGACATTGGTATATGATTGGGGAAGATGTACGAACACATGACCACAAACATTGTGGAGAGCATAATGGTTTCTTCAAAGGTATTCGAAAGATACCTATAACTTCCCTACATTAAAATACAATATGCCAATGTGTGAAGTATTTTATTGATAGACAAAAACTAGCATAAGATAGAATACAGTAGGGGCTATGGTACAGAAGACACTTTCAACGAGAGATTGAAAATAATATTGAAGAAGCTTCTGGTTATCATGTCTACCTTTTTCTATGAGAAGAATCTCGATTTGAAGTTCAAGAGAATTCAGACCCCATCACAAATCGCATCAGTGATAAAATGGTGGTATTGCTGGAAATGAGGCAATATCAATGTGGAAACATTCAGGCCTTACGGTTTCCATGCACACATGCCATCACATTATGTGCCTCTATGAACATATCATGGTATGCATGTGTTTATCCAGTGTACCAGATAGATACCATTGATAACTATTATTCTAAACCATGGATACCTAATTAGAGAGTATCATTATTTCCCAATGTCTAAATGCCAGCGAATAGTGATACCTGACATCAATCAGTTGCGTTCTCATGGGATACCGAAGGCTAGTAGGACGCGTAATGAGATGGAATGGCCTCAAGAACAAGGGCAGAGTTTGATATGCATTATATGTCATTAAGAAGGTCATAACTGGAAATGATTCCATAACGTTGTTGGGTCGAGTTCACAGTCTCAACCAAAATGATGTATTGTCTTCACTAGGACATTCTCACATTGTAAATTTGATGTTGTTATGTCTTCTTTTTTTTTCTCGATTTTCTAAACCCCAAACCCCAAAAGTAGAACACATAACCCCAAAACATCATTCCTAAACCATAATATCAAAATTATAAACCCTAAACCTTCAAACAAAAACCCAAACCCAAAAACATATTCCCTTTACCATGGTTTTTGATAACATTATGTGTCTGATATTTTAATAAACATTTATATAATGAAATAATAATATCATAATGATTAGAATATTTTATTCAATATAGATAATTAGATAAATCCCTAAAACATCATTTGAAATTCCCAAGGATTATCTTAATCCAATCCATAATTAGTTAATCATAGAACTCCTCCAATATATGTCTAACCAAATTCAGCATCCAATAATTTAGAAATATTATCTCTAGGATATTTCATAAATCCAAAATCAGAACACTTAACCCATATTGTAAATTAAATGTTGTTATGTCTTCTTTTTTTTCACAGTTGTCTAAACACAAAAACACAAAAGCAGAACAATTAACCCAAAAACATATTTCTTAAACCTTAATATCAAAATTATAAACCCTAAAAATTCAAACCTAAACCCTATCCCAAAAACATCTTCCTCTTACCAAGGTATTTATAACATTATGTGTCTGATATTTTCATAAACTTTTATATAAAAAAATAATAGTATCATAATGATTATAAGAAGTTATTCAATATAGATAACTAGATAAATTCCTAGAAAATCATTAGTAATTCCCATGGTTTATCTTAATTCAATAAATAATTATTTAATAATAAAACTCCTCCAAAATATTTCTAACTAAATTCAAAAGCCAATAATTTAGAAATATTTTCTCTATAATTCTAGAAATCAGTCTGCCATTATTCCAAAAATGTATATCTTAGTGAAAAATACCTAAAATCTAAATAACTTATTAATCTTAAATCCATAATAAAATAATGCATGATTTAAATTATTAACATTATATTTATTCTTTAAATAAAATCTTAAATTATAGAATTTATTTCATAAATCCAAAAGTAGAACACATAACCCATATTGTAAATTAAATGTTGTTATATCTTATTTTTTTTCTCAGTTTTCTAAACCCCAAAACCCAAAATCATAACACTTAACCCAAAAACATCTTCCCAAAACCTTAATATCAAAATTTTAAACCATAAACCTTCAAAACTAAACCCTAACCGAAAAACATATTCCCTTTACCATGGTTTTTGATAACATTTTGTGTCTGATATTTTAATAAAATTTTATATAAAGAAATAATAGTATCATAATGATTAGCATATGTTACTAAATGTACATAATTAGATAAATTCCAAAAACATCATTAGTAATTCCCATGGTTTATATTAATCCAATACATAATTAGTTAATCATAAAAATCCTCCAAAATTTGTCTAACCAAATTCAACACCCAATAATCTAGAAATATTGTCTCTACGATTCTAAAAATCAGTATGCCATTTTTCAAAAAAAAAAATATATTAGTGACACATACCTAATATCTAAATACCCTATTAATATTAAATAATTAATAAAAACATACATGATTTTAAGAATTATCTTTCTCCTTAAATTCATAGATTGTATAATTTATTTCATAAAACCCAAAGCAGAACACTTAACCCATATTGTAAATTAAATGTTGTTATTCTTTCTTTTTTTTCTTGGTTTTCTAAACCCCCAAACCCAAAAGTAGAACACTTAACCCCAAAACACCTTTCCTAAACCTTAATATCAAATTTCTAAACCCTATACGTTCAAAACTAAACCATAACCCAATAACATCTTCCCTTTATGATGGTTTTTGATAACATTATTTGTCTGATATTTTAATATAAATTTATATAACGAAATTATAGTATCTTAATTATTAGCATAAGTTATTCAATATAAATAATTATATAAATTACTAAAACATCATTATTAATTCCCTTGGTTTATATTAATCTAATACATAATTAGTTATTCATAAAAATCCTCCAAAATATGTCTAACCAAATTCAACATCCAATAATTGAGAAATATTGTCTCTACGGTTCTAAAAATCAGTGTCACATTATTCCAAAAATGTATATCTTAGTGACACATACGTAATATCTAAATACCATATTAATCTTAAATACATAACAAATATATGCATGCTTTCAATAATTAACTTTATCCTTATTCCTTAAATAAAATATTAGATTATAGAATTTATTTTATAAATCCAAAATTAGAATACTTTACCCATATTGTAAATTAAATATTGCTATCTCTTATTTTATTCTCAGTTTTCAAAACCCCAAAACCCAAAAGCAGAACACTTAAGCCAAAAACATCTTTTGTAAACCTTAATATCAATATTATAAACCCTAAACCTTAAAACCTAAACCCTAACACAAATATCATAAACTTAAACCCTAAAACCTTACAAAAAATCTAAAAACATAGATATATTCTCTTAAATCATGTATCAATTAATAAAATTCTTACAAATATATTTTTATTAATAAATTTATTTCACAACATATTTATTTCCATCTATTTTTTTCTTATTTCCTCTGGTTATCATTATTTCATTCTGAACCAAAAGACATGGAGAATTATATTTCTTTTGGTAAAAATAACTTCGTAAAACAATGTTAATAAACATGTCATGTCTTAAATTCTACAAGTCATAACATTATGCTGACCATAACGTTATATTTAAATTTTACACTTATGAATCATTTCATTTGTTTATATGTAAATGGATGATACCATACTACTCACTCTGCATTGTACCCATATTTCCAAGGCCATGATATATGGTGGTGTGGATAGATTGATCAGGGTACGTAGAGAACATCATTTTCATCATAGAGAGCCTCCACATGCCATTAGACCATACTTGTTCCTGATGGCTTCTATGGCCTTTCCGTATCAGATTTCTCATTTGTAGACCATCACCTACTTACTTTTCTCGTTGAGAGGTAGAGACCAGAGACACACACATTCCACCTGCCTGAGGGAGAGATGAACATCACCCTACAGGATGTGGTAGTGCTTCTCGGTCTTCATATCTAGGGGAGACCCATTATTGGACCCACTCAGGCATCTTCATGAGACCTTGCTCAGCGCTTGTCAGGCGTTGACATTTTTTCTGACCGTAGGGATACAGATGGAGCATTCATAACTATTCCTCAGTTGGAGGTGCGTATTTTACATTTATAGGATGATGATGATGAGTAGACTGTCATGTGTTTTTCCCGTGCATATAGATTACAGCTCATTGGTGGGACCATGAGTAATGATCACTCAATGATGCATGTGCACATGATGTATCTACCCTTACTATAGGACTTTGATCGATCTAGGATGTACAGCTAGGGATCAAACTTCTTGGCATACACATACTGATCATTATGCAGGTTATCCCACAGTGACTGCAAAGGTCTCAGTGGATGCATCATCTTTATTCAGATGCAGGCATGGGAGTGCATCCCCGCTATCATGACCCCTCCCCCGGGGCCCGTGTCGTGACTACTGCAAGTCCGCCTTCCATAGCCCAGGGGCTGGAGACTAACACCAAAGGTGTATTTCCCTAAAACTAGGAATTCATTGCCTTTATAACCTGTAAACGCACACATTAGTTAAACTGTATAAAAAAAGAGTGCTAAAAATATAAGGCGGTGGAAATAAAAGCCCAACAGTAAAGTATAAGGAACAGGAAGTACAAGTACAACTGAAGAAAGGGAAAATAGCTGTTGGGTCATCCTCTTGGATTCCTATCAAAAGGGTAGGTATAGATAGCCTCCTCAACACTACATTTCTGTTAGTCTCCTCTGTGTACCGACTCGTCGTAAGGTCCTCCTCCGGGTACCATCCATTCCTAGTACTCTTAGCCTCAGTCAACGTTGTCTGTCATCTGCATACAACACAATAAGGTGCAGGCATAGCCTGCGCAGGGGTGAGTATAATGATACTCAGTAGGGACCCGGAGACCCTCAAAGTCTCACAAATCCACCAAGGATAAACCACAAAGTAAAGAAAAAATAGATAACCCTACTTAGGTATAGGCCCATACATATACCTAAGTTATTAAGTAATCTATCTCAATCATGAGGAAAACACAAAAGTACTGACTCATCTCAACCAGGGTTTTATTTTAGGGGTAGTATCAAGTAACATCCCCAACACATTATCAAAACCTTATCTACTAGATAACTCCTCCTCTATCGAGTACAGTGGGCCTATCATGTCACAGAGAGGCGCTTCCCACTAACCTTGGACTGCTGAGGTACCCCTCCTGTCGAGTACCGTGGGTCTATTGTGTCACACAGAGGTGCTCCCCACTACGGGTCTCTACCACACCCAAGAGCTCCCCCTCGTAGCCTGTTGAGGTACTCCTCCTATCGAGTACCATGGGACTTCCATGTCACCAAGTGCGCTCCTCCACCGTGGGTCTGTCGCCACAACCAGTCACTCACCACTGGACTAGTAGAATCACTCTGAGTTAAATAGTCAGTAGTCGTCAGGTCTCAACAAGCTACTAGGACTCCACACTATGCTCTCTCGTCACTGGGAGGATCCACTACATGAGATACTGTTTGATACTCAAACTACCTTCAAGTCCCACGAAGAAGTATCTCAAAGGTCTACCACATCATAGGGGTCTCAACGTAATAGACAGATCGTCAATCAGATGTCTGGTATGAGTGTTATTAGCCATTTAGTCCCAAGGGCCTGGTTGGATTCATGGACGATCCAACCTAACCGTATCTCAACTATACCCCCAAAAACTAGTGGCATATACCCAAAGGGACTATCATGCTCCAAGATTACCAAGACCACTGACGGTTCGTCAAACAGACATCTGGTGCCAATGATATGGCCAAAATATAGTGAAGGGTCATAATTGGCCCGATCCGACCTGGCCTGACCCAATCTGGGATGAACCGGTTCGGGTCGACCCAACCTACACCAGTGGGTTTGGGTTGGCCCACTGGGCCCAGCCCAGCAGGCCAGCCCGGGGCTGCGGAGGGCTGAGAGGGCTCAGACCAGTTGCGAGGGTGCGGACTGGCTCTGGGTCGGAGCGAGGGCGGTTCATCCCGGAGGACGCCGCGTGGGCTGCTCAACCTAGGGGGTTCTGTAGGGCAGCTTTGCCCAGGGGGTAAGGCCAGTTCGGCTCGGAGGGCGCCACAATACCTATTTGGCTGGAAGGGCGCCGCATGCCTGGTTCATCCAAGAGGACTCCACGTGGCCGGTTTGGCCGGCGTAGTCGAGGTGGAATGGCAGGCGGGTGGCGCAGGGCCGGCAAGCGACGCGGTTCAGCCCGAGGTGGCGGAGTTAGTTCGGCCGGGGCGCCAGAGCGATGTGGGGACAACATAGGTCACGGAGGTCACGGAGGCCGCGGGGTGTGTGTTGGTTGCCTTCATTTCCTTCATCGTCGTTGTCACCTTCTTCCATTTCGAAGAACACTGCTAAACCAATAAGAACGGTGGAGGGGTTGGGCCATGTTGGTTTGGCCCACACCCTCCACGTTTAGGGTGGTAGAAATCTATTCAATTCCTTCACAAATTTCAATTAATTATCAAGAATTTAAGAGAGTATAAATTCAATCAATCACCCCACATCTTCCCGCTAATAAAAAATTCCAAACCCACAATGAAAACATTCGTAGATCAACTTGATAATAAGTTTATCCGCATTCTTTGTTTTAGAAGGAAAGAATCATGGGAATATAAAATCAATAACAAATATCCCCTACCTTGTTCGTTGTTTTTCAAAATTATCATGAGAAAGAAGACTTCATTTCATTGTATAAAAACACATCTGACGTCGAGGGAGGTTCCGAGGAAGAAAGTTGAAGTTGAGTTCATTCTTCATCGGGAGAGCGTTCTTTGTCGGGAGAGCATTCTTCATTAGGAGATGAATTTATTTGTTGGAGAACTTTATTTCTCACAAGCTCTCTCTTCTCCCAATATTTCCCCCAAGTTAAACCGAAATGAAAATGCCAAGCCAAGATAATATATTAAGTTTTCTATCATATAATTGTTGACACAAATTTCAAAATTGTTAAGTTAGAAAAATAAATGTTAGGGGAGTTGGCACATTTAATTGGTGTGTAGGCAGAATTACAGTGGAGGAATCCCAAGAGGATCCTCCATATTAAGGAGGGGGTTGAAAGGTTTCCTCTCCCCCCATTATGAGGGATAAACCTCAGGTGGTCCCCACCACCGTAACTCATGGGAGGTTTTAGGCCTCAGGTGGTCCCCACCACCATAACCTCTCATGGTAGGTTAAGGTGTGGTGGTCCCCACCACAATATCCTATCATGGGAGGTTAAGGTATGGTGGTCCCCACTTTCAACTTCCACATGGGTGGTTACGACAGATAAAACAAAATAAAACATGAGCTTATTTTATTATATTATTTTCATGAAAAAACCAAAAACTAACTTCCACCCTCAACCATTTGTCGTCAAGGTGAAAGTCTTGTTAAGAGAATACCAGCATTGAGAGTTCAACAGTGTCCTTAGATTTCAATTCCGAGCACCATTTCCAAAGTTATAAAAACCCTCTTGTACGTTTACTTAACGTACCCAAACAAAACATTGGAAATTGATTCCGAGCACACCGGTCCTCGGAATCAAGCACTGTAAAAATTCAGGAACTTGTAAAAGTCCCATATATTTAAAATAAATTACATGGAAATTATGAGTCTTTACATTCTCCCCATATCAGGGCTTTGCATCCCTGTAAGCTATAACTCATACTAAGGGAACAAGTAGGGGTACTGAGAATGCATCTGAGCCTCTCGCTCCCATGTTTTTTCATGGAGGATCCTGTGCAGCCAACGAATGTGCACCAGAGGTACCGATTGTCCATGAAAGACCCAATCCTGTTGATCTTCAATATCTACTAAAACCTATGTAAAAGTCTCCCCATCATTGACATCCAGCTTTCCATTGTCAATGATGTGAGAAGGGTCATGCATGTTTCACCTCAGCTGGGATATGTGAAAGACGTTGTGCACCTGGTGCAACTAAGGTGGAAGAGATAAGCAGTAATACACCTCGCTAACTCTGGGGTGGACCTTAAAAGGTTTAATGAATCTCAGAGATAACTTTCCACCTCAGCCAAATCTTTGTAGACAACGTCAGGGTGAGACCCATAAAAAGACGTGGTCTCCATCCTCGAACACCAAAGGTCTCAGTCTCCTATCATCATATGACTTCTACCTGCTCTGTGCAGTCTTTATCTACTCCTGAATGATCTTCACATTCTCTGTGGTAGTTCATACCATCTCTGGTCCCACTAGTGCTGACTCCCCTAGGTCAGTCCAACGCAACGGTGATCTATAAGGTCACCTGTATAACGCCTCAAAAGGTGTCATCCCAATGGTGGAGTTATAACTGTTATTGTATACAAACTCTACAAAAGGCAAGTGATCCACACTGTTGCGACCAACATCATGGACACAAGCACGTAGCATGTCCTTGAGGGTCTGAATGGTCCGCTCAGTCTGACCATCCGTCTGAGGATGGAAGGCGGTTTTCAAACAAAGCTTCGTCCTGAAAGCCTCATGAAACTCCTTCTATAGCTGAGAAGTAAAACATGTGTCATGATCAGATACAATCTTTGAAGTTAATTCATGTAATCACGCAATCTAATACACAGAGAGGCATCCCAAGGTATCTACTAAACCCTGCACTCTGATCAGTAAGAAGTTGGCCAACTTGGTGAGTCGATCGACGATCACCCAGATAGAGTCACAACCCCTGAATGTATGTGGAAGTCCTTTCACGAAGTCTAGTGATATCCCATCTCACTTGCACTCTGGGACCTCTAAAGGCTGAACCAAGACTGTTGGAACCTGATGCTATACCTTCACTTGCTGACAAGTGAGGCACCAAGAGACAAACTCTGCAACTTCCTTCTTCATTCCCGACCACCAGTGCTGTCAGCGGAGGTCCGGGTACATCTTCGCCACTCCTGGATGTACCGCTAGAGGGGATGTGTGGAACTCCCTCAACACTTCCTCCTTAAGTGACACTGGTACCATATTATGTCCTCTGAAGAGGATGAAGTGCTCCCCGCCTTTAGAAAATCCATCCGGTGCTTTTCCTATGGATATCTGAGCACGTCGTGTCTCACAGTCAGCATCCCTGTACTGCACTTCCCGGACTCACTGAATAAGTGGGCATGTGACTATAAGAGACTGAAGAAAAGCTTCTTTGTCTCTATCCACAATGGATATCTTAAAAGCATCCAGCTGCTCTGTCACCTCACCTAACAGCTGTTTACCAGATCTTCTGCTGGGTGCATCTGCACCAATGTTCCCCTTTCCAGAAGTATATACTATCTTGAAGTCATAGTCCTAGAGGAACTGAAGCCAATGTCGTTGTATCAGGTTCATTTACTTCTGAGAGAAAATATACCGGAGACTCTTGTGATCAGAGTACATATTAAAACGCTTTCCCATCAGATAGTGTCGCCACACCTTCAAGGTGAAGACAATTGTTTCTAACTCTAGGTCTTAGGTTTCATAGTTCCTATCATGATGTCCCAGCTATCGAGAGCCATATGTGATCACTGTTTGCTCCTATATTAGGACACATCTGATTCTGGTCCCTGATGTGTCACAGTAGACTATGTACCCAATGCCTTCCTCTGTAAGCCTCAAGATGGGGGCACTAGTCAGCCTCTGCCTCTACTCTTGAAAGCTCTACTGGCATCTCTCCGACCACAAAACGGTTTGCCCCTTCTTCATAAAGGATGATAGTGGTGCTACAATTCTGGAGAAGTCTGGTACAAACCTCTTTTAATAACCATCCAAACCCAGGAAACTCTATACCTCTGTCACTCTCTTGGGTGGTTCCCAAGAAAGTATCACCTCAATAATTGTTGGATCCACTGTAATTTCAGCCTCCGAGATGACATGTCCTAGAAAGTGAGCCTCTCAGATCTAGGACTGGCACTTTGAGAGCATACAATAATTCTGGTGCACTTGGAGTGTGTCCAGTACTACTTGAAAATGACAGGCATGCTCCTCCTCAGTATTTGAGTAGACCAAAATGTATTCGATGAACACTACAACAAAGCAATCGAGGTATGGATGAAATATCTTGTTCCTGAGTCCCATGAACATTGCTGGGGCATTGGTTATGCCAAATGGCATAACCAATAACTCATAGTGGACGTACCGACATCCGAAAGTCGTCTTCTGCAAATCCTCATCTCGAACTCTGAGCTGGTGATAGCTTGATCTGAGGTCTATCTTAGAGAACCATTGTGCACCCTTCAGCTGATCAAAAAGATCATCAATCCTTTGATGTGGGTAATTGTTTTCGTCACAGTCACCTGGTTTAGGTGTTGATAGTCAAAAAAAGCCTCAAGCTCCTATCATCCTTCTTGGAGAATAGAATCGGGGCTGCCCAGGGAGAAACACTAGGCTGGATGAATCCCTTCCCCTGCAAGTCCACTAGTTGTACCCACAGATCACAAAGCTCTATGGGAACCATCTAGTATACTAGTGTAGATATTGGTTCCATTCCGGGGTACAAGTCAATGTAAAAGTCTACCTCTCTGTGAGGTGGTAGACCTGGACCATCATCAGGGAAACACATCTGTGTACTCGTCCACCACTATAGGATAGCTCGGACTCTCCACATCAACTACTCCAAGGGTAAGGCTAGCCAACTGATGAGTGATCCGATGTACCCTCCTCCGGATAAGTCCTTCCACTGATGCAAAGGCTCCCTTCTGGCCGGTGAAGGTAAACTTCGCCTCATCTGTGTGGACACACCACACTTTCTGCCTAATATAGTCAATCTGAGTATAGACTGTAGATAACCTGTTCGTACCCAAGACGATGTCATAAGGCCTCAACGCCACTACTAGGAGATCCTACCCAAATATCTCGCCTCCTAGAGTATTCTCACACTACCGAAACTAGTGTGTAATCATAGAATCTACTCCCTTAGGAGTCTCTAGCCGTAATGATTGAGCCAACAGCTCCGTCGGAATCTCTGAGCTCTGAATGAGAGAAGTGGAAATGAAATAATGGCTGGAACCTATGTCTAGAGGTATTACATCTATGATGGAGTAGACACACATCGTACCTCGAATCATCTCCAGAGAGCCATGATTGTATTCCTTGACTACCTAGAGCAGAGCTCTCCCCTCTCCACCTGCTCCCTGTGGTCATGGTGGACCTTCTGGCGGTGATGCTGGTAACACCTCGAATCGCCCTCCACCGCTAGCTGCATGGCCAACTCCTCTGCCATGTTCTCCTGCTCCCTACGGACCACCTCGATCGAATCACTGTCTCTACCTAGGCGGTCCATTGACCGTCTGCTGATCATCTGAATGGCGGGTTGGGCAGTCATAATCCATGTGACCCGAGAAACTGTTTGTGTAACAATGCCCATGCAAGGCATGTCTATATTTTCTTTGGGTGCCCCACACAATAGATCCCGAGTCATGAGGTCATCCACCTATAGGTCTAGTACTCTTGGACATCTGCAACGTCTATATGATTCCAGTTGCAGAAGATTCCACTACGTGTCTACTTGTGGTGAATCTTGCTACTCGAGACTGCTCAGCAAGGAAACTCTCCAATAGGAGGGCTCACTCTAACACCCCTTCCTATGTCGGTATGCTGAGTGAGATCACTAAAGACCTAATATCCTGCTTGAGTCCCTGCTCGAAGGTCTGGGCCATAAAGAATGGGTCTTGCACCATATCAGTGGAGTAGCGTGAGAGGTCTGTGAACCTGACTGAGTACTGAGCTACAATCATGCTGCCCTACTGCAGATGAAGTAGATCTTATATGCGCACTGCACGAAGAGTCGCCGGGACAAACTCTTCCCAAAACAGGCTCTCAATGTATACCCAGATAATTGTCACCTCTTTATGGACCTAGATAATCTTGCACCACCATCTACCCACTGCTACCTATAGAAGGCTGGTATAATGTATCACCATGAGGTCGGCTAGTGTCCCTACCAGTCAGAATACTCTCACCACAGCCTCCATCCAATCCTCAGCTACCTGTTGGTCCATCTCTCCTCTGAACTTGGGTGTCCTCTGGCACTGTAACTCATGCAACACGCTCAAGTGGAATGCACCATATTCTATTGGGGTTGGTGGCATCAGTGGCCCGATGGGGAGTGGTACCGTTGGTGCCTCCGCTGGAAAAGGGTCCTACACTGAGGCCCCATCACTCGGTGGGCTATCAGTGCGTACAAATCTTAGAACACTAACCGGTTGTCTGCGTGGATGCATCTTGAAAAGAAATAGGTGCACTATGGTTAATAAAGGGTCTACCTGGTGATCTGACCTAGTTGAGCTGACTTAAAGAATACATTTGAAAACACACACGCAATTAGTGTTTTTAGGCACTGAGTCAGAAATCAGAAGTCAGGGTCCTGGTGTATGGATATGTCGGCCTCTGCACCAACAATGGACTCCCTGAACTGAAAACCACACTCACTACACTTAACATTATTTCTTCATAGAAAAGAAAGATAAGTGTTCTATGTTCTGTGGTAGAACCGAAACCTCGGATACCAATTTTTCACGACCCGTCCCCCGGGGCCCGTGTCGTGACTACCCCAAGCTCGCCTTCCATAGGCCAGGGGCTGGTGACTAGCACCAAAGGCGTATTTCCCTAAAACTAGGAAGTCATTGCCTTTATAACATGTAAAAGCACACAATAGAGCACACAGATGGATACAAAACACTAAGTAAACTGTATAACAAAAGAGTGCTGAAAAGTAAAAGGGGTTGGAAATACAAGCCCAATAGTAAAGTAGAAGGAACTAGAAGTACAAGTACAAATGAAGAAAGGAATAACAATTGTTGGGTCATCCTCCAGGATTCCTACATGAAGGGTGGTTACCGATAGCCTCCTCATTAATCCACATCTGTCAGTCTCCTCTGTGTACCAACCTGTCGTAAGATCCACCTTCGGGTACCGTCTAGTCCTGGTACTCTTTGCCTCAATCAGAATTGTTTTTCATCTTCATCTAACACAACAAGGTACGGGCATAGCCTGTGTAGGTGTGAGTATAACAATACTCATTAGGGACCCAGAGAACCTCAAGGTCTCACAATTTCACCAAGGATAAACCACAAAGTAAGGAAATAATAGAGAACCCTACTTCGGTATATGCCCATACATATACCAAAGTTATTAAGTAATCTGTCTCAATCATGAGGAAAACACAAAATTACTGACTCAGCTCAACCAGGATTTTATTCTAGGGGTAGTATGAAGTAAAATCCCCAAAACATTATTGAAACCTCGACTGCTAGAGAACATCTCCTCTATCAAATACAGTGGGCATGCCACGTCACACAGAGGCACTTCCCACTAACCTTGGACTGCTGAGGTAATCATCCTGTCGAGTACCGTGGGTCTATTGCGTCACACAGAGGGACTCCCCACTGTGGGTATGCCGCAATACCCAGGCGTTCCCCCTTGTATCCTGCTGAGGTACTCCTCTTATCTAGTATCATGGGTCTTCCGAGTCACCAAGCGCGCTCCTCCACCGTGGGTCTGTAGCCACAACCAGGAACTCCCAATTGGGATAGTAGAATCACTTTGAGTCAAATAGTCAGTAGTCTTCTGGTCTCTGTCAGCTACTAGGTCTCTACACTCTACTCACTCATCAATGGAAGGATCCACTCCACGAGCTACTGGTCGATAATCCAACTGTCATGAAGTCCCATTAAGAACTATCTCAAAAGTCTTCCACATATTAGGGGTATCAATGCAACAAACAGTGCGTCAATCGGATGCCCGGTCTGTGAGTTATTAGCCTTTTAGTCCCGGGGGCCCGGTTAGATTTGTGCACGATCCAACCGGCCATATCTCAACTATACCACAAACTTCAGTGGGGTATACTCAAAGGGACCATCATGCTCCAAGATTTCTAGGGCCACTGATGGATCTTCAAATGGACATCCGGTTTCAATGATATGTCCAAAAGAAAGTAAAGGGTCATAGTGGCCTCAGGTCGACCCGACCTGCCTCATTGAGTCTTTCCCGGCCCGCTGGGCCCGGCCGAGCAGGCCGTGAGGGGCCACTGAGGGCCGAGAGGGCGCGGACTGGTTGCGAGGGCACAGACAGGCTCTGGGTCGGCATGAGGGTGGCTGAGTTCGGAGGGTGTTGTGTGGGTGGCTCGGCCCGGAGGGCGCCGCAAGGGTGGCTCGGCCGAAGGCGCGGGGCCGGTTCAGCTCAAAGGACGCCATGAGTCCAGTTCAGCTGAGAGGGCGCTACGCGGTCGGTTCGGCCAGGAGGGCGTCATATAGCCTACTCAGCTGGCGCGGCCAGGGTGGCCCCGCTGGTGGGGGCGCGGGGCTAGCGGGCTGCGCGGTTCGGCCAATGGTGGCGGAGCCGGTTTGACCGGGGTGTCAGAGAGTCACGGGGGAGGTGTGGGTCGCTGAGGCCATAGGGGCGGCATAGGTCGCTAGTGGCGTGGCTGTTGCCTTCGTCACCTTCATCGTCGTTGTCGTCTTCCTCCATTTTGAATAACACTACTAAACAAAGAAGAATGACAGAGAGGTCATGCCATGTTGGTTTAACCCGCACACTTCGCGTTTAGAGTGGTAGCAAGTGGTTCAATTCCTTCTCAAATTTCAATGAATTATCAAGAATATAATAAAGTAGAAATTCAATCAATCACCTCACATCTTCTTTCAAATAAAAAATTCCAAACCTGCAAGGAAAACATCTGTAGAGAAACTTGATAATAAGTTGATCTACGTTATTTGTTTTAGAAGGAAAGAATCATGGGAATATAAAATCATTCACAAAAATCCCCTTCCTTGTTCGTTGTTCTTCAATGTTGGTGTCAGAAGGCCGACATCATTTCATTGTAGGAAAACATTTACTACATCAAGGGAGGTTATGAGGAAGAAAGTTGAAGTCGAGGTAGTTCTTCATCAGTGGAGTGTTCTTCATCAGGAGAGCGTTCTTTGTTGGGAGAGCGTTATTCATTGGGATATAAAGTTCTTTGTTGGAGAACATTATTTATCCCAAGATCTCTCCTCTCCCAATATTTCTCCCATGTTCCACCAAAATGAAAATGTCACACCAAAATAATAGATTAAGTTTTCTATCATTTAATTTTTTACACAAATTTCAAAATGGTTAAGTTGGAAAAATAAATGTTAGGAAAGTTGGCACATTTAATTGGTGTGTTGGCAGAATCAATGTGGAGGAAGCCCAAAAGGCTCTTGCACATTAAGAAGGGGGTTGAGAGGTTTCCTCTCACCCTATTATGAGGGATAAACCTCAGGCAGTCCCCACCACCATAACTCATGTGAGGTTTTAGGCCTCAGGTGGTCCTCACCACCATAACCTCTCATGGGAGGTTAAGGTGTGGTGGTCCCCACCACCATAACCTCTCATGGGAGTTTAGCGTTTGGTGGTCTCCCCTTCTAACTTCCACATGGGTGGTTACAGAAGATAAAATAAAATTAAATATGACCATATTTTATTGTATTATTTCCACGAAAAACCCAAAAACTAACTTCCACCCTCGACCAACTGCCGTCAAGGTGAAAGTCTTCTTAAGTGAATACCTGCACTGCGATTTCAACGGTGCCCTCAGATTTCAATTCCGAGCACAAGTTCAATGTTATAAAAAACCGCTAGTACATTTAATGAACGTACCTGAACAAAACATTTAAAATTAATTCAGGGCACACTAGGCCTCAGAATCAAGCACTGTAAAAATTCATAAACTCATAAAATTCCCATATATTTAAAAATATTACATGGAAATTACGGGTTATTACACCCAAATTCTGCCCGGAGCTTATTGGTCCGCTATTTGAGATGGAGGTGCTTCTTGATGCTCTACATGGACACTGGTATGATCCGTCATTTCTTTTGGTTTTTAATGATACTATGAGTAATTGAATTTAAGTTCTCATTATTTGTCACTATCGATGATATATTTTACAGGTGGTGTCATCGACACAATTTTGATGCGGTTTTGAGACAATATTTGGCCACATATCGGCTCCTGTTGGACTATCTCTTACCTGATTAGGTATGTATAAAAAATCTACCATTGTATAACATATTTAATAATAGCATCAATTTTGGTTTTTAGTTATGCACTTTTTTGACAAAGCCACGTGTCATTTCATATTTCATGGCTTCCTTACTAGAGTATTATGGACCAGTTGTCAGCAAATTGTTCTCTTGGGATTAAAGATGTTATGTATGTAGTTCCCCTCATTCACTTCAATATTATTGCGTGGAAGAATCCAAATAGATTAATGTGCCTGTTTATTTGCACTCGGCCAATTCAATTACCGTCGAGACAGAAAGAGCGGCTTAATGGGATGAAGCTGATAGAGAGGCGGGATATGGATTATCCCTGAGTACATGCCCGCCTTATCCACTAATGTCACAGACATGCATAATTTCATATTCAGGGTGTTCCTATGAATCGATTATTTCTTTCCGAGCAAGTTGAGTATGAGTCATGGTATAGAATGATGTCTATATTGTATCTTACCAAGCCTGTCATTGAGATTCAGATGATGGTATTTCAAATCCTTTACTTTAGTTTTTTTATTGAAATATTTTATTTTTAAATTTGATTCTCTTTGTAGTAAATTCACACATAGCAGCTTTTTCGCATGAGTGATGAAGTGGAGGAGGGGGTCTTTAGCCGGGCAGCCGTCCATGCTGCAGCGCAGGAGACGATGGCATCTTTTCATGTGCTTTTCGAGAGCATATTCGAGTGTCTGGCCCGGAGAGAGGAGGTTCCTACCCCAGAGGAACATATTATAGCTGCTGGTGGTTCTAAGGATCCATTACCACTATGACGAAGGCAGCGTCATGCTACACCTGATTCCTCACCTATTCCATAGGCAGAGGTCTGTCCTTTAGTAGTCCCGGATCAACTGATTCAGGATGTGCCTCAGGTGTCATGGGATCCATCTTTCCTCACAGTATATCTGTAGTTCTATCCATCTTGGGTTTCAGATCCATCAAAGACTTGTGGTATATATCCATTGCATCCTTGGGTTCCATATCCATCACAGTCTTGGGGTATAGTACTATCACATGCTTGGTTCCCCACTACGATGTTGGAAGGTCCTTCTACTACCCCAGTGGGATAAGGATCAGAAAAGTAGTATGAGATAAAGTTGATGGCTCCTCCCACTGACACATAGATAGAGGATGTTCCAGTTGATGTTCTAGTGCCTGAGGATTATCCCTCTCTAGGTCATCAGACTCCACTGCACACTCGACACGGACGTCCTATCCATAGACCACCATGTTGGACAGAATCTCCATGCCATAGACATAAAAATTGATTGTACATGTTCATTTACATGTTTTATCTCTACTGAAATGAAAATAATATTATTACTATTACCACTTCTTATATGTTTATCCAGTATTTCAGTTTTCATTTATATTTTATGCATAGTTTATATTTGATATCCTTCAAAGTTGACTACTTGAAAGATAGAAATAATTAGTAAATTTCAAGTAAATAGCTGTAAAATATTTTAAAAAACAACATTATAAAACTAGTGTAAATAAAATTTAAAGGATAGACTAATAATCTAATTTTTTTTAAAATAAACTGTTTCATAAATAAAATATGTAAATGAAATGAAAGGAATGTAAAAAGAGTAACTTATAAGTGAGAGAAAAAAGAATGAATATTGAGGAGGATCCTAGGACACCTACTTGATTTTGAAAGACTATGAAATATAAACTACAAGACCCACATAAATAAAAATTAAAAATTCAACTAATTTTTATATTTTCAATCAATGTTTAAAATTTCATTCTTATCAGTCATATATTTTATATTATATAGGCAAGCAAAATCACATACTTGAAACATTTTTAAGTTTCAAGTAGGTGGATTATAAAGTTTATAAATTACTTTTTATAAAATTTTTTAAGAAATTATTTTCATATTCAATTAATTGTTAGATATTTAATTAGTTTTTAAAATTTCATTAATCTTAGACTTATAGTTTATATTGTATAGGCTAGAAAAGGCATGTACATGAAACATTTTTTTGTTTCAAGTATGTGGATTAAAAAGCTTATAAATTATTTTTCATCAAAATTTTGAAATTACTTATTTTTATTTTCAACTAATTGTTATATTTTTAATCATTGTTTAAATTTTCATTCATATTGGTCTTATAGTTTGTATTATATAGGCTAGAAAATGCACGTACTTGAAACTTTTTTGGGTTTCAAGGAGGTAGATTCGAAAGGTTATAAATTATTTTTCATCAACATTTTGTAAGAAATTATTTTTATTTGCAACTACTTTTTATATTTTTAATAAATGTTTAAAATTTAATTTGTATCAGCCTTATGTTTTGTATTATATAGGCTAGAAAATGCACATACATGAAACATTTTTTGGTTTCTTGTAGGTGGATTCGAAAGCATATAAATTATTTTTCATCAACAATTTTTAAGAAAATATTTTTATTTTAAACTATATATTATTTGTCTAACCAATGTTTAAAATTCAATTCATATCGGTATTATAGTTTATATTATATAGGCTATAAAAGGCACATACTTGAAAATTTTTAGGTTTCTAGTAGTTGGATTCGAAATCATATAAATTATTCTTCATCAACATTTTTAAAGAAATCATTTTTATTTTCAACTATTTGTTATATTTCTAACCAATGTTTAAAATTTCATTCATATCGGTCTTATAGTTTATATTATATAGGCTATAAAAGGCACATACATGAAACATTTTTATGTTTCATGTAGGTGTATTAACAAGCATATAAATTATTTTTCATCAATATTTTTTAATAAATTATTTTTATTTTTGACTACTTGTTATATGTTTAACCAATGTTAAAAAATTTATTCATATTTATCCCGTAGTTTATATTATATAGGATAGAAAAGTAACGTACTTGAAACATTTTTAAGTTTCATGTAGGTGGATAAGAAAGCTTATAAATTATTTTTCAACAACATTTTTTAAGAAACTATTTTTATTTTTGACTACTTGTTATATGTTAATGCAATGTTTAAAATTTTATTCATATCTATCTTATAGTTTATATGATATAGGCTGGAAAAGCCACATAAATGAAGCATTTTTATGTTTCAAGTAGGTGGATTACAAATCTTATAAATTATATTTCATCAAAAAAATTTAAGAAATTGGTTTTATTTTCGACTACCTATTATATGTTTAATCAATGTTTAAAATTTTATACATATATTTCTAATATTTTATATTATATAGGTTACAAAATTCACGTATTTGAAAAAAAATACATTTCAAATAGGTGGATTAGAAAGCTCATATAATATTTTTTTATCAATATTTTTTATGAAAATATTTGTAATATCAACTACTTATTTATATTTAATAAATGTTTAAAATTTAATTCATATCTGTCATATATTTTATATTTTGTAGGTTAGAAAAGTCACGTACTTGAATAAAATATAATTGTGTTGAAACATTAAGTTTAATTGGTATATATATATATAACTATAAAAACATAATAATAAAACATTACAATTTTAAATATATATACAACATAATTAAAATAGAATAAAATATTACTGTTTTGTGGCAAAGGCAGGATCGGCGATGCCACCTTTAAGTTGTATTTTTAAAAAAAATTAAGCTAGACCATTTAAAAAAATTCCAAAAGCATAAAAAAACTCTCCACGCATCTATAGATTGTGGTCATTCTTCCATTTTTTGATGCCACAAATAATGAGTTGTGGCTATATACACAATTTAGATGGCCACAATAATCTCTTGAATTCCATGAATGTTTGAAGCTTTTAATGAAAACAAAATTCATGCACTTCCTTGCATGAATATGTTGTACCTAGAATGGAAATATCACCTAATAAAGTCAACCACATGGATGAAGGAAAGACCAAAATTAATGCGTAGGTAAGATTGAAATTATTCATGTAGATAGATTCGCATTGCATGAATTATAATCAAATTATGATATCATGATGATGAGCTACGGGTCTTTTAATATCCTGTGTGAATAATAAATAGGGAGATGTGCGTGTCATCTTACTCATGAGAGAAGAACATGTTACTTGAAATTCTCGGGTATTCAATTATGAGATACATGATGAATAAAGAACCTGAGTCTTCGAGTATTTGTAGTTGTTTGAAGATAGACAGAGTTGTTGGGGAACCTCTTCATCTAGCCCTGATATATAAATATATATACTTTTTATCTTTAAAGAGATATATCTGATATCATTGAGAGTATATTTTTATATCTCTGATGAGATATATTTGATATCATTGATGTGATATATTTGATATCTTTGATGAGATATATTTGATATCTTTAATTAGATATAATATATATTTTAGGATATATATGAGATATCTTGTGGAAAATCTCCTATATATATGAGATTATTAGCTTCCCTCTCTTAAGTTGATGAAGGCAGAGTAGTTGCGTTTTCAAGGAGCGATTTTTAGATTTTCAACTAGTGGAACTACTCTGACCAGATTGTCTTTCACCTGTGGTGGGTTTTTATCTGATCCCAGTTATTTTTTATCTACACATTTATTCGGACATTGATCTTCTTATTTCACGGTTAGATAAATTTGGGTTTCTTTAACAGGCTGCATTCTTCATTTGAGGCTACATTCTGACTGAATCTATACTCTAACTTTGATCCTCTATTTTTCTAAGTATTAATTTTGAGACCCCTTCTATTTTTTGGGAGTCTCTACCATGTACTTATCTATTTTATTGGATCCCTCTTTCTAGACTATGTCTCATGGTTTTCCCCTTTTTGGGTTTTCTATTAAGAAATTCCGATGTCAACTTTATATTTTTCATTCATTTTTTTTGTCGCTACGCATCTGCTGTTTGAGGGAAGGATTTTCCACTGCATGTTCATTTTTCTGTTGCTTGCGTGTTCATTTCATTCCATATTCCCCAACATATGGTATTAGAGGGTTTGGTTTTTATTTAATATTCATTATGGAATCAAATTATATTTGGATGATTTTATTGAATGGTATCAATTACCAAATGTGGAGACAAAAATGAAGGATCTGATTTTTGTCAAGCAAATGCATCTTCCAATGTTTAGTACCTAGAAGCCAGAGAGGATGTCAGATGAAGAATGGCCATTTGAGCATGGGATGGTTTGTGTCTTAATTCATCAATGGATCAAAAACAACGTGATGAACCATATTATCAAAAACAATGTGATGAACCATATTTTCAACATCTCTCACACCAGAACTTTGTGGGAGAAGCTTGAGACTACCTATGATTCTAAGAAATGAAATAATAAGTTGTTTCTTCTCAGTAAAATGATGAAATTGAGGTACAGCGATGGTACATATATTTTTTATTATTTAAGTGAATATTAGGGATGTTTGGATCAGTTTTAAGAAATGGGTATCAATTTTGAAGATGAGGTTTTATCACTTTTATTGATTAACGTGTTACCTGAATCTTGGGAAAATTTACGTCTTACTCTAACCAGTTATGCTCCTAATGGTGTTGTGACATTCAGTTTTATTAATTCTGATATTTTGAATGATGAAGTCTGGATATGTACTCAAGAGAAATCTTTAGAGCTTTTAGTCATAGAGAACAGGGGGAGAATCTAGGAAAAGAATCAGCGACAGAGCAGTCGAGGAAAGAGTAAAATCAGAATAAAATCCATATCAATGAAAATATATTTTGAATTTCATCATTGTGGTAAAAAGGGGAATGTTAAGAAGTTTTTTTGTCAACTGAAAAGAGAAAACAGAATGATGTAAAATTATACAAAGAAGAATGGTGATGGAGATGATCATGTTGCTACCAATACAATGGGTGATCTTGTTGTTGTTTATGACTCCACTAAAATTTCTTCTGATCATTCTTGTCGGGTTGTTGACAGTTGTTCTTGTTTTCATGTGACATCAAATAAGGGGTTTTTTACATCTTACAACCTGGGTAATTTGGGATTTTGAAGATGGGTAATAATGGTTATGCTGATGTCGTAGGTATCAAGACCGTTTTTTAGAGACCGGTATTGGAAGTAAGATGATTTTGAAGAATATTTGACATGCACCAGAGGTTCACTTAAATCTTATTTCCACCAATGTTCTTGATGATGAGGGGTTTATTAGTACTTTTGGTGATTTCCAATGGAATCTTTCCAAAAGATCTTTGATTATGGCTCAAGTAATGAAGCAGTCAGTTTTGTAATGGACTAATGCTTCTATTTCATGTGATACTGCTTGTGTTTTTTAGTATAATGTTTCATAAAAGTTGTGGCATAAGGGGCTTAGTCAAATTTTTATGAAATGCCTTGGTTTTTTGGCCAAGAAGTATCCTCTTCCATATTTGAAGAGTGTCAAGATAGCCACAGGTGATCACTGTATGGATGGAAAATAAAGAAGGGTGTGTTTCAGCAGTCATCCATTAAACAGGAAGTCACAGGTACTTGAATTAGTATATTCCGATGTTTGTGGTCCTTTGAAATATAATACTTTTAGTTTTGGTTTTAATTTTGTGACATTTATTGTGGACTACTCACAAATTATTTGGGTTTATGTTTTGAATTCCCAAAGTCAGGTGCTCAGTGCTTTTAAGAAATTTCATGTTTCTGCTGAGAGGGAATCAGGAAAGAAATTGAAATTTATTCGCACTGACAATGGGGGAGAGTAATGTGGTCCATTTGATCAGTATTTCATGAATGAAGGTATTCAGCCTCAGAATACACCTCCCAAGACACCTCAGCTGAATGGTGTAGTTGAGCAGAGGAACAAGATTTTGTTAGAAAGAGTTTGTTGTTTTCTTTTGGAAGTAAATTTTCAGGGAAACTTTTGGGGAGAGGCTTTACTTACTGCTGCTTATATGATCAATTTATCACCTACAGTTTCTTTTTAGATTGAAACTCTTGATATGTTTTGGTATCGAAAAATGATTAGGTACGATCACTTGAAAGTTTTTGGTTGCAAGGAATACTTTCATGTGCCTAGAGATGAGAGATCCAAGTTGGATGATAAGTCATGAAAGTGTATTTTTATTGTCAGTGGACATGATGAGTTTGGGTATAGATTTTATGATCCTTCTTTGAAGAAACTTGTCAGAAGCCGAGATACAATGTTTAAAGAGGACCAGACTATCTCAGATATTGATAAGGGAGAAAATTCAACTTCTCCAACTTCTTATGGATTTGTTATTCTTGATCCAGGTTCTAATTCACATTTACCTTATATTGTTGATTCTGATGATCAGATTGATGTACAGAATGATTCTCAGGGTGAATAGGTTGGAGTTGATAATTTTGATGCACCTTTTGTTTCTGATGATCCAGTTCATAGGGTTATCAATGAACCCACAGTTCCACTCTAGAGGGTATCTCGCAATCATACCATTTCTACTCGGTATTCACCTAATGGGAATGTGCTCCTCGCTAAAGGGGGAGAACCAGAATCTTTTGATGAGGAAATGGAAAGTGAATAGAAGGGCATATGGTTTGTGGTAATGGATGATGAGATGAAATCATTGCACGACAACCATACTTTTGAGCTGCTGAAGTTACCGACAGGTAAGATAGATATCCAAAATTGGGAGATTTTTTGGATTAAAAATGAAGAATCAAATTATGTTCCATGGTACAAGGTAAGGTTAGTTGTTAAAGGATTTCTTCAGAAGAAAGGTATTGATTTTGATGATATTTTCTCACCTTTTGTCAAAATGACTTCTATTTGGGTTGTTCTTGGTTTGGATACTAGTTTGGATCTGTAGATTGAGCATATTGATGTGAATATATCATTCCTCCATGGAGAATTAGAGGAGGATATTTATATGAATAAACCATAGGTTTTTTTGAAATGGTTAAAGAGAATCATGTTTACAAATTGAAGAAGAGTTTTTATGGTTTGAAGAAAGCTCCAAGATAGTGGTATAAGAAGATTGAATCTGTAATTTCTCATCAGGGTTTCAGGAAGACATCTTCTGATCATTGTGTTTTTGTTTCGAGATTTACTGATGATGATTTTATAATACTATTGCTTTATGTTGATGATACTCTCATTATTGGACATGATGATTTTAGAATTGACATATTGAAGAAGTATCTTTGTCAATATTTTTTGGTGAAGGACATGGGTCCAGAATGATGGATTATTGGCATGATGATATCTCATTATAGGAAGGCCAAGAAATTGTGTTTATCTCAGGGGAGATACATTGAGAATGTTTTTCAGAGATTTTCTATGGATAGAGAGAAAGTGGTAAGTGCTTCTCTTTATTTACATTTTAAGCTCAGTACCAGTTAGTCACCTTCCACTGATGAAGAGAGAGAAGAGATGCAACAAATACCTTATTCATTTGTTGTTGGATATTTGATATTTGCTATAGTATGTACTAGACCTGATAAAGCTCATGCGGTTGGTGTGGTCAGTCGTTTTCTATCAAATCTAGGCAGAGAGCATTGGATGGTAGTGAAGTACGTTTTTTATTATCTTCGTAGTACTTCTGATCTAATATTGTTTTTTTGGAAAAGTGAACCTATGCTTTTTGGATTTACAAGTTCAGATATATGAGTAGATATCGATTTGAGGAAGTCTACTTCAGGCTATTTGATCACTTTTACAGGGGGAGCAATATCTTGTTAGTCTAGGTTGTAGACATGTGTTTCTTTATCTACCATAAAGTCATAGTTTATTGAAGCTATAGAGGCGTGTAAAAAATTGTTGTGGATGAAAACTTTTATTCGAGAGATGAATTTTAATCAAGAAATACATGTTTTATTTTGGGATATTCTTAGTGCTATTTGTATGGAAACGAATTATACTTTTCATGGTAGGT
This sequence comes from Viscum album, assembly GCA_963277665.1. NCBI lineage: Eukaryota > Viridiplantae > Streptophyta > Magnoliopsida > Santalales > Viscaceae > Viscum > Viscum album. Next base: position 1,622,857,055 of record OY728159.1, on the reverse strand, counting down.
CGAAACATATTGATGTTTTGTATCATTAGAACCTTAATGTTCTAGTTTTGAGAAAGTTAGATCTTGAGAAGATCCACTGTGATGAAAATGGGTCAGACATGCTGACTAAGAGTTTATCCAGAGGAAAATTTTAGACTTGCCGACTGATTGTAGGGTTGGCGATGATTCCCAGTTGAGTCGAAGGGTGAGCTTGTTGGGGAGCCTCCTCATCTGGCCCCGATATATACATATATATTTTTTATATCCTTAAATAGATATATCTGATATCTTTGAGAATATATTTTGATATCTTTGATGAGATATATTTGATATCTTTGATGAGATATATTTGATATATTTGATGAGATATATTTGATATCATTAATGAGATATGAGATATCATTTAGAAGATATATAAGATATCATGTGGAGACTCTCCTATATGTATGAGATGATCAACTTCTCTCAATTGATTTGTTGGAGGCAGTGCGGTTGCGTTTTCAAGGAGAAGTTACTCTAATATGATCGGATTTCATCTGCTGAGGTTTTCGATCTAATCCCAGTGCTTTTTCATCTACACTTTTATTAGGACATCGATATGCTGCTTTCACAGTCCGATCTATTTGGGTTTCTTTAGTAGGATGCATTCTTCATTTCAAGCTTCATTTAGACTGCATCTATACTCCAACTTTGATCCACTATTTTTTGATGTATTACTTTTGAGATCCCTTCTATTTTGGGGGAGTCTCTATCGTGTACTTATGTATTTTAGTGCATCCCTCTTTCTAGACTAGGTCCCGTGGTTTTTCCCTTTTTGATTTTTCCTCTTAAAAAAAATATGGTGTCAACTTTATATTCTGCATTCATTTCGTTGTCGCTACACATCCACTATTTGATGGAATGATTTTTCCACTGCATGTTCATTTTTCTGTTGCATGCGCTTTCATTGCTTTCCATCTTCCCCAACATTAATTTCGGTATTCATTAGTTTTTTGAGAAGGGTTGCATGCAACAGGTGTTTATTTGTGATGCAGTGAACAATAACAGAAATAACTGAGATCCTCAGGTATTTAAAATTGGAATGAATAGGATTGTAGTGGTTGTGAACAAAAATAAGGAACACCCAATTCCTTTGGGTGTTTAGCCGACAGCCTCACTAGATGGGTTTATTTTCGCATGTGAAAAAAAGGAAACCCAAACCAATCGGGTGTTAAGCAGGTTTTTAATTGCATGGCCATGCATGCATGCATGAATAACAAGATGAAAGCAGGTACTGTTGCCTCCACGTGAAGAAGAATAATACCCCTCGAGTATTTTATTTGAGTCACGTGCTATGCATGCATGCATGAGAAGGGGAAGTTGAGGCTTCCAATTATGGACTTCTGAGAAGATCAAACTACTTTGGGTAATTCTATTTCAAATGGATATCATGATTTAATGAGGAAGCATGAATAAGAATACCCCTCAGGTATTCATTTCATTCAAAAGGAAAATACCCAATATGTTTCATTCTGGTATTTTAAATGAGGATGAAATAATACCCAAAAATAATGGGGTATTCTTTAATGATAAATGAAGAATACCCACATTAATTTGAGTATTTAATTTTAAAAATAAAACACCAAGAAACATTGGGTATTATTATATGATTGAGTAAATTAAATGCATTTAATTCTTTGACACATTTACCTGAGGATTTAAATAATGAAATTTAAATCATGGAATTAGATGAGTTTCCTGAACACAATATTTTTGTATGAATATGTCTATTGTTGCTATGAATTGCAATACCATTTTGAGAGTCCATACATCCATTGTGAAAGAGGAATTGTGAGCCAAAGTCGGGCGATTCATGTAGAAGGTGATAACATGTATCCGAGCATTTGAAGAAGAAGAATTTAGATCATTCATGACCTTAAAGGAGTTTCAAAGCCATCAAATGTTGACCCTATGAGCCATGTACTAAATAAAAAAGGGCTTGATGGGTAGGCAATACCTCAGGGGGGAAGGGGTCTTATGACCATCATTTCTGACCTATGTGTGTGGTGTGTGTGTGTGTTTAGTTGTAAGTGTACCCCAAAACACTTAATATATATATATATATATTAATAAATATATAGATATGTGTGTGTAATTATGTATATATGTATAAATATATTAATAAATTTATAATTATATACAAGTATTATTAAATATATTTATTTATAATAATATATAAATATATTTAAATAATAAATATATTTATTAAATTTATAATTATATATATATATTGATAAATACATATATAATTATATAAATATAAATAATTATAATATATATATATGTATAATTATATAATAATATATAATAATATATAAATATATATTAATATTTCTAATTATCAACATATATTTTAAAATATATTTACTTAAAATTATAATTATATATATATACATAAATAATTATAAAACTATATTAAATATATTTTTTATAGTAATAATTATATATATTTATATATTAATATATATATATAATTATATATAAATATTTATATATATATATATAATTATTAAATTATATTAAATATATTTATTAGTAATTATATTTGAAAATACATATTTTTAATTCTTTAAATATTTACTTTTAATTATATACTCTGAAATCCTAAACGTCTTAGATTTTATTTATTAATTTTTGGATAATCTCCCTTTTTAAGGGTTGAAGTGGAACCCTTACTTAACCCGTATGTCGAGAGGCACAATGTCCAAACATGACCTGAATACCCAAAGGCTCACGACTGAATACATGACATTGAAGGCCCAAGACCTGACTACACTTGGAACTACCCCTCCCTAGAATCTATAACTTTGAATGTGCCAAGATCCCCACCTTACATGGCTGATCGGCTCATATTTCCCAGTCTTGAGTTGCATGGTGTCTCGTACGGATGACAATTTTCACACCCTATTGTTCTTCTAATCTGGTTAGATCTGATCTGGTCGATGCTACTTACTCTAAATTCTCCTCTGGGATTGCTCCTATGTGGTCAGATCAGGCTGTTTCTTGATCCTTGTGGCCCAAAGGCCCTATGACCAAGAGGTCTTGTGGCCCGAAGGCCTATGGTGGCCCGAAGGCCCTATGGACCAAAGGCCTTTTGGTTGCCCGAAGGTCTTGAGACACATAGTCCCAAACTGATGGTTCGATTGCCCAAACCATATGAATAGTTTTGGGATTCTACTGAACCACACAATATACGCTATAGTAACTGCTACAATAACCGTAAATTCCATTCCAACCTGGATTTGATCTTGAGTCGTTTGGATGCCAAACAGAAGCCACTTCCACTCAGTACAGATAATTTAAATTTATAATTATATATATTTAAATATTTTAATTATATTTATCAGTTCATTGTTAACATTGAAAAAGAGGTATGTTTATAAACGTTAAAATTTTAGTGCTGATAAAAATAGTTTTTATCAGTGTTTTTTAGGGTTGATAATGATGCATCTTTATCAAAACTATTAAAGAACTATTTTATCAGTGATAACTATTTCTGTAAATATAAAACATATATTTATCAACACTATTTTAAAATTACTCATAAAAACCTTCCTGGTCTTTTAAATAAGACCATAACAGGGACCTCCACCCTTGCGCCTTTAAGCTCTCATGGAACCCTATTTCTTCGTTTTCTCTTCCTCCATCATCTTGGATGAATCGATCCCCTCAAAATCTATGGTATGTGATTATTTATACTCCTCTTTAATCATGATCCTTGAACTTTCCCATCAAATTCCAAACTATGCACCCGATCGAAACTCCATTGGTCGTCCCCTCTAAAAACACTCAGCTTCCCACCACCTTTATCTAAACAGTTGACTTCTTATAAAATTAATCATATTTCATCAAATGATTCAACATATTTTTCTACCACATTAGTATCATAGGCTTATTATTTTTTCCTTATGAGATCCTTGTTCCTATGGAATCTTCCATGTTTTTAGTGCCTCAACTCTCATTTCCTTAATAGTCATTATGTGCATAGGTCAAGGGTCCAAATTCTTCAAATTTGATTTCATTGGATGATTTTGATTCATATTTTTAACATGAAACATTTCAATTTAAATACCGTTGAACATAAACATAAACTTTATTAAATTTTTAGGTATATTTGCAACCTAATTAAAAAGGGTTTGATACATCATTTAATAACAATTTCAAAAACAATTTCTTTTTAGTTTAAATGATACTTAAATTAGTTATTAAAAATTTCTTATTATGAGATGAAATTGTTTATTAAAAGAGAATAATTTGGTTGTTTTTGAGTTAAATTATTTGATTTTTAGCCAACGAGCTCATACCAGAGTGGTAAGGGCTCATACTTCGCATCCAAGAGACCCGGGTTCAAAACCGGGTGGAGGTGAATTTCCGGGTTACTATAGCAGTCATGTAGCAGTCACTGTAGCAGTTACAATTCGGTACTGTAGCAGCCAGAACTGTTCACCCGATTTGGGCCTTCGGGCCACCGATTTGGGCCTACGAGTCTTCAGGACATTTGGGTCATCAAAGGGCTTCAGGCCACAGGGCCTTCGGGTCATGTAGACCATGGAGTATCCCATTGCACACAGAATAGGCCCTAGAAGAGGATCAAGGCAATAGGAGTAGCAGCAACCAGATGTAGAGCTAACCGGATTGGAAGAATGAGAGGGTATGGCAGCGCCATCAGGACCAGGCTCCATGCAGTTTTGTACGAGGCAATGCTAGTCGATCAACATTGCAAGGTGGGGAGCTAAGGAGATCAATGATTCAAGATGCCGGGGAGGGGCAGTTCTAGTGGGTTGGGCCTACGGGTCATGTTATGGGCATGGTGTGCCTCTGGGCCTTCGGGTCATGTCAGGCCTTGTGCCTTGGGCCTACGGGTCATGTACGGGTTCCCCTTCAACCCTTAAAAGGGGGATTACCTATAATAAAATAAAAAAAGGCCTTCAGGACATTCGGGCTATTGGATTTTTAAAGTGAGGAAATTTAATTACTATTGATGAAGTTTCTTTTGTGTATATTAAACTAATTATTATTTTTTATAAATACAATTTTTTATTAAATTGGATATTTGACTGAGTTCTGGAGTGTTTATAAATTATATTTATGGCTGCATTTCTTTTTTGGGAAGTTTTATTCAGAACAAAATTGTTGTAAGTATTTTGAAGCTCAATTGTTTTTGTTTCTTACTATTCAATGGTTTTATTTTAAATAAATGAGTTTCCTTATATGTTTCTTAGTTTAATGTTTATCTAACATTGTTTTCTCGAAATTATAATTATATATTAAAATAATGGTATGTGATCACTTTTTGTCCCTTGCTCCCCCTCAAACATCTTTGTTTGTTTTCAATTTTTGCAAGTGGGTTAAATAACATGCGCTCAAGCAATCATATTTGTCCTCAATCTACATTGTTGATTTTCAACCCAATCTATCTTTCCACAAGCCATTATTTTTTCATCATCTTCCTCAACTTCAAATACAATTTCAATAATTCATCATTAGCATTTGAATGGAGTGTAATAGTTTAGGTGACATATACTTGTCATACAGGACATTTCACCACCGAAAATTATTGGTCACTCAAATTATCTCACTGCTTCCACATCCCGATTTAATTTTGGTGAGAGGTCTTGTAATAACCAAAAAAATTTTTATTAAAAATTCCTCTTAATCTAATTAAATTTCTTATTATGTAAAATTTTTATATAAAACATATACACTTCCTTGGTTCTATGTTTTTGGATTTTAAAATACTATTGAAAATTGTTACCATTTCTAATATATCCATTGAACAGTGAACACATGATTATTATAAATATAGGGCTTTAACAAATCCGATTTACACATAAAAAGGAAGTGATTGCCTCATCTAGTAGAATTTCTCCATAAGAAGCCAAATTTTTAGAGCATGGAAAGGAGGTAGCGTCATGGGGTGTCACTCTTGTCCAATCCCAATACAAGCTTCAACACATTAAGCATGAACATACCCGCATATGGGAGAAGTGTAAGTTAATAGATATTAAAACTTGAACTATGTTATCTGAGCCTCCACAAGATTTTGTCACCATCAGCCACATTACGCTTAAGTATTATACGGGTTTCATAAGGGGTTATGTAACAAGACCCTATCACTAGGATTATGTGCAATATTTTTTGTATATAATAAAGCATATACATTCAATTTATTATTGTTACTTTTTAAATAGTCTTTAAAGCACCAAAAGTATTTTTTAGTTAAAATTCTATTAAAAAATCTTTTTTGTCGAATTAAATAGATTTATTAACTAAATAATATTTTAATAAATTTTTTTTACTAAATTATTTTTTATTAAATATAAATGATCATATAATTTTTATGAATAAAATTGTAATTTTAATTAAGGTTTGAAAGCTGTTTTTGTCAAAACCCTTAAATATTCGATAAATGTTAGTTTTTAATTTAAAATTAAAAAATAAAATATTTAGAAAATTATTTAGATAAAATGAATATTATTTTTGCAATCATGATATCAAAATTAACCAATGGTGAATTTTTCATAATTTTTTGAGACAATCAAATTTTTGGGTAAAAATTAAATATCGTTTAAATATATAATGTCTTTTATGACATCATAATGACCCAATAGTGATATAATAAAATACTATATATTGGATGTTCGGCCAATATGTGTTTTTCCATAAAAATAATTTTATTTTTAGGTTTTATTTTTTATTTTACAAGCCTTAGTGGACCCTCCAAGACTTATAAAACAATAAAACTTTTAAAATAATTTCCTTGAGAGTGTGACTCACCTCTAAATAAGAAAGACTAATATTTTAACAATTTCATCCATTTTACTTATAAAATAATGTTTTCTACTCCTTTTTGGCAAAAATAATGGTAAAAAAGCATGTGATTATTTGTGGTCTTGATGAGTTTAATATGTAGTGTCCAAAATTTAAATAATAAAGAATTCTCTCTCTTTTCCTATATAAACCCACCCAATCTCCCACTTGTCTCCACTCAAAACCTTTTTACCTTGAACAAACCTTGCCCTATTCTTTCTAAAATCCTTTAAAGGTACCTCAATCTCTAAATAATCCTCTATTAAACCTATCCCAAGACTTTGGGATCACAGTTCCATGTAAGGCATTTCTTCCTTTCTCATATTTTGTCCAAATTTGATTATGTTATTATACGCTTTTATTTTCAATTAAAAATGATGGGGTGTGATTTAGAACCTCACCATACTACCCTCGTTATTTTTTAAGGATGATATAACCATTTCATCTCTCATTAATTCCTCTCATGTACACCTGTTACCATGCCAAAATTCTTTAAGGGATTTCTCCCTCCTCATTTACACTGAGGAAATTATTTTGTATTATAAATCTGAATTCTATTACATATGTTGGGACATGTATCTATATGATCCCCATATAGTCCATTTCATGTAAATATAATGATACACCCCTTTCTCTCTCAATAACCAATTTTTAGGAATTTTTATGTCACGTTGTTATGCAGCCAAAATTGCACCGCGATTTTCCAAGCCAAAGTCATTTTGTAGTGAATACCATGTCAATTTCTCTATCAAGGGTATTCACCTTCATGCACATTTACTTATTGATTATACAGTTTCATGTATGAATTCCACATTCGTTTATCATATAATAAATTATTATTTTTAATGAATCCATGTTATATGATCCATGTGTCACACTTATTCATAAAATGAAATGATTAAGAAGGTTTCACCCGGATAGTGCTTCAAAAAATTATGTAAAGATTCCTATCATTATACATCAAGTGAAATGAGGTTTTACTCAAGATAATTCAAGTGAAATGAGGGTTTAATCATGCTAATTCAAGTGAAATGAGAGTTTAGTCATTCTCCATGAGCAATGAGTCGTGGCTCATGTTAATATCATTTCAAATGTTGTTTCCACATTTCCATGTTATGATAATCATTCTATATCATTCCTTTGTGTTCATGTTTCTCTTATGCTTCATTGATATGTCTATTACATAACATGTATTGTATTGTTCATTTTATTTCTTTTTTATTCTCTTACTGAGCTTTATAGCTCACCCTTTTCTTATTCATATCCTTAGGTAATCCCATGAAATGCAATGTGCGAAAGAATTTTGTTGTCATTTAAAAAAAATTTTCAATACAGATGTTTTGTTTTAGGTTATAAGTTGTTTTGTAATGTTTTTAATCTCCAAATACACTTGAACCCTCTATCTTCTATGTTGTATCCATTGATAATTTTATGTAATAAATCATGTTTAAGTGTGAAATAATGAGAATGGTGCTTATAGTTAGTATCAGAGGATAGGTTTAGTTATTTATGTGATTAAGATTAGATTACCCTAGTGAAAGCCTTAGGGATAATACTAAGTATAATAAAAACATACCTAAATTTTTGTGAGTATTGAGTAATATGTTTATCAATAAAATACATCCCTATCTAGATACGAGTAGGTTGAGGCGGCTCTGGCACAAATGTATCTAGGGGTAAAACATGAAAACACTTCTTTGAGTTAGAGTCAAACGAGAACTAGTGCACGACAACAGGCCCTGCTGCACTCTTGGTTAAAACAATCACATGGGATATTATTGGGTAAATTCTTAAGGTTGGTATGAACCATTATTAAGGGAATAAAAAAATTACCCTAAGAATATATGTTGGGAGTTAGATCATGGATAACATAGATTGAAGACCTATAAATTCATAAGTTAAGAAAATAAATGTAATTTATAAGTTTTCCCATTTTGTATTTGGATAAAAAAATTTGTGTTACTCCTAAATTTTCAATTATTCTATCCAATGGCTAGTAATAGGTGTACTGGAGGTAAAAACCAATGCAAAGATCAATGTGACGACTATTCTAATGAGATTCCCAATCTGATGAGAGCTGGAATTGAAAACATTGTCAGAATACTCTCTCAGTTAACTCATGTTTTGAATAGAAACAAACACCCCTATGAAAGAACAAGTCGCCATAGAGATCTTCCTGAGATAAAGTCCTCATACTTTTAATGGATCATCTAATCTCACAATCTCCAAACAATAGATCAACTCCATTGAGAAGATCTTTTTCATCCTTTAATGTTAAAAACAAGAGAAGGTTCTTCTATATTCTTATCATGTGGAGGGTGAACCCGATAAATAGTGGAAATTGATCAAAAATAAAAAACCGGAAGAGGAGATAGAGGCGTTAGCATGGAATGATTTTCAGAAAAAAAATTTGATAAATATTTTCCTCTCACCCTTTGACTTAAGATGGAATGGGAATATTTTTCCCTTAAGCAAAAAAGATTAATAATCCATCAGAGCATATGAGGAAAATTTTACAAGGATTACACAATATGCCTCCACTTTTGTTGTTACCCCAAAATGAAAATTTGATCGCTTCTTTGGTGGGATAAAACCTAGCATAAAGAAAGCCCTAGGGATCCATGACTTTGAGATCTATGAGGAAATTGTCTGATGTTCCCTCAAATTAAAAATAAAGATCGACTAACATCATGGGTATCATGGGGATAATAATTTTAAGAAATAAATTAATTCTGGTGGTATTATGGATTAATATAATGGTGATATGAAAATTAAGCACCCTGCCCACCAAAGGTGTAGAAAGAAGCACCCCGAAAATTACCTGAAGGCAACGAGGAAATGCTTTAGTTGTGAATGACCTAGACATTAAATAATGACAAGAAAACCCCACTAATGTGATAGAGGATAGGAATTATCTGATCGTCCCTCAATGCATTGTTCATTTCTTCTACTATAAAGAACCAGGGAACTTTTCAAACCATTGGCCTAAGCCAGGGGTTTTCGGAGGCAACCAACAACCTCCAAGGTAGAAAGGATGATATTTTTCCTTCACTACCACCAAAGTGAACTTCGGCAAAGAAGTGGTGACATGTACACTAGTTATCCATTCGAGAATAGAAAACATAATTTTTTATTTTGTTTATACTCATTATTTTATATCCCAAAATTTTAGTAGAATAATCTCAATACCACCACAAATCAAGTAATTAAAGATGTCAGTGAGAATGGAAGATGGGGAAATCATTTCATCCCATGAATATAACTCATCCTATATCATAATTTGTGGTTCGAACTTCCCAGATAACCTCATCATACTCCCTATAGGGTAATTTGATGCAATTAATGGCATATATTGGATTTCCTAATATAGAGCCACCATAGATTGCCGTGAGAGGGAAATCACTCTCCATACGGGGAATCGACCCCCAATTTAGTATAAGTACAAGGAGGAGGATGAATATTATTTTGAACCATCATCTCAAGTGTGGATATTAATTCCCTATGAGAACACATTTCATTCTCAGATTATTGAGTTAAAGAAAGAAACCATCCTTGAAGACATGCCTATTGTGGGGGAATTCGCTGAAGTCTTTCTCAAGGAATTGCCAGATCTTCCTCCTTGAAGAGATGTTCAATTCTCGATTGATCTTATACCTGAGGATTTTGCAATATCCAAGACACCATATAGATTGCATTTTTTGGAGTTTGAAGAGCTAAATAAAAAACTACAGTAGAATCTGGATAAAGGGTTTATACTCCCAAGTACTTCACCATGGGGTGGACTAGTCCTCTTCGTCAAGAAAAGGATCGGTCAATGCGCCTTTGCATTGGTTATCATGACCTCAACAAAATCATGATAAAGAACAAGTATCCTATTCCACAAATTTATGTCTTGTTTGATCAGTTACGTGGATAAAAATACTTCCCCAAGGTGGATCTATGGTTGGGATATTATCAAGTAGGGTTGAGGAATGAGGATGTGCCCAAGACTTCTTTTTGTACTAGATACAGGCACTATGAATTCATAGTAATGTCTTTCAGATTCACTAATGCTCCAGAAATCTTCATGTACATAATGAATAGAGTATTTAGAGATTACCTAGACAAATTTTTTTTAGTCTTTATATAAGATATTCTAATATACTTCAAAACTAAGGAGGACCATGAGGAGCATCTATGAATCGAACTAGAAACCTTGCAAAAGGAGAATCTCTATGTAAAATACAAAAAGTGTGAGTTATGGTTGAAGGAGGTCTCATTATTGGGTCATTTCTTCACAAGAAATGGGATATCTATGGATCCCTCCAAGACAGATGAAATTGATGGGTGTCCAAGGCTTTTATCTATGATGGATATTCGTAGCATCCTTGGGTTATCTGGATATTATAACCGATTTGTGAGAAATTTTTCACGATGGTCCAAAACTCTTACCAAGAAAACGTAGAATGAATTAATGTTTTATTGGAGTGATGAATGTGAAGATAGATTTAAGGAGTTGAAAAGAAGGCTTATAATTTTGCACATGATCACACAACCCACAAGTGGATAACTTTTTGTTCTATTCTATGATGCTTCAATGAAGGGATTTGATTGTGTGTTGATGAAAAATGACATTGTCTTTGCCTATGATTCAAGTAAATTGAATGTTCATGAGAAAAACTACCCAACATGTGATCTGGATTTCGATTCAGTAAACTTCAAATTAAAAATTTGGTGGCATTTCCTCTTTGGGGAGAAGTGTGAAATATATACGGATCAAAAAATCCTCAAGTATATATTCACATAGAAAGAGTTGAATATGCACCAGTGAAGATGGCTATAGATAATCAAAGACTATGACTTCCCAATCCACTAACTCCTTGGGAAAGTGAACAAGGTAGAAGTTTCTCTATGTAGAAAGGACCCAAAAATTCTATCATTGATAATAATTTAAAAGGATCCAATATTATTAGATTTTTTGAATATGGACATGGTAATCATAATGAAAGGAATATCATCAATACATTCACAAATGATTTCTCAATAGTCTCTTTTATAAAGGTTAAAAGATGCACAAAAGGATGACGTGAGAATTTAGAAGAAAGTGGAAACTATCAAAAAAGGTAAATCCTAAGAGTTAAATGTTAATGAAGAAGGAATTGTGAGATTTAGGTCAATACTATGTGCTATATCAAATACAGAGTTAAAGAAATAACTTTTGGATAATTCTCATAACTCAAATTTCTCCATTCTCTCAGGAAAGAGAAAGATGTATCGAGATATCTAAGAGCATTATTGGTGGGATAACATGAAGAATATGATCGCTATGTATACATCGAAGTGCCAGATATTCCTGCAAGTGAATGCTGAGAGGAAAAAGTTTAAGGGGATTATGAAACTATTACCCATACCAACATGGAAATAGGAGAACATGACCATGGACTTTGTCATCGGACTTCTAAAGGCATCCAAATGAAACAATTCTATCTAGGTTTTTGTGGATCGTCTTACAAAGACTTCACTCTTCATTGAAATTCCAGAGGATTTATCATTGGATCAATTGGCAAGGATATACATATGAGAAGTGGTAAGGATTCATAGAGTATCACTATCTGTTATATCTGATATATATCAAAGATTCACCTTTATGTTCTAGAATATTCTTCAACATGCTCTGAATACTGAGCTAAACATTAGTACAGATTATCATCCTCAAACTGATGGCCAATCTAAGTGGACTATCCACACACTTTAGGACATGTTGAGAGAATGCTCAATGTACTTCAAAGGAGGATGGGATCAATATCTTCCTCTGGTTGAGTTATCTTACAATAACAGTTTCCACTCAAGTATACAAATGGATCCCTATGAATCCTTGTATAGGAATAGCTAAAAAACACTGACATGTTGGGTTGAAGTTGGGGAGAAAAAACTCATAGGTCTAGAAATGGTCGAAGAAATGGGGGATAAGGTTAAGACCATCCAACATCACATTAAATCTGCTCAGAGTTGAAAAAATATATATGCTATTAATTGTCGACGAGACCTAGAGTTTTATGTTGGATACATCGTATTCCTCCTCATATCACCATGGAAGAGAGGTATGATTTTTGAGAATAAGGTAAGGCTTAGTCCGAGGTACATCAGCCCTTTTGAGATCCTTGATCACGTTGGAGCTATGGCTTATCGACCAGAACTCCCACCAAACCTATCTTAAGTACATGATGTATTCCATGTATCACAGTTGAGGAAGTAAATACCTGACCCATCACATATACTCAATCCAGATGTGGTACCATTGGATAATGACCTCTCCTAGGAAGAGAAGCTAGTGAAAATATTGTATCATATGGAAAAATTTATATAAAATAAGGCAATTCCCCTTGTGAAATTATTATGGAGAAACCACAAGTTTGAAAAAGAAGTGTGGGAATTAGAGGAAGTGATGAGGTGGAGTTATTGAAAACTTTTTTATTATGGGAAAAGGAAATTTTGAGGGTGAAATTTCTTAAGTTTGGAAGATTGTAATGACCAAAACTTTGGTTAATGAAAATTTCTTTTAATCTAATTAAATGTATTATTATGTAAAATGGTTATAAATAATATATTCACTTCCTTGGTTTTAGGTTTTTAGATTTTAAAATACCATTGAGAATTGTTACCATTGATAATATAGTCATTGATATGTGACCACGTGATGAGTGTAAATATAGGGCTTTAACAAATCCAATTCACTCAGTTAAAGGAAGTGATGGCCTCATCCAATATAATTGGTCCATAAAATCACATTTGTCAAAGCTTGGAAAGGAGGTAGTGTCACTTGTCTTCTCTATTGACTAATCCCAATTTGAGCTTCAACATGTTAATCTTGAATGGAACTGATTATGGGAGATGTGAAAGATAATAATGATTACCACCCAAGTGATGTCATCTGAGCCCCCCCCCCCCAAGAGTCTATCACCATCTCCCACCTTACCCTTAGGTCTTATGAAAGTGTTATAAAGGGTTGTGTAAAAAAAATATCACTATTATTATGTGCATTTTTTTGTATAGAATAAATAATATACATTCATTTTATTATTGTTACTTTGTAAACAGTTTTTAAAAGAACAGATAGTATTTTTTTAGTTAATATTCAATTAAGAAGACTATTTTGGTGAATTAATGGATTTTTGAGTTAATCAATATTTTAATAAAATATTATTAATAAATTAATTTTTATTAAATATAAATGATCTTAAAATATTTATGAATATAATTGTAATTTTAATTAAGGTTTGAAAGTTTTTTATCAAAATACATGAATTTTAGATAAATATCTGTTTTTATTTTAAAAGTAAAAAAACCATTATTTAGAAAATTCTTAAGATAAAATTAATATTATTTTTGGAATTAAGATGTCGAAATTATCCAATGGTTAATTCTTCATAATTTTCCGAGACAGTTGAATTTTTGGGTAAAAATTAAATACAGTTTAAATATATAATGTGTTTTATAACATCATAATGACATAATAGTGATTTAATAAAATAATATAAAAGGGTTTTTCGGCCAATATATGTTGTAAAATTAAATTAATGAGATTTTATGTTTATTTGATTTATTTTACAAAGCCTTAGTGGACCCTCCAAGACTTACAAAACATTTTGACTTTTAAAGTGATTTCCTTGAGAGTGTGACTCACATCCACATAAGAAAGCATAATATTTTAAGAATTTAGGCCATTTTACTTATAAAATAATATTTTCAACTCCCCTATGGAAAACACCATGGGAAAAAACCATGGTATGGATTGTGTTTTTGATTAGTTTAATGTGTAGTGTCCAAAACCTAAATAATAAATAATTCTTTCTCTTTTCCTATATAAACCCACCCAAGCTCCCAGTTCTCTTCACTAAAACCCTTTGTAGATCGACCAACCTCTTAACTCCTATATCTATAATCATCCTAAGGTTCCCCAAGCTCCCATTAAGCCTCTCTAAAGCCTCTCCGAAGCCTTCAAGATCACACTTCAAATTAAGGGATTTCTCCCTTTCTCATATTTTGTCCAAATTTTATTTTGTTGTTATAACCTTTTAATTTAATTTAAAAAATTTGAGGTATGATTTATAACCCCCCCCCCATAATTCCTTCCTTATGTTTTAATTATTATATAAACCTTTACTCTCTCATTAATCCCTCCCATGTACACCCATTACCATATTGAAATTCCATAAGGGATTTCTCCCTCCTCATTTACATTCAAGCAATTATTTTATATTTTGAATCTAGATTTCATTAAATATGTTGGTATGTGTATATATATAACCCCCTTACTGTAAAGTTTTTTTTAAATATTATTATAAACCAACTTTGCTCTCATCAACCATTTTTTATGAATTCTTATGTCACATTGTTATACTGCCGAAATTGCACCGCAATTTTCCAAGCCAAAGTCATTGTGTAGCGAACACCATACCAATTTATCTATCAAGGGTATTCACCTTTATTCACATTTAATTATTTATTAAGGAGTTTAATTTATTAATTCCATAATCATTTTTCATGTAATAAATTATTATGTTTAATGAATCCATGTTATATGATCTATGTGGCACACTTATGCATTAAATGAAATGACTATGAAGGGTGCGCCTTGATAGTGTTCCAATGCATTGGGTAAAGATTACCATCATGATAAATCAAGTAAAATGAGATTTTAACCATTCTAATTCAAGTGAAAATAAGGTTTAATCATTCTTCATGTGAAATTATCCTTGTATCAATCTAGTATCATGTTAATTTTTTTCACATTTCTATGTTATGATAATCATGTTATGCCATGCCTTTATGTTCATTTTTATCTTATGATTAATTGATATTCCTATTCACTTACATGTATTGTATTATTCATGTTATGAATTTTTTACTCCCTTACTGGGCTTTATATCTCACCCTTTTTATATTAATTTCCGTAGGTTATCCCATTCAATGCTATGTACATAGGAATGTTGTGGTCATGTAAAACCAGTTATCAATTAAGATGTTGTGTTTTATGTTATAAGTTGTTATGTAATATCTCTGAGTCCCAAAGACACTATAACTATCAATCTTATATGTTGTATCAAGTGAAAATTTTATGTAATAAATCATTTTTAAGTGTGAAATAAAGAGCAGGGTTGCTGTAGGTCTTGGATTCGACTTCAAATGTGAGTGAGTAGAAGCCATGTTTCTGGTATCAGTCATTCTATCATGGATTAAAATCAAAAAATTATACCCATTTGACTTCATTACTATATAGAAGAACCCAAATCATTTAAATATCTCTTTATTTATTTATAATTTTAATATAAATTATGAAATTGTTTTAATTTAATTTTTATGATTTGTTCCAATTTTTTATGTTTATAGCTCTTGATAAAATTATTTCATAATTATTTTGATCCTAATACACATAATATATTATTATAAATTTATTTTTTAATCTACTAATTAATATTTTTATCGTTCTATGACATTAATAATTTTTTTATAATTTCTTAATTTTTATTCATATTTTTAACATTATTGAAATATTATTTTATGGGCTGTGATTTTTTTTATATTTTACACATGTGATATAACATAAACACTTGAATTATGCACATGAATTATTAATACACATCATAACATGAGATATTATGAGGAAAAAGTTTGGTTTAAGAACTTATATACTATATATTGAACATGGTTTTGAAATTTTATTATTAAAAATTGGTTTCTCAAAATGGTATTTTCAAAAGTTGATATTCCTCTCAAATTAAAATGCCTAGGTTCACATGTTTTACTTCCATTGCATGATTTATAAAATTTATTCAAAAGTAAAATATATACACAATTAAATCACTTAAATGGAATGATATATTAATTTTTTTTTCATTTTTGAACACTCCTTGAAATATGTGTAAAAATGTTGAAGATGGATTCTATTTATATTTATAATTTTTTCATTGTTATCCTTTGAGGCCTCATCCTAGCTAAGTGAATTTTTTAATTTTGATACATTCTTGAAACCCCAATTAGATTTTATCTCCATTTTTACAAATATCTTGATAACCCAACAAGATACTTCTGGGTCATTGGATTTAAATGCATTGTTTTCTTCAAATGATGGGTTCTCAAGACCATGTTATTGAACCATATAAATGTTTTCTTCATCTAAAAAAATATCAACTACGACTCCTAATAAACCTATCAATAAAACACCACCTTGATCGCCACGTACCACGTGAATAAATAAATAAACATCAACTCCCCCTCATGCTGTACTCCAACTTAACAAAGATACATAAACCATCCTTGATCTTTGTGTTTTAAAATAGATGAAAATTTAATTAAATTCAATGTAACTTTATAGATATCACATATTACATTCATTAAATTCTTTCAAAAACAAAAAAATAATCTCAATACACATTTGAAAGCCGTAATTCTATAGATTTATATTGATTTTTGGAAAATCCCCCATTTTAAGAGTTTAGCAGGAACCCTTACCTAACACGTAGGCCTAGAGGCACAAGGCCCATACATGACCTAAAGTCCAAGAAGCACAAGGCCCAGTACATGACCATTCAAGGACCAACACCCGACTACACATTAGAACTACCCCTATCTAGAATTTTCATCTTTTAAGGCTCCTAGATCCCCACCATGCATGGCTGGTCAACTAGCATTTCTCCTTGAAAAGTTGTACGGTGCATGGTATCAATGGAAAGTTTTGTATTCTATCATTCTTACAATCTGGTTATCTCTTCTCTAGTGGATGCTACTTGCTCGAAATCCTCTTCTAAAGCTTGATCATGTGTGCTCTGTCAGGGATTCTTCTTTGTCTATATGTGGCATGGAGGCCCAGTGGCTCGAAGTCCTATAGTGTCTTTAAATCCTTATGGAACAAACATTGTTTGTGTTAATTATTTTGTAAAAAACTAATATTACTGAATAATATAGGATTTATATTAATCAAAAATTGATGGATACAAATATTTTAAATAAATGTTTATATGGATGGGGTGAAATATTTCATCAAGTTTGCAAAAGGTCATACATAATACCCTTCTCAAATCCTATTTTCATGATTACAATATGGAACTAAGCCCAAGCCACTGGACTCAGTGCCTAAAATGCGGTGTATTTTTTTAAAAAAGGAGCTTACAAAACCTTTATTCCAGCATAGGACCTTTCTCTGGTCTAGGTTCTAGAGGATTAGATACAAACTTCTAACAATTATCATAGTTGCAACAAAAAAAATAAAACAAAAATTAAACTATTCTTCCGCAGCACAAAAACGATGACGTCCTACATTAGACTCCAAAGTGACCTGTGAAAATAAAATTAAAATAAGAGATAAGTGTAAAATTTCCTACTAAGGGGTTTAAAAACCTTTGATAAGTATTTTTAAATATATTCTTTGAAGATACTTCCGAAAAATATATATTAAAAATATCCTTTTAAAGATATTATTTGAAATCGCTTACGCTTCCAAAATACTATATCACTTAGAAAATAAATACATTAAAAAATTGATTTAAACAAATTCTAGTGTTTTTATGAAAACAATACACAAGATACTATAAACAAACCACTACTCTAAGGCCACTTGAATTATTGAACGCTGTCCGGGCCTACCCACTTAGTGTAGGTTGGGTTCACTCCCTAATTTCTTTTTATATTAACAATGATCATGTTCTAGGTTTATTGGAAAAAACTTAATCTTTATATACTTATATATAAAATTTTACTTGATTTTTTAATTTTTAAAACATGTCAATGAATTAAGATACACATTCACTCTTATTATTATATGTATATGAACATCCACTTCATATCACTAATGAGTTTGGTTACCACCAAATCTCTTACCACATATCATTTTCATGCACTATCCATGTATTCTAACTTCCTTTCATGAATTACATTAGTTGATCTTATAAAAATTATATAATCATAACAATTAATTATTTTTTTCATATAAAATTTTAAATGAAACATTTAAATAAAACAATTTCAATGTAATCCACATACTTATTAATTTCAGAATTTAATCCTTCAAACTTAAATTGGAACCATGAATTTATTATAAATGCAATGGATATCAATGTAATGCATAAACACCTAGACATGTTTATATGGAGATGTGATTTTACTAATTTTAATATACAATGATGACATGTTGAACACATTTTTTAAAAATATGGTGATAAAATGAAAATAAAATTTATAACCATGATAATAACCATTTCATCCTTATATATATACATATATATCTATGTATATATGTCATGAAATTTATTTTGGAATAAATTCATATTCATTCAAGACTTTGATAAAAATATATATTTTTAACAATAATAAAACCATAGTTTTGATTAAGATAAAAATATCATTTTCTTTAGAAAATAATTAATATTATCACACTGCTATGTATTAAAGAGTGATTTTATAAATAAAAATAAATCATTACATAATAATTTGAACATATAATTGTGTAATAAAACTCTTATAATACCTCAATTTATATAAGAAATAAATTAATTTCATTATTGAGGCACAAAATTAGAGTAAATACAAGTTTTAGTATAATTTTTTTAAAGCATAAATTAAAATAAATGATTTAACTTAATTTTAAAATTTTCTAAAAAATTGATAGATAAAAAAACATGTATATATATATATACTAATGTATATCCATTTAAAGTAAAATAATTTGAATAATAAAATTGAACCATTACACAACCTTAAATAAAACATGAATTCTAAAATAAAAATAAATCCTTACAACAGAATACAACTTTGATAAATTCAACTCATTACTAATTTGAAAATCAAAAACCATAATTGTAAATATTATAATAACCCTAACATGCTTTTTTAGAAGCAGTTATTTGTTCGAACTCTTTCAACATCCACAAACTGAATTTGGGGTTACCAATTTCATTTGCATACTATCAGAGGGCTCTTATAGACCTTATCACCCATGTCTCAACATCAGCACACACACAAGCATGCTGATAGACTAGAAAGTGGTTTGGAATTCTTATTTTCACTAAGAATTGATGATTTTATAGCCATAAATTATAATGTTTTAGTTTAATATCGACATATATAATTGTTTTTCTTGGTGGGATAAGTATGCAGACTACATGGGATTATGAAAGATTTCCAGACACTAACTCAAGAAAGCTTGCGGTGCAAGCTGTGTGTGCGGATAGTGAAAAGAATAAACAAATGATGAAAACCAGTAAAAGAACAAAGAAATAACAATTAAAAAACCATTATGAAGACATATAATGTCCAAAAACATCAATACTTTTATTCATAAAGCTATGGAAGACTAATTCAATTGACAAAGACAGGGATCACTGAAAATGAATGAAGAAGGAAAATGAATAAATATGACAAAATACCACCAATAAAAAATAGAACCTAGATTCGATACCTAGAAAATAAAACAAGGAACATACCTCATAAATCTGTGAATAATGGACCCCTTTGAACCTTAATAGCGTACGATCCACATCGATGTTGCTTGGATCCCTGAATTTTGTCGATCCTCACTTGCGCAAACTTCTTGAAAACCCTTGCTCGTGGTTGATCCTGCTCGACCTTGCCATCAACCTCTACCACCGTACAACATGAATCCTATGAAGCCATCAACATTGATAGCTTCTCACCCTTGACTTGGAACATTTCCCGACCCTGCTCGACACCCCCTTGTAGTGTGACTCCAAAGCCTATGAACCCTAAATGAAACCTGGTTCCCCCTTTTCATGAATGGAACACCCATTTCTTTAACATGTATTATTATTATCATTATTATTATTATTAATATTATTGTATCAATATTATTATATATTCATTTTTTAACAAAATTTATTTATATAACAATTATATGTACATTATTTTAAGTTTAACTTTATCATTAAAATTTCTTATTTCTTATTTTAAATATTTTATAATCTAAAAATATTTTATAATTTGAAACTAATAATTATTGTATATTTATTTAAACTAATTTTTCATAATTCAAAATTTAAGTAACAATTTTATAAAAAATAATTTAATCATATATCATAATTAAAAATTAATAATTGTAATTTCATATTCATATATATATATATATATATATATAACATTTTTGAAAATCAATATTAATAAAACCAAATTAATTATAATCATATATTAATATAATTACCCGTCATAAAATTCTATTAAATAAATTTTTTATCCGAGTATATTATTTTAACAAAGAAAACCATTATTAATTTAAAATAAATTTGAAAGCTATAAATTTGAAATATAATTGTTTATAAGTATTATTTAATTAAAACACATAATTTCGTCAATTATTTTCCATAACATAAACTATAAAACAAAATATTAGGGAGCTGAATTATCTCCCCCCAAAAGAATTGAATCCTCATAATTCATTTCATCAGACTAAAAAAGAATTATGAATTTTCATCTTCAGAATTAAGAAACAATGGGACCTCTAAATTTTTAGACTCTACTACTTAGAAGACAACATCTAATCTTCAAAGTTTTCTAGACCATTCCATTGATACCAATTATAAGGACATGACCATGAGCCACTGGACTTCATTCCTAAAATGGTGTGTATTTATTTTTAACAAAAAGGAACTTACTCAACATTTAATACAATATAGGGCCTTTCACCGATCTAGGTTCTGAAGGATTAGATAAAAAATTCTTACATTTATCAGAGTTTCATCAAAAATAAAATAAAATAAAAAATCCAACTACACTTCTATAGCATGAAAAATATGAAATCCTACTTTGGACCTGAAAGTGACTTGTGAAAATAAATTTAAAACAAGATATTAGCACTAAATTTCCCAGTAAGCTGTTTTAAAACCTTTGATAAATCCTTTTAAAGATATTATTTGAAAATAATTTTGAAAAATACATATAAAAATATCCTTTTGAAGACAATATTTAAAATTGCATACACTTCAAATATATTATATCACTTAGAAAATACTTCTAGCAAAAATCAACATTAAACATGTTCCATTGTTTTTCTAAAAAAAATACACAAGCTTCTAAATAACACTATTCTACATCCACATGAATCGTTGAAGGCTATCTGGGACTACCCACTTAGTGAAGGTTGGGTTCACTCCCAAAATCCATTCCATATTTACAATGATCAGTGTTGGGTTTTCTAATAACATTTTAAGATTTCTATACATATATATATACTTTCACTGGTGTTTTAAATTTTTAAAACATGTCAATGCATTAAGATATACATTCACTCTTATAATTATATTTATATGAACATCAATTGAATATCACTTACGAGTTTGGTTGCCACCAAATCTCTTACCGCATATCCTTTACATGGAATATCCTTGAATCCCGACTTCCTTTCATGAATTACCATTATTTCTCTTATAAAAAGTAAATAATCATAATAATTAATTATGTTCCGCACATAAATTTTTTAAAATGAACATTTAAAATAAAACACTTTCAATGTAATCGTTGTACTTATTAATTTCATAATTAATACCTTCAAATTTAAATTGGAACCATGGATTTATTATAAATGAAATGTATATCGATGTAATTCATAAATGCATGACCATGTTTATATGTTGATGAAACGTCCTGAATTTTAATATACAATGATGACATGATATGCTCATTTTTTAGAAACATGGCGATAAAATATCAATAAAAATTATAAACATGATAATAAACAATTCATCCACATATATATATACACTTATGTATGTACGCATATATGTCATGGAATTTATTATGGTATAAATTCATATTTTTTCAGGACATTGAAAAAATATCATTTTTTTAACAAGAATCAAACCATAGTTTTGATTAACATAAAAATATCATTTTCCTAAGAACATAATTAATCTTATCACACCACTATATATTAAAAACATGATTTGATAAATAAAAATAATTTATTACATAATAATTTAAACATATAATTGAGTAATAAAACTCTTATAATACTGTTATTTATAGAATCTATAAATTAATGTTGCAAGTGAGGAAAAACATTTGAGAAAATACATGTTGTAGTATAATTTTCATAAAGCATAAATTAAAATAAATAATTTCACTTAATTTAAAATTTTATAAAAAATAGATAGATAAGAGAAAAAGTATATATATATATGAATATACACACACACATGAATATTCTTATAATGTAACATAATTTGAACAATAAAATTAAACACCTACAAAACCTTAAATAAAACATGACTCATAAAATAAAAAATAAATACTTATTGGGGAACATAAATTTGATAAATTCAACTTATTAATAATTTGAAAATTGAAAACCATAATTGAACATATAATTTTCACCCATACTTGATTTTGAAAAATCAGTTCTTCATTTGGACTCTTTCAACATCCATGGAATGAAATTGGTTTTAAGAATTTCATTTTCATAATGTCAGAGGGATTTTATAGACCTTATCACCTCTGTCTAAACATCATCACACACAAAAGCTTGCTCCTAGATAGAAAGGTGGTTTGTAATTGTTTTTTACACTATTTATTGAAGATTTTGTAGCCATAACTTACACTATTTTTGTTTAAAAGTGACAAATATAATTTTTTCATGGTTAATTAAGAATATAGACAAGATGGTATTATAAAATAATTTAATACACCAACTAAAAAAACTTATGGTGCAAGTTGTGTGTGCAGACAGTGAAAATAATAAACAAACGAAGTAAACTGGTACAAAAAACAGAAACAATTATAAACTACTATTACAGGGATATACGAGGTCCAAAAAAACAATACTTCTATTTATAAATATAAGTATGAATAATTCATTTGACAAAGATAAGGATCGTTAAAATGAATAAAGAATGAAAATGAAGAAACATTAAAAAATATCACCAAGACCAAATTATAACATGATTAGATAACTAATAAAGAAAACAAGGAACATTCCCCACAAATTTGATAAAAACAAACCCCTTGGAACCCTAACATCATACAATACACATCAACGCCACTCGGATCCTCGAACGCCTTCAACCATCACTCGCGCAGACTCCTTGAAAACTCTTTCTGGGAGCCTAACCCACTCAACCTTTCCCTCATCCTCGACCACTGTGCGATATGACTCCTCCAAATCGATCGACTTCAACAATCACTAACCCTTAACTTAGACTATCACCCGACCTTGCTCGAAACACCTTTTTAGTGTGACTCAAATGCCAATAAACCCTAAAAAAACTCGATTCCCCCTTTTCCCGAAGGGTGAACCCATTTCTTAAACATGTTTTCTTTCTCTTATTATTGTTGTTGTTGTTGTTGTTATTGTTGTTGTATCAATATTAATATATTTTCATTTTCTAATAATATTTATTCATATAAATATTATATGTACAATATTTTGAGTTTAACTATACCATTAAAATTTATAATTTCTTATTTGAAATATTTTATAATTTAATCATATTTTATAATTTGAAACTAATAATTATAGTATATTTATTTAAACTAATTTTTCATAATTCAAATTTTATAAAAGTAATAGTTTTATAAAAAATAATTTAATCATATTTCATTGTTCAAAATTAATAATTGTAATTTCACATACATACTTATATATATAAAACATTTATGAAAATTAAAATTAATAAAACAAAATTAATTATAATTTGATATTAATATAACTACCACTAAAAATATAATATTAAAAAAATTTATAAAATTGTATTCTTTTATCAAAGAGACCCATTATTAATTTAACATTAATTTTAAAGCTATAAATTAGAAATATAATTTTTAATAAGTATTATTATTTATTAAAAAACTTATTTTAGATACTTATTTTTGATAACATAAAATATAAAACAAAATAATGGGGCATTACATTATCAGAATTATTATTTAAGACTAATTAGTCTAGAGGAGTTGGAAGAACACTTGATATATCTTGGAATAGATCGAAGTTATAAATTGTTTACTAAACATGGGGAAATAATGAATATAATTATTGATTGAGATAAAAGTATGTTTTATGGATAATGAGATGTGATTACACCTGTGAGCAATGATAAATACTGTATCGAGGATATGAATACAAGATTGAAAAATTTTAAAGATCGAATTAAGAAAATGAAAATTAAAGATAGAGACGAACTTTGTGATTTCCCAAAATTGTTTGAGAAGTTAAAGAGTTGTTCAAGGATTCCATTGTATGTTGGTTGTACTAAATATATATTATTTTAGCTATATTGAATATATATAATATAAAATCTAGAAAATAATGGAGTGACACCAGCTTTATTGATCAACTATCTCTCTTTAATGATATGATCCTAGAACAAAATGATATTCCTTTTCAAAATTATGTTGCTAAACTAATGTTACATTCAATGGTTATGATATTTGAATGAATGTATGGATATTCAAATGAATTTATATGATTAAATAAGGACCAAAAATCATATAAAAATTTCACATAGTGTGGTGTGTCTTGATACAAAAAAGATGAATAAGGTCCTATGGAAATTTTATGGTGCTTTTCAGTCATTCCAAGGTTTTGGTGCTTATATGGAAGTGATGATATTCTAAGGAAATTGATGTGCCACATAGATAGAAAATTTATATATGGGAAAATTTATCACCAAATAGAGTCTCTTTAGTAGAATAAAATTAATCATGACTATCTTGAATTTGGAAATGATCTGAAAACAATTATATTGCATTATCTACTGATTGAGTGAATCCTTTTAGTTTTCAATGAAGCAAGCACAATATATGGTCGATTATGTTGGTAAAAAATCCAAGTGGCATACTAAAAAATAAAGAAACAAATTTATATTGTTCTGATACTTTATAAAAATGAATCCATATTTCATTTATCACATCTAGTATTTATCTTCACCACAATATTATACATGTGGTTCTCGATATGGATCAAAGTTTCCATTATCAGTTTAAATTGACATTTTAGTTCAAAACATATGTGTCTCACTAAAACACTTGCAAAAAAACTCTGATTGTGTCGATAACTTAATTGAATTATCCATAAGTCATTTTTAATATGTAGGAATCGGCCTCATGTCAAATGAACGCATGCTGTGACCGATACGACTAAAAGTGCATGTTTCCAGTTTAAAATGACATTTTAGTAAAAAAATAAAAGTGACATAATCAAAACCAAAGAAATTCATTTAGATTTTCATGATATTTTAGGACAATGATCCATAAATAATTTGACGTATCAATTATCCAAACCTCAATCTGATACACGGTGTGACCATTATTACTCACAGAGGTCATTATCGGTATAAAATTGGCATTTTTGTTCAAAACACGTTTCACTCCCTGAAAACTAAGAAACAGTTCTTGTATTGTATTGATAATTTACGAAGGAGATTCATAAGTCATCTATGATATATAATAATTAGCCTCATTTCAAATCAATACACTAGATTTTTTTTATGACAAAAAGTGCATGTTGTATATTCAAAATTACAATTTAGTAAAAAAGAAAAGTGATATACTAAAAACTGAGAAAACACATTCAGATAGTTCGGATACTTTAGTAAAAGAAATTCATAAGACTTTCATGATGTTTAAGAGTTATCCGCACCTCAATCTAATGCACGGTATAACCATTATGCCTTTAATTCTGTCTTTTTATTTAATATTGACATTAATTTTAGTAAAATAGACAAGAGAAATACTCAATACTTATCAAACACAATCGTATTGTTTTGATGCTTTAGAGAAATGATCCATAAGTCGTTTTTGATGATTAGGAATCATACACGCAATAATATAATATATTTTATGTAAAATATGACTCAATATGGACATTATCATTCTAAAATTGACATTTTAGTTCAAAACGTGTGTCACTCACTAAAAACTAAGAAAAAACTCTCATATTTTCTTGATAATTTTATACAAAATTTTTTAATCCATTTGTGACATATAGGAATCAATATCAAGTTAATCCAACATATGATGTGACACGTATGACTCAAAGTGTGTGTTTTTAGTTTTAAATGACATTTTAGTAAGAAAGACAAGTGACTTAATGAAAATCATGAAAATTCATTTGGATTGTTTTGATACGTTAGGGCAATGATATATATATTTATATTTGTGTGTGTGTGATTTTTGACATGTAACAATCATCTGCAGCTCAATACAATGCACAGTCTATATGATATGACTCAAAGTGTCTATTATTAGTCAAAATTTTACATTTTAGTTTAAAATATGTATCACACAATAAAAACTAAGAAAACACACTAGGATTTTCTGAATAATCATGAAAAAAACTCATGAGTCATTTGTGATTTGTAGGAATGAATCTCTCCTTAAACTGACACACAATATGATGGATATGACTCCAAGTGTGTGTGTTTAGTTTAAAATTCCATTTTAGTAAAAAATTAAGTGAAAACCCCAAAAATAAAAAAACACATTCTACTTATTTTGATACTTTAGTAAAATGATCCATAATCCATTTTTGATGTGTAAGAATTAGCCACACCTTAATCTGACACATGATGTGACCACTATGAATCCAACTGTGTATTTTTATTTAAAAGTGACATCAATTTTAACTAAATAGACAAGTGACATACTCAAAACTGAGAAAACTATAACAGTTGGTCCCTACTGACAGTATAAAATCCCCTCTTTAACTTGGTCATTAGGTCATAGCCCACCAGCTACCACCAGTTACATAAAAGGAATGCAGTCCCCTCATTGGGGCACAACGATGTGCCAAAACAGGTCATCAGAAAAATTATTTCCCCCACATAAAAATACATGTTTTATCCAGTGTGCATTTTCATTACTCGCCCACACCCTAGAAAACTTCCAGGAAGGCCACCCATCCTAATGGCTACTCTTGGATAACCATGCTTAACCATGAATTTTTAACCAGATATTATCCCAAAAATAAAGGCGTACCATGATTACGTGAGTCTTATCATTTATTCATTTTACCCTTTATCATTCGAGGGGTTTATATTAACCCCCCCCCCCAACACACACTTTAGAGAATAACTCCCTCATTTTGGTCCCTGAATCTCAAACCAGGTTGTGCCACTGCACTTCCTACTGGGTTATAGCTCTGATAACAATGTAACAACTGGGCCCTAATAATAGTGTAGACACCCAACCTTAACATGTTAATTTCATCCTGGTCTAAAATGCACCACCAGTTTCCCCATAGACATGTGGTTCCCTCCCTAGGGCCCACCCACATGCCCAAACAGGTTATCCAACTAATTATTTTCACCACATGCCAACACATCTTATTTCCAGTGTGCTTTATCCTCACTCACTCACACCTTGGGAAGGATCTTAAATATTAACCCATCTCGATCACTACTCCATGCTAAGAACGCCTAACCATGGAGTTCTAACAAGTTAGGCTCCCAAAAAGTAAGGTGCACCTTGTTGATATGATTCATATCATTTATTTATTTAACCTTTTATCATTATAAGTTATTATATAAACACATTCAGATTGTTTTGATATTTAATCACAATTATCCATAAGCTATTTGTTATGTTTTGGGATTATCTGCATCTCAATCTGATCCACGTTGTACCTGGTATAACACAAAGTGTCCATTATTAGTGTAAAATTTACATTTTTGTTCAAACATGTGTCACTCACTGAAAACTGAGAAAACATAATCAAATTGTCTTAATTTATTATGATAACAATTCATAAGTCATTTTTGATTTATAAGAATTATCCTCACATCAAATCGACACATCATGTGATTAGTATGACTGAAAGTGATTTTTTAGTTTAAAAGGCATTTCAGTAAAAAAGACAAGTGAAATAATCAAAACTATGAAAAAAGTAAATTATTTCAATACATTTGTAAAATGATCAATAAGAAATTTTTGATGTGTAGGAATAATTACTACCTCAATCCAATCCATTTTGTGATCAATATGACTCTATGTGTTTCATTTTATTTAAAATTCTGATTTTATTCATGTATTATCTAATAGTATGATTAATTTGTTTCTTTATAGTATTACTGAAATAATAATTATTTTCTTATAAATTTGGATTCTTTTTCTTTAGTTGTAGTGGTTTGTTTAATAACTGATTCCATGACTACTCCCTTTTAAGAGGGGGTCAAGTGCCAAAGGCAATGAAACATTGATTCTTTTCAATGTTTGTGATATTACTTTTTAATGTAATTGTGAAAAAAAAAGATTGAAATGACTATAATATAGTTTTTTTTAATTTTGATGTTTTTTTATTCCAATTATATTATCAATTTTCCATACATAGGTTTCTTTCCAATATACAGGTCGCCGGTGTAGTGTGATTTAATTCCAACAACACACTGCTAGAGTAGGGCCTTTATCAGTGCTAAACTATCATTAATAAATGTCAAAATTTATCATGGTTTTCTAGATCTGATAAAGATCCCCCGTTGTAATGGAACTTAGTATAAAAACACTTTTTTAGTGCTCTTGATTCCCATTATGCACGTTGTTAAAGGTAAAATATTTGGTAGTGAGGTACTTTAGAATTAACTTCAAATATGTACATCATATTAACTTTATAAAAACATTAATCCAATGAAAGGATGACTTAAATTATGATACCACTTATATATACCATATGGATCATGAAAAGTCACTGAGAGGGGTGGATCGATGTACCAAAATTTTTGATGAATTTTTTTTCTTTTAATTAACCCCTCTTTCTCTGAAACGACTTCCCTGTTTAGAGGAATGGATCTTTTGTTTTCTCTCAACAATCACAATATAGATAATAAAGAAATAACATCACAAAATGATTTTTATGAGGTTAAATACTAAGACAATCCCATATCATGATCAACATATTGTTGTTTCATGGATTTTGTTATCAATATAAAATTATAGTGATGAAAAATTCTAGGAATTGGAATAAATGTTTATATAGTTCAATCCAAAAAATGTAAAGAATCAATGACATTTTTTATACTGACACCACCAATAATTGATCAATGAAATTATTTCAAGGATTGAATTATCACTATAAAATTATAGTTTTTCATGAATTTTCTTAACACTATAAAATTATAGTGATGAAAAATTCATTGAATTGGTATACACGTTTAGACAGGTCAATCCACAACCAGTAAAGAATCTATGGAATTGTTTATACAGACACAACCAGCTCTTCAATGATATTGAAGGATAATCCCATATAAGATGATTCTATTATCTTCCACCATAAGTTTACCAGATAACACTTTCTTGTGTACATCCTCAATATCCTTAGCAAAGATAGTCTTAAGACTTCTCTTCAACTTCTCGGGCACCATCCGTAAGAACAACCTACTTTTGACTCCTCTCTTCGATATAATTCTTATATCAGGATCTACAACAAACATTGTAATATTGTATCACCTAAATTTCTCAAAAAACAAATATGAACATATTTATATAGAAATATGGTGCATGAATTCAAAATTATTTCATGATTTGAATTATCTCATTCAAATCCTCTACTATATGTGTTAAAAAATAAACATATTAATTCTTACTTAAATATAAGTACCCAAATGTTTTGGTTATTTAAATACTCAAATAATTACCCATGAATCTTTAGGAATTTATTTCTTCAAGCTATTTATGAATTTTTATTCATGCACATCAAAATCTCACACCGTTGAGCAATACGCATCTGGCCATGCATGCATCCATGCCTGCATATTTCAAAAACCCATGAACTTTGGATATATCTTTACGCTTTAAACAAAAAATATCTATTTCGTCAGGTCGTATAAAATAATCACTACTACATACCATCCCTTTAATAGTTATCAAAAAGATCTATAATAGTGCTAAAAATAGCGCTGTTGTCCTCAATCTTTTTAAAAGGGGGTCCCTTTTATCAATGCACAAATGAGTGCTGATAAAGTGGTATTTTATTAGTTCTAAAGAAGACCTAATAAAAGGGACTTTTATTAGTGTTAAAAAATCATTGACAAAATTCAATTTTTTTTTTAAATCAGGAAATTGGATTGTGGATATCAACACTCGATCCACCTGTTTAACAATGTTGGTCCAGTCTCCCCACCCCTTTAACTATGTTAGGAACCCCTCCTTCCTTTAATAGAAATATGTAACTACTTCACCTACCCATGCACGCACCTACCTTTGTTGGGTTTTGAACCTGAAACCTCCCCCTCATACTTCATCGAATTCTCCACTCCATAAATTTTTTTTCTGTATTTTATGATATACCTATATACTTATTTTTTTTTGTTACATTTTTTATTAATATATTAATATGTTTATATATTCATATATATATTTAAATACATATATAAAATATGTTTTGTGTGTGTGTATGTGTGTGTATATGTGTGTTTATACATACATACATATGTTTATATATCTTTGTGCATCTATAAATATAATTATACATATTTATATTTATTTACAATAATTATATATCAATATTTATATAAATATATTAGAATATATATATTTATATATATATGTTCATCAATATACACACACAAATGTATTTATATATATATATAAACATTATATATACATTAATTGTATATGTATATAAATATTCATACATTTTACGTATATGTACCTTTTCAAACACTTTGTCTATATTTAAACTACTTTTATTCAAGTATAATTAGTCTAGGGGAGTTCAAAGAACATTTGATAGGTCGGGGATTAAATCAAAGATAAAAATTTTGGACTTAACATGAAGAAAAACTAAATTTAGCTAGAGAATAGGATAACACTGTGTTTTATTGATCATCAGATATGATCACAATTGTGAACAATGATGAAAACCACGTGAAGGATACAATTAAATGTGTCAATGATAATGAATATTGTACTAAATAAATGATAATGGCATTTTAAGATGAATTTAATGACTTTCAAAGATTATTTAATAAGTTCATCATTTTTTAAAAGATTCAATTTCATACTTGTTGTACTAAATATAAAGAATTATTAGCAATACTAGAGCTATAAAATTTAAAAATGACAATAGATGGAGTGATGCAATCTTTATTGAACTAATTTTTCTTTTGAATGATTTTATCCCAATCTCTACTATTAGCTACCAGTTCTCGAGGTCTTAGCTCTCGCATTCTCACTACCTGCACCCAGAATCATCAAATTCTTGGCCAAAACTCTCCCTAATTTCAAGGATCATTCAATAACTCCATCTTAAGTAGAAATTAAAAGATATATCACTCCATTCATGATATATTATCACATGTTCTACCAAAGCACCATGCTTGAAAATTGGGTTGTGAACCATATCTGTGGATTATCATGAATTTTTTTTAATCTGAAATGAATAACCTTTCATGATCATGCTACATTATTGTAGCTAGGATAGCATGTGGATGATCACAGCTCACAAGGTGTCTAGTTAAAACTTCTCCCTAAAGAGTCACATGAACACTATCAATGAGAGGGTTTTCTCATCAAGTGTATGAGTCACTAGACTCCAAAATCAATATACAGAGCCCTAGATAATATTCTTCACTAGGACTATTATCTTTTATGAAAGTGTTTTTATGAGTAAAAAAACTCAAGTGACTTCCTCCAGCAAGTCCTCACATGTCTAGAGGTCTTGTTCACCCCAAAACCTAGGAATTCACTACCATTGAAACTCATGAAGTGCACTAAGCCTGTGTAAATACTAAGTCTATACTACTGGTTAAACCTTCTGCGCAACGGATGGTGGAAAAACCTGAATACTAATTAGAGGAAGAACCTAATGTATAATAACCTATACTAAAGCCTCATCAGTTTAAGGATCATCATCACTATTCCACTGTAAATCATGGATGGATGTCTTCAGTGAAAAATCCTTAAATAATATCAAGATGTACCATAGTCAAGGAGTATATTTTTGGAGATGAATCAAGAAAGATATGGAAACCACAGTTGATTCTTATATGACGAATGTCACAATAGTTTCCCTAAATACAGTTCCGACATGTATCAAGTCAATAGGTAGGTAATCAAAGTTGTGGTGAAGGGATATGCCTACTTCCACACCAAAAGTGGAGTCCTTGGCCTAAAATCAAAAATTAAAGCGCTTAAAATTATTTTAATAAATCACAAAATCAATCATTTTAGAAAGAAAATATCTAAACTACTGTCCTACGATGGAACAATACTATAATACCACTCTTATCACGATCCAACCCAAAATGGGTCTCAAGCTGCAACTACCCCAAGCCCACCTCTATAGGATAGGGTGTGGCGATAAGTATCGAAGGCATTACTAACTTGGGGAGGAAGTTTCCTATAAACCTACACACACACACATTGCCAAAATAATGAAAAAGTGCAGAGCGAAATAAGAAAAGTTTAAACACTACTATATAGTAAACCTAACAAGCATGAACCTCTAAAAACATAAATTAAGGTATTTTAAACTAACTGTAATGGGGGGAAATACATTCCCAACCAGAAATATATCCCAAAAATACAAAATTAGAAATGAGTAAACAATTTTGAGATCCCAACTCATATATCCCAATCTATGACCACCATACGCATTCCAGGCACCCATTATCTCTAATCTCATCTAAATTCATTGTCGACCTATCTGTCATCTTCAAAATATACAACATATGTGGGTGAAGCCCATGTAGGGGTGAGTATATGCATTCCTAGTAGAACCCCCCAATAGGGTGAAGGAGGAGTAGTAAGAGATACAATAGAAGATGAAAGTAGTGGATAGAACAAGGTACAGTGAAAGAGTATAGCTTAACCCAACAAGGGAGTGAAAGTAGGCTCATCCAATAACAAGGGGCTAAACACAGTGAGTAGATGAACTACCCATTGAGTCCTTTCCACCAATAGTAGGTGAGTAGACTCATCCAACCATGAGAATCTAAACACGAAAATCACATGGCATACCCCACATGTATTCACCTCTCTTGGAATGAGTGTGTCCAAATCCAAGGAGTGTATATAGAAAAAAGGATATATATATATATATATATATTTTAATTCGGATAATCCTAAATGAGAGTGTATGGGGATATCAATCTCATACATCAACCTAAGAATAAGGAAAACCAACAGTTTCAAAATTCCATTAACGATTTCAAATATCCCATGTATCACTTTTAAACACACAAGTCTAAAGAATTAAATCACCGCACCTTCATATTATCTTCTTTGGGAGGAAATGACTCTCCCGCAGAGTTTCAGGTCATGTCATAAGAACATGTCTTTCTGGTGAAGTGCTCCACATCCTCATGAATCCAAGTATATTTAAAACCACATCTCACCACTCTACCAAAAAATCTATGGGGCACAATATCTTAGTAAAGATCACATGACCTAGCACAATAAGAGGGACCTACTTTTCTAGTCACCAAGGAACTCCACTTCCCAACCCCACTGGAGGGTATCACTTGGGAATGTCATTGGGGAACTCGACTACCAATCCCTTATGGAGGGTAAAACCCAAAAACTTTATCATGGAACTCCACTGCCTATCCCTACTGGAGGGTAACACCAGTAATAAGTCATCAAGAACTCCATTTCCCAGCCCTGTGGTAGCACTTGGTAAATTTTTTTGGGGAACTCCATTGCTAATACCAGCAGAAGGGTAACACCCAGAATGTCAAGGAACTCCACTACCAATATATTCTAGAGTGTAACTCAGAAAAATCATCAAGGAACTCCACTTTCTCTCCATACTATATGGTAATTCTCAAAAATACCCCCAATGATCCTTCTTGATCATTTCTATCATAGAGCATTACCAAAAAAGGTGATGAGGTCATAAAATTTCACATAGTATCTCCAAATCTGATCCCAAGGGTACCATCACATTATTTTCATAAAAACACTTGGAATAGGCTAATCAGGAGGTAAACCCTAAGTTCAAACTAAGGAGATATGGATGCTCGAAGTTCCTAAAAAGGAACCTTGAAGAACATGGAAAGTGAGGGGACACACACAACATGTGGACCCACTCCACCAACTAGACATGTCCCTAGCTGGTAAATGGGTCCCAACCATGTGGGTGGACGATATGGTGTATCCCTAAGACATAGGATTAGGCAGTGTCTCAGTGGTTGTGTCTGTGTATTGGACCCGGTGTCTGTGTTCCTAAAGCTGTGTCCATGTGTTCAACTAGACGTCCAGTCTGACCAGGAAGAGAACACACAATGTGTGACAGAAGCTAACATGTTGTGTCATCCTTAAATTTCCTAAAACCCTAGTGCCACCATTGAGGGAGGATAGACAAAAAAAATTTATCCTAATATATGGCGTGTAGTCTGGTTTTCACCAAATTTTCAGATCTGATCTATGTGGCATGAATATATCCACATCACCGTGGATATCACCTTGAATCTATCCAAAAATCATGGGTTTGGCTGAAGAATGCAGATCTGAGTCATTTATCATCATGAATGTTCTTCAGTCATCGATGACGGTTTGGTCGATCATTCCACATGCCACTGTTCTTTCATTGATCAAGTTTTTGATCTCAAACCAATAGATAGAGAACCCTCAAACCATGATGATTCTAGATCTATGCTTTTCTCACAAAATTTTCATCGTTTCATCAATTCCGTATGAATTTGGGTGCCTGATTGAGCTTGGGTCACCGAAAAATTGTTGAATTGGGACCTCAGGGATCCAACTGTTGAAGAACGTGATGAATCGAGGGAGACAAGCAATAAAGACCAAGATTTTAAACAACGTCATCCAAGTGTTCTTAGAGGATAATAGATAATGAGGCACTAGGGCTAGATAAATAATTAGAAATTAACTTAAATTTGGTACATGGGCTTATGCTAAGGCCACAAGTGGTGAATATCCAAGAATGATAGTGGATATTCTCAATAATTTAATCCAAAGGCGTAAAAACACCAAAATATGAGTCCCACATTTGTTTTGGATTTATCGATGATAAAGAACACACTATCACAATGATCGAAAGGAACTGTTTCATTCATTACATCCTGATCTGATCCGATTAGGCATTCCATCGTGATACTCCATAGGGAGAAAGAAGAAGGGAACGTGGAAAATTCCCTGGATTATGAGCCAACCCGGGGTAGTTTGGTATGATCATACAACTATAACATTTCTAGTTAGTAAAATAAATAAATAAATTAAATTAATCAATTAATTTAATCTACTTAACATACCACCAACAAGCGATGGGTTTGAATTTCCCGTGATGACTCATTTTATGTTCCAACTAGGGTAAACACTGCATTTCGAACCCAACTATGGTATATTATTTCCAATCGTATCAATACTCTAAGAGTTATCCTATATATATTTCCCACATAGGGATTTAAAACTAGGGGATAAGTGTGGAACACCCATATGGGTCTCTACATCATTCTATATTTTAATATTAGTACGGAACTTTGAAAAAAATATATATTTAAATATTTAAAATACTTATAAGAAAAAATGGGTCTCTACATTATTCTGTATTTTAATATTTTCATCCATGAAAATAAAAAACTAAGAAAACAACTCAGGATACTGAGCCCAAACTTGTCTCTTCTACTCACAGGAACTCTCCAGCATATTTCTGTGATGCCACAACATGAAAACCAAAGGGATGGTATATCCATACAAGGTCTACATTTTCCAATCCTCGATCACCCCTAGGTTCCCTGCAAAGGTGGATCCATCCTCAATTTCCATCTCACCCAAGTCAATGACGTGCATGGGGTAATAAATTTATTTCCTCATCTATGACACATGGAAGACTTCATGCACCCACTCCAGCTATAGGTGTAGGGAAATATTTTAAACAACCTCTCTAACCCTCTACATGATCTCGAATGGTTCGATGAACCATGAAGATAGATTTCCTCCCTTTCCTAACCTCCACAATCCTTATCAAGGGGAGACTTATATGAATACACGTTCTCCCGGATGAAACTCCAAAGGCCTATGGTAGCGATCTACATATGATTTATGTTTGCTTTGGGCCATCCACATCCTCTCATGGATGACCTGAACACTCTTTATTGTCTCCTGCACCAACTTTGATCCCACAATAAATGAATTGTCAATCTTTTTCTAGAAAAAGGTTGACCTGTAGGATCTCTCGTACAAGGCCTAAAAAGGTTTCATGTCAATGGTAGAGTGGTATATATTATTTTATGAAAACTCTATTAAGGGACAGTAATCCTATCAGCTCCAGCCGAAGTCCGACACGGAAACACTCAGAATATCCTCTAACACATGAATAGTGTGCTTGTTCTGCCCATCAGTCTGGGGGGAAATGTTATACTCATCCAAAATTGGTTCCCAAATTCCTCCCGCAGAACTCTCCATAATTTTAACATAAATTTTGAATCACGATTGCAGACAATCGGCAAGGGATCCCTATGAAGGTGAATGATTTCCCATACATATAGTTGTCCAAAACTATCCATTGAACTATGCTCCCTAATGGTAAAGAAGTTAATAAACATCATGATTCGGTCAAATATCACCCATATGGTGTCATGGAACTTCACTATATGTGGAATACCTATGAATAAGTCCATGTATATTACATCCAACTTCCACTCTGAGATCTCGATGGACTGCAAAAATCCTACCAGAACATGGTGCTCATCCTTCACCTACTGACAGGTGAGGTAATAAGAGATGAACTCTCCTACACTTCATCTCATGTCGGACCACCAAAACCTCCACTGAAGATACCGATACATATTTCCCACACAGGGATTTATAATACGAAATGAAGATACCAGTACATGTTTCCCAAACATGGATTTACAACTAGGGGATAAGTGTGGAACACCCATATCACCTTATCCTGTAATGTGACTAGGGACACTGTTCACCCTTAGAATAATATATCATGATTTCCTCCAAAAGAACCATCTATTCCATCTTTTATGGATGTCTAATCACGTAAGACCTCGTATTCAATGTCTCCCAACTGATAATCTCTTATATAATCTGGAAGAGAAGGAGTCCACACCATCGACTGAAGAAAGGTTGTACCCACCTGCTCTACCAAGGTCAGATGTAGGGAAGCTAATGGCTATGAATCTTCCTACACTAAGTGAGGCAAGGTCTTCTTGATGAGGGAATCTACTACAAAATTTCCATTCCCAATATTGTATACCCTCTAAATTGTCATAGTCCTATAAAAACTCCAACCATCATTGCTATCTCGGGTTTTAGTCTCTCTAAGTGAAGACGTACCAGAGACTCGTGTAGTCCGAGTAAACCATAATGTGCTGTCCAAAAAGATAGTGCCTCCTTATCCTAGGGGTGAATACTTCTGCTTCCAACTCTAGGTTGTGAATTGAATATTTTTTCTTATGGGGTCTTGACTGCCTTGACCTGTATGAGATTACTTTCTAACATTGCATCAACAGGAAATTGAACCATACTTCTGAGGCATCATAATAAAATATGAAATCAACACCTTCCTTTAGTAGTCCCAACAATGGAGTGCTCGTCAGCATTTTCCTCAACTCCTCAAAGGACCTTTGGCACTACTCAAGCCAGGTAAATGACTTTTCATTCCATGTTAGGGATATCAAATTAGATTCATACTTGGAGAAGTCTACCAAAAATATCTTATAATACCACACCAAGCCAAGAAAGATCCACACTTATAACATGTTATTGTCTGGTTCCCAAGAAATAACTACGTTTATCTTCACTAGATCCATGGATAAAACATGCTTAGAAATGAAATGCCCCAAAAATTGAAGCTCATGTATCCAGAACTAGAACATTGAGAGATTTCTATAAAACTGGTGCTTTAGAAGAAAATGAAGAACCATCCTTTTGTGCTCTTCGTGATCCTCCTATGATGAAGAGTAAATGAGTATATCATTGATAAAGATTGAAACAAAATGGTCCATTTATGGATCAAAATCTTATTTTTTAAATGCCATGAACATGTTGGGGTCATTCGTCACACCAAAGGGAATCACTATGAACTCATAGTGTCTATATAAACTTCATATAGAAAACATTCAAATATCATCATTACGGACCCTCAACTGGTAGTCACCAAACCCGTGATCAATCTTTGAGAACCATATCAGACCTCACAACTGGTTAAAGAGGTCATCAATCCTTGGCCATGGGAATTTTTTCCATATCATGTCATGGTTTATGAAACTATAATCCTAGAAAATCCATAAGCTCCCATCCAAAATTTTCAAGAACAATAGTAGAGCTACCCAGGGGGACACAATGGGTCTGATGAGACCATTCTCATAAAGGTCCTCCGAATGCAACCATAGATCCTAAAGCTCAATAGGTTACATATGATATGCCGATAAAGATATCAGGCCTATCCTTAAATTCAATTCAATGAAGAATATCATCTCTCGCATTGGAGGTAGTCCGTGAACTTCCTCAGAGAAGACATCCATATAATACTCCACAACTAAAGA
Organism: Viscum album; assembly: GCA_963277665.1. Lineage (NCBI taxonomy): Eukaryota > Viridiplantae > Streptophyta > Magnoliopsida > Santalales > Viscaceae > Viscum > Viscum album. The sequence goes on along the minus strand of OY728159.1, from coordinate 1,622,817,795 downwards.
AACCCAGATGACTAAAGAGCCTACTAAACAAAAGGAAAAAATTATATCTGATGGGTGATGGGTTAAAACATCATGTTCATGACATCCACATGTCCTACCATGAGATCTCTCCCACCAGAAATAGTGAATCTCATCCCATTAATGCGTAAGCATCTAACCTATCTATGGTGAAATTCAATCTGGGATCAGACCATGGAAATCCAATCTATACCCATGATGATGTCATAAGGTTCCATAGTGATGACCAAAAGTCTCCACATGAACCTCTATGCACCAAAATATAGCTTAAACTGCTGACGGATGAATGATAAAGAAGAATTATTCCCTATAGGTACCTCAAGATTAAGATATTGTGCTAGTATCACAATTGGGAGCTCTAGATCTCACACTAAGAGACAAGATATAAAATAATGTCTGGAACCTATGTCTATTAATACTATGGAAGTAGTAGAATAAACAGATATATTACCTTGAATCATTTCGTGTGATTCATGATCACAGACTTGCAAAGAATACAATTATTCATGGACCTGACTTCCAACTCCCCGAGCCTGAAGTTAGCTTCCTAATGGTGGCAGTAAAAGGATCTCATACTGGTGTCAACCACCCATAGCTCCTCATACTTCTATACTATATCCACCTCCCTGGGGACCACCCTATCTATGCCCGAGAGATCCCTGAGCACATTGGTTCATCTTCCATGGTGGTTTATCATATATCTTTCAGGATTTCTCTACATGACTAGTTTGGTAGTCACATTCCATGTTAACTCTCCCATCACAAGCAAAGAACTAACAATACTCGGGATACTCTAGTTTTTTGTGTTACCTCAGCCCCACAAGATTATATGTATGAGCCTGATCATAGAAGGATCTCCTGCTATGAGATCCCATCGAATTACACCTATTATAAGGTATATACAACTTAGCTCTAGGAAACCCAATGTCAGATCCAACTTTATGGAATCCCTTGGATAGAAATATTTATTTCACCATTTCCCTCTTCAGTACCTTGACATAAGTGGGGATGCACAAGGGCATGACATTGGATCAGATCTCTCTATGGATCCCCTAATCAAACTTCTCTGTTCAAAAGTATCCATCCTAGATCATATAAAGGGAGTAATGTGTATGGTATGTGGACCTCACTGCATACTCAGACACCACCACCCCCTGGTAAATATCCAGAAGCTCCTGGATCCAGACTAAACATAAGGTGGGGTAGCAATCCTCGTGGAACAGTCGCTAAAATTCATCCCATGAGGGTGTTGACTAATTGTTAATCTGCGTAACTAAGCTCCTCCAATTCCCAAATGCTCCATGTAAAAGGTTTGATACAAGGGAATCCACCTGATCTGTTAATGTCTAGATGATCCTGAAGACACAAATCACCAACTCTAGTCGATCCTCTAATGCCTAAGGATTTGGATCATCACGGAACCTAAATGGTCTCTAATGCTGGAACTTGCAAAGTGTGCTTAGCTTGTACACATCGTCAACCTACTCTAATAGGATTATTTTCTTCTCAACAAGTGTAGGAACTACTACCTTTACACCTGGAGGAAGGGGGTTGTAGGATGGACCCTGAACTGAGGCCTCATCACTTATAGGGTCATCTTCACGAACCAGAGTCAGTATCCTGGCTGACTGTAGTCACGAAGGTATCCTGAAATTTTTCAAGGAGTACCATAGTGAGATGAGCATATATATATATATCAACAAAAATAGAGAGATGACTCCTGAATTAAATTCAATGACTCAATCATATATGATGCATGTACCTTTGATTCCCCCAATAAATGTCTCTACATGACATGTCGAAGAGGAGGAAATCAAGATCATAGTGAATGGATATGTTGGCTTCCCGTACCATCACTCGAATCCATGGCCTGAGATCCACACTTAGAATACTTTAAAACCATTTTCCTAATCCGAACCAAATCCTCTTAAGGGTATACATTTGAACAATGTTCCAATGAATGAACTTGATTTGATACAAATATGTCATGACCCGACCCAAGATGGAGCTCGAGCCGCAACTACCCCAAGACCAACTCTATAAGCCAAGGGTTGGTGACAAGAGATGAATTCATAAACTACTTGGAGAGCGTTTTTCCTAAGAACCTACACACACACAATCAACTCTATTAAAAGTGGAGAGGGAAAGATGAAAAGATGCAAAACTTCTATAATGTAAACCAAACATGCATGAAACTATAGAAAAAAAAGGTATGGAAGTGTAAATTGAAATTAAAGTGTAAAAATACATGACCAAACAGAAATATTTCCCAACCTAGCAAAACAATAATAGAATAAATAGGTTAGATATCCTAGCTCCAATATCCCAAGCTAGGACCACCGAATGTGGTCCAAGCACCCAATATATCTAAGATTCTATGAATTCATGGTTAACATGTCCATCATCTATAAAAGACACGACCCATGTGGGTGAAGACCATGCATGGGTGAGTATGTACATACCCAGTATAATTCCTCGAAGTGGTGAAGGGGAAGTAGTAATAGATACAATAAAAGAGGAAACAATTGGATAAAAGAAGGTTTAATGAAATATTATATCTCAACCCATGAAGAGAGTGAAAATAAGATTTTCCAACTAGAGCGTTCTAAACACTGGGAGTATATGAACTACCCATTGAGCCTTCACCACCTATAGTAGAAGAGTACACTCATCCAACCATGAGAATCTATTCATTGAAAGCATGTGGATACTCTATGCATTTTTGCCTCTCCTGGAAGGGGGGTTTTCCAAATCCAGGGAGTGGATATAGAAATATATATATATATATATATATATATATATATATATGCTCTATTAAAGAACCCTAAATGAGAGAGTAAGGGGATTTCAATATCATAAGCTCAGTCCAAGAAGAAGAGTATCCAATAGTTCCAAAATTCCATTAACGATGTCCAACATCCCAAGAATCTACCCTATATACAAAAGTATAAAGCACTCAATCACCACACCTTAATACTATCTTCTTTGGGAAGCACTGAATCGCCTAGATGGTTTTGGGTTGCGTCACAAGAATCCATCCCAGTGGGGAAAGAATTCTTCTTCATCATGAATCAAAGGCTACATAAAACCATGTCTCATCATTGTGCCACATATTTGAGGGGCCACAATATTTTAGTAAGGATATCATGTCTAGGTATGACTGGAGGGTCCTACATTTATAGTCACTGAAGAACTCCACTACATAGGCCAGTTGGAGAGTAATTCTTAGGAATTTCACCAAGGCAATCCACAGCCTAGTCCTACTGGATGATAATACCTGGTAAAATTCCCCGGGGAACTCCACTACCAAGCTCCTCTGGAGGGTAACGCCTGATATAAGTCATTAGGGAACTCCACTACCCAGCCCAGATGGAGGGTAACTCCTGGAACAATGAAGAACTCCACTACTCATCCCTGCTGGAGGGTTACTTAGAAAGATCATCAAGGAACTCTGCTACCCATCCCTACTAGAGGGTAATGCCCAGAAATGTCTCTGGTGATCCTGTCTGATCACTATTGTCATCGAGTTTTTCCTAAGAAGGTTTCATGCTCTTAACATTTCACAATGTATAATCAAATTTTCAACTGATGGAACCATTGTGTTCTACATGAAAAAAAATCTTGGATAGAATACCCATGGGCCAAAATTTCAGTTCAAACAAAGGAGATAGGAACGGATGAAGTTCCAAAAAAGGAACATATGATAACACGCCATGTGAGGGGTCCCACATACTGTTCCACCACCTAGTCGTGTCCCTAAATGGTACACAGGTCCCAACCATGTAGGGTTACATGCCATGTAGGTGGACTACAAGGCATGTCCCTCCGACATGGGATCAACCTATGTCTCATTGGTCATGTATATGTACCGGACCCCGTGTTTGTGTAAGAGACACCATGTATGTGTGGTCATCCACATTACATGTCCAACTGGGAAGAGGATACACTCTTTATGAGGGAATCATACACACTATGTCATCCTCAAATTCCTTGAAACCCTATCACCACCACTGAGGAAGGCTAAATGTTGTGTTGTTCATCCGAATACACGACGTGTAGTCAGGTTTTCATTAGATTTTCAGATCTGATCCATGTGACTCAAAATTTTCCACGCCACCTTGGATATTACCTTGAATATATCTAAAATCATTGATGTAACCAAATAACATGGATCTTAGTCATTGCTTTCAGTGAATTAGCTTCGCTCATTAATGAGGGTTTGGCCTATCTTTCCACACACCACTACTCATTCATCGATCAATTTCTTGATCTCAAACTAATAGATTAAGAGTCCTTGAATAGTGATGATTCCAGATATATTCTTTGCTCAAAAAATTTCCATCGTTCCATCGATCAGTCATGAATCTGGGTTCCCTATTGAGCTTGGGTCACCTGAAAATTGTCGAACCAGGACCTTGTGGATCCAATCGATGAAGAATGCAATTAATTGAGGGAGGTAAGCAATAAAGACCATGGTTTAAAACATCTTTGACCTAATGTTCCTGGTTGACGATCAAGAACATGGAACTGGGGTTTGATAAACAATAGATAAATAACTTAAATATGGTATATTGGCTAATGCTAAGGCCACAAGTGACGCATATCCAAGAATGATAGCAGACTTGCTCAATCATTTAATCCAAAGGTGTAAAAATATGAAAATACAAGTCCAACCTCTATTTTTGATAGATCACTGATAAAGAACGTTCTCATACAATGATTGGAAGGAGCTACTGTGTTCACTGCATCCTGATCTGGTCCGATTTGGTGTTCCATCATGATCCACCATTGGGAGAAGGAATGAGGTCTTTTGGAAAGTTTTACATGGTGATACATTTGTAGATTTTTGAGTTAGGTCCTATTAATTAATTAATTTATTAACCAATTAATTTAATATACTTAATAGTTATCCCCACGAATGCCTCAGGTGTAATCTCTATAGGAGAATCTGTCAACGAATTTGAATTTTCCTTCAATGAAAGCGCCCCATCCACTACTTTCTACACAACTATCCATTTCGGTGGGTTGGGATCTTTTAGAAACCTCCAAACCCTGAGACTTCCCCCTTTATTTGATGTCGGATGTAGAGATAATGCCAGTGCTTTAGAACTGTCATGTATTGGGGTCCCCTATGCCTCTACCAGGTAGGACCATTATTGAGGTTATTCTCACCTCGACTTCACACTTATATGGTCATTGTTGTATATTCGGTCAAGATTTATCATCTGGCAGAAAGCACATGCATCATCTACTGCCTCGTCGATAAGAGAATAATGAGGTTAGGGTTTCATTGGCCCCACCATCTGGTCATGAGCCAACCTTCCTGGATCAGGTGCCTATGCCACCAGGTGCACCCCCTCAGTCCTCAGCCTCTCATATTCCCCCATCGCTGTCTTGGCCAGGTCCCCCCTCCCCTCATAAATCCCTATCACCTCACCCCATGATGAGCATAGGACTTTCCTCCCCTTCAAAATCCATTTTTCCTTACCTTTCCCACCCACTTCCCATCCCTCTTTCCTCTTTATACTCCCCCTCCCCCTTGTCCCTGTCACCCACATGCCCATATGTAAAGATATTATCAAGAATTCCTCCTCCCTAAAGGTATCAGGCATGCATCAAAATCTCCAAATTCAGTTTATTAAAAAATTTCATTAATGAATTACATGAACTGGTCGACGTCAGTGAATCACTACCTAATTACTTCCTCAAGATCATACGTGAAAGATATTAATCACAAAATTAAAGCAGTAAAATACCTGGTATAGATCCAATGTTGCACATGACCTATACTCTTTGTTGGTGATCACTGCATGCAAAATCCAAATCAGAATTCTTGTAGATCATCCACACGTGCTTCTAAAATATATGGTAGTGCCGATCATTGAATTTCATGTTCTTGTACGAAGATCCGACGACTCCCTCTATACTCCGATGATCACCACATAACCTTGCTTGCGATGCCTAAAAGAGATATCTCGATTATAACTCCTTGGATCAAGAGAATATATCTCTAGAATGTAGGAGTGATAATTATAGAGAGAGAGTCCATGAATAGTCCATGGTGGGAGGCCCTCCTCTTCTATATATAGTGTGTAAATAAAATACCTGGAATTGTCTCTCTGTCCCCCGAATACTTAACACACTATAAATGACATGTTATGAATAATGAATTGAGTCATAAATACTATTATAATTTTTTGGTAATATATTAAATATATTACATTAGAATAAATGTGTCATTATCTTGACTCATCATTCCAAAAAATATTATTTACACCTTGAATATTTTAATATTTGTTCAAATTAATATTTTCATGTATTTACCTTAAAATTATAAATACATTAAACAAATAAATCCAATGCTCATTATTCATAAGTTGAATAATATGAATTTATTTATTACTTTGGTGATCATTTATACTTGTAAAAATCCTGAACCCCAGTGGTGGGCCCACTATGTCCAAAACTCATATTCAACTGATTAGGGAAGATTCTTAAATATTCTATTATGTGTGACCCTCTAGGACCTTATCTCAGTATCACTTAATACTATTTATAGAAAAAAGTGGGATGTAGAAACCCCTCATGGCCCCTTAATAGATAATAATTGTCATAGTAGCAACAACCAACATACGAACACATACTGTGTAATATAATATCTTCGTATTCAATATCTCATAAAGAAGAATGAATAAGCAGGTCATCATCCTTTAATTTTTTTATTATTTTTTGATCTAACTGGATGGATTTACCTTGGACCACCATGGTCATGGATTTATCAAGGTATTAACATCCTGATCAACATGGCCCCAGATATATAACTTCCTTATCCTAAAAGTGAGAAATTATTTTTTGGTCATTCAACCAATGTCATGCCACCAATGAAAAACCCAACATAAACTACATCACCACAATTTCATATCATTGTTTGTTTCTTGAATTAATGTACGAGATCAAATGACACACATTGTAAATGATCTCAAGTTAGGATACCATTACACATGATCATAAATACGAGTATTCAATGACACTGTAAACATGCAATGTTTTTATTGGAGGGTCTTTCCTCATGATCTCGCTACAAGAGATCACAAAGTGAAAAATTCATGAGAATAGGTTTCTATGCTTATGAGGCACCAACACCTGATAATCAAACATCTACTGTATTTAGTCAGTAATATGTAACATGACCATATAACATAATTAATATTAATGTATTGGTATCTTGAGGTTCACAATATAGCCTAATATTTTCTATAACCTTTCGATATGACAATTAATCTATGGAAATTACCATTAAATAGGGGATGCTTAAAATTATAAACTATAATGGCAAGAATACATCATGTACACCTAACTGTATACACGATATGGTAATCAAAAGTACTAAATAGTTTGGTCTAGAGCACCCACTATTTCAATGCTCCCACATTCACAAAGGCCAGCCTTCTAACCAACCTTTTTAACTCTCATATGATTAAATTCATGGTTCTACTGAGTCACTACTTTAGATTCTAGGCCTGCAATGGTTCCCCTGTGTGTCAATTCTTCTATAGAAACTTCATTTTCTTGAGTAAAACTTCTCAATAGATGGTAACCCCAAGAATATACCTTTTTTCCACTGTCATAACTTGACATCATTTCTAGTAATAATGTCATAATTTATATTATGATAATATTTTCTTAGTAGGTTTGATTCTATGAACTGAAACAAATCTTTTCACATAAATGCTTTTTAGCTGCCTTAGAAGCTACAACGTACTCGGTATTTGTAGGTATGGAAACCATAGGATTATATGAGCTTGTATCACTCATAATATTATTCTAACTATGATACTATATCACATATATATGAGGAATTGTTGTTTGTTTCCCCTCAAAACTAGTATCTTCTCTTCTATATTTCCCAGGTACATATCTTTTGTACTTCTGAAGTACAAATTGAAAGTTTTGACTGCTTCCCTTATAGTGCTCCTGGATATAACTGATCAGTTATTGTACATATTATAGCATACATGATTAATCTATTTCATAATATTATGGATTTTAACTGATCACATTAATCTCTTCCCATGTCTCATACATGTGAACCTAGAGAGATAATTCCATGTGACACTGAAAACAATTAATCTATTGAATAGTTACAACATTTATTTTTCAAAACTATGTCACTATGTATATGAATGACCAAGTCCAAGAAACCTTTAGATCTACCTAAGTAGATCTTGTTACCTAGAACTCAGGTTGCTACTTTAAGTCAATCACTGGAGAAGTACTTTCATTCATTCTGGTCTTAACGACCAATTAGTTTTCCATATGTTATTGAACAAATTTCTCTTGGAAATCATTGGTTCTCCCACTAACATCTAGTAGACACATGGAAAAAATTTATAACAAATGAATAGTTTATGATCCTATTTCTTACTACAATCCTAAACATGATATCACTAACTTTCAACATTTATTGACATTTGGTAACATGATCGTCCTCTTCTAGTTGCATTGTATAGACACCTTCCATGATTGATGGTCATGACATCCAATTCCAAATAATATGATCATAGAAATTAGCTATGATAAGTAAAATTCTAATGGATTTAAGCATACCGAATTGGTATTACCAATCTATCTTTATTGGTACTACACTTGTACCATCCATGTATCAACTTATTTTAATACCCATCATAGTATTTAAAATAATAAGCCACTTTTATACATTGACACAGGGAAACAATTTAAATAATTTTAACTAAAAAATTTCTATCTTAATAATTTTTGTAATCTCCTAAACAACCATTAGGATAATTACAATATATGAATAATGTTTTTGTTCCTGATGCAAGTTTGTTTATTTCCTAAAAACACTTTGTATCCAAACACATTTCCGTATGAAATAATGGAATTTCATCATACTATGATTCATAGTATATCTATTTTTCATTTTATTAGACATATAGTTAGGGGAAATCGTATTTATCTGTTAATCATTTCATGAAATATAATGGAAGTTTCTACAAGTTTCAACATTAATAATCCTTACATCATAACTCTGATTTATAAAAAAGTGCTTCTCAGAATTACTCCACGTTAATTTTTTTTTATCAAGGTTGAAAAGTAAGACTTCATCATCGATCCTCCTCATTAACATGAATGTCGTGATGTAGATAAGTTCATGTGTGTTTAGGAATTTCTCCATGTCATATTATAATGATTGTTGAATGCTTGGTCAAGATATTCTTCAGCATGATGATCTGAAGCAACTCATATCTTTTGACCATTTGCTTAATTCAATTTACAATTCTTTAATTACTTAAAGGAATATAATGAAGTAAATATATACCTCTAGCTTTTTCTTGGAATAGTTCATGGTCTCTTGTTGAACTAATTAAGAAAGCTTTATGGAATACCATTATTTATAAATATTTCTTTGTCCAAACTAAAAATGATGATAATACCAATGGTGTTTAGCTTTATGGATCCAAACTACCATACTAGGTATAAAATTTATGTCCATTTTTAGTTTTACTTGACAAAGAATTATCATTCTACAACTCGATATAAGTCTTACATTTTATATTCATCACATATTTTCCATGATTCATGTATCACCTGAACTATTACTTGAGTATCGAATACCACAAAGAACATTAATTTCAACACCACGAATAATGTATCCTTGTGTCCAAAAGGTCACGTGAGATGTGTAGGACCCCGAGAAACCCTGAGAGGGGATGGGTGAATCAGGGTGTTAACTTTTTCTTTTAAAAACAATGATCTGGTTCCCACGTTGGTAGGAACTAGCTAAACTTGTATGATGGATATGATCAGTAATGAGACATTCACATGAAAAGAGGTGACACAAAAAATTTTACATGGTTCACCACTAAGGACTACATCCAAGAAGCATATGCCAACAAGTTTCCGGTCCTACCAAATTCCACTAATCTTCAATAGCGGTGGATTACAAAGGTTTTGGAACATTCACTCTGTCCCAGGCTCACTGCCTTTACAAAAGTTCAGGGATAGCTCACTGCGTCCCTCATGTCACTCCCATTGACTCCCCCTAGATCACTTCCTTTGGTGAAGTCCCACTCAGTTTATAGACGTGAAGGTCACTTCAAATGATATTCATGAAGTTATTTGTCTCCTGTTCATCATGAAACTCTGCTTGCAGCAAAGACTGGTAATGATGCCCTTGAACGCACTAAACCACTGAACCGGATAATCAGAAAGTGCAAACAGGATACATAGATGATTTTACATAGCAACAACCCTTTTAACGCAAGTTCAAACTATTCACCAAAGGTATTGAAAAATCTTCCAACTTTCGTGCAGCTACAAAAAGACCGACGGGCTTCAGCAATACCTAGCACGCTTCCCGAAGCCCGGCGCGCAAGTCTCAAGATGGCGCACAAGTCTCGGTGTGCAAGTCAAAACTAGCATGCAAATGTCACCAAACCACCTGCGCGACTCTTCATTCCCCAACTCCAAACCTTTGTGACCCAATCCCTTTCTCGTCCAAAACAACCTGGACGTGCAATAAACAACTGTCGCGCAACTTATACTTGCGCGACCTACACACCCCTTGCACAACCTACACACCTGCGTGACGGGAGCTCTGATTTTCTCTAAGTATTGATCTCATGTATAATGAGGAGGGTTTGACCTATATTTATCGGCATTTTGACACCCTGCACGACGGCGTGCAAGTCTCCCCTCGACACGCATGTTTTGGCACGCAACTCCAACTGCCCAAGCTTCTGTTGTGCTACTAACTTGCATGACCAAACCAATACATGCACGACCCTCTTTCCTTTTCCATATTTTGAATTTCTGATCTTGAAAAGCAACAGGCACACAAGTTCCCAAGTCTCCAAGTAATCAGCATGCACGTCCCTTTTGCTGCGCTCGTCACTTGCATGACCAAACCCAAAACCTGCACGGACCTTATCCTTTTGCCATATTATCATGTTCTAATATTGAAAAAAATATGGAACACAAGTTTACTCTCTTTCAAGTCAACGAAACACAAGTCCCTTTTCCAAAACCACTTTTCTTCATTTGTCATTTTTCATGCCCAAAAATTTGGAAAGCACTGGAAAACAGCGACACATTGTATCTGCTCTTTCTGTACTGCCTCCAGATCATCCATTACTTTGTTGAAGTTCTTGAATCAAACATGGATCCTTAACCACAACCCTTGATCTCAACATACCACCATGAAATCCCTTTTGTCAACAAATTTGTGTTTCATTGTTTTCTTTGTCAACAAGCACAATCACCTCAAAAAAACTTCTTTTATGTGATTTTACTTTTTCAGCAACACATCTTATTTCATCAAAAACTCAACTATTGTGATATTTATCCTTTATAGATCAGCTTTAGCATCATCATATTTTGATACAATGTGATGTGCATGGCCATCTCATAATTCCAATCCCTTGCACTTTGTCTTCTTCTTCAACCGTCATTCTATACTTCATGAAAGTCATACGATTCTATTCTTCATGAATTATCTTGCATGGTTCTAATGAAATCGTGAAGAATTGCATGGTATTCATCAAATCCCCATTCTTCTTTATTCATCTTAAGATGGATTATACCTCACCATTAAACACTATTGTAAACAATGTGTCACCTTCAACACATGTTCTCTGAACTTATGCTCAGTACAACAATCATCTGAATTTCCATTCCTCCATTCCATTTCATTAGAGTACTTCTTGATCTCCATTATTTTGATCTTCATTGAAAACTATTTACAACAAATACAACCATATACACAAAGTGGTCCCAACAATCTCCCCCTTTGTATTTTGTTTTCAATACATTACATATCTTCTTAAATGAATTCGTCAATGTCAAAATGAGAATCTTCTCTTCATTCAATATTTTCTTTTCAAACATTCATTTCACTTTCTCTCCCCCTTATTGACAAGAAATACAAAGCTCATGGTAGAAAGCGTATCAATATATACTTAATCCATGTTTCAATAAACATTTCCCTCTATGTCTACTTGAGAAATACTCGATTTAGAAAACAAGAGGATTTTATTTATACAACAAGGCTGTCCATTATTCACAAATCATGATACCACATGAGATGAGAACAAATGTACTTTGACTTCAACAGTTTTCCACTTTCATTTCAGGTTAAAGAAAGAAAATGTGATAGGGAATAATCAAATAGAAACTCTTGCACTCACTTTAGCAAATAGATCAAAAACATTCAAGTGTAATTGGTAGGATAAGTGGCCTTAGGCCACATCCATTCTTCTTATGTCACTGATCAATTCAGTTACTCCCCCTTTGTAGAATGATCTTCGTTTAGATAAAGTTCATACTGATTGAAACACTAATTTTGGAAGCTTCTTCATTTTTCTCCCCCTCAAGAGAAACACTCCTCATCAACTTTATCAAGAGTGATCCTTCATCATATTAATCTTTGAATATCAATTGAATAATCTTTCGAGGATAGTAACTTATTTATATTAGCTATCAAGATTTGATAGCATTCACTAATTCTTAGTTTCTCCCCCTGAGAGCATGCTTCACCTTCAATTACTTGTATTATTAGCACAAATACAATACACAAATGATTAAGGGAATAAGGTGGTTCCTCCTTGCTTCATCAGTATGAACTGCATGGTTGAGGTTCTTTTCTCAACCAAGTTCCTCTATTTACTGAAGTTTTCACGCCTACACATTTGAACATATGTTCTGATATGTGTTGATGTGGCATGGATCTCATCACATTATCTTATTCTTTGTGTGGAGAATTTCTCTGCTTAATAGCCATCATATATGATAAATTCTTAATCATCTTAAGGACTGCTTCTTGCTCTGCTATTAATGTTAGACAACCTTTGGCAATGTGAACATATCTCATACATCTCTCACACATAACATCTTTGACACATGTGTTTCTCTTAGTTTTCAATATCTCATGCACTCTGTCTTCATCATGTGAATGTTTTTATTTTCCTTTCTCACCAGCCTTGGCCTTTTCATCTTAAATTTTCCTCATTATTTTCAAATCTTCTATCCAGATGACCAATATATCATTTAGAACCATTGCAGCAAATTTTGATCGTCCACATGGGTTCATCTGAGTTTCATCCCACTTAGTTTTTATTTTGGATGAATGACCCTCCAATTTCATGGATCTAAAATCCTAGGTCTTCTCAGCTTCCCTACTTGAGAACTTCTTGGGGAAATGTGTGTTCACACTATTCTTATAATTACTTCCCAAGGTACTTTATTCATACATAGAAAGGTTTAGAGGTCTTATTTTCTAATCAACAGTGAAATAGTGTTGAGATGGCCATGTTCTTACCTTGTGACCACTACCGTTGCGTACATCACAGATGTTATCAAGAATTCCAAATTTGTTTGTTGTAAACAGATGCTTCTAGACCTACAAATATTGTTTATTCTTCTCTATATTTCTTCCCTTTGATACATTATTTCTTTGTGCTTTTTTATTAAAGGGATTGTACCAACAATCTAGTGCACAATTCCCAAATCTGTTTCAGTACCAACATTGACCCACAAATTGTTTCTTCTTTGTTTCTTTTATATGAGGTTGTCAGGCCTTCTTCCTAATGGGTTTTTCTCTATCTGGGGAACCATCTTTCAATTTTTTCTTTATATCCACCCTATAGATGGTGGTAGGTTTATTCTTCTCACCTTTCCTCATCTATACATGTTTAGAATTTTTCTTCTCGCCTGCACTAATTGTGGTAATGTATTTGGAAAAATGAGTACAAGATCAGTTGGATGGTACCTTCACTTTCTCAGTTGCTTGTGACAGATGAATGAGTGAAGTCATGATCTTCATATCACATTTTGGAGGTATTTCAGCTTTAGTATCCTCCAGTGAGCATTGAGTACAAGAAGCAACTGATTTTGTTTCATTCTTTTGTGAAGTCTCAATATGTGTCTTCTCAAGATTTGTTAGTTGGGATTCCAATTTTTGACTTTCAATATTGAGGATGATCTTCTGATCTTAAATCATGATCATCTTCTCTTCAAAAGTCTTCTTTTATCTTTAAAATTCATCTTCATGCATCTTAACTTTGTTTTGTAACAAAGAGTCAGGTTACTTGAATCTTTTGGATGTTTCTTCCAAACAAAAACTCTTGACATCAGTGCACTTCTTCAGATCAGCTTCAAGCGCATGGATCTTTTCTATTAGATTCTTATTGACTCCCTCTATTTCATTAAATACTTTAATATGTTTGGTGAGCTTTAATCATTCAATAATTTTTCCTTCCAAGCCCTTTTCCAAATTATCAGCTTCTCTTTCCAATCGATTGATCTCAGCCTGCATGCATTGAAATATTCTAAAAACAGGAGAAACTCTTTCTTCAGGAATATCATGAAGATAGATTATTAATTTTTCTTGATCACTTGGGATACAAGTGTCTTCCATTCCTGTGGTAGAATCATGAGCCACCTACTCGATACTTTCCAATCCTTATATTTCTTCATCCTTGGAAGGGAATAGAGAACCAGAAACTATTAATTTTTTTGATATGAGTGACTTCTTCAACTAATTCTTCCCTTTCTTTTCCATATTTTTAATGGTCTTACTAAAATGTAGGTTTCTGCTCAGAAATTACTGAATGTTCATCAAGACTGCACTTCATTGTTGACTTTAGGAATGAAACTAAAATCCTTTTCTGAATAGAATTACTGTGGAGTATCCAACATATGTGAAACTCCCTCTGATACCACTTGTAGGACCCCAGGATACCCTAAGATGGGAGGGGTGAATCAGGGTGTCAATTTATTCTTTTAAAAACAAGGATCGTGTTCACACATTGGTAAGAAATAGTTAAACCTGTATGATGGATATGATCAGTAATATAACATTCACATGAAAAGATGTGACAAGTTTTTTTTTACATGGTTCACCACTAATGGCTACGTCCAAGGAGCATATGCCGACAAGTTGTTGGTCGTACCAAATTCCACTAATCTTCACTACTTGTGGATTACAAAGGTTTTGGAACAGTCACTCTATTCTAGGCTCATTTCCTTTATAAAAGTTCAGGTATAGCTCACTGCATCCCTTGGGTCACTCCCGTAGACTCCCCGTAGCTCTCTGACTTTGTTGAAGTCCCACTCAGTTTATAGACGTGACGGTCTCTTCAAAAGACAGTCATGAAGTTTTTCTCCTTCTGTTCAGCATGAGACTCTGATTGCATCGAAGAACGGTAATGATGCACTTGAATACACAGAACCATGGAACCAAATAATCAGAACGTGAAAAAAGGATACATAGATGATTTCACGCCGCAACAACCCTTTTACACAAGTTCACACTTTGCACCAAAGGTATCGGGCAATCTTCCAGCTTTCATGAAGCTACAAAAAGACTGACGGGCTTCAGAAATACCTAGCACACTTCCCCAAGCCCAATGCACAAGTCTCAAGACGGCACACAAGTCTTAGTGTGCAATCCCAAACTGGCAAGCCTATTTCACCAAACCACCTTTGCAACTCTTCCTTCCCCAACTCCAAACCTACGCGACCCAATCCCTTTCTCACCCAAAAACACCTTGGACGCGCAACAAACAACTGTCACGCAACATATACGTGTGTGACCTACACACCACTTGCGATACCTACAAACATTCTTGACGGGATCTCTGATTTTCTCTAAGTGTTGAACTCATGTATAATGAGGAGGGTTCGACCTGTATTTATAGGCATTTGGACACCCTACGCAAAAGGTGTGCAAGTCTCCCCTCGGCGTGCAAGTTATGGCGCGCAACTCCAACCGCCCAAGCTTCTGCCGCGCTACTCACTTGCACGACCATAAAAATAATTTTGTGATCCTCTTTCCTTTTCCTTATTTTGAAGTTCTGATCTTGAAAAACAATAGGTGCAAAAGTTCCCAAGCCTCCAAGTAATCAGCAGGTAAGTCCCATTTGCCGCGCTAGTCACTTGCGCAACCAAACCCAAAACTAGCATGGACCTTATCCTTTTTCTATATTTTGATGTTCTAATCTTAAAAAACATATGGCATGCAAGTTTCCTCTCCTTCAAGTAAACAATGCGCAAGTCCCTTTTCCAAAAACCACTTTTCTTCATTTCTCAATTTTCAGGCCCAAAAATTTGGAAAACACTGGAAAATGGAGAGACCTTGTATCCGCTCTTTTTGTACCACCTCCAGATCATCCATTCCTTTGTTGACGTTCTTGAATAAAACATGGATCGTTAACCACAACCTTTGATCTCAACATGCCACCATGAAATCCCCTTTGTCAACAAATTTGTGTGTCATTATATGCTTGGTCAGCAAGCACAATCACCTAAAAATGCTTCTTTTCTGTAATTTTCCTTCTTCAACAACTCTTCTTCTTTCTTAACAAACTCTACAATCCTGATATATATCCTTTGATGGATCAGCTTTAGCATCATCATAATTTGATACAATGTGAAGTGCATGGCCATCTCATAATTCCAATCCCTTGCACTGTGTATTCTTCTTCAACCATCATTCTCTACATCATTCAAATAATACGATTCTATTCTTCTAGAAGTCTCTTGAATGGTTCTCATACAATCATTAAGAATTTCATGGTCTTTATCAAATCCCCATTCTTCTTTAATCATCATCAGATGGTTCATACCTCACCATTCTTCACTTTTGTAAACAATGTGTCACCTTTGACACATGTTCTCTGAACTTATGATCAGTACATCAATCATATGAATTTCAATTACTCCATTCCATTTCATTAGAGTACTTCTTGATCTCCTTCATTTTTATCTTCAATGATATCTATTGACAACAAATACAACCTTATACACAAAGTGGCCCCAACAAGATGAATGTTTTGGTTATACTTGTTTATAGTTCTACAAGAATCATTCACTGGGAAATGTAGAAGTCGTGTACTTCTCACCAGTGGCCTAGGTATCACCCTTTCTCATATACATAAATAATATAATTGACTTCTAGTAATATTTCTATAATTAATTTCTTTTTTTTATATCAATAAACATACATAATAATAATATTGTATTGAATACACAAGATGTAAAATTGAAACATTACATTGATGAATATACCTGAAGAAGAAGCATATACTTTCTTCTTTAATTCAATTAATTACATATAGTCTCCCATTTTTTTATTTAATGATATGAAAAAAATAACCACCTATTAATATGTATTGTTTCGATGTATGTTTCAAATGTGTCCTTGTCATTTCATTCCTTTGACATTTTCACATTATCTTTCAATTTTTTCACTATAAGAATTAAATATTAATATTTCTTTTACATTCTTATTTACTTGGAGATCATTGCCTAAATTAATAATGAAGCATTTAATCAATTTTTTATTGTTTTGTAACATAAAACAAAACAATGATAAAAGCGGTGAAAATGATATTAGAATAGGATGTTTTGAAAGATGATAACCCGAATTTAAATTTAGATAGATCTAGTGTAACCAATATCTATTCATACCATTTCTTTGCTTTATCCTTGTAAACCCCTCAAAGATCAGACTTCATGTTATATCATCGAGGACTGATGTAGTGACCACGAATTATAGTATACATTAATGAAAGAATAATGATATAACCATCATATTCTAAATACATTAGTCTCCCGTCGATAATTTCTTCATCACTTCCTGAGGTAGTTTAGTAGCTATACCAACTCTAACACTCTGAGTTTCCAATAGTATTGTGTGTATGTGTCTATACTATTCTTGGATACTTGTGCCAATGAGGACATTTATTTTTTCTATTATTTATCAAAGTTTGTAAAATTTTGGTATAACTTATCATTTTTCTACAAAATTAAATTTTACCATATTAGTAAATTTTATCTGGATTACCAATTTAGATATTTTGAATAATTAATTAAATCATTAAATGTCTCAAACTATTTTATCGAATTCTAGGAACCCTATGTACTAGAATCAGAATACTCTATCTCTGGAGTATTCTAATAGAAAAGACCCTTGAACCTCCCCTCATATTCATGAAGTTTTGTCTATAACACTACATAGAGCGTTCAAGGTTAGCGTTAGGCTGGAAAAACACATGAACTAGAAGTTCCTTGATCTGTTGAGTGAAGTCCCAAATTCTTGAATCATTAGTTTATCTACTCAACAATTTCTTCTAAAGTTACAACAAGATATATTTGGTTATTTATTTTTTGAAATTTTAGATAAGGAAAACCATTACTCTCAAAAGAATGCCCCGATAGTAAGAGACACCCTCAGATTTGGCATGGTGAGTATCCTGAAAATTCGTTTTTGTTCGAAGTCGAATGATTAAAGTCGATTATGACATAATATTTATTTGAGGATTTTATTATTTTTAATTCGATTAAGGAAATAATTTTCTATTTTTATTATCACGTACTATGTGATCTTACTCATAAATTATCCTATTGTAAATAGAAAATCCACCATGTCACATGTTCATTTTATCTAAGCATGCTGGTTTATTATTTTGTCTGATCATGCATAAACTACACATTCACAAAATAATAAACCATAAAATGATAAAATGAAAACCTGATCATGATTTGGTACTAATGGTAGATCAGTTGATTGAATAACATATCAACCTTGACCCTAGGGGACATACCTTGAGTCACATTTCTTAAAACTCAAGATGCAATACCTCTCTCCAATGCAATAAACTGATGTCTGGTATGATGACATAACTAAACCCAAAAACCATCACTTTTTATCTCATCATTATACAAATATACTTTCACGCGGGTGAGAGGAACTGGGGGATATAAAAATAAAACTCTAAAGTGGATGGACAAGCCTTTATGTATATAATGGCTCAGATATGATACATAGATCTCCATTTATTAATTAATTATTACAAACCAGCATGAAATAATTAAATAAATAAATAAACACAGACCAAACATGAATTGGTTGGTCCATGGCTCATGACTAGTCATATACACATTTAAATCATGTATATTAAAAATAAATACATAATTAAATTAATCTTGTATTAAAATAAACTCGAGTGAATTTAATTGAATATAAAATTCACTAATATTTGTAATTCAATATCATTTTGTTCAGTCTTGATTAATTAATTTCATTTTAAAACTAAAAATTAAATTTATTTGTTTATTTAATTAAACATCAAATTAAATTAATATTTAACCAATATAAATAATTACTTTTAAAAATAATAATAAATTAATTTAATTTTCAACCAAAATTTAATTATTTAGTTTAATTTTTTTGATTATATCAACAATTGTAAGAATCAATTTCTATTATTTGGTAGGAGGATCACCCTTTTAAAATGTGTCCTTTACTCAATTCCCATACATATTATTTCTATGCTAAAGGTGCCCAAAGAAAAACTCAAGGAAATTGAAAAGCTTTTAAACTCATTCATTTGCGATGCCCAAGAAGAGGGAAGGAGTCACTGAGCCACCTAGGATACACTCTCCAATCTGTTGGATCATGGAGGCATTAATGTGAGGGATGTGAGGGAACCCACAAACTGCATTTGGGGAAATCTATATTGGGAGGTGATTGAGGGTAGAACATTATGTAGCAGGTTTATCCATGAATATTATGGATTTCGTATTAATGAGAGGATATTTCTCCCTTCCCCCTATGGAATTACTTGTGGTGTAATCTCCCATCCCTTCAACAGTACTCTAGATGGATTATTAGAATATGTGAAATAAACATCTAGAATTTTAATTCGGTGGGAGAGTTATAGGGATTTCCTAGATGTCCCACCCCTAACTTGACCTTAAAGAAGTCCATTGATCACCCCTCCTTCATCTGGTCCATCATTACCCCCACTCAGAAACTTTTGTATGAGTGTATCGATATGGAGAATGTTCCCAATCAGTTAATCTTCATGGGATTCTTATCTCGAGGTTTCTCAACTAATTCTTATAGGAATCTACATCACTCTGATCCCATGATAAATCCTTGGTGGAGTAATCTCTGGTACAAGGCTATTCCATGTAAGTACAATTTCACTTTTCAAGGTGTGTGTAACCATTCCATCCCTACAGATATGGTGATGAAAAAGAAATGTGTTCAGATCACCTATAAATTCTCTTATTTGCTAACCTTTAAAGAAGATTACAATTTTCATTTATTCTACCATATTGACTGGGAATACCATCTGCGGGATGCATTGGGGGAATTCAATGGTGTCCGAGAAGATGTGATGTTGACTATAGATTTCTTGCAAGTGAGTTTTGGTGACCCATGTAGGGGTTTTATAGAGGAGCAGTCTTGGGAAATTATTCTTGAGGCTAGTATTTGGACTATATGGAAAGGCCACAACCAAGATCGCCATGATGGTCCAACCCCATAGGTCATTGTTTTGGTTGCGAAGTAGAAAATTATCATGGATGTCCTCATGAGTCTTCTAAAGAACTAGAATAAGGTCCCTTCTCTTCTTTTTTACCTGTCTAGAAGATTATCCCAAATAATGACCAATTTTGAGCAGTGGTGGACCTGGGTGTGATGGTATCCTTCCATGAAAGGCCTCATGTTGAACACTATGCTTCTTGAAATGAGGGAGACATGAAAGGATGGGGTGTAGTCTGGAATTATTTTTACTGAGTTATCTATGCTTTTAAAATATCTTATGGGGTGGGTGATTCCATGAAGGTGGAAGCTATGGTCATGCTCAATGGCCTCAAGTTATGTCGCTCTCCGAAGATCCCCTACCATATGTGGAAAATAACTTGTAGATCATCTGGAGCTCTATCAAAGACCCTTCTAGTACTATATGGTAGATTAATTATTTAATCTGTAGGTGAAAAACTCTAATCTCCTATGACACAGATCTTCTACACATGTAGCACAAAAGTAATTGATTTACTGATTTTTTGGCATCGAAGGCCTCCCCAGAATCCCCCCTCAAGGGAATTTATTACTGTTATATCCCTCCCAATGGGTAGCACTGATTATGTTATAGGATATTCCCTTGGGTTTCATTTCTATAGTCCTCCCCGAAGGCTTGGTCCCCTCCCTCCCTCCCTCCCTCTCCCCACCCCTTCTCTTTCCTTGTTCATATTTACTATCATTTGGAATTAAATATAATAATGGTGTTGTGATATAAAAAAAATTAATCTACTTGATGTACCACCAATGATATAAGTGTATGAATGTCCCATAAAGACTCATTTTATGTCACGCCTAGGATAAAAACTATGTTCCAGACCCAAAAGTGGTCAAATATTTATGATCTGATCAACCTTTTAGGAGTTATCCCATTTTCTTTAAGGATATTCACATGTGAAATATAAAATATTTTTAACATTTTTATAAAATTAATTCTGGGAACCCCGGGCCTTAGAATCGCATGCTGTCTCAGCACCTATCTATTGAAATATATAGAAATATTTCAATGTATTAAAAGATACAAACAGGTATCTACAACTACAGAATGAGTCAACCAATTGAGGCCTGCTTGGATATCGATAAGCTGAGTGTGAATCCCCAATACCACCTCCAATAGGCTAGGGGATGATGACCAACACTGGCACACATATCACACACTTGGGAGGCCTTAGGCTAAATTACCATTTTATGCATACATATCACCATATACCCGTAAAAAGTTGAAAGGTAAAACATAAAAAATACCACAATCCAAGTATAACATATTTCCCATAATCGAGTATGAAAAAATTACATGAAAAAATAAAGGGTCAAATACAAGCCCACCGTAACTAGAAATAAAGTCCAATGGACTCAGAAGGAGGGGAATGTTGTTAAATACAAAACCCAGTATGAATCTCAGTTTTTCTAGCTTAAACTATGCTCTTTCCAATCTTGGTTCTTCAGGTACTCTATCATATGGTCTCGCATCTACATAAGACATGACAGGTGTGGCAAGAACCCATATAGGGGTGATTATAACAATACTCATTGGGTAACCACAAAATTAATAAACATAAAGCATCAACATCAGTAAAACCATCAAAATATTATCATAATTACGAAATGATAAATAAAAAATAGAACAAAAACACACAGATATACTCATGAGAAAATCCACGTTCAGAAGAGTTGTAAACCAGATTGCATGCTGCAATTTTTTTCTCGATGATTCAATGTAACACTCATCTAAGAGACTCCACTCCATAAACAATGATGTCAATGATGATGTTTATCCAATAGGTCATGCTCATCACCCCCAATCAGAAGTACACACCTAATCTCTGAGATCTCAATACAAAGATAGGGGAGAACATCTAGGGGAACTGAGGTACACTAAAAACCCAATACAAAACCCTATAAATATCGATACTCAGATATGGGTTCACCCCAAGGGCCACTAGGGGATTCTTTGATATAAACTATATATATGATATGATATATATAAAGTGTACATTTAATTACATGAATTTGATGAATGTATTATTATGAATGTATTAAACACATTCGATAATAAATATTTTTATTTGTTATTTATTTTTCTCTCTCGAATGGTTTTATTATTAGTTACAATCCATTAATGAAGAATTAATTTGTTTGACAGCTCATTCAATAGGATTTAATGAATTATAGTAATAAATGTATGTTGATATAATAATATATCTAACACATTTTAATTTAATAAAATGCGTCATCGATTTCTCTATAAATGGATGTGATTCAACCTTTTGTAAGTAGTTTTGAGTAGGCCTCACATTTCTCTTCCTCCCACACCATTGTCTATCATCCGAGATTAGGGTGCTTGAAACCCTTTATAATTCAAGTGCCCTCATGATATTATCGTAGATCCATTGGTCAGTATACCTCCATTGGAGGTAGATTTATTATGTTTACTGCAATATGATCTTCATTGAGCATTATCCTTCATCATGAAATAATAAGACTACTCCCTTTAGTGATTTTTAGGTACACAATTTATACAGTTTATTTATGCATTGACTCTCTGGGATAGCTCTTCATATATTTGGGTTATCTTCCCTTTTACAAGGTCATGTAATGACCATGAAAAACCCAATTGTGGCATCACTAGGTAGTATTATTTGATGAATCCACACATTTATTGATTTATGAAATATAAGATTTAATAGTAAAATAAAAAATTCCACGCTTGGAAATAAAATATGAAAAGTACATATATATTACTATTATATATGAAAATAAATAAATTATTTATTTTAATTAGGATAATTAATTTTTTAATATAATTATTTTGTTTATAAGTTTCTTATAACTAATAGTAAAAATAATAATAACGTATTTTATAATACATTTTTAAATTTATATAAATGATCTTGAAATTAATTATTCAAAAATAAAAAAATCGAAGGCCTTTGGAATTTTGATGAATTTGAAATCATAAAAGGTTATTTAAAAAGTGTTTATAAATTCCAATATATATGATATTTCGATTATATAAAAAATATTTATATAATAGATATTGAATTATAAAATTTTTATAACACATGTAAAATAATATAAATTTCATTTAATATAAGACATGAAAGAGTTCATATTGATAAGAATATAAAATGTTTATATTCATGTTAATTTATAAAAATCTTTTAATTAGTATTTATTTATGAATATTTCATAATTGTCACATATTTTGGAAACCAAGTAAATACTTTATTTATTAAATTTATTTAATATTAATGTTTAGTTCCTAATTAGTTAAATCATAATTGTTTAAATTAAAATGGAATTTATTTGGATATTATTTAATCCGCATAAAAAGATGTTTTGATAATTTATATGATCATGGTTAAAATAATAATGAAGTAAATAATATGTAAATGGTTTACATAATAGAAATTTAATTATAAATAGGTTATAATTCATATAATATTATATATTTAAAATTGAAATTCCATTTTATGTTGTGATTGGGATGATCCCCTACCTAAATAGTCAATTAATGAGAAAAACATATTTAGTCAATAAGATTTCATTATGAATATTCCATTTATATTTTCTTTTAAAATCACAAACAGTTTATCTTAATGACAATTATATTTCCCTAAATATTATTTCATAAGGAAAATTTACCTTCTCTAAGAATTTTTTTATCCTTACCGATGTTTTCATTGTTCATTTTCCAATCTCTATATATATAACTAACTTTATTACTAAGTAAAAATTCTGTTTCACATATAAAACCTTGTAATCCTATAGTTCCTTGGATATAGAGTATTTTGTTTTCAAGATCCAAATTCTCTGAAATTCAGACTCATAATTCTATGATATTTAGACTCTGAATTCTCTAAAATTCAGACACGGAATTCTCTAAAATTAAGACTCTGAAATCTCTAAAATCTAGACTCTGAATTCTATGAAATTAAGACTTTGAATTCCTTAGAATTTTTACTCCTAATTCTTAATAATTTAAATACTGAATTCCTAAGAATTGAGAATTCAAATTCTTTAGAATTCGGATTCTGAATTCCTCATAATTCATACTCTGAATCCCTCAAAATTCATACTCCAAATTCCTCATTATTCGGATTCCAAATTCATTGGAATTGAAACTCCAAAATCTATAGAATTCAGATTTCAAATTCATGGTAAAACAGAATCTGAATGAACATGTCTTATAAACTATGATTGTTTATTAGAGAAGATTCCAAATTCTATTATTTCGTTTGACTCTGAAAAATAGATTTTGTTATGATTATTCATTTTACTTACACTTTTTATGAAACAATGTTGTACAATCTATTTCTAACCAACCGTTGGTTGAGTGACATGTGTACAAGTCCCTCTGAGATTTAATAAAAAATATGACCACTGCAGGAGGGAGCAGACCATTGGAAATGTGACTATAAATAGGATCTCATTTAAACAAGATCAATAATATGTGGATCGATTTAGATATTAAGTATTGTTGAAGTGATTTCTAGAGAGAGAGAGAGACTCTCATGCGTTGTTCATACTGAACACCTTGTTCAGATTGCTTCCTCAGACTATGATTGTTGCTGAGTACAATCGAGGGCTTCAAGGGTTAGGACGACAGAGGTTCCCACAACCATAATGTTCTCAAACTTCTGGGGATAGGAAGAGATAGGTTCTAACTACCTTAAAGTTATAGGGCTTTTAGGGATAGCAAGACAGATTTTGATATTCATATCGAGGGCTTACCCTAATGTGGGTAAGGCCGGCTTTCATGAAAGTATAAATCAAGGTACCATTATCCAATGTTGTTGGATACCCTACTCTTTCTGTTAAAAGATTTCATACTTGTTACTTGTTTTTTATCAAGTTTATTTCCACTATATTTTGATAAAAGAATAAAGTATAACCATCTTATAATTTCTTATAATTTTGTATAATCTGATTAATAAGATTCTATATTCTTTAAGTTAGTATACTTTCCTTATAAACTTTTATTAAGATTCATTTCCGGAACTATATTTCCAGAACCTAGAAAGTTAGTATAGTAAAATTAAAATAGGTCTTCTGAATTTACCTTGTTTGACTTTTTTAAACATAGTTTTCCTTAAGGTTAAAAAGGAAAGCTTTTAAACATAAAATCCACCCCACTCTCGTATTTAAGAATCTTCATCCTTATTATGATCTTAAAATTATTATCAGAGCTGGTCTTTAAAATTATTATATTCACATATAATTTTTCATGCTCATGTTTTCATTTTTCTACTTTTATTTATTTTCTTTCTTAAGTTTGTTTTATATTTTTATATTTTTATATTTTCTTAAAAAAAAATTCTATTAAAAATTTTTTGTGGAAAATTATTTTCATATATAGAATGATGTGAATGAATATTAGTTCCATTGACAATATAAATTCTACTGGACCACTTACATTATATGGGAATGATTATGAATACTGGTGAGATTTTTTGAAGACTTTTGTGATTAATACTAGAGTGGAAAACATTGTCAAGTTTACTGGAGACTACAAGATTACAGACAAGGAAGTCAAAACCTTTACCAATTAGGAAAAATATGAATATCAACTAAATTACAAGGTATGTAATACTTTGTTTTGTTCTATGACCAGAAATATATATAGTCAAATTTCTTCTTGTGAAGATGCTATCTGTGTCTGGAAGAAACTTGAGGTTACACATTTTGGTACATCCAAAGTTATAGAGACTAGAAGAGCTATGATTAGAGCTGAATATCATGGATTTCTATTTCTCTATAGAGAACCAGTATGAAAGGTTCAACAATGGGTTATGACTATAGTAAATAGTTTACAATCTATGGGACAGAATGATCTTGATGATGAAGCTCTTGTCGAAAAGATTACTGATATTATGCCTAATGAGTGGGAATATAAGAGAATGTCTATTGATGAGAATAGAAATGTATCTCAAATTAATCTTGATGATCTTTTTGTAACTCTTATTCAATGTGAGATATGAATGAAAAGAGATGATGATATGAATAAGAAAGAATAATTGAAATGGAATTGTGGCCTTTACTACTACTAAAGTTAGAACTCTGGAAAGGGTTACAAGATCCAATTATAATAAAGTCTATATTCGATATGAATCTAGTGAAAGTGAACATTTAGAAAATGAGATAACTAATTTTGATCTAAGGATGAACAAGATAGTTGCAAAAAAAGACTTTTCGTATAGATATAAGAAGAAAGAAATAAAAGACAAGAAATACTTGGAAGTCACTTGCTATGAATGAAAAAGAGAGGGGCATAAAAGGTCGGATTGTCATATGCTTAAGAAAAAGGATAAGAAGGAAAGTCATTCTGATAGGAATAGATAGAAGTACTAAAAGGATAAAAATAAGAATGTCTTGAAATATAATAACACCTAGAGTGCCATTTGTGGTTATTCATTAGATGAATCCTCAGAGTTTGAATCTTTTAATCAGAAAAATCCCGGTCTACTAGCCATACTACCATTTGAAAATAATTGTTTAATGTCCAAGGTACAAAATTATGAATCTATCACTAATGTATCATTGAATTCAAATTTTACTGATGAAAAATATTATGATTCTTGAGATGAATAATATTCTTATAATGATGATAACTCTTTTCCTTTTAATGAATAAGTTTCTATGTTTTCCAAAATTAATGAGAATGAAAATTCTAAACTCAATAAAAATATTGATAAGGAAAATTATATAATTTCCATTCTAACTAAATAAGTATCACATCTTTCTAAATATATTGATAAGAAAGTTTTTTATTTTGAAATTATTTAAAAAAACTTGAGGAAGTTAATTCTGAGAAGGATAAATTTTCTAGGAATCATGAAAATGCAATTTCTAAGAAAAATAATTTATTTGCTAAATCTAGTTCTAAAACTAATGTTTTTTAGGATAGAAAACATGGTTATTAAACTAAATTCAGAAATATTTTCCTTAAGGAAATGTATTTAAAATTTTACCCTAAGTAAGGAAAATTTTGACTAGATGTATTCCCAAATTCTTCATTTGAGAAATCATTCTGGATTTAGTTATACCTACTCAAAACCAGTTTTTAGAAATAACTATTTTGTTCTTCAAAGTGCTATATTTTTCACTAAATGTCAGTGTGGTGGACATTGGGTGATAAATTGTTCATTAAATATAACTTAGTCCTTATATTTTTATAAAGATTATTTTTTTAAGAAAATGTGGATACCTAAAATTTATCTTTCTGAACTTTCCGAATCCAAGAAAATTAGGATTCTAAAAGAATAAATATTTTATTTTTAAGAAAATAAAGAAATTACCGAGAGAAATACATGGTAAATAGATAGTTGTTATTTCCATAATATTACTAGTAATAAAAACGTCTTAGAAAATATTATCGAGACAAAACGAGGAAAAGTAAATTTTAGAGATAATGCTCAAGGAGAAATTGTTGGTAAAGGTAACATTGTTCTTCTCAGAAAAACATTAATTTCAAATGTTTTATGTTTAAGGGTCTTATGAAAAACCCCATTATCATAATTCAATTATGTGATGAAGGATACCTTGTGAGTTTTATGAATGATAACCGCTTATTACCCAATTCCAAGGAAACGTTTATTCTTTTCTCCCATAGGAAAGAGAATGTATACTCACTAAACATAGAAGACCTTAGGATCCAAGATCTACCATGACTTAGTGAAATGGAAGATCAATATTTGTTATGAAATAGAAGGTTAAAACGATGTAACATTAGTAACCTATGAAAACTCTTAAAGAAAAGACTTGTTAAGGGTCTACCAGAGCTTGGATTTGATTCATCAAAATTTTGTGGTCCTTGTCAAATTTTAAATCAACATAAATAATGTTTTAAATCAATTAGTGGAGTCTCAACATTTGATTTATTATAGTTAGTGCATATGGATGTTTTTGGTCCTACACAAACTGGAAGTATTGGAGGTAAATAATATGTATTTGTTTTAGTTGATAATTATACTAGATTTACATGGGTCAATTTTCTAAAAAAGAAATATGAATATTTTTTTATTTCAAAACTTTTAGATCCCTAGTTAAAAATGAGAAAAATCTTAAATTGATAAATATTTATAGTGATCATAGAAAAGAATTTCAAAATTCACATTTTGAAACTTTTTTTAGTAAAAAAGGCATTACTGATAACTTCTCACCTCTAATAACTAATCAATATAATGGTTTTCTTGAAATAAGAAACAAAATTATTCAAGAGATAACAAGAACCATGTGGAGTGAATATTCTATTTCTATGCATCTTTTGGGATAAAGCTGTTAGTACTTCTTGTTATACTATAAATATTGTTTTAATCAATCCTTTTCACAACAGAACTCTTTATGAATTGTGGAATGGTAGAAAACCTAGACTTTCCTTCTTCAAGGTATTTGGTTGAAAAGTATTCATTTTGAATACTAAATATAATTTAATTAAATTCACACCCAAATATTATGAAGTAAGTTTCCTAGGCTACTCCACAACTTCTAAGTATTATAGAGTTTTTAATAAAAATACTTGTATTATTAATGAAATAGCCCATGATAAGTTTGATGAACTGATCATTTTGTTTTCAAACAACCCCAACCTACATCTTTAGATGTTTTTTCAAAAAAAGATTATGAAACCTTTATAAAATATCCTTCTGATAAGGAAAATGTTCAAGAAAATATTTCTAAAGAATTTAACCCAGATGATTTTGTACCATATGTTGAAGAAGAGGTTTTACAAAACCTAAATTAGTTGTTTCTTAATAATCATCCCAGTGATAATATAATTTGTTACGTTAATCAACCTGTAAGAACTAGAAGATCCTTAAGAAATGAATTAGAACATCTAGCATTCCTTTCCTAACTAGAACCAAAAAGTAGTGATGAAGCTTTAGGTGATGATGATTGGATTAAGGCCATGAAAGATAAACTAAATGAATTCGATATGAATAAATTATGGACCTTGTTTGAAAGACCTAAGGAAACCTATGTTATTGGAGTAAAATGGGTCTTCATAAATAAGTGTGATGAAAATGGAATCATAGTAAGAAATAAATATAGATTAGTTGCTAAAGGCTATAATAAACAAGAATGAATAGACTATAAAGAAACCTATTCTCCAGTAGCTAGACTTGAATGTATTCACATTTACTATCATTTGCAGTGTTATTTAATTTTATTTTTTTCAAATGGATGTCAAATGTTCTTTCCTTAATTGATATGTTCAAGAGAAATTTTATGTTGAACAACCTACTATTTTTGAAGACACAGGACATCCGGAACTTGTTTTCAAACCTACAAAAGATTTCTATGTACTTAAACAAGATCCTCAAGCCTGGTATGATAAACTTATATGTTTTTTGTTACAAACCTATTATGTTAAGGGAACTACTGATCCGACACTTTTTATAAATAAATATAAGAAAAAAATTTAGATTGTTCAAATTTATATTGATGATGTTATATTTTGTTCAACTCAGCAGTCTTTATCTGATTCATTTTTAAATCTAATGAAATATGAGTTTTAAATGTGTATGATGGGTGAGTGAACATTTTTCCAAGGATTTAAAATTTTTATAAAACCAAAATGAACTTATATATCTCAACATAAATATATTAAATATCTTCTTAAAAAGTATGTATTTGATAATACTAAAAGTATAATCACTCTAATCGGTACCTCAAATTCTCTTGATCTTGATGAAGCAAGGAAACTAGTAGATCAAACATAATTTAGACGTATGATAGGAAGTTTATTATACTTGATAGCTAGTCATCCAGACATAATGTTTTCATTATGCTTATATGCAAGATATCAATCCAATCATATGGAATCTCATTTAAAATAAGTGAATATAATGTTTTTCTATTTAAAGGAAACCATGGATTTAGGACTCTTTTATACTTATAGAAATGATTTTGTATTAAAATGATTTTTGGATGCTGATTTTGGTGGATATATAATGGATAAGAAAAGTACATCCAAAAATTTTCATTTCTTAGGAGATTCTCTAGTTTCTTGGTCATGCAAAAAGTAACACTCAGTAGCACTTTATACTGCTGAAGCTGAATATGTAGCAGCTGGAAGTTGTTATTACCAAGTGTTGTGGACACAACACACACTCACAGACTGTGGAATTAGTTTTACAAAAACAAAAACAATATGTGATAATACTAGTGCTATTTCATTTTGAAAAAACCATGCACATCCCTCCCACTAAAAAAACATATATATTAGGCATTTCTTTCTTAGGGATCACACACTAAATTGAGATATTATTTTTCAATTTATCGAAATTCAAGATCAAATTTCTGATATTTTCACAAAATCCTTTCACACAGATATATTTGAATTCATTAAACAAGATTTAGAAATGATCATCATAAGGTATTCTTCCATATTAACTTTCTACTGAAACCTATCTCATTACATTAAGAAACTCTTTTTCATAAGGGGAGTACATTTTCTTGTTAATCACTTTTTTTTTGTAATCAAAATTTTTCAAATAAAAATTTATTCTTAATAAAACATTTGTTTGTTAAATTTTATTTGGTAACAAATTTTTTTTGTTATTACTAACTTTTTTCTAGGAACATAAAATCCATAACACAATTGTTTTGTTGTTTTGAAAATTGCCTTTCCTTTGAAAAAATTCAGAATAAAAAAATTCTTTCCCTATGAATTTTTTTTCAGAAACTACAATTTCTCAAGTAGAATAATTTTCTCTACTAACAGTTTCCTACCAATCCAGAATGTATTTTTCCTTTCTTAAATTTTTATAATCAAGATTTTAAATGTTTTTATTTTCATATTATTTTAAGAAAATTTTTTGGATTCACTTTCCTTTAATATTAATTTTTATCTTAAAAACTCAAAAGATCGGAACCGACCAAAGTTCTTCTATAGATTTCACCTCATCCATTAGATCTTATAAAGCTAGTTTCAACCATTGGATCAATCTGGGAATATGAACCATCACTTCAATGCCTATATAAAGGACCCCATAATGGTTGTCCCACATTGTTTTTCAAGAATTTGTATGACGATGTTTTTCCACCATACATAAGGGTCATTCCAAATTTCCTATTTTCTTAAATCTGAATGTCTTTGAAAGCATCCCCACAGATGAAAATGTCATTAGTTAAGGAAATTTATGATTGGAATATATTTATAGAGAGGTTAGTATATCATAAGTTCTTCACTAATTATTATTATCTTCATTAGAATAATATCAAGTTGAATGACTGGGAGGGTCTGTGTGTATCTTAACCAAAGGCACAAGATCTGGTTTATCTGGAGTTACTGGTAGAATTCTATACGACCATACATTTTTTTTCAAGATGGGAAAAATAAGTTTTCTTTTAATAGTTATGGTAAAACTTATTCCCTTTCCATTAGCAAGGATCCATCTATTATAGGAATTTTGTATGAGGGGGAAGCTGAATTCTGCACCCACAAGTTACTAGATATATCAGGAAATTTTGATAAGGAGAAGGCTTTAGAGTGCCCTGGTTTATCTGGGGTGAAGACACTAAAAATTAATCATCTCTCTACAAATTTCAAAATTATAGAGTTATGGGTTCAGGGATTTCTCATTCCGAGAAAAGGTGATAATGATACCTTGAAACGAGCAACATTTATGTTTTGTTTTGTTGTGAACCTCAGAAAGATTAATTTGGTGAAGTATATCTTTCTTATAATTATGAATATCAAGAATGGAAATCTAAAATATCTGATCATTATGTATCTAGATATTATTTCCAATGTCATAGTCCTTTTTCTAGATTCTTTCAAAATCCCATGATGTTCTATGCCAATAAATTTCAAGGTTATGTATCTGGGTGATGATTCCGTAAGGAGGATGAAGGTTGGATTTAACAGCAAGTTCAGATAATTCTTTGTATTATTAGAAAGTGAAATAGAAGCCTTATCCAAGAAGCTGGAAGTAGCTAAGAATTCCAATAAGGGAGGAAAGAAGAGAAAGCTAAAGGAACTGGAAGCCAAGGAAAAAACTCATACAGTTCTGGAAACCCAATCATCACCTCCAAAATCTAAGAAGAGAAAGACCTATCTGGATTCTGTTGATTCTAAGTGGATAGAAGATAAAAATAATAAAAAATAAAAAGATCCTAGCTTTGGATTGGACCCTATCGAGGAAAAGGCATTGAATATTAAAGTTGCTGAGGAATTTTAAAAACAAGAAAAAGAGAATAAGAAAAAGAAGAAAGTGTTTTAAGCTAAGATTATTCAATTTCTTCTCAAGGTGGAAAATAAATGTTCTGAAAAAATATAGGTACAGGAATCATTTTTAAAAGAATCAATTCTATAAGAGACTCTGGGAAAGAAGATGGTTATTCTGAAACCATAAGAAGAGGAAGAAATTGATCAAGGATAGGAAGTGGATGATGAAGAAGAGGAAGGAAATAAGTGATCACAATGATGTTATGATAAGTCAAGTTGAATAATATCATGAGAAGGAATGTAAATATGAAAAGTTTTCAATCTAGACTTCTTAGGCTGAATCAACCAAATTTCTTTCACAAGGAAAATATAATGTAGATAAAGAAGAGGTTAATAAACCTTATGATGATGTGAGAAGAAATCATGAATCCATTCAACCAAAAAATATTAAGGAAGATGCTGAGAAGGAAGGGGTTTAGAAATAGAAGATATTCTAACTAATTGATAGTGATCATGATTCACCAATGGCTGTTGAGATCATTATGAGAGCTGATAAAGGAAAAAATGTGTTAGCTGATACACCTAAGAAGCATGTAGTGTCTAAGAAAGATGTTGGTGAATATTTTAAAAGAAAGGTTGTTAAGGTGGAGAGATACTCCGCACTAATAAGAAAATATTATTCAGAATCATCTTCTATGGGACATGATTTTGTGGTTCAACCCCTGAAGAAATTGGTTGATCTAATTTCCTTGTTTCCGAGTATGGACTCGAGGTGTCAGTTTCTTCTACACTCATTCAATTAGAAATCATATTATATTAGCATGCCTATAAGGAAATTTATTAATCTTGAGGTTGATTTTAAAACTTTCTACACTGGTTATGATGCTCACAGAAGGTCGTGCATGGAAAATAATAAGTGGTCTAATAAGACAATTAAAGAGATGAGAATAATTTATGACTTTTAAGATAATTTGAAGGTTGATTTTGATACCAAAGATAACATGATAAAATACCTTAATACATGTTTTAATGATAATATCAATCTTGAAAAAATATCTCAGAAGCCGGAAGATAAGGATTTGAATGGGAAGCTTAATTCAATTTCTTTTAATCAAAAGAGGGAAAGAGATCTCAGAATCGAATTTGATGAAAATATTAGTAAGCAAAAAGATATTTTGAAGACTTGGGTATAAATTCTAAAGTCTTAGGAAGAAAATTTCAAATCTCTGGAGAAGAAAAATGAAGATCATGATCAGCTGCTCAAGTGTTTCGGAGAGGATCACAAAGAGCTTAAAAATATGAAGACTATTGTCAAAAAGCTTATGTCGAAGAAAAAAAGGAAGGATGATTTTTCCCTTAACTTTGATCTTTTGTTGTATTATATTTCTTGTACAAATTTTTCCAATCATAATGAAAATTTTGGGTTTTCTTCATGTGTGTTGTTGTAGAGTACTAATATATCAGGTACCATATTTTTTCCATTCTCTCTATTCCTTTTTTAAAATAAAAAGGGTGGGAAAAGAATGATAAAAAACAATACTAAGTAAAGAAATAAATTCCTAATGTAAGGGGGAGTCTATCGAAGGGGGGAGGGGTATATAATAATATTTTCTAATATAAGAAAAAGAAAAATCTCATTAAGAAATTCAATAATACGATCCTTAGGTATTTCAAAACCTAAGGGGTAGTTAGTCATATTCACCACGATCTATAAGTAAAGGAAGATACGTTTTTCTTTTAAGTTCATAAAGAAAAATTCTATGTCCTTATATTCGTTTTCTTAAGGATGTTTTTGCTTTCTAAAAGGGGGTATATTGTTGATTAAATAAGGCTTTCTTATAATTTTCCATTTCTATATGTTTTATAAATCACAAAAAATTTATCTTAAGGAAAATTACGTTTTCCCTAAGTATTATTTCATAAGAAAAATTTTCCTTCTCTAAGGAAATTTTTATCCATACCTATGTTTTCATTGTTAATTTTAGAGTATCTATAAATGTAACTCAATTTATTACTAAGTCAAAATTCGGTTTCACATATAAAACCTTGTAATCCTATAGTTACTTGGATATAGATTGTTCTATTTTCAGGATCCAAATTCTCTAAAATTCAAACTCTGGATTCTGTGAAATTCAGACTCCAAATTCTCTGAAATTCAGACTCAAAATTCCTCAAAATTTTGACTCCTAATTCCCCAGAATTAATATTCCAAATTCCTTATAATTTAGACTCCAAATTTCTCATTATTCGGACTCCGAATTCCCTAGAATTTAGTTTCCAAATTCATTGCAATTCAGACTCTAAAATCTATAGAATTCAGATTATGAATTCTTTGTAAAATAGAATCATAATGTCCTTGTCTTATAGACTATGAATGTTTATTTGGTTAGATTATGAATTATATTTTTTCCTTAGACTTCGAAAAATAGATTTGGTTAAGATTATTCGTTTTCCTTACACTTGTTATGAAACAATGTCGTACAATCTGTTTCTGACCAACCGTTGGTTGAGTGACACGTGTATAGGTCCCTCTGATAATAAAGAAAAATATGACTTTTAGAGGATGGATCTGACCATCAGAGATGTTCCTGTAAATAAGAGCTCATTTGAACAAGCTAAATAATTTTTTGAGTAATCTAGATATTATATTCTCTTGAAATGATTTCTAGAGATATGGAATCTCATGCTTTGTGCGTACTGAACACCTTGTTAAGATTTCTTTATGCGACTCCGAATGTTACTGAGTACAATTTAGGGCTTTCGGGGTTTAGGAATATAGAGGTGTAGACTATATTAAAGTTAGAGTACTTCCGAGGATAAAAATACAGAGGTTTCAACTACCTTAAATTTTAAGGTATTGTGGGGATAGCAAGGCAGATTCTGATATTCATATCCAGGGATTCCCCTAGTGTGGGTAATACATGCTTTCTTGAAAGTATAAATCAAGGTACCTTTGTACAAAGTTGATGGATATCATACTCTTTGGGTTAAAAGATTTCATACTTGTTACTTGTTTTGTTTCAAGTTTATTTCTGCTATATTTTGATAAAAAAAGAAAGTAAAACCTTATTATACTCTCTTATACTTTTGTATACCCTAATTAATAAGATTCTATGTGCTTTAAGGTAAAATATTTTCCTTGTAAACATTCCTTAAGTTTAATTTCCGTAACCATATTTCCATAACCTTGCATGTTGGTATAGTAGAATTAAAATAGGTCTTTTGCATTTACCTTGTTTAACTTTGTTAAACATAGTTTTTCTTAAGGATAAAAACAAAATATTTTAAACATACAATTCACCCTCCCTCTTATATTGATAATATTCATCATTATTTCGATCCTACAAAGTATCCAAGAGGACTCATTGCTCATTAAAATATTTATCTTGGCTCACTAAATTAATTTGATATATGGGGTCATCCTTTTAGTGGGATAACCTTAACTAAAATTAGTTAATAAAAAGTTATAAGATATGATATTCATCCAATTAAAAGTTATATTATAGATAAATACATAATCACTATCAAACTAAAATTTATATCAATCCTTGAAAATAGGTTTTTAAGGTAAATAACCCCTAATATTGGTAGAATAAGAAAACTACATGAGCCTACGAAACATTATATGTATTAGAATAGTTCATTCCTCAGTAACCAAGTGCTGAAATGTTTCAATAGGTGATTCTAGGTTCTTATAGAAGCATGGAATGATTCTTTTATGGTTTAAAATCTTTTAATACCTACTTGACCTATGTAATTCTGGTCTCATATACTCAATATGATTGGGTAAATCCATGATAATAAATAACATTCTATATGTTTGGAGATACTGAAGAATTTCTATTAGGATTTCTTGGGTTAGGGAATTTATCCTACTATGATATAATTTAATTTTCTAGGAAGATGGATGAATTCAAGAGAAATTTACCCAATATTCTCACGTTGTTGAGAATAGATAAACTAGTTATATGATTTTAAGATTATAGTACTGCAAATATAGTGAAACTGTGTAAAAAGTAAAACTAGAAGAATAAAATTTTATTGAAAAATTTCAATATTGTTTCTTTAAATATCAATCAAGGTTATTAAAACCTAGGGTTTTGAATATGGAATATTTATAATTCAATATGACTGTATTATTAAATAATTACATAATTTGGTTTGGGAACTCCATGAAATTTTGATATCATGTATTAAATTTATAAGAATTAATTCCTTGATTTTTAAGGGTATTTGATTCCAAGTGTATGTAATATAAGTGTGGTAAATATACATGAGTTCAAAATCATCAGAAGAATTGATTTATATTGTAATTTATTTTCATGTGATGATGTAAATTGTTACTGCATCAAGATTTTAAATTTAATGAATCTTATCAAGTTCATGTAAATCATAGTTTAAGATGTGTGTCTTCATTTACCTTCAATTATATCATAAGTGGTGATGTTTAATAAAATATATTTTTTGTGAGATAATTAAATGTGTAAACATGGTTTAGGATTCATTGGATTTATATAACATTTTTGGAGAATAATGTTCAGTTAAATTTATTTATCTAGATATTTGATAAAATATTAGGGAATGTGTTCTCACCATCCATCGATGAGATAATTTAATAGATTATTCTTTACAAAAGTAAAGATTTCAAAAAAATTGAATACCATATATGATATAGAAACAATAGTATAATTATTTAATATTCTTATTAAAATGAAATAAATGTTATTTCTTAAAACATATAGTACTTTATGGTGAATCTTATAATGATATTCGTAAAATAACAAAATGTATAAGAGGATATTGGGAGTATTTTTGTGCTTATATAAGTTCAACGTTAATAAATAAAATATTGTAGAAAATTTGGAATAAGTGATTATTAAATATATATCCTAAAAGGTTAGGATATGTAACAATAAAAGAAAAATGTAAATAGTTACATTTAGTTACTATGAGATTGTGAATATTACTATTAACTAAAGGATTAATCTAGTCTAATATTAAAGTGATTCCACACTAAATTTCAAAAAAAATTTAAGATATATGATGATAAATAAATATAAATTAAAATACTATGTGGATGGTCGATGAGTATGGCTGTATTTGATTTCAATATATAAGAAGGAATCAAAAGTCAATGTATGATGAAGTCCTATATGATTAGTGATTAATCATGGAATGAAAAGGTTGGAAATAGGTTCTGGTATATTAAAGAATATTGGTTATGATTTCTAGAGAATTGTTATGGATTCATTGGGTGTGATTTAGTAATAAAATTACCTATAATTAGTGATGATTATTGGAGAATTGTTATGGATTCATGTAATGACATTGGGTGTCACTCTTGGGAAATTCTTCTTGTAACTAATACAATTGTTGAACTGTTTTTAATTTCAAATATTTGGGCTTATTGTACAAATATAGTGCACATTGTCATCAAAATTTGATAAGGTGACGGCTATGAAAATATTCTTTTGTTGGATGCATTTATTTTATTAAAAATATTTGATATTTTTCCATGAAAAAAAATTATATGTTTCATGATGAAGGGATGAAATATTTTCAGGATATGTATATATATATATTGTTGAATTATTTTGAAGTAGGATTCTTGGAATTTTATTATTAGAGTAATTTGGCTTAAGGTTGGATTTATGTTTTATATTTTGTGTTTAGTATGTATATTTTTATGGGTATTTATTAAAAATGTAAGGCCAACCACTTAACATGCCTATGCTGAGATAAAACTTGGAATACATGACTCAGTGGTCAAACAAATCCAGTGATAATTGTTATGGATTCACATAATGAAACTCTATGTCACACTTGGATAATTATCTATATAACTCATGTGATTGTTTAACTGTTATTAAGTTCAAAGACATGTTCTTGTTGTACTATGAGTGTACACATTTTCTTCAACATTTTATAAGGATAAGTCCATGAAAATAATTATTTTCAAGATGCATTTTTTTGTGGAGAAATATTTGAATATTTTTAATGTAAAAAATTTATATGTTTCATGATGAAGGGATTAAAGAAGTGGATGGAAAATATATTTTTAAAATCATCATGAAGGAGGGGAATTGGGATTTGATAGTGAGAGTGTGTTGGCTTATGGTTGGATTTATGTTTTATACTTAGTACTTACTAAGTATATTTATATGGGTCTTTATTA
Source organism: Viscum album (assembly GCA_963277665.1). Taxonomy (NCBI): domain Eukaryota; kingdom Viridiplantae; phylum Streptophyta; class Magnoliopsida; order Santalales; family Viscaceae; genus Viscum; species Viscum album. The sequence goes on along the minus strand of OY728159.1, from coordinate 1,622,779,041 downwards.
AAAAATATAGGCCAACCCAATTAGCAAGTCTAAGATAAGATCAACCTTGGAATACAGAACTTGGTGGTTGACCACACCCTGGGAGTAGCCCGAGCCATCATATAAATGGCTAAGGAATACGGGGGCACACAAAGCACCCACCATTTTCAAATGGTGTCATGTATAAGTCCCATATAATTCACACCCTAAGGCACACATGGACTAGGATTGAAGCCCATAGGGTTCCCATGGACCACGTGTCATGGCCCGTGTGGATGTTCTATGAAGTGCTTTCTAGGTGTTAACCATGGTGCCATATTAAGAAGTAGAAGTCACACTTTGGGTTATTAAGCGAGCTTTAGATGCACTAATATTTGATGTGGGATAGTGTCTATATGAGGTGATTTTCCCATATTAAAAAATATATGTACATATCAGGTCCTTCTGATCTAAGATGATCAAATGACCCCATGACCTCCACATAGTTAGCATCAATCCCATATGTATACAAACTCCCTGACATTTCCAGTCTGATACTGCATGATACACCCACATTAAATCTATCTCTAATTATTGATATTGATCATATTGAAGAATCTAATAGGTTTGAATGCTCATGAAACTACATTTTCATATATAAAAACGCTAATGGCATATGAAAAATGAAGTTGTAGTATGCAGTTTTGGTGTCTTCTATTGATGAGGGAGTTTAAGCCTCAAGATAAATGAGGATAATTTAATCCTTATTTGATGAATATGTTGATGCCACCATAATGGATCATCATGAGTTCACAAAGTTATGATGCCATTATTTTCGGCATCTCATGAAGATTCAAATAACCGGATAAATTTCAGCAATTAAATAGACATGACTCAACAGTATTTTTAGGGAAGTTTAAAATAGTATTTAATGTTTATTAGAGAAATTATCTTAGGTGGTGATAAAAATATATAAAAATATAAGACCCCTCAGTCAGGTATGTTTCTTCTGATCAAGGGAGTGCTCTTGTTTTTATTAAAATAGAACACCAAGAATACTATTTTGGGAATACATGGGCCTTTTCCCGAATGGACAAAAGGGATTCATTTTTATTGATTTTTGATACCCCCCCCCCCTCAAGGGATGAGGGGGAAACCTTACAAGGCCCATAGTCTCAGAGGTTACATGCCCCGTAGGCTTAGGAGATTACATGACCCAATTGTATTAAGGAATTCAACCAGGCTATCTACAAGGAACTTCCCCTCCCCTGCATCTGAATCATGATAGTAGCTCTCCACCTTTGCATGACCATCTAGATAGGCTTCTCGTGCAAGCACAGGCTGGTCCTGATGGCATCGCCATACCCTCTCATTATGAAAAACCCATTTGGCTCTCCTCTAGTGAGTGCACCTGCTCTGAATTCTCTTCTAGGGATGATCCATTTTTGTAGTGTGTATGGGGCAACTGCATGTGGATTGAAGGCCTTGAGGTGGCCCGATGGCCTTAAAGGTGGCCTGAAAGCCCTAATAACCTGAAAGCCTAGGTGTCACGAAATCCTTAAGGACTCCAAGCCCAAACCGGTGTCCCAAGGTGAATAGTTCAGGCTGCTACAGTACGGAACAGTACCTTCTACATTACCTGGTACAATACCTGCATGGTGTACAGTACTGCTACCATACCCACACGGTGTACAATACTGCTACAACACTTGCTATAGTACCTGGTATAGTAACCCTAAAAATATTCCTCTACCTAGATTTGAACCTGGGTCTTGTGGATGCACTTAAGGATACCTTGCCAATTGGGTTGAGGCTCTTCTATGGAATAATTGGTCCTTATAAAAATGTTTTACACTATCAATGTTTCTTTATTAAGAAATATGATCAGAGAATAAAATGGGATAGTGCAAGATGTTCCTCCCTGACTTTCATAAAGAAGACTCACACATCCCTCTTCTTTTACTAAGATAAAATCTAATGAGCCTGGGTTGGAATCATGAATGATATGATATTATGTTCTTTATGAGACCTTGATCCCCATGTTTTCTCAGTGGTTTATGGATTATAGAGATAAAATGTATATGCATACACTATCTCATGATGAATAATAGTACATAAGCCGCACACACTTGATTTTCCTAAAGAAATGAGGTCATGAATTGGTTTTTTGTGAAAGAAGGTGGAAAATGTGTGTGTGCGTATAGGGTGTGCATGAAGAAACACAAGGTAGACAGTGTATAAACACCCCTTTAATAAAGGACTTTTATGGTAAATGTAATAAAAATTCATGTGAAAACATGAATGAGTGAGATATAAGTGAGGTGTGTGATGCTTGAAAGAATAAGGTGAACATGGTGCATGTATGCTTACATGAACACATAAGAAGTAATTGAGATACCTGAAACATAATTGATAACATATAAAATAATAGAACATAAAATAAATGTTTTTTAGTGTCATATTCCATGAATATCAGTCATGAAGTGTAATTGAAGAGGATTGAGATTGAGAAAATCCTAACTTTTATTATATATTAAAGATTTTTTTAGTTCTCTTGCACACAATTATTGAGGCTAGACACATCATTGATATAAGGATTATATACTTGAGCAATTAAAGAAAGGGAGAAGTCAACTTGTAGTGTGTTGATAAATTCATTAGTTGTTCATTTGGATATAGAAGTGAAGTTGAAGTTTCATCTTCCACTTATTAATGAGTATAAGGCCAACATGCATATAATATTGTCAGTTCAGTAGTAATCGAAGACCTACTATTAAGGTAAACTATTATTCAGTTGATGTAGAGTCATCTATTGCAGTAGAGGAGATCATGGTCATAATATATATTCATTATATCATGAAGAACTGGTTGTGTCAGAATAAACAATGTCATTGAATAATGGAGGTACTTGTATAAGAAACACCATTAACTATAAAGATTAATTAGTTCCTACATATACATTGTGTGATAGTTTTAGGAATTTTTAATCATTTAAAATTTATAGTTATAAGATAATTTGTGAAACAACTACAAGTTGATCAAAAAAATATTTGGTCTTTTAACAAACCTTTTATAAATAATTTTCTATTGTTTTTTCTTTATTTTATTTATTTCAATTGTTTGTGATTGTTAATAGCACAAAAAATATTCATTCCTCTTAACTGAGGTATAGATTCATGAGTAGAGTGGTTAATTGAAATAATGTAAAATTTGATAAAAAAATTTGTACACTGATTTAACCCCCCCCCCCCCTCAATGTCCCTACATGATATTTTTTGTATCTACAAGTGGTATCAAATAAATAGAAGGATGCACTTCCAAGGAAATTCAAAAGGTTAAATGTTTTCAAAAACCTAGTTGATGAAAATGGAAAATCTATGACACTTTTCAATAGAAATATTTCAATAATTGAAGAATAATTGAAAAGAAATGCTTATGAAATAACTATGTGTAAGCTTGTTTTTGAAGAAGTAATCTATGTACTTGAAACATTGTTAAATGTTTCAATGAAATTAAAATATGATTAACTTGAAGAAAAAAATGTAAAAAATATTTATTTCCATGTTAGTGGATGAAAAGACAATGTTTTGAGGAAGAATTTATTCAAAAGATTCATGCTATATAAGAATAACATAATGATAACATTAGTTTCAAGGAAGATTAAATGGATGTAAAATCCAGAATAATTAAAGGCCTTGATAGCTCTCTGAATAAGGGTAGTAAACAACATGAATATGAAATTATAAAAATGACAGGTGAATGGAAAGGAAAACTAACTATAGTTTAAAATGAGAATTTTGACCTCAATATGAAATTTCTAGAACTATATATTTGATTGATAAAGGTTAAAGAGATGAATCTTGTAACTTCATAAGTTTATGAGAAGAATAACTCTTCCACCCAATCATATGAAGACAATCAAAAATCAAAAAAGGATGTTTCTATGAAGTCTATTGATGAGACTCATGAATATAAAGTGACTCATATCGGTGAATGGAATAACTCAAAATCATCTCATGGACATCCTTATATAATCTCATGGAATAAGTTAACTCATAAATAATTTAACTCATTTTCTACTTTTTCAGTCTCATCTTCTAGTATAGGTTCAAAACCAAAATCTTGGAAGATTTGGATTCATAAAAATACATATAAATCCACCAAAACACCATGTTTGGATACTAGATTGATCAAGAAAAATTACTCAAAAAACAATGATCTAAAATGGGAATGACAAACCTATAATGAACAACACACTAAATCAAGCCAGACTAGTACTACAAAGAGAAGAATAAGATTCATTTTCTATTGTAAGTGATGTTGAAAGTTTGGAAATGAGGCCAAAAATTGATGTAATAATATCTCAGTATATAGAATTTACATAATTACTTCATCCAGAGGGATTATATGTGAATAAATGAATAAAACTCTAAAATTGAATAAGATCTCATATATGAAGAAGAATCTATATAAAAAGAGTAGATTTGGGTGTCTTGAGGTCTTCTATGATTATTGAAACATAAGTGGTCACAGTTATGATCTGTGATAGTATATTTCAACCATGAAACATTCATATGTTGATTAGATGAAAATTCCACAACAAATGAATAAGTAAAGAAAAAATGTTGATTTTTTTTGCATGGAGAATATGAATAAGAAGGTATTCAAGAAATTTGTGAAGTAAGATAAAACCAACAAGAATGATGAGTTAGATTAATAAAAGTTTATCTTAACCAAGAAAATATGCTTCTTATGATGTAAATAGAGTTCAAAACATGGATCACTATAAATAATCCATGGAAATGAATTGAGGAAATCTATAATCAAATAGAGAATCAATATAGGATAGAATCAAAAAGTTAGGATTGATTGAATAAATTCTCAAAGAATATTTTGATAAGATACCTAAAAAAGGGAACTAAAAATAATTGAATAAACCATGTGGAAGCTCTAACATATAATATTCTAAAAAGGGTAATTAATCATTTTTTTCATCAATTTCCTGTTTCTAGAGAAATGAAAAAAGAAGAAGATGAAGCACAATATAAAATAAATAAAATGGGAAAACAAGTTACTTCACATAAAAAAGAACTCGAATATCATGAGAGGTTTTCAAAACATGAAAACTCAGGTGTCTCGCATAAATTTTATAGAAGGTTCAAGTAGGTTTTTCATAATGAAAATAATTGTATAATTTTTCTTCTTGATCAATGGGTGATGTTGAATATGAAAATAAAAGCACAAGGGGATGATATTGTATTACTAGAAGAAGTGAGTATAGAAAATCCACACAAGGTGAAGAAGAATGGAAATAAATTCTCCATTCTATCAAATAAAGATCAAAATTTCAAATTTAAAGCTGAAAATATAAAAATGAGTACCAGAAACATTATATCTACAAGGAAAAGAGTCTCTAGGTTAGAAAATTCTATACCATGTTCCACTTATTGAGAACCACATAAGTGCTACTCCTTATTCCCTAATTTTTGTGCAATATTTTTATGCTTAAATTGTTGAAAATTGAAGGTGAATATCATTCTCAAAATGATAAATGGGTGGAAGAAGTGGAAGAAAAAAAGTTATAATGATTATTCAAGATCTTATAAATACATGAATTGTTCTAAAATGGAATATCATCAATTTAAACATCTTGAGGACTATCTAATAAAATTTTAAACCTGGCTAAATAAAAGGGATTCCACCCCTTGAGGAGTAGAAAACATAAAGGAGATCATTTTAAGTCTTATTTCATGAATATCTACAAATTTATGTCATCTCTAAAAAATTAGAAAATGGAGGTAAACCAACTACACTTCTTTCCTTTGTGTTTATTATATTAAAAATGTGCATCACAGGGGAATGTTGGTTGATGAGTAATATCATGGAAATGGGGAGTATAATGTTCTTTCAAATGAAATTTATGATGTGTTTAATAAAGCATATAGAATAATATATTACTATATAAATTTTTTTATACATCCACCGGTTTAAGAAATAAATTTTGTATGAGCATGATATCAGATGCATGGTTATTAATAGTTAACCTAGATAAACATGGTTGAATCTGTATTGTTTTCTACACTGAGTTTTCCTATGTAGACATATATTTTATCTACTAAAGGATAATTTTTATGTGAAACATTTGGTAAAATCCATATTTCACCAAAAGAAGAATTAATTCCCAAATTCTTTGAAAGGTAAAAGAAAACCGTGACATTAATACTTTTTATTTGTAATAAATAAGGGGGATATAGGGACATTGAAGTTAAGAAAATGATATTGAAAACAAAGCTATAGGGGAATATATAAAATCACATGTGGATAGTTGATGAGTATGAGTTTATTTGTTTTCAATATACAAGAAGGAATCAAAAGATAATTTATGATGAAGTCCCCTATGATTAGTGATTAATTATGAAATGAAAAATTCAGAAAGTGTTTAAAATAAATTAAAAAGGATTAGTGACGATTATAGTATAATTATTATGTAATCATTGGTATTCATTTGGTAATAAAATTATCTATGATTGGTGATGATTCTTGGAGAATTGTTATGAATTAATCTAATAACATTTGATTTCACATTTAGAAAATTATCCTTTTAAATCAGAAGATTTTTATACTATTCTTAAGCTCAAAAAATGTTCATTTTGTAATATTAGAGTACACATTGTCTTCAGCATTTAATAAGGTAAAGACAATGAAAATATTCATTTACATGAAGAATTTATTTTTGAATTAGGATTTAACTATTTCCCATGAAAATAATATATTTGTATCACAATGAATGAATTAAAGAAGTTCATGGAAATATATATAAATTGTTGAATAATTTTGAAGGGGGAGGATTTCCATTTGATGATTAGAGTAAGTTATCGTAAGGTTGGATTTATGTGTTATAATTATTATTTTCTATGTATATTTATATAGAGGAGGCTTGGAAATTGATGATAATAGTATGTTGGGTTAAGGTTGGATTTATGTTTTATACTTAGTATTTTCAATATGTATTTATATGGGTCATTATTAAAAAAAGATTATCAATCCCACTTAGTAATTCAAGGACAACATCAACAAGGAATTTTGTACTCGGTGGTCTACCACACCCTATGAGTAGCCAAAGCTAGCATGTGGGCGATAGTGGAATACAAGTTCACATATAGAAGCCACCATTTCAAGGTAGATATGTGTATAAGGCCTCCAGAGTATTCACCCTACATAATAAAGTTAATATTATATCTTTAAAGAAATAAAAAATAAAATCCAAAATATTATATTTTAAAAATGATTTATTAATCATTTTTCTTGATCAATTTCATGTTGCTAGAGAAATGCTTAAATCAGAAGCTGATGTACAAGCTTTAGAAAAGGAAAATAGAAAATAGATTATTTTACATGAATAAGAACTCAAATTTCAGGAGAATTTTTCAACATATAACAACTAAAGTTTATTAAATAAATTTTGTGGAAGTTTCAAGAAGGATGGGAAAAAATTAAAATAATTGTGCAACTTTTGTACCATCATAAAGAGAGATGTTTAATATAGAAAAACTAGCACCAAGGGAAGAAATTGCATTACTAATAGAAGTGTGGATAGAAAATCTACACAACGTTAAAGAGAATGAAAGTAAATCTTACATGATGTAAAAGAAATACCAAAATGTAAAATGTAAATGAGGAATAAGCATGAAGAGTTCCCAACACATTAAAGCTACAAGGAAAAGAGTCTATGGGTTGGGAAAAAATTCTCTACCCTGTTTCACTTATTAAGAAGCTCATAAGTGTTCCACCTTATTCCCTATTATTTTGGTTCAACATTTAATGCATAAATTGATGGGGAATTAAGGTAGAGATCATTTTAAAGATGATAAATGCGTAGATAAATTGGAAGAAAAAAAGTTGTAATGATTATTCAATATCTAATAAAAATGGAATTATTCCACAATCGTAGATAATCCATTTCAACATCTTGAAGATAGAATGATGAAATTTTACACTAGGTCAAATGAAAGGGATTTCACCCCTTTATGGGGAGAAAACATAAAGGTAAAGATGTTAACACTTATTTCACGAGTATCTATATATTCATTCCATCTATATAGAAGCTAAAAATTGAGGTAGACCAATTACACTTCTTTCCCTTTTCTTGATTATATCAAATATATGCATCAATATAGAGTGTTGGAGGATGTGTAAGCTCATGGAAAGGGTGATTAAAATATTCCTTCACTTGAAATTTCTGATGTGTTTACTAATGTTTGTAAGAGAATATATTACCTAATAGATTTGTTTTATACAACCACCTCGTTGAGAAATATTTTTTTTATGAGTATGATATCACATAAATTGTAGTTAATAGACAACCATGGTTTTATATCTCTTTTTCTATACACTATTTTTGACCATATAGACTTATAGTTGACTAACTAAAGGCTCTATACTCAGTGAACCCTGTGTTTCTTTCCTTCTTTCATAAAAATGATAAGTAATTTCAAAATTCATTGAAATGAAGAAGGAAAAATCTACATTAATTATTTTTAATTAATATAAAAAGGGTGATAAGGGATATATAATTTAAGGAAATGGTATTGAAAACAAATCCAAAAGGGTAAATTAGAAAGCCCATGTGAATAGTTGATGAGTATGGTTGTATTTGTAGTTAATATAGAATAAGTAATCAAGACTAAATGTATGATGAATTATTATATGATTAGTAATTTATCATGGAATTAAAAAGTTTGAGAGAGGTTCATATGTTTTTAATAATATTTGTGACGATCCTTGGATAATTGTTAGGGACTCATTGGTTGTCATTTGGTAAGAAAAATATCTATGATTGGTGATGCTGACTGAATAATTGTTATGGTTTTATCTAATGACATTGGTTGTCACACTTTGACAATTATCCTTATAACTAAGAATATTGTTGAACAATTTTTACATCTATAGAAAATTTCTTATTATACTAGGAGAGTTCACATGGAATTCAACATTTGATAAGGTAAAGATCATTAAAATATTAATATACATGAAGCATTTATTTATGAAATAATATTTGAAAATTTTCCTTGAAATGAATTTATATGTTCCATGATAAATGGATTAAATAAGTGAAAGGAAAATGTATATATTGTTTTGATCATTTTGGAGGAACAAGCTTAGAATTTGATGATGAGAGTAAGTGAGGTTATGGTTGGAGTTATGTTTTATAATTATAATTTAATAAGTATATTTTTATGGGGAGTATTGGAATTAAATGATGAGAGTAAGTTGGTTTAAGGATGAATTTATGTTTTATACTTAGTATTTAATATGTATATTTATATGTTCCATTATTATAAAATATAGTCCAACCTACATAGCAATCCTAGGAAAATCTCAAACTTGGAATATGTGACTCGATGGTCGACCACACCTAGGGAGGATCCTAGACCAGCCTAGTGGAATAGAAATACGGGATAACTCACCCAATTTAATGGCTAGAATGTTTATAAGGCCTATAGAGAGAATAACCCAAGGCATGCATGGGCTGGGATAGAAGAATGAAACAAGTTCCCAGGGGTTGCATGTCGCGGCCCATGTGGTCGTGTTGTGAAGTGAATTCTATATGTTGACCACGGTGTCGACTTGAGAAGTGGTGGTCACTCTTTGGGTTTTTAAGCATGCTTCAACCACATGGATAATTGATGTTGTATAGTGGATGTGTGGCATAATTTTCCTAGGTTAAAAAAATATGAACATATCAGGTCCATCACATCTGTGATGATAAGACTATCATGTGGCCTCCATATAGTCAACATCGACCTCCTGTGCATAAAAGAACCTTAATGTTTCTAATTTGATATTGTATGATACAAGTGACTCTAGACCATATCTGATGATTGAAACTAATCATCTTTTAAAATCGAATAGGTTTTAATGGTTATTAAACTTTGTTTACATAAATAAAAATGCTACTGCTGGATAAAAAAATGTTTCATTATGAAGTTCGGGTGTCCTCCATTCATGAGGGAGATCAAGACTAAGGATAAATTAGCATCATGCGATCCTCATTTCATTCACAAGATGATACCAAGATAAAGGATCATTGGGAATTCATGAAGTTGAGACACCATTATTTTTGGTGTCGCATGAAGATTCAAATAACCCGAGATCTTGGGGCATTCAAATTGGCATGACTCGATAGTAACGTGACCCAGTAAACATTTAAATTAACTATATAAAGTATTTAATTTTAAAAAACTAAATAAAATTTAAAATAAACAATTTATTTTAAAGCATAAAATATTTGATACTTATTTTATAGATTTTTTATAATTTATCGAAAAATATTCATTATTTAAAATTTTAAAGAAAATAAAATCGTAAAAAATTTATTAATCAAAATGGAAAAATATTATTTTTTAAAAAGATTCTTTCAAAAACTAATTAAATTTTAATATATAAATTTAACTATAAATTCCAACAATAAAATTTTAGATAATAATATCAGTGTATATCCCCACTATAAAATAATAATTTTGATTAAATAGAATTTTTTTTCTAAAAAATTATGGTAAAAATTCTCAAACTGGAAGATTACAATTCATAAAACTAGAAGAATATAATTGCATAAAAATTCATATGAGATAATTGAATCATAATTTTCTTATTACGAAATATATTTAATTTTTTTTTCTGATTTTAATTGGAACATACATTGGAATAATTAAAACGTTATTCTATGTGATTTTTTATTGGAATTTTTCCTTATGATTTTTCAGTTGAATTTTTAATTGATTTTATAATTAAAAATTTTTATTATAATTATGTTCTCTATTATTAAATTATTTTTTTCATGAAGAATATACTAAAACTTTCAAATTAATTTTACGAAGATAATTTTAATTATGATTTTTCTCTTTTATGTTTTCTGTAAATTTTTTATAAAGGCACAAAATTATTTTTAATTATAAAATATATTACAAAAAAATAATAACTTTACCAAAAATCTCCATAGAAAATTTCATGAAATCATTTAAAAAACAACATATGAAAAATTATACATGAAAATTAAATTGATTTTTTGTTTTCAAAATTTCTTCAAAGAAATACTTATGGTGAAAATATTCTTGATAAAATAAAATTTTAATGAAATTAAAACTTTTGTATTCACCTTGAATTTCATAACATAGAATCCAATAATATATTTTATTGTAAATTAATATCTAAATATTATTTTGGGATAACTTCTATTAGTATCAAACTAAAATTCATAGAGTGAATTTTCACTAGAAATATATAAGAGAAATTTCAATGGAACTCTATATGAAATACTAAAAAAAATTCGTAAAATTTTCTAGGTGATATTTTTAATGGTTTTTATTATATTGAATCTATTATTTGAATATTATTGTGGAATTTGGAAATTTCCTTTCCAATGGTTTCTCAAATGGATTTTGTTATTGAATTTTCTAGTGTATTTTTCTAATGATAATTTCCAATTAAATTTTACATTTTATTTTCAAATTAATTTCCCCATATTCAAAGAAAAGTGTGATAATTTTTCATTAAAATATTAATTCTCTCATAATTTTTAGTAAATGTTTCTAATATAATGTCCTATTAATTTGATTTAGTGGATTTTTTCACATAAAATTTTTCATTTTATTTATTTTTTACAATGGATATTTTCAATGAAAATTTTTAGTTGATTTTTATGTGGATTATTTGTATTATATTTTTTAGGTAGAATTTATAAATTTATTTTTTTGTTGGAATTTTTAAATGATATTTCTATGGTAATGTTTTATTTCATTTTTTAAAATTTTATTTTTCATGGTATTTTTTAGCTGATTTTCCACTATACTTTTCCGACAAAAATTTTCCATTTGAACTTTTGTTGAAAGAATCTTATGATATCAATGAAAATTTTAGCAAAATATTTTTTTCTAATTAGTGAAATTTCAAATGAAATGTTATTTTTGAAATGTCCATTGAGATTTTTTATTAATATATTGCACTTGAACATCCAGTGAATGTTCAAATTGAACATTCAGTGGAAGTTTCCACAAAATATCTAGGGAATTATTTTAATGAAACATTATTTTCGAAATTCTCTTTAACTATTTTTGTTTAACGAACTAACTCAAAATTTTAGATAATCACCCACTATAACTTCAATTGGAATTTTCCACTTAAATTTTTTAATTAAGGTTTGAACTACAATTTGTAGTAGAAAATTTCAAAGAAAATATCTAAGGGGATATTTCAATTCAATTAACCATAAAAATACACCAATTTATAGTTTAAGGGGAATATTATAATGGGAAATTTCAATTAAATATTCTAGAATAATTTTTTATATGAACATTCTGGTGAAATTTTATAATGTAAATATTCTAATAGATAATTTAAGTGTGACATTATATTGAAATGTTTTATTAAAAGTTTGGAATAGAATATTTTAGCCAATAATTTAATAAGAAATTTATGATGTAATTTATAAAAAAATCTACTGGAAGTTGGAATTATAATTTTCCTATTAAATCCATTGGATGGTGACCCTAAAATTTTTCTTCGATAGTTTTTGCAAGAGTTTTCTATTAGAGGTTATTGAATATAATTTTATAGTAGAAGTTTTAAATATAATTTTCCTTTAGAAGTTTTCAGTATAAATTTTCTTTTTAATGTTCTATTAGTATTTTCATTTGAAAGTTTCAAGTGGATGTTTCAACTGCAATTATCTTATAGATATTTCCACTAGAATTTTCCATTAGAAATTTCTAGTTTAACTCTCAAGGGAATTTTTCTTATAAAATTTTCAATAATAATTTTCCATTGAATTTTCCACTACAATGTTTCAGTAGAAGTTTCCATTATAATCATATATTATAAAATTTATTATTTTAATTTTAATTTTTTATTATAAATGTTCATATGTGGTGTGTTTCCCCAGTAATGAATTTTATAAGTATTTTAATCTAAATTCATACATTTTTCAATGAAATTTTATTCCAATATTTAATAATGGAGTTTATTAATATAACTTTTCAATGGTTTTTTATTTCAAAAATATGTAAAAGGAAAATAAAAACCAATTTATAAAGGCGTTATGACTTATAGTGCTTGAAAATTTAATTATATTTTTAGTGATGTTAAATTTATAAAAAAATCATCTATTCTAATCTATTTTTTGGAAATGCATTTTAATTTTAAAATATACACACAGAATTTTTTATGTCTCAAAAAATTTATTATTTTTTATGAAAATATTAAAAATTATTTTATTTATGGATAAGAAATTTTCTAATTATGTATTAAAATTTAATATTTTCATCTTTTATAGGATTTTTTTCTATTTCTTACTAAGATAAAGATTATTATTTATGATGTATAGATATAAATTATTAATTTTATAAGGTTTTAAAAACAATATACCATATAGTAGTCAGGAAAAAGTTTTTTATACTAATAACAAATTTAACGATTTTTTATATGATTTATAATTTTTTAATATTTCCAAAATAGTTTCGTTCCTATTTTTTTTATTTTAGTTTTAAATTAATTTTAAAAATATAAGTACAAAAATTAAAAATTAATAGTTATTTTTAATAGGTTTTAAAATTTTTCATATTTTTGGAAATTATTTTTCATTATTTTTGTGTTTAATAACTGTTTTCACCAATTAGGGAATAATAATGTATTTGATTAAAATCTCAAAATCTAGGTTTTTAATTCCTTATTGTTTAATTGTGTGAATTTATTTTATTACACATGGTGCAATCTGAATGTTGCTTGATATTCTACTATAATTGCATATTGGTGATGATTATAATCTGTAGAAAGGATGGATCTATGATGAAAAAAAAAGAAAACATGCTTAACATGTGAGAAACATACATGCACAAAAACAGTCAATTAAACCATTGTGAATAATGTTCCCATATTAAATGTTATGTTTTCAAACAATGTTATGTTGTGTTTTATAGGTTTATTTAATTTAATATTTTTATGAAAAATAATATTTTCAATTATTTTTAATATATTCTTTCAATGAATTAAATTTTATAAGCGTTGAAATTCTCCCACTAGAAATTTTTTAATATTACATGTGACTTTTAGATATTATTAAATATAATCTATAAATACGAAAGAATTCAGGACCATAGGTGGTCCCATTGACCGAAAAATTATTATAAAAGTAAACATGATACAGAGAGAGTTGGGGTATATGTGAGACACCATAAAAAGTACAATGGAACAAACATCATCCATCACCTCTACCACCCTGACCACAAAATCCTCCTCGACCTCTGGGATGCCTTTACATCCTCCACAAATATAATCCATCGATAAAATCTAACTAGAATTTTAGTCCTTGACTGAAAGAAGAAATAATAATTAATAATGAAAAAAATCATAAAACTTCTATGCAAATAAAATATAAATGACACAAAACAGTTTTTCTTTAAAATGTAGATTTTATACAAAAGAAAATTATGGGACTTTAAAATGTTAACCATAAATTAACAAAAATTATATTTTAAACATTAAATTAACATATAAAAAAAATATAAATTAAAAAGAATTTCAAATGAACAAACAAATAGAAAGATAAATTATTTAGAATCGAAACCCAACATTTATACATTAAAAACTTCTAGGTTCCTTTGAAACATTATTAAATATAATCTATAAATAAGATTTAAATAAAATTTATATTATTGGAAAAACAAAAAATATATCTTAAAAATAAATAAAATATGATAAAAATAATATAAAATAAAATTATAAATTGAAAAAAAAACTATTATCTTAGAATATAGCTTTAACACTTTAAAATAATTTCATGTTTTAGTTTCCTAGGATCAATTAGGTACCATTGAGATGGAGGGAAAATAAGTGGTTCAATATTTTTAAAAATTATTTTACATTTGATTCATTCTTTGTGATAGATTAAAAATTTGATCCCTTACCATTAATAATCAGCCTCACCCTAGAAGTACTAATTATAAATAAAGCACAAAACACAAGGATTTACAAGGTTTGGAACAATGAACTACTCCTTTCCGTGTTGGTTAGACCCCCCCCCCCACCTCCAAACATGGAATCTACACTATAATAAAGGGTGAATACAATTGTAATTAGTCAAACACCCTAATCCCAAACTGGTTATACCCCCTGTTCCAATTATCCTTCAATAGTTGGTCAGAACCATCAACTACACAATCATTATAGTGATTGTTTAGACCCCAAAATCAAAATCATCTAGGAAATTATTAGACCCCCCGACTACTTCCTTATTCTTTTAATATATCAATACACTATAGAATTATCGTTAGATGATCCTCCTCCATGAGCTTGTAGGATCACACTAGGTCATTTACAACTTCTTGTAACTTTTCATTGATGTTGGTATTTCTCAAACAATATATGATTACAATATATAATCAGTTGTCTTAGTGAAACACTACTTGGGAAAGAATTATTTCTTCTATTAAAGACTCGACCACACTAAATACTAAAAACTCGAATATTAATTATTTCTAAAACACTAATGGAAATTATATCTTGGCTTTAGTGCTGAATCTCTTCACCCAATTCATGGAAATTATTTTTCATGTTCACTACTCTTTAATCTTCATGCATACAAATAATAGATTTCACAGTCTTCCCAATATAAAATGTGAAATAATAAAAATTTAAAAACCTACCACTTTTATAAATGAATTATTTCATGTGAATACATGTTTGTATAATGAAAAAACACATACAGTTCTACAATAGATTCATAGTACATGTAAATTACACACTTTCCTCAATGTATTCACTTCCTTCTTATGTATTTTCCACGATGATCTTGAAAAACCTCCTTGCAATAATTTCACTTACAAAACATTCATCTACGTGTATTTTTACTCAAGAACAACACATCACTGTTACATTGACCAAAATATATTAAAAAATATCACTATATAATTCGCACCATATTCCTTCACAAGAAATAGAGAAAATGTATGGTTTCAATCATCCTTAATCACCTAACACTGCCAGTATTCATTGATATAATTTCATGTAGAGTTCCCATTCTTCATCATGTAAAATAATATGCGGGATTATTTCTTCTTCACATAGGTACTTATGTGGATTTATTATACCTTTTTCACAAAATGTAGTGTGAATAGTTCTTCTATGCTTTGTTTCAGTCTCAATATATATCGAATTATCTCTCTAAAATGAATTCATCATACACACTATAAATGAGATCCTTAGGAAATTTATAGACAAGACTTACTAACTTTGTGCTGCTGAGAATCATAGAGAACCATATGTTTTCCTCTTTATGTGCTAGTTGCCTCATGTTGCGCTTCACAAGAAACCACCATCATTGAAAAATCTAGCACATTTCCATTATTCTAGGGGTTTTTGAATTACTCTTTCATGAAAATGTAATTGCATGAATATCTGATCATGTTCGGATTATAAGGATAATGAAATATAGCTAAGAAGGATATGTTGGATCATTCATCTTGTCACTGCATGGAGAAACTTGATGAACATAACTCATAGGGTTGTCGAGGTTGAAGATGACGAGGCAAGGTTGATCCAATAGTCCAAATACAACAGATCTGATGATCATAGTTTTAATCATACAATTAAATATAGATGAACATTGATTCTCTATTGCCTTTCCCACATTGAAACATCACTGATATGAGTTCTCCCTTTTATAAAAAGGGCATCCATCCAACTACATGGAATAATTCATTAATTTCCATATACTATTTATCACTAGCATCATACCATGCCACAAATGCACGATGTTGTCTTCTTCTATGGTTATCTACCCCTATAGGCGTTCCATGTACACCAATGTTGTCTGGATAGGGATTCAACTACCCACTTCAGTGGGGGAAATCATCCAAAGCTTGCTGGTTTAAATGTCCACATTCATAAACATACACCATATAAAATAATTTTCAATTTCCCATATATTTTAATGCCCACATTAAATCTCTACTCCTCAAATATTCTTTATCTAATTTCTTTCTTTGTGAGATCAATGTGTCATCCTTAGTAATAGTTGAAAATTTTATTTAAACATATGAATAGTTCTATAATTGTCACAACTAAAGACCCTCAATACATATTTATTTCTTCTCATAAACACTTATTGACAATAATTTCAATTCACTCAATTGGAACTTCACAAGTTATTGATTTTTAAAATTAATTCAATATTAGTAAAAATATAAATAATTATATAATATATAACCTTTATAATTGTTACAAATTATTGAAATTAAAAATATTAATAATATTATTAACTACATTAAGATTTATATTATATTTAGGTATTATAAATTTCTTCTTCTGAATTATCATTTCTGGATGTCATGATGTCTATATTTTTTAGGGCACATCAATTAAAAAACCATATATAATAGATAACATTAATGAGTTTTGTGAAATTTTGGAATCTTATCCTATATATATGTTTGAATAATATAATGAGAAGATATCCCCCTTAGCGATATACATTATGTTTTTTTTCTGATTTCATTTATTCTCTTATCATTGAATTAATTTCGCTATCATCATTCTAAATATTCTACTTCACTTTCGTTTTTCCATCACTTTGTATTTAGTCGACGTTTTCATACCAATTATGAAAATCTTCATTATTTTAATGGATTATTTATCCATTTCACAACAAATTATTAACAAGACTATTAAACCAAGGCTAAAAGTTTATTCAAGTTAATAAGAATTTTTTTTCATGATGATTATTGTAAAGAATGGTTTTATCCCCCTTGATATTTCTATAAATAACTAAATGTCATGTATTGTTTAGGCCAAGATGTATCTTGATGCACAAGGACTTGGAGAGATGATTAAATCTAGAAATCACATTTCCTCTCAAGACCATGACCGAGGACTACTAATCATTCATCACTACCTCTATGATGATTTGAAGAATGAGGATTGAGAATTGAAGGATCCACTGGTGTTAAGGGAAGACCTTATGGGGCGATATGATCACATTTGACTGATGAACATTCTAAGAGCATGGTATGAGTGGATTCTTCATTGATCTCAGGACATTAAATCAGTTAGTTAATATAAATCCACCATGATTAAAATAACATAAAAATTGAAATTATATGGAGATAATATCACTAACATTGATATTATTGGAAAAACATAATGTAATTTCCAAATATCAAACGTCGTTGTACCAAAATAATATTATAAGAATGGTTTTACGAAGTATTCAGAGTTACTCTATTGTTTTATTTTTGTTGAAAAAAATAATGAACACATAGTGAGAAATCATGAATCCATACCAACTGTAAAAACTATATTCTAATAAGAGAATGCAACTGCTTATAGTCAAGGTAGTGGAAAGAATCTATTGAAATGAGGCCATGAAAAATCATTTGCTCGATGTGGTCATACACCAAATTAAAATAGGAAAGGGAACTAATGAAATGTTTCAATAGAGGATACTTTTCATGTACTTATAGTATGAGTATACATATTCTTGATCTGTATAAAAAATTAATCGAAGGAAAATAAAATGGCACTGATGAAAATATTTCTAATGAAGACTTAAAACATAATAATAGCATTCTAAATTATGAAATCTTTTATTATTTTTTAACCATTATGGTATCGATCATATTGATATTACATAAATTCTTATGATGGAGATGTGTGTGTATTTGGTAATATTATGTGAATGTTTCATATTTATTTTCTTTATTATTTTCACATTATATTTCATTTTTATAGTAATTAATGCTATGAAACATTACCTCAATATTATTTCCCCTACTATACATATTTTCCTCATTTAGAGTTCCATGATTCATAAAATTATTAAAAGGGAGAAATATTTCATCAATCTTAATATTAGATATATTGATGTTAGTACACTAACCCTTCGTGAAAAAATAATTTATGGCCTCGAGAGATTTTTTTTCTATTTGGAAGTACACATATATTAATTAATAATTCATGGTTTCTCTTAAGTATCAATAATTTTATTAAGTGTTACAGATTTTAATGACAATAGATACAACAAAAAAACAATGGATGCATAAGGTTCTGAATACCTCTATATAACAAGGATTAATAATGAGAACAAGTTGATTTAAAAATACATCAAAGGCTTCGTCTAGGATTTTACTATGTTATTATTTATACAATTGAGAAAAATATGGTAAGCCTTATGTTTACCAACCATGATACATGTATTGTATATAATAACGTTTTTGGACATCTTGGATCAATAATGATGAGGAAAATCATTAAATATACTCATGGTCATCCCTTGGTTGATAAAAGAGTCAAATATGAACTAATATATATATACATGATATTATATATATATATATATAAAGTGTTTATTTGAATAATTACAATAATAAATATATATTTATTTGATATATATCTATTTTCCATGAATGGTTTTATTATCATTTTCAATCCGTTATGAATGGATTAATTTTCTTAACCGCTCATTGAATGAGATTAAATGAATTATGGGAATAAATTTATATGTATACATTAATATGGATGATGCATTTTTATATAATGAAACAATTCATAGATGGCTATATAAAGGGATGTGGTTCCTCTTGTTGTGGAAATCTAATTATGAGAAATCATCTCAATTCTATCTTCCTCACACAC
This sequence comes from Viscum album, assembly GCA_963277665.1. Lineage (NCBI taxonomy): Eukaryota > Viridiplantae > Streptophyta > Magnoliopsida > Santalales > Viscaceae > Viscum > Viscum album. Next base: position 1,622,759,403 of record OY728159.1, on the reverse strand, counting down.
TATTGTTCATTGTCTAAGATAAAGGTTCTAGCACCCCTTCAACAATTGAGTATCCTCATGATACAATAGTGGATCCATTGTCCATATACTCCCCTCATAGGTAGGGTTATTTTTTTCACTGGATCATGATCTTTATCAAGTGTCCTCCTTCATCAAGAGAGATTAATAATGTGGTCATTGGTGATTTATAGGTACATTGTTTATAACGTTTTATTTATTCGTTGATTCTCAAATATAGATCTTTATGTATTTGGGTTATCTTCTACTGCACATGGTCATGTGATGATTATACAAAACCCAATAGTGGTATCAAAGGGTAGGTATCATTGATGAATCAACAAGTTTATTAATTTATGAAAAATAATTTTTAATAGTAAAATGATATTTTCCAAGCCTTGAAATAAAATATGATAATATTATATATATTAATCTTATTTTTTGAAAAAACTAAAGTATTTATTTTAATAAAGAGAATTAAACTTTGAATTAAATTTTTTCAATTATACGTTTTTTATAAATAATAATAATAAGGTGTTTTTAAATAATTATTTAAATTTATATTTTTAAAAATTAATTAACTATAAAATTATTAATTTTAATTGATAAATATTTTCTTAAAATATTTTTAAAAAATTAAATGGCACGATTACTATTAAAGAAATAAATTGTTTATTTATAAATCATAAAAAGTGATTTATAAATAGTTTATAAATTCCAACATATTTGATATTTATATTATATAAAAATGCTTATGCAATATATATTTAATTATAAAATGTTTATAATTCATGAAATATCATATAAATTCTACTTAATATAAAATGTGAAAGGTTTCATATTGAAATGAATATAAAATTTTTATATTCTTAATAATTTAAAAAATGAATATAATTAGAAATTATATATGAATAGTTCATAAATGCATTATAATTTAGAAAATAAATAAATTTTTTATTAAATTTAATTATTATTCATGTTCAGTTCATATTTAATTAATTTTTAATTGTTAAAATTAAAGGGGATTTATTTAGATATTATTTAAACTACATCAAAAGTTGTTTTGATAATTGAAATGGTCAAGATTTTAAATAATAATTAAGTATTTGATATTTAGATTTTTTAAAAGGATTATATAATAGAAACTGAATTAAAAATATTTTAGAATTCACATTATATTATATATTTAAAAGGTAAATTCCATATTATAATAAATATGAAAGAATTCATATTGGAAATAATATAATGATTTTATATTGAAAATTATTGAATATAATATTAAAGGTGAAATTATAAAAGAGATTATAATTAGATTTTTTTGAAATTTTTTATAAATATCTATCTCATGTCTGTTGAGTTGTTCATTTATTCAAAGGATATTCCCTCTCTTTTCATTATTAGGAATTTTTTATATGATAAATAATTTTATACCAAAATTTATATGATAAATTGATTCTAGGATGGATCTTTTCATTTCATTCTATGTTTAATATCATAAAATTCAGGTTTCATCTACCTTGACCTAAGTTTGTAATTTTAGTTTTCATATTCAGAGTATTTTTTGGGAATTGTATGTTTCTATTAGGTGTCAGAGTTTTCTTGAATTACATTATCTTTTGTTTAAAGTATCACTGGGTCAAGGGACTTGAGGTCAAACAACCTACAATCCTTGGGTATTTCATTGACTATTAATGTGAATGGGGTTGGTTATCTATCAACTCAGGCGTACTCATGTAGTGTTTTTCAATATCATATAACTATACGCCTTTACATGAAGTTTCCATGTACCTTATGCATATGAAGAATTTGGGTTTGTATAAATATACATGAATTATACTTTTTGGTGATTAACCCAAACAACTGGGATGTGTAAAGAGTTACACATTAATGTGGTGTGAAGACATTAATTTGGTGGTTGGAATAGGGATTCCAAAAATAAATCATTAATTGTGTGCATAAACAAAAAGGTAATAAAACATGAGAATATAATTTTTAAATATTATGTAATAATTGTTAATTTAATATGAATATAATATATATAAAACTAATGATACCTTTAATGAAAAAACCAAAAATAATATGTCTGTGATTCCTTCTGAAGAAAAAATTTTCAAGACCTCTATCATTCAACCGAGTGGGTTATACCTTCAAAGTTTCCCCTGAATTATATTATGTAAGAAAGAAATTTAATGGATGATATTGGATCATCATTAGGTAGGTTATTACTTCATGGGGTTCCCATTTATTGACCTTTCCTAATCTTTTTTTATACTTTCTCTGGGCTACACTTAGTTGGGAAACCCTTGGGAAGGATTCCATAGGAATAGAGTTGAGTGAATCCATTACAAGGACTTGGTTAAAGGGTTATACAATAAACTATCCCTGAATCACAATTATTGTGATTAGGAGGATTTCCTACCTAAATAATTAATTGATGAGAGTAATGACCAAGAAGACTCATTTCTTTGTGAAATATGGATCTTGGATCACAAAATGGATATGATGTATAGGGTCATAATATTTTAGTGGGGGAACTTTTATTAAAATTCATTAATAATATATATAAGACTTGATATTTAACTGATTAAAAGTTTTGTTGTAGATAAAAAACATCATCATCCACCACTTTAAAATTGAGATCTTTCTTGGAGAAAGAAAATTTGAATGGAAGCAACATTTGTGAGTGGTATAGAAATTTAAAAATCATTTTCAAGTAAGATGATAAATTATATTTGTTGGAGTAGCCACTTCTAGAAAAATCCATTGGAAAGGATATTCCACAGACATATTCATATGTCTATAATAAAAAACTAATGTACTTTTTAGAGGATTCAAATCTTATTACTTGTTCCCATGGACATTATGTTGCAAAAATAACATGATTCCATGGATGATTTGGAAATGTGAGACAATTTTAAGAGGTTTTATCAAGGAAAATAGATAAATAAAAGGTATAAAGTTTAAAAATCTCTTATTATAATTAAAAAGGTGAATAGAACCATGGTCTCAACCCATGTACTCAATATTATTGGGTATCTTAATGATCTTTATAGTTTGGGTTCACCAATTTAAATAAATCATTCCCTAAATTTCATTTTTTAATCATTTCCAGAATGGTTCCAAAATTTTTTTGATAACTAATACATGAATGAATGCTTAAAACCTTTACATGAACTCTATCACATGTTATTAATTTTTAAGAATGATATAGGTTTCTCTAGTTCAAGTTAAATTATGGTGGTACATAATGATAAATGTAAAGTTAGTGGTGGGAAAGGAAATAAAAGATGTCGTGAATTCTTTATATGACCAATAACATAGAATATGAAATGAAAAGGAAAATGCTACCATTGAGACCAGAATGGTCATAAGAGGAGAAAATATCCTGACTATCTAAAATGTAATAAGACAAAAAGTGGAGAGTTTACACCATATATGAATATTATAATGTTAAATTATTTAATTTTTATGGGAATATGATACCAACTATATATTTAACAAATGTTGTAAAAATATATCGGTGTTCAGTAGTTGAAATAAAGAAATGACATATAGAGCATGATGTAATAGAGAAAATGGTTTTTATATGGATTACTTAAAGTTGGAGTGAAATTTTTTAAAATGTGAAAATTTTTTTTATTTAAATTTTAAAACAATTTGTTATTTTTAATAAATGAAATTATTTTATTGATTCATATTTGATTCCTCTAAATATTACATCTATATGTAAATATGGATAAAAATATTTTTCCCATGATAATGTTTTTATCCATCCACTCTCTAGACACATATAATTCTATATTAGATATAGAAATAATAGATTTTTTGTTTTCTTAATAAAATTTAATTAAATTTTATTTCATAAAACATAATGTAATTTCTGATGAGTCTTAGAAAGATATTATAAAGAGAATATAATGTCTAATAGGATAGTTGGTGTAAGATTGCATACAGATATGTTCAAAATTTATAAGTAAAATATGGTACCAGATTTAGTTTATGTTATTTCTTACTTTATATTATAAAGAGTTAGGATATGTGATAGTAAAAAATTGTAAATAGTTACTTTTATGTACTGCGGAAAAACAAATATCATTGTTAATGAATGGATTAGACCAATATAAGATTATAGTGATTATTGAATTAATATCCTAAATAGTATTAGGATATGTGATGGTAAATATAAATTTAAAGAGTTACTTTCAGTTACCATAACATGTGAACATCACAATTCCATCAAGGATTAAACCAGTTAATACTCAATGTATTACACATTATATACTAATGAAATTTAGGGTATGGTGGTAAAGAAAAATGTAAAATAATTACATTATATATCATTTAAATGTGTTATAAATTTATCCTAAAAGAGTTTAGGGTATATGTGTAAATAAAAATGTAAACAGTTACATTAGTTACCATACTAAAGTTAATATCACAATATCCTAAATGAGTTTAGGATGTACTGGTAAAGTGATAATGTAAATAGTTATAATAATTTAAAAAATATTTCAAGGAGAAGGTTTGATGGAAAGGGTTCAAAGTACATGGATGATTTACTTAGTAAAATTTCCAAGTAGAAAACCAAATTTAACAATATATCATTTAGTTTAATGTAATTAAGAATTTTGGATATAAATTCAAAGAGTTGAACTGATGAAATATGATTCGAATGTATCACCATTATTCAAAATTTCATTCATTAATAATGTTTCTCACTAATAGGTTAGTGGGATTATTTTATCAGATGGTCACATATGGATGTGATGGAAATTACTTATAGATGTAATGTTCTGAAAAAGAATCCATTACTCCAGCAACCACATGAGGGTCATGTTATACCTCTATAAGTGATTAGTTATAATGATTGTAAACGTATCATGTCATTATAATAAAGTAAATTTCCATTAATTATTCATTCATGTTTGTTGTAATATATATTACATGAACATTCAAATGATAAATATCCCATCAAAGTACAAATTTGAATTTTCCCAAACCGATTATCATCATGGAGTATAATGGGTTGTATTGATATGTAAAGGATATAATGAATAGATTATTAAATCCATTAAAATGGTGTGTATATGAGATATTTAAGAATATATTATTTAGGTAATAAGTAGATACTTATTACCAGGACTAATTCACTAAATTATATCTCATGGAATGTCATACAGACATAGATATACTTAGGGGTGTATACCTTTTATCAATTCATCTTACCTATGTTTGTTGAGATACATAGCATGGAAAGAAACATAATTTGATTCCCTTATTACACAAGTTGACACATCATCTTAGCTAATATGATGGAGGTTCGGTGTGTTACTAATCATGTCAACATTTTATGGTAAACCAAGATGGGATATTTCCACTTCAATAAAAAAAAAGACATCTGGCCTTTGATTGAATTAAACTAAGGAAATGCATGGTCATTCTTAGTTATTTGATATATGATGTGTTCAAATTCTTGGATAAGTGGAATATGAAGTGATTATCATATAGATTAATTAAATGTGACATTTTCATCAAATTAGTCAGTATTTTTTGAAGAATAAAGGAAATTATGAGAGTCTTATACTAGATTGACATGTTTCATGTCTAGTGGTCGCTCAATGTCATGGATAAAGGGATTATAAAAGATACATATGATGTATATGATAAATATTCTGGTTTAAATGTTCATACATATATATATATAATTATGTTTGATGGAGATCACACCACACCCCTTAGTTTCTTGAGTAGCACTGATGTTTTTCTAGAGGCTGCTCTTTTCTTATGTCATGAATTAGATATTTCATAGTTGATATAAATGATTCTAAGGCCTGATGGGTACACAATTAGTTCATTGGATATGGATAAACTTTCAGAAAAATTTTTTGATCAAAAGGATGAGACTTTGATGAAAAACCATGTCTAAAAGTGTTTGGATGGATTCATAATGAGTTTTTATGTTATGCATTAATTCTCTTATAGAATTTTAGTATATGTTGAAGATTGTTCTATATGAATTAATATATATATATATAATATTTATATATATATATATATATAAAGTTTATATTTAAATAATTTCATCAATATATATTGATCTAAAAATTTGTTATATATATTTATTTTCCCCAAATGGTTTTATTGTCAATTACAATCTGTTATGAATGGATTACTTGGCATGATCAATTATTAAATAGGATTCAATAAATTAAGGTAGTAAATGAATTTGGATACATTAATTAGGTTAATGAATTTTCATATAATGAAACATTCCATGGATGGCTATATAATTAGATGTGATCACTCGTATTATGATAATACAATTATGAGAAATCCTCTCAATTACTTCTTCCCACCACGCTATTGTTCATTATACAAGACAAAGGAACAAGCCCCCATAAACATTCAGGTATCTTCATGATTTGATAATAGATCCATTGGCATGTCTACCCCCCCCTCCACCTCATATACAAGGTTCTTTTGTTCTTTTCTTCTTGATCTTCATCAAGCACTCTCTTTCATTGAGGAAGAAGAATATTGTTTCCATTAGTGATTTAAAGGAACACTCATTATAAAATTTTACTTAATAATTAATTCTCAAAGAGATAACTTCTTGTATTGGGATATATCATGCTAAAAATGGTAACTTTGCGATCATACAAAACCAAAAAAAAATATTGGCTTTACCAATAATGATTTCTCATGGGAAGCTTTCTGTCAAGGAAAATTTATCAAAAAACCATCACCATCGAAAATCGAGAATTAATCCCATATTTTAATAAAATGGATTCTTGGTGACATATATATTCTGATGCATCAACCATGTGTACCATTCCTATATTTTATTATCATAATTTATATTTCAACTAGATGGTCTCTTATATTGTAACGACTCTGTTCTTTCTTTGTAAATTCATTAAGTATTTATGTTGAGAACAAGTTGTATTTGTGTTGCATTTATTGTAAATGTGTCAATATGTATTGGTTGAAGAAATAAGAAATACATGGAGAAGATGCATTCTTGTTGAATTTTTTTTCAATTTTTCTATTATGTGTTGGTTTAAGTAAGTGGTGATTCATGGAGATTTTTTATGAACTCACTCTATACCATTTGATGTTCTATTTAAAAAATTATTCATATTACAAGTTATAATATTGTAGAAATTTTGTTATTATCTAATAAATGTGTCAATTTTATTAGGATATTACACATTTTCTTCAACATTTTACAATGTGAAGGCCATGAAAATACTTATTTTAATTAAAAACTTTTTTTGGTGAAGTCATGAAATACTATTATAATTATATGAGTACTTTGAAAAGGTATTTTTGAAGGCCATGAAAAATTCATGAATATTTTATGTGTAGACCATGAAAATATTTATTTTTATGATTAATTGATTGTGAAAAAAAAATTTAATGTTTCAATGAAATAATAAATAATATATTTCCTAAGTAAAAGTTGAAGGTGATCATAGTATAATATTTTTTCAAATATCTTTCACATGGAGTTGTTGAAGATGGTTCATTAAATAATGTTTCTAATTGGAAGAAGTTTGAGATAATTATGAATATCATGAAAATATTTATTGGTGTTTAGAAGAGAACAATTATATGTCCATGAAAAAATAAAATACATATATATTTTTTCATGATGTTTTCATAAAGAAGAATGAAATGAAAAAATAATTTCATTTATTTTTTCAAGGAAATTATTCCATTAATAAGGCCATGTAATTAACATTTTATTTTATGATGTTTTGAAGAATCATTAAGGAATTAAAGAATATAAAAAAATGGCTATTGAAAAATAGAATCCAAATTTATTTTTTCATGTAGTGCTTATCTGAGAAGTTAGAGATGTAGTATTTCCATGTTAATTTTTTTCTAAGTCTTATTTAGAGAATATTTATGGAACCCTTGATACATTGAATAATCTACTTGAAAAATTATCCAAGTTACAAGTCATAATTTTTTTGAAATATTCTTATGTTCAAAGAAGTGTTCTAATTGTAGGAGGATAGTGAACATTGTCTTCAATATTTGAAATAGTGATGTCCAACAACTACTTATTTTCATGATGAACTTGTTTTTTGAAGGCATACAATACAGTTATTATTTCATGAATACTTTGAAAACGAATATGTTAAGGACTTTAGAAATTAATGAGGATTATTTATGAAGACCATGAAAATATTCATTTTCATGATGCATTGGAAGTAGTTTTGAAGGTTTCTATGCAAGAATAAATAATTTATTGTGTGAGGAAAATTTGAAGTTGTTTGTGAAACAATTTATTCATATATTTTGTATAAGGAATTTTTGAAGATGATCCATCCAATTATGTTTCTAATTGGATGAGGTTTTTGAAAATTATTAAGATCATTCAAATATTTATTTCCATGTGTAATGGATGAATTTTATGTCCATAAAAAATAGAAATCGTGTATTTTTTTTATAACGTTTCTATTAAGAATAATTCCATTCAATAATATATTCATTTATTTTTTCATGAAAATTATTTAATTAATAAGGCTTGGAAATTAACATTTTATTGCATGAAATTTTTGAAGAATAATTAATGAATTGTAGAAGATACAAAGGAGTCCAAGAAAAATAGAATCCAAATTTATTTTTTCATAAGGAATATATTTGATAAGTTGGATATGTTGGATTTCCATGTGTATTTTTTGGATAATTATTATTTATAGAATAGTTATAGGCATGCTTGACATCATTGTATGTTTTATTTGAACAACTCTCAATGTTACAAGTCAGACAATTATTAAACTGATCTTATGATCAAAGGCCACTATCAATTGTACTTTGAGAGCGCACATTGTCTTCAACATTTGACAATGTGAAGACCATGAAAATACTTATTTTCATGAAGAACACGATTTTGGGATTGAATGAAATACTCTTATTATTTCATGAATACTTTGAATAAGTATACGTGAAGTCCATGAAATATACATGGGGATTTTATATCAAGACCATGAAAATATTCATTTGCATGATCAATTGATTGTGGAATAATATTTAAAGTTTTCCATGTAAGAATAAATAATATATTTCATGAGGAAAAGTTGAAGGTTTCTATGCAGTAATATAGTCTTATATTTTTTATGTAATTTTTAAAGATGACCCTTACCATTATGTTTCTAATTAAATGAAGCTTAAGAAAATAATGAAGATCATAAAATTTTTTATTTTCATGTGGAAGAGAAAAATTTCAAGTCCATACAAAAAAATCATATATATTTTTTCATGATGTTGTTTTGAAGAATAATGACATGAAAAAATATATTCATTTATTGTTGCATGGGAATTATTCCATTAAAAATTCCATTCAATTAACATTTTATTGCATGATTTTTTTAATAATCAATGAGTAATTAAATAACAAAAAAAGTTGGCCATGGAAAAATATAATCCAAATTTGTTTTTGTATAAGGTGTTTATTTAAGAAGTTGGTGATGTTATCTTTACATGTTTATTTTAAGATAACTCATATTTTGAAAAAATTTACTATAAAAATGGACAACCCACTGCATTCCAAAGGGGCCTATAGGTCCAAGGGAGGTCAGACAGAGCCTGTTGGAAAGCAGTTGAAGCTATGTAATCCCTACACCATGTTATTTTTCCATGTTTATTTTTGGATAACTCTTCTTGTAAAAGAGTTTTATGAAAAAATTTCATGACCCGCTACAAACCAAGGGGCCTAGAGGTCAGTTGGGCCTAAGGGAGGTCTGACCAAGCCCACAAGAAAGTGTTTGCAGCTCATAGTCAGATTGATCTGATAGTGAAAATTATTGAGGTAATAAACCACACCATTGAATGATACTCTCTTTGATGTGGGATGAGATATTGTGGTCCTATTAAACTGCCTTTAAAAAACACATACATAACATAGGTCACCTAATCCCACTAATATAGAACATCTATTGATATTGTTCAGTGAGAATTAAGAAAGAGACATTCTTCTTCCCTATCATTGCACCTTTGACATTTCCACAAAAACTGGTTTGATGGTGACCTCAATAAATCTAGACTTCTCCAATGATCTCCTCATGTTAGTGAGACTCTTTTAATTACACTGAAGACATGCATGAAATATCAGTCTTTTATGCATGATAATAAATGAAAACACACCTCATCAAACTATAAATTCATTTGTAGGAGGCCATTTTTTTTCAGTTATGCTTATTATCTTCTATAAATGATAATCATGTGATAATAGAATGCACGTGAATATTTAATCACAATAAATAAACCAAACTATTTATGACCTAACCTAAATAGTCTAAAAGCCTTTTTTTATTTTTATTTTGATAATAACCCTTTCAAGGGATGATGGGGAACCCTTACAAGGCTCGTAGGATTAGATATTAAATAACCCGAAGGTCTTAGTAAATTTACAGGCTATACTTGGAAATCCTCCTCCCAAATTCTTCATCATGGTATCAGCTCTCCACCTTCATATGGATGCTCGGCTAGGATTCATGTGCAAGCACAGGATGGTCCTGATGGAAATTCCATTCCTTATCATTTTGAAAAATCCTCTTAGCTTCTGCTCTAGTGAATATGCATGCTCTAAATCCTCATCTAGAGTCTACTCCTTATAGAGTTTGTCTGATCATTTAAGCACAATTTTAGGTGTTCCAAAGGCATTCAAGTGGCTCAATGTCCATGAGGTGGCCTAAAATCCATGAGGTGGCTCGAAGGCCTTGAGGTGGCCCGAAATCCTTACTGGCCTGAATGACTTGGGTGGCCCGAAAGACATAAAAGACCCGAGGCCCAAACCAATGGCCCGAAATCCCAAACGAATGAATAGTTCTGACTGCTACAGTACTGAATAGTGTCTACTAAAGTACCTAATATGGTACTACTTCAATCCCCCCAGAAATATGTGTCCACCTAGTTTTGAACTCGAGTCTCTTGGATGCACTTGCTGAGTCCTCACTAGCGGGGTTGAGGCTCTTGTTCACCAAAATCATGATGATTTTGAGATATATGGAACTACTCTCCTCGGTATTTATGAATTTCATGACTCGAAATTGGAGGCTAGATGAGGAAAGATATGAACAGAGTTGTTGATTATTCTTATATATATTCAAAGGAGGGTTTAATTATGGTTTTTAATACTAAATTAGTAGGTGGTAATCATCGTGATGATAAGTAGTGGCATTTTTATCTATATGAACAAACAGAGACCTGAAAGTCTTCAAGTATTTAAATGAGAAACATGCATATTGTGGATAATTACTTCATAGCACGAAGAATGAAGATTCCATGGGTGAACATTTTTTTGAAATAAATATGCAGTATATTTTTATACCACATAAATAAATAGAGTTCTATTTTCTTACACCGTAAAGATATACCAGAACTCCAAGGGTATTTGAAATAAGAACTCATGGATAGCGGTAGCTTACACTGCTAGGTGATATTTTGATGTGAATGATTGAAGATTCATTTAGGGTGGCTACTACTGGGCATGCCGCATGAAGAAGAATGAAATACCCAATCATTAGGGTATTTGATGTACATGTCTTTAAGAAGTAAATATCTAAATATTAATGGGTATTTAATTGTGTAATAAAATACCTTACTCATTTGGTTATATATATTTGGGGAAGAATAAATTTTTTTATTTAGTAACACATTTAATGTAGGATTTAAATGGGATAATTTAATTCTTGAGATAATTGAGATTCCATGCACCATATTTGTGTATAAATATATGCATGTAGATGTTGAGAAATTAAGGTGACTTGATGCTGTAAATGTATTGGAGGTCCTGATACAAACATTGTATCAAAGAGATAAGGATTTAAAGCATAGTTTTTATTGAAAAAGGTGATCAAATGAACCTGAGAATTTGAAGAGAAGTCTCCAGACCATCGTTGTTAAAGATATTAAAGAATTACGCAATTAAATGTGTTCCAACAAGCTTGTGGAGGATGATTAGATAATCATCATAAAGTGGATCAGCACTACCAAAGAAATAATGTTATGCATCACCTACATTTAAAAGTGATAAAAAAACATTGATAATGGGGTACCTTTATCAATGCATTTTTTATCATCGATAAAGGTACCCCTTTATCAGCGCTATTTTTACTATTTTTAAAGACACCCCCTTTATCAGTGTTTTTTTAGTAGTGCTGATAAAGGGGGAATTTACCAAATTTTTTTAATAGCACTAATAATAAGTATATTCCACAAAAAATCATTAAAAATAAAATATTAATATATAAAAATATAAATATATTAATATTAATATAAATATAATATATTTTATAAAATATTATTTATATAAGGCTAAATAAACACTTAAACTACATATATAATATATTTAGTGAAAAATGTATTATAAAATAATTAAAAATAATAATAAATAATAATTTTCTAATTATTATCAAGTAATAGTCATTTAATTTCAATTTAAAGATAGAAAAAACCAAATAATTAATAAATGATCTAAAATAAGTTGAAAATGTGACTCGAACTTTAAATGGTCATAACTTTTGATCCGGGTGTTCATTTGAGCTCTAACACATATCAAATTGAATCCTACAATGAGTTATACACACTAGAGATAGGGAGGAACCCCTTGTCATGTTTTTTGAGGGAAAAAAGCCCTACAATCCCCCCAAAAAATAGTTTTCAGTAAGGGTATCCCAATTTTTTAACATTCAATGGAATTTCATCCTTGTTTGAGGGGGTATTTTTTCCTTTTTTCAAGGGTGATTAATTTTTTTCCCAAGAATGAAAATCATATTTATATTATTATTCTAATATTTTATCATTTTTTATAATATTTTTTTATTTATATTCAAATATGTAAAAATATATACATATTTTGTATATATTCACACATAAAAATTAAATTATATAAATTTATATGTAAAAATATTTACATGAAAAGTATCTTTCTAAATATATATAACTTATATAAATGATAAATATATCCATTTTATTAAAAAAATTATGAATATTTATATAAATATACAATTAATGTAGAAATAATGTTTATATATATAAATATAGTTGCGTTTGTTTTGAAAAATAGGTATATGTTTAGCTATATATTCTAATATGTGTATATAAATATAAATATATAATATATGTAAATAATTATAAATAATTAAAATTAAATTTATTGATGCACAAACATATATAAATATATGTATGTATTTAAGTATTTATAAACACACACATACACCCACACAGAACATCTTTCACATATATATTTATATATATTTATATATATGGATTTAAAACTCAATTAAATATATATAAATATATAGATATATCTAAAATAAAAAGTAAAAAAATCTTGGCGAGTGTATGAGGGGGAGGTCTCACATTCAAAACACAACAAAGATAAGGGTGTGCATGCAGCTGAGGAGATGCCTTGCATTGTTAAAAGGGGTCGGGGAGGCTAGCATTCTTAAAGGTGGTAGGGTGTCTAGATGAGTTACCACTATTATGGGGGGGTCTAGTGCTAATAAAACGGTGGGTGGTCCCCCCCTCGATTTTTATATTTATTTTAAAAAAATATCCACCGTTGTCATTATTTTATTTATCATTGATAAAAGGGGTCTTTATCATCACTTTTTTTAGTGTTGATAAAAGGGACTCCCTTTTAATATTGATGTGGATAATAGTGATTTGTATTGTTGTTAAAACCCTTTTTTCACACTATTATAGGTCCGATTTTTAGTAGTGAAAACATCAGTATAATTGAAGAATTGGAGGTTCTAGTATAAAGAATTTCAACGATCCTTTACAGGTTGTGGATTAGGTTGTCAAAACATGCATGAAAATTCATGTAATTTTCCATCAATATAATTTTATATTGATAAAATAATCTATGAAATAACCATAATCTAATCACGATAATGAGTAGGTATTAGTACCAAACCTTGTAAAGATCATTTTTTGTTGTTTTGTTCTCTATTATCTACATTTTTATTGTTTATAGCATGCAACAGATCCATTCCCCTTAACTAGCGTAGAGGTCCAAGATAAAGATGGGTTAATTAAAATAAAGTAAAATTTGGTAAAAAGTTAGGAAGACTAATTCACCCCCACCCTCTATATATCCCTAAATGATCTATACGGGCTCCATAAGTCCCATTAGAGTGTAGGTATTCCAAATATTAGATAGATTTTTTTATAAAGTTCAAATGAAGTTCAAATTTAAATTTAATTCTAATGTACCTTAGGTGGAAGACATATTTTACACTCATGTTGAATAATACATGAAAATATTTTCCAAGACTCTAAAGAATAGGAAGAAAAGTAAGCAAATAGATTAAATAAAATATCAAATAAAGAATATAAGTATTAATACTCACTTATCAAAATAGTTGACAAAGATTATTTTAAATAAACTTGCCTAAGTTATAGAGGGTATAAAGAAGAGGAATCTATTAAAAGTTTTCAAGACTCAAACTCACATTTTTATGGATATATGAAGAATGTTATTTAATAAGTGATTCCATATATACTTTTTATTTTAAATATAATTTTATGATGAAGTATACCTTGAAGAGGAAATCAATAAATTGGTGGATTCACTTGAAAACAAATTCAAATGGTGAAATCCTCTCACATTCCACTTTTAATAAAAGGAAAAAATATTTGGGACTTTTTAATGAAAATATTTCATCAATCGAAGACTAATTTTAGTGAAGTTATTTTAATATAACAGTGAGTAATTTGTTTAGTGAAGTAATTCTTTCACTTAAAAAATAGCTCAATATTTACATTGTAGTAAGAGATGCTCAACTTGATGAAAAAACATGAATGTTCAAATATCATGACGTATTAGTGGAATAAAAGGGAAATATGAATCTAGAGTATATTCAAAAGATCCATGCTCTATAATAATTTCATCAAGGTAATACATTTCTCAATGAATCCCAATTGGAAATCAGAATCAAAATAATCGTATACCTTGATATATCTCTAATTAAAAGAAGTAAACATCATGAAGATCAAATTAAAATAACCAAAAATGAATGGAAAGGTATATTATGAGAAGTTTTACCTCAACATGAAATGTCTTGAACGATATGAAAAATTTAGAAATAAGAATAAGACATATGTTGTAACTTCCCAAGTTGTTGAGAAGAAACATTCTTCCACCCAAACATTTGAAGATTGTATAATTCCATGAATTGGTGTTTCTATAAAAACTATTCACATGGGTCATGTATTTAAAGAATCAAATATTATTGGAAAGATGATCTAAATATAATCTCTTGATAAACATATAAACGATCATGGAAGAAGGTAAGTCATAATATAGTTAATTCTATTTTCACTAGTGCAGTTTCATTTACTAGTGCAGGTTTAAAGTCAAAAGTTAAGAAAATGTGGGTTGATAAAAATGATAAAATTTAAACTATAACCCCAAGTTTGAATAATGGAAATATCATGAAAAATAACTCTCAATATGAAAATATAATGAAAGGAAGACAAATATAGAAACAATAATGCAATAAATATAGATAGATTAATACATCAACAAAAAGAAGGAGATTTTTTGGCTACTGTTGGCATGTCTTGATGTTTGGGAATCAAGATTATGGATGTTGTAATAACATGAGAATTTATTAAATCTACAGAATGCCTAAATTCAGGATGAGTAGAGTTTAAAAAAGAAATCTAAAAAACAATTGTAGCTGCGAGAAAATAGAATGAATTTATATACAATAAACATATTAATTTCCTTACAAAATTATATGAGTATTCCAACATGAGTGGTCACATAAAAGAAAATTACTAGTATAAACCAACTAGGTACAACCACTATGATAATAAAATACCAAAAAAATGTATATGCAAATAAAAAAGTTACAAATCATTCCTTGGGGGATAAACAAAAGAAGATTGTTGAGAAATATATAATGAAATCTACACCTGAGAAGAATAATAAATTGGATTCTAATAATGTAATATCAACTAATAAAACTATTCTCCTACTATGGAAAAAAGATATCATACCATGTACCATTGTAAACATCCCATAGAAATAAATAGAGGCAGTATAAAATCAATAAGAGAATCAATCCCTGAAATAAAAAAGAAGATATGATTGATTAAAGAAATTCCTAGATAATTTTTTGACAAGTTACCAAATAAAGTTTAATTAAAAAAATTGAATAAACCATGTGTAATTTACAAAGAAAAATATTTAAAGAAGGAATGATTAATCATTTTTTCATAAAAAAGTGCAACTTTGTAAAGAAATAAGAAATGTTGAAGATGAAGGAGTATCTATAGAAAAGTAAAACTTGAAACATATTATTCCACATGAATAAGAAATTGAATATCATGAGATATTTTTAATAAATTACAACTCAAATATCTCAAATAAAACTGTGGTAGGTGAAATTAGACTAGACGTAATTCAAACAATTGTATAACCCATTCACCTACTCAAAAAGAGGTTCTGAAGATAGAAAAACAAGCATTAGGGGATCCCATTTCAATATTAATAGATATGAAGATAATGATTCATAAAATATGAATGTAATGTAAAGAAAAGACTCCACAATATTGAATAAATAAAATAATAGTAAATTTAAAGGGAACACAAGCATGAAGAGTGCTAGACACTTTAGATCTACACAAAAGGAGTCTATGGGTTGAGAGAAATACCTCAACCTGGTTGATTTTATTATGATCATAAGTGTTATAAATTATTCTCTTATTATTTTGTTGTATTGTTTTCTTAATTTATTGGGAATTTAAGGTTATATTCATTCTATAGATGAGAAATAGTTAAGGAAACTTGAATACAACAAGTTAAAATTTCAATATCTGATAAAAACATGAAAATATTCAAAGAAAGTGGATTATAAATTAGAAAATATTGAATAATATTTGATGAGACTATCCACTATGAATAATTATGGGTATGAACTCCTTTAAGGATATAAAATATTAATCATGTGCTACCAAGACTTGTTCTTTGAATATCTTGAAGATCAAATCATCTCTACAGAAGCAAAAAATAGAGGAAACAAAATTACACTTGTTTCCCTTGTCATGATGATATCAATTATATGTGTTATGGGGGAGTGTTGGTTAATGAGTAACCACATAGAAAGAGGGAGTAAAATATTCTTTCACTTGAAATTATTTAAGTCATTTTTGATTTGTGTAGGAGAATATCTTTACTGATAAATTTGTTTTATACACCGACCATCTTTGATTTTGGATGTTCTAATTTGATACCATTCATCATATTAAATGGGATGGTTTAGGATAATGTTTATTATTTAGGGAATTATATTAACATTTCATATTCTAGTTTCAATTGGATTATATATGTTTACTATGTTTCAACCATTTAATATGAGAAATTAATTGGACTTAGTATGTTATGGGAGGGGCTAACTATATCCCCTTGATGTATCAGTAGGTCTCATGAGACAAACTAGTTTGGGTATTGGATGATGTATTACCTAGTTTTGTACAGTTTCTTGGATGTAGACTTGACGATATGTTTAGGATTTCTTGTTTTATTCATTACCTCATTATGAGAGTTGTTATTCATAATCCATGTGATTATTTCACTATTATAATATCAATTGTTTTGTTTCATTCTCATGTGATTATTTATATGGGATTATTTGGTCAGATTTTGTTCCCGTCATATTTTACTCAAGATTATGTTTTAATGGCATGTGTTTTAGTTACTCCACTTACCTCACTATTTGTACTTATTTATAGTAGATTTTGTTGTATTATTACCCTTACAAAGCATCTAAGATCACCCCTTTCTTGTGTTTTATTTCTCCCAGGATGCCATGATGTATATTATGATTGACATTCAGGGATAAGCTAGAATAATAATGGTGTTTTCAAAGGAATTACTATGTTATATTTTATATTTCCATTTGTATTGTAGGAACCAAGAATGTATCTAATTTTTAGAAATAGCTGAACTATGTAGTCCTTTGGAATGAAATTACTTGTACCTAGCTCAAATGTAATAAATTAACCAATATCTCTGGGCTACTGAGGTTGGGACCTTTTAAATTTTTAACATATGAATTTCTATAATTTTTTTAATACAATGTTATTTTTTAATAAATAAATTAAATATTAAAATATACATTTTTAACATTTTTATTTCAAAATAATGTTTAGTATATCTACTGATATATATTTTATTGAAAAAAATAACATAATATATTAAGATTTTACACAAAAATTATTCCTAATATAACATTTTAGAAAGAATATAAATAAATAAATTTTTAAAATATAGTATCAAATATTTTTTTAAAAATGATTCAATTTATCAACTATAATTTTAGAAAGGTTTTTTAAAGATTTTAAAAATATATTTACATATAAATAGTTGTTTTGTTAAAAAATAATAAGATATTCAAAACATTTTGTTGTATGTTTTGAATATCTTATTATTTTTTAACAAAACAACTATTTATATGTAAATATGTTTTTAAAATATTTAAAAACCCTTTCTGAAATTATAGTAGATAATTTGAATGATTTTTGATACTATATTTAAACAATTTATTTATTTATATTCTTTATAAAATGTTATATTAGGAATAATTTTTATGTAAAATATTAATATTTTAGGTTATTTTTTTCAATAAAATATATATCAGTAGATATACTAAACATTATTTTGAAAAAAAATGTTAAAAATGTATATTTTAATATTTAATTTATTTATTAAAAAACAACATTGTATTAAAAAAAAATTATAGAAATTCATATGTTAAAATTTGAAAAGGTCCCAACCTCAGTAGCCTAGTGATATTGGTTAATTTATTACATTTGAGCTAGGTACAAGTAATTTCATTCCAAAGGACTACATAGTTCAGCTATTTCTGAAAATTAGATACATACTTGGGTCCTACAATACAAATGGAAATATAAAATATAACATAGTAATTCCTTTGAAAACACCATTATTATTCTAGCTTATCCCGGAATGTCAATCATAATATACATCATGGCATCCTGGGAGAAATAAAACATAAGAAAGGGGTGATCTCAGATGCTTCATAAGGGTAATAATACAAAAAAATCTACTATAAATAAGTACAACTAGTGAGGTAAGTGGAGTAACTAAAAACACATGCCATTAAAACATAATCTTGAGTAAAATATGACGGGAACAAAAGTTGACCAAATAATCCCATATAAATAATCACATGAGAATGAAACTTAACAATTGATATTATAATATTGAAATAATCACATGGATTATGAATAACTACTCTCATAATGAGGTAATGAATAATACAAGAAATCATAAACATATCGTCAAGTCTACAGCCAAGAAACTGTACAAAACTAGGTAAGAAATCAGCCAATACCCGAACTAGTTTGTCTCATGAGACCTACTGATACATCGAGGGGATATAGTTAGCCCCTCTAATAACATAATAAGTCCAATTAATTTCTCATATTAAATGGTTGAAACATGGAAAACATATATAATCCAATTGAAACAAGAATATGAAATGTTAACATAATTCCCTAAATAATAAACATAATCCTAAACCATCCCATTTAATATAATGAATGGTATCAAATTAGAACATCCACAATCAAAATGATTATAAAAAAATAAATAAAATATGGTTTATTATATCATTAGATATAAACCTAAATTACTAAAAATATCCACAATGTTTGTTGACATAGATGAAAATACTCTAATAAAATCATTGAAAATTTCTTGAGAGAAATACCACTTTTACTTTGAAATCATCTATTCTAAAATCCACAAAATTATAAAAGATAACATATTATATGAAAATAAAATTTTAAACATGTAAAAGAATCCTCATTTTATAAAGTTATCATGAATATTTGAAAATATTCTCATTCTATATAAGTTTAATAAACATTTTTATTAAATTTTGAAAAAAATGACATTTAAAAGAGTATTTTTAAATGAATGTGTGGGAGTAATCAAAATGAATTGATTATAAGTATAAGATTTAAATCCACATTAAACAAGTGTAAATAAAACATAATACAATCAAAAAAAATTCACAGATAATCATCTCATGATACAATCATTAGAGTTAAAGTTTAACCCAAATAATGAAAATTGGGATAAGAATCCCCTTACCTTTGGTGAAATTTACACCGTACATGTCCAAACCATATGTATAATGTTTTTAAAAATATTATTAATTTATACTTGAATCAATATATCAAATATTATACCCTTATAATGTTTTATTGATCGTTTATTAATAACTTTTATTTGTTTCATTATTTTTGGTGTTAATTGCATTGCTTCTCAGGCTTCTTTTATAAAAAAAGTACTTGTTCTATTTAATAAGTTATAGATACAACATTTTTAGAATATAATAAATGTCATAAATATTATAGTTAATCATTAAATAAATTATATAACCATTTTTTAATTTTAATCAATGAAAATTAATTACCCCGATACCTGGAGATGATAAACTATACATACGCATGTGTGGTGATTTCATCTTTAGAAGGATGGATAAAAGGTGGAATATTGTTTTTTAACAATAATAATAACATATTAGTAAATATATGATACATTATTTATTTTTTATAAGTGAAACAACACATGAATGAGTTGTTAAAATGATTATTGCTTGTTCATCAGGCTTCTATTAGATATCTTTTTAAGGGATATCGAGTTGGTTTTTTTGGTTTACCAAAACCTCTAGAAAATGGATAAGGATGTTAAGATGATAAATGAACCGAGTTTAGTAAATATACAAGGCTCAAGTTGGTGATATAAAATGAAATAATGAGTTCCCTTATATGATTGAGGTGAGGGGCACATTAGTAATGCCTTAAAATATTAAAATATAATTAATACCATTCTAGAGGTAAATACTTCCAAAAGGCCTATAAAGAAAATTAGATTAAATTTTAGACGAAATAATTTTTATTTGTTTATAATTAAATATTTTTATTATTTTTATATAATTTAATAAAATATTAAATTCATGAAATATCATTATTGTCAGAATTAACAATACTCATTACTTTGAATCAAAATACCAAAAAATAATGATTAAAATTCCAAAAAAAACTTTTTTATTATATGTAAAACATTTAATAGTCATCTATATAATTCATGGATTAAACTAATTATCTCAATTTATATTTATTTTAATATTCAAAATATCATTTGTTTGATTTCTCTGTTAATCTAATAATTACTGAATTGTCATTGTTTAACCATTTAAGGTGTTTATTTCTTCCCAAAAAATATGAAATAAATTCCCATGAAAAAAATTGATCTTTTATCTTTCCAAATACTATTTATGGTTTAATATACTTTCTCTGAATCCATATATTAACAAAAATACTATTTTTGAAAGAATAGTGTGTATAGTTTATCATTATTTTAAATAAAATACTATGAATAACATAATGTCAAATAAGTGGGTCCAAAAGGTTCTATATTCGACCAAAGGATGATTATGTTCAAAAAAATTTCATCCAATAATATTTAGAAAAAAATATGGGTCATTTGATGGTTCTTATAATTTCAATTATAATTATATTATTGATTTTTCTTCTCCACTCACAAGCACTGCATCAACATTGCGTAAGCATTAAAAGTAACTATTTCAAATTGAAAAATTAAAAAATATTTAATAACATAAATATAAATAAATTAGGCTTAATAAATTATATTTTTCATTTTAATTATTTACATTTACTCATATCCATTTCAATAAAACTTGTTTAATTTATTAATGTGACTTTTCTTGCCTTGTATAAGCATTACTCAAGCATTTGGATAAAATTCATGTTATATAACTACTGAATTTGAAACTATCAACATAAATAATCATAAAAAACATAATATTTAATAGAAAATTCCGGAAAAGTCTTATTATAACTCATTTATAATTTATAAGACAACAAATTTGACTTTTCAAATACTGTCGAGACACGGCATTGACGATGAAAATGGTTTTCATATTTATCATAAATGAAATTATAATTTACATGTTCTAAATTAATTTTGTAAAATATTTATATTAAGATATCATACATTAGTGATTTCATAAGTTTAATAAACTTTTATATCATAATTATATCATTGTGATATCACAAAATATATCATTTTTTATAAAAAACTATATTTTTTACTATTCGCCAAAAAAATTACTTTTTTAGAAAATCCTCAAAACCTCACAATAGACTAATTTTTGTATCGTAGTTTTAAAAATAAAGTTTATTTTATCAAATAAATTTTCTAAAACTTCCACAAATTATTTATAATATTCATTCATAAAGAGAAAAAGAAATCTCTATTGAAGGAAACATATTTTCGATAATTTAAAATGTCTTTATTAAAAAAAATTATTATATTTTGATCATTATACAATATATTTTCAATGAGTAGTATCGATATATTCATTTCAAAAATAATTCATTACAATTTATACCAAGAAATTTAACGACTAGGTTATAACGTTCAAATAATAGTTTATTGTGGTTTTAAACTCATTGTTGTGTGAAACATAAGATATCGAATATATTAATTTTAAAAGTTATATTCCATAAAATCATGAGGTATTAGATTCTCCCATCATCAAAAGTTTTACCTTTGAAATTTCCAAAATGTCACTTTACAAAAATATTTGTCCAGCTCTTCATCATTAATTCCTCAGGTTCCCACAACGCCTCTTCTATTTTATTATTTTTCTAAATTAAATTTACCAATTGAATCATTATATTTCTCAACACCTATTATCTAGTGTCTAGAATATGGATATTCTCTACATTGTAAAATAAATTAGGTTCCAATTCTATTTCATCATATGTGAGAACATGCATTGGGTATGTCATGTACTTCCTTAACAAAGAGATGTTGAACACATCGTGTACTTTGGAAGGGCCTGGTGGCATTTCCAACCAGTAATCCATAACTATAATTATCTATAAAATTTGAAATGGTCCAATGTACCTGGGGCTTA
The DNA here is from genome assembly GCA_963277665.1 of Viscum album. Taxonomy (NCBI): domain Eukaryota; kingdom Viridiplantae; phylum Streptophyta; class Magnoliopsida; order Santalales; family Viscaceae; genus Viscum; species Viscum album. The sequence goes on along the minus strand of OY728159.1, from coordinate 1,622,736,403 downwards.
GTTTCACTTTCTTTCCAAAACATACAACACCTTTCCATGGAGATACCTTCAGGAAAACACGATCTACCACTTGAAACTATAAATCTTTCATTTGGTTATCAATATAGATATTTTTCCTACTTTGAGATGCTTTGATATGGGGTTGAATAATCTTTAATTTTTATTTATTTTATTTGTAAGTTCATGTCCTATGGGATATATTTTAAATACTTCATCCTAATAAGTTCGTGTACTAAATCTTTTTCCATATAATTCTTCACATGATACCATTTGAATACTTTAATGGAAACTATTTTTATAATAAAATTATACCAAGGGTAAATTCTAATCCCACCTATATTGAAAGTAAAGTGTGTATAACATAAACATATCTTATATAGTTTGGATCAACTTTTTTGAATTCCCATTAGTTTGAGGGTGATATGTAGTGGTCAAATGAAGCTCTATATCAAGATCCTTCTGATGAAATTTCAAGAATTTTGATGTAAACCATGGATTATGATCATACACAACTGAAAGAGGTGAACCATAATGTATTAAAACTTCATTAATATAGATCAATGTAAGGCACTCTAGAGGAAAATCATCCCTTATAGAATTAAAATGTGTAGATTAGGTGAGTTGATTAGAAATTACCCACATTATATTATTCTTTCTTAGAGTATTTGGTAATCTAGTGAAACAATACGCAGTAATATCATCCCATTTTCATGTAAGAATAGGTATAGGTTTTATATTTCCTCTAGTATGTTTTATTTAATCCTTCTCCTATTGAATAAAAAAATATCTTGATATATAATCATCAATTTACCACTTCATATTATCCCATCAAAATTTTTCCCTCAAATCTCTTTACATATTAGTGATGGCAGGGTGTGTAGTGAAATCAAAGATATGTACATCATAAAATAATTCCCTTTTATGATCAGGCATAGAGAGAACATGTATATATTACCAATTTCCAATATTCCATATTCATATACAAATTTTACCAATTTCCCATCATTCACAGCTTTAATTTTCTTTTAAAAATTATTAACATCTGACTAAGAACTTCTTATTTTTTTCTATAAAAATGGTTTGGAAACAATTTGAAAAGGTTTTTAAGCTTAACTTTCCCTAATAATTTCCATATCCATATATACTAGATCCATAAACACATGATCCCTTTCAAAAATCGTTTTATTAATAAGTCTACGATCCTTCCATTTTAATGCATCTTCAACCTTATTTTCCTTCCCTGGGTGGCAATGTATTGAAAAATCATAATCCTTAAGTAGCTTCATCCATAAAATTTTCCTCATGTTTAGTTTATTCTATTAGAAGATATATTTCAAACTCCTATTATCTATTTATAACACACATATTTCACTAAAAATATAGTGTATCCATATCTTCAGAGTAAAAATTGTGGATTCTAACACAATATCATGGGATGGATAGTTCTATTCATGAGTTTTTAACTGTCATAATGCATATTCAATAACTCTATCATTCTACATGAGGACACAACCAATTCCTATTTTGATGCAACACAATATATCACCAATCCACCACCTCTCTATGGTAGAGTCAAGATGGGAGAATTTATTAATATCCAATTCAATTATTCAAATAATTATTCACATTCATTAGTAAAATTAATCTTATCCCATTTATGAGTAATCTTCGATAACGGGTCAGTTAATTGGGAAAAAATCTAAATGAAATGTCAATAGTAACCCACTAAACCAATGAAACAATATAACTAATTTATGTTCATTGGAATAGGCCATTACTAAACTACCTTTTCCTTCATAAGAGAAATTGATACTCTATATTTGGAGACAATATATCCAAGAAAAGAAAATTTTTGAAGCCAAAGTTCACACTTGATAGATTTCCCATATACCTCTTTTCTTATAAGAGTATCTAGAACAATCCAAAAATGGTTATCATGGTCACTATATATTTTTGAGTACACCAAGATATCATAAAAAATACCAGAACAAAAATATCAAGATATTACATGAATACTGTATCCATTATATCCATAAAAATAGAGAGTGAATTAGTCATTCCAAATGGCATTACTGTAAATGTGTAATGTTCATACATTGTTCATGACATTATATTTAGAATGTATTCCTTCTTTACATGCAATTGATGATATCCAGAATGAAGATAAATATTTAAAAAATATTGAGCTCCATAAATTCACTCAAATATGTCATCAATGTGTGGAAAATGATACTTCTTATTTATCATAATAGCATTAATCTCCCTATAGTCAATGAAAAACCTCATAGATCCATCTTTATTCTTAACAAAAATAACAAGAGCTCCCAAAGGTGAAACACTAGGGTGTGTAAATCCAATACCACTCAATTCCTCTAGTTGTTTATTTAACTCAATTAACTCCTCTAGTGCTATTTTATTAGGAGAAATTGATATAGTTCTTTAATTAAGGATTAAATCAATAGAAAATTAAATTTCTCCCACTCATGGATGTCCAGTTAATTACTTTGGAAATACATCAATGTATACATGTACAACAAGTTCACCCTCAATTTTAATTTAACCATTTTCCTCAATAGATTTTTATACTCTTCTTATCCAATAATCTCATTTAAAATATCTACTCGAGGTTGACTTACATAAGAATCATATTATGAATTTTATTCTCTAAAGATAAATAATTATACACCATCATTACAAACTATAATTTCCTTCCCCTTGAAATAATTTTTCAAATAATATTCTGAAATCCAATCTAGACTAAGGATTATAACAAATTCAAACATAGGTTTGATAATAAAATCACTAGTTAGAGAACTTTTATGTGTTATAATAAGTACTTCTTGACACATATTTGTTACAATTAATGATGTTTTCACTATTGTTTTTGACTGAAAACTCCCATGTGAAGGTGAATTAGAAATATATATTTTTATTGAAAACATAGAAGATATAAAAGAATGTGATGATTCAAAATCAAATAAATATTGATCTAAATTTGAGGTGATGATTAATGTACCTACCACCACATCATTAAGAACATCAAACTTAGCATTTGTGACTGCATAAACATGACCTTTTCCCTTAGCCTTTTTGGGGCCACTTTTCTTTATGCCTATGAAAATAATGTGCATAATGTCCCATCTACTTATAGAAAAAATATTTCACATTACTTACTTCTTTATTTCACTTTCACTCAGGGGGATGGTGTCCTTTTTTTCCACACTTGCAACAAAATTTGATTCCCAATAATCATATTCCATGAAGCTTCTTCACACATTTATTGCAAGTTTGAAATTATATTCTTCCCTTATTACCTTTTCCCTTATTTAATTTTATAGAGTACTTAGCATCCCTCTTCTTATGTTGCTTCCCTTCAAAGACATAAGTCTTAGAAAAGTATTTCTTTCTCTTAATGGAACATGATATTATATCCTTGCATGATGAGAATGTTTGGGAGACTAGTTTCCTTTAGAGAATTACATTAATACCTTAAAACAAGAGGTCAATATTTATTTTTATATTTTTTATGTAGTTTGTCAAATGCCTTTTAACGTTTTATAGCTGGATTCATATTTAGAAACACATTCATACCCTTTCTATCTTAGGATTAATAATTGTCTTTCCATATTTTCTCTTTGTTCATGAGGAAAATATTTCTCTAAGAAATTTTCCTTAAAATCCTTACATTATATGTTTTATATTCCTCATCCACCTTAGTGTTTTCAATCAATTACCATAATTGATCTTCATCTCTAAAGAGATGATAAACTTTTATGAAAACCTTATCACTTTTATTACTTCCTAGAGTGAGAAATATATTCTCTAAAGAACTTATCCATTTCTCAGTTATAAATTCATTTGTAGTCCCACTGAATGAGGGATGTTTTTTTCATGAATCATTCTGACATTATTACACTATTATTGTGGATCGGTATTCTCCATGAAAGTAAGGTTATTTCTCATAACCTGAGTCAGTTATCCCAATATGGTTATAAATTTTTCATCTCCAGTTACAGCTCTATATCCAACATCATTATAATTCATAGGAGGGAAATAATTACATGTAATATGTACATTGATATGGTTTACATTCCTTTCACTATGTTCCATTTCTAAATGATGGAATACACTAGATTGAATTATGAAATTTTGAAACTAATGAAACACTTAAAAATTTATGTATAAATAATATCAAAATAATAATCCTGGTTACCTCAGGATTATTCTCAAAGTTAGTTATAGGGAAATATTTCCCTAACCTATATTTTCCTAAATCTAGATTCCAAAATCTCTACTAATATTACTACAATAACAGCTATAAAGACCATAAACTAAATATCATGGAGTTGGTGGTTACTTTATTAAGTTGGTACTAGGTTCAAGTGATCTCATCCCAAAGGACCAAATAGTTTAGTAGCTTTGGAAAAATAGATATATACTTGGATCTTACATTTTAGTTGAAAATATATAAAACAACATAGTAATTATTTTGAAAACATCATTATTCTCTTAGACTATCCCTACATGTCAATCATAATATAAATATTGGCTTGTTAGGAAAAATAAAACTTAGTAAATGAATTATCTCAGATGCTCGGTAAGGGTAAACATACAACAGAAGCTATAATAAATAAGAATAAATAATAAGGCAATGTGAATAACAAAAAAATATTCCATTAAAACATAATATTGAGCATAATATGGATGGAATAAAAGATAAAAAAGTAATTTAATATAAATAATCACATGAAAATGAATCTTAACCATGGATGTTATACTAGTCAAATAATCAAATGGATTTTTAATAACTAATATCATAATGAGGGAATGTATAATGTGGGACATAATTAACATATCTTCAAGGGGTCATCTAAGACACCATACGTAATCGGGTAAGACATCATCCAATACCCAATCTAGTTTGTCTCATGAGACCTACTGATGCATCAAAAGGCTATTGAAGGCCCCTAACACCACTTACATATTCTAATACAATCCTTATATGGATGGGGTGAACCATAGTCAACATATACAATCAAATTTATACTTTCATATTAGATGTCAATAACATTCCCCAAATAATAAACATAACAAAAAAATACCTAGTAATATGATAAATGGTATCAAATTATCACATAGACATTCAAAATAATCATAAAATTCAACATGATTTGATAGATGGTATCATAAGATATCAACCTCAATTAAGAAAAAGATCCATAAAATAATGTTGACATAGATGAAAATACTCTTGCAATATCATTAAAAATTTCCTGAGATAAATACAACTTTTACTTTGAAATAATTTATTTAAAAAGCCATGAGATTACAAAATAAGACATTTTATTTAAAATAAAATTTCAAACTTGTAAATGGTTCCTCTTAGAATTATTTCATCTTGAAAGAAGTAAAATCTTCCCATGCTGTATATGTTTTAAAAAAACATTTCCTTTAAATTTTGAAGCAAAGAAACATTTAAAAGAGTATTTTAAAAAGAAAGCGTTAGAATTAACCAAATTAATAGATAATGTGTATCAAATTTAAATCCACAAAATAATAAGTAGAAATAAAACATAATATAATAAAAAGTAATTTCACACATAATCATAGCATGACATAATAATTCGAGTAGAAGTTTAACCCAAATAGTGGAAATTTGGTTAAGATTTCCCTTACCTTTGGTCGGATTTCAATCATACATTTATAAACCTCTTGTATAATGGTTTTAGAAATATTATTAACTTATAATATAATAATTATTTATATATTATCACCTTTTAATGTTTTACCACTCCTTTTTTAATAAAATCTATTCATTTCAATATTTTGGGAATTAATTGCATGGCTTCTCATGCAAGTTTTGTCATAAAAGGAATGGTTCTCTTGAATAGGTTTTTGATACAACATTTAAAAACTAAAATTAATGTGAAAATTATTATATTTAATCATTAAATAAATTTTTTGTAACTATTTCAAAATGTTAACCGTAGAAAATGAATTACACTACTACGTGGAAGCGGTAAACAGTACATACGCACATGTGGTGCTTTTGTATTTTATAGGATGGATAAATGGTAGAATTGAGTTTTTTAATAATCATAATAACCTCTAAATATATATATGATATAATAGTTACTATTTTATAATGGAATTAACACATCAATGAGTTAGTAAAAATGATCACCTCTTCTTAGGCGAGCTTCCTCTAGATTTATTACCAAGGGATCTAGAGTCTATATTTTTTGGAGTACCAAAACCTCCAGGACATGGATAAGTATTTTAGGAGGATAAATGGATAGATTTTGTTCAATATATATGGATAAAGGTGGTGAAATGAAATTAAGTAATGATTTCCCTTTTATAATTGAGATAAAGTGTACTTTAGAATTCCTTAAAATATTAAAAAAATTAAGGCCATTCTTGAGGGAAATACTTACAAAAGGCTTATAAATCATATGGGATTAAATTTTCATCCAAATAATATCCCTTTTTTATTATTCAATATTTTTATTATTTTTATGTATTTTAATAAAATATTATATTCATGAAATATCATTATTTTTAAAATTAACACTATTCATTACTACGACTTAAACAAATAAATAAATAATATTCAAATTGAAACCAACTATTATATTATATATTATACATGTCATATTTATGTATATAATTCATGTATCTACTTAATTATCTAAAATTATATTTATTCTATTGTTTTTAATATCATTTATTTTATTTTTCACTTAATTTATTAATTACTACATCATTGATGGGTAAGCATTTATGGTATTTATATCTTCCCTAAATTTTTTTAAAAAATTCATCAAGAATATTAGATTTTTATATTTATAAATACTATATTTTGTTGAATATATATTTTGTAAAACTATATATTAAATATGTTATACTAATTATAAACCACGGTATGAATAGTTTGACTTTATTTTAAATAAAATACTATAAGGAACATAATGTCAACTAAGTGGGTCCAAAAGTTCCTATATTCAACAAAAGGATTATTATGGTCAACAATTATTCATCAAATAACATTTATATAAATTTATGGGTCATTTAAGGGTTCTTATAATTTTAATTAATATTATTTTAATGATTCTTCTTATACTTTCACAAGCCTTGCATCAGTGATGCATAAGCATTAAAGGCAATTATTTTATACAGAAAAATTAAAACTAAATTAAAATTAAAAAAACAAATTAATGTGTCTCAAGATGATATTTTATATTCTTTAATTATGTATATTTACTCATATCCCTATCAATAAAACTTATTTAATTTGTTAATTTTACTTTTCTAAGCTTGCACAGGTATCATACAAGCATTTGGATATGATTAATGTTATATAACTATAAAATTAGAAAATATCAATACAAATCATCATAAATACATAATATTTATTAAAAAATCATTCAAATAATTCTTACCACTAAATTATTATTTACAATACACCAAATATAATGTTTTGAATGTTGCGCAAGTAGTGTGTCAGCACAGAAAATGATTTTCATATTTATCATAAAATATATTATAATTTATATGTTCTGAATTAACTTTTAAAAATATTTATATTTTAACACATTAAATTATCCATTCCATATGTTTAATATATTTTTATATCATAATTATATTATTGAAATATCACAAAAGAAATTGTATTTTATAAAGAAATGTATTTTTTACGACTCCTCAAAAAAATAACATTTTTAGAAAATTATCAAAATTTCACCATAGACTAAATTTATATGTGGGTTTCAAAAATTAAGTTCATTTTATCAAATAAAATTTTTAAAACAAATATAAATTAATTGTAATATTCACTAATAAAGATAAATAAAAATAAATTTTGAATAAAACCTATTTCTGATGATTTAAAATAACTTTAAAAATAATTTTGTCATTATATTCTGATCATTTTCCAATATATTAACTTCGAATTGGATCTATATATTCATTTCATAAATTTGTTAATCCGATTTATACCCATCAAATTAACAGCTAGGTTATAATGGTCACATAATAGAATATCTTGGTATTAAACTTAGGGTTTCGTGTAATATAAGCTATCGAAGATGTTGAATTTAAAAAGTACATACCATAAAATATTGTAGTGTTACAAAAATAATTTTGAAATAATTCATTATTACTTTTAAAATAATTATTATCGTTTTACATTATTTGTAAAAAAAAAATTCACCAAAGAGATGATATAAAGTAAGTGAAATTTGAATTAATTTATCTTTATTGAAGATATATATATTTATTTGATGATAAGTTATGGGTAGTTTCATATCAATGTGATATAGTTAATAAAATGTTTCATTTAGCATTTCTTTAAAATCTAATTTACTAAATAAAATATTTTTCCAATGGGAAATCAAAGATCTAAACCGTGCACCACTACTTTAGTGAGAAGGAATATTTGATCATCCCTAGTGTCATGGAGGCGGACTGAGGTGACAAAAAGCATATACGGAAAAGGAGGTCCCTATATAAGGCCCGTGAAGATCTTACATAGGTTATGCTAAACGCAAGCTGGTTGTAGATGTGTTTTGTGTTATGGGTGCTGACCCTACCGACAACTAGATAAATCTTTATCACAAGTTATCTTATTATGTGCACCTTAAGGGATGAAATCACTAATATGGTCTGTGAAATTGAAACACTATTCATTCTCTCTTAAAAACGTTGGTTATAACCGTATCTTTTTAATTGATTTGATCTGGACTATCTATTGTGTTTCACTTTTAAATTTAACCTTGACCTCAAAATAACCGAACCCATGACTATTATTTTCTTCCCCCCCACCATTTTTTATATATACTTTATATGTGGTATTGTTTGATATCATACTTATTCATTTCATTCAACAAAAACCCCATTTTTAAAATTTCTAGATCAAATCAAGATATGTCTTTGTTGTATTGTTATTTGAGGAATCAACTGAATGTCTAATTATATATATATATATATATCATCATTATTTAAAACCATTATTAGTTTTCATCATAAGATAAATAAATTCTAAAGACATTAAATTTTGTTTTTGTGCAAAGAAATGGATTCAATGTGTGTGTACACACACACACATAGAGACACAGACACACACACACACACACACATATATATATATATGAATTTCAATCACCAATTTTCAAACCCTCCCATTGATCTGGATTCTTCTATTAATATTAAATATATTTATACAAAGACGCAGAGATGGATATATAATCTTCCTTCAACTGGTTATCTATTCTAAATGTTATTCTCCATGTGTGTCACGACCCATCCCCTGGGGCTTGTGTTGTAATTACCCTAAGCCTGCCTCTCGAAGGCCAGGGGATGGCAACTAGCACTGAAGGCGTCAATATACAAGTGGGACGCAATTCTCTAAGTACCTATATGAAAACACATTCCCAACCATTTACCACAAACTAAAAATGAAACAAGTATTAATAAAATGAAGTTGAGTACATGTACAACTAATATAAGTGGGCCAGAACACAAACCCATCAAAAGAACTGAAAAATACAATGTAAAAAAGGAACTGTGATGACCATCCATGAAAAAACCCACCTGGTCATAAGAGTAGTGTATCTATTTGTATTTGAAGTAGTATGTCTTGTCTTCCTGGTCCTACTGGGTCCCACATTGTCCTAGGGTAGCAAGTCCACCATCGTAGCGTCTGTCGATCCCATCTCCTTGAGCACCCCTGGGTCCCGGTCCACCAAAGTCTCTGTCGAAAACCGATCTCATACACGAGACACGACATGAGTGGGCGTAGCCCTTGTAGGAGTGAGTAACGCAATACTCAGTAAGGAACCCAAAAAAAATGGAAAGACCACACAACAATCATCAAAGTAAATCACTAACCACAAGACAACTCACACCAAGTATACATTTAGGGTAGTGATAGAAGAATAATCAGTCACACAATCAAATTCATCAGCTATTGGAGAACTCCTCCTCTATCAAGTACAATGGGTCAACCAGGACCCACAGAATCCACTTCCCACTAACCTAGGACTATTTTGGTACTCATCCCGGATGAGTACCGTGGGTATGCTGGGTCACACAGAGCTGCTCCCAACCGTTGGCACGTCAAGTCACACAAAGCCGCTTCCTACCTTTTCCATACGAAGATACTCCTCTTTTTTTTTTGTATCATGGGTCTTCCAAGTCACACAGAGCCACTCTCTACTATGGTCTTACTGGGTCACATAGACCCACTTCCCATTGGGTTGTCATCAAGTCACACAGATTCGATAGTCTGTAGTATTCAGGTCTCAGCCAACCGTAGGGTTCCATACATAGCGTGCTTGGGAGAACCTCTACTCAATCCATTATTTAAATCACAACTTCCATAAAATAATCCTCAAGTAATTCCAAAAGATCTTCCTCGTTGAGTGGGTCCCAATGCCATAAACGGCTCATCAATCAGACATGTGGTTTGCAAGATATGGGTGTTTTAGTAAAGAGGGTCATGTTGCATCTGGTAGCGGTGCAACCCAACCAACCTAGCCTGAGGGTCCCACATACCCTGGTTTAAATTTGACCAACTCAAATTGACCTGATTTGGGTCTGGTTAGGTCCTCTCTAGCTTGTCTACTGATCCAAGCCCAATTGGCCTCGCTGTACCAGACCTGGTTTGGCTGAGGGTCCAACTCGTCGGGTCACCCGACGACCTGGTCTAGTCTGGCCCGACCTGAAGGGAGTGGTTCTGGCCTACCAGAGTTGGTCTAGCCCACTAGTCATGGCCCGCCAACGTAAAGACTAGCTTCATGGTTCCTGGTGGGGTGCTCCTGGGATGTGGAAGCGGGCCGTGTCCGGCTTCCGGCCTACACCACAGACGTGCGGGGCTCCTCTAGCCATGCTCAAGAGACCGCAGCTCACTAGCCACTCAGGTGGCCCAGACGCTAGCCACCCCTCCACGTGGAGAATGCCCAGTGACACATCATCCTATTAGCGTGGCTTACCAGTCACGTCATCTTGGGGTCATGACCTCTTACTGTCACGGTGCGCCGATGGACATGTCGACGTCCTCCAACCGTGGCCACCACTGTCGGCCACCGCCAGCTACCGCCACCAGCACTGGTGCATAGTTGGTCCCTTGTGAAGGCCTATAAAATTTCTCTAGTGATATATTTTCCAATTTGTCTCTTACAATGGGCCTCTTGGGTCGCTGTCGTCCCTGCCTCAGCCTCATATTCCTCTTTCCACCACTTTTACAATACAACCACAATGAATGCACACGATAGAGGTGCTCGAGCCTTGTTCATGTTCGCCCACACCCTATGAGTTAGGGTTTTAAAACATGGGAGGTTAATTGATTTTAGTTCAATCAAAAAATGATAATTTCAATCCTATATAATGTAAATCCCAAACATAAAGTTACCATCCCGCATAAATGCAAGATTCACGGATCAACCTGTTCATGGGTTGATCCAAGTCTGTCGTTTCTAGAAAAGAATGGGGAATAAATTTAAATAAAATAACCCCCACCACAGTGACATTCGATGTCGTGGAATTTTGTCCCTGAGGTTTCAAGACATCGACATCGTTCATCACTTTCAGCTATGTTTTTTGAGGTGCAACGAAGATGTATGACGTTTATCAACATTTTTCATTCTTCGTTGGAAAGGAAGTTCTTCATAGGTCCATCAAATAATCCTCACAGTTTGATTTCTCATTCCACCAACATGTCAACCAAAATAAAAGGAAAACACTTCACAACATTTCTGTTATGTTACAATGTCATGGTGTTACACTGTTTCATTTATGAATTAGCATCATTGTTACACGCCATTAAAGTCTTATTACATTGAGAGTTAATGAGCCATTAATGGGCCTCATCAATGTGCCTCGTTTCTTCACCGCAGCATCTCCATCCTCCACTCAATAGTTGAGAACATAAAAAAATAACTATTTAATGTTAATTTATTATTTTTTTAAAATCCCATAAATTAACTTTTACATTCGGCCCTTTCTAGATAAAGTTAAGTCCTTTCTAGGTGAATCATGGAATTCTAAAATAAATGGAACCCTCAGATTGTCTATTCTAGAATCAGTTCAAAGGATAGAAAAATCCGCTCCCAAATTTAGTTAAGTTTACATAAAAAAAGATAAAAATTTGGTTTTGGGATCACCGAGCCCCAGAATTACGTGTCGTCAAAGCATGTGGTCTCATAATAATTCCATATAATTTTAAAAAGAAAACTATAGGGAATTTTTGACACATTATATTCTCCACACCATAGGTATTTACGTCCCAAAAATCCAAAACAAAAACTAATGAAATAGATGGGGGTACTGAGAATGAATCTAAGCCTCCCACTCCCATGTGCTCTCCTGGAGATTCTCGTGCAACCACCAAACTCGCACTAAAGGAATCGACAACCCATGTATGATCATCTCATTTTCATCCTCTATCTCCAGCGGGAACTCCACAAACATCACCCCATTTTCAATTTCCTGCTCTACCCAGTCGATTACAGGTGATGGATCATGCACGTATCTCATCAGCTACAACATGAGGAAAACATCATTCACCTAGTGCATTTGTGGGGGAAGAGCTAGGTGTTACACCACTTTCCAACTCTACTCAGTATCTCAAAAGGTCCGATGAACCTCAGAGATAGGTTTTCTTCCCGGACCAATCATCGTAATTGTCATTAGGGTGAGACTCGAAGGAATATATGGTTGACTCCTCAAACACTAAGGGTCTGCATCTCTTATCGACATAATAATTATGTCTTCTCTGTGCAGTCCACATCCACTCCTAGATGATCTGCACCTTCCCAGTGGTATCCCGTACCAACTTTAGACCCTTGTGTGCCGACTCCCCTGGGTCTTTCTAGCATAAGGGTGATCTGCAAGGTCGCTCATACAAGGCCTCAAATGGTGTCATGCCAATGGTGGAGTGATAACTGGTGTTTTATGAAAACTCCACCAATGGTAGGTGGTCCACCCAACTATGACCAAAATCCAGGACACAATCACGTAGCATGTCCTCCAAGGTCTATATGGTCTGCTCCATCTGACTGTCCTTCTTGGGATGAAAAGGTGTGCTCAAGCACAACTATGTCCTGAATGCATCCAGTAATCCCCTCCACACCCGTGATGTAAAGAAAGTTTCATGATCTGATACGATCATAAAACTCAACCAATGAAGCCACACTATATCCTAAACATAGATGTGTCACATGCCCTCTATTTTTCCCTGCACCCAGATGGGTAGGAAGTGAGCCGACTTGGTGAGTCAGTAAACAATCACCTAGATTGAGTCATCACCCCTGGATATACATGGTAACACCATAACAAATTCCATAGAGATACCATCCCATTTCCACTTTGGTACCTCAAGTGGCTGGGAAAAGCCTACTGTAGCATGACGTTAGACCTTCACTTTCTAACAAGTGAGGCATCGTGAAACGAACTCGTCCACCACATTCTTTATCTATGGACACTATTATAGATGTCAGAGGTCCTGATATGTCTTCAACACTATAGGATGTACCACTAAAGGGGATGTATGGAACTCCCTCAACACCTCCTCCCACAATTTCACTGGCACTAAGGTTCCCCCTTTGAGAAGGATGAAGTGCTCCCCACCTATCGAAAATCTATCAAGAGACCATCCTGAGGATAAATGAGCACGTCAGGCCTCTCAGTATACATCAAATAGCTCTTCCCCACTGAATCATTATAAGAGTAGGGGAGTAACATTCATCGACTAAAGGTAAGCATATCCAACATCATCCATGATGGATATCTGCATCTGGCCAACTACTTCATCACCTCACTCAGTAGTTACAAAACTGGTCCTCCTATTAAGCGTGTCTGCCACCAAATTTCCCTTTCTATGAGTATAGAATATCTCAAATTCATAGTCCTAGAGGTCCTCTATCCATCACTATTATCTCATGTTCAGTTACTTCTGGGAGAATATATAACTAATACTCTTGTGGTCGGACTAGACCATTAATCATTCACCCATCAAATAGTTCTGCCACATATTTAAGGCAAATACCACTTCTAGTAACGTGAGGTCATGGGTCACGTAGTTCTGCTCATGATGTCTCAACTGTCATGAGCTATAGGTGACTACTTCTCACTCCTACATCAAGATGCAGTCCAGTCTAGTCCTTGATTCAACATAGTAAAATACATACCCATTTCCATCCTCTGGTAGTCTAAAGATGGGGGCACGAGCCAGTCTCTGCCTCATCTCCTAGAAACTCTGCTAAAATTTATCTATCCACATGAAGGGTTTTCACTTTTTTGTCAAATCCGATAAGGGTGCTGATACTATGGAAAAGTCGGTCACAAACCTCCGACGGTAACTAGCCAACCCCAAGAATCTCTACACCTCAGTCACACTCATGAGTGTCTCCCAAGAAAGAAATGTCTCTATCTTCGTTGGATCTACTGAAACCCCAGCCTCCAAGATGATGTGTCCTTGAAAGTGGACCTCCTGTATCCAAAGCTAACACTTCATGAGCATACAATAAATTGGGTGACCTCAATTTGTATCTAGAACTATCTGCAGGTGTGTATCATGCTCCTCCTCAAATTCCAAGTACACCAAGATGTCATCAATAAATACCACAACAAACCATTAATGGTAAGTCTAGAAGATCCTATTCATGATTCCCATAACCACTATTGGAGCATTGGTCATGCTAAAAGGCATCACCAGGAACTCATAGTGGATGTACCAGCACCTAAAGGTTGTCTTTGGTACATCCTTGTCCCGTACCCAAAGCTGGTGTTAGCCTGATCTGAGGGCTATCTATGAGAACCAGTTTCTCCCCTTTAGCAGGTCGAAGAGACCATCAATTCTCCATTGTGGATACTTGTTCATCACTGTCACCTGGTTCAGGCACCAGAAGTCCACACACAACCTCAAAATTTTGTCTGACTTCTTCAAAAAAAGCATTGAGGCATCCCATGGTGAAATTTTGGGCCTTACAAACCCCTTATCCTTTAAGTCCTCTAGTTATACCCTCATCTCAAGAAGCTCTGCATGAGTTATCTGATATTCTAGTGTGGATATCGGTGTTGTCTTAGGCCACAGGTTGATACAGAATTCTACCTTCGTATGAGGAAGTAGTCTTAGAACATCCTTAGGGAAAACATCCTCGTACTCATCCACCACCATAGGAAAACATGGATTCCTCTCATCCACTACACTGAGGGTGAGGCTATCCAACTGATTAGTGATCAGTTTCACCCTCCTCTAAAAAATTTTGTCATGTGCTATAATGGTTTCCTTCTCACTGGTGAAGGAAAATTTGGTCCCATGTCCATAGACACAACGCACTGTATACATAAAATAGTAGATCAGAGCATGGACTATGGATAACTAGTCCATACCCAAGATGACATTGTAAGGCCTCTACACCAATACAAGGAGATCCCAACGAAATATCTCACCTCCTAGAGTGAGATCACACTATGGGAACCCGTTTCTAACTAGTGAATCCCCTCACGTAGGAGTCACTAGACGTAAGGATTCGGCCAATGGATCTATAAAAAAATTCGAGATTCGAACAAGAATCATGAGAAAGAAGGATTTACTAGCACTTATGTCTATAAGAACTATAGCTAGGGTGGAGTAGACATAGACCATACCTCAGATCATCTATAGAGTGTTTTGGTCATAAACCTCCACTGCCTAAAGTTTTTATCGCCCCTATCCGCCTGCTCCCTGAGGTCGGGGTGGACCACCTGGGGTTGGTGGTGGTAACACCTCAAACTATCACCCACCACCCATTGCTTGTCCTGCTCCCTTTCCACATCCACCTCCCTATATACCTTCTCGCTTGAACCGTTGCCTCTATCTTGTTGGACCCTTGACGGTATATTGGTCCTCTGTATGGAGGGTCGGGAAATCACGGGTCATGTGTCCCTACCCACCACACACAAAGCACTTCCTGGCTCCCTGGTGACTCCCTCTGGACTGGGATCCCCACACTACCTACTTTGAGTCTTGGGGTTGTCCCCTGAAGGACTTATCCCTCTCGGTCCCTCGGGTTTTCTTTCAGATGCCTTCTGGAGACTCCACCACCTAGGGTCTACTGGTAGCTCTAGCTGCGGGTGCCTACTCCACCAAGAAGATCTCTACCAGAACGGCTCGCTCCAACACCCTAGCCTGAGTAGGGATGCTAAGAGAGAATACCGACACATTGATCTCCCTCTTCAATACTTGTTCAAAGGCTCGATCCCTGAAGAAAGTGTCTCACACAATATCAGTTGAGAAGCAAGAAAGCTCGGTGAACCTCACTGAGTACTTAGCCACCATCATGTTGCCCTTCTGTAGGATACGAAGCTCTTGAATGCACATAGAGTGCAAGGTCGTGGGAAAAAATCTTCCTAGAAAAGCCGCTCGAAGTATGCCTAGGTGAAGGTCTCCTCATCATGCATCTGGGTGGTCAAGCTCCACCATCTCCCTACCAATCCCAATAGAAGGCTCACTACTACGATCATCATCTGGTTAGGTGGTGTCTACACTAAGTGAAAGACCCACGTCACTACCTCCATTCAGTCCTCAACAACCCAAGGATCTATCTTTCCCCTGAACCTGGGAGGTATCTTCCTCAAAAACTCATGCAGGGCACTGAGTCTTCTCACGTTGTCTTCTGGAACCTCTGAAAGTAAATGCTGTCCATTGGGTGGTGGTATCATTGGTGCCCCATCTAGTGGGTCCATCTCTAGAACTGGTCCCGGAATAGACACCTCGTCACTAGGTGGGATGTCCTCACGACCATGTATCAGGATCCTGGCTGGGATTCCACCTAGAGGCATCCTGAGATACCTCAAGATGAACAATAATAAGAAGGTTATTTCTGGTGAACTAACTTTTATTCAAAATAATATTAGGAGACACTTATGCAACTAGTGTTATCATGTTTAGAGCCAAAAAGAAGAATTCAAGGTCCTGGTTTATGGATACATTAGCCACCACACCAACACTGGAATCCCCGAATCTGGAAGTCAGACTCAAAACACTTAACATTGTTTCCCCAAAACAAAACATAGACACTCGGTCTTTGTGGTAGGACCGTCCGACCTTTGATACCACTTTGTCAAGACCCGTCCCATGGGGCTAGTGTCATGACTACACCAAGCCCACCTCCCGGAGGCCGGGGACTGGCAACTAACACCGAAGACATCAACCAACAAGTGGGAGGCATTTTCCTATGTACCTGTACGCACACACATGCCCAACCATGTCCCACACACTAAAAAAGAAAACAAGTATAACTAAAATGAAGCTCATTAAAATGTATGACTAATAAAAGTGGTTTGGAATACAAACCCAACAAAAGAAATGAAAACTACAAAGTACAAAAGGAACTTTGATGTCCATCCACAAAAAACCCCACCTAATCATAAGAGTAATGTAAATACTAGAAGCCAAAGTAGTATGTCATGTCCACCCGGTGCTACTTGTTCTTTCCTGGTCCTAGGACACCAAGTCCACTATTATATAATCCTTCGATCCCATCTCCCTGAGCACCTCTGGATCCCAGCCCACCAAAGTCTTTGTCGAAACGCCGATCTCCTGCACGGGACACAACACGAGTGGGTGGAACCTGTGTCGGGGTGAGTTAGATGATACTTATTATGGACCCAAAAAAAGGAAATACCACACAACAATCCTCAAAGTAAAGCACAAATCACAAGAAAACTCACACTAGGTATACATTTAGGGTAGTGATAAATGAATAATCAGTCACATTGTTGAACTCCTCATCTTCTAAAGAAATCCTCATCTATCGAGTACAGTGGACCTCTTAGGTCACTCATAAGTTTCTTCCCACTAACCTTGGACTAATTTGGTATCCATCCCTAATGAGTACCATGGGTATATTATTTCATAGAGAGATGCTCCCCACCATGGGTCAGTCAGGTCACACAAAGTAGCTTCCCACTTTGGTCATACCTAGATACTCCTCCTGTCAAGTATCATGGGTCTGCTAGGTCACACAGAGCATCACCCCACCTTGGTCCTACTGGGTCACATAGATTCGCTTCCCACTAGGCCATCATTGGGTCACAAATAGTCGATAATCATCAGCCTTTAGGTCTCAACAAACTGTAGGGTTTTGTATGTAGTGTGCTTGGGAGAACCTTCACTCAAGAAATTAATCACATCTTAACATCCATGAAATCCTACTTAGGTAATTCAAAAAGATCTACCTTTTCAAGAGGGTCCCAACTCCACAAACTTCTCGTCATTCGGACGCACGGTTTGCAACATACAGGTGTTTTAGTAAACCAGGGCCAGTTGCGTCTGGGCCCCGTTCAACCCCGTCAGACCAACATGACCTACCTGGAATGGGGCTCTGAAATACCCTAGTTTATATTTGACCAACTAGACCTAACCCGATTAGTTTTTTGGTTCGTCTGGTCAGAACTGGCCAGTGGTCCAGGCCCAATGGGCCTTACAGGACCCGGCCTGGTTTGGCCAATGGTCCTGCCCACCGGGTCTTCCGGTGACCCGGTCTAGTCCGGTCTAGCCCAAAGGGTGTAGGTCTGGCCGGTCAGCATGAATATGGCCTATTGGGTGTGGGTCCGGCTTGCAGGTGCGGGTCTGGCCCACTGGTTGGGGGCCCAGCATGCCAGCCCGAAGATCAGCAGCATGGGCAGCCGGTAGGGTGCTCATGTGGTGCGGTAGCTAGAAACATCTGGCATCCCACCTGCCCTGCACACGTGCTGGTCTCCTCTTGGCATGGTCGGGTAACCGCGACTCTCTGATCACTAGGGTGGCCCGAACGTGGGTTGCCTCTCTACGTGGTGCCCGCCTGGCGCTGCGTCATCCTACTATCATGGTCTCCTACCACAACGGCACATCTCCATCCTTCGCCCACAACCACCAGCGTGCTGGTGGTACCTTCTACGGGCCACCAGAATTGCTCCAGTGGTCCGTTTTCCAATCTATATGCACCTATGGGCCTTATGGGTTGCCTTTGTCCTTGCCTTGGCCTTAGATTCCTCTTTCCTCCATTTTGAGGATAAAACCACAATGAAATCACATGGCATAGGTGATTGGTCCTTGTTCATGTCGGCCCTCACCCTTCGTGTTAGAGGTTTAAAACCATGGATGGTTTGGGATTTCAGTTCAATCAAAAAATGATAATTTCAATCCTGGATAACGAAAATCCCAAAAAGAAAATTACCCTCCAGCATAAATGCATGATTCAAGGATCAACCTATTTATGGGTTGATCTGCATTTATCATTTGTAAAAAATAATGGGTAAGAAATTTAAATAAAATAACCACTACATATTTGATGTCTGATGTCGCAGCATTTCATCCTTGAGGTTTCAAGACATTGATGTCATTCTTTTCTTTCGACTCCGTTCTTCGAGGTGATTCGAACATGTTTGATCTTCATCAGCGTTTTTCATTATTTGTTAGAGAGGATGTTCATAAAAGGTTCATCAAATAATCCATGAAGTTTAATTCCTTGTTCCACCAACGCATAAACCAAAATAAAAGGAAAACATGTTGCAGTGTTTTTGTTACGCTACGATGTCACATTGTTATGTTGTTTCATTTATGAAACAGCATCGCTGTTACACATCATTAAAATGTCGTTACACTTCAAGTTAACGAGCCATTAATGAGCCTAATCAATAAGCTTCTTCGACGCACCGAAGCGTAGCCATCTACCAGTCAACGGATGAGAAAATAAAATAAAATAATTTTTTATGTTATTTTATTATTGTTCAAAAATTCCATAAATTAACTTTCTTGTTCGGCCCTTGCCAGCCGAAGTCATGTCCTTTTTAGGCGAATCACAGTGTTTAGAATTCAACTGTTCCCTTAGATTTTCAATATAAGCACTTGTTCAAAATTTAGAAAACCCACTGGCACATTTACTTATGCATACTTAAAAAATTTCAAAATTCCGTTTTGGGCTCATCAGGCCTCGGAATCATGTGACATCAAAGCATGTTGTCTCAAAATAATTCCATATAATTTAAACAAAATACATGAAACTTATAAGACATTACAATTTATGAGAGAGAAAAACATTCCGAAGATAGAAGAATAAGAATAAAACTTGTTTCCTTCAAGGATTCTGCAAACCAACATTGTAATGGATTTCTATTGTTGTTTATTATCAATATTTTCAAGACCACACAATTTACTAATTATAAATGGATTCTATTTTTTAAATTGGATTTTTATTATCAATTTTAATTATGATAAGGGTAATTTTTTTTAATTTCTATTCTATAGAAAAAAGATTTAACTCCTTATTTAAAATTATTATGTTACAAAGCTTTAATTTTGTATATACAAAGTAATACATATGTGAGGTAATTTTATGGTCTTCAAAACGCATTTTAAAGGATTTAATTTTTTAGAAAAATATTCAATGAATTTATGTTCTAAGGAATTATTTTTCAGAAGAATATATGATTTTATGTTTCAAAATTATGTCTAAGGGAATTATTTTCAGAATTTATGGTTGTGTAATGGAATTAATCAATTTTTTTAAAACAATTTCCCTCAATATTTTATACATGTAAGGGATTAGTTTTCAAATAAATAAAACATAAATTAAATAAAGTTTCAAATTTTTTGTAAGCATGTTATATAATTTTTAAAATTATATTTTCTAGCGACATTTATATTACTAGAAAACCCTAAGTAATAGATTATATATTTTAAAGCATATATGATTTTATGTATTATAAAAATATTATGTGTAAAGGATTATGTTTTTCAAAAACATAATTATATCAATGTTATGTTTTAAATTAAAAATACCTATTTGTGATGGAAATTATTTTAAAAAAAAGCTTCAATTTTGTTTTTAAAATTCAATTCTATGATTTAAGAATAATAACAAAACATTGTTTTCTTATAGTTTAAGTTTGGAACACTTATTTCAAAGGAAATTTGATTTTAATAAAATCATTAAAAATATTATAATGATAAAGTCTATCATTATATGTGATATTTATTTCCAAAATATAAATTTTAATTATATAATTTATCATTTTATATGTAAAATTCTCTCATACACCTAGGAATGTCATTCATAATATTAGATATGACTATCATCAATAAATATTATTGTCTTATCATTGATATTTAATACATTCATTTTTTCCATTTCAAAGCATTTATGTTTATGACTTTTAAATGTAAGTAATTCATTTGGAAAATGGATTTATCTAAACTCTTATGGATATTCAAAATTTTGATTTTATCAAAGCTTAAAAGTTATAAGATAATTCCACTATGAAAATAATTCAAGTATGTTTTTGAAATTTGTATAATGGGTTATGAATAAGAAAGGAATATCTTATAAAAAATATTAAAATTTGGCACTTGGGTATTGAATAGGATGATGTGGTATGGGGGTGAACCCATGTACTCAAGGGGATGTTGTCATACAAGTGAAACAGCTGGTGCTCAAACTTAAGGTTTTCCAAGTATCATTCTAATCTATAAAATAATTATTATTTTTAAATTAATTTTCAAGGATAAATCCAAGTATTTCTGAAAAGGTATATTTGAAATGAATTTTCAAATTGATAAGTATTTTAAAATGTTGTGAAAAGTGTTTTTTGAAAACCGTAGATTGGTATTTTCAAAAAATATATATCATGACAAATATTTTTTATTTAATATAAAATGATTTCAAAGGAATTACAAAGTATTTTTAATGTATTTTCACTAGTTTTAAAACCCCTTACTAGGTAATTTAAGGCTAATTCTGTGTTTTTAAATTATTTTGACATGTTCCAAAGTTTCTTGGTTTCATTTAAGGAGTTAGGGAATGTGAAACCAATTAAGTGTTTTATAACTTATGTAAACTCTGGTGTTACGTAAGGTTATGTCTACTTTTTCAGAACATAGACCCAAAAACATCCTTGGTTGTGATTTTTTTTGTATTTTTAGTTATCTTATATAAAAAAGTACATAGCTTATTTTAGCACCAAATCCAGAAGTGTGGTTCTCAGGTCATTACAATGCAATACTCATACTATAGTATGAATACATTGAAAAAGTATATCTGAAGGCCCTGAAAAATGCCTGATAATTTTATATGAAGACCATGAAAATATTAATTTTCATGATGAATTGATTGTGGAAGAAGATTTAATGTTTTCCAAGTAAAAAAGAAATAATATATTGCAGGAGGAAAAGATGAAGGTGTCAATGAAGGAATATATTCATATATTTATCATAAGGAATTATAGAAGTTGATCAATCTAATAATGTTTCTAATTGGATGAAGTTTATAAAAACTATTAACATTATTCAAATAATTATTTTCATGTGGAAGAGAATAATTTTAAGTACATGAGGAAATAAAAATCATATATATTTTTCATGACATTATTAGGAAGAAGAATGTCATGAAAAAATATATTCATTTATTTTTTCATTGGAATTATTCCATTAAGATGTCTATGAAAATAATATTTTATTACATGACTATTTTTATGAATCATTAGTGAATTAAAGAAGATGAAAAGGTGTCGTTGAAAAAATATAATCCAAATTTATTTTTTCATAATTAGTTTATTTGAGATGTTGGATATGTTGGATTTCTGTGATTATTTTTGGAAAAAACATATTTTTAGATATATTACTAAAAAAATTATCTAACCCATTACAATACAAACCTATCCTTGGTATATAAGGGTACTTGTGGGACTTGGAGGTCAATTGTGGCCACGAAATGGTCAGCCTGTGTATTGACCCAGCCTGACTAACCACAAAATCGGTAGTCAGAGAGACTACCACATGGCCTCAAAAAAACCTACATGTATGATAGAAGTCACTGGCTAGTAGTTATGGTCTATGGTGTTATAGTGTGGAGACTATATCCTCATTATTAGAGTAGTATAGTAGTATAATCCTAAGGAAACAATAGACAATGGAGCAAGAGGTAATAATAAATGGGCAACACTAGAAGATAAATGTAATAACTAAATATTTTGTCAAACACCAATATAAAACTGATAACACATGCATGTCCATGTTAGGATACCTAATAAAGAAATAATTATATAGTAGGTAATATGATACAATAAAATAACAAATAAAAATAATATAAAGTTCCAGAGGGAGGTCTCCTTGAGCATCCTAGGATCAAACTCAGTCTTGTGCTCCAAACTCCCAGTACAATCATGACACAACACAAAATAAACCATATATTCTAATCTTACAACCAAGGAGGTCTATTCTGGTACCCCAGTGTAATGGATACCCAAAAATGGTGTGAGATATACTCAATAGGTCACCACCAATGGTGTCTAAATCATAATCCAATTCATTCATATAAAATAAGCAGTGTGCATATATATCAAAGGTAAATCAAAAATGCGAAATAAATAAATAACTATGTTGAGATCAGGTTCCTCATGGACACATGAATCGACCATACCTTCTTCATCATAATCCAAAATGTTTGAACCATAGGCAACTAATACAAATGAGTTATGAGGAATGTTATTATAAAAAGTCATAAAGCACGTATAGTGCAGTGGACCAACCCAAGAATGTGGTTTTTCTTAGAGGACACATCCAATGGATAGAAAAATATACCATTAGAATTTACAATAAAAGTATCTAAATTTTTTAAATAATTATCATCTTGGGCCCGTTCTTGGAAAACCTTATCAAGGACCTCGTGTGTCCCACCAGGAAATCTATAACACTAACATTCATAAGAGTTCATCCAATGAGATCCATGGATATCCTCAAAAGTATCACTCTCGACTTAATTTGAGACAAAAACCTCTAATCTCATACCTGGTATCTCACATAAGGGACCAAGTATCACTCATGTCATGGTACAACTATCTTTCCAATGATCCCATCCATGTTTTCTCCCCTAGGGAACAGGTATCGCTCATAATGAGACAATAAAAACACATAGTGAGTTCATCATGGCATACCAGTATCATCCCCATCATATACATGACCAAATCAGTGTATCTGTTCACAAGCACAATGAGTCCATCCTTGGAACTCCATATAAGGAAACCCAAGTATCATTCATAGATATCATTATTCATTTAATTAGTTTAATAAAACAATATGAAAGACCATGTGGTGGGATTTCCCTAGCATAGGAAAAGGAAGAATTAAGAAAACCACACCCATTTTCCATTTGATTTTAGAATTTAAATGGGTCATATAAATAAGTAAGCCACATCACATCTCAAAAAAATTAATTAATAAGTCCATCACATTAAACAAGAATCCAAGAAAGGTATAACACTTATATCACATTCAATTTGAATACAATTCACCTCATTGAGGGGTTTTATTAGTAAAAATGACTTTATTATTCAATAATTCAATTCATTCAATTAAATAATTCAATTTCACCACAAGGATTAAAGGAAATCATTACAACGGTGGTTTAAAATAGGCTAAGACACAATTAAATAAGAGTATATACAAATATATATAACGGCGCACCCAAATGGGTGGCCCATACATAAGGCATACTTTTTTAAACACATGTTATTTAACGAACCTACCTTAAACGGGCGGTTTAGGTTGAGGTCATAACTTCAAACCATACCAATGAGGGTCTAAACACAACATAAGGATAACTAAAAAATTTATCTTATTGCTATTTATTATTTTATAGTGACACTGGGTATGTCTAGAACATGACACAACATCGACAATTTATAACGCATATAAACTTTAGGGAAAATATAAAGACCACCTATCTCATGCTTAAGTCGGCTCACATGTCCAACATCGAGGATTGATTCAGGACGTTTTGAGAGAAATCTAAGAAATGGATATATTCTCTAAAAATATGGCGAATTATTTTACACCATGACAGCACAATAGATCAGAAGTGAAAGCAATAAAAGAAGAAAGATTAATCGAGTGTTCGTTGAGAGGAAGCTATAGAGACTAATAGAGCTCAAATCCAACTTTGGAAGAGGGAGGTACCACCATTCCTAGTAGAGAAGAATAGGTGGAGCTCGAGTGGGAGAGGGGTGTTGCACAAGGCTGGAAAGAAGGATGGATAAGGAAGATATGTTTTAAAATTCATTAAGGGAGAAATCATAATTTCACACAAACTAAATAGGGAGTACTATTTAGAAGCACAGTTGGTTAAACCATGTGCCAACTATGCTTGTGTTACTGCCTATGGAGGAGGGATTGTAGTGGTTGGCCACACATTTGGTCCAAACTATGAACCGACCATGAAATGAATAGTTCATACACACTTCCAAAATGGTAAAAAGCTTGTGGGATAGGTTTATGGTTTTGGAGTCTGTACGCAACCCGTGAAGATCACTTCTTCTCACCTGTAGATATCACCCAGTTTGTATTGGTGGGCTGTACAGTCTTAGACAAACTTTGTGCCCTTACCCATCCACCCAAACATTGATTTTTCAGAGCCTAGTCCTCTCAGAACTCAATGACCCCCCTGATACCTCACTCGAGATCTTAACCACATCTAAAAAACACTTTTACGTGTTTCAAAACTAGGATTTACAATCCAAGGATTGGATTACAAAATGGACCATCCACCAAATGATTAAACTCAAATTCCCATAGAATTTCATTTGTTCTAAAACCCCGGGATGATATAATATTCCAACCTTAAAAGTTTTCATCCCTAAGAATCCTTGGCGAAATGAAGATAACACCACTCAACCTACTCAGGTCATGATGTATTGCTCAAATGGCTGCATTTCATTTCTAAATTCCTAACTCACCTATGAGTTTCACCTTAACATAGAGTATTTAAGTTGAAGAAACTCAAGCCAATTCTAGTTTTTTGAACTAAATCATTAAGAATGGGCTTACATGATCCCATCAAACTAGAGATATGATCTCTACATCATCTCTTTAACCACTCAACCTATGGTGATTCCACCATAGGTTATGGTATTTAAGGGTCAATTATGAATCATAGTATATATATAATCATAATTTTCATTCAAAATGTGTTTGTCCCATTCCAATGATTCACATGACTTGAGACACAAAACATGATTCGATCTAAGGGTGGATTCTAAACTGACCACTTTTAAATGAAACTAGAGAAAAGAAAGTCCAACCACTATTAGATGGCCATTCTTGAAATTCTTAGCTTAGATGAGCGGTTTATTTCCAATGATAAACCATAATCATTTAAATAAAGGTAACTTAGGATTTGCTCAGGGTGCACTCACCAATGCCCATAACTGGATTCCATTGACATCATTAGCTAAAAACCACCTTAATATATTGTTATTTATCAAAAACATAGATGTAAACCCAATCCATCACACTTGAAATTCTTCAACTCAAACATCACATCTAAGCCCAAAAGATGTCGGGGGTAACCTTGGAGTCAAGCTGGAGTTCGAGGAGCTCCATCCAAGGAAAAACATACCCTGACTCCTACAAGTGAGATGTTATTACAAGTTCAAACATCCATATATCAAAAAAAATGACTAAGACCTAGGAGGAATTTGTTGGGTGGTCTGGTCAAAGAAAAATAGCTACTGTTGATGAGTCTGCCCATAGAATTCTTAATTGGAAAACCACATATCACTCCGGAGTAACATTGCCCCGATAAAACCACACATCCAGGGAATAATATGGCAGAAACCACCCATAAAATCCCAATGGATTTTAATATTTTAATGTGACATAAGGGCAAAGCTCTCTCATTGTAACCTAATGATACCAAGATTGGGAGCATGGTCATCATGATCCTAATATTACACTAAAAAGATTTAAATGATCTCCAAAAAGGATCTAATACATTCTTGCTACCCCAATAAAACCATTATAGGGTGGTTTCTTTTTTATAAATATCGACTTAACCTACTTATACACCATAATTAACTGATCACAATGATCTTAAAAATTGGGGAATCTTCATACCACTCAAAATTTACTATGACCAATCGTGTTTCAAGGTGGTTTCAGGCACATCCAACCATTTCACTATCATGATGACTTAAAAGCACCAACATGATTAAAAAATTACATGCCTCATAGTCATTCGAAAACAATATTGACTATTTAAAAATGAATTTCTTAGTTATATACATTATTCTTGAAAGGACGCATTTATCTATAATTTATGTGAAGCTCCCCACCTTAGGAATTTCATGGTAGTAATTTACTAGAAATGGGCACTCAACACACAATCTAGTGAGTGTTTAACAAAAAAGGGAGATATACTAGCTACTAACAAGCATTATAGACAAGATTATACTAGGTGAAAAATGTAACTCCCCCTGATTCATTCCCACGTGCACCAAGAAAATAGACATAAGTCATAAGGGAAAAAACATACTGATCAGTATGTCAAAACATCTGATGCACCTTAGAACATCATTCCAACCATTGGGATGAGCCTGGATCTTTAATAACGCCTAGGTCTCTACCTCGGAGTTGAAATATGTTCAATGAATTACATTTAAATGATTAAATGATTATCAATAAACTTAAATTCTTCCTTGCACAATTAAAAAGACTAGGAGTATTACATATATCAATGCATACTTCCCTAAGGTTACAGAAGCAGAACGACACATTTGTGACACTATTTATTAGGGAAATGGCCATATGAATTTGAGTATCTGATGTACTAAAAAATATTGAACCCAATTCTACATTACAATATGTGACTATTAACCTAATTGATGAATTATCGAGTCATCCATCACTGAATATGAAGAATAAGGGAGGGTTACATGACCCACTTAAGCAGATGACCATGCCCTTGGCATGTCTATCCCACTAGAACTGGTCATTTTGAAATGATCACAAAGAAAACAAGGGTCAAAACACTACAAAACCACCTTTTCAAACAAAGGTGTCATTTTGGAAACTAATATACCTACTCAGGACTATACCACAAGAATAGTACCACAAAAAATGTGCTCGTAAATAATTAACAAAAGATTTGAGGAGTCTTAGGGTCATAAATATAGTGACTAGCCCCTTACAGAAGCAGAAATCATTGACCCTACCATGGGATCATGCTAGAAAAATCACCAGGCCAAAGATCATATCACTTATGTTCGAGCTATAGGAGAAGAGGCCAATGGGAAACATTCACATTTTCGCTCTAAGGTGAGCTCATGGAAACATATATCTACTCTTACATGGGGGGTCAAGATAAAAAAACACTTAAGGTTTCATTTTGAATAATAATTCTGAAACTCAATGAATTCATTAATAATTTAATGTTTTAGTTTCCAATAAAAACTAATAATAGTCCATAGAAAAAATCATTTGGATAATACCGCAAATCAAAACAAGAAAGTTATATTAACTTCCTTTTAAATAGTATCATTTATTGACATCCCATTATAATTAGTCCATTTTTATCACATAACCCAATTTTACACACAATTCATTTATTTATAAGTCCTCACACAAATTACATATCAAATAATATTAAAAGGTATTCTGTTAGTTAAAGGGGGTACCATTCAAAAATGATGTCACCTTACATTTACATGAAAACCATATGGCTAGATACAACTAATTTAAAAGTCCCTCAACACATAGCCTCAGCACACCCCCATGGGGTTAAGCATTATGGAATACGAAATGAAAAATGTGACTTATGAGGCTCCCATAAATCCAATTTACATTCCACTAAAAGTAACCCAAACAATGTAGGACAATTGATTTCGAAAACACCTTTAGTAGGGTTATTTCATAAGAAACACACTGTAGCTGACCCACATAGTTCATGTTGTGCATTTTGAAATTCACTCACATGGGTCATTATGCCCAATCTAAGGAGGTATATTCCATAAATAAGAAAACAATTAATTTAAAGAGAGAAAACCCCTTATATTATTAAACATTCCCTAAGTACATAATCCTCATAAAGGACAATCTAGTTATATGGGTCACTGCTCTTCAATTATAAATGCACCTATACACTTTACAGCTTGAAATCAGGCTCCCATTTAACCACACCCAATTTATTTTCCATAAAATAGAACATTAATGGTTTTAGCATTTATAAAATAGTCCATGAGTATATATGGTGCATCTATACTGGTTGATTATGTAGGTTTCCCTTTTCTAATTCATAAAGCGCCCATACACTTAACAAATTGGTAATTGGATTCCAGGTAACTGCAACCATTTTATCTTGTATTTAGATGAAACTTCAATAAACCCAACATGTGTGCAATATAATTTAAACATATAAAGTTCATTTACAATGGTTAGAGTATATAGTCCACCCCGTTCTAATTCATAAATTTCCTATACACATTAAAAATTGTAAAATGGATCCCATTTAACGGTAACCATATTGTTTCAAACCATGGAACTAATTTTTTATTGATCAAACATGTCATGATTGGTTTGTAAAATAGAATATCACCATCATTTTATATAGAAAAAAACACTTAAATTGATGCTGACAATCATTTAACCCACCATTATATTAATGTTTGTAATATCATGTTATCATACCGAGTGAATATAGATGACCAGGATAAATAACCACTAAATAATGGAATCTACCACATAAACCATAAAACGCCAAATCATTTCATAAGGATAAATATGAAAACACACCAAAATAATCATAGAAACATGTTTCATAGGTGAACATACTGAATAAATCAAACTTCACATTATACAACAAGTATTCAATTGAATTACCAAATCAGGTATAAAACTAGGAATGTTACTAAAATTTTATAATAAGGAATATAAAATATATGTTAATAAAACATGAAAGAACATTAAAAAATTTCTAAACACCTTGCGATGAAATATACATTGCATATAATACACAGGGAATGTGAATCCCAAAATTCCTATAATGATGAAAACAATGATTTCTCCAGCCCACACTAGGCCAATGTTAAATACTAAAAGTCTCATAAATTAGTAAGTAGCAGAAAGTACTCTAATAACTCAAGGCTAAATCATAAGAAACTATAATAGAAAAAAATCATGAACATCCATCCCATCCTTAGACACTTGGTCTTTTCCTCATCTGTGGGTTGATCACTCCCATTAAAAGATATTTACCAAGTGCCGAAACATTCCCAATCTCAAGTATACCAGCTCAAAAAAGTAATAAAATAAAAATAAATCTTTGATACCACTTTGTAATGTCATCACCTGACTAACCACTAAACAGGTAGACAAACCAGTCACCACATGTCTCCAAGCATGCCTCCCCATATGCCAATGGCTTCCAACTAATAGTGTGGGTTTAATGGTGGTAGGATGGGGAGACTGTAACCTTGTGATCAAAGTATCACAATAGTATAATTGAAATAAAACAATAGAAAATGGTGGAAGTAATAATAATATATCCCAAAAAGAGAAAGATAAATGTAATAACTGAATAATATGTCCAATGCTAATATACAACTAACCATGCATGCATGTCCATGCGAAGGTACCTAATAAATTAAGAAATGTACAGCAGGTGATATGATACAATACAAGAAAAAAAGAAAAAGAATAAAAATTCCCCAAGGGAAGTCTCCTCGATCATCTTGAGATCCTACTCAATCTTATGCTCATAACTCTTAGTACAAGCATGAAAACATATGCAATAAAGTAATTATCCTGATCTTGAAACCAAGGTGTTATGTTTAGGTACCCATGCGTAATGGTGGCCTGAATAGGATGCGTGATATACTAAGTAGGCCACCACCAATAGTGTCTAAAGAATAATCTAGTTCTTGCATATAAAATAATCAGTATACATGTATATAAAAAGAAAAGTAGCAATGACAAATAAATATATTATTAAGTCAGGCTCAGGTTCTTTGAAGACTCGTAATCTGACCATAGATCATTCATCTTAAGCTATAATGTTTGAACCATAGGAAACCATTACAAATTATTCATGGGAAAAGTGTTAATAAAATGTCGTAAAATAGTTATAGTGTGGTGGAATGACCCAAGCATGTGGGTTTCCTTGGAAGAATAATTGCATGGATAAAAAATATACCATTATCCTTTACTATAAAAATTATCTAAAATTTTTAAATAAGAAGCATCTTGGGCCCGTCTAAGGTGAACCATATCAAGGACCCTGGGTATCACACTACGAATTCCATAATTTTCACTGTCGTCAGAGTATGAACAATGTCATCCATGGATGGCCTCACAAGTATCACTCCTAGCCTAATATGAGATAGTAACCTCGAAGCATGTACATCATATCTCACATAAGGTTCCAAGTATCACTAATGGCCTAGTACAACAATCTCACCGACGAGCCCATCCAAGGTGTCTCCCTAAGGGAACCAGTGTTGATCATAATGAGGCAAGAGAA
Organism: Viscum album; assembly: GCA_963277665.1. Lineage (NCBI taxonomy): Eukaryota > Viridiplantae > Streptophyta > Magnoliopsida > Santalales > Viscaceae > Viscum > Viscum album. Next base: position 1,622,705,096 of record OY728159.1, on the reverse strand, counting down.
ACACATGGGGATCTCATCTTTCCATACCAGTATAACCCCTAGTGTATACACGACCCGATCAGTGTATCTAGGCACAAGAACAATGAGTACTTCCTTGGAATTCCCTATAAGTAAACCCAAGTATCACTCATGGATTTTATAATTCATTTAATCATTTTAATTAAAAAATATGAAATACTAGGTGATGGGAGTTACCTAACATAGGACAAGGAACCATCAATATGACCATGCCCATTTTCCATTCGGATTTAGAATTTAAAAGTGGTGCATACATAATTAAGACACATCATATATCAAAATAATTAATTAATATGGCCATTACATTAACCAAAAATCCACGTAAGGCATAAAACCTATATCACTTTCCATTAGAAAATATTTCCCCTCGTTGTGGGGTTTTATTAGGAAACGTGACTTCTTTATTCAATAATTCAATTTATTCAATTTAAAAAATTCAATTTCACCACAAAGATTAAAGGAACCTATAATAATGGTGGTTTAAAATAGGCATATAATCAACTAAATAATAGTACATACATATATATAATGGAACACCCGAAGTGGTGGCCCATACTTAATGTATAATTTTTTCAACACACTATTTAATGAACCTACTGTAAATGGGTGGTTCGGGTTGAGGTCATAACCTATAACCATACCAAGGAGGGTCCAAAAACAACACACGATAATCTAAACTATTTAAATTAAGGGAATTTGTTATTTTTAAGTAACACCAGGTAATTATGATGTGTGAAACAACAAAAACTTTTTATAAGGTGAATAAAATTTAGACAAAATCTATAGACCACCAGCCTCATGCTTAGGTCAACCCACATGTCCACCATCACATCTTGATTTAGTTTGTTTCTAGAGAAATTGAAGAAACGAATGTACGGCCTAAAAATAGGAGAAATTATCTCACGCCATGATAGGAAAACACATCATAAGGTAAACTAATAATAGAAGAAAGAGTAATCGAGATCTTACTAAAAGGATTACTTAGAGACCAATGGAGATCAAATATGACTTTGGATGAGGGAGATACCACCATTCCTAGAAGAGGAGAAAAGGTAGAACTCGAGTGGGAGAGGGCTGCTACACGCATATGGGAAGAAAGGAGGAGGAAGATAGGATTTGAAATTAATTAAGAGAGAAACATTAATTTCACCCAAATAGAATAGGGTGAATGGTTTGGATGCACGGTTGGACAAATAGTGTTCTAAGTGTGTTCTTGTTTCTTCCGAAAGAGTAGGGATATCATAGTTTGTCCACATGATTAGGCCAAACCATGAACCAACAATGTGATGAATAGTTATGAACAATGCATAAATGGTATAAAGTGTGTGGGATAGGCACATAGTTTGGGAGATCATGCATAGACCATGAAGAACACTTCTTCCCACCTGCAAAATTCTTATGGTTTTCACTGGTGGACTACAGAGTTTCAGACAATCCATGCACCATTACCAGTCCACCCAATCTTTGAGTTTTCAGAATCTAACTCTCCTAAAAATCAAGGAACCACCTGATATGTATCTCGGTCTCCTAACCACATCTAAAAACAATTCTTCTAAGTTTTCAACAACTCAGATTTATAGTTCGAGGCTCAGTTTACAAAACAGAACATCCACTAATTGATGAAACTCAAATTCCTCTAGATTTTCATCTGATCTAAAAACATGGGACACTGCATCCCAAGCCATCTATAAGGTGGATAATTTTGGAAAATCCCCACACATCCTACCCATGTATATGAAATGCTCAGGCTAGCCATGTTTAGGCCCACAAGAGGAGGGCAAGGGAAGATGGTGTGCACCTGGAGTGTCGGTGGGATGAATCTCATGTGTTGTGATGTGTGGTGTAATCGGTAAAAATCCATGGTGTAAAGATCAAACATGCAGTGATTAGTGTTTGGGTAATAAATTGGAACCTAGAAAAATGTTCTCTTTAAAGTGGTATGGGAGAAGTGGGAGACTATTCACTCGCCTTAAAAAAAGATAGACATAACAAGGGTTGTCTAATCCAGCTGATCTAGATTGTCCGTTGATCCAGCACAATAAGAATTTAAAAAGTTTCATTCTTATTCCCCGATGATATTCCTTCAGATTTCCTGCAACCACTAGTTTTATAGAGAGCTTGGTACATCCTACCATCTCTAGATATCACCTCTTTTGAATGACAGTTCTTGAACAAAACTAAAGTCGTGCATGAAATCCTCATCTTTCATGCATGAGAATAAATGAAGGCGTGCCTTGACTGACTGAAAACGTAATTATAGGAGGCCATTATGTTATCCTTTGATGATTACGAGATTCTATAAATGATATGCATGAAATAATAGCATGCATATGATTTTTTTTTATCATAAGGAATAAACCAAACTCATGATTCTTTTGAGATATACTAAAATACATAGTACTTATGAATGTTATGACTCATTAGTGGAGGCTCAAAGAGGAAATACATGAACATAGTGACCAATTCATCATACATATGTTCAAAGGAGGATTTAAGGTAGGATTTTAATACTTAATTAAGAGGTGATAATCACCATGATGAGAATTTGTAGGTTTTTTATCCACATGAAAAAACCGTGACCTGATATTCTTTGGGTATTTAAATGAGATACATTCATGTTGTGAACACTAACTTCACAGCATGAATACTAAACATTCCATGGGAGAGAAATGGTATTAAATGAAGATTTGGTATTATATTATTCCATGTACAGAACCATAGATTTATTTTTTTACAGCATGAAGAGATACGAAAACTCCTTGGGAATTTTAAATATGCATACATGGCCAGATATGAATTACACTATGAAAAGATATTTTGAGGTGAATGGATAAATATTCATATAGGGAGGAATTGAGTGAGAAAGTTGTGTGAAGAATAATTAAATACTCAACTATTATGGTATTTCATATTCATAACTTGAAGAAAGAAATACCCAAAGATTCCAGGGAATTTATTTATGTAATAAAATACCAAACTCATTTGGGTATTTATATTTGAGGAAGAATAAATGTGTTTATTTATTAACACATTTAATAAGAGATCTAAATTGGAGAATTTAAATTGAGATATAATTGAGATTCCATGCAACATATTTTTGTATGAATATATGCGTGAAGGTGTTGAAAAATTAAGGTGACACACTATTAAAATATATTTTTTAGACCTTGGTAAAAACTTTTTAAGGAGTAGAGATGTAGTCAAATACATGATATTCTTCAATAAGGTTATCAAATAAACCTAATAATTTGAAGAGAAGTTTCAATACTAGCTTTGCTGAATATATTGAGGAACTAGAAAAGAATGTTTGATCCATAAATTTTGTGGAGGAAGATCATAGAATCATTCTATAGTAGATCAACATTCAATATAATTGAATAACTGGTGGAGTCAGTATAAACAACACAATCAATACTTTACTGTTTGTGGATTGAACTATCTAAACTTGTATGCCAATTCTATGATTTTTTTCATCACTATAATTTTATATTGATAAGAAATTTTTTGAATATACCTCATGTTGATCAGAGAAAGCAGTCAGTTTTAGTACTTAACAATGTAAAAATCCTTGTGTGATGTTCTCTTCATTGTTATCTAGATTGTGATTGTTGAGAGTACAAAACAGATCCATTCCTCTTAACTGAAGAAGAGGATTGAGATAAATAGGGTTTAATTAAAATATAGTTAAATTTTGTAAAATTTTCGGTACACTAATTCACTCCCCCCCCCCCCGTAGTGCACCTGTATGATCCATATAGGATCTACAAGTGGTGTTGAAGTGTTGGTCAGACTTTGATTGGATCAAAATTTTACAAAGTTCAAATGATATGAAAATTTCAAGTTAATTCTAAAGTAAATAATTACTATAGATTGTACCTTTTACAATGTGTAAAATTGGATTTAATAGCACTAAAAAAAAGAACAGATAAATGTTTCCTTTTATTAGTGCTAATTATGGCCCTACTCTTGTAGTGTGCTATTGGAATTGCAGCACACTACATCAAGAAACCTGCATATGGAAAGGAAACTCATGTATGAAAAAAAATTTAATTTTATAGAAATAAAAAGAACATAAAAATTTCAATAAGAAAATCTATATTATATAAATTTTAAACAATTGTTTGTATAATTACATTATCAAGTACAATCAATGGAATTTAAAAACATTAATGTTAGATTATCTTTGGAACCCAACCCCATCTCAACAAATCCAAATCATGGTATCCTTTTCCAAAAAAGCCACTCAACTCAAGCACAAGAATACACCTATATACAAAGAAAATTATTATGTTAGTAAAAATATAAAGAAATAAATTAAACATATTATGAATCAATATATGAATAAAATAATCATTTTAAATAAAAGGCACACAGAGAGTCATATTGGTCACACCATGCATTAGATTGAGGTGCGGATGATTCCTACATGTCAAAAATGACTTATCGGTCATTTTACATAACTATTGAAACAATAAAAAAATTCTTGGTATTGAGTATTTCAGTTTTCTTTTTTACAATAATGGCATTTTGAACTAAAAACATGCCCTTTGAGTCATATCGGTCACATCATGTGTCATTTATACATGAGACTGATTATTACATACCAAAAATGAATTATGAATAATTTTTTTAATATATTAATATAACACAATATAATTTTATTAGTTTTTGGTGATTGATAAATATTATTTAAAAAAATGTCAATTTTAGAGTGATAATAGAATATTTGAGTTATACTAAGAACATCATGGATCAGATTGAGGTGAGGCTGATTCCTACATATCAAAAATAAAATATTGCTCATTTTTTATAAAGAATAAAAATAACCCTATTGTTTTTTCTTAGTTTTTCTTATGTCACTTTCCCTTTTTACTAAAATTAATTTCAATTTTAAAGATAAAATATACTCTTAGAGTAATAACGGTCACACCATGCAACAGATTGTGGTACGGAAAATACCTACCCTTAAAAATGACTTATGTATCATTTTTCTAAATTATCAAAATGAGAAGAATGTGTCTCTTTGGTTTGTATTATGTCACTTTTTTTACTAAAATGTATTTTAAATATAAAACATGATCAATGAGTCATATCGGTCACATCATGTGTCAATTTGATGTAATATTGATTCTTACACATCATAAATGCCTCACAAATCGTTTTCAAATATCATAAACAAATTTTGATCATGTTTTCATCGTTTTTGGAAATTGACACATGTTTTGAAGTAAAAGGTCAATTTTATACTGATAATGGCCACATTGACTCATATAAAGCACACCATGCATTAGATTGGGGTATGTCTCATTGATACATGTCAAAAATAACATATATATCATTTTTTTAAATTTTCAAAACAATAATAATGTGTTTTTTCTGTTTTGTGTAAGTCAGTTGTCTTTTTTACTAAAATGTCATTTTAAATAGGAAACACACACTTTAAGTCATACCTGTCACATCGTGGGTCATTTTGATGTGCGACTGATTCCTAAATTTCACAAATGAATTATTGATTTTTTTCCTAAATTATCAAAAAATTAAAGCATGTATTCTTATATTATAATGAGTGACACAATTTTTGAACTAAAATATCAATTTTAGACTGATAACACTCACTTTGACTCATACCAGGCACATCGTGTGTCAGATTGAGATGTGGATAATTATTCTATAAAAAAATTTCATTTGGATCATTTTTATAAATTATGAAAATAATCCAAATTTGTCTGATATGTTTTGATTATTTCATGTGTCCATTTTACTAAAATTAATGTCAATTTTAAATGAAAAACCACTCTTGAAGACATACCAGTCATACAATATGTTAGATTGAGCTTCAGTAGATTCCTAAATATCAAAAATGACTTATTTTTTTATATTATTGTATCCAAACAATCCGAATGTGGTTTCTTAAATGTCACCTATATTTTTTACTAAAATGTCATTTTGAACGGAAAACATGAACATTGAGTCATAACGGTCACATATTGTGTTGATTTGATGTGTGACTTATTTCTAGACATCAAAAATGACCTATGAGTTATTTTTCTAAATTATGAAGACAATCCAAGAATGGTGTCTCTGTTTTTAGTGAGTGAAATATGTTTTGAACAAAAAATATCATTTTTAGACTGTTGAAGAACAAATTGAGTCATACCAATCACGACATGTATCAGATTGAGGTACATATGACTTTTATAAATAAAAAATGACTTATGGATCATTTTATTATAATATAAAAAAAATTTAATGCATTTTCTCGGTTTTCAGTATGTCACATTTCTTTTTTGTGAAAATGTCATTTTTAACTGAAAACATGCAATTTGAGTCATACTTGTCATATCATGTTTCAGTTTTACATGAGACTAATTCTTAAACATGAAAAATTACTAAAGAATAATTTTTATTAATTATAATGACAATCAGAGTGTGTTTTCTTAGTTATTGGTGAGTGCAACATGTTTTGAATTAAAATGTCAATTTTACACTCATAATGGACACTTTGAGTCTTATTGGGCACAAATCATATCAGATTGACGTGTGGCTGATACCAACATGTCACAAATGAATTATGTATCATTTTACAAAAGTATCAAAACAATATGAATGTAGTTTATCAGTTTTTGAGTATGTCATTTTTCCTCTTTACCAATATAATCAGCCATGTACAATGAGTGCTTCTTTAAAAACCAAAAGGATTCACTCCGTCGTCAAATAGTGTAAGATAATTCTTTAACAAATTTTTTACAAATTTAGTATACTCGTAGTCAATTTTATTCTACTTGGGTGAGTTTTTTGGGTGACATTGTTACCCTTTGTAAATTCATATATCTATCTGGCATGTTAATTTCCTTTTAGAATCCTTACATATATATAGGCTCATAAACATATGAATGAATGGAAAGTACCATAAAAATTTTGTAGGACCTAATTCATATTTATTTCATCAAGACGTACCAAATTATGGGAATTTTTAAGTGATTTTTGTTCCTTATGAAATAATATACAGTCATTTGGACAAGTATGTATTCTTTCATAGATCATAACCATTGATAATAACATTCATTTAGTGTCATAAGTTCAAAAAGGAAGCTCATTATCTATTGGGAGAATATTATTCAAGAGACTAAGTACATCAGTAAATCTGGGTCCCCTCCATTTGTTTCCAGACTTTATATTATATAGCTTCCGAAAGGATAATAGTGTTGTATATCTAGTAAAACCAGTATAAAATATCATCTTTTCGCAACTCGTTAACTTCTCAAAAAAAATTGGGATAATCAATAATTTTCTATTCAACTGCATCCTCATTTCTCCAATATGATCTTTATCATCGTTCAAAACTGAAATCATATCCTCGATATAGTCTTAATCATTGTTCACATTTATAATCATATGTGATGATCCATAAACTGCAGTATTTTTCTAGTAACCAGCTACATTAACTATTTCCCCATTTTTATTCCAACATTTATAACTTTGATATATTCCACGAAAGATTAAGTGTTCTTCTATCTTTTCAGGACTAATTATTCTTGAATAAAAACATCATAAAAATTAAAAAAGGATATGAGAAGGGTCATGTTCATGAGCATTTACAAACATGATGAAATCATTTACCTCATCCTCATACTCCTTTATCTGATGATTTTAATCGATACATTTATGATTCTTGTTCATGTTATTTGATTTGGTACTATTAATATTTAAAAAATAATTAATACACATATTTTTTTGAGCTCGGTACCCATAAAATGACATTCTTATAGAATCATTTAAGCTACATAAAGTCATTATTCTATGATAATAAGAGTCAAATTATTTGTATTGAGATTATTTTTTAGTGGCAGAAATCAATGAAGGAAATGAATATATGATATCTATATAGTTAAAAATAATATAATTAAATTTTCAATTATTATAAAACATAGAGATCAAGTATGGTTTTTGTAACTTTGTTTTTAGGAAGTATAACATGAAGGGGGAGTTAATGTTTATTCATTTCTTAACATGGTACATAGTGGGATAGGTGGTGTTTCATTGAAATATTTCTTAGGAGCCTAAGTTGATCTCCTGTTAGATGATGAATACATTGATTGGGCCCAATCACGTGGTCTTCATAACCCAAAATTTGGAGAAACTCTTGAATTTAAATCCAATGAATAAGAATTATTGGGTTGGGGTTCTCAAGATATTAGAAAATTTTTCAAACAATCTTATTGGGGTTTCATGAATGCTTGAAATTTAATCAAATCACATGGCTAGGAATAGGTCTCAATGAATAGAAATGTAAAATTTATTTATGTGTAAATAATCCATCCTCAAATTTTTGACTCATATTTTAATGAGTGTTCAAAAGGGAAAATAAAATTAATAATATATCATTCCATTGAAATGATTAAAATGTAGATATATTTTACTTTTCACTGCCATTTATAAAACATGACGTGGAAGTAAAAAAATTCAACTGGGTCATTGAAATTTTAAATTATTACTAATGTTTTGACAATACCATTTGAATAATCCAATTTTTAATAATAATATTTAAAAACCATGTTCAATATATAGAATATGAGTACCCGAAGCACCCTTTGTCCTTATAATATCTCATGTACTGATGTGGGTCAATAATCCATGCATGCATGTTTTCATATCATATCACATGTGTAAAATATATAAAAAATAAAAATACAGAATATATATATATATAAGGTTAAAAATATTAAACAAAATTAAAAAAAATATAAAAAATTATAAATCCCATAGAAAGATAAAATTATTAAGAACAAATTTAAAATAAAAATAAATGGGTAATAATAGAGTAAGTGTATAAGTATCAAACGATTCATGAAATAATTTTTATAAAGTTATATAAATATAAATAATGGGAATGAATAATAAAAACTAATTTAAACCTATTTTATAATTCTTATTAAAATTATAAACTAATTAGGATATATTAAAATTATTGGGTTATTATACCTGGTAATGGAATCAAATTGCCAGAATTGTTTTATTTTAATCCATGAGAGATGAAATGAAACCAAGATCTTAGATTCTTCTACATTACATTTTATTTTTGATCTACGATCTCACTCGAAATTTTCCATCAAATATAGAAGGAGTGGGAAAGATCAGTGACAAAAGCATGTTCTATGGTGAAATGTACCATATGTCAAGAATCAATCCCCAAAACATTCACACTACTTCCAAATGCTAATGATGAATGACTGAAAATAAACATGAAGGTGAGGAAGTGGGTGTTGAAATAATGGCTTGAGGCAAGAGATATTGTGTTGATAATTAGCAAGGTAGATCGGGGAAAAATAAGATTGCTTGTGTGTGCATTGTTTAAAACATTTGGGGAAATTAAAAATAAACAAAGATGTTTGAGAGAGTTAGACTGATTATAAGTGATCATTTAAATTGATTTTAATATATAATTGTAAATTCAAGACAATAAAATTAGATAAATATTAAGCTATGAAAAATATAAAGAAACTACATTATTTCTAAGATAACCTTTGAATCCAAAGAAAAAAAGAAATTATTCAGCCTCAAAATCCTTAAAACCATTTTATTCTGAAAAAATAACATCCCAAAAAATAAATGTATAAATTTAATTCATAAACACATCACAACACATTAAAATATACCATTAGATAGTTTTTTTTCATTTTAGAAAAAATTAATCAATGTAATATTCAAAAATGAGACATTATTGAATAATAATTACATTACCTCACATTTAAAATCCAATTTATAATTTAACCTAATAAAATACCAAATTAAATACTTTCTTTAAAAAAATTTATTGAATAATAAGAATATTTTAATAAATAATTTGTTAATTATTTAAACTAAAATGTAACAGTTTTCATGCCACCATAGTACTTCGAGCCATAGGACCTCTGGGATTCATGGCCTCCGGGCCATAGGGATCAAAAAGCAGCTCAGGCAGAAAATATAGGAGCAATCCCATAAGAGGATTAAGTAAAAGTATCATCCACCAGATCATGGATAACCGAACTGGAAGAAAGAGAGGGATTGGTGATTACCATTAATACCAGTCACCGTGCATCTCTGCATTGAGAAATGCTTGACAATTAGCCATGTGGGGTGGAGAGCTAGGATCATTCAATGATGTAGTATCTAAGAAGGGTAGATTCATGTGTAGTTAGGTCAGGGTCATTCAATGTCATGTATTGGGCCATGTGCCTTTGGGCCTTCAGGTCTTGTTTGAGTCATGTGCCTCTAGGCGTAAGAGTCATGTAAGGGTTCCCCCTCAACCCTTAAAAAGGAGGATTATCCCAAAATAAATAAAAAAATATCTAAAGCCTTTGGGCTTTGAGGGTATATAATTATATATAAATATTTAAATAATTACAAATATGTATTTGCAAATATAATTACAAATAAATATATTTATCATTTTAATATATTTAGTATATTTTATAATTGTGTATACATATATAATTATAAATATAATTAATATATTTCTTATAGTTTTATAATTATTTAAAAATATATTTAATTATTTATAATTATAATTATAAATAAATATTTTTTAAAATATTTGTAAAAATATTTTTATATAATTATATATATTTTTATTAATATTTAAATACATATAATTTAAAAAATAATAAATATATTTATTATTTAAATATAATTTTTATAGTTTTCAATTATTTAAATATATCTATTTATTTATGTTTATAATTATAAATAAATATATTTAAAAATATTTGTATATATTTATACATATATATTAATATATATATAAGTTGCTTTTGGGTACAATTTCAAATAAAAAGACACACACCACACACACACACCAGAAAGGCAGGTCAAAGCCCCCCCCCCCATAGGGTAGCCTACCCATCAAGCCTTTTTTTATTTAGTACATGGCCTGTAGACCCAGAATTTGATGGCCTCAAAAGTCCTTTCAAACCATGAATGACCTGAATTCTTATTCTTTAAATGTCCGGGTACATGTTATCACCTTCTTTCAGAATCACATGACTTTGGATCATAACTCTTCTTACATAATGGATGTAAGGACTCTCAAAATGATCTTGAATTTTTTTTTTCAGAACCTGAATGCACATATTTATACAACAATATTGTGCATAAGAAACTCATTTAATTCCACAATTTAAATTTAATTATTTAAATCCTCAAATAAATGTGTCAAAGAATTAAACACTTTTAACTTCCTCCATCAAATAATAATACCCAATGGTTTTGGGTATTTTATTTCTCAAATTAAATAACAAAATGAAATTGGGTATTATTCATTTCTCATTCTGGAATACTCCATTATTTATAGGTATTATTTGATCCTTATTTAAAATATCTGAATGAAACATGGTGGATATTTTCCTTTTGCATGAAATGAATATCTAAGGGGTATTATTATTCATGTATCCTCATTAACTCATGATGTGCATTTGAAATCCAAATACCCAAAATGGTATCATATTATCACACAACCACAATTGGTAGCTGTGACATCCCATTTTCATACATGCATGCATACCATGAAACTCAAATAAAATACATAGGGGGTATTCTTCTTCTTCACGTGGCGAAAAGATCACCCACTACTACCCTATTATTTATACATGCATGCATATCCATGAAACTCAAAACCTATTTAATACTATATCTAAATATCGATACCTAAAGACCTGAGTATCATATTCTTCACACGCTTTCAACACACTCACACCTCATCTACCTTTATGCATGTTCATACATCTTGCACCATGTAAATATCTAAATGGTTTGGGTTCCCTTTTTTCAACACCTAGAAAAAACTATTAGGATTGATTTCCTCCAACCCTAGTCCTTCCAATCCCAACACATAAGCCCTTTTGTGGTTCCATCCTAAAACCCATGGGTGATAGGAGAAATTTATCATCCAATCTTAACGTGAGCCACCATCCTTGATGGAATCTGATGTGGGACTTGGGTTTATACCCAACAATACTCCCCTAATACAAAATACCACATTATTAGGCCTCCCCTTTACTGATAATGCATCATATCCAACCATTTTTCACCATCGTTTTCTCATCATCGGGACTCGCTGCCTTACCACCACTATCCTGAAGACTTTCGATACAAGGAACCATGGATTCACATGCATCAAATGAGAAACTACTATCATTGTCAAATAGTTTTTGGAAATACAGTACCCTACATCACACCTGGGCTATGCCATAGCTCTGATACCACTTGTCAGGATAAATTTCCTCTAGCCCCAGGCCTTCCAATCCCAACATATAATCCCTTTTGGGGTTCCATCCTAAAACCCCTGGGTGATAGGAGGAATTTCACATCCATGATTATATCCTAGCCACCATCCTTGATGGAATACGATGTGGGACTTGGGTTTGTACCCAAAAAACACACCTATCCATTGAGACTTCTAGGTTTAAACACTCAAAGGGATTAGGTGTTTCTTATTTCTGTTCACAACAGCTGCCACCCTATTCATTCTCATTTTATATACCCGAGGATTTCAGGTATTTTCTTTATCATTTGTTGCATCACAAATAAACACCTAATGCATTCCACCCTTCTCACATGGCTATTGAATAGTACAACTCACTGTATCTTAAATTAATTCTCATTTTACTATTATTCATTTTTACCATATTATTATTACATATTAATAAGATCTATAAATTATTATTGAGTAATTTTAATTAATACTATTTATTTTTCAATTATAAGTAATTAGAATTTATAACTCCCACTTTCTGATAATTAAAACTAATTATTAAAAATTTAAAATATTTACTTTTAATTAAAAACATTACAATTAATTAAAACTAAATATTTCTAATTTAAAGTAACTACTGCTAATTATAATTAATTAATTATAATTATAAATAATTGATTCTAATTAACTAAAATTACTACTAATAAATAATATTAAAATATAAAATAAAATACGATGAATAAAATAAAAATTAAAAACATTGAATAAATACCTCAAAGAAATATTTTTGCGAGGAAAACCTCAAAATTTCCTTCCCCAAAAAAATTTAATCTTTTAATTGAAAACTGAAGATAAAAAAATAAATTTCAGCATAGGAGATATCAAATAGAGAATGAACGGAAAAAATTCAGGTGATGTATAGGTTAGATTAATAACGAAGAGACTATTAAAAACCTTATACGTTTTGTGGATATATATATATATTAAAAACCTTACATGTTTTAAAAAAATTACAATGTAATATATATATATATATATATCAATATATATTAATTAATATAAATTCATCAAATAATATACACGCATTAAACAAAAATATATTTTATGAGATTAAAATGTGAAATATGGATAAGAAAATTAAAAGAGTGACACCAAAAATATAAAAAATGACCGCTAAGATGAATTATTCTAATTCATTACATATTATAATTAATATTTTAATTAATAATTTTATGTTTTATAATATAAATTAATTGATGAAATATAATGGTTAGACGTGATTAAAATCTATTTTTATTAAAAAAGACAATCTTTCGATGTTTTTTCTATATATTGTATATTTTTATCTCATTAAATTAAATTGAACAATTTTAAAGGATTATTTTTATTAAAATTTTCTATGCAAAAAATTAAAAAGTAACACTCATTTAATTATTAATTGATAGAAAAATTTATTAAAAAAAATTATATTAAGCAATTATTTTATTTAGTGACAATATATTTCCAATATATTACATGATTTAATTAAAAAGTAAATTTTTAAAATTATATATTTATGAATTTTGTAAAAATGAAATAATTTATGGAATTAGAACATAAATAATATAAGTGAATTAACCTATAATATCAAACAGAAAAGTCTATTAAAATTAAAAATTAATCTTGGAATTTTCTTCATTCAGGTTGTTTGGTTTATCTAAAAAGCTTCACACTCATGGTACGACTTATTTCTTCATGGGAGTGTATGAATTTCATTCCCATTAAATTTTTTGGACATTCCTAGAAATTAGGAGATCCATGTGGCCATATTAAACATGAATGTGAATGTAGCTCAAGATTTCTGGCATCAAAAAATGGAAGAATGTCATCACTCTATAGATATATGGATTGTTGGAGGAGGCAGATACTACTACTCATTTGATCGGGTGGCTAACAGTGAATGATCGGGTGGTCCGTGTTCAACCCAAATTTTTTAAAGCAGATGAACAGTGCCTCTGCCTCAGCCTTATCGTCTCATGTCAACATCGTTGCAGCACTGCGCTATGAGGAAGAAAGCACATATAATGTAAAAAAATGCACAAAATAAAGTTTGGGGAAAACTACTTCCCAAACTAAGGCAATGATGGGGAGGAAATCTGTTGAAGGGTGAGTGCCTACCTAAAAGGTGCCTTCCTTCTGTAAAACATTAAAGATGGTTCCTATTAAGGTAGATCCTTCTATAAAAGTATTTTAAAGAAGGTTCTCTCTTAAAAAATTCCTTCTTTAGAATACCATTGATAAAAATGTTGTTTGAATAGGCGCCTTCTTCAAAAGGGCTTTTAAGAGGGTATTGTTTCAAACAATGCATCCCTATATTTTTTTAATTTTTTTGTTATGTTTTATTTATATACATATATATTATATAATATATTTTAAATAAGTAACAATAATGATGTATATAACTGAAGTAATATAAATAAAATAATAATAATGTTATAATTAAATATAAAATATAATATAATAATATTATTGTTATTATTAAATATAATCGAATTATTTTTTATTTACTAGAATAATTATTATTTTATTTTTATATTAAAATAAATTACAATATTATTATCACTAAAAATTATTATTATTAAATAATAATTACGCACATATAATTATATTGACTAAATAATTCTTTATAATTAATAAAATTATTAATTATATTATTATTTAGTATTATTAAATGCATAAATAATTTGATTATATATAATATTTAAAATTATTATATATCTATTTTTTATTATTAAAATATTATATATAATGCTATTATAGTTATTATAAATTATTAATAATTGTATTAGATATTATTAGTAGTTACATTATTATGAAAAATTATATTTTCTATCTTAAAATTTTAATTAATATTTATTTTAAATTATATTATTATCCAATTTATTAGTTACATTAAGAATTATATTATTTACATCATTATTCAAAATTATTATTCTAATTATTTTAAATATTTTAGAATATAATTATTATTTATTAAAAATGTAATTCATGGTATTTAAGAATATTAAAATAATTAATAATTAATATTTACTATTTTTTGACATTATTTTTATTTTCAATCTTTTTCAGAGTCATTATTTTAAATTCTATATATATTTTATTTATACTATATTTCATGTGCATAATGTTTTTGAGTTATACAAGTTATATTTTTAATCCAAAAAGTTTTTATCATGAAAATTACTTTTAGTTTGTTATATTTATTGAATTCATTTTATTTTCAACTATTTTATTATATGTTTAATCCATGTTTGATGTTTCCTTTATATTTTTCTTATAGTTTATATTTTATATACTTCCAAAGTCACCTACTTGAAACAAAATAATGTTTCATGTATGTGACTTTGAAATCTTATAAATTTTTTTTTTATCAACATTTTTTAGGAAATAATTTTTTTTTTCAACTATTAATTATATTTTAATCCATGTTTTACGTTTAATTTATATTGTTCTTACAGTTTATATTTTATAAGGATTTCAAAGTTACATACTTGAAACACTTTTACGTTTCAAGTAGGTGACTTTGGAAGCCTATAAAATACAAACTCTATGACCAATCTAAATGACACTTAAAAATAGATTAAAAATATAAGAAATAGTTAAAAATAAAAAATATTAATAAATATAAAAATCAAAAACAAATTACATGATACAAACTTATTGATTTAAAATATAACATTTGTACTTATAATTTTTTTTCTAAAAACATTTTTTGGGTAAATTAAATTTTTTTGTATTGTTTTTTGAAATCCATTTTATTTAAAATTAATTTTTATTGATACATTCAATTTTTAAAATTTTATATGGATTTTATATATACTATATATCATGCACATAGTTTTTTTAAAGTGTATGTGTATGTTTTTAATCCACAATGTTTTTTTCAGGTAAATTATTATTGGTTTGTTATATTTATTAAATAATATCTATTTTCAACTATTTTATATATTTGTAATCCAAGTTTGATGTTTCATTTATATTTTTCTTATATTTTATATTTTATATACTTCCAAAGTCACCTAATTGGAAAATAATAATGTATCAAGTATGTGACCTTGAAAGCTTATAAATTATTTTTTATCATTATTTTTTATGAAATTATTTTTATTTTCAACTATTTCTTATATGTTTTATCCATGGTTTAGGTTTCATTTATATTTATCTTATATTTTATTTTTTATAGGCTGTCAATTTCATATACTTGAAATATTTTTACGTTTCAAGTAGGTGACTTTTGAAGACTATAAAATAAAAACTATATGACCAATCTAAATTAATCCTAAAACATGGATTAGAAATATAAGAAAAATCTAAAAAAATATAACAAACCAAAAATAATTTACATGAAAAAAACTTATTGATTTAAAACATAACATTTGTAGTTAAAATTTATTTTATAGCAAATAGTTTTTTTTGTAAATTAAAAACAAATACAATTTATTTACATAATATTATTTTTAATTAATTACCTTTTGTATAATTACTAATTAATTAATAACTAATTATTATATTACTATTTTTAATAATTAGTTACTAAATAATAATTTTAGACATTTATTATTAATTAAGATTAGTTAACAATTAATATTTATAAGATATTCATATTATTAAATATTAAATAATGTTATTTAATTAATATTTATTACTAAATAGTATTAATTAGAAAAAAATAATTAATTAATTAATACTGATATAGTAATAATTATTTCAAAATTATCAATTTGATAATTTTATCGTTATTAATTATATTTAGAAACTAAAAAATAAATTTAAATATTTATTAGTAATTGGATAATAATAATTATTAATATTTATTAAAAATTAAAAACTAATTATTTATTAATTATTTATTTTGTAATTAATATTTTTAATAAGTAATTAAATATTTCTTAATACTTAATTAATTAATAACTAATAATTATATTATTATTCATTAGTAATTATGTGATAAAAAACTATTCATATATATTAATTAACTAATATAATTAACTAGTAATTAATAATATTAACAAGTAATTAAATACTTCTTAACTACTATGTTATTAATAACTATTAACTATTAATAATTTATTAATCTTTTTTAGTAATCAATTAGTAATTATTTAATATTGTTTAAAATATTATTAATATAAATTAGAAAATTATTAATATTTAGTATTAAACATTAATAGTTAATTATTATTTTTTACTAAATAATATTTATTTTTAAAATATTAAAATTGATTAATAAAATTATATTATTAATTTCATCTAGGAAAGAGAAAACATAAATCTCATATCGAAAATGCATAATGTTCTATATAGAAAAGATAAAACTTAAACCCCACATCAAAAATGGAGAATGATTTCTAAGACAATCCCTCTTACAAAAGGGAGCCACGGGTGAGGGTTTTTATCATAATTCTAGACTATTTTAATTGTTGTAATGTTGGAAATTAAATTGCAGATAAATTCTTCTGAAAATAGTTAAATGTTGTTAATTGTTTTATTATGTTTTTATATATATATAAACAAAAAAATAAAATAAAAATAAAAATTTATAAAAAATATATAAGGGAGTGCCCTCTTTATAATACCATTGATGAAGGCACCTTATTCAAAGATTTAGAGAAGGAATGTGCCTTTCAGTATGGTGTTAACCCTTCTACGGACTTCCTCCTAGGTATTGAATTAGTTTGGGAAATACTTTTCCCCGAACATTATTTTGGAAATCTCGTTTTTTACATTATATGGGGAATTTTTTCATGTTATTGTTTATTATCTAAGTTTTTCTAGAACCCCCTGAGCTCGTGCTGTGGTTTATTGTCCAATCGAAGCCAGAACCCCCAAGATTTCTATAGGGGATCAACACCCATACACTTTATTGCAAGCCGCACGTGCTTCGGACCAACTACACTTCGACCACTCATAAGGCCACCATTGCCTCCTCTGGTGGGCCTACACATAGCCCAATCATTCCTTATACATAGTAGTTCACCACATGCTGCTTTCCTGGGCTGACCTCCCTAGGGTGTGGTTGAAGTTAGGGTCCAGCAGGAGCCCTCAATTGAGGTTGGATTTACCCAGCTATGGGTCGCCCCTTTATTTATGGCAAAGAAAACAAAACAATACTTTTAGAAATATCTCAGTACAGATTGAAACCATCCTTATTTAAAATTATAACCCGTTATTTTCTTTTCAAATTTTTCTCTTAACTGACCTCCCTAGGGCCCGATTAACCTTAGGGTCCTTCAAGAGTGATCAATTGATGTTGGCTTTAGTAGGTGTGGGTTTGCCCCTATTTTTGGTAAAGATAACAAAATATTACATTGATAAATTAAAAAAATGAAGCCACCCTCATTTAATATGTCAACCAATAATCTTCTTCTTCAGATTCTCCTTTGGGCTGACCTCCTTAGGGAACGACTAACCATGGGGTCCTATAGGAGCCCTCATATGAGTTTGTCTTTATATTCTTCTTTGGGCTGACCTCCCTAGGGCACGGCTAACCATGGGGTCCCGTAGGAGCCATCATATGAGGTTGGATTTAGCAGTCATGGGTTAGCCCCTTGTTTTGGATAAATCTAACAAAATAATATTTTGAAAAGTATCTTTGTAAATAATGAAACCACCATCATTTAAAATGCCAACCAATAATTTCGTTATAAAAAATGTTCTTTAGGCTGACCCCCCTAAGGCGTGTAGTTGACCATAGTGTCCCACAAGATCCCTCAGTTGAATTCGGTTATAGCAGCTATGGGTTGGCCCTTTATTCTTAAAGTATTCCTTCTTCAAAGAGTAATTCAAATATGACTCACTTCTTCATCTTTTTTTTTTGAGTCAACATTAAAAATATATTTTTTTAGATGTCCTACTTAATTACCCTTCATAAAACTCCCGTTATATTTCATGAAAAATTAAAAACTTCAAGAAAATAAATATTTTCATGGTCTTCACTTGTTGTGAACAATGCGAAAAGTCCTCAAAATATGTTTTCATGAAAATTTAAGATTATTTCAACAATTTGAATAATTATATCATCCATATATTTACTTGATAGAAAAAAAATAAAACATGGGATAAATAGTTTCATTCTTTAATGTTTTCATCAAAGATGCCTTCTTTAAAGAATAATTCAATTATAACTAACCTCTTCATCTTCATTTTGACTCAACATGAAATTTATATATTTTTTCATGGCCTTATATATTTTTCTTCATAAAAATCCCTTTATATTGTAGGGTAACTTCAAAACATCATGAAAATAATATTTTGCATGGTATTCACTTATTATAAATAATTTAAAGAATCCCTATCACATGTTGTCTTAAAATTTTAAGATCACTTTAATAATTAATAAACTTTTAACATCAAATAATTGAATTTATTGACAACAAATGAAAACATGGGGTCAAACCCCCCCCCCCCTTTGTATTATTATTATTAATATCTCTTCACATATTTAAAAGTCTATATGTTTCAAAAATTGTTTTCTCTACCTTTGACAATCAAATGTGAAGTAAAAGTGTGGAGGATGGGGTCTTCTCATTATAATGTCACTTTTTAAAAACATCTTCACATGTTTTCTTAAAATCAAGGGATGATATCACATGATACATATCAAAGAGGCATAAGCTAATCAACTCTAAGTCTACAAGGGATAACTCAGTGTAGAAAATGAGAGTGAAATAACTATGGTTTTCAAAAGAATTAAACCACCCTCATTTAAAATTAAAAACAAATATTTACTTCATCAAACTCATCTTCAAATATTCCATCTTTAAATAATAATACAAATCCAACTCACCTCTTCACATTCTTTTCAACTCAATAAGAAATATATATATATATATTACATAGACCTCTTAATTCCCCTATATCAAACATCTTTTATATTTCATGGAAACTACAAAAACTCAAGAAAATAAAAAATTTCATGGTCTTAACTTATTCTAAACAGCATCAAAACTCCTTATCACATCTTTTCTTTAATATTTAAGATCACCTCAACAATCGTCAGAATTATATCATCAATATATTGAATTGATTAAAAAAATGCTAACATGTGCTCAATAATATCCCCCTTTATATTTTTTATCAATATCACATCACATATTTTATAGTAAATATGTGTGGAAACACTTTTCTCCCCCTTTGAAAATAAAATGAAAAGGAAAAGTGGGTGGGGGGGGGGGTCCTCTCATCATTATTTCTCTTTATAAAAACATCTTCATAATTTTTTTAAAGAAATTGTTGATATCACATGATACTTAGAAAAGAGATGAAATATAATAATATCTAAGTCAAAATGGGATAACATATTATAGAAAACAATAGTGAAATAACTATGGTTATCTAAGGTGTCCAAAACAAATATTCACAAGTGATATGAATCTCATATATTATTAATTATTTTTTAGGGGATGGATATAATCAACTTTATCAAAGAAATAAAAAATTATACATATATCTAAACAAACTCATCAAAAAGTTAAGGTACACAAAATAACTCCCCCTTTGTCTCATTTTTTATATCTACCATGCGCTCCCCCTTAGTGAAAAAAATAAGGAAAAGGGATTAGAATACCTCAATTTCAAAATTCATCAAGTTGTTTTGAAATACAACATTCATCATGTAGAGAAAAAATAACAGCTTCATCACATAAATTATCCCCCTAATGGTATGAATCCTTCTCCTTATATTTCTTATATTTTAGTAAAAAACAATATATAAAATAGGGAATATCTAAGGTCCTCTTTTTCCTTTTTTAAAAATCATTTAATGTGATATCTTTATCTCAATCGTGCTTTCTTATTCTTTCCAAGTTCATTATGTGATGTGCTTTCTTTCTTATAGAAATTATCCATAGATTGTAAAAATATTTTCTTCTCTTGAACTTCTTCTTTTTATGGAACATATTTTTCCACTTCTTTCATGGTTGGATCATCCTCTTTCCAAAAAAGAATTCTTTTTCATCGAGAGTTTTGATACGAGTGCTTGGAAAAGTGGGGGGTCTTCTCATCATCATTCCTCTTCTTAAAAAAATATTCTCCTTTTTTAAATAAATGGATGAAATAACATGATACATAGAAAAGAAACATAAGATAATACACTTTATGTTTACATGTATTTACCTAGTGTAGAAAATAAAAGAGATACAACTATAGTTTACTAAGCTATCCATAACACATATTCACATGTGATATCAACCTCAGATATTCTCAATTCTATTTATAGGGGTTTGATATAATCAGATTGATAAATGAAATATAGAATCCAAAACATACTTCAACAAAGTCATCTTAAAGTTAAGGTGGAAAAATAACTCCCTATTTATCTCATTTCTTATATTAACCATGCACTCACCCTTAATGAATACAATTAATGAAAAAGGTTTAGCGTTCTTAATATTCCAAATTCATCAAGATGTTCTGAAATTACACATTCACCATTTAGTGAAAAAATAACGTCTTATTTTCATCAATTCCCCCCTCAATGGAGGAATACATATCCTTCAATTCCATACATGTTAGTAAAAATCATATATAAAATAAAGAATAAAGTGGGGCCTCTTGTTTTATTTATAAGAAACACTCAAGTTGATAGTTTCATGTTATCTTTTCAATTTTATTCTTTCCAAGTTCATTATGGGATGTGTTTTATTTCTTGTTGACATGCTCTATAGATTGTGAACATATTTTCTTCCCATGAAATTCTTATATTTGTATAATAACTTTTTTAATTTGATTCATAGTTGGTACAAACTATTTCCAAAAAAAGCTTTTCCACCAAGAGTGTTGATGTGATTGGTTTGATTTTAGTGCATGACACACCCTTTGTTTAGGATGATTTTTATTCTACAAAACATTAATATTATCTTCCAACTTGATAGAACTTTTACTAGTTTAGCCAGTATTTGTTTTAAATCATAGGAGTGGAGTGTCTCCAAATGGATTCATTACCCTTTTATAAGCTAATAAAATCTATGTATCCTTGAGATGACATAGTTTATAAAACAAAGGTGAAATAACTATGGTTGTCTAATCTGACCATAACACATATTCATATGTGTTATAAAGATCAGATATTATCAACTCATTTTTATATGGGTTGGATATAATCAAATTTATCAAATAAATAAAAAAATTCTACACATTACTCCACAAAATCATCTGAAATTTCATTTTCACAAAATAACTACCCCTTTGTCTCGTTATTTATATCAACCATGTGCTCCTGATTAATGAATAAAATTATGGAAAATGATTCATATAACTTAATTCCCAAATTTAAATTTTTATTCTCGAATTCCACAGTCACCATGTAGTGAAATAATAACATATTCATCTTTTCAATGGTCCCCCTCAAGGGATGAATCTATCTCCTTCAATTCCCTGCATGATAGTACAGAAACATATATATAATAGGGAATATACAGAGATCTCATGATTCTTGTAGAATAAACATTAAAGGTGATATTTTTCTTTATTTCTCCTTCCTTACATGTTTATTATGGGATGTGCTTTCTTTATTATGGACATGATCTATAGATTTTGCACATATTTTCTTCCCACGATCTAATTATTTTTTGGAATATATTTTTCCAATTCCTTAATAACTTGAGAAACCTCTTTACCATTTTTTTTCTTTTCCACTAAAAATATCAATGTGAATTCTTGAATTTTTGTGCTTAATAACATAGGTTTTGGGCATAGTGTAAGTGTGGGTGGGACGGTTCCCAAATTTAATTTTTTCCATAATTGATGATAAATCCAGGATCAATACGATGATAAATGCTAGTATCCACTGAATTGAATCAAGGATTTAAACAATGAATAATTTCCCCCAGAACAAAGATAAAGAGGATCAACATATTTTTTTATTTAATTAAATTATTTATAAATAATACTTTTTGATCTTATCTCTATATTTATCTTGGTTACAATGTAAATTCTTCTTTTTGAAATCCATGATTCAATTCTAAGGATACTATAATTCATCATTCTCTTTATCCTGGATTGATCATCGATTATGGTAACAATTAATGTTGGGCACCAAACTTCATGTGCTTCCACTGTTCCCAGAACCTACATGTGGTATTAGAGGGGGATTATTATAATTTATAATTAAATAAATAATTTGTTGATGATTTACACTTTAATAATTTTGTTTTATAATTCATGTCTAATCATTCCTTTTAAATTTTAATTATGAGATACGTTCTTCCTCTATCATTTCTCACTAATCAAACAGAAATTATTAATTTTTTGATTAAAATTAAATCTAGGAACTCATCCGGAGGTTCCAAGGGTTCTGTCTAGGTAACACAACATTACACATCATGTAATAGGATCTATATTCTATGTAGTTGTATTTATTGTTTCAGGAGTAGTTTGAAAATTAATCAAGAAATGTTCATTTATGACATGTGATATAGTTAATTATTACACTGTGTGTTGACCAGGATAGGCTGGCGCACAGTCAGCTAGACGAAACGCCATGTGGCCCACTGGACACGACATGTAGTCCCTTTTGAGTCAAGGTTGGGCCATGTATCTCATACACGTCTTAGCTGACCAGTGACCGTGTAACGTGGATTTATCACAGTTTGTGGCCCACTGGACATGTCGGGTACTCCAAGAATTCCGAATTATAAATAACATGCTACGTCCCTAGGAATGTACTTCGAAAACATGATGAATAATGTACACGCTATGTAGATTGAATCTACGTGCAGTATAATGTTTCAAAATTATAAGGATTTAAAATTTACTATTATATTATGTAACCCTTGAGACATGTACATTCATGTGGGCATAAAGCTAGGAAATAACATGTGACAAGTGATTGATATATATATGTATGTATGTATATATGTTTAATTAATATCTGTATAATGTTCAATGATCTACACATCTTGTATAAGTTGTATTACAATTATAATTTTACATTCTTGCTACATATCACAAAGAATAAATTGTATACAAGTATAATACATGTTGGGTAGCTTTGGACGAGTATTCACTGGGTTACATCGAAGGTAAAATTTACGTACATATTTAATTTTAAATGAATTAATTAATTTTATTAAAATTATAATGGATGAGAATCTCAGGGAAATTCAAAAAAAAATTAGATAAAATGATGAATAATTTAAGATAATAATTAATAAATTCGAACATTATTTATATTAAATAAGAATTATTAAATAATTGAATTCTAGTTTTATGAATTGCATAATTCATTGCATGCATGTGGATGATCATGAGATAGATCAGAAATTTGTATATGATTGGTTTCCCTTTTAATTTGTTATTAAATTAAATCATTGGTATGTGTTCCTTGTCTCCACATTAATATGTACCTCATGCATGCCCATGGTTTCTTTTATATAAAAACCCCTTTCACACCTCACCTATGTGTGATTAAAAGCATATGTAATAGATGGAGCTCCCAAGCTAGTGGAGGAGATTCAAGTTTGGACCTGTGGTAAAAGAAATCCAAGGAGATACATAGGTGGATAGGTGTAAAGCTGTAAACATGAAACTAATTGGTTAAAGGTGTTTCTTCCCTAGGTTAGTGGTTTGTTTATCAATCACTAGATAAGATAATAATTAGAACATGCTCTGTACCATACCCCTTATTTTATTTCTTTCAAATGTATCGTTATTTATTATGGATGTTTCATCACAATTAAATAATTAATGAATTAACAAGCATTCAAAATGGAACTATAATAAACTGGATTATGTGTAAATATTATCTAATACATATTTAATCACGTATGCTTATCTCACATAATATTAACAAGCATGTAAAAATATAATAAATGGAAATTTATGCATAAAGGATAAAATCCATCAAGAAAATATTAAGTCGGTATAGCCTTGCATTACTTCAGTTAGAATCGAACCATAGTTCAAGGTGCTTGACCATCCAAAGTTGGTGTGCTTTCATTTATCAGGGAATTCTAATTTGAGGTTTTGGGTTGAATTGACTTAGTTTACATCAAAGGTTGACTGCCAAAGTAGGACATGGTGTAACTGAGAGGAAAAGGTTTTGGATATCCAAAATTAAGGATTTCATAAATAAAGAGTCGACTCAACGGATCAAGGAGCTGTGAGTTAATGAATTTGGCATTTGGAATGCCTACATAAAACCTTTCAGATTGCTTGACCAGCTAATATAGGGGTAATACGCAGGGAAATATGGATCCTTACAGCTAGAATGTCTAAGAAATAGTATATTCTGAATACAATTGTGTGTATTATTGGGTTTCTTAAAAATAGTGGGAGGCTAATAAATATATAATTATTTATTTTTCTAATCTTATTAAGATAAAGTAATAAAATTATGGTCATCTTATTTGTTAAAAAAACATCAAAAATGACATCAAACATGTCATTTTTATCCATACTCAAAAAGGAAAATCTTATCACTGGCACTAATTTCCAATAGTGGCAAAGACGCCTATAGGTCATCCTTCACCGCGAAAGGAAACTATATGTGCTGGATGAACCATTACTAGTTGCGCCTAAAAATGAGGTTAGTGATGAAGAGTTCTTTGTGTACGAGAAACATCTGAATGATGCTACAAATGTCCATTGCCTTATGCTATCATCCATGACCATTGAGAACTTAAAGAAACATGAGGAAATTGATGCTTATAACATGATGTATCAACTTCGAGATCTCTATCAAGAGAAGGTGAGACAAGAGAGGTATGAGATCTTAAACACTTTGTTCACCACAAATCTTTAGAGAGTCTGAGCTAGCTGGGCCTCATGTAGTCAATATTATCAGCTACATTTAGCATTTGGATATATTAGGGATTAAATTCTTAGATTATTTGCGTAAATTTCTCATACTATCATCACCAACAAAGGCCTTCTCTAGGTTTAATGCGAATTATAATATGATCAATAATGAGAAGATTCTATAGGATCTTTGGACCCTAATTCTCTAAGTGTATAAGTACATGGGGTGTTACAAATCCATGGTCCTTATAGTTAATAGGAAGAGGAAGGACAAATAAAAGGGTCCTAAGATTTATAAATAATCTAAAGCCCTTGAGCACTATCCGTCCAAGAAGACGAAAATCTAGAGGCAGGGCAAGGAAAAGGAGGCATTGTGTTTTTCAAGTGGAAAGTCAGGCTACTATAAGAGAAACTTCACCTAGATTTAAGGGGAAGCCAAAGCTACATTCGTTATCGAGTGTAATCTTTCCATTTCAACACATTGGGTATTTGATATAGCTTGTGGTTCTCATATTTGTTTTCAATTGTTGGAACCAAGTAGATTTTAAAAAATTTCAAGACAGGAGGTGGATCTCTAAGATTCCAATGGTTCAAGGATGGATTATCTTTCCATTGGTTACTACCACCTTTCATTGAAAATAGGGATGATTTTGGTTTTACATGAATGTTATTATGTAACAAGTGTTACTATGAACATTATTTATGTATCAAGTTTAGATACAAATGGATTTATTTTAAAATTTAGAAATATAAATTGTTTCTTCTATAAGGACAAAATATGTTATGGTATGACAAAATTAAATAACAGTATTTATGTGTTAAATTATTAAAAACAAGTATTGGGAATAAATAAATAATCAAGTTCACATAAATCATGTAACACACGTTTGTGGCTTCAACATCAAGGTCATGTGAACAAAAAATCACTTAACAAAGCTCTGTAAAGATGTTTATTTAGACTCTTCTGAGTTAAAACCACTTGATATATGTAATGATTTTTTACAAATTAAAATGACCACACCACCATTTTTGGATAGGGTGAAAGGTCCACAAATCTTCTATGATTGGTACACATTGGTGTGTGTGGACCATTTCCAGTAGATCCTAGAGGTGGATATTCCTACTTCATAACTTTTACTGATGACTTGAGTATCTATAGATTCATTGACTTGATGAGGTATTTGTTAGAGTCCTTTGAGAAATTCAAGGAATTCAAGAGAGAAGTAGATAATTATCATGGTAAGAAGATAGAGAAGATTCAACTGGATCATGGTGGAGAATATCCTAACCAAGAATTCATCAACTTTCTATGATAGTTTGGGATTCTATCTCAACTCACTCCACCTTATACACCAATGTGTAATTGTGTTTGTGAAAGGAGGAACCATATCTTGTTTGACATGGTATGGTCGATGATGATTCAGGCCAATATTTTATTATCCTTTTGGGGATATGCCTCAAAAATTGAAACATACACATTAAACTGATTACCAACTAAGGTGAAAAATGGAATTCCCTTAGATTTATGGAGTGGAAGGAAACCCATTTTGTTTCACACACATATATGGAATGAGAGACATTTGTTAAGGATTACTGAGGAAACAAAATAGAATACTAGGGAAAAATGTGTATGTTTATAGAGTTTCCCAAGGAGACAAAGGGGTACTACCTATACAACCCCTAGGACAATAAATTAATTATTTCTAGACAATCGGTCATTCTTGAGAGGGATCAAATATGTAAGTATAGAGGATTCAAGATTGAATTAGATGAAGTTGTTTCTCAAGAAACATAGGATTTGGTATAGGAACAAGTTCCATAGGTCTGTGTAGAATAAGTAGTTCATAAAACACAATTACTGTGTAGGAGCTCAAGATTGTTAAGGGAACCATATATATATGGTTTTCTAGTCACTGAGGATAGTGACTCATTATTGTTGGACAATGATGAATCCCTCACTAATAAGGAGGAAATATATTTCTCTGAAGTTTCATATTGGATAGAATCTATGAATTCTGAGATGGATTCCATGTATCAGAACCAAGCTTGGGTTATGGTTGATGCGTTGGTTGATGTAAATCCTATTGGGTGTAAATGGGTATTCAAGAAGAAACTAAACATAGAATGTAAATTAATTACCTACAAAGAAAGGCTAGTGGGTAAAGGTTTTAAACAACATCAAGAAATTTACTATGATGAATCCTTTTTGTGAGTTTCCATGTTTAAATCCATAAAAATAATACTTTCCATAGTATCTTACCATGACTATGAGATTTGGAGAAGGATGTCAACACTACATTCCTTAATGGTAACCTTTATGAATATGTCTATATGACACAACCATAAGGGTTTGTGGCACCAGGTGATGCCAAAAGGTTTTGAAAGTTTCATAGGTCCATTTATGGATTGATTTAATCATCTAGGTCATGGAATATTTTATTTGATGAATCCATAATGGAATTTGGTTTCATTAATAATGAATGTGATCCATCTATTTAAAAAAGTTTTAATGGTAATGTATTCATTATCCTACTAGTATATGATGACGACATATTACTTATTAGAAATGATATACCAGTATTATAGTTAGTTAAAGATTAGATGAACAAGTGCTTCTCCATGAAGGACATAGGATAAGTATCCTACATTCTAGGGATCATGATAATTTGTGATAGATCCAAGAGGTTGCTTGGACTAATTCAAATTGCATATATTAACCAGATACTAAAGATATTTAGTATGGAAAAATATAAGAGGGGATTGGTTTCAGTGTCACATGGTTTATATCATTATAAGAAAATGAGTCCCCAGACACAACAGGATAAAGATATAATGAGTAAGATCCATACAATTCAGTGATAAGATATATCATATATGTGATGTTATGTACTATACTTGATGTTGCCTATAAATTTAGCATGATAGGAAGTCTTCAAGAAGATATAGGAAAACAATATTGTACTACTGTTAAGACTATCCTTAAGTATCTAGAGATAACTAAGGATATGTTCCTGGTGTATGGATGAGATGAGAATATTGTCATCAAAGGGTATGATAATGCTAGTTTTTGGATAGATTTGAATAATCTAATGTTGTAATAGGGATATTTTTTTGTCTCAATAGAGGATCTGTGAGCTAGAGGAGTTCAAAGAATCCAGTTGTCACTGATTTTACAGTAGAGTCTGAGTATATAGCGGCTTCTTATGTAGCCAAGGAAGAAATCTATATTCAGAACTTTGTCCAGGATCTTTATGTGGTACCTAGTAGTAAAGACCATATCACATTTTATTGTGATAATATTATAGCAGTGGATCTTAGAAAATATCAAAGGTTACATCAACTCACAAAGAACATACTTTGGAAATATCACCTCTTGAGGGATTTCTATCAATGTGGTGAAGTTTTATTGAGAAGTGTATTCACGGAAGAGAAAAAGATAGACCCCTTGAACAAAGTCATGTCTCAATAGAAACATGAGTATCATGTGACAGCTAGTGGACTGAAGGTTATTAGAATTTGGTTCTAGTGCAAGTGGGTGTTTGTTGGAGTTGGGGGCCTAGAATCAAATTCTTTTTTACTTTATAATAAATATATATTAATTGGATGGATATTAATTAACTCTTTATCACATCATTATTTTTATTTTTCATGAAATTATATGTGATAATTTCTTAAGAGTAGGAGTCCCACTAAAAGGTCATATCAGATCCCTACTATGATGAGAACTCGGAAGTTCCATGACACTATTCTTGTATATATGTTCTATATTCAGATGATATCATCTGAAGAGACAAAATGATATAGGCTATTAGGGGTGGAGACTCATAGGACTTTGAGGCACCATCTCATGGTTTTCACCATAGGTAATGTCTAGGAGTATATTATGAGAATGAGACCCTCCAGTAGGAAATCCACATTTATAAATGTCATTGGATGTTCCTATATGCGGATCTGTGTGTTGGTCCTTAGACTTTAATATTATTTTAATTGGGTATTATAACCCAAACACTTAGATGTATTGGTGAAAACCATGATGACATATATTCACGATGAAATTGGATATGTTCGGTGTGTCACGTGTAATACCGCATTAATTAATAATAAGAGAAATGATTTTTCCATTATGTTCCACAATAGAAGTTGATATCTTAGGCCCTTTGATGGAAATGATATATCATAAAAAATCTATGGTCATGGTGTTCTATAGAAAATTTCAAATTCTGATATGTCAAATAATCAGAAATCAAGCACATGGGTTGATGGCACTTGCATGAAACCCTCTTGATTGGATATATTGAGACAAAGGGATTATATTATACGGTAAGAATTCATATGAGGTGACAGGTCATTGATGTATTAACTTCTTTCTCTATGATTTCTGTGGAGTGTTTCAGGATACTACCCTTGGAATTTAGGCTACTCCTTTTAATTCCACTGAGAAAGAGGCCTATAGGGTCACACAATAAGTGTATCCTGTATCTTAGTTAAATAATATATTATTCACTATTTAATAAGTTGAATAAAGATTATTCCCGATTTTGGTTTAACAATTATTAATGAATGCATAATAAAATTTATTTTGACACTAGTTTTTAGAGAGAATATAATGTGGGTGGAATAATTAATAAATTTTAATTTTCTATTTAGTTAATATAATATTTATATAATTATTGGAGAATTATGCAATGATAATTAATTTTATAAATAAATAGTCATTATTCAATGTTTAATAAATATGACAGAGGATTTACAGACTAAGTTAAGGGTCCTATGAGAAATAATAATATTGAATATTATTTTATTAAATAATATTTAATTATAATTCACAAGTTAAGAGCATGTTAGTAAATAATAATGTTGTAGTTATTATTGGAAATGGGGGATTTTGTTAATACTTATAAGTATGCAAGTAATAATACCCATTAATAATAATATTAATGTATAAGGACCAATACACACATCTGCATATAGGAACATCAAATGACACTTAAAAATTTGTATTTTATACCGGTGGGTCTCGTTCTCATAATATCTTCTTTCGCATTACCAAGGGTGTACACCATAAGAAGGTGCATCAAAGTCCTATGAGTCTACACCCCTAATATCATGTATCATTTTTGTCCCTTTAAATGATATCATCTGAGTATAAAACATATATTCAAGAATAATGTCATCTAACTTCTAGGTTCTCATCATATCATGGATCTTCTATGATCTTTTAGTGCGACAACTACTCTTATGAATATATGTTTATCATAAATTGCAAGGAAGTTGGTTCTAGGGAACCAACACCAAAAGATACATCCTTTATTTAGGATCATTTTCATTCTCCAAAACATTAATCCTATTTTCCAACATGATAGTATATTTCCATGGATAATCAACCTTTTGTTAAGTCATAAGAGTGGAATGTCTCCAAATGGATTTATTAACCTCTCGTAAGATAATAAACTCTTAGTATCCATAGGAAAAACAAGTGTAGAAAAATAGAGTGAAATGACTACAATTTTCTAATTTTACTATAACACATATTCACAAATAATGTCAAGAATAAATATTCTCAATTCCATTTTCTATGGGATGGATATAATCAGAATTATCAAAT
The DNA here is from genome assembly GCA_963277665.1 of Viscum album. NCBI lineage: Eukaryota > Viridiplantae > Streptophyta > Magnoliopsida > Santalales > Viscaceae > Viscum > Viscum album. Next base: position 1,622,673,465 of record OY728159.1, on the reverse strand, counting down.
AAATGAAAAATCCTTCAACAACATCAAAAAACATACCAAAATTTTTTAGGGGAATAAAATAACTCCCCCTTTGTCTCATTTATATATCAACCATTAATTCCCACTTAATAAATACAATGAAGGAAAAGGGTTTTGTATACTTCAATTTCAAAAAAATCAATATTTTATAAAATTACACATTAACCATGCAGTGAGAAAATAAAATCTTTATCTCATCAATTATCACCCACAAGGGATGAATCCATCTCCTTAAATTTCTTATATGTTAGTATGGAATCATATATATAAGTGTGAATAAAGAGGGACCACTTTTTTCTTTTAGAAGAGACATTCAAGGGGAGAGTTTTCTATAACCTTTTATTTATTCTTATTTACAAGATCATTATGGATGTGTTTCCTTTATTATTGATATGTTCAATAGATTTTGCAAATATTTTCGTCTCTCAAACATATTCTTTTTGTGGAATACCTTTTTCCACTTCCTTCATAGTTAGAATAAACCTCTTTCCAAAAAAAATTAATTACCACTGAGATTGTTTATGTGAGTTCTCATATTTTGGTTCTTGATACAACCTTTATTGTGGATAATTTTCGTTCTTTGTAACATTAATAATATTGTACATCTCAATAGGCATTTTATCAGGATAAGGAATCCATTGGAAAGTTATAGGAGTGGAGTGTCTTCAAATGTATTTACTACTCTTCCACACATTATCGAGTGTGCAATAAATATGATCATGAAATTCATTCCTTATTTTTAATCAATTTATCTTATATCTAATGATCCAATTAGTTTTTAAAAATGGAATTTTATAAATATACCAATTATCTCATCAACCCACTTTCACGATATCACAAAATGGGAAAAGTGAATAAGAAAGGAAAAAATATCTAATGAAAAATTCATCTCATATGTTGTGATCTCTAGTCTATGTAAAATATGAAACATGTGTTAATTATATTTATAATCCTCTTATGGAGATAGAAATGAAGATAAAAAAGAAATTTTTTTGGTGATGAATAAAAAACAACATCAAATTATTTTTCCCATGAAATTCGTAGAAAAGTGGTTATTAAAATATCATGATTGTTGATCTGGTATTTTATTAATAAAGATGTGTGTTAAGGATGACACAATTTTAAAAAAAATGTTTTGAATAATTATTGATTTCCCACGAAAATATTGATTTTAATGAAGTGAGGAATTGGTTTTTGATACCATGCATAATTTTTTGAGTCCAAATATTATTATATAAAGAAAATAATATTGAAGAATTAATGCATGAGGAATTGGCCATGCAATATTTTATTTCATGATGTGAAGAGGGTGATGAATTGAAGAAGGATATGAAATATTTTATTTCTTGAAGTGAAGAGGATGTTGAATTGAATAATTCCATGGAGAAATAAGATTTAATATATATTTATTTCATCATTTTTTAGAAATAAGAATATTTGGTTTGAGGAATTTATTTTTTGAAGAAGGAATTTTTTAATGAAGTGATTTAATTTGATAATGTATACCTCGAATATTTTCTAAGAATTATTGGCATGCAGGAGGAGTAGTTGGGTGCATGGTGCATGCTCAATGTGCTAGTTGGACATAGCCTATGTGGCATGTGGTGTAGTGTACGTTTGGGGATCCCTTATACCCTTCTCGAGGGATTACAAAATGGCCAATGTAATAAACAACTACGAAGGCTCTATAGAAAACTAATATTTGATGCGGTTTTCTTGCATACTATTTATCAGTCTTAAAAAAATATGGACATAATCACTATTGTATTATCCTTTCGATCTGAGCCATCTATTTATATTATTTTCTCATCTTTTACCTTTAGCTTTTGAAAAATCTACATGTGAACTCGACACACCCATCTAAATATGATTGAGATTATATTTATCTTACATGATGATGCTAGCATGGTAATACCATAGGATCGATATGAATCTATGAATGGAATCTCCATCTTACATGCATGTTGATAAAGTGAAGAATGTGTATTGATCAAATGAAAACAATGTTTCATTCAGCTATTTGTGGACAATTTTCCTCATATAAGGGGAAAGGAAAAAATATATTCCATAAATAGGGTACATGGGAAACTATTTCCCAAAGTACCCCAAATTTTCTGTGGGAATAAGGAAAAACGACCTTAGTTTTGGAAATAGATTCCCTGAGAATAAGTAAATCATGGTAATTTGGGAAATAGTTTCCCATGTACCCTACTTAGGGAATATGTTTTTTATTCCCCTTATATGAGGACAATTTCCACCATTTAGGAATCTTCCATTCAAGGATATGTTTAAGATTATATAAATGAGAGTCATGCAAATAATGGCATGAATATGGGATCTTCAATGTGAGGATAACATGAAAACTTTTGTCTCCATCATTCTTGGTGCATGTTTGTTAATAGTGTAAATAATAGTGCAGCATACATGTGTTTTCATATTACATGAATAAAAAGGAAACCCCATCCATCGAGTGTTTAAAATGAGAATGGTCAGGGATCCGTAGCTTTCTCACCTCCATGTGAAGAATTGTTAAAACTTAAAACCTTTGGGTATTTACTCCTAATATGAAGGAGAATGGGAAGTCTGTACATTAGATCATTCACATACAACAAATTTTCATATTGTACATGCATTTATGAATGCGGATGATCTGTGACTTAAGTATATCAATGTGAGGAGAGAACCCCTTAGGTATTTTGAGATGTATATGAAACAAAAAATATCATTTGGGTATTCAATATAAATTCATGAAGAATTAAATACCCATTTAGGTATTTCAATTGAAAAAAATACCCACACCATTATGTGGTATTCAAAGTAGCACTATGCAAAAGGAGAAATACCCAACAAGGGGTATTTTTATGATATGCATGGAATAAGAATACCCCTTAGGTATTCATTACATGAAATAGAAAAATACCCAAAAATGTTTTATTAGGGTATTCAAACACGTGGAATTAAGTATAATACCCAACATTCTAGTATTTATATTTACAGAAGGAAAATTAAATGTTTTTAATTCTTAACACATTTATTAATATATATATATATATAATTATGAATACAATAAATATATTAATTATTTAAATATAATTATTTTAGTTTTATAATTATATATATATATATATATTATTTATTTATAATTTTATAAATAATTTTTTTAAATTATATACACTTATAATTTTATAATTAACAATTTAAATTATAAAACTATTAAAAAAATCATTTAAATAGATTAATTATATAAATTTATAACATATTTTAAATGTTATAAATTAATAAACAAAAACGAATAAATTTCATTCATATAAATTAAAAATATATTAAAAATATTACAGGTTTAGTAAATAAATACATGAGTCAATAATTATTAATGGAATGATTAAATATATTTTAACCATTATTAATGAATATATAATAATAAATGAATAAATAAAATTAAATAAATTATAAAAATATTAAAAATTGAATTTGTAACATTTAATTTAATTATAGAGATACATATGTACACATACACATCTACACACACACATATATATATACATACAAACATATATATACACACATACACATACATACATATAGTTAGACATTTACATATATTTTATATTATTTAATATTAATATAAATATATATTTAAATAATTATTTTCTCTTATATACTATTTAATGGTTCAAAAAAATAGTAATATATTATATTTATTTTACTTATTTTCATATTTCTTAATTATTGTTTGTAAATAAACTTTTGTAAATTTTTTGACTAATATAAATTTGATAATTTTTATATATAAAATTATCAAGGTAATATTTTTTTAGATTAAATGTTTTATAAATCATATTTATATATTATATTTACATATATACACTTATTTTATGATAAATATTATTTAAAAATATATAAATATTACTATATAAGTTATGTTACTCACTTCGAACGTTATTAGTGCTAGAAAAAAGTCACTTTTATTATTGCTAAAAAGAAGCTCTAATAATGGTGTGACTTTTATCAGTGATGGAAAAGAGCACTGATAAAGGGAGCACTTTTATTAGTGGTTTATTAGACCTTATAAAATGTAACTTTATTATTTCTTTTTTTATCACTGATAAAAGTCTCCCCCTTTATCAACAATTTTTTTTGTAGCACTTATAATTATCAGCTCCGAATATCAACTGAATTATGGTAATACCTCAAGTGGAAGGTATAGTCTCCACTCCTATTGAATAAGATATGAAAATATCTTCTAAGACTATAAAAAATTAGAAGAAAATTAAAACAAAGAGAATATATAAAATATCAATGAAAGAAGAGATGGATCAATACTCAATTTTCAAAATAATTGATAATGATTCTTTTAAAGAAACTAGATCAAGTTGTGAAGAGTATGAGGAAGATGAATCTATGAAAAGTATCAAAGCCTTTTTATATATTTTTTAAGGATATTTTAATATTGTTAAGGAATAAGTGATTTAATATATAATTTTTTCTTTTAAATATATTTTTTATGATAAAGCACGACTTGAAGAGGGAATAAATAAGTAGGAGGATGCACTTGAAAAGAATTTGAAAAGGTGAAATGCCCTCACATACCTCTTTGAATGAATTGAAGTATATTTGAGACTTTTTAAAGAAAATATTTCATCAATTGAATAAAAAATTTAATGTCATACTTATTAGATCTCAATGAATAAACATGTTTTCAGTGACTTCATTCATTTAGTTAAAACATCGTTCAATTTTTCCATAAAATTTTGTGATGTAGAACTTGAATAAAAAACATGTAAGGTCAAAGATCTTAACATATTAGAGGAATAAAATTCCATGATTCATCTAGATTATATTCACAGGATCCATGATATATAATAATCATATCAAACTAATATTAGTATCAAGTAATCCCAATTGGAAGTGAAAATCATAAGAATCAAAGAACATAAAATCTATCTAATTAAAAGTAGTAAACAACATGAAGATCAAATTAAAAAAATTAATATTATATGTAAAGTAAGGATAAAATAATTTGAAAAAGATAATTTTTTAATCAACATGAAATGTCTTGATCTAAATGAAAATTTTAGAAATCTAAATAATAAACATGTTTTAATGTCCCATGTTTCTGAGAAGAAGAATTCTTCCAAGAAAAAATTTGAATATAGTCTACCTCCAAGAATGGATGATTCTATAAAAAACTGTTCATATGTGTCATATATCTAAGAATATCATATTGGTTTCTAGAATATCACATTATCATATATTTATCAACATTCTATATACTCATTGAATCAGGTAACTAATATCCCAGTTAATTCTTTTTTTACTAACGTAGTCTCATCTGTTAGAGAAGGTTCCATAGAAAAAGTAGGGAAAATATGGGTATAAAAAATATTAAAACATACATCGAAACACCAAGGGTTTATACTATAAATATCAATAGAAATAACTCCCAATAATATTTTCTAAATAAGTGAATACAAATCCATAAAAAATCCACAAAATCTAGCCAGACCAAAAAAATAAGAAACATAAGGATATTTGTTGGCTATTATTTTTGTTGTTGTAAGTTTGGGAATCAGACTTTTGAATATTTTTTTATCATGTGTATTTATGAAGACATTATAATTAATATATTTAGGGGTGGTATATGTGAATAAATAATTAAAAATAAAAAATAAGAGTAGGGTCTACATAAGAGGATTAATCTATACACAAGAAAAGGATTCAAATTCCTTAAATAATTCTGTGAGTACTGAAACATGAGTGGTAACATGTAATAAGATTACTTGCGTACACCAACCAGGTACTAATCCATTAATAATTAAATAACACAACATATTTAGAATAAAATATCTAATGTTTAAAATACTTCCTTAGAAAATAAACAATATAAGATAGTCAAGAAATCTATGAAGTAAGATACTACCAAGAATAATAATAAATTGGATTCCAATAATGTCAACCCAAATAAAAAAAGATGATTCTACTATGAAACAATAGACCATTCCATGGGCCACAGTAAACCCTTTATGTCAATAAATAAATTTAATCTAAAATCAATAAGAGAATCAATCCATGAAAGAAAAAAAGATAGGATTGATTAAAGAAATTCCTAAAGATGTTTTTGATAAGTTACCCATGAAAGGTAAATTAAAAACATTGAAGAAACCATGTGTAATTTCCAAATAATAATATGTTAAGGAGTTCTTAATCATTTTTCTTGAATAATTGCAAATTTTAAGATGAATGAAAAAAACTGAAGGTGAAGCACTAGCTTGACTAAAGGAAAATGGAAAATAGATTATTCAAGGTGAATAAGAGATTAATTATCATGAGTGGTTTCAATAATATTAAAAATCTAGTATCTCACAAAAATTATATGGAAGGTGAAATCAAACTGAACATTTTTCAAATAACTGTATTTTTCTTCAACCTGCTCAAAAGGAGATGCTAAAGATGAAAAAACATGCATCATAGAAACCCATTTCATTATTGGTAGATGTGAAGATAAATAATCCTCACAAGATGAATGTGGATGAAAGAAAAGATTCCATGCTATTGAAGAGATCTCTGAATTGTAAATCTAAAGGAAACATAAGCATGAATTGTACCAGACACTTTAGAGCTAGAAGAAAAGGATTTTGTGGATTGAGAGAAAATCCGCAAACTTCTTGGTTATATTAAGATAATAAGTGTTCCTCAATATTCCCTTATTCTTTTTTTTGTATTTTTATAATTATATTGTATATAATTAAAGGTGAATCTTATTATTTTGTTGTGAAATGAATGAACACAGTGGAAGACAACAAGTTATAATTTCAAGATCTGATAAAATCTTGAAATTGTTCCACAATTGTGGATCATCAATAAGAACATATTGAATAATATTTTATGAGACTATCCACCATGAGTAATGAATGGAGTTCACCTATTTAGGGGGATAAAACATGAAGGAGATCTCGTTATGAATTATTCCTCGAATATCTGGATGATCAGATCATATCTATAAAATTTGAACAAAGATGTAACTTTATTACACTTATTTTACATGCCCTGGTTATATCAAAAATTTGCATCAAGGGGGAGTGTTATTTGATGTGTATTCTTGTATAAAGGGGGTAAAATATTCTTACACTTAAAATTTATGATGATTTTTCTCAAGTGTGTAAGAGAATATTTTTCTTGATAACATGTTTTCATACACGCCCTATCTTTGAGAAACTAATATGTTCTGAGCGTGATTTCACTTGCATGGTATTTTTATGGACATCCTAGAAATCCTTGTTCAACTATATATTGTTTTATACACCAGGTTATCCCATGTATACTTATATTTGATTTACTATAAGATCTTTCCTTAAGAAATCCATGTAATTTCGAGTGTGCTCGGTCCATGTGTAGGCCCGCGAGAGGAGTCGATGGGTGCATGGTGCATGCTCATAGTGCTGATGGGACAAAGCCCTTGTGGCATGTGGTGTTGTGTAACTGATGATGATACTTAGTAGTTAGCTCGAACTAGAAGTGACATGTGTTTGGGTAATAGACGGTGCCATCAACTGATGTTCTATTCAATGTCGGACAATAGAAGCATGATGGTGTTCACCAAACTTTTAAAAGGATGGACATAACATGGGTCGTTTGATCCTGCTAATCATGACCATATGTTGATCTTGTGTAGTGAGCAATAAAAAAGAAACATTATTCTTATCCTCTATTGCACCTTCATCATTCCCACAACCACCGGTTCGATGGAGATCTCGAGATATCAGGCCACCTCCAGTGTGAACTTCTTAGTCCATTATTCTTTTGTAAATTAAAACGAATTTTATTTTAATATGACTATTTGTGAGTCTATCATGTAGTTGGATATATGGAACTGCATTTTCGTTCCCAACCAACCATGAGTTTTATTCCAGCTTCCATGGCCTCACAATTGACACAATTTTGGGGGTGAAGTTCGGGTTTCGGTTTAGGAAGATAGATTAGCCTCACTGAGAGGGAGTGCAATGACATCAACTCCCTGGTACGACATTCCTTCTTCGCGGTGGGCGAGTGTGTGCAGCGGCTATATTCTAGAACGGGTACCATATTTTCCAATCTGTGGTGGATTTATTTTTCACAAAAGGAGAAAAATAAGTTAAGGTGCACTGCAAGAACATTTTTATTGTATGAGATGCAGCAGGCTCCCAGTGCCCCCCTATGTCACTACACACTATGATCTACTATGAGGAGGTGAGGGTTCTCATTCTTGAAGTATCAGGATGATGAATCTGGTTCCTCACAGTCAATCCTAGATAGTGATGAATCGATGATGATGTGCCATAAGGGGTTCCATTTTTCAGTGGAGGACGAGTTGTTGGCTTCTTTTTCATCAGGTGGAAAACAACCATAGTAGACACAACAGTAGTGGTGGACGGTAGCCAACGTGATGGATGCGCAATACCCGACGATGGGAGAAAATTTTGGGGTAGATGAACCACCCCCAACCACCGGAGAACAAATGTTTTTTTCTTATATTTAATGGGATGTAATCCCATGTTTTTAAAAATATGTGGTGTATGTTTTTAATCCTCCGATGAGAACCGGAGAGAAATTGAAATAGAGAAATCAGCACTCCTTATCCCGTGGATATAGGTCATCCGATTGAACCATGTAAATCCATTTCTTTCTCCATTTTTAACATGTTCTATGTGAGTTTGGTGTCATACACCTCCACTGCGCCCCAACAAGTGGTATCAGAGAAGATTCGGAGCGTATGGAGACGAGACGGTGAGGCAGCAGAGAATTTTTCTACATGCTGGAAAATTGAAGGTGGTCGGAAAATGTTTCTGAGGTCGGATCTGTGAAGAGGATGGCGAGGTGATTCCAATGGTGCAAGCAGGGATGAAAATGGAGTTGAAACAAGCCCGGTAACCTTGGTCAAACTTTGGTAAAAATCATGGGTGAATAGTACCCCCGTAATAGAGAAGACGACATTTTTCATGCTGCCAGTGACAATTCCAGTGAGATTCTAGTAGGAACTCTAAAGTGTCATGTCATTGGGCAATATGGACCATTGAACATATTTTTTAACATATCTCGTTCTACATCAATGGTCGTGATCGTATTTTGCGATATCGACAATGGCCATTGGCGGAGCACTACCAATGTTTGATATTGAGAAGTTTGATGGTTGGAACAATTTTGGCTTGTAGCAAAGCATAGTGAAAGATATTTTGGTACAGAAGGACCTGATCAAACTATTGATTAGAGAAAAGCCCGAGGCCACCAATAAAGATGATTGGGAAGAGATCGAGATACGGGTCATCATCACTATTCGACTGTGTCTGGAAAATGAGTTAAAGTACTCGGTGTTGGATGAGACCTCACCGAAAGAGATCTAGAATAAGTTGTAACAACCTTATATAGATAAGTCACTCTCCAAAAAATTATTCCTAAAGAAGAAACTATACCAGTTTTTCACGGACAAGGGAGAAATATTTTTTGGATCACACCAATGAATTCAACAAGATCTTGACGTAGTTATTGGGTCTCGGTGTGAAGTTTGAGAGGAATACATAAAACTTTTTCTTCTGTCATCACTAACAAGCTCATTTGATGGGCCTGTGACTGCATTGCTTGTGGGGAAGAAAACATTGAAGTTGGATGAGGTGATGGAATCACTTCAAGATTCAAAATCATTTCAAAGACCTTCGACGCATTCAGGCAAAAAAATCATGGTGATACGGGATGATCATTGTGGGAGGATCCGACATTGGGAGTCAAGAGGTAATGAATGGAAACCAAAATCCAGGGGGCATGATCCTAGAAAAATCAAGTGTTTTTGGTGCGAGAAAAATGGTCAATATAAAAGTGACTGTGAAGAGGGAAATGATACGTTGCAGGGAAAGAGAAATTCTAAGAGAGGGATGTGAACATCAAAGGATTATCAGCAGATGATGAAATATGTGTGACAACAGGAAGCTTGAACTCAGATAAGAGAGTTGAATGGGGAGAAGTTCAGTGTCATTACTATAGAAGGTATGGGCACAAGAAGTAGGAATGCATATTTCTAAAGAGGAAGAACGAATGGGCTCAAAATTCAAAGGAAGACGGTTGGGTTCTAGATTTATGGAGCTCGACACACATATGTACGACGAGAGGTACATTTAATACTTTTCATTAGGTGATAAACTCATTGATACCTGGTGATGGGTCAACATTCGAGGTTCGAGGAGTCAGGATAGTGAAATTGAATACACCCGATGGAGCAGTTTGTAAATTCACTGACGTGAAATTCGTTTTGAGGATGAGATGGAACTTGGTATCATTAAGTAAGCTCGATGTGAAAGTGATCATGATTTCCATAGTAAGTGGAGTGTTGGAAGTCTCACGCGGGGATGCAGTGATGCTTACTGGGAATGAGTCACAAAGGCTGTATCTTTTGATGGGGACAGCAGTCATCCCAAGCTCGATTGAATATAGTGGATGTGCCACATAATATGTCATGAAGAAGCGTGTTCGATTTTCTGATGATGTTTTCAACACCTACAAGAAGACTACATGTAACACCCCATGTTTTTCTAAAAATAAATGAAAATTATGGAACTTTGTTTTAAGTAGATATTTTTTGGTGAATAGTAACATACCCTTATGAATAGTAATATGAATAGTAAAATTTCCCTAAAGAATAGTAAATTTTATTATTATTTTATTTTATTAAGGCTTTAAGATGATAGCATCTAGGTTAATTTTTCATTGTAATATAGAAGTAGTTACAAAATTAGAATTGTAAATTTTTAAATTAACTATGCTTTTATTTAAAAATTAAATCAATAATATTTATAAAATTCTTTTCAAAAAATGGACTTCATTTTTTAAATCTACATTTCAATAAATGTTTAGGTTAAATTTTGGGAATTTGTCTGAAATAGTTGATTTTTCGGTGAATAGTAAAAAATATAGTTTTTAGTTTCGGTGTGTTAATGAAATCATTAATGATGTAATAATGATTTCATAAATCTGGTCGAATTGTATATAGTTAAATAATATGTGTGGTGTCCCGAGTGTCTTATACCATGATCAAATACCATGGGAAAGCCCATGGTTTTGCAAATACCACTCATGAGGTGTCCCTTTAAAATTATTAAAATATTCCCTTACTTTTCCTATAAATACCAACTCATTCCTTCATTAACATTATTCCCAATTCCTACTCAATGAATATATGGTCTCATTTCCTTCATAGTAGTCTTTCCAAGGTTTTCTCAGGCCCCCAATGTCCCAACCTTCATGTTCAAATGGTTACTCTACAAGGTAAGAATATTCTCAATTTCTTTCTTTTTCCATTCAGGTTCTCTTTTATGTGGTATAACTTTCGTGCTTCCATAACATGTTCTTATTTCCTTATAATTCATGATATACTCTATATTATGATTCATTTTTGGATGGGTTATCCTTGTCCCCTTTCCTTTTAATATTATCTAAAACCATGTTGCGTAGCCTTTAGGCTGCCGAATTTTTGTAAGAGATTTCTCACTTTTTCTTTTATTTTGAGTTCCTTCCTGATTATTTCTTCATATCTCCTTACCCAAGAGGCATGAAATCACCAGAAATCATGTATATTCTGGATTTTATCATTTTTATGGAAAATTATTCATCATTATTCTTCTCCTCTCCAACTTATTTAAGCAATAAAAAACTCTTTCCGTGATGTGTCAAATTACCGACATCGTGGATGATGTGATTTCAATTTCCATTAATTCTTTCATGTCTGGACAAGAAACCATTTATATGGTTAAACCAGATTATAATATATTTATTATATCTCATCCATGTTTTTTTAATTATTTTTAACACATTTTTTTAATTTATAAAATGAAATGAGGTTGTTATTATCAAAGAACCACTAAAATGATCTAAACGAACATCATTAATGTTTTAACTTATAAATCATCCTCATATTAAACATCAAGATGATAAATGGTATAAATTATGGTACTATAAATATTTAAATACCTTTCCATTCCAATTCTTTAATTTCACTTCCAATCGATGAGAACATCCACCATGAACCAATCATGGAAATCATGTTAAGAACTCACCCAAAAACAGTGCCAGGAGAAAAATAGTAACAATTAAAGGGTGAAATGATGTTATGAAATGATTATATAATATGTTATAAACATGAAAATGTTTCTTTAAACTACTTATAACACTATTTTAACCATTATACATGAATTTTAAACAAGATTGAAGTAAGACATACTAGAGGTAAGGGCATTCTTAATCCGATTTCCATTCTTTGGGTTAACCTTCTACTTAATTATTTATGTTCTATGTAAATTGTTTTTCTGATAGTTTCTATTTATATTATGTTTTATTATGTGTATTTATTTTATATATACATAATCTATCCACTCTATTAAGTCTCTCTTCAATTTTATGATATTTATAAGGGTATTTTCTGTAAAAAACCTCTTTTTAAATTTGGTTTTATGAAATTCCAAAGAAATGTTTTTAGGGAATTATTAATGTTGTATGATTATGTTTTGGTTCATGTGAATTATTTATTAAGAATATTGGTACCTATATTTTCCTCCAATGCATTGGGTATGAGTAAGTTGTAGGTCAGACGTATGGTTACTCCAAGTGTAACTGTGATGGTTACACAAAGTAAGGTAGCCATGAGGGTTACAAATTATAAGGTAGCAAAGAATGGTTACAAGATTATGTAATTAATGACACAATACACCTTTATGATTATATTTATGTTCTCATGTTTTGTGTGTATCTTTCATAAATCTCATGTTACACAAATTAAGTATATATGGGTGACAAAAATTTCTTTTGAAAATGCTTTCATACGTTACGGGTATACATGGACTAATGTGATATTTCATTCTTTTCCATCCCTTACTGATCTTTTGGGCTCATCCCATGTTTTTAAATTATTTTCACAAGTTAATGGATGTGTAAGACAAGGAAGGAATCCATGTTAAATGTTTATGAATTTTCAAGGAGTCTTGTTTTATGTTTTAATGTTTTATATTTTGAAAAATGGAAACTTCTTTTATGGGATCTAATCAGTAATAATGTGTAATGTTATGAATCTATTGTCCTAATTATATAAATCTCTAAACTTGAAAAGATCCTCAATGTAAAAGGAATTGTTTTCTTGACTAAATTCAAGATTATGTATGTAATAAGGCCGGGTCTGTATATTTCGTATCAGAGGATTTTTTAGATAACCTTAGGGGTTAAGGTGATGTTAATAGAATACCATAAATGATTTTCACTCTATATTTAATTTGAAATGTTTTAGCATTTAAATATTACCATGTTTCTTTATCTAAGACATGTTTGTTCAGAATGGTTGTCCACAGAAGGAATAGGGATGCTGAAGAGGATAGGCACCAACAGAATGACATCCTTCTAGAACTATAGCCCGAAATGGTAGGGATTGGAATCGAGCAGTTTATGATAGTAATGGCTTAGCTAACGCAGAAAATTAATGGTTGAGGCATCCATGTAAGAGAACCAATATAAGTACCATGACTGAACATGATAGTAGTAGAAAATTTTATGAGACAACACCCTCATGCATTCAATGGATCTTCTAACCCAGTAGCTGATGAAGGATGGATCAAATCCCTTGAAAAGATATTCAATGTTATGGGATGCTCAGACAATCAAAAGGTAAGTCTTGCCATTTATCATTTTGAAGGGGAAGCTAATCAGTGGTGGTCAATGGTAATGAATATTAGGTGTAGAGAGGATTTTGATGCCTTAGAGTAGGATGAATTTAAAATTCGTTTCCTTGAAAAATATTTTCCTATGGTGGTGTGACTTAGAATGGATAAGCAATTCCTTGAATTGAAATAGAAGTAGGAATATTCAGTGGTTGTGTATGAATAAAACTTCACCCGACTCGCGATGTATGCTCCAAATCTTATTCTAGATCTTGATAGAAGAATCAACCACTTTTACTCTGGACTAAAGAGAAGGTATCGAAGGGATTTGGCCTCCTGTAAATTCAAAAATTATAAGAAACTTTTCTGATGTGTTGAGAGGGTAGATATGGAGTTTGCAAATGATTTTTGTGCAGTTTGGAAACAAAGAGAAAAAGAGGTCTACTTGGAAAGCAATGCGTAAGAATCGACCAAATAAATCTGATGGTAAGAAAATCTAATTTTCTGTTTTTGAAAAGTGTGGCAAGAAGCACCCTGGGGAATGTCTTATCAAAACTGGGAAGTGTTTTAAATGTGTTAAGTTTGGACATATAGCTTGAGATTGAAATGAAAATGATCCTAATAATAATCATGATAAGCTGACTGTAAGCTGTTTTAAATGTGGTGAAATGGGTTATTATGCAAATGCATGTCCAAAGAGAGATCTGAATGATGCCAAGAAGCCAGACTACAAATAGGAAGGTGTAGTGAGATCTTTTATGACTAGGTCAGCAGATGTCAGGCTATCCAACAAAGTTGTATGAGGTATTTTTTTTGTTCACTTAGATATTTCTAAAGTTTTGTTTGATAAGGGTTCTACACATTCCTTCATCTCTTAGAAATTTTCTAGTAAATTGGAAATATCACCTCAACAAATGAGACTAGATCTTTTTGGTAAAACATTAGGGGGAAATGTTATAGCAATGAGAAATTATAAGAATCTTTCTATTGTGGTCTGTGCAAAGACTTTACCTACGATCCTTGTTGTTTTACCCTTAGTTGAGTTTGAGGTTATTCTGGGAATGGATTTTCTTTCTAATTATCATTCAAAGATTGATTGTAGAGCTAAAGAAGTTATTTTTTGGAAAGAGTTTCATTTTGAATACAATAATTAACCCATACAATTGATAACATATCAGGAAGTTGAGAATCTATTGAAAGATGTAAATGAAATGTATCTTGCTCATATTGTTGAAAACAAGGGAACTATTCAAATTAATGATGTGCTAGTGGTAAATGAATACCGTGTTGTTTTTCCTAATGTGTTACCCGGTGTCATACCTGATCAAAAAATCAAATTCACAATTGACATAGTTCCTAATGGTAAGACAATTTCAAAACCCCCTTATTGTATGGCTTCAATAGAAATTCTTGAATTGAAAAATCAGTTGTGGGATTTTCTTGACAAAGGATTGATTCATCCCATCACCTCACCATGGGGAGCCCCTGTTTTGTTTGTTAAAAATAAAGATGGTTCCATGAGACTTTTCATTAATTATAGAGCTTTTAATAAAATCACTATTAAAAACATATATTCTTTTCCTCATATCAATGACTTGTTTGATCAGCTCTAGGGAGCTCAGTACTTTTCCAATATTGACTTGAGATCTGGATACTTTCAGCTGAAGTTGAAGGAGGACAACATCCTGAAAATAGCCTTTCGTACTAGATATGCGAATTATGAATTTTTTTATTCCCTTTGAGTTAACTAATACACTTGATGTATTCATGAATCTTATGAATAAATTATTTCATGAGTTCTTGGATATGTTTTTGGTTATATTTATTGATGACATTATGGTTTTTTCAAAAATAAAGAGGAGTATAAAAAACATCTAAGGGTTGTTTTGAAAACATTAAATGAAAATAAACTGTATGGAAAATTCAGAAAGTGTGATTTTTGGTTGAAACGCATTTCTTTTCTTGGGAACATTGTAAATAAAGATGGAATAATAGTTGATCCTACCAAAAAAAATTGTTGATGAATGGACAAGACCCACAAATTTTATAGAGATTCATAGTTTTCTTGGGTTAGCAAGTTATTATAAAGGGATTGCTAAGAACTTTTCACGGTTATCTAGACTGGTAACTAAGTTAACCTAGAAAGGGGTTAAATTTGTTTGGACAGAGGAATGTGATGTTTGTTTTTAGAAACTGAAAAAGAGATTGGTGAATGCTCTAGTTTCGGCCTTACCTTCCCAAAATGGGGAGTTTATTATCTATAGTTATGCTTCTTTTAATGGAATCGGTTGTGTTTTGATGTAGAATGATTAGGTAATTGCCTATGCTTCGAGGCAACATAAACCTCATGAGCTAAATTATCCCACACATTATTTGGAATTGGAAACTGTGGTTTTTTCTTTGAAAATTTGGAGGCATCATGTATACGGAACCAAATGCCAAATATATACAAAGCATAAAAGTCTAAAGTATATATTCACTCAGAAGGAATTAAACATGAGGCAGAAAAGATGTCTAGAACTGATAAATGATTATGACTACACGATTAATTACCATCCTAGAAAACCAAACAAAGTAGCGGATGCCTTATGTCGGAAATATCAGGCATCATTAACCATGCTACATTTGAAACATGATCCCCTGATTAATGATTTGATGAATTTTGGAATAGAATTTATTTGTGCAAGGAATGCCACTATTTTTATTTAGGTTTCAGTGTAGTCTTCATTATCAAATAGAATTAATCAAGCACAAAAAAATATTGTGAGCTACAGAAAAATGTAGAATTGGTTAAAATGGGTAAGTTTCCAGAATTTAACCTTGAAAAAGATTGTGTTTTAAGATTTTGGAAAATGTTGTGTGTGCCTAGTTATTCTCAGTTGAAGAAATATTTGTTGTGTGAAGCTCATAGTTTTCCATTTTATGTTCATCCTGGCAGTACTAATATGTACAGAGACCTTTAGTAGTATTATTGGTGGGATGGAATGAAAAGAGATATTGTTGATTTTACCATGAAATTTTTGACATGTAAACATGTTAAAGTAGAGCGATAGTTACTGAAGGTGATACTTCAACCTTTTCCAGTGCCATAGTGGAAATGGAAGAATGTATCCATGGTCATTGTGGTGGGACTACCAAAAACATCTAGAGATAACAATGCGATTTGGGTTATTGTTGATCGGCTAACAAATTCTACACATTTTCTTCTATTTATGATACAATGACTTTGGATCAGCTTTCTTGATTGTACCTCAAGGATATTTTTAGGTTATAAAGAGTTCTTATTTACATTGTATCTAACCAAGGTCCCAGGTTCACTTCTATCTTTTGGAAGGGACTTCATAAGTCATTTGTTATAGAGTTAAATTTCAGTATATATTTTCATCCTCAGTCAGATGGGTAGTTAGAACGAACTGTTCAAACATTGGAGGATATGCTTTGAGATTGTTCAATGGACTATCAGAAAAGTTGGGATAATAATATTTATTTAGTTAATTTTTCTTATAATAACATTTTTCATTACAGTATTTATATGGCACCTTTTGAGGCCTTTTATGGGAAGCGGTGTTGAACTCCTGGGTTTTGGGATAAATTTGGTGAAATAAAGTTGATGGGAATAGAATATTTATAAGAAGTGGCTGAGAAAGTGAGGATGATCTGACAGCACATGTGGACATCTTAGAGCTAGCAGAAAATTTATACAGATAACAGAAGGAAAGACTTCTCTTTCGCAGTAGGTGACCATGCTTTCCTTAAAATCTCTCCTGGGAAAAGTGTGATGTGTTTCGGTAAGAAAGGGAAACTAAGTCTATAGTTCATCGGTCCTTTGGAAATCTTGGAGAAAGTTGGAATAGTAGCATACTGCATAGCTTTCCCTCTGAGTTTGTTTCAGGTACACAATGTTTTTCATGTTTTGATTTTGAAAAAGTATGTGCCTGATTCATCACATGTCTTGAGCCCAGAAGAAGTTCAGCTGGAAGAGAACCTTTCTTATGAAGAGAAACCAGTTCAAATTTTTTATCAGAGGAAAGAAGTATTTTGGAATAAAGTAATCCACCGAGTAAAGGTTTTATGGAGAAACCACATGGTTGAAGAAGAAACATGGGAGTCTGAAAATGAAATGAGGGAAAAATACCCTCAGTTGTTTAACAAGTCCATAAAATTGTGAGGACACAATTTCCAGAAGGTTGGGATAATGTAACAAACGAAGTTTGTCTAAAAATAAATGGAAATGCATGGAACTTTTTTTTATGTATATATATTTTATAACTAGCCTTTAAAACATAACTTTTCCACTTCTATGTTTTGAATTTCAAGAAACTTCCATCTACAATTGTGTTCAGTATGTTATTTGGAGTCTATTGAAACCATCTTTTTTTTGGTCAATAGTAACATACCCTTATGTATAGTAATATGAATAGTAATATGACCCTAATTAATAATAAATTTTATTATTATTTTATTTTATTAAGGATTTAAGATGATAACATCTGGGTTAATTTTTCATTGTGATATAGAAGTAGTTACAAAATTAGAATTGTAAATTATTGAATTAAGTATTATTTTATTTAAAAATTAAATTAATAATATATAGAAAATTCCTTTCAAAAAATGGACTTTATTTTTGAAATCTACATGTTGATAAATGGTTAGGGTAAATTTTGGGAATTTTTCTGAAACAGTTGATTTTTTGGTTAATAGTAAAAAATGCAGTTTTTAGTTTCCATGTGTTAATGACATCATTAATGATATAATGATGATGTCATAAATCTGTTCAACTTTTTTATAGTTAAATAATATTTTAGGTTTCCCAAGTGGCTTATACCATGAGCAAATACCATGGTCAAGCCCATGGTTTTGCAAATACCACTCATGAGGTGTCCCTTGAAAATTATTAAAATATTCCCTTACTTTTCCTATAAATACCAACCCATTCCTTCATTAACATCATTACCAATTCCTCCTCATCGAAGCTCTGGACTCATTACCTTCATAGTAGTCCTCCCAAGGTTTCCTCAAGCCCCCAAGGTCCCATCATTCGTGTTCTATGGGTTACTCTACAAGGTAAGAAAATTCTCAATTTCTTTCTTTTTCCATTCAAGTTCTCTTTTCTGTGGTATTACATTAAATTTATCATACCATGTTATTATTTCCTTATAATTATTGATATAATATATATTATGATTCATTTCTGGATTGGTGACCCTTTTCCCGTCTCTTTTTAATATTTTCTAAAACCATGTTGTGTAGCCGTTAGGCTGCGGAATTTTTGTAAGAGATTTCTCACTTTTTCTTTTATTTTGAGTTCCTTCCTGATTATTTCTTCATATCTCCTTACCCAAGAGGAATGAAATCTCTAAAAAATCATGTATATTATGTATTTTATCATGTTTATGGAAAATTCCTCATCATTATTCTTCTCTTCTCCCACTTATTTAAGGAATAAAAAACATTGTCTGTGATGTGTCAAATTACCAACATTGTGGACAATGTGATTTCAATTTCCATTAATTCTTTCAAGTCTAGTCATGAAACCATTTATATAGTTGATCCAGGTTATAATATATGTATTATATCTCATCCATGGTTTTTTAATTTTTTTTAACACATTTTTTTAATTTATAAAATTAAATGAGGTCGTTATTATCAAAGAACCACTAAAATGATCTAAACAAACATCATTAATGTTTTAACTTATGAATCATCTTCATATTAAAAATAAAAATGATAAATGGTATAAATTATGATTCTATAAATATATAAATACCTTTCAATTCCAATTCTGGAATTTCACTTCTAATCGATGAGAACATCCACCATGTACCAATCATGGAAATCATGTTAGGAACTCACCCAAAAACAGTGCAAGGAGAAAAATACTAACAAATAAAGGGTGAAATAATGTCAAGAAATGATAATATAATATGTTATAAACATGAAAATGTTTCTTTAAACTACTAATAAATCTATTTTAACCATTATATAGAATGTTTAAACATGTTTTAAGTAAGACATACCCGAGGTAAGGGAATTCTTAACCAGATTTCCATTCTTTAGGTTAACCATCTACTTCATTATTTATGTTCTATTTAAATTTTTTGTGTGATGGGTTCTATTTATATTATGTTTTATTATGTTTATTTATAGTATATATACATACTCCATCCAATCTATTAAGTCTCTCTTCAATTGTATGATATTTATATGGGGCTTTTCTTTAAAAATCGTCTTTTTAAATTCGGTTTTACGAAATTCCAAAGAAATGTTTTTATGGAATTATTCATATTATATGATTGTGTTTTGGTTATTGGGAATTATTTAGGATGAAGAGTGGGACCTATATTTCCCTCCAAATCACTGGGTATGAGTATGTTGGAGGTCAGTCGTTTTGTTACTCCAAGTGTAACTATGATGGTTACACAAAGTAAGGTAGTTGTGAGGGTTACAAATTATAAGGTAGCCAAGAATGGTTACAAGATTATATAATTAAATCCCCAAGATAAATATATGATTATATTTATGTTCTCATGTTTTGTGTGGAGTTTTCATAAATCTCATGTTACGCAGAGTAAGTATATATGTGATTCAAGAATGTATTTTGAAAATGATTTCATATGTTTGGGGTATACATGGACTAATGTCATATTTCCTTATTTTCCATCCCTTACTGAGATTTTGTGCTCATACCAAGTTTTTAAATGATTTTCATAGGTTACTGTATGTGTAATACAAGTAAGGAAGCAATTTTAAATGTTGAATAATTTTCAAGGATTCTTGTTTTATGTTTTAATGTTTTATATTTTGAAAAAATGGAAATTGTTTTTAGGGGATCCACTCTGTAATAATGTGTAATGTTATGAATATATTGTCATAATTCTCTAAAGATATTAACTTGAAAAGATTATCAATGTAAAAGGAATTTTTTTCTTGACTAAATTCAAGATTATGTATATAATAAGGCCGTGTCATTATACTACAGGTATGGTTTCTATTCCAAATTGTTCGTGAGGGGGATATTTGTGAGGGCTACTCCCAATATTGAGTGGCATTTTTTAGTGGAGGAAGAGTTTTTTTCGGATTTATTTTCTTCAAGAGGAAACCAACAATAGTGAATGAAATAGTTTTTGTGGATGTCCACCAACCTGATGGACATGCAATACCTGACGGCGGGAGAAAAATATGGTTTAGATGAACCACCCTAAACCACCAGATAATTGTTATTTTTTTCTTCTATTTAATGGGATGTAATCCCATGTTTGTAAAAAGATGTGGTGTAAGTTTTTAATCCTCCAAAGATAACTGGAGAGAAGTGAAATAGAGAAACTATCCCTCCTTATCCCGTGGACGTAGGTCATCCAACCAAACCATGTAAATTCGTTTGTCTCTCTGTTTGTCATCTGTTATATGTCATTTTGGTGCCAGACACATCTGTTTCACCCCGACAGATGACCACATCTGCACTGAACATGAAGGATTTTGACTATGTGATACTATTCACCTAGACTTTGTGGGCTTCTTTTTGGTTAACTCGATTCAAGAAGACCCCATGGTTTTCCCCAATTTTCTTGAGAAACAATTTTAGGGTGTGTACCACCATCATGTAGCCACCTTGTTCTCAGAATAATTAGAGACGTGGTTCTTGTTCTTGAATTTGGAAGATGATGAACAATAATATCGAGAGATATTGACAACGATATTGAATCTGGTCAGCCTGGGTGACTCCAATGGAAGTGCGCTTGGACATCAACGACCGACTTGGATGGCTACGGTGGACCTACATTGTAGTGGTGGACCTAGATATTGGTCTTAAACCCTAACAATACCACAACAATAATTTTAGTCCCTTGTAATGATTGTGTTCCTCAAAAAAGGTGAAACTGATCCCCAGTAAGGGGGTCATGGTTCTTCATTGGTTTTCTTTGTCAATTTTTGTGGATTCCAATTCCTTTTTTTTGTTTTTCATTGTGTGTTGGTCTTCTTTTGTTCACACTATTTTGTTGTCCAATTTTTATTTCCGTTGTACTTATTTATTTTACATAGTGAAAACCCAGTGATGATCCAACCCCATGCACGTAAGATTATGGCCAAATCACGTAAATCTTAGTGTCCCTTTTACTTTTTTCCCTTTTCTATAAATTTTTGACCTGTAATCGCTAATCTAATTCACTGGCATCTTGAATATTAATTTTAATTCATATTTTTAATTTAAATGTCTTAATATAAGCTATTTGGGCCTTTTTGTTTCCTGGTTATTCTTCATTTCTACTACTGAACTAGTATCTCTAGAATTGTTTTCCAATATGCATGAATCATTTTATGGTTCTAGAAATATATTTGTAATTTTAAAATTTTAAATCTCATGTTGTTTTATTCTGTTTTAATTGAATATTCATCTACAGATTATTTCATATATTTTATAATAATTAAGTGCAACCATTGAATAGTGGTAATTTCCACTTCTATGTGAGTTAGTCTAATGCCATGTGAATTATTTTCACTCTTGTATTGTGTATTGAACTCTACCTAGTGCATGTGATTTGTTCACTATAGGTTTTATTCATTTGATTTATTACTCATGTTGTAATTCAATGCAAACCTTATATTATATTTTTATTAGTTTGTATACTATTAAACTATATAATAAACATTGGTTTTTTATTTTGGATTTTGAAAAACCAAAACACCCAATTGATCCTGAGCTGTAGCTCAGGGACTGCCTCTCATGTAGGGGTGATCCTTAAAAAAATGGGTATCACAGCCTAATTAGGTTTAAAATTTTCTTTGTTAAAATTTAAAATTTCTTTTTCTTTTATTTCAAATGTTTTTGGGGGTATTTTAATTTTCAGCATATGATTTGATTTCTTGTGTTTATATTGGTCGTGTTCTCTCTTGGGCTGTAATTTCATTATATTTCTGGTAGTTTGTTTCATTGATTTCTTTTCTTGTATGAGCCTCAAATATGTCTCTTGGTAGTTTCTAACTATGTGTGTCTATGTTTAGGTTATATAAATTGGTTCTCTGTGAGTTTATCCTATGTTTGAGAGCTAGTTAGCAGTAAGGAATTTGAATAATCTTATGTATCTAGTGCGTTACTTTTTCCTAGAAGATGAGCTTATGTTAGCTCTGTTATGTTCCTCTATGTTTTTTAGGACGGTTTGCTCTGGGTGTGGACCTCTAGTTAGTTTAGTGTTTGGGATAGGGTTGTTTTTGGGTGTAATGCTCTTGTTGTCTGCTTGGATGGCAACCAAGTACCTTTTTTCAATTCAACCCTGTTTAGTAGATTTGTTTTTGTATTATTGTGTTACGAAGCTTGTTTTGTTAGTAATTTTTTACTAAGATGTGTGTCCCTTTACTATCTTGTTTCACATGAGTCTCTAGATAGCTACCCACCTTTTGTTCTTGTTTCTAAGAGTTGTCCTAGGATGTTGTGACTGCTTGCAAGTTTCATTGTAGTTTCACTTTTGAATAAGGATATCTCCTTTTGGATTTTTTAGGTGGTCATATCCTTGAATGGAGATTATGAACCCATATTTTAAGGATCTTCTGAAACCTTTTGTTAATGGTTCATCCTGATCATGTTTAGTGTAGCATGTCTCGGATTAAAGCTCATAATGCCTGGTTCTTCGATCCCATGGTGTTTTTTATGGTTTCAAGTGGAGACCTTTCTCTTGGGGATTATTCCTTTACAATGAATTCTCTATCTACTAATTACTTTCTTTTATTGTTTTGCATGATTTTACTATTTCCTTACTGAGTCACAATTCTTTGTGAATTCTGTGATTTTTGTTTTTCCATGTTTTGCGTGAGGTTGGATACTGCTCTATTTTTTTGGTGTTCTCCAAGAACTGGTGAGCTGGTCCAGGGACCTATGTTGGCATATGATTTTCTAGTCCTATTTTCCTCATTAACATCCTCTCAGAGTGCACCTTAGGTAATTTCATGTATGAACTTCATTATCCAGTTGATTAGAATTGTTTAATTCTCAGCATATTTAGTAGGAGTTTAATATATCATTCAACTTCGAGAAACTTGTGTCACATTGATACATGAAGGGGGTTATTCAGGTCATACCTCATAGGTTATTTCCTATTTAGGATATTTCCAATTTGATGGTGCTAGGTGGTGCATAATCATCATGTGTCTAGGTTTTAATTTGAAAAGTGGAGAGTGAAATGTTGTTTCATATTAAATATATTCGTGAATTTTAATTTTCAATGTTGATTTATATTCCATTTTTTTGTTTATTAAAATTCACTTTATTTTTATATGACTTTTTCTATGTCTATTATGCATCTCGATATATGGAATTGGATTTTCATCCCCCACCGACCACATGTCATCTGACAGCCGCCATAGCCTCACAATGCTGCTTCATTTGGGGGTGAAGTGAGGGTTTTAGTTTAAGTAGAGAGATCAGCCTCGCTGAGAGGAAGTGCAACGTTGTCATATCCCTGGTCTAGAATTCCTTCTTTGCGGTGAGCGAGTGTGCATAGTGGCTCTATTTAAGATTGGTTATCTAATTTTCTGATCAATAGTGGATTTCTTTTTTGCCGAAGGACCATCAATAGTGAAGGCACACTATATCAACATTACTAATGGATCAGATGAAGCAATCTCCTGCCCCACCCCTATGTCACTACACACAGTGATCTACCATTAAGAGGTGAGGGTTCGAATTCTTAAAGTAGCAAGAAGAATAATTTGGTTCCTCTCATGTGATCCTGGATAGTAATGCCTTGACAGTGACCACATATACACTGAATTGAAGGAGGATCGCTCACGGCAGCACACAAAATCGTGCAGGAACACATATCACTAGAGGTGATCGCAAAACAGAAATAGAGTAGCAGCAACACGATATTTATTTATTCTCTTTTCTAATGAAATACAACACAAATTACATACATATTTATAGCAGTACAATCTCACACCAACTCAAACCAAAATAGAGATAAGTAAACATATATAGAGTAGGTGGCACCCAATCTTGATTTTCTAGGCAGCCTTCATTGAAGATCTATAAATTTCTATCACTATAGTGTCTTTCTGGCACTATCAATGGAATATGATTTTATTATCCAATATCCCTCCTTAAGCTCATATTCCTTGTTACCCATGATTTTTAATCATATCAGGGTGGCTTTTCAATCGGTGAAATGACTTCACCGAAGTCAAAGCCTTCATTTTGCTTATAGCCTTCAATGGTGTCGATGGAAATAATTTCCTTGTCTATAACTTTCTTCTATATGTCATCAGTTTTAGCTTCATCTCAGCTAAATAGATTGGAAATTGTTGAGATACAATACAAATTTACATACTCCTCCATTAGTAATGTTCTCTCATATATATCTGCAAGGATTTGAACATTTTTTGGACATATATAAGGAAGTTCTCATTCGATGTCTTCAGATATAGGAGTATGTGGTGATGGCATCAGCGATTTTTCAGTTCTTTGTTCCTCTAATAGTACTTCTATAACTATTTTGACATCTTCTAGAGTGAGTCTTACCTCTCTGGAATCATCATCTTCATTTCACTTCCATGTCTTCTTTTCATCAAAGATAACATCTCTACTGAATATAATCTTCTTGGTGATAGGATTATACAATCGATATCCCATTTCTCGATCTCTGTATCCTATAAGGACACACTTCATTCATTTGTCCTTGAGCTTTGTCCATTTTTCCTCTGGGATCCTGACGTAGGCAATAGAACCAAAAACTCTAAGATGACCCACACTTGGATTGTGAGTACTCCAGGCTTTAGGGGTGGGACACAATAATGTGGTATCAGAGCTTATTTTTCCTTTTTAACTTACTATTTTGATTATACAGGATACTTGGATATTAAAATATGGTATTGAGCCTATTTCTAAGAGAATTTTACCCATGTACATGGGAAAATCAAATTACTTTGGATGGGTAAATGTTGTTATTGCTTACGTCGTTACAGTTTCATGGATTTCACCATTGGGCAACACACATTCTTTTTGATGTTACTATTATCAATAAGAATTGTTAATATCATGGGTTTCTTACCATATATTGATTATATGAGGGCATATTAGAAATCATGCATCATGCTAGGAACCATAGTATTAATATTCCATGAATTATGTTAGGCCATATCTACTTTTCTACATGTATTGACTGTATCGCATGTGATTGTTGTGGTGCCTTAAATGTTATGCCTTATAGTGTCCTAGTGATTTCCATAATGGAATAATTTTTTCCATTGGACAATATTTTCACATTATTTTTTTTTTGATTGAAGGGTTCCAATGGAAGCTCATTCAATAAAAACCCTACTCATGACCTGTTATACCCATTTTTCTGGAGTCAAGGTCGATATGTAGTTACTTGACACACCAATTTCAATTTATAAAGAGTAAGATTCTTTATAAATTGGAATTGGCGACTCAATTAACTGAATTGTTATGCTAATCACCAAAAAAATAATTAATCTAAATAAAATGAAGTCCTATAATAAAAAAAAAGCTTACCGATAGATGAAGATTTCAAATGCAAGGTAATGTATTTTTTCATGTATACCTTGTGTTTGACACTCCATATACTGAAACCTATGTTGTATTGTGTGAGACCTTGACCCTGATCTGAAATCAGTAGTGGGTAGTAGGTTGTGTCTCTTATGATACTTCTATAAACTTTCTAATCACATAAACCTAGATCTTGGAGAAGGATAAGGTTTGTTATGTGCTTATAGGCTAGCTTGTATCTATCCTTTCATTTCCACTTTCCCTATCTGTTATAAATCTTATATGATGGGTGCAATTGGAAATTGTAAATATATCTACCGAGATGACCTCATGTTGTATTACAAAAGTGTGGCAATGATAATACCCCATAGGTGGTAGTCCCTAAGCCACCCATGATACCTCATGTAGTTCCACCTATGGATCCTCCTACAGACCCTCCATAGAGCGTCGATGCTTAGTTTCCTGACAGTTTCCTTTAGCTTACACTATCTATTAAAGGTGCTCCCCGAACTTCCCTGGATATAGAAGAGCAATCTTGAGACTTTCAATAGAAACACCCTCCCACTTTCTGAGGGGATAGAAGACCTCAAGCTATTCATCCATGGTTAGAGGTCATGGTGTCAAGATTTGAGAATCATGATATGCCTTTATAGTGGAGGTTCTAGCTCAGTAAATACATGTTGTGTGATTCCTCCAAGATTTTATGGGATATAATATCTTAGGATGAGTGTCATTGGGGTATGGTCTGAAAATACTTTCATATGGCCATATACAATATTTTCTTTCCACAGAATCTGAGTGAAAATCGGGCCAATGAGTTTTTGAATCTTCAGTAGGGCAATATGACCATGCTAGAGTATTTTTATCGCAACATTGTGCCCCGTCATTTCATTATATCTCTGACTGGTGATGAGTTGATGAATGCATGGAGTATTGAAAATTTGATTGGGTACACTATCTGCTCATAGGTTAATATCTTCCAATTGACTACCATTATAGAGATAGGGAACCTGAACCTTATTACAGAACAAAATCTGAGGGAAGATGTCAATGTGATACATGGTGTTTCAGTTCCAAGAGAGGGTGATAGTTATTTTGGTAGTTGAAATCACCATTCCAAGGGTGCACATGGGGGCGGTTCCAGCTAGGTGACAAGGACTGAGATCTTTATAGTGTGTCAGAAGTGTGTTAGTCTAGACCATTAAAATCCTTAGTGTGAGAGGAACCCAATTGAGTGTGGAGCTTGCGGTAGGATGGGTTGCCTTCAGTGCTTCCTTCAGTATTTTCTGACAGTATCTTGTGATAGGGTATCCATGCCAAAAACTCAATCAAGTACAAGATCCAAAACACCATTTCAGGATGGGGGTTAGTCTTCTATCATCTCTCCAAGATGAGGTGGTGGTGGATATTGTTGAGGTAGTCAGGCTTCAGAGATTTGGTGTTAGAAGGGTGGGTATAATTTGGCTAGTCAGGTAGAATCTTAAGGATGTGGTCCAGGCCATATTTACCCAGTGCATCCTATGCTCGAGGAGTAGAGTCTGAGGCAATTTATTTCATGAAGTATAATTCTTGTATCCTTTCCATTGTTTTCTTCCCTTTATAATACAGGTGCATCACAATCTTTTATATATATTGAAGTTGTAGAATGTCTAGGCATTAAAATTGAGTACATCTGGGATGTTATGTATATTAACACACTGTTAGGGTTCATATCAGATGGCATATTCCAGTGCTAGGAGTTCCCACTTGAGATAGGTGGGTACCATCTCTTATGGGGATTCTTCATCCTTAAGATGATCGGTTTCAATGTCATTCTCTATATGGATTGTCTTGAACCTTATCATGACCAAGTGGATTGCTGACGTCATCTAGTTTCATTCACATCACCTGAGGGAAACACATACATCCATGTGAGAGAATGTGATATCCAAGAAAGTCAAGCTATATACAAGCATACTAGGCAATGTGGAGTGATAACCCAGATGGTGAGAATCCTTATGGGCAATCCAGGAATGTAGCATGTATATTTCCCTCCCATTTTGGACCATTTTAGGGAATCCTTCCCTGAATATTTCTCTATCTTACCTCCTGAGAGAGAGTTTGAGTTCACCATTAAGCTAGTGTTAGGTGTGGCACCAGTGTCCATTTCTCCATATAATATGGAACCTATAGAGATCCATGAAATTAATAAGTACCTTGAAGATCTAAAGGAAAATAGATTTATCCAATGAAACACATCACTATGAGGATCACCAGTACTTTTTGACAAGAATCCAAATATTACCCTTTGTTTTTGTATAGATTACCATCGATTGAACGAGCTTACAGTGAAGAAACATTAGCTATTGCCTTGTATAGACGACCTCTTTGACCAGATCTGAGGAGAAACAAATTTCTCCAAGATTGATTTGAGGTCGGCCTACTATCAAGTTCATGTGAGGCCATCAGACATACCATATACATTGTTCCAGATCATGTACGACTTGTATGACACTATGATAAATTCAAGACATATTCACAGTTTAATACAGTGGATATAGGTCAAAAAATCATGGCTATAGGTAATAACCATGGTTTAGTGAACCATGAATTTTGTTGGTGTGGAAATAGGTCCGTGGTTATTGCCACAGTTGCCACCATGGCAGTATACCTATAGTCGCGTTTGGAAAACATGGTTATATCTTTTGTCTCATTGACCTATAGCCATGGTTCAAAACTGTGGATATAGTGATATAGTCACATTGGAAACCAAGGCAGTACACCTATATCCATAATGTTAAACCATGGATATAGCTTCTTCCAAATTGACCTATAGTCACATATTAAAATCAGGGATATAGGTATCCTTATATAGTAAAAACTATGGTAGTAGGTCTAATTCCATAGTTTGAACCATGGAAGTATACCTACCACCATGATTTAAAATTATATGTACTGCTTCCAGATTCCAAAAAGAATACCTCGTCTACTACCATGGTTTAAAACCTTTGATACATTATGTAGTTTCTAGAATAAAAAAAAGTTTTTCAACCTACCGAAACTCATTTAGAACACCAAACACCATGGGTCCCAGCTCTAATTTACAGTGGGGAACATAAAATAAAGACACAACACCTGACCCTTCCAACTTGATCAGTACATCAGAACATGAACCAATTCTAGTAGTTGAATTTATGAGTTGAAGAAACATATGAAATTCTATAGGGTAGGACAAGACACCACACATAAAACCAATCCACTCCACCTCAATCCCATGAACTGAAAGACCCATCTAGACTGCAGTTGATCATAGAAATAACTGAAGAACTTGAGTAGAACGCTTCACCGAACCAGTAAATATGGACAAAAAAACAACATGCACAAACCCCCACTTGACCATACATGAAAAAACCTATCCTATGTGAGTCTTTTAGGTGCAGAAAAATGCACAAATTTCAATCCAGGTAGTTGGGCCTCAATGACAGCCCAAAAAATATGTTTATCCCAGCACAAAAACTATCCAGAAGGGCCAACATGTATGTACGACCTATAATATCATGTTATAAATTTATCTACAACTAATATGATATAAAATATTAGACAAAGATAACAGATTAAAATCAGTGTGTGCATAGGTTTAATTACAACCAACTAAAAAACCATACCAATAGATGTACCAACAGTAAATGGAATCATTAAAAAAACAAATGAAACGCTATATGTATAGTATAGAAAATAACATATGTACATTTTTTATCATAGTACTATGAGGGATCACTATTTTAAGTTGTGATAGGGGTTGATATTTATTATCTATCCTTGAATATTTGGTTTGGTTGTCTATGATATTTTTTTTGTTATTTTGTATTAAGTCTTCCATTCACTTCATTTCATGAGAGTTTGGATTGAATTCTAACAAGTTTCTCTAGAATTATCTCCATTACCTTGACGTTCTCACATAATGTGAGGTTTTCTTGCATAGGATTCTCTTATTGAAATCCCTCCTACTAAACAATTTAAAATTTACACTAATAATTTTCTAAATTTTATATTTTCCTTAGGATTTATTACCCTCTTCAAGGTGTGTTAGACTTATTCTTCTAGGACAGTTGTATAAACCTTTGATACATAGAAATTGTAATTTATTCATGAAGTTATAGTACTTTTAAAGAAAGTTTCATTTTTAAAAGGTAGTTCAACTTGACTCATCCAATCAAGATAAACCAGAATTGATAAAATATCAAACTACTCATGTTTCCTAGGATGGATAACCCAAAACCTCTCCTGAATCTTTGGAATTATTGATTCCATGTTCTCTGATATGTGTTGATTAACCCTAGTTTATTATGAATTAAATTCATTATAAACAGTAAAATAATTATTTTATGTTTATTTGATAGTTAATGATTATATATAAAAATTTACAGGAAGAATTAGATATGAGTTGGAAGACCAACTCACCCCCCTAAAAATTTATTGAAAAAATAAAAGTGTATGGGAAAAATTACGAGGTGAAACATGTTTAAACCAACATAAAATACAATGATAATAGACCATAAATTACCTAATACATATTCAAAGCATGTTTAAGAAATTAATTTGAGATATCAAATGTAATCCTTAACATACCTTACAAGCATTGAGAGCAGCCACTCCTTGTTGACTCCAAACTCCTTATAAGCATAGATCCCACATCCTTTGGATCCTTCAAATTGCCTGTGTGTTACACATTCATTTTCAATATGCACACTATCTAAAACAATAATTCAAAAATTCATTGAGCATGAGAAAATCATGATAACTCTGAATGATAAACTGTCTTTGTAGATAGAAGAGCTAAGTAAGACTCGGTCAAAGTGATTGAGCTGAGAAAGCATTGAAGAAGATTATAGAATTCTTAAAAAAGTATATAATATTTAATAAATATTCATGAAATTAAATCAAACTAATTACCTCAATATATAACATTAAAACATTTTATGTTAAATCTCAAAATAAACCATTTTTTTCAAACTATGTAGGTTAAAATTCAAAATCTAGACATGTATGGGATAAGAGGAGTAATTTGAAACCCTATTCTATATAAAAAAGATTAGAATGTCTCAAGAATATCATTATAACCAAGAAAAATACATGATTGGAATTTCTGAACTAAAAAATCAATATTATAGATTGAATTATTGTCAATGTGAATGAAATAAATTCATATTTTACTACTGGTACAATAGGATTTATTGGAAAAAATATTACTCATGCTACTTCCACATGTCATTACCAATGAAAAGTCATTAATTAAGGGGGTTGAATTCTTAGAATGATAAAATAAAATTTCAATGAAATAATACTATGATAAATATAAATTAGATCTATCTAAATAGAATAATTATTTTTTTTTTATGAATATTATGGTATGTGTGACCAACAGGGTCACTGTGTTGAATAAATCGTTACAAATATTCATAAACAGATTTCATATAATGAAAAAGGAATAGGAATTCAAGATGGTAAGAAAGATGAAAAACAAATCAATATAGAAGATTCATTGAAATAATATATCAGAGTTAAATCATATATTCTATCCATAGGATATTCCTTACATATTCTAGGTGACAGAAATATTTTTTTGAATACTAAAAAACATTATTTATTGTAAATGACAATACTAAATGATAGATATCTAAAAATAAATGGAGTTGGAACTAGAAAGATAAAAAATCAGTGTTAAAAATGAAAATATATCCTCAAAGTAGAAGGAATTAAACACAATCTATTAGGTGTGAACCAATTGCGTGATGATTAAAATGAAGTTTTTTTAAGAAAATTCATACACCATCAATAATTCAAATAATGAAAGATTCATCACCAATGGTTAGTGAACAAGTGTAAACCTCTTCAAAATTGGTGATCTATCCAATTATTTATACTTGAGTTCCAAATATGATAAACATGTATGGCATAGAATTATTTTCTATAATTGTTAAAGAAACACAAGTAAAATCTCAAAGAATGATGTTGTGGTACCAAAAAATTCCAATAGTATGCCTTTTCATATTTTTTCATCCTAGGAATTATAAAAATTATAGATGTAAATATTGGGAAATTTGATTATAATGTTGAGAATGGTATATTTTTTAGGTTTCCATATAATGGAAAAAAGCTACTAATGTTAGAGTAAAAGACATCAAGAAATGGTTTATTGTTATCTGTAAATGTCATTGAAAACCATCCAAGAAAAAATATTCTAGATTTAGTAGTTTTCAATAATATAGAAAAATATTTTCTATATAAATATGTGGAGAATAATAAAAATATATGTGAAGAATAATAAAAATAGCTTAAGGATGAATAAAAATCCATAGAGTAGGTTAAAGAGTTTCTATTTGTAGTGAATTTTTTCTTAAAAATTACATATTCCATATCCATATAAATTTATATGCACATAATCATTACCATGTAAATGGATATGCATGAAAGAAGATACTTTTAAGGATATTTACAAGTCATCATATTCCCACATTAAGGGATCCACATGTAATAAGATTATTTTTTTTGGTTGATTCTTCTACTCAAAGTAAATATATAATATAAATTATGTTTCATTCTTATATGAGAATGTATCATGCAGATATGGTTCTTAAGTCAACATGTGTTAGGGTGTTTAAGGGACTGATGATCCCTGGCCCTTAGGGAATTAAATTGTGGTGGATCCAGTTGATCTATAAAAAGAGGAATTTATGAATTATAATGATAGTAAATAAGAAAATTTTATAGTTTTTTAGTTTTATACTCACATATAAAATTAAATATGATTAAATATCAAAATTATATTAATTTGAAATCTATTAACGGTATTCTAATTAGGGATATTTATTAAGTTACATATTCAATTTTAATCTAAATGTGGACAGTACCGGTTGGGAACCCCTCTCCCTTATTTTCTACTCTAGATCATCCTAAGTTGTTTATGACTCCTCTAAAAGAGGTTAATCATGTTATAGGATATGATGTTAATAATAATAAGAATATTGAAAATAGAAAATAATTCCATGGATAGGTTATTTAGTTGACAACATAGGGTGTCATATGTATTTGTAATAATGTTATGGTTTGAAAATATCCTTCTAATTTTGTTTCCTAGCATGATTCCATCTATGTATATGAAAACATGTTACTTTTTTTGTAAACCAAGAAGGATCTATATAAGCCTAGAAAAAATATATTCTTTATTACTAAAATATTAATTTTTTAATGGGAGGATGTAATGTATTCTAAGACTACCGCTATATAATTGGTTGTCTAAGAAACATATATGCATTAATATAATGAGTTAATTTACATGGAATTAGATGTTAATGACAGTATGTTTTCAAATTATTTTATGGATCATAGAAAATGGTTAAACCATAGAGTCAAGGTTGATATCCATAGGTTCGGTGTAGTCCTCATAATATATTTACTCGTTCATATTCTAATAAATGTTAGAAAATGTTTAAATATCTGTTGGTGATTCTCCTTGGGGAATAATGTTTGAGGATTGAAAAATATGACATGAGATATTGGATGGATTAGGATGATTTATTCTGGGGTGTATATATATATATATTTATTATCTTGGTTAGAGATTGAATCTTGAGGAGTCTATGTTATGGATGTTCTAGATCTAGTTGGGGCTACCACTTGATGAGTGATTAGGCTTCCAGAGGCTATAGTTTTTTTCTGAACTATCTTTTATATTATTTTATCTGGTCTGTTATTGTTATTAGTGGTAGAGTGTGATTTAGTTTCTTCCCATAATAGATACTATGATTATATAAAAACTATAAAAATTCATTTACGGATGAATGTAGTTACTGAATTGTTATATGATAACTTTTTTATATGTTTTTCTGAGTGATTAGTAGGATTTTTATTGTTTTATAAGTGAAATATATTGATAAAATATGGAAAAAATATAGTATTCATATAATGAGTTAAGTATAAGTGGAAAATTATTTCTCCAATTAATGGTATAATTTTTTAAACCATGTTCTTGGGAATAGGATCTACTATGATAAATTTAAGATGATGTATTGACTATGTAAAGATGTATATATTCTCAAGGATTTGAAAATATAAAATATAGAATAATCCAAGATCAGGTTATCACTTGTATCACATGACATAAATATCTCTAAGGAAATATTTCCTCAAACAGATGAAGAGAGAGAATTAATTAGTATAATTCCTTGTTCCTTAAAGATTGGGCCTATATTTTTGTCATGTTATGTAATAGGAATGATGTTTCCTTTTACTTATACATTTTTTTATTCAAAGGGCCTAATAGAGAACATTTTTTTGTTATAAAATCTATCTTGAATTACATTAGGTGTTAAAAGGATATATTACTTGTTTTATTAGAGTTGATAAACTAGTTATGAGTGGGTACACATAACATGATATCAATCAAATCAGAATAATCCAAATGTACAATCATGATATGATTTTTCCCTCAATGTATAAGTTTTAAGATAAAAGTGTTCTAAGAATCTAGTGGTCATCTATTTGAATATAGAGTCTGAGTATATTATAAATTTTGATTTTGAGAAATAATAAGTGATAATATGAATGTTCATCTATGATCTTGGAATTCTACCTAGAAATAAAGATCTTATTAACTGGTATTGTAAAAATAATACAATAGTTGTTTTAGTTAAAGAGAATTGGTTGAAAAAATGGATGAAGTATATACATCAGAACTATCACCACTTGAGTGATTTTACTCAAAGGGGTAAAAACATGTTCTCAAAATGATGTAGTGTGTGTTTTATTTATATTAATTTAAATATAATTAATTTAATGGTTAAAAATATATTTATCTCTAATGTTATAATGAAACAGCATAATTCAATCCTTTTTGATAGAAATGAAACTATAAGGAAAAATAAATTTCCATTTTAGTTTATAAAAAATTTTATTTTATTAGTTTTATATGAGATGTGATATGAAACTATAATAGGGTGAGAATTTAAAAAAAAACAAAAAACAGTCATCCTAGTATTATATATATTGACCAGATGATATAATATTCCCATCAGATCACAATACAATAGAGTACAACATAAATCTATAGATAATAAAACTATTGGCAGTTAAAAAATTTTAATCAAATGGAATTTCAAAAATAGAAATTATAAATACAATGAAATATAAAAACTGAACAATTCATTGAGTAATAACTCAAATATACCTAAAGGATATCAATTAACAAAAAATAAAACTCTGAAACCCTTCACTTTTAGAATAATGTGGTAGGTTCTTTATAACCTAACCTAAGGTAACTCAATTATTCCCCTAGAAATTCCTCAACAAAATACCCATTGGTATGTATCAACATTCAGTACTTGTAGACTCTATTATCCAATAAAAAAATTCATCGACCAATCTAATAAATAAAAAATGTAATACTATCCATTGAAGTGGTATCTCTCAATGGATTAAATGAACTCTATCCTCATATCACCAGTATCCCTTGATCATGATTGATCATAAAAGTTAGTTTCTATCCCAGATCTATTTTCTCTCAATAATTTGACAAAGAATAATTACAATAAGAAATAATTATATCTTTTATAATGGAAGAATCACAAGTATATTCTCTATTAAAATATATCTAATGAAAATAAAATTAGAAGCACTTTTGGAAACAGATTGGTTGAAACATGAAACTGATTAAAAAATCATCTCTCTCATGTATCTATTGAAATTCCTATAATAGTTGTGTAATATTTATAAAAATACATGGTAACAAACAATAATTATTGTATTTTATTTATATTAAATCATTCAAAACAATATTTGATGTATCCTTCCATTATTGGGTGGATTTAACTCCAAACCGCATAGTCTGATGTTTTCAATACAACTCACCATCACAATGCACCATTGTATATAGGTTATTTTTCTATATATAAATATATTGTATTGTGCCATTAGTACATTTTAAAACATTAACACACATAATAATTTCATACTAAAACTCTTCATATCAAAAAATCAAATAATTATTTCATACTAATTCAATACTAAATTAAATTTTTTGTGGTTTTTAGAAAAACAATCTGAATAAAAATATGGGTTTTATCCAAATAATATCCACCTATATGATAATCAAAGGACACAAAACGATAGGTTATGATTGACTAGATTTTAAATAGAAAAATAATTTTTTATTCCAATAGGAAATAAAATTATCCAATTTTAAAAAACAAAAAAAACTTATTTTTAGCTTTATCATATAAAAGAAATTCTGAGAAAAACACTAAAGGAATAACTTATCAAACTACTACCCCATTCTGATTTTCAAAATGAAATCTATAATAAATTAAAAATTTTGAACATCTATGGAACTTATAAAGAAGAAATAAGATATAATAATGAATAGGTAAAAAATAATAAAACTCCCCCATTATTTTTCAATGAAATCCCCATTTATATAAACTCCTCCATGTTAACCTCATTGAAATTTTAATTACTGAATGATTCCTTCATGTATTAAAAATCAAATAGAAAGATGCTAATATTTTAAAATATTAGCATCAAAATTAAAATAAGGTATTGGAAATTTTAATTCTATTTATAAAGATAGTATAAACATGATTCCTATGTGTAATATATTAGATATTAATGATCATCAAAATAAAAATTACAACATGAAAGATATAGATAATTTATAAATAATATCTAAACATTTGTTTAGTTTTGTTAGAAATAAACAAATGGTAGATAAGGATGCATTATGACATGGGTAATTATTAAAAGATCTATATATTCATATATGAATATTTAATATGCTTGTAGTGGATATGCATAATTCGTATAAAACATATGAAAATTCATATAAAATATATATAGTTTTCATATTCAGTATGTCAAATATGAAAAACAAAAATATATATTATATAAAATATAAAAAACCCAAATATATAGTACGCATTGGGAACAAGAATCTATTTTTTTTATTAAATGAAAAATGAAATAGTGGTAAAATAGAAGAAAAAATCGAACTCACCTATTATGTTGCGTACCACTGTGTTGTAGACTACTGTGTTGTAGAAATTTGTGTTGCAAAAATTTTATGTAAGGGATCATCAGCAAGAGTGAAGAGAGGGTACGGTTTTTTTATAGATTTGAAGAGGTTAGGGTTCATTTTTGTGACTTGATGTGTGAGATTAGGGAGCAAGGGAGTGGGTATGGTTCTTTTTCATGAGTCGATGTCACGGGAGAAGGGACCTGATTAGGTTCTTTATGAGACCAATAATCAGGGAATGGAAGTTCAATTATGTGGAGGATGGGGAGCTAGATTGCGAAGATGGGAATCACTTGATGACACACCAAATAGAGGAGAAACACTGGAAGAAGGGTATTGAGGATGAGAAGAATGCGTGAGGGATGGAGGAACTGTGAATGGAGTAACTGAAAATGAAGAAGCCATGAATGGAGGATATGGGGAGGGATCGAGTAACCATGAAGGAGAAGCCAGTGATGATTAGATAAGGGAGTAATTGGTATGGTGATGATCAGAAGAGAAGGTTTTTAATATTGTTATTGGGTGAGTGGGTGAGTGGGAGAGGAAATCCCCAATTGAGGATAAAAACTAAGCAATTTTTTTTCCATAGGGGATGATATTCCTATGGGTATATCTATTTTAATTCCATAGTTTTTAAATAATATTGGATCTATTTTAACCTATAGACATGGACTAATTAAATTATGGCTATAGGTTCATAGTTATAGATCATTTTTCTAGTAGTTCGACTATCTATTCATGTAGTTTGTTTTGATGAATGTGTTAATCTAATGAATCATGTTTTCTCCCTGTACCTAGATTCCGTTGTGGTAGACTTATAAGAAGTCATCTTGGGGAATTTCCTCACCAGAAACGACCATTCCAACCCTCTTTACATCATGCTGAATACACTGAGATAGATCCTTCTATAAATAAATCTCCTAAACTGACAATTTTGGATATTCAAGGTTCACTTCTTGGGTCACGTCATTTCAAAATTAAGGATATATGTTGACCCAGAGAAGATGAGTGTCATGGTTTCCTAGGATAATCCAAATAATGTGTTTGAAATAAATAGATTCTTTTGGATATGTGGATATTATAGGATATTTATTCATGATTTATCTAGCTTAGTAGTGTCACTTACGTTCTTGACTAATAAGGGTGTGAAATTCACATGGTCAGATTCTTTTGAGACAGATTTTCATGAGTTAAAGGGAATACTGAATTCAATGCCAATATTAATTCTTATTATGTTGGGAAGAGGCTATACTATCTATTGTTATGATTCAGGTATTAGATTTGGAGCATTTTTATTGAAAGGTGATCAGTTTGTAGCCTATAGATCTTCGCAGTTGAGACCTAACAAGAGGAGTTAACCTACACATGACCTTGATCTAGCTATCATGGTCCATGATTGACATTGTTGGAGTTATTATCTATTTATTGAATGATTTTTTGCTTACACAGATCATAAAAGCCTAAAATATATCTCCACACAGTGATACTTGAATTTGAGGTAGTGTAGGTGGGTGGAATTCTTGAAATAATTTCAATTTGAGCTTTCTTACACTCCTAGAAATGGAAATTCTATAGAAAATTCCTTGATTTGGAAGACTCAGATGCAATCCATCAAGGAAGCCAGCGGTGAGTGGCTGTTGATGTAATGATTTTATGAGATGCACTTGGAATTTCAAGAACAGCATTGAAAATCAGTCTTAGTAGCTCTGGTAGTGACATCCTCTCTTTTGGAGTGAGTCTAGATGAGGTATTTATCTAATTCTTAAGGCCTCATCTTGAGGGAGATAATCATTAGAGAGAACCCTCAACTTGGTTTGGTTGTTGACGGGAGTGTTACTATACTATTCTATGGGCATGTATGGGTGCCTTCTGATATTTTTGGAAGAGTTGATGACGGAATCTCATGCCTCAATTTGGGAAGTTCATCTTGGTCTAACGAGGATGTTCAAAGATATATTTCACCCGTACTTGTGTATAGGTATGAAGAATCTTATATTAGGTTTCATTACTCGATAATCCACTAGTTAGCAGGTGAAGGAAGAGGACTAGTGGAATGTTTAGCTTTTATATCCTCCCTCCATTTTTTAATGGAAGTGGAATTACATCACCATAAATTTTTGGAAGGATTTCTGAGATCCCCTTAAGGCAGTGTTGTGGTATGGGTGATTTTCAATATATTAAAAAGGATTCCCACTTCTTACTTATCTAGGAAACCTTATTTTTTGATGATATAGGAATTATTTATATCCAAGAGATAGTTTTCCATCATCTTGTTCCTCATTCCATCATTTCAGGCTGAGATGCCCACTATACTTCACGGTTCTAGCAGGGGTTGAAAACAAATCTCGGTTTACATGGGATCTTTAGTAAAACATATCACCTTCAGACTGAAAATATGTATGATCGAATGATAAATGTTTTATAGGATATTCTTTGATAATTTATCCTTGATTTTGTAGGTTCTTAAAGAAAAAAATATTACTCTTTTTGAGTTTTCATACAAAAACAATTTCCAGAAGATAATTCGGATGTCTTTGTATGAGGACCATTATAGTAGGCCATTCTATTCACCTATGTGTTAGTTAGAGGTAGGTGAATCAGATCTATATGTTCTTCAACTCATTCAAGAAATATTAGAGCAATTACTGCTAATTAAGAAGCATATGGACACAACTTAGTTTAGGAAGAAGCCTTATATTGATCGTCACTTCCAACCTTTAGGGTTTAAGGTGGGATATCTAGTATTTCTGCATGTATCACCTAGATTGGGTCACAAATGAATTCAGAGATAGGGAATGTTATCAACTCAATATGTCATGAATTTCAAGATAATGGATAGGGTCATGTCGATAGCCTATCATTTGTAGTTAACACAGAATTACCATTCCATACACATCGTATTTAACATATCATATCTTTGATGGTAACATGATGACCCATCTCATTCATTTGACCCTAAGGAAATTGATATGGAAGAATATATGTCACTTAAGGAGAATCAGATAAGTATCTTTGATCAAAGATCGAAGGATATCTGAGGTAGATCAATAGCTCTCGTTTGGGTGTTATGGCAGCATGGGCGCATATAGAATGAGACTCGGGAATGGGAGGTCGATGTATGCACATAATTGTTGGAACTTCTCTCAGATAACATCTTACCACCCTCAAAAGACCAACTCATGGATTAGTTATCTTAAGGAGGGGGTTTGTAATATCCTAAATTTTTTAAAATGTACAAACCATTTTTTGTTTTATTTCTTATGTTTGGCCCTAATAATGATGCCTAATGGATGTCAAGGAGGTCTCAGGGGTGTTTGGGGATTTTTTGGAGGCTGGAGCCCTAAAATTAAAAGAGGTTGGATGGGACATTGGGTTATTAGAAACAATCCAGCCCAAGCCGCATGATTTATCTAAACCATATGGATTTAGACAGTGGGGTGTTGGGGCCCACATAGTTTTTCTCTATCAATATGACCCCAGGAACACACTTGTGTGGGCCACATTTAGTTTTTAATAGATGTATTTTTCATAGACTATATAGCGTTAACCAAACTACACACATATTCCAAGCAAGGGTCCTCCTAGGAAGTGACTTGGAATATGGTTTGGATTATCGTGAGGCCAAACCATGAGAACCTTGATGTGTGGGTGAAATTACCTTTTTCCCTTAATGAGTGTTTTTATTAACACCTATTCATCGTCACTTTATTCTCCAATAGTATTTTCCTCCTCCCTCATACTTAAAGATCTATCTTCTACTACTTCATAGGTTTTGATATATCTCCCTTGTTCCTCAACCAAATCATTCTTTTTAAGAATTATTGGAATCCTCTTGGTAAGCTATTTCATCTCCTCCCTTCCATTTCAAGTTTATTCCTTCTTCTTTTTGCTTATTTAGGAGTGACCGGTTTTCCCTATTTAAGGGATTTGGATGATTTTTTTATTATCTCCCATTTTAACTTGATTAAATATTAGAAAAAGAATGAGTGGAGTGATACTACATCAAGGTTGCTTTTCCAGGTCATTCCTACCCACTTCTTCACTTTATAACAGTTGTTTCATGGTGCCTTGTGTATGACCCTTTCAACGACACCTCAAATATGTTTAATAAATTAATTTAATTGGTTTTCAATGTATTTTGTGACCTTATACTATAGAAAACCCAATTTTT
Source organism: Viscum album (assembly GCA_963277665.1). NCBI lineage: Eukaryota > Viridiplantae > Streptophyta > Magnoliopsida > Santalales > Viscaceae > Viscum > Viscum album. The sequence goes on along the minus strand of OY728159.1, from coordinate 1,622,632,072 downwards.
GGGTTGATCTCCTTATCGTTCGCTATCCCATTTGGGTGCTCCCTCCGTATTGGACCAATTTCACATGCCGTGAGTTTTTGACCACCATGTGTGTGTGTTGAATCCTTGCTAAATTCCATGAATTTATAAATTGAATATGGAGGAATTGTAAGCCATGGTTTTCCCCCTTTAGTAATTCCCTATACTTCATTCTTATTGACTAGGAATCGTGATTTATGTTTTATGTCATTAATTATTCCTATTTCCATGTGTGCATTCTTTGTAACATCATTTCTTATTCTTTATAAATATGTCATGCCATGTGTTTTATACCTTAAACTTATTTCATAATGACATGTGCTTATTTCGTTATTCCATAATTGATTTTCTAGAATTATATGACTTGTATAGCTTGTTTATCATGTGATATTGAGATTCTTATTGAGGAAATGTGATTGAAACGACCATGCATCACCTACTATGAGGTGAGATAGAACATGGGACCAGAACTAAGGACGTTGTGGATAGACTCACCATGCTTGGTTTGTATATACTTTATGTGTCGAGATTGATCCTTTGGTTTGTCTTGTATGGTCTCTTTGGGTGGTTTATTATATACTTGTGAGTGAAACTAATTCCCTAGGGGGGAACTGTGGATAGACTCGTTGCCATGATGGTTATGTCATACCTCAAGTTATAACATATCCCCTATGTGAGATACTTGGTATGGAGATAGAATTCACCTTGCCATGAGGGATATAATGGATGCCATTATGGGTTGACTGGGATATACATAGTTATATTGGTTATATCGGAGGACCCTATAGCGAGCCTTGGAATTCTTATTAGATCACCTTAGATTGGATTAGGACTCCATTGTTGGATTTTAGGGATTGCTTTCTTGTGTCAAATGTGATGTTTATTATTTATATTATGATCATGCTTGTATTATGTCGTGAGGTTGAGATCACTAAGACAAAGCACAAGATTGAGGTTTCTTACTTGGGTTTACTTATTTGAGATGACCAATGTGTGCACCTTATTAATTCTTTAGGATCTATTGGTTTAGACAACTATCTTTTGTCTAAGTAGGTTGTAGTAGTTAGGTGTGCATTTAGGAACCCAGACTAATGTATTTATTTATTTCCATATATTTATCATTTATGGAACACTTCTCATTTATCTATTGTGTAGAATGGATTGATCTAGACATCGCTGGTGGTTCCCTACTTGGATTATATCTCACACCATACTTGGGCTACCATTTGTACCCAAGAAAACTTCATCATTTCAAGTGTCGATAAAGGGAATTATCTAGATTCTAATGTTTTATTTATAGAATTATAATGGACTGTGGGGGTGGAGGATAGTGCTTATTCTTGAGATACTAAATAAAAAAATTCCTTTTTTGTTTTTTATAGCATGTAGTATAGGTCTATATCCCCTATTTACATGGTACTATTATTTTTTATAGCATGCTGATCATCATCATCATTGACATATGTTATTTATTCATATTTTGTTTTATACTAATATCTCTTGGTTTATTTCTATCATTTATACTTCTACATGTTGTTTATTTCTAATCTCACTTATTTTTTCTATCTTTATGTGCTGCACTCTAACCCATATGTGGATAGTCTCTCCTCAAAAACACCCTAGGACCTCACTTTTAGTTGAAAAACTCTAGCTTTTAGGGAGGCGAACTTGAGGTCTAGTTACCCACCTTCCTGGGGCACCGTTAAGTGGCATCTAGGGCAGGATGCTTTAACTGAAGATCTTGAGGAAGTAATAAATCATGTGTGATCTAGAAATCTTGTGGATGAAGATAAAAGAGTCGTATTATAGTTGATCAAACATAAGTATAATTGAATAATTGGTGGTTCCACTATAAACAACCCCATTGATACATTATAGGTTGGGGATTGAAATATCTAACCTGCATGCCAATTCCATGAATTATTCATAACTACAAATTTATAGTGATAAGAAAATCCCTGAAACAATGACAGGTTGATCATAGAAAGTAGTAGGTCCCAGTACTGATCCTTATAAAACTATTTGGGTGATTATTTCAAATAAATTATCCACATTATGATTTTTTAGAGAACACAACATATCAATTCCTCTTAATGAGAGAAAAGGTCCAAGAGAACAATGATTTAATTAAAAGAAAGTAAATTTTGGTAAAAATTTGGTTACAATGATTCACCCCACCTCTCAATGTCCTTTCACAATCTATTCAGGATCTTCATTTTAAATTAATATTCTCAAGGATCGATGCTAAGTAAGTTTCAGATTCAGGGGCCCAAGGAGGCTCGATATTAATATAATAAAAACATTAAATATATTTTATCACACACATGATATTCTTAAGAAATAATGTAATAACTCATGAATGGAGTCTAAAATCAAAAATATGGGATCACCATTAGGTTTGAGATGTAGGTTTTAACCTATGTTTGAGAAAACCTTTGTTGGTGTTAGGTGTTTGGAAAAATGCAGTAACAAGCACATATAATAAAATAAAATAAATAAAATAAATTATTTATTATTTATTATTTATTATTTTAAATATAGAAAACTAACCCTATCCTTATTTACCCATGGTTATGTCAAATCCTTTGGGTTTCCACATTACCCTGAGAGTGAGAGGGGAGTCAATAGAGGAGGGATATCCAAATGACAATGGATGGAGTATCTTGATCATGTTCCTGAGAATCATTTCTACAATGAAGTTTGTGGATCTTTCCACTAACAAGAGCATGGATTTTTTCTTCATTATTAATTGATCCAAACTTAAGGTTTGTCATTTTTTTGGTTTTTTATTTCTCCATTGGTTTTCCCATGATGTAATAAAATTAAATCAACCAACATATTGATTCACGGGCCAATCATGTTGTGTGTGTGGGTTTATCTTCCTTGGATTATGAGGAATTGATATTGTTGATTATTATTGATCTTCTCACATTATTCTAACAGATATTTTTTTGTCCAACCCGAACAATGTTTGAGGATCATTCCTACTTTTTGGTTTCTAATTTTCTTCCCCATTTCATTTCATGACTCATCGATGGTATTTACTTGGCTAGTGGATTAACCAATTATTGGTATTAAATCAATATATGACCATTATTTGGAACAAAAGGTCAATACTAAGGGATCAGGTTTATAATTGATGTAGCTATCATATTATGATGGTGGTGTTGGGTGAGTAGTGGAGGATCAGAACCAAATTACAAATCCAAATTTTCATGGTTTGGAATGTGGTGATAACATGATACAATAAGATCAGATTCCCAATCGATTTTATGTCTGAAATCTAGAGAGCAGTGAAAATAGTGCTCAGTTATCTCAGACCCATTATTCTTGGACGTGATTGAGGTGATATCTATGGAGGAGGTAGCTTGGTGAGATTCATAAAACATCCTTGAATTTATAAGAAATTCCCCACTACGTTATGTTTAGTATCCCTTATAGGATACTATGATTTACACAGAGATAAAAATAGCACACTATGTGTGACATGTTCAAGATTCCAAGTAAACTGATGCTGGTGGATTGGCATGTACCTCAGGGGTACATTGCTATAGACACTGCTAGGCATACAGGCATGACCAAATCATTTGGAAAGAGTTGTTTACCTAAACATTACTTCGTAAACGGGTATGACCCAAAGTACACATTCAACCCATATGTACACAATCATGGTATGGCTTCATGTAGAGTGTATAATGGAGAAGTACTTGTCATGTACCCTATGAGGACACACAATGTATATGGAAACTACATGTTGTGTGTGGCAGTGGGACATGGGCAGACCCCAGAGCATACCAGACACAACATGTACCCCCATTACACATTATATACTTTCCCCATGGCATCTTGAGGCCCTCTACCTCTCCAGTGTCAATCAATATCATTTGGATGCATTTCCATATTCCATTTATACGAGGGTACAATGTGATATTACTTCCTCAGTATAGGATTGTGATCCCCTCTATGGGTTTTATATTCGATAGTGTTTCTAGTCTCTGTTAACGAGTCTTTGGGTGAGATAGTCTACTGTATCGATTTATATATGTGGGTTTCGAGGAATCTTCATGACCAACTTACATGGGTGTATTATCATATACTTAAAAGGTTTTTTTAGATTTGGTCCATGGTGTCCCGTATTGGCCCCGGGTGTGATCCCCTATCTGAGTATCAAAATATAATGAGTTTCATATAGGGTTTTCATGTCCTTAAATAGCCCTAGTGGTGATACCCTATTAGTTTATTGGGATATTGGAGATCTAGTGAGTACTTCTGGGTGGGTCATGATGAGAATAACCTCTTAGATAAATTCCATCAGTGACAACATGTCTTGTGGAGTGGATTCTCCCAAACAATCGTTACCTTAAATCCTTAAGTAGAATCTTGTGGGAGGTAGTATGGTCAAGACCTCTTTGAGACTTAGAGTTTATCATGAGTATAACTGGGTGTTACTGTTCTTATTTTTTATATCGCATACCCTAATTGGCATACTATTGTGAATTTTATAGTGGAATTTTCAAATTTCATTTCTAATGGTTTTCTAAAGGATTTTATTAATTAATTTTCTAGTAGAATTTTATAATGATAATTTACAAGGGAATTTTCCATTTTATTTTCAAATTGATTTATCCCATCTTAAAATAATAGTGTGATATTTTTTCCTTAAAATATTTATTCTCTCATTATTTGTAATAAAGTTTCTATATAATTTTCTAGTAATTTTTTTAGAAGAATTTTTGACATATAATTTTTCATTTGATGTGTTCTTTTATAGTGTATGTTTTCAATGAGAAATTATAGTTTATTTTCCAATGGATTATTTTGAATTAGATTTCTTATTTACACTTTTTCAATGGATAATGTTGGTGCACTTTTCAATGGATATTTATATTGTATTTTTTGAATTAATTTTTATAATTGTGTTTTTTGTGTTATTTTCAAGCAGATATTACACTAATATTTTTCTATGAAAGTTCTCCTTTTGTAATTTTGTTGAAAAACTCTTATGTAGTCATTGAAAATTTTAGTAAAAAGGTTATATGTAATTAGTGAAATTTATAATGAAACATTATTTTTCAAATGTTAATTAAAATTATGTATTGAAATATTTTACTTGAACACCTAGTCAAAGTTCCAATGAGACTTTTAGTGGATGTCTCCAATTAAATTCCATTGAATGATTTTAATGAAATTTTATTTTAGAAATATTCATTAAATTTTTTTTATTACAAGGCCTAACTGGAAAATTAAGTGAATGTTCCACTGGAACATCCATTGAAAGTTTACACTTAATATATTTAATGAATATATCCAATATAATTTTTAGTGAAAAATTACAATGGAAATTTTTAAGGGGATATTATAATTAATTTTTCCTTCAAAATATTAAAATTGATAATTTAAGTGAAAAATTACATTTGGAAATCCATGAAGAATATTCTATTATAATTTTATATAGAAATAATCATTTGTAAATTTTCTAAATTAAATATTACAATGGATAATTTAAAAATAAAATTTCATTGAAATATTTCATTCATTGTTTCAAATTGAATTTTTCAGTGGATGTTTCAAATGGAAATTTCTAGTGGGAGATAAAAAATATTTTTTCTATTGGAAGTTGGAAATAAAATTTTCCTTTAGATTCCATTAGATATTGAAATAAGAAATTTCAAATGAAAATTTTTGCTATAATTTTCTATTGTATGTTTTTAATTGTAATTTTATTTAAAAAGTTTTAAATATAATTTTCCAGAATAATTTTAATGATGAAATTTCAAGTTGAATTTTTGACTAGAATTCCCCATCTGATGTTTAAATTGTAAGTTACAATTAGAAATTTCCTATGAAATTTTCCACTACAATTTTCCCTTGGAAGATGAAGGTGGATGTTTCAACTAAAGATTTATTGTAAAATTTTCATCTTTAATTTTCCATAGAATTTTCCACTTGAAATTTTTAGTGGATGTTTCCATTAGAATTGTATATTAATAATTAGATCATTTTCATTGTAATTTTTTATTATAAAGGATCACATGTAGTGTGTTTTTTTAATAATACTCTCAATTAGTAATTTAATGTGGTTTTATTCATTTTAAATGAAATTTTCCTCCAAAATTGTATAATATAATTTCTTAATATTCCCATTCAATGTTTTTTTATTTTAAAAGTATAAAAAAATAAATTAAAAAAATAATTTATAATGGTTTTATGTCTTCTAAAGTATTAAAAATTATCAATATTTTAAATGATGTGAAATTTATATTTTTTATACGTATTTTATCCAATTTTTAAAATTTATTTATGTATATATGTGTGTGTATAATGTTTTAGGTCTCCAATAATTGTTAATTATTTTCAAATATTAAAAAAAAATATATGGATTAGAAATTTTTAATTATTTATAAAAAAAATCAACATTAAAAGGATTTTTTCCTAATTTTTGAACTAAGATTGAAATTATTATTTCTGAAAAATAAATACTAATAATTACTTTTATATGGTTTTAAAAAACTTCTATATAATAGTATTCCTAAAAAATATTTTTTATACTAATAACGGATTTATTAATTTTCTAAATGATATACAATTTGTTAATATTTTCAAATTATTTTTTCTCTATATCCTTGAATATTTTTTAGAAAATATTTTTTAAATATAATTAAAAATTATTTAATTTTTAATTTTTCAAAAAAAAGTTAACTATAAAAATAAAAAAAATTATGTAAACGTTTTAAAATATTTCATGAATTGAATAGTTAGTTTTGATTAGTTTTTTACATCATTTATAATTTTTTATATTTTTTGAAATTAACTTTTTACTATATTTTTGTGTGTAATATAGTTGTGTGCTAATTAGGAAATAATAGGGTATTTGAGAAAAATATCACATTCCATGTTTATAAATTTATTTCAATCCAATGGTGTCAATTTATTTTTAAAACATTGTGAAATTTTAATGTTACTGGATATTCCACTAAAAGAGGGTATTAGAGATGATTCTAATCCACATAAAAGAGTGAATTATGAAGGAAAAGAAAAAACATGCCAAACGTGTGTGGCACAAAGATGCACATTAACATGAAATTGAACCATTGTGAGAAAAGTTACCTTAGTAAATTTTATGTTTTAAATAATGTTATTTTGTTTTGGTTATGTTATTTTTTATTTATTATTTTTATGAATTTTTTTTATTTTCAATTATTCTTTATCTATTTTGTCATTATTTTAAATTTTATATGCTTACAAAGTCACCAACTAGAAATTTTATAATATTATAAGTGATTTTTAATGATTATAAAATATAAACCATAGATAAAATCTAACTAAAATTTCTAACTTTGACTAAAATAATATATAATAATTGAAAATAAAAAAAACTATAAATATTATTCAAATAAAATATAAATGATAGAAAACATTTTTTATTCAAAATATAGATTTTATACTTAAAAAATTAATCAAATTTAAAATTTTAACTATAAACAAAACCAAAATTAAATCTAAAACATTGAATGAACATATAAAATATAATTAAAAATCATAAAAATCATAAAAAACAAATGAAAAGAAACTTAAATGATCCAAATAAAATTTCTTTCAAAACCCAACATTTATACATTACAAAATCTCAAGTTCCATTTAAACCTTATAAAATATAAAGTATAAAAATAATATAACTATAATTAGAATTCTTGATGAAGAAAATAAAAAATAACTAAAAACAAAGTGAATTTGATAAAAATTATATAAAGGAAAATTACGAATTACAGAAAACACAATTGTTTAAAAATATATATTTATCAATTTTAAAAAAAAATAAAGTGGTTAATTTTTGAAATTAATTCAATATTAGTAAATACATAATTAATTAGATTATATATAACCTTTATGGTTATTATTAATTATTTATATTGGAAATATTATTTATTTTATTAACCATATTATGAATTATATTACAACTAGGTATTATAAATTACCCGTTAAGAATTATCATTTTTGGATTCCATGATACCTATATTTTTAAGGGAATTTTATTTCCCAAACCATAGATAATGGATAACATTAATGGGTTTCATCACCCATTGAAATTCTATCATTTATAATTGGGAATAATATAATGAGAATTTTACCCCTTTTGTGATATAAATTATGTTATGTCTTGTTTTCTATTTCCATTATTCACTTATTGTTGAGCTAATTTCTCTATATTGATTTCAAATACACAACATTTCTTTACATTCACCATCGATTAACATTTGATCAATGTTTTCATGCCTATTATGAAAATCATAATTATTTCAATTGATGACTGATCCATTTAAAAACACATTATCAGAAAAACTATTCAACTAGGGAAAAAGGCTTAGTCAAATTGGTAATAAATCATTTTTCCATGGAAAATATTACAAATCATGGTTTTATCCCTCTTGAAATTTCCAAAAATAACTACATGTCAAGTATTTTTTATGCCAAGATGCATCTTGAAGCACAATGCCTTAGTGATATGATTAAAGATATAAGTTATTCATCTTCTCAATACCATTCATGGGTCCTAATATTCCTTCATCACTACCTCTAAGAATATTTGATGAATGATTATCTAGCACTGAGGAATTCAATGGTGTTAGTAAAATACATAATGGGGAGGTATGATCACCTTCGACTATTGATCTTTCCAATAGATTAGTGCGATTTGTGTCATATTTGATTTTGGGAATTTAAATTGTTTAGTGAATATAACTCTTCCATGTTCAAAATAACATAACAAATAAAATTATACCAATATAATATCAATGATAGAAATATTATTGAAAAACATACTCTATATTCCAAAACTCTAACATCATTCTTCAAAAAAAATATTGTGAGAAGGTAATTAAAAATATTCAAAGTTACTTTATTCCCTTCTTATTATGGAACTAATTTCTGAATAGATGGTGAGAAATCAGGATCCCAGACCAACTATCAGAACTCTATTCCCTGATGCGAGTGAAACTACTTATAGTAACGATCATAGAAATAATTGACAGAGATGATTCAAAGGAAAATCATCTTCTCAAGGTGATCATACACTAAATTAACACAAGAAATGGCACCACAAAAAGTGGGAAAATAAAGAGAAAGAAAACAAAAAATGAAGAAAATAAATATTTTTGGTGGGGCAGGGAAGAGAACTAGGCACATGCCTATCGTACAAGGAAACATATTACTGATCTTTATCAATAATATATAAAAGGAAAAGAAAAGGGTAATGAATAAAAAAATCAACCAATCCTAGAAAATTGATGATATAATTATAAATAATGAAATATTTGATTATTTTGTAATATCTGATGGTATCAAGAATATATTTTGACAAGCAGAGTGCAATTCAACTAAAATATCAAAGCTCTGTAAGTGAAAGTGAAATTTTCAATGAAGGAAAATAATCCAACAAAATGTGTGTCATGCCAGAATGGCCTCGATTCTCTAACTAATGAGCCACTCTACTCCCTCCTCTCTTGATAAAGGAGAAAAATGAAAATGAGAAATAATGGAGTAGTGACCAAATCATTAGAATATTTAGGAAAACTAATTATAATCCCCTTTCCATTATGTGAATGGAGTTGACAATAGTGTGACACATTTACTTAATAATGATATATTTATAACCTATCATTATAGAAATATATTTTTGATGTAAATTGCATGGGCTTAATCCACCATTGGGACCAAGAAGGCATTATGTGAAGCATGGATGGTTGAGATAATCTACCTAAAAGAATTATGGACCAAAATTACATTACTAATATGGTCATCCCCAGGTAAATATGCATCCAATTTAATCCCTAAGATAACTATTTAAGAGATTCCATGTGCATTTGAGTGAGCGGGGAGTTGAGATAACATTTTATGTTTCCTATCATGTCCATGTATCTAACCAAGAACTAGATCATTTAACATAGAAAGTGTTTTCTCTTAAAATATGATTAAAAATATGGTCATTTATTCTAACCCAAATGATCCATGGAAGAGTTCATAAAGTCACAATTATATCTTCTAGGAGAGTGGAAGACCCAATCACAATCATTGTTGGAAGATTGGGTGCCAAAGTAACATATTGGTTTGCATTTGAACACCAATAATTTAACACATTCCTTTTCCTGTGGAAATAAATGATCTCATGCATGAGGGATTTTGGTGAAATCATGTATGAAGAGAATAAAGATTCATCAGCATCATGACAGTGTGAGATGAAATCCATCAAGTATGGGATTCCATTACAAAATTTCCACTAGGAATAACTTACCTTGGGAGGGACCGACAAGCACCATTGGAATTTCCTGAGAAAATCACCCTCTGGGTTCTGCAATCCACAAGCCAAATCATAGCTAGACCTAACTGAATATAATTATGATATTTCTTTTCACCTATTAATACTATATGTTCCTATATCATTCATGAAGGGTATACTCAAGAGAACCTTTCTATCTCTATCATATAACTAGTTTTCAATATTCTCAATGCACAAGACATTTCTTGTATCATTGAATATAGAACTAACAGTCATATCCTCAAAACTAGGGACCACTAAAGAGGTTTCCCTCAAATTTCCACCATCAAAAAGCCTGGTATCTTTCAATATTTTAACTATGGAACCATTGTCGATCCCCCAACTGATCCCACTACGTAATATTTTGTGAGATCTCCCAAGGAATATCTATAGGAAACTTGGATGAGGTCCCAAGTCCAAAACTCATAAATTTAAATGCAAATAATATTTTTCATTGAGGATATGAGTGCAAAGGGAGTTTGGGTGAAGTATAATCCACCAGCTTGTTAGAAAATAGGTTGTCATTAAAATGGTTAAGATCTCAAAATCCCATTCCCCCACCTGATTTGGGTATGAAAAGTCTATCTATATAAATCCATTAGATGTTTTTCTCTGTTTTTGTTTCCCAACAATAAGTTTAAAATTTTGGCGTAAATTTGGCTGATAAATAAGACCAAGAGTTTGAATAAGAACATGAAAAAATATTGGGATCTATTGTCATAATAAATTTATGATCATTTACTTCCCTTATTTATTTTTCCTCTTAATTTTCCAACCTTAAATCTTTTTTACACTCCCTAAAGAATGCTTAAAAACCTCTTTATTAGATCAATAATTTATGATGGGAAGCCTGATGTATATTTTGTTCCTATCAACCACCGGAATACTTGAGATTCTGTTGAGATCATCCTTCCTACCCAAGTGTACTCCAATGATGAAGGATATTTTATATTTCATTAAATTGACTGATTTTATAGATTCTCACTCATAATGGTGGATAAGGTGGAAAATTGAGATGTATTGTTCATGGGTATATCTTGAAAAGATATGGCTATCGTCAGTGAAAATGATATGAGATATGGGAGGATTTAGTCAATATAAATTAACCCTATGAATAGTATTAATCATTGCTTCCAATTAAACAATGTTATAGAGAATATGAGCTTCAAAAATAACGAGGAATGGGGAGAGGGCATCCCCTGGACAGAGGACCCTATAGGGGGTTAATATTTGGGAAATAACCCCCATTAATTTTGATTTTGAAGGACACCAACTAGATGCATTACATGACAATATTTATCTATTTGGATAAAAATCCCATTTATTCATGAAAAACTAGAGAAAATTATATTTCATTCTATCATAATCCTTTTTCATATAAAGTTTCCATTCCATAATACCTAACCTCACAATAGATTAAGTAGTTATGGAGTAAAAAATGTCATGAATGACAATGAAATTATTAGTACTAAGACATTTAGGGATAAAATCTCTTTGATTATTGAAGATGATAGAGGTATCAAAGAGTGATAGTGGTTCCCCAAAATATTTGAGAAAATATTATATAAAACATTGAATAGGTTAATGGGACTGAAGTTCGATGACTGAAAGTGTTTTTTAATTTTTGAATAAGGGTTTTTACAGATTCATTTAGAGAGAAAAGATCAGTTATCCCTTCCCAAATATCCTTCACAGGGGTCGAAATATCATTTTCTCAATAATATGCTAATTTTTTTAAAGAAGATATAATGTAATACATTAGGACTTTGTGCTTTGAGATAGTGAATTTAATTGAGAAACCATATGATTTCCTCATCAAAGAAGTCATCCATGAGCTGTTGATTCATAGTATCAGTGATCACTGGTTCAATATTGGATGGTATATTAGGTGAAATGGAAGATTCACCCACTGTGTACAATATTTGAAAAACGTGTGAGATAATGTCATGGATATTCATCTCATTGGTAATAGATCTACATATAGAGTTATTAATACTAGTTATAGAATTATTATGTTTCCTTGTATATTCTTTCTGGTAAAAATAGAATGTGTTGGAATCACCATCTTTAATGTGATTTTCGTGGGTGTGCATAGCATACAAAACATTGCATTGTATGAACAATCTTGTCTAGTTCCACTTCAAAGATTCTAATTCCATAGATAATGTCATCAAAGGGGAAAATTAGTAAAGAAAATTCATCCTCCTTTATATGGTTTCATAAAGGGTATATAGTTAGTGATTCTTTAGGATTCTCATTTTTCTAAAATGGATGCCACCTGATGAAGATTACTTCCCATTTCAAGATCTTCCATGTTATAGAAATAACAAACCACCGCTTTACAGTCCTTGTATTTGAATCGGAAGATTTAAAATCTAAAATATATCTTATGAACTAGTTTATTGTGGTCATGAAAGATATTTATGAGCATTGAAAATTGGTTATAGGTGGTTAGGTCCATGTGAGATACATGGAAGTACCTAAAAAGGTTTTTCATCATGACTAAACCAAAAAATATATCTAGTTATTCAAAAATATGATTGTTTTAAGAGTTCACATGAAATCATGTAAAACTATTACCATTTTCCCTATATCATTGAGATTAGCCATTTTTATTACTTACTGGAAGTCCATCATTTGAGTGCAGGGTCTAATGTTTCCCCCTTTCTTCTCATTTTGGAACATAATCTCAATAACCCCCATAAAATTATAGGAAAATATAATTTTTCACATAAGTATTTAATAATATTTAAGGATTTCTATTTATCCCTATAAGAGGAAAATCTGTAGAAACCAAAAAAAAGCCCAAAATGGGGTGTCAGGTTGGTAAATGGAGGTGGAAATGTGGTTTGAATAGAAACAAGTAATCCTGAAATCCATGTATTCCCTCTATAGAATAAAATTTCCACCTTAGAGGAAATGGAGGGAGATATAGAAACACTCATGAATGAAATATTTTTTTTAAATACAATCCATGTCCATGAAGGTTCCCGGAACAACAGAAGTTCCTTGGTGGGTGTACCCAACTTTAATTCTTTTCGTTAATGATGGTCAATCTGAGATCCATCACGACAATAAAATGTCAGATATTTGGAATAGAATGAAGAAAAAAAAATATGGGAGTCCCAAAACCATATATAGGATCATCATATGTTGGTTACTATTAATTTAATTAAAAAACAAAAAATACCTTAATAGAATTCTCTCTCCGTTTAGGTTTCCGGTCACGATCTGATGTGATCTATCATTGTGTAGTATAATATATGTGTAGGATTCCTCTAGAGATGATCCACATGTGGCCCACATATCTCTAGACGTCTCCAAAGGGATCTCTGGGTGCTAGCGTGGAAGAGCCTTCGCTAGTGATGTCCACCTTTGATCGCCTCGAGAGCTGCTTGAACCTTTTAGGTTCATGTTTACATCTTTCCACATGTCCTTCTTTGTATCTCCTTGGGTTGGTTTCACCTCAGATCCTAAAATGAACTACCACCACTAGATTTGGATCTCCATCAATTACATATTCTTTTATCTCACACGCAGATGAGGGGTAAAAAACGGTTTTTACAAAAAAGAACCCTTGGGCACACAGGCCCAATATATTAATGGGAATAAGGCTTGCAGGCCAACAAATTTAATTTAAATAAATAAATTAAAAGAAACTATTCACATACAAAGGTCTTGGTCTAGATCATGATCATTCATACATGGAAAGATATTTTATGTATAAATAAAACTAGAATTCCATTATTTAATCATTCTTGTTTAATATAAATTAGACTCAAATAAATTAATTATCATTAATTAATCAATCCTTTTATCTTAAACCTTTTTTCTGAATTTCCTTGAGATTCTCATCCATCATAATTTTAAAGAAATAAGTTCATTTAAAATTATCTTTGTACATAACTTGTACATTAGAGGAAACCTAGTGAATTCCCATTCATAACAACATAATGAGTAAAATGAACATTATATAGATGTTAAATTAAACACACACACACACACATATATATAACACTTATCGCGTGTTATGCCTCATCTTTACACCTGTACTATGGTATACATATCTAGGGTTTGTATAATATATTAATAAATTTTAATAAATCTGTTTAATTTGGATGAGTACACGATGTGTAGTTCTAATTACACAGCATGTACTTCTGTTCACCGTCTATCTGAAGTACATTCTTGGGGACATGGCGTGTATATGTACATCAGAAATCTTTGGATTACATGGACTTTTCAGTGGAACACACACCATGTAGTATCTTCATTACACATTTTTCAGCCAGGTAATTCGTGTATAGGGTACATGGTCCAACCCTAACCCAAAGGGAATACATGTCATGTTCAGTGGGCCACATGGCATGTAATCTAGAGACTGTGTGCCACCTATTCCTGGTCAACACACATATTCATAAATACTTAGATAGAATCCAATGAAATGGCCTGGTTTGGACGACTGTCCAGGTGCATGGAACCAATAATACACACCGTGTACTTCCAAATACATGTTTTGTGTTTTGGTGTTGTATGGACAGAAAGCTTTGGCACCTCTAGATGAGATCCCCCATTTTATTTTAATCAAAATTTAAAGAAAAAATCATTTCTGTATGGTGAATAAGAAAAGAAAGAGGTGGAATAGATCTTGAGATTTTGATTTATAGAATGATTAACTTGAATTGAAAAAAATAAATTATTAAATACATAAATCACCAATGAAAAACTAAATAATTATAATCAATGATATGATCGCTCTGATACCACTTGTAGGTTCTAGGCACAGCGGAAGCTCGTTGGTAGGTGTACCCAACTTTATTTTTTTGTTAAAAACAGTTAATTTGATATCCATCATGATAATAAAATTCTGGATCTTCAAAATTGAATGAAAGAATGAGAGTCCCAGAACCATAAATAGGATCATCATATGTTTGTTACTATTAATTTAATTAAAAGACAAAAATTACCTTGACATAATTCTCTCTCTATTGATGTTTCCAATCATGATTTGATGTGATCTATCATTTCGTAGTAGAATCTAAGTGTAGGATTCCATTATCGATGATCCACATGTGGCCCACATATCTCTGGACATCACCGAAGGGATCTCTAGGTGGTAGTGTGGAAGAGCATTTGCTTGCGATGTCCACTTTTGATCGCCTTGAGTGCTACTTGAAAAGCGCTCTCCTTGATCCGGTGGAGGAGGATCTCTCTCATAGCTTGAGATAGTTCTTGGAAGAAAATAATTATCTCTTGACTTGATGGATTTCTCTAGATATATTATGTACAACCACATCTAATGGCTAAGCTAATGAGAATAATATATTTGGGATTTTAATTACTTAAAATAATAAAATGAATTAATTACCTGAAATCATTTATTAATTTCATTTAATTCTTAGTAAGACCCCATGTATAATAATAACAGTTGACTACTATTATTACTTGACATGAACCCAGTGAATTAAACCTTTAATTATTTAATTAATTAAATAATATTATTTCTCACACATCCCTAGAAAAACTACACGATGTGTATATTAATATACACAGAGTCTACTTTTGTTTTTCCATTATCTTTATTTCCTCCACCATATTTATTATACCTTGTATAATGACTATTTATTTCTTTAATAAATATTATTTCATTACTTGCTAATAAATATATTATTTCGCCCACAATATATTCTCTCAAATAACTAGTGTTGAAATAAATGAGATCTGGCATCCTTGAATAATTATTAAACCATAATCGGGAATAATCTTTATTCAACTTTTTAAATTAATTTTTAAATTAGATACTTAGACAAACTTAGTGTGTGACCCTCTACGCCTATTTCTTAGTTGCATTAGGCAGATCTTACTTAAAGTCAAAGGTTAGTGTCTAGAAACATGCCAAGGCACCCATAGAGAAAGACGTTAATGCCTTAATGACGTCTCACCACCTATGAACAATTACTGTGTAATGTAATCCCTTTGTCTCAATATCTCAAATCAAGCAGGTTGTATGATGGTGTCGTCAACCCATGTGCTCGATTATCCTTTCTTTGAATTTTTGAAATTGAACTTGAAAATTCCTTACCATGGCCATTGATTTATTTTGGCTATATCAATTACATAAAAGGTCATATGATATCTACTTTCATCATCGAACAGAATGGAAAAATCCTTTCTCTCATTATCTATTAATGTAGTATTACTCATGACATACCCAATATATCCTACCTCACTAAAAAAAGTGTGTCATCACAGTTTTTGTTAATACATCTAAGTGTGCGATTTGTAATACCCATTAATAATAATCTTAACATCTAAGGGAAAATAGACATGTTTGCAGATAGGAACATCCAATGACACTATGTAATGTGGATTTCCTTCTGGCGTGTCTCGTTCTCACAATATCCTTTGGGATATTACCAAGGGTGCACACCATGAGAAGGTGCCTCAAAGTTTTATGAGTCTTCACCCCTAATAGCCTATGTTATATGTGTCCCTCAAATACATCATCCATCCAAAGAACATATATTCAAGAAGAGAGTTATGGCACTTCTAGGTTCTCATCATATCATGGATCCGCTGTGACCTTTTAGTGTAACAGATATCCTTAAGACATTATCACATTCATTGCTATGTAGAATAACAATCAATATGTTATAAGGTATTTATTAATGAATAAAGTACAATGTATTTGGTTCTAGGCCACCAACTCCAACAGTTCTTTCGTTTCAATATGATTTTGGACAAAAAAACAATATTAGAGAAAATTTTAGGGAATCAGTGCTAGAACATATGAACTGATTATGGTTCCCAATCCCATAATAGTTCCAACTTATAATAATATTTATGATAGGAATGGATAGATCAATCCAGCCTTATCTTCTAAAAATTTAATAAAAGATCTATCCTCTTCTACTCTACATCTTTTTTTATATCTCTTATCATCCAATAATTCATCCAAGTATCTCTAAGAACCACTAGTTTCAACCATATTTAGGTCAACGCCATTATCTTTTCTCAGTTTTCTCTTCCACATCCAGAGTTGTTCTGGGCCATAAAGTAAGGTTACTTTCGAATACTTATTTAATACTGAGAAAAGTGAGGGATCATCAAGGGGTGGGGGTAAATACTTATCTCGAGGATCGGATCATATTCTCTTTGGTCTTGTAGGTGATATAGTTTTTCCTTCAGATGTTGAAATATTTTGAAAATGATAGGTAAAAACCTCACCTAACAGATTAATATGTGTTTCATTCATATTTCTATAATTATATGATTTTACACTATAGCCTTTAAAATCCTCATATTTGTATAAGGAGTGATATATTATTTTATCTAGAATATCAGGAGACCCATCATGATAATTTTTTTAGACATAAACTAATTGTGAACATAAATCATTATAGAATATACCTCAATCCTTCCACATTTAATCTTTTGGAATAAAATACCACCTCATTTTTTTACATGCATCCATGTACAAACTAAAATATGATGATTCCATCTCTACCTACTTCCTTTGGGATGGATTTTTTCTCTACATGCTCAAAATAGCCATAGAATAAGTTGAAGTCTAGTAATTTTTTATACCTAAAGTAGATAGAGGTTCTAGATCCCTCTATAGAAAGAATTATACCATGCATAATAGGCTACCTAATATTCATTTTTACCCTAATCAACACTATCGGTCCCTAATGAACAGGATCTGAACAGTACCATTCCATGAAATCTCCAATTTTTACACCAATATCTCTCATAATATGATTTAAACATCCATTTAATGGGATTCCTACAAGGTATATCTATAAGGGTGGATTTGAAAAGATTAAAATTTTGATCCTCCCAATTTTCCAAATCCATCATTAAGATAAGGTTTTTTTTCAAATTAATATTATCTCCCCTTAAAAAAATATGTTTAACTCTATCCTGGAATAATTCAAAGATCAGGCAATTTCCTCAAATTTCTCTAATATCCACACCCTCTTCTAAGCACCATATATTTAGCATGGTATTCCATAGGGAACTAAGATTGACATTCCAATCAGAGATGAAATTTCTGATGGTAAGAAGGGACATTCATTACAGTAATAAAAAGTACTCATCTTTCTTAGCCACAATCATAATTTTATCCTTATCTAAAAAGGATTATTTTTTTCCATCGTTTTACCATGTCAAAATCTATTTCACTGATATTTGAGTGGGGGAAGAGAAGCATCATCAAATAAGAATTCATGTTCGAAACCCCTGGTTAGTGACAACTCAGGACAATCACCTTTGTTCCTAGGAAACTCTATGAATCAATAAACTTAGTAAATCCTATGGAATATTATCTCAAATGATGGAGATAATCATTAAGTTATTAAAAATATTAAAAATGTATAAATTCTCATGATGGAGATGTGTTTGTTTTTGTAGTATTGTTTTAATATTTAATATTTAATATTTTATTTCTTAAATGAACATATGATTTCATTTTAATAAAATTGAATTATATAAAAACTTTCCTCATAAATAATTATTATGATGAAGATATTTTCCTCATTTATAGTTCCATGAAACAAAAAAAAATTATTAAATCTAGAAAATATTTCATCAAACTTAAATTGGGAAGTGCTAATGTAAGCACATTAACCATTAGTGGAAAAATAATTGATGGATCCTGAAGTGAAAAAAAAATCTATATAGAGGTTGACATATACTAGTAAATAATTCATTGGATTTTACTAAGTCTAAATGATTTTTTTGAGTTTTAAGGATATTTTATAGAATAGATGACACATCGAGATAATGGATGAAGATGGTGTTGAATACCTCTATATAACAAGCATTAATAATGAGAATAAGTTGATTTTCGGAAAAACATCCAAGGATTCCTTTGGGATTTTACTGTGTTAATATTTTGACATTTGAGAAAAATATAGTAAACCGTAGTTTTACCAACCATGATACATTTTTTTATAGCATAATAATTTTGGCTATCTAGGATCAATAATGATATGAAAAATCATTAAATATACACTTTTTCATCCCTTGGTTGATAAAATTGTATTTACTCTTAATTCTTTATCATACACTTATTACTCTCAAGGAAAATTTATCATAATACCATCATGATAAAAAATTATGAATGAATCCTTTAATTTCTTAGAACAGATTCATAGTGACATTTATGCTCAGATTCATCCACCAGGTGTACCATTTATATATTTTATGATCATTATTGGCACATCGACTATATGGTCTCTTGTGTTGTAACAACTCTATTTTTTTCATTTATATTTTTTTAATTTTTAATAAAAGATTTACAATGATAGTCACTGAGTTGGCCTGAGATTTTGAGGTTCAGATGGGCTTGGAATTGATTTAACAAAAATTTTAAATATAATTTATCATTTGATCATATTTTTTCTGAAGTAATGGAATAACTCCTAATAGGATTACCATATTATAAATATGATACCATCATTGAGTTTTGAATGTGAATTTTGTTCTAGATATGAAATAACCTTTGTCAGTTCCAGGTGTTTAGATAAAGTGCAGTCAATGTCTCAAATAATAAAATAAATAACTATAATTAATTTATTTTTTATTCTCAACACTATGGACTGACTCTATTTTTATTTAGACATGGTTTTGTCAAATACCTTGGTTTGTCTTCATAACAATGGGATTTAGAGATGATCCGATGAAGGAGAACCTGTCAAACAACAATGGATAGAGAACCGTGATCGATTTCCTGAGGATCTTTTCACCAACGGAGTTTTTAGATCACTCCAATGATGATGCAATGGATCCATTGTTCATCAATTATTGATCCAAACCTGATGTATGGGTTTTCTTTAAGTGGTTTATTTACCCATTTATTGTATCATGATTAACACAAATCCAATCAAACAATTGATTTATTCATGGGTTGATCATGTTGCAGGTGTGGGTTTTTCTTCTTGGGATTTTGGGGAATTGATATTGTTAATTTATGTTGCTCTATAATCTTTATACTAATAGAAATGAATTGATTCAAGCCCAAATAATGGTCATAGATCATTCCTCCTTTTTGGTTTATTCTTTTCCCCCTCATTTCATCATATGAATAATCATTAGTATTTCCCTAGCTGGCGGTTTGACCAATACCTAGTATTCGATCGTTGAGTGACCGTTATTCAATGAAAATGATCGTTGTTGGGGGTTAGATGTCAAAATACATAGAGTTATTGATGTATGATGATGATGGTGGAAAATTAGTGGAGGATTTAATCTAGATTTTAGATGCCCATTTTTATGGTTTAGCCTACAGTGATGACATGATACAATAGGAACTGATTCCCAATTAGTTTGATGGTTGGAATCTGAAAAGTGGTGATGGTGGGACTCAATCATCCTAGATCCATGATTTTTTGTGGTGATTAAGGTTGGATTAATGGTGGTGTTGGTATATTGAGACCCATATATGATCTAAGAATTTTTGAGAAATTCCAGACTACACGATGTGTATTCTGAAGAACACACATTATGATGTCCCCTTCTATGTCTCTAGGATTTACACATCGAGAAAAAAATCACACTATATGTGAAATCTGTCACACACCATGTGACCTAATACTGGAAGCTCGTTGTGTACCATGGGGGAACATGGGTATGGAAATGGCCAGACACATCGACATGATTGAAGCACATGGTATGATCCATGTACCCGGACATGGCTCGATACATGAGAATGACCGAAAGTATATGGGCATGACCAAATATAAAGGATCACTGGTTGGTATCACTCTGAGTTTCAAACACGACTCTATACATCATGTACACTAGGATAACATTCTATTTATATGTAATACAACATGACATGTAATACGATGAGAAATGGGAAGACCTTAGAGCAGGCTACACACACCATGTACCCCCAAGTACACATGGTGCACTTTCTCCTAAGAAAGTTGAGGCCCTAAAACTCTTTATTTTGGAATAATATCAGTTCGATGTGTTTCTTTGGTCCATCCCTAAGAGTATATAGTATTTATTTGCATACTCAATAAATTACTGTGATCCCCTATATGGTTTTTTATCATATAGTATTTGCAGTATCCCTCTAAGTGGACTAGGGTGGGATCCTCTACCATATTGATTGACCCATGTGGGGTTTTAATAATCTTTAGGAACAAATTACACTAGAATACAATCCCATACATACTAGGTTTTACTATATTGGGTTCACAGTGTCCCCCAATGAACTTGGGTATGATCTCCTATATGAGTATCGAGATCTACATGGTTTTATATTGAGTTTGAGGAGTCCCTCGGTATCCCTGGGTGTGATCCCCTATATGTGTGCTGAGATCTTGTAGATCCAGTGAGAACTTCTAGGTGGGGATGATGTTTTTGTATTTATATGAAAAATATATGATCATATTTACTAGAGGATAACTCAAACATACGAAGATCTATATTTGAGAACCAACACGTAAATAAACTGTATAAAAAAGTGTACCTAGAAATTGTCATTGTTAGATGTCTTATTCTTTATTATTGAAGGAGAATAATTGATGAATATCATGAATCACTAAACAAAATCACTCTACCTCCGAGGGGGTGCACCGACCAATGGATTTGAAATCGTATCATTATGATACTTTAATGTTTAAGGGGAACTAGGACCTTCATCTCATATGATGAATATTGGTGTGGGGGTAAGAGATAAATGATATGCTTTCTCAAAATATCTTTTTTACAAAATGAGATTTCACATAGATTTATATATCAATCCATGACGTGTTTCAATAATTGAAAACAAATCAGTCATATTAATGTATTAATATACATTTATTCTCTTAATTCATTGAATCATATTAAATGAGCAGTTAATCCAATAAATCTATTCATAATGGGTTTTAACTGATAATAAAACCATTTGGATAAACAAATATATGTAAAATATTTATATTTATTATCACATGTATTTAATACATGCATTATAATATATACATTAAATGAATGTAATTAAATTTACACTTTATATATATAATATAATGTTATATATATATATATATTACTGCACATATAACAGTATCCACTTGAACTATAATCCCATAAGGACTTTACTCATAACTTTATAACTCTTTGTGAATACATCTGGACTATTTTGAATAAATTTTTCCTCAAGATCTCTTCATTTTAAACAAACACTTTTCTAAAATTTTATCCTTATACAAGGGCCTAACTATGTGACCTTCAGGGCCTTAGAATCATTGACAACAACTTTGAAATATCTATTTCATATATGTAATTAATGAGCGTACTCTAGTAAAACATCAGTGCTACTCAAGCTACTAAGGGGTCAAGTGTGATCTCCATCAAACATAATCATATAACTATTTGAACATTTCCACCACAAGATGTATCATATACATCATATGTATATTATATATTCCCTTTTTTACATTACATAGAGTGACAACTAGACATGGAACATGTCAATATAGTATAGGCCTCTCACTATTTTCTAGATGCTATGAAAAATACTGACCAAGTGGATGAAAAGATCACATGTCATTCATCTATCTAATAAGAACATCACATGTCACTTATCCATGTAGTTGGACACATCATATGTGACACAACTAATAATGGACATTAATTTCCATAGTCTAATTAAATCAAGGGTCATATATCTTTTCTTTTCATACAAGTTGATGAATCCTATCTTGGTTACACTCCAACTGACGACATGATCGGTAACATACCCAACCACTTCGATATTAGATAAGTTCATTTGTTGAATTTAATAATTAGGGTATCAAAGTATGAAGGTTCTCATACTAGGTATCTCACCAACCTTAGGTAAGAAGGATTGATAATAATCATACACACATAAATGTACCTATAACTGTATGACATTCTATAAGATATACTTTAAAGGAGTTATCCAAGTAATAATCATCTACTTATTACATCAAGAATATATTCTTCATCATATCATATAGAACCCATTATAATGGATAAAATAATATATTCAAGCTAACAATTTCATAACAACACAAATCATTATAAAACATAATGATCATCGGTTAGGGAAAACTCAGTATTTTTACATTGAGGGGATATTTATAATTTGACCATTCATGAAAAATATATTGTAGAACATATAAATGAATAATAAATGGAGATTTCCTTTATTATAATTACATAATACATTTAATCCCATTAAAACAAATATCTTATAGATATATAACATGAACCTCATATAGTTTCTTTAGAAATAGATTCCTTTTTTGAACATTACAACCCTATGTAACATTCATCACAACCCTATGTGATCATATAGTAAAATACTCCCACTAACCACTTAGTGAGTGAAATTTATAAAGTAAGCTATTTTTCATAATGGTGAGACATACGTATCATAATCCTTATGTTAAACTCTTTGAACTTATATTTAAACTCATTAAATTCATAACATGAAATGTTATAATGTAAATTTTTTTATCTACATAGAACTTTATTTAATTGTATCATTTTCATATTTGGAACCATTTCCATTAATATTTTCCATAAAACATTTTATAAATAATGTACCATTTTATAACTTAACATTACTATAACATCCTAAAGACTTTTAGAATATAAAGTGTAATACATTGAATATTAAATTGTATAATCCTTTATTGAAAAGTGATGTTGACTTGTTATAATAACTACATGTAACTCTTTAAATTTTTCTTTACTATTATATCATAAACACATTTAGGATAAGTGAACTTCACTTTCCCACAGTATCGAATGAAACTATTTTAATTTATCATTACTATCATATTCTAAAACATCTTTTAGAATATCAATTTTAATTCAATTTCTTATGATAACTAAGTGTAACACTTTATTGGGGAGCCCAGTAGGATCACAAAGGTATACAGAGAGAGTGGGTGAATTAGTGTACCCATGTTTTTATAGAATCTTACATTATTTCAATTAACCCCTATACTCTCTAACCTCATCCCCGATTAAGATGAATGGATATTTTATGTGGTATTAAATATCTCATATAGATTAAATGAAGATAATAAATAAAAAAATATCACACAAATAGGTTTTCAATGTTTGGTACGAAGACTTACTCCATTCCTTGATAAACTTATAGTTGTTTCATAGATTATCTAATCATTGTAAATTTACAATGAGTAAAAATACCTAGAATTGACACATAATGTTAATGTAGGAAATGATTGATCTTCCTAAGTGAAATGAGTTTTTATATTGGTACCACTAGTCTTCAATGGAATTTTTTATACTAGCCCCACCATTTCATCTGGATTTTTTCAATAAACACTATAAAAAAGATATTCTTCAATGTACTAGATGCTTTTACATAAACCAATGTATCGTGTCCCTTTACTGAATGTATTTTACTTCTATTAATTAATAATTTTATATTAATTTCATCCTTATACTCTTTTACAAGGGGAATTTGCAACTTCCACTTCACTACTATGTAAAAATGAACAAGTAATGCATCTATCAACACAATTCAAGTATAATGAATCTTATCTTCAATTTCTCGAGTAGATGTTCTTCCTATAAATGAAGTTCTCGACCTCAATCAATGTGTGAAAGAGATGCACAAAAAAATTTCATTATTATTTCATTCAATTAAGTAATTGAACAATCTCAATCCTCTTCAATTACACTTCATGCATGATTTTTATGGAATCTGAAACTCTAAAAAAATTATTTTTATGGAATATTATTTTATATATTATCAATTATGTTTTGGGTATCTCAGTTAATTCTAACATGTGAATGTAAACAAACATGCACAACGTTCACCTTCTTCTCTCATGCCTCACACACCTAACTTACATCTCATGCATGCATGTTATCACATAAATGTTTATTCCATTTACTATACAAGTCCTCCATACAAGGGGTTTGTGTACACTATCTACATTTCGTTTATCTATACACACCCTATATTCACACACACACACACACTGTCCACCTTCTTGCACACAAAAAATAAGTTGCACTCTCACTTTTTCAAGAAAATAAAGTGTGTGGGGTGTATGCAGTATTTTTATTCAAAAGATAGTGTGGGAGTATAAAATATATCTATGTAATACTTTCACAAACCATTGACCAAACATGGGGCTCAAGGTCTCATCATTCATAGAATCTCCTCTCTTTCATGATTCCAACATAGGCTTGTGGGAGTTTCTCTTTGCAAAACATAGGGTTGTGCGGGTCTTCTTAATGCAAGTCTGGGAGGCAGGTCATGCATTATCCCATTTTCTTCATGGAACATAGTTATTCACAAAGAAAATTTTAGGTTTTAAAATAATTTTCAAAGGAAAACTCGATTTGAGAAATAATATTCATGGTGCTTTGATTTTACAGAAACAAGAGCTCTCTCTTGATTGGTAGTAACTTCCTCTGTTGTGGGTTCTTCTCTTTTCATAAGTGATTATCATCGACTTAGATTTTTTCTCTAATCGATGGTTAAGACTCCTTCAAACCAAGGTATTCAAACTAGAGATTACACTCAGAACCATTCGATCCCACTAAACTCAATTTTTTGGATCGACTCACAGACATGTGAGAGTTTACTTCAACCTGATCTAGCACCATTATTAGAAACTCCTTTTCAGCAAGAAGGTTATCAATACAAGTCATACTAGACAAACCAGATGCCATCATACTATAGAAACATCAAAATTAATTAAATAAATTGAATTAAAAACAATTGGGTCTCATGAATCTCTAATTTTTTGTAATTTTTTCCAAAATGAAACATATGAAATAAATAGAAAATCACTATTTACATCAAAAGGAAATTGTTATGAATAGTATATTTTTTTAATATTCATATCCCACTTCAATGTGAGTCATATGGTGTATTACTCTTATCATATATAAATTAATAACCCTCCCTCATTGTGGGGTATGTGTTTTACATTATTTCATGGTATCAGAGGAGTTTATGTAACCCCTCCCTCCCAACACCGCCCCACCCTCACAATGCCCTAATCCTCCCTAGTTCACTTTCTTGAAACCCCTCAGTGAACATCTTTTCACCCCTGTGTGATAACCCCTTATGCCTCAAGCCCATGCACATCACTCTCTTCCACCACTACGCTCCTACATGATGGCCCTTTTCCTCAATTCAACAACCCCTTCTTCCCTAAGCACCTGTGTGATGCACCCTTTAACCACTGTGCCACTGTGTGATGAAACCTTTCCACCCAAATCCCATACATGATGGCCCCACCCTTATGAACCACCCCAATAGTGGGTCTCCCCCCTCTATGTGTGCCAACCCATCTTCACCTCCTATTTGATGCCCCATTTGAGCAATGCCCCTCCCTGTGAGAAGACCTCTAGTGCAACGGTGTGATGAATCTCTTATGTGACTACCACTTGTATGTATCCTATCCCTGTTTAAATATGAAATGCCCAAATATTCATAAATGTGCTACAACATCATCCATGTTGATCATTATTCTATGATCTATTTAGTACCTATATGTTTTTACTATGAAATTTCAGCCCCTATTCTCTACCAACTGTCCACCTTCAGCACCTGGTCGACACACATTTTCTGCACACAATCTCGGGCATCATCAATTCACACAGTTTCCCATGGTAGCACTCTAGTAGTATGTTTATCCCAACTGTCCACCTCAAGGGTTCATAACTCTGGGCCCATAGATCGCATCACTAAGGATGCAGTAATTCTTTCTTTCTATAGATCAACCTCGACTGAAGGTAATATTACTATGGACGATGGTTAAATAGTGCAGATTGTAGGTTGTGGGAGTTTTACAATTACACATGTCTTGAAACTATCCAATATTTCATTTTTTTCCTAATTTTTCCAATAGTTTACTATCAATTAGTAAACTTACAGCTGAATTACAATCTCAGGTAATGTTCTCACCTACATTGGTTATAATTTAGAAGTGTTCGATGACATCGGTGCCTGGTAGTTAAGGGTGTAATTTTGGACCAGTGGCCCGAAAGCCCGACAGGCCCGACCCGAAAGCCCGAGCGGCCCGGCCCTGTAATGCCTGCGTCGTGCCAGGCTGGGCTTGGGTCGTAGGTTCATTGTGTCAGGCTTGGGCCTATCCAAGAAGGCTCACAAGCCAGGCCGGGCAGGCCTAAAAAAGCCTGACCCATTGGTCCGTGCGAAGCCCAACCCGCTAGCCCGTGCGAAGCCCACCTACTGTATAAAAATTAACGAGAAACAGCTGGTAGGGAGATTCGATCCCTCTACCAGAAGCTTCCAATGCTGCGCCTGGTCCAACTGGTCCAAGCGCTGCGCCAGTTATTTTATCACCAGAATTTATATATATATATATCATTATATATTAACAAAAAATAATATATATTATATATATAATAATGTGTGTGTATATATACATATAATTGTAATTATATATAATTATAATGTTTGTATTTATATACATATACAAATATATATAATTATAATAATTATAGTTATAATGATTGAATTATATATATACAACGATATATAATTATATATCAATTAATTATTTAATTATAATTATTATAATTATATATATTTAATTATATTTATATTTATATACAATGATATATAATTATAATTTGTATTTATATATACAACAGTATATAATTATAATGAGTATATATACAACGATATATAATGATTTAATTATAATAATTATAATTATAATGATTTAATTATAATAGTATATATATACAACGATATATAATTATATATATACAACGATATATAACTATAATGTGTGTATATATATACAACGATATATAATTATATATATATATATAATAATGTACATATATAAACAAAGCCATTAATAATATATATCAAATAAGTGTGAATTTTAAAAATCCATTAATAATATATATATATATATATAAATGAATTAATATAATATATATATATACAAATCTATTAATATATATATATATATCAAAGATTTAATATTATTTATATAATAACTATTTGTATATTAATAAATAAATAACACACTCACCTAATGATGTTCGTGCACGTCCTGAAACCTCATAAATTTTTTTAAGTATGTTGTAACTTGCATATATGATATATACTATACATTTATAAATCTCTTTAGGAAAAAAAAATTAACCCCCCACTGTAGTGCACCCCCCAACCCCTAATTATTATTTTTAAAATTTTCTCATATTATATATATATATATCAATCATTTAACATTATATATATAACAACTTATTATATATTAACAAAAAAATAACACACTCACCCAATGAGGTTCGTGCACACCCCCAACCTCGTTATTTTTTTTAAATATGACGAATCATTCATGTTATATATATATAAACAAATCCATTAATAATATATATATCAATGATATGATAATATATATATATATATATATAAAGCCATTAATAATATATATCAATTAAGTGTGGCTTTTAAAATTCCATTAATAATATATGTGTGTGTGTGAATGAATTAATATTATATATATAATAACTTATTTTATATTGACGAAAAACTAACACACTCACCTAATGATGTTCGTGCACGTCCCCCAACCTCATTAATTTTTTAAATATGTTGCAACTTGCACATATTATATATAAATCTATTTAGAAAAAAAAAATTAACCCACCCACTACGGCACACCCCCAACCCCTAATTATGTTTTTCAATTTTCCCACATATATATATATATAATAACTTATCATATATTAAAAAAATAACTACTCACCCAATGATGTTCGTACACCCCCAAACAACATTATTTTTTTTTAAATATGATGAAAATTTCATATATTATATATACTATATATTCATATAAAAATCGATTTAGAAAAGAATTTACTCACCCACTACTGCGCACCCCCTAAGGCTGTAATTTCAGCCCGTCCTGAATAGGGTCGGGTCGGGCCTACCCTGCCCTGCAAAAAAAATTAAAAATCATTTATAAAATGTTTAAAATTAAACAAATGATTAAAAATACTTTTCATAAAAAAGTTTAAAAAATAAATGTAAAAAAAATTTAAAAAAATGATAAAAAATGTTTAAATAAAAATGTTTTAAACCCACTACCCGCTGTTGTGCACCCCCCAATCCCTCATTAATTTTTTTCAATTTGCACATAATATATATAAATTCATAGACATATATAAATATATTTATAAAAAAACCACATATCCACCCACTGTAAAATATTAATAATTTTTTTTTACGTAAAACATGTTAAACGTTTAAAAAAATACATGTAAAAACATCCGTTCAAAAAACGTTTTAAATTAAACGTCTATAAATAAATGTAAAAACATTTTTAAAAAGTTTTAAAAAATATTTTAAAAAATGTTTAAATAAAAATGTTTTAATAAAATGTTTAAAAAAGTTTTTAAAAGAAATGGTTAAATTATTATTTTTAAATAAGCACTTAAAATAATTTTTTTAAAACACCTAAAAAATACTTTTTAAATTAAATATGAAAAAACAGTTAAATTTTTTAAAAACAATACTTGTAAAAAGAATGCATTTAAAAAAAATATTTTTTTTTTAAATTAATCATTTATAAAAATGTAAAAAAACGTTTTAAAAAGATGATAAAAAATGGTTTAAACAAAAAAATTTAACAAACACTTAAAAAATATAACATATGATTAAAAAATTATAAATAAGTTAAAAAATAAATTTAAAAAATGTTTTAAATAGATGTTAAAAATAATATTTAAATAACAAGGCTTTAAAATCACCCACTACTGCGCACCCTCAAACCCCTCATTAATTTTTGTACAATTTGCAAATAATATATATAGATTCACAATATATAAATCTATTTAGACAAAAAAACATATCCACCCACTGTAAAATGTTATTAAAAAACAAAATAAACATTTTTACAAAAAAAATGTGTTTAAAAATAAATGTAAAAAAATATATTTTAATTCAATGTTAAAAAAATGTTTAAACATAAACGTTTAAATGATGTTTTAAAACAAATAATTATTTTAAAAATAATAAAGGCCCACTATGGCCGGACTCGAAAAAGCCCAGCTCGGCCTGAACTGATGGTTTGGGCCAGCATGAGGCCGGGATCGGGCCGCCTCAGGGGGTTTTTCGGGCTGGCTCAAGGTCGAAATTACACCCCTATTGGTAGTGGACGTAATAAAGGTGGTGTGCAAGGGATTAACATGGCCCCAACTCTTACTTTTCATGGAACCTCTGATCTTGCCCTCCATATTCACTATCATCTTCATCATCCACCTACCATCATTATTCAAAAACAATTCCAGAGTTGGGTCGTCTTCTTCCCATTGAATGTGAGTCATGTTACTATGAAAAACATCACTGTTCACCTATGTTCCTCGAGAAATCTCCCATGCATCCACTCATTTTCATTTGGTTCATTTTGATATATGAGGGCCTAATACTGGTCCATATAAACTGGTTTATCATAATTTTTTTTACTTTCATTAATGATTTTTCATGGATGACATAGGGATATTTGTTGAATATTCATTTTTAAATCTTTACCATGTTTCACTACTATTATCAAGAAATCACCACCCAAATTTTTGCTAAACATCACTATTTTTATTCTAACAATGGTCATGGAATTTTATACGGACCATTCCAGTCTTATCTAGATGACGATGTCATTATCCATCATACTTCTTGTCTTGACACACCTCAACAAAACGGTGCTGATGAATGAAATAACCAACATATTTTATAAGTATCTTGGACACTTTTATTTCAGAATAAAGTTCCTCACATTTTGGGGAGATTCCATTATCACAACCACCTATCTAATCAACTGAATTTCCTCATTTGTTCTTCTAGGGGAGACACCCTTCCATTATTTATTTCCAAAAATTCCCCCACATTTCTGACCCCTATGCATTATTTTTTTCATGTTATGTGTGAGATATTCATCCCAAAATTACGAAGTTTGATGCACGTGATGTAAAATGCCTCTTTCTTTGTCATTCTATCACCCATCATATATATCAATTATTTTCTCTATATTAACACCATTATGTTGTCTCAACTAATGTTTAATTTTCCCAATCATCTGTTATTTCTATTCCTGAGTTCCCACCACCATCTACAATTCCTATTTTTTAAGTTATTTTTCCATATTTTATTGATACACCACCATCCAAATCTCTTCCCAGTGATGTCGTTAGATCATGATTTGGCTAGGTATATACTTTTCAACCAATCACACCTTCCACCCTACCTTCTGATGTTGCTACCACACCTAAAGACTCGCCTTCTCCTGATTATCCATCACTAAAGATGTCTATTATGCTTCAAAAAGGATCACACTTCTATCAGTATTATCAGAAATTATCTATGTCTACCACATGATTTATTGAGAAACTTTCTCCTCACACGACACTACATACTGTTGACATTCCCATATCTCATCATGTCTAGTTATACGATATGCAAGATGAACTTCAGTTTCTAGATGCAAACCATACTTGGGATCTAGTACCTCTATCTTCGGGTAAGCTGGTGGTCAATTGCAAAAGGATCTATACAGTATGAATCAATGTTTATGTCTCTCTTAATCATCTTAGGGATTTCATTATGGACAAATTTTATGCCAAAAAATATGGATTTGATTATTTTGACACCTTCTCTCAAGTGGAAAAGATGGCCTTGGTTCACCTAATTATCTCCCTTAGTACAATTTCTCAATGGCCTCTCCATCAGTTGGATGTTAAAAATTAGTTTCTTCATGGATTTCTTAATGAAAATTTATATATAGAGAAACTATAGGATTTTGTTGCTTAGGGGGAGTCTTCTAAGGTTTTTTGTGTTCATTGATCACTGTATGAACTCAAGCAGTCGACACGGTCTTGTTTCGTTCATTTTCTCACCATTATGCTTAGCTTTTGTTTGAATTTTATATTTAAATTATTTTTTAATTCAATTTAATGGTTTCTAATTAATTTTAATATTCCATTTTAATATTACATTTATTTTATGAATATATTTCATTGGGGTTGTTAAAAATTTCTATTTCTTGGGAACCACCCAGGTATCCTACACCATACACCTATCCTTGAAAATTTACACATGCCTACTCTTCCTTTTATTATTGTTGGGATCTTTGATTGAAAATATCCTTCTTTAGTTCTCGGTAAATTTGAGCAGGGAAGAAATATGATCCCTGGTTCTATTCCAGATTGGATAGTGTAACAGAAGCAAAGAAAAAGATTAGTTCACCAACATTGACATACCACTGGTTCACTCTTGTTTTCTTAGAGAGATCATAGTAGAGTGATACCAAAGTGATTCAATGTTTGTTCGCTAGAGGAGTCACGATGAAGGAAGTATTCATCATCATCTGTTACTATGAAGTAGGTGAAATGATCCCTTAACACCTTCGTGTTTCTATACATCGAGATCGACCATGATTATAGGTACTTATGCTAGATATTGCATATGGAAGAGGATAATTCTTATTTTTGTAGACTTGAACCACAGTAGTGACACATCACTGAAAGATACTTGGATGACAGTTTTTTTTGTCGGACCTAGAGGGTGATATTATCAAAGATAGAGGAACTGGTTCATGGTGACTAATCTGGACGGAAGCATTGATCATGGAGGATCATAATTACTAGACTTAGAGATGATAATTTCAGCACCCTACCACATGATTCTTCATCGATAAGGTGAGAATGAACCCTGATAAAGGAGTTTCAGTTCTGTAATAGTTCTTCATCATCAATTTTTGTAACTTCGTGTGTGATTCTTGTTTATTCATCAAATCTTATTTTTGTTTCTTATCCAGTTTATCTTGTGTGTTGCTTCTACCCTTTATTTCCTTCTAGTTATCCTTTTTCATTACATAGTGGAAACACCCCTGGTGATTCTCCCCAATGCAAGTAGACCATTGGACAAAGCATGTAAATACTTTGGATCCCTTTTACTGATTTTCATTACTTCTTTTATTCGACCTGTATATTTTTTATCTATCTTCACCTATTGAATAAACTCATATTATGGTATTGAATTTTGTAGTTTATATTCATGTTCAAGAACTACGGGAAAAATGGATTTTTGCAATGGGAATAAATCTCGTTGCAAAAAGTCCTTCCAAGAGGTTATTTGCAACGGGGGTATATACCCGTCACAAATAACTGATTATTTGCGACAGGATTTAATGTCCCGTCGCAAAAGGTTTGGCACGGGAAGCGCGCCAAACCGCACGAAGGTTATTTGCAACGGGGCCCGTCGCAAATACCCAGCGGCGGTTAATAGCTTTTTGCAACGGGATGTCCTCCAGTCGCAAAAAGTGTGTCGTCAGCGACTATTTCCAACGGGACCCGTCTCAAAATAACTTGTTAACCACCGACATTAATTAATACGGGCGTAGGTATTTGCGACGGGACCCGTCGCAAATAGCCCCATCGCAAATAATCTATCATATATGTACCTCCATCCGTTTTTTTCTCATTGCTCTCAATTTCTAGATCTTGTTTCTCTCTGAACTCTGATTTCATAGGGAAATTTTTTCTAAGTTAATTTTTTTGTTCACGAATAAGTTGTGAAGCCGTCTACATCAATAGCAAAGCAAGTTTAAAGTTTTTTTGTTTTATTTAATTATTATTTATTTCAATTTTTTATATTAATTTTTATTGTTGTTGATTAGTTGTAATTAAATTGAATTTAAATTGTTTTGTCATGACTATTTATTTGTACAAATAAATTGAAATTTTTAGTATAAATTTTTAATTAATAGTAGTAATTAGTAATTATTAACGATAATTAGTAATGTATATAATTAATTTGTAGTAATTAATAATAATTGGTTATAAATAATAATAAATATTAATAATTAGAAATAAATATTAATAAATATTAATAAATAGTAATAATGAGTAATAATGAGTAATAAATTGTAATAAATTATAATAATTAGTAAGAAATTGTAATAATTAGTAATAAATTATAATAATTAGTAATAAATTGTAATAATTATTAATAAATTTTAATAATTAGTAATAAATTGTAATAATTAGTAATAAATTGTAACAATTAGTAATAAATTGATAGAATTAGTAATAAATTGTAATAATTAGTAATAAATTGTAATAATTAGTAATAAATTGTAATAATTAGTAATAAATTGTTATAATTAGAAATAAATTGATTTAATTAGTAATAAATGGTAGTAATTAGTAATAAATTGTAATAATTAGTAATAAATTGTAATAAATTGTATGAATTAGTAATAAATTGTATTAATTAGTAATAAATTGTATTAATTAGTAATAAATTGTATTAATTAGTAATAAATTGTATTAATTAGTAATAAATTGTATTAATTAGTAATACATTTTATTAATTAGTGATAAATTTTAATAATGAGAATAAATTGTAATAATTAGTAATAAATGGTAATAATCAGTAACAAATTGTAATAATCAGTAATAAATTGTAATAATCAGTAATAAATTGTAATAATCAGTAATAAATTGTAATAATTTCTAATAATCAGTAATAAATTTTAATAATAAGTAATAAATTGTAATAATTAGTAAAAAATTGTATAAAATTAGTAATAGATTGTAATAATTGTTAATAAATTGTAATAATTAGTAATAAATTGTAATAATTAGTAATAAATTGTAATAATTAGTAATAAATTGTAATAATTAGTAATAAATTTTAATAAATTGTATTAATTAGTAATAAATTGTAATAATTAGTAATAAATTGTAATAATTAGTAATAAATTGTAATA
Source organism: Viscum album (assembly GCA_963277665.1). Lineage (NCBI taxonomy): Eukaryota > Viridiplantae > Streptophyta > Magnoliopsida > Santalales > Viscaceae > Viscum > Viscum album. The sequence goes on along the minus strand of OY728159.1, from coordinate 1,622,596,981 downwards.
ATTAGTAATAAATTGTATTAAATTGTATTAATTAGTAATAAATTGTAATAATTAGTAATAAATTGTTATAATTAGTAATAAATTGTGATAATTAATAATAAATTGTAATAATTTGTAATAAATTGTAATAATTAGTAATAAATTGTAATAATTACTAATAAATTGTAATAATAAGCAATAAATTGTAATTAATTTTATTAATTAGTAAGAAATTGTATTAATTAGTAATAAATTCTAATAATTAGTAATAAATTGTAATAATTAGTAATAAATTGTAATAATTAGTAATAAATTGTAATAATTAGTAATAAATTGTAATAATATGTAATAAATTGAAATAAATAGTAATGAATTGTAATAATCAGTAATAAAATGTAATAATTAGTAACAAACTGTAATAATTAGTAATAAACATTAATAATTACAAATAAATTGTAATAATTACTAATAAATTGTAATAATTAGTAATAAATTGTCATAATTAGTAATAATTTGTAATATTTGTTAATAAATACTAATAATTATTAATAATTAGTAATAATTAGTAATAAATAGTAATAATTAGTAATAAATAGTAATAATTAGTAATGATTAGTAATAATTAGTAATGATTAGTAATAATTAGTAATAATTAGAAATAATTAGTAATAATAAGTAATAAATAGTAATAAATAGTAATAAATAGTAATAATTATTAATAAATTGTAATAATTATTAACAATTAGCAATACTTAGGAATAATTAACAATAAATAGGAATAAATATGAATAATTACCAATAAATAGGAAAAATTAGCAATAAATATGAATAATCAGCAATAAATAGGAATAATTAGAAATAAATATGAATAATTAGGAATATGAATAATTAGTAATAAATTGGAATAATTAGCAAAAAATTGGAATAATTATGAATAAATTGGAATAATTTGGAATAAATAAGAATGATTAGCAATAATTAGGAATAAATAGCAATAAATAGGAATAAATAGGAATAAATAGGAATAATTAGTAATAAATAAGAATAATTATTAATAATTAGGTATAAATATTGATAATTAAGAATAAATACTAATAATTAGGAATAAATACTGATAATTTGAAATAATTAGTAATAATTTAAAATAATTAGCAATAAATAGGAATAATTAGAAATAAATAGAAATAATTAGCAATAATTAGCAATAATTAACAATAATTAACAATAATTAGCAATAATTAGTAATAAAGAGGACTAATTAGTAATAAACAGGAATAATTAGGAATATTTAGTAATAATTATGAATATTTAGGAATAATTAGTAATAAATACGAAAGAATTGATAATAATTAGGTATAATTGATAATAATTAGGAATAATTGATAATAATTAGTAATAATTTGTAATAATTTGTCATAAATTGTAATAATTAGTAATAAAAACTAATAATTAAAAATAATTACGAATAAATACTAATAATTAGAAATACTCAGAAATAATTAGAAATAATTAGCAATAATTAGAAATAAATATAAATAGTTAGTAATAAATAAGAATAATTAGTAATAATTAGGAATAATTAGTAATACCAAGTAGTATTTAGTAATAATTTGTAATAATTAATTATAATTAGTAATAATTACGAATAAATAGGAATAAATAAGAATAATTAGTAGTAAATAGGAATAATTAGTAATAATTAGGAATAATTAGTAATAATTAGTAATAATAAGTAATAATTAGTAATAATTAGTAATAAATAAGAATAAATAGGAATAAATAGGAATAAATAGTAATACATAGTAATAGTTTGTAATAAATAGTAATAGTTAGTAATAAATAGTAATTGTTAGTAATAAATAGTAATATTTAGTAATAAATAATAATAGTTAGTAATAAAAAGGAATAGTAAGTAATAAATATGAATAGTTAGTAATAAATTGGAATATTATGTAATAAATAGTAATAGTTAGTAATAAATCGGAATAGTTGGTAATAAATAGTAATAGTTAGTAATAAATAGGAATAGTTAGTAATAAATAGGAATAATTAGTAATAAATAGGAATACTTAGGTATAAATAGGAATAATTAGTAATAAATAGAAATAATTAGTTAGGAACACTTAGGAATAGTTAGAAAGAAATTTTCATAAATTTTAAAAATATGGCACAATTTCCAGTGGATTGACGTCACTCCTTTTTCACGATGACTTTTATCTTATCAGCTCTCACTAACTCAAAAAATTATGTAAAATGTGCTGCTACATAGGCAAATTCAATCTCGTATACATGAGATTGGATATGCATTCATAGGATCACATTTTTTATAATGTTTTCAAGTGGTGATAGTTGGAAAGAAGATGATCCATCGACAAAAAGGGGGCTCTTTTGTCGGACGACTCATTTACTTTCATTTGTCTCACACTGAAATCACAAAGAAGAATCTAGTCAGAGGTATGCATATTCATTCTTGTGCATACGAGAATGAATATGCCTACCTCCAACAAGATTCTTCATTGTGATTTCAGTGTGAGAAAGATGAAAGTAAATGAGGCGTCGGACAAATGGCCATTCGTCAATCCACTAGAAAATGTGTCGCCCTTAATTAATGGTAATTATTAAGAAGTAGTAGTAATTAGTTATATTTTTTTTCAGATTATGTTTTTATAATTTCAAAATTTTCAAAAATGGTGATGATTTCATATTTTGTAGAAAAATATGGAACAAAGAAGTCGACATCAGTCATTATTAGATTATCACGCTTGGATAAATCCGTGCAGAAATACAAATTGTTATGGTTTAAATCCTGTATATATTGAGGGTGTTGAAGCTATCTTAGCATTTGCATTATCAAAACCAGAATTTGTTTTAGAAGGCACAATTAAGTGTCCTTGTAAAAAATGTGCTCTGAGAACATTTGACACATTTGACAAGGTTGGGGGACATCTCTTATTGTTTGGTTTTCAACCAGATTATATTTTTTGGTATCAACACGATGAACGCAGTTCCAGAGAAGATACTAATAACATGATTCCAGATCCATCACGATTCCAAAATTTAGTACACGATATTTTAGGTCTATCTCTTCAACAAACTAAAACTCATAATGATATCGATTTAACTCCTAAGTTAGCACCATCCGAATTTTATGAGTTGTTTAGGTCTGTCGAGGATGCATTATATCCTAGTTACAAGATAAGAAATTAGAAGCAGATGTAAAATTTATGGCTATTAAATCAGATAATGCAATGTCAAACAACTGTTTTGATCAGATATTTTATTTGGTTAAAACACTATTACCACAAGGAAATGTGTTTCCTGTGAATTAATAAGAGAGAAAGAGGTTGGTTCGTAATCTAGGACTTAGTTATCAGAAGATTCATGCATTTGAAAATGATTGCATCTTATATTCTGGTGAAAATGAGTCATTGGATAGTTGTCCCACATGTGGACAATCAATGTTTAAAGAAGTCCAACCAGGGATGTCTGGATCGATTCCTGTAAAATAATTGAGATAGTTCCCCCTTACACCCAGGCTACAATGTTTATTTTTGTCTCATAACACAGCGTCAATGATGTCATGGCACAAAACCAATATTTCAACTGGTAAAATATTGAATCATCCATCTGATGGTAATTCATGGAAACATTTTTGTTGTGTGCATCCGTCTTTTCCTTTAGAAGCCCTAAAAGTGCGATATGGTCTTTCTACTGACAGTTTCTGTCATTTTTTTTCTTTTGGTAGTCAGTATTAATGTTGGCCTATCTTTATAACTTCGTACAATCTACCTACATGGATGTTGATGAAGGAGACCTATATCTTTTTGACCTTATTAATCCCAGGACATCCGAAAAAGAATATTGTTTTTTATTTTAAACCATTGATTGATGAGTTAAATGCATTGTGGAGTAATGGTGTTTGTACATATGATGTTCCTACGAAACAAAATTTCACATTAAAAGATGCTTGATGTGGACGATTAGTGACTTTCCAGCATATGGCATGTTATCTGGATGGATTACACATGGTATGAAATCATGTACTTACTCTATGAAAGACAACAAATCTTTTATGCTCGTCAATGGAAAAAAACCTTTCTATTTTGACTATCATTATAGATTTCCTCCAACCGATCATCCTTTTGGAAGGAAAAAATCTCATTTCAGAAAAGGAACAATTGAAAGGGATGAACCTCCAAAAATGATCTCAGGTATAGAGTTAAAATCAGTTATATTTTCATTACCTCCCATCAAATTTAAGCCAATAGTAAACCAACAGAAAATTCATGGCTTTGGGAAAAAACATAATTGGTTAAAACGAAGCATTTTTTGGGATCTATCATATTGGTCTGATTTGTTGGTCCGTCACATGTTGGATGACATGCATATTGTGAAGAACTATTTTGATAATTAATTTCATTCTGTTTTGGATACACCAGGTAAGACCAAAGATACTATAAAATCACGATTAGATCTTTCCCAATTTTTCAGGCGACAAGAACTTGAACTATTTGAAAATGTTAGATCACATAGGTTAATAAAGCCAAAATCATCTTATACACTATACTAATAGAGTTTATTATTATTTTGTCAGTGTATTGTAGATTTGAGACTTCCAGATGGCTATGCTTCCAATTTGGGCAGATGCGTTAAGATTGGTCATATTACTGGATTAAAAAGTCATTATTGTCATGTTATAATGGAATGAATTATGCCGATTGGATTCAGAGGTTTGTTTAATTATATGATTTGGGATTCAATAATAGACATATCATATTTTTTTCAAGACATTTGGGCAGCGACAACAGACTACGATGCACTATGAAAACTAGAAGAAGATGTTGCAGTAATTATATGTAAACTGGAAAAAATCTTTCTTCCTGCTTTCTTTGACTCAATGGAACATCTAATATTACATTTTCCACATGAAGCTAAATGTGGAGGTCCATTACAGATTTGATGGTTGTACCCATTTGAGAGATTCATGCAGAAATTGAAGAAAAAAGTAAGTAACAAATCATCAGTTGAAGGCTCAATTACTGAAGCTTATTTACAAGAGGAAAATTCTTTTTTATACTCTCACTCTTTTCAATCTAAATATCCCTCAAAACAAAACCACATGGGACAGAATGAGGAAAATGTTAATAATGAAATGGACAATCAATTATCAGTTTTTAATCAGCCAAATCATGGCTTCGGTTGAGATTAAGAAAGAAGGCTTTCAGACGATGAACCTCACATAGCTCATACATATGTTCTTCTCAACTATGAAGAAATGATAAAATTTGTACTGTGATTGCTTCTATCACTTATTTTATAATTTCTATATCAGTATGTAAAATTATTTTATTTGTAGGTTATATGATAATCATATCAAGAAACAACTTCCACAAATTACAATAGTTGTTCTTGAAGAATGCAGACAAAAAAATTCTTAATGGTTTCAAAAACTGGAAATATAAATTATTTATGGATTAATATCATTTACTTTTAATATTTATTATATTGATAATTGTTTTAAAAAATTTCAGGTGTCTCAACATGCTTATAAAATTGACAAGAAACTGTGTATATTGAGTAACCCACCATTCAAAATGGTTAAATCTTATAATGCATATGCGGTGAATGGTTTTAGATTTCATACATGTGCATATGGGGAATTAAAAAAACAATGAACAATGGATTTTTATTGAGAGGATATCATCATAGATAAACTGATGTTGAATTTTATGGCATTTTGGATGAAATTATTGAGCTATGTTATCTTGGACAGAATTACATAACGATGTTTAAATGTCGGTGGTTGGATACTGAGAGAGGCTTGAGTGTTCATACGACTCATAGAATCATCGATATTAAATATAAATGTCTTCTTGCAGTAAATGAACCATTTTTACTTGCTCAACAGGCACATAAAATTTATTATGCAAAGTACTGTGCTACTTCAAGAGACCTGAGTGATTGGTGGAGCATAAAAAAATAAAATATCTAGAAAATTAATTTACTCAAACTGAATTCGGTTCTGCTGAAGTTGAAGGATTTTAAATTTTTTAAGAGACCACTCAAAATCCTTCTTTTTCACAAAGAAATGAGAATATCGATAATGACACCCCACAATTAAGGGCCGATGGTGATGAATATCTTAATGATGTTACAAATGAATTTGAAATGATAAGAAATGGTGAAATTGAAACTCATATGGATATTGATGATGCCGAGGAGGAATATGAAGACATTGACATCATCAGATATGAAGATAATGATGAAGGTGAACATGGAAACAGTTAAATGCTGGTTATGATCATAACTAATATATATCTATATATGATAGTTATTTTCAACTATCTTCTAACAACAAAATGTTTGTGTTTCAGATGGATCCTAATCTATTTCGCGAGTTGCAGGAGGCTGATCTACCATTTGATGAGGGGGGTGTGGGATCAACTGACCCTCAACCTACTTGTGGTTTAGGAGGTACGTAGAGGAGGTGTGTTCTTGCTTGACTGGTGATTCATGACCCTATCCTCGAGCGACGTCCATGTCTTGGCTTCGATCCACGTACATGGCGGTATGATAACCTGTATATTTTAGTTATCTTTTTTATTAATTTATTTATTCTAATTGTTTGATTACTTATTATTTTTTCATAGTTTTTCACATGTAGCTGTTGTACAGGGGAGTGATATCTTGAGCAATTATTTTTATCAGCCATGGATCGCATCGGAACAGATTCCTGTTGATGAGCAGCTCACCATGTACAATCATTGGCTGGTATGTAAATAAATATTATTTATTTTGAAATTTATTTTATTAATAAATTGATATTATAAATTATTTTTAGGCTTTATGGTATCCCATCGAGGATATCATGCGTGATGCTATCCATGCAGTATGGGAGTTGTCTATGCATGAGCATTTGTGTCATTTTTTGCACAATTTGAGAAAGACAGAAATTAAGAAAGCAGAAGTGATAGTATTTGATGAGTCATGTAGAGCTCACCGACCAGAGTACATTTCATCTCAGGTTTGGGATGGATTATGTTCACATTGGTTGGGTGGTGGATTTCAGAGGAGGTCTTCATTGTGTCGGTAGAACCGGGGGAGACATGAGGTGATGCATCGAGCTGGTAGCAGTACATTCAGTACGCGTAGAGAGAATTTGGTAAGTGTTTTTTTTAATATTTTTTATAACTTCAAATATAAATAGTTTTTTTATATTCATATAGGTAGTCGAGAATCCCGATATTATAGAGTATTATGTTTATCGGAAGATGTACAGTGATCCAGCCACCAAAGAGATTAGAGGTGATCGCCAGCATCAGATTTTGGTTAGTCTTATATTTTTGGTTTGATAATTAAATGCATATAATATTTTCACAATTTTAATTTCAAATTGGGATTGAAGGTGTCATATGAGGTTGCAACCTCTCAGACATAGGCTGAGGGTCAAGACGAGGTGACTGATCAGAACAGTGCACACCATTTCGACCAGGCGACATGGATGTAGGCGACTCAGTATGTCTTTGAGAAGGGATGAGTAGTTGGTATCAGCTCTCATGTGACTCCTGGTACCTATTATGGCACTGCTTGGATGTTGGCATCCAACTTGAGAGCAGATCGTGGAGAGGCATAATCTTCTACTTCACATTATTAGGAGCAGTTACGAGCTCAGAATGACTTTATAGAGAGTTTGCAAAAGCAACCAAAAGAGATGTGTTAGCAGCAGCAATAACAGAAGCACCAGCATGAGAAGGAGATGCATCGATGGCAGTAGCATCATCAATAGTAGATGGAGTACATGCACCATCTGACTTGTTGTTTGGGGATGGAGTTTCCTCCACCATCTCCTTCAGCTCCTCCGCCTCCTCCAGAAGACGACCCCCCAGTGAATATTTTATTTTAAAAACATTTGAATATAACATTTTTTGTAATATGAATTATTTATAGTTTACGTATTTTATATTGGTGTGAATATTAGATAATTTAATTTTTAATATTTTATGATTTTTTGTGAATATTGAGAATTTTAATAATTTTCATTTTTTTTATTATTTTAATAATATTAATATTATTGGTTCATTAATCCTAATTTTATTAAATATATTTTTCAGTATTATATTTTTTAATGTTTGTTTATTTTACAAATAATAATAATAATATTTTATGATATTTGTATATTTTTTATGTGAATATTGAGAATTTTAATATATTTTTATTTTAATTAATTTTATAATATTAAAATTAAATTTTCAATAATAATCACTTTATTAATTTTTTATTAATTTTTTTTATTATTTGCGTAGAGATCTATTATGACGGGTTCTCGTCGCAAATAGTTTAAATTTTTTTTAAAAAGCATTTGTGATGGGATTAGGGGCCCGTCACAAAAAGTATTTTTGAATAGCCCGTCACAAATATTCTAAATAATTTTTTAAAAAAAATATTTGCGACGGGATTACTGGCCCGTCGCAAATACTTTTTACGACGGGACCGTCAAAAAAAGTATATATATATATATATATATAAAGTATATAATCAGAGACTTATTTGCTATGGTGAAGTTCCCCAACACAAAAAATATTATTTGCGACAGGCCTGTTGAAAATAATATTTTTTGCGATGATGTTTTCTGCAATGGACTATTTGGGATGGGACCCCGTTGATAAAATTTATTTGCGACGGGATCCCGTCACAAATACCGAGAATTCTAGTACTGAATATGAGTATTTTTTATGCTCAATTTATCATCATTGATACTTCCATGTAATTTTAGCTTATAGTTAGAGATTATTAATGTATAGGAATCTATTTTTCAATTTTGGAAATAAATGTAATTCTAGAAATTCTAATTCTCACTCATTGGATTTCTATTTTATTGAATTAGTGTCTATAGAATAATGTTTCTGTTTTTATAATGAGAAATATTTAAATCTTTGAAATTTGTAATTGACACTGCTATAAGAGTTAGCCACTACCTGTGTGACCTTCATTTAGTCTTGTATAATCATTTGAGTTTATTCATGATGTATGGAATTGAAATTGTATACCTCATTGATTATCTTTATCAGTTTGTATGTAATAAACAAAAAATAATAATTTTTTTTCTTATTTTAGGATTTGATGAACCAAAATTCCCAATATATCCTGACCTATTTCATGGTGAAAGTATCTTACATTGGGGAACTCCCAGCAAAAAAATGGTATCGGAGCCTAATTGGGTTTAAATTTTGTTTGTGTTTAATTTTTAGATCCATATTTCATTTCTTTCAAATGTTTTCTACTGTAATTTCTCTATTACAGCATACATTGATTATTTCATTTATCTTGGTTATTTTCTCTCTTGGGTTGTAATTTCATTTTGTTTTTGATAATTTGTTTCCTTATAATTTTTCTTTTTTCTCTGTCAAACTAAGTCCTATATATGACTTTTGAAAGTACTGTCTGTGTGTGTCTCTATTTTCAAGGTAGGAATGGGTTTTGTGTGAGGTTGTCCTCTATTTGAGATTGGGTTAGTAGTAAGGTGTTAGTAGGATATTATGTCTTTAATATCTATTGATTTTCTAGGGGTTGGGATTATATTAGCTCAGTTGTGTTCATCTACATCATTTAGGACTGTTTTCTCTAAGTACAGACCTGTAGCAAGTTTAGTGTTTAGTCCTCGGTAGTTGATGGGTCTAATGTCACTTGGATGATCACCAACATTATTTTTTTTTCTATTTAACCATTTTTTCATATTTTTCTTGTTGGTCTCATATAATTATGATCCACGTATCATTAGTAATACTAGGAAAGGGTGAGTGTCTCTTATGTGGATTTTTTTATAGGTTTCTAGCTGACTACCCACCTTTATTCTCACACCTTAGAGTTTTTTTGAGGATATTGGGACTGCTTTCACGTGTCTTTGCAATTTCTCTTTTTTTGGAGTATATCTCCATTAAGATTTTGTTTAGGTGGTCTTCTACTTGGTAAGATATTTTAATCCGTATTTTAAGGATCTTTGAGCACCTTGTGCCGAGAGACTTCCTGAGCATATTCAATGTATCATGGTGCTTGGTGCTTTAGTCCTCTTATGTTTTTATGGGTTTAGGTGGTGTCCTTTACCTTTTTTCATTTTTATTTACTATACATGATCACTCTTCTACATTATTTTCTACCTTTTCTATGATTTCACTATTTTGTAAAGAGTTTTGAACTATTTATGATTTCACTGATTTTTATTCCCATTTATTTTCTTAGATGATGATACTACTCTAATTATTTGCGTTCTGCATATAGCGACATGAGACCCGTACTTCTAGATCCAGTACAAAATAATGTTGTATATTTTTTTATAAAACAAACTGAAAATATACAATACATTATATATCTAAGGATCTTTTATTCTATAGGATTTGGATGAAAAAGAAAAACCATTATATAAAAATATAGTTTAAACAATTAAACATAAACATCCATTTTTGAATTTTCACATACAAGATCCTTATGGGAGCCAATATCTTTGAAACTTATAATTTATCCTAAAATAATATTTTATAAAACATAGGGCGAGCATAATTTCCCTATAAGGTGTTTTAAAAAATCTAGTGAAAAAAACATCTGAAAAAAATTTGAAGAACTCTTTTGAAAATACTTTTGAAAATATAATAACTTTTGAAAATATAATTTATTTTAAAAAATATTTTATCTATGAAAATAATTATAACTTTGAAAACATTATTTTGAAAACACTTTTCAAAATATAATATCTTTAAAAATTATTACACATTGAAAACATTATAATACCTTTTAAAATAATTATTCTTTGAAAACATTATAATAAATTTGAAAATACTTACACATTGAAAACATTATAATACCTTTGAAAATACTTATGATTTGAAAATTATTTTATTAATAAAATAATCCAATGATTTTTGAAAAAATATTAATAAATCATTGGAAAATAAAACCATGGGGCCACTTGAAATATTGAAAACTCTCTCGGCCTACCCACTTTCAGAGGTATGGGTTCACTCATTAATTCTCTATCATGTTTACAATGTCAAAGCGCCAAATATTATAAGACATTTTTATCTTGATTTACATATAAATATGTTTCCCTAGAGTTTCCACTTTAAATCATGAAAATTAATTATTATAATTTTACATAAATTTTATATTATATAAATATGTACTTCAATTGAAAATCATATACAATATTTGGGAAACAAAATCACATGAGTTTTAGATGTTACATAAATTCATGGAATGTTAGAAATTAACATCCATTTATTTAAAATTTAATTCATAATCTCATGAAATCCATTTTATTGAAATAGGACATAAAATTATAAACATCATCATTTAAAAATTCTCCCTTAAATAAATATATTAGATAATAATTGACATGATTCAAAATTCAATATTTTACTATATCGTTTTATAATAAAATAATGTTTTGAAGTTATGAATCCTTCACAGATAAAATAATACTAATTGTAAAATTACAATTCACATAAGATAATACACATAACAATATATATTTAATTTTTCTTTCATTAATCATAATAAAAAAGTAATTATTCCCATAAAATAAGATTTTTAAAACAGAATTATATTACACACATAAAATTATAAGAAATAAAATTTTTAAATAACACATTTTATCAATTCATGAACATAATTTTAAATTATCTACTTGAGTGAGATCATAACTTAGATTTAAGGAAATTTTCATTCCGGAAGTATTACTCATTTTGAATTAGGTAAAGTATATATATATATATAGACACACACACACACACATATATGAAAAGTATAAAACTCTTAAAATGTTGAAAATAATTTATTTGTCACATAAAATATAACGGGGATTAAAATGAAATCCAAAATGTTGTATGATACTATATATATTAAAAATTATAGATGTCCCCATACATAATTATAGGTCATATAATAGATAAATTTTAAGTTGAAATAGCATATACATTTATAAAAACCCTTATATAAAAATGGGTTTTAAAATATAAGATTTTAAGTATCCCTTAAAATGAATTTAAATCTAAAAAAAATAAACTTAAAGATTTGGAAAATATTTTGAATATATGTATATGATTGAATAATATAAACTTCAGATTTTGAGTTAGTATATACATATATATAATAGTTTTAATAATAAATGAATCTACTTATATAATTATAAGTGTTAAAATTAATTAACTTATAACATAAAAATTTGAAGATAATATATGCATAAAATCCATTACAAAAACATAATTTGAAAGAAAACTTTGTAAATTAGAATAAATAAATTAAAAATTGAAAATGATATTATATGATTAAATATAATACACCCTTAAATAATTATAATTTGAAGATAATTCCATAATTATAAGTCTTATAATGAATAATCGTGAAATGTAAAAATAATACATGTATATATGGATTTAATAATATAATCTTGAAGATTAGAAAGTAATATATATAGATATATTTGTATGTATGTATGTATGTACATGTATATGTACCTCCTCACCAACATAACTAGAAACCGAACATGCAGAGGCTCTCCTGCTAAATGGTTGCTCAAATCAATTGGAAAATACAGAGTGAAAAGTGTGGAGGAAGGATTATTATTCTAGTGACTAAAGTGGAGATCCATCAGTATAAATATTTATATTAGGGGTTCAGATTGCATGGATTTAGATTCTAGGAGAATCTAGGATTGTGAAGGGACAAACATTGAAGGCATGAAAGTGAACATATAGCCTACAAAGTAAATAATTCAAGGTGTTCCAGCTTATTTTGGGTGTTTCGACTACAATTTTTCATTCAAATTAAACTGATGAAATGGGGAGTTAAAAAATTAAACAATCTAATTTTACATCAAAACTGTGATACCTGATTCAAAACTGATAATTGTTTGTGCTTAAATAAGCTTTTTCGAGCTTGATCATGAAGCAATGGTATCCACTAGTAATGCACATAGGTTGAACACCTTGGAAATAATATTGGTGGTCAAGTCTTTATCACCAAAGGAAGGTTGATAGGGGTATCACACTGTTAGAAGTTATACCTTGTTGTAATTTTTGTGTGGTGAAAGAAGGCTAAAGCAATCCATTGATGAAGACGACACTTGTATGGAGTGATCGAGAAGGGATGAACAACTACGGTAGGGTGGTCGTGAGAAAGAAGAATAATGGGATATTAAATGGTCATGGTGATTTCTATAGAATGATCATGATAAAAATTAATTTTTAAAATGTGTAAAAAGTAACCCGACTCCCAAATTTCACATTAATTTTTTGATCGGTTGAGCACCCAAATATAAACTAAAAGCTAACTTTTTCTGGGACAAGCATCTAAAAGGGTGCAATCTTGGGGGCTATACACATGGTCTCGTGTAGTATTTCACATAACCTATTCACTATCAAGGCCTTATATATAAGACCAGTAGGCATGATTCCCAATCTATGCTGCCTCTATGTGAGTCCCCTAGCTCACTCTCTACATCAGAGCTTGTATCTAGTGTTGGTTCCTCCTGTGGATAGCCTATTTAGATTTTGGTAGATTTTTTTGATGTTATAAATTATAAAACATAAACTATTATATGAGGGAAAAAATAATTTCTTTAATATTATTCTCCATTATAATTTTATAGACTCTCATGTAACTTCTCCTAATATTTTATTTTTACTACCCAAAATTTAGTCTCCATGATTACATAGATTTACTATTTAATTATAAAAGAATCATATTAAACTTTTTATATTACGGAAGTTGTATAGAGGTTCATTCTAAATTAAATCAAATATATGTATACTTTATAAAAAGGGCTTCAACAGTTATATTTGTATTTCATTACTACTATATTATCTATTCATTTCAAAACATCAGTCGCTATTTCCAATGTCCAAAACTTTTTTCCTCTATAAATAGCCTAATAATAAGGTATTTTAATAACAATAATCTACATGATTGGAATGGACTTACTCAAAAAGAAGGTATTTATCATTCCATTACTATGTGTTCTTACTATCATTCTCATAGATGGATCTTACACAGGGAGGATCTAGATGAGTATGTATATAATTGTTTTGTTCTAATGTTCCTCATGGCCTTTCCTATTTTATTAATGGTATATCTCACTAGATAAATTTCAACTTAATTAGATGCAACTATTTGTAAGGAGTTTTTTGTATCACAGTCTTATTTTGTGTCTTAATTTAAATTAAATGTTACCTATTCCACTATTCTTTGAATTTTCAATACATGACTCTTTTATTTAATTAGGAAATACACACATAAAAATTCCAGGGTGTTATATTTTACCCCCTTAAACAGAATTTCTACCTTGAAACTCATTCACACTCTAAGTCTCAAATCTCAAGCACCAAGCATAGATGTTCTTGATCCCTAAAAAACATTACTAAAATCCCTAAACACATAGAATTATAATCTGCAATTCTCCTTGAATGATTTGTAACTTCAACAAGACCTTTAGTGTTAGAATCTCTCATAAAGAGAAGGGATCCAAGAATTCCAATGGCACCTCTAATCATTTACAAAATCCACTCTCTCATTTTTTTAAATGAAACTTGTGTATTTTGTATCAAAAAGGCGAGGACGTCAATAATTATTTTAAAAGGTTTTATTTTCAATATATAATTTTTTGACATTTGTGTCAACCTAAATTTCTATAAAATAACCTCATTGAGTTTTCTCAAAGTTCATAAAATTATCATTGATACTTCCAAAGATAAAAAAATTAAAATGTGGTACATATATGATGCACGGAGGTCACCATATTCTAATGCCCAATCAAAATTAATGATTACTTCATATGTTTTAGTTATGGTGAAAAACTCAAAAAAACTTGATATTACCATCGATTCCTAGTATGATAGGAAAGTTAAAACGACAACATTTTTGTGTATACAAACCATGATCCTTGAAAAAAAATGGGGAATATTAAAGGTGTGAGATTCCTTATATAGTTTTTTAGGTTCCCTGAATATTGATAAAGGTTTCAAATTCAAGTGAGAATTTTTCAAGATTGTTCTCTAAGTTAGATCCTCTAGAAGTGAGAGAAGGTTTTTGTGAGGTATTTATCCTTATATTTAGGGTCTATTAATTAACTAAAAAGAAAATAAGGAGTAAAGATTTTAATATAATAAAAAACATTGAAACTTGAACTATTTTTAACTAAAACAACCTAGTCAGAAAAGTTATTTAAAATGATCCTTTGATACCAAGTGACCGATATAAGACCCATGCTTTCGGATCTATAGAAAATAATTATATACTTTTTTTAATAAAAGAAATTGAATATATATAGTACATTATACATTTACGTATCTTTTCCAAACTAGTATTTAGTGGAAATTGAAAATCAAAATTACATAAAATCAGGTTTTAAATAATTAAACCTAAGCATCCGTTTTTTTATCATGTTATCTATTTATTGAAGCTAATCTCCCTGAAACTTCAAAATGATCCTAAAAATATTTATAAAATAAAGGGTGAATATAATTTCCTAGTAAGGTGTTTTTAAAAATTGGGTGAAAAACCTTTGGAAAATACTTTTGAAAACTCTTTTTGAAATACTTTTGAAAATATAATGTCTTTTAAAAATACTTTTATCTTTGAAAATACTTTTAACTTTGAAAAAACTAATTTGATAACACTTTTCGAAATATAATAGCATTGGAAATAATTACTATTTGAAAACATTGTAATACCTTTGAAAATACTTATGCTTTGAAAAAATTATAATACCTTTCAAAATAATGTTATTGTTACAATATTAATTTACCTTTGAAAATACATATGCTTTGAAAATGATTTTCTTAATAAAATAATTCAGTGATTGTTTAGAAAATATTATAAAATCATTTAAAAAAACCATGGGGCCAATTGAAACATTGAATATTTTCTCAGCCTATCCATTTCTAGAGGGAAAGGTTCACTCCTCAATTCCCTTTCATGTTTACAAAGTACAAGTTCCAAATGTTATATAACATTGTTAGCTTGATTTACATATATATTTTTCACTGCAGTTTTTAGTTTAAAACAAGCAATTCGTTATTAAATATTTACATATATTTATATAAATATATAAGTATGTAATTCCTTATAAAATCATCTACTAGATGTGGGGAATTTAAATCAATTATCTTTTAAAATTTACATAAATTCATGGAATATTAATAATTAACATACTTGTATTTCAAATTTTATTCATAAAATCCATTTTATTGAAATAGGACATAAAATGATAAACATCAGCATTTAAAAATAATTTCTTAAATAAAGATATTGGATACTCATTTAATTTATTCAAAATTTGATATTTGATAATATAATTTTATAAATAAAATAATTGTGTTACTTTATTAATCCTTCACACATAAAATCATAGTAATTATAATATTATTATTCACATAGAATAATACTCTTAATAATATATATATAATTTTTCTTCCATCAACCATAAGAAAAATGATATTTTCCATTAAAATATAATTTTGAAAAAAATATTATATTACATACATAAAATTATAGAAAAATATATTTTTAAATAAACTATTTTATCAATGCATAAACATAATTTGAAATTATCCATTTCAGTAAGATCATAACTCGTATTTAAGGTAAATTTTCATGCATGAAATTTTACTCATTTAAAATTATGTAATGATAGTTAATTTTGTGTGTATATATATATATATAAACACACACACACATATCAAAAGTATAAAACTCTTAAAACTATTGAGAATAACTTCCTTATCACATAAAATATAAAGGGGTTTTCAATAAAATACATCATGTCGTATATGATTATAAATACATAAAATTATGTAAGTCCCCTTATATAATTAAAGGTATTAAAATAGATAAACCTTTAAATTAAAAATATTAAATACATTTATATAAACCCTTAAAAAAATGGATTTTAAAATATAAGATTTAAAGTATCCCTTAATGTTAATTTAAATATAAAAAATATAAACTTAAAGATTTTGAAAATATTACATATATATGTATATTATTGAATAATATAATATTGAGATTTGAAATTAGTATATACATATATAAAATAGTTTTAAAAATAAAAGAGTCCCCTTACATAATTAGAAGTGTAAAAATGAATGAACTTGTAACTTATAAATTTGAAGATAATATATGTATAAACTCCCTAAAATAAAATTTAATTTGAAGAAAACATTCTAAATTAGAATAAATAAATTTTAATTTTAAAATGATAAAATATACATAAATATAATACACCTTTATGTAATTTTAAGTTAAAAATACTTCCATAATTATAATTCTTGAAATTAATAAACTTTTCATTTAAAAATAATACATTTATATGTATTTTTAATAATATAAAATTGAATATTGGAAAATAATATATATATATATATATATACACATATGTACCCCTTACTAAAAAAACTGGAAATTGAACTTGTTGTAACTCTCCGGTTAAATGGGTGATTGTGCATGTGGGAAATGAAAGAGGGAGAAGAGAGGGATAAGGCTTCTTATTCCAGTGATCGAAGTGGAGTTCCACCCACACACACACAAACACACACACACACATATATATATAGGGGTTAAAATGGAATGGATTTAGATTCTTATAGAAGATGTGATTGTGAACTGACAAACATTGAAGGCATTAAAATGAATCTATAGCCTACAAACTCAAGAATTCAAGGTTTTCATGCTCATTTGGGGTTTTTAAACTAATCATTTACATTTAAATTAGTCCAAAGAAATGAGGAGTAAAGAAAAAAATAAAAAGATTTTACTTTTAAATGGTGACACCTTATTCAACATTGATAAGGGTTTGTTCTTTAATATTATTTTTTCATCTTGTTCGCAAAGTAAGGTTTGCCACTAGTTATGGATGTAGGATGAAAACCTTGTAAATAAGATAGATGGTCCAGTATTTATTTACAAAGGAAGGCATGTAGGGGTAGACCACTATTAGTAGGTCTACTTAGTTGAAATTTTTATGTGGTGAAAGGAGATCAAAGAGATCCACCGATAATAATGGCACAGGTATGGTGTACTCGAGAAGTGAGGAACAGCGAGGGTGGGGTGGTCATGAGGAAGAAGAAAACTGGGAGATCGAAAAACCATGGTTGTTTTGATTAGATGTTCATGATAAAAATGTGTTTTTTAAACACATGAATTATAACATGACTCCCAGATCCCACATCAATATTTTGATCTGTAGAGTGTTCTGATATATATTAAGAGCTAACCACTTATATCCAGAAGCATCTAATGGGGTGTGCTCTCAAATGACTTATACAGAGACCCATGAGGTCTTTGGCCTAACCTACCAACTATCGAGACCTTATAGATTGTTTTAAAGATCTTGAGTCCCAATCTATTCTACCTCCATGAGAGGCCCCTAGCTTTCTCCCTACCTCTGATCATGCAGCTAGTGTGGATTCCCTTTTGTGTTCAAGCATGCCAGGAATGCTCCCATGGTGAGGTTGAGCTGGCCAACCACTATGATTTGGGTGGCCTTTTTTATATTAAAAATTATAAAACATAAAATATTATATATGGAAAAAAAATTAATTTTATCTATACAAATATCCACTATAATTTTACATTAACTTTCATGTCACTTATAACAATTTACATTTGTTACCCAAAAGTTAGTCTCCCATATTACTTAGATTTACTATTTAATTATAAACGTGTCATATGACACTTTTTGTATTATTTAAATAGTTTATAATTTCACTATAAATTAAATCATATATATATATAATTTATAAAAAGGGTTTCAACATTTATATTTTTATTTGAAAATTACTAATATTTTTGTTTCATTTGAAAAACACGGTGACTATTTAAAACAACTAAAACATTATTTTCACAATAAATAACCTAATTAGAAGGTATTTTAATAACTAATATCTATGTAATTGGAATGTTATTGATCAAAAAGGTAGTCCTTGTCTTCCCATTACTATGTGTTCTTACTATCATTCTCATTAGAGGGCGTATACTCATGGCAGATCCAGATGAGTATGGATATAATTGGGTTGTTCTAACGTTCATCGTAGTTTATCCTCTTTTATTACTGATTGATCTGAGCCTGAATGGCCCAACGACCTTCTTCTTTATTTATTTTTGATAACCCCCATTTCAAGGGATGAGGGGGAACCATTACAAGGCACGTAGGATTAGATATTACATTACCCATAGGATTTGAGACATTATAGGACCCATAGGTTTTAAGAAAATCACACAGACTATAACTACTAGAAACCACCCCTCCCCAGCATCTGCATCGTGATAAGATCTCAACCCTTTCATGGATGTTTGGCTAGCTGTCCTGTATAGAGATACATAGGCCCAGTACTGATAGCAATTCTATACCCTCTCATTCTTCCAAATCCATTATCCCTTCTCTGGTGAATGTGCCATGCTCTTGGATCCTCCTCTAGAGCTGGTTCCTTGTAGAATCTATCTGTGCATCTGCATATCAGGTGGACCTGAAGGCCTTGAGGTGGCCCGAAATCCTAACTAACCCAAAGTCCTGGGTAGCCTAAAGGCCTTCAGGACTCCAAGCCCAAACCGGTGGCCCAATGTGAATTTTTCTAGCTGCTAAAGTACTGAACAATACCTATTATAGAAACTTCTATAGTACTGCTATAGTACCTAGAATTATGCCTCTTCCTAGTTTTGATCCTGGGTCTCATGGATGCACTTAGAGAGACCTCACCAACTGGGTTGAGGCTCATGTGCAATTACTGATGGATCTCACTAGCTTGCATTCATATTAATTAGATACAAGGGTTTATAAAGAGGTGTTCCTATATCATGATCTTGGTTTTTCTCTTATTTTAAATAAAATGTACTCTATTCTACTGTTGTCTAAATTTTCAAGACTTTTCTCATTTATTTAATCAGAAAATACACACTTAAAAATACTGGTTTCTTACACTATAAGAAAAGATGTGTTGTTTTAAGGACCTATTGGCATGTGATTTGTTATAATATATTTCTTAATTGGTATTGTCTCAGAGTGAAACCTATTTAAGTTTAGGTATGACCATTATCATGTAGTTATTTAAATAATTTCAAATTTGGACCTTGTTTATCAGTTTATAATATCATTTAACTTTGAGTAGTATGTGTCACAGTTGAAAAATGTTAGGGGAAGTTAGAACAATAGTGTGACTAAGGTCATATAGATGTTATACCCCTTTTAGTTTCATATTTAGGATATTCCAATGTTGATGGTTTTAATTGGTTCAGAATCATCTTGTGGTTTATTTTTTAATTTTCAAGGTGGAAAATTCAATGTTGTTTCCTATTAAAATTGTTCATGATTTTAATTTCCAATGTAGAGAAATGTGAGTTTTATATTCATGGTATTTTTTAATTAAATTTCATGATTTTTTCATTAATTTTAATATACCCTTTAATATTAAATTTAATTTCTGAATATATTTTCATTAGAGTTGTTATGCAGTTCTATGTTTTGGGAACAAACTAAGCATCCTCCATCATACACATGTCCTTTCAAATTTACACCTGTCTACTGTTACTTTTATGAATACAAGTCTTTTAGATTGAAAATAGCCTTATTCAGTTAGGGATACATTTTAATAGGGGAGAAATGTGATCTTTGGTTCTATTCAGGGTCGAAGAGAACATCATAAGTTAGGGTAATGATCGGTTTAGTAGCATTGACATCTCGATCGTTCACTCTTATTTGCTGAGTGAGATCAAAGTATAGTTCAACATCAGAGATGTGATCTTTTTTCTCTAGAGGGTTCGTGATGAAGGTAGTCTACATCTTTATCCATTACTATAAATGATTTGAGGTGATCCTTTGAAACCTTTTTGTCACTGCACATCAAGATAGACTATGACTACAGGTAGTAGTACTCAATCATTCTCTCAGATAGAGATGATTATTTTTTGTTCAGACTTGGAAAATGGTTGTGGATCATCAGTGAAAGAGCCTTGGAAAATGGTTCTTGTTAATAGAACAAGAGGGCGACATGATTGATGAAAGAAGAACTAGTTCCTGGTGATAAACCTATTCAGTAACAATGATCATGGAGGATCAAACCTATTGGAATCGGTAATAAAACTTTCAACACCCTGCCACAATATTCTCAACGGATAAGGTAACACAAATACTTGATAATTGGGTATCGATTCTATTTTAGTTTTTATTTGATGATTTTTGTTTGGTTGTGTTTGATACATATTTATTATCCAAGTATTATTTGTGTTTCCTGTCCAGTTTAACTTTTGTGATACTACGGTACTTTATTTCATTCATTTTATCCTTTTTCCTTTAATAGTGGAAATATCCCTAATGATTCTACCCCATTCATTTAGTATAAATCCCCGGCCTTAAACATTACTTAATCTTGAGTTATTACAAGATTACACATTGAGGATCTTTTCAGGTTTAGAGTTTTAGAGAATTAGATCATAAATCATGCATTACATTCCACATTTAAACAAACTGGTTACATAAAAGATAGTATTAATTTTTTTTCCAACAATGGAAACATATTTAAAAAAAACATGGATTCTTTCATGAAACTTCCTTGACCCTATCATCACATCATCTACATTTCCCTTGACCTGTGAAAAACATTTCAAAAACATGGGATGAGCATAAAAAGCTCAGTAAGGGATATAAAAGTATGAAATAAAAACATTAGTCCACGTATGAAATCATAATTTACTCATAAAACATAAGCATTTTAACATAACTCATCAAATCATGAATAAATCATAGAAATCATAAGACATAAAGGTAACATGAGGCATTCATAACATTCTTATGTAGGGAGTAACCCTCATGGTTACATTTGGAATACCCATCACAGTATATTCCCAAAATCTCTTCGGAGAAACCTTAATGTTTAACCCCTTCACGTTACCCAATTCATTGGAGATCTATATCAGGCTCACCCACCCTTAGTTTATTACGGAACCACCCATCTTCATAACAATGCCCAAGAACCATAACATAATCGTATCACATAATACATGCATAAAGGAAACATAACATTACCACATTTAAATCACAAGATATGAATACAACACATTGATATAATAAAAACATTATGAAAACCATTTTCAATACAAAAATAAAATAAAAGTAAAACATTGTATTTATTTTTCATTTAAAAAAAGTTATGGCTTATAGGGGAAGCCGAAACTCAAATAATGGTCACGGCGGCGGAGAATTCGTTGTCTCCGCATACGTAAGACAAATAAAAACATTCCCTTCTGTCATTTAGTAAATGATTCGTATTAAAAATATTCCTTTTGAATAAATGTAAAAGTCAAAGGGGGTTTATACACCGTATAAAAGAATGTTGTGTATAAAAAAAATATGCCTCAATGAAAGAAGATTGAGACGAAGTCTCTTACCTCGGGTCCGACTTGACTCGATCGTTCTTTAATCTCCTGAATAATAACAATGAGTTAATTTCTACTTGATTAAGAACCTTTTTTAAGTTCATTATTACTTTTATATCACTTATTACCATGTCATGATCACTATGTAATTATTTAAGTTAATAACAGTCTTTTTAACAATCATTGGTACTTGAGTAAAAAATAAACTCTTTATAATTACATGTTGTTCGTGTATCCATTATATCCAGAGTTATATTCATGATTTAGATATCATATATATCATATATATCCAGTATATACATGCATTTATAATATTACATAACATTTAGAGGTAAGAAATGAAATGCACCGTTCATGGAGACGGTAAGTCGTACGTACGCATGAACGCTACTTTAATTTCTATTCCATATTTTATGGAATGGAATCATAATGAAATAAAGGTATATTTTAATTCAAGTATAATTTCAAATATAATATCATTAACTCCATCCTTTATATGTCCTACATATGTCATCTATGAATCAAATCACTTTTAGGGGGCGGTAGTCCGCACTCCCTAAAATGAAGATATCGCGTATAACCATAATAGGATCCATAAAGGTATGTAATAAATGAAATATACAAAAGCTTAAGGAAAACAAGAAACATATTATATATCATATATAAATATAGTTTCATCTTAATGGCCACCTTTGAAGGTGTTAGAAGAATATTGAACAGTCATCATTTCGTGAGGCAGAAATTCGCCATCCATAGAAACAGTATGTTCTTTAACCATTAGATGCAGGTGTGTGTAAGTGTAGCTCCAATAATTCATATAAAAACATACTAGTATATTTAATATACTTGTGTTGTTACAAAATAAATGAATAAAAAGAGTTTAGGGGGTTGGAGAAGCAAAATAAAACAAAAGAACATTATAGAAGTCTTTACCTTAAAATCAGGTAACTCTTCTTGGTTTGAACAAAAATGGTTTCTTGAAATAACTTCTGCGAAAGGTAAGGATTATAGGATTAAGATAGGGATGTGGAGAGATAAAATGATTAGGGCTTGGCTGATAAAATGTCTTGAGAAGTGTGGGTAAGGAGGTAGAGGTGGGGGCCTTTTATAAGAGGAGAGGAGGGGCACTCTTTGAAAGATATAAAATGTTACTTTATTTTCAAATGCATTTTGGATTTTAAAGGTCCTACATTGATGTATTTCGAGGATAAGGTGATAAGGGTTAGAAATATACTAATAAAATAGGCCATTAACAAGTGTAAGTATTATATGTTACATTATATTTTCATTTTATTTAAATCGTTCAATAATGAGGTAATCGCTCCATCATCATGATGTCATAAATAATTTAATTTATTTAATGTCTAAAAATTATACAAAAAATACAATGATATAGAAAATATTCTTATATTTCCAATGAATATTTATAGTCCAATATATCATTTATTTAGACAAAATTAAAAATGTTTTACTCAGGTGATACATTCTTTGTTATATTTAACTTTCTTTAAAAATAAAAAGATAAAAAGTCATTACCACACAAAAGTGATTCCATGGGGTCCCCAAGTTTGGAACAAGGCATTCAATGGTCGGCCATGACCCAACCAGTAGCATTAGGATACATGTTGGGGTCATTTTGTATTATTATGATATTATTTTTTATCCTTAACTACCTGACTACTAATTAATCAAGATAATTAAAGATAATTACCATCGTTACTATTTGTAATGTCATAAAACAAAAGAGTGTTAATTAGATAATTTAGACCTTATGATTCCAAATATTGAATCCATTTTACCAAATTCCAAACATATAAATACCCATAATTAGTATAAATATAACTCCCGTTATCAAAACAAATAGTGGGTTTTTTTGAAACAATATCTATGAAAAGTTTTGCACTTGTTTATGCCCAATTCCAAAGTGAAATTAATCCCAATGACCGCCATTGTATTACATGGTAAAAATATATTCTATTTAAACTTTAAAACCAATTAAAAATATAATCTATCCATATAATTAAATTAGTTGATAATACAGTTTTGATGTAAAATGCAGTATTTTTCACTATTCATTAAAAAATGAACATTGTCAGAAAAATACCAAAAATTAATACAAAGTAAATTTCAATGTCAAAATAATAAAGAATAAGTTTATTTTTACAAGTAGTTCTTATAAAATTTTCAAAAGTTTGATTTAAAAATGGCTTTCCATCAAAAGGCAGTAATACAATCTTTTAAAAATATTAGTGTATTCCATGCTTAAGATTGGATTTATTCTCGTTTTAAGGCTCTAAAACACTATCTAATTCATAAATAGAAATAGATAAGAATATCTATTATTAATTACTTACTTTGGATGTTACACCCTTCTTTGCTTTAGAAAATTGTGCCTCCGCAATTTATTTACTTATAGAATAAGTGGGGGTATTTAGCCCTCATTGCATTTTCAGATTCCCATGTTGCCTCTTCACTCATGTGTTTTTCCACAAAACCTTTACTTGATGAATCACCTTATTCTGCAACACTTTCTCCTTGTGGTCAATAATATGGACCGGTTGTTCCTCATAAGATAGATTCTCTTCCAGCTGAACTACCTCTGGACTCAAAACATGAGATGGATCTGGCATGTACTTCCTTAATATTGAAACATGAAAAACATTGTGTACCTAGGATAAACTTGGAGGTAAAGCCACTCGGTATGAAACTGATCCAACTCTCTCTAGAATTTCATATGGTCCAATGAAACTTGGACTTGTCTTTCCTTTCTTACCAAATCACATCACACTTTTCCATGGCGAGACTTTGAGGAAGACATGATCACCTACCTCAAAAGAGAGATCCTTCCTCCTGTTGTCTGCATAACTCTTCTGCCTACTCTGAGCTGTTCTCATGTGTTTCTGTATCAGCTGAACATTTTCTGACAACTCTTCTACCAATTTTGGTCCCATGAACTTCCTTTCACCTACTTAATCCCAAAAATATGGAGTTCGACACCGCTTCCCATATAACGCCTCAAATGGTGCCATCTGTATACTGGAATGAAAACTGTTATTATAAGAAAACTCAACCAAAGAAAGATGTTGGTCCAAAATTCCCTGATAATCCATTGAACAAGCACGTAGAATATCCTACAAAGTCTGAATCATTCTTTTTGACTGCCCATCTGATTGAGGATGAAAAGATGTAATAAAATTTAATTCAGTACCCAATGACTTTTGGAGGCCTTTCCAAAAGTTAGAAGAGAACCTGGGATCACAGTCAGATACAATGGGGAGAGGAACTCCATGTAACCTGACTATCTCTTTAATATACAAATGTGAAAGTTGATCTAGGGAAAAAGTATCTCGTATAGAAAGGAAATGATCAGATTTAGTCAAGCGATCAACAATAACCAAGATTGCATTATTATCTCAAGGTGTCTTCGGCAATCCCACAACGAAGTCCATGGATATATTATCCCTTTTCCACTCTGGTACTGGTAAAGGTTGAAGAATCCCTTTTGGTAATTGATGCTCTGCTTTAACATGTTGACAAGTCAAACACTTCACAGTAAAATCCGCAATATCTATTTTCATTCCATCCCACCAGTAGTACTCCCAAAGATCTTTATACATCTTAGTACTACCTGGATGAACTGTAAACGGAGAACTATGAGCTTCACATAACAACTCTCTCTTCAATTTTGAATCACATGGAACACACAATCTCCTCCCAAATCTCAAAACACAATCATTATCAATGTTGAATTCAGGAAACTTATCCTTCTGAACTAGCTCTACCTTTTTCTGCAACTCGCTGTCTTGCTTCTGTGCTTGCTTAATTCTGTCTGATAGAGAAGATTTCACTAATACCAGAAACAAAATCGAAGTACATCCTACACCAACACCTTCTATGCCAAATTTCATCAAATCCTTAACCAAAGGATCACGTTCCAAACACAACATTGTTAATGAAGAATTACTTTTTTCGACTCAAAGCATCAGCCACTTTATTTAATTTTCCCGGATGGTAATGAATTCTACAATCATAATCCTTGATCAATTACATCCATCTCCTCTGTCTCATGTTCAATTCTTTCTGAGTGAATATATACTTTAAACTTTTGTTATCGGTATATATTTAACACTTTACTCCATACAAATGACGCCTCAAAATTTTTAAAGCGAAAACAATAGTAGCTAATTCTAAATCATGTGTAGGGTAATTTACCTCATGTGTTTTCAACTGTAGTGAAGTAGAAGAAATTACCTGATCATTCTGCATTAGGACGCAACCAAGTCCTTTCAATGACGCATCACTGTAGATAAGAAATTCACCATTCATGGAGGTAGTGCCAAAACTAGAGCATTCTCCAATCTTCTTTTCAATTCCTGAAAACATTCATCACATTCTTTTGTCCAGATAAACTTAACACCCTTCCAAGTTAGCTTATTCATTGGACTACATAACCATTAAAAATTTCTATCAAACCTTCGGTAATAACCTTCCAAACAAAGGAATATATGAATCTTAGTTAAATTTGTGGGTCTTGGCCATTCTTCAACAACCTTTGTTTTTGCAGGATCAACAGTTATCCCATCTTTAGAAACAATGTGACCAAGGAAAGAAATTTGTTGCAACCAAAAATCAAACTTGTTGAATTTACCATACAATTTTTTTTCTTTCAAGGTTTTCATAATAACCCTTAAATGTCTTTCATGATCCTCTTTACTTTTACAAAACACCAAAATATTATCAATGAAAACAACCACAAACTTATCCAAGATATCATGGAAAATTCTATTCATAAGGTCCATGAATATAGCAGGTGCATTGGTTAGCCCAAAAGGCATAACTACAAATTAATAATGGCCATATCGTGTACGGAACGCGGTCTTCGGAATATCAGCTTCCTTTACCTTCAACTGATGGTACCCTGATCTCAGGTCAATATTTGAAAAAAAACTGAGCTCCCTGGATCTGATCAAACAAATCATCGATATGAGGCAAAGAATATATATTCTTAATAGTGATGTTATTCAAGGCTCTATAATTAATGCAAAGTCTCATTGAACCATCTTTCTTTTTAACAAATAAAATAGAAGCACCCCATGGTGATGTCCTAGGTCGAATGAAACCTTTCTCTAAAAAATCTTGAAATTTCTTTTTCAACTCTAAAAGTTCAATTTGAGCCATTCGATAAGGGGGTTTTGAAATTGGCTTAGCATCAGGAACTAAGTCAACAGTAAATTAAACTTCCCGATCTGGTATTATTCCAGAAAACTCATCAGGAAAAACATCAGGATACTCATTTACCACTGGAACATCATTAATCTGAACAGTTCCCTTGTTTTCAACGATATGTGAAAGGTAACATTCATTTCCATCATTTACATGTTTCTCGGCCTCTTGATATGTTATCAACAGTAAGGGTTCATTCTTGTACACAAACTGAAAGTCTTTCTAAAAACAAACTTCTTTAGCTCTATAGTCAATCTTAGAATGGTAAATAGAGAGCCAATCCATACCCAGGATAACATCAAACTCTACTAGATGTAAAACAATAGGGTTTTCAAATAGGTTCTTTCCATGGATAAGGATAGGAAGATTCTTATAAATTATTTTTGCCTTAACATTTCCCCCAGGTGTTTTTACCACAATTTCATGAGTCATTTCTTGAGATAGTATTCCCATTTTTCTAGAAAAGTTTTCAGAGATGAAAGAATGTGTATACCCTGAATCAAAAAACACACTGGCATAATATGAAAAATCAAAGTAACTGATACAACTTCATTTGATGGCCCAACATCTGCTAAAGTAGTTGCAAAAGATTTCACCACTCCTTTCTTCTTATAGTCTAACTGCTTCCCATTACTCAAGCTCTTTTTCAGACACTCATTTGCATAGTGACCCATCTCATTGCACTTAAAATATTTCACTAACTGTAAATTAAATTTGGTATTACAATAACCCTAATCTCTTTCAGTGCAATCACAAGCCTTATGTCCCATCTTACCGCATCAGTAGCACTTTCCTGAATTCAAAAGACATTCCCCAGCATGCCTTTTACCACATTTATCACAAACTGAAAACATAGTTTTCTTACCATCAGTCCTTTTTGAAGAATTATTTCCTTTCTCCTGCCACCTCGGTCTCTTCTTCTGTTGGTTGTTATAGAACACTTGATCATCGGCAAACTCCATTTCCACCTTCTCAGCACATCGAACAAGCTTTTCATAACTCTTGAACTCACGATAAGCTAAAGCCCTTCGATATTTTGGCATTAATCCTGAGTAAAAATGATTGATTTTACTATCAAGGTCTCGGATAAAATTTGGGGCATACCTTGCCAATCAAGTGAACTTTTCTTCATAAGCAACCACTAAGTCGTCCTCTCGCCTCAATTCCAAGAATTTTTTTTCTATCCTAAGTCGAACAGCCTTAGGAAAATACTTCTCAAGAAACAGACCTTTGAATTCATCTTAGTCAAGAGCATCAATCTCATCAACATCACTGATATTTTTAACCATCGACCACCACTGATCTGCTTCACCCTCCAAATGATAAATAGCAAGACTAACCTTTTGATTGTCTGAACACCCCATGACATCAAAAATATTCTTCAGTTCTTTAATCCACCCTTCAGCTAGCACAGGTTCAGATGATCCTCTGAATGATGGGGATGTTTCTTCATGAAATGTTCCACCACTAACATGTTCCCCTTCGGTTGATCTGGCTGATCTCATGCATGGATACCACCACCATTTATCACTTGAGTCAACTGTGCCATCACTGCAACAAACTGTTCAGTTCCAATTCTGACCATCTCAGGATGCTGATTCGGAAGGTCATTTCCTTCTATATACCTTCCTAGCACTGCTTCCTTGTTTCCTATATGAAAACCATTCTGAACAAACATGTCTAAGATGAAGCAACATGGTAAACTTCAAATGATATATCATTTCAATTTGACCATAAAAAATTGTTTTTGGATAATCATTTAATAGAATTATAACTCCTAAAGTTATCTAAACTGACCACTAATACCAAATATAAGTCACATGCCTTAAACATTACTTAATCTTGAGTTATTACAATATTAAACATTTAGGATCTTTTCAAGTTTAGAGTTTTAGATAATTAGATCATAAATCATGCATTACATTCTACATTTAAACAAAGTGGTTACATAAAAGATAGTACTCATTTTTTTATCATCAACGGAAACATATTTAAAACAAAACATGGATTTTATCATGACACTTCCTTGAACCTATCATCACATCATGTACCTTTCCCTTGACCTTTGAAAAACAATCCAAAAACTTGGGATGAGCATAAAAAGCTCAGTAAGGGATACAAAAGTACAAAATGAAAACATTATTCCATGTATGAAATCATACTTTACTCATAAAACATAATCATTTTAACACACCTCATCTAATCATGAATAAATCATAGAAATCGTAAGACATAAAGGTAACTTGAGGCATTCATAACATTCTTACATATGGAGTAACCCTCATGGTTACATTTGGAATACCCATCACATTATATTCCCTAAATATCTTCAGAGAAACCTTAATGTTTAACCCCTTCGCATTACCCAATGCATTGGAGGGCTATATCAGGCTCAGCCGCCCTTAGTTTATCAGGGAACCACCCATATTCATAACAATACCCATAAACTATAACATAATCGTATCATATAAAACATGCATAAAAGAAACATAAAATTACCACATTTCAATCAAAAGATATCAATGCAACACATTGATATAATAAAATCATTATAAAAACCAGTTTCAATACCAAAACAAAATAAAAATAAAACATGGTATTTATTTTTTATTTAAGAAAATGTTATGGCTTGTAGGGGAAGCAGAAACTCAAATAATGGTCACAGCGATGGAGAAGTTGTTGTCGCTGCATACGAACGACAAATAAAAACATTCCCTTTTGTCGTTTAGTAAACGATTCATATAAAAAATATTCCTTTTGAATAAACATAAAATTCAAAGGGGTTTATACACTGTATAAAAGAATGTTGTGTATAAAACAAAATATGCCACAATGAAAGGAGATTGAGATGAAGTCCCTTACCTCAGGTCCGACTTGACTCGATCGTTCTTTAATATCCTGAATAATAAACATGAGTTAATTTCTACTTTATTAAGAACCTTTTTCAAGTCTATTATTTCTTTTATATCACTTATTACTATGTCATGAACACTATGTAATTATTTAAGTTAATAACGGTCGTTTTAACAATCATTGGTACATGAGTCAAAAATAAACTCTTTATAATTACATGTTATTCATGTATCCATTATATCCTGAGTTATATTCATGATTTAGATATAATATATATCATATATATCCAGGATATACAAGCATTTATAATATTATATAACATTTAGAGGTAAGAAATGAAATGCACCGTTCATGGAGACGGTAAGTCGTACGTACGCATGAATGCTACATTCATTTCTATTTCGTATTTTTTGGAATGGAATCATAATGACATAAAGGTATATTATAATTAAAGTATAATTTCATATATAATATTATTAAATCAATTTTTTATACGCACCACATATGTAATTAACGAATCAAATCACTTTGAGGGGACGGTAGTCCGCACTTCCTAAAATGAAGATATCGCGTATACCCATAATGGAAGCCATAAAGGTATTACATAAATGAAAAATAAAGAATCTAAAGGAAAAAATAAAATATTATATATCATATATAAATATAGTGTCATCTTAATGGCCACCTTTGAAGGTGTTAGATGAATATTGAACAATCATCATTTCATGAGGCAGAAATTCTCCATCCACGGAAATAGTATGTTCTTTAACCATTAGATGTAGGTGTGTGTAAGTGTAGCTAGAATAATTCTTATAAAAAATCAAATTATATTGAAGATACTTTTTTTGTTACAAAATAAATGAATAAAAAGAGATTAGGGGGTTGGTGAAGAAAAATAAAACAAAATAACATTAGAGAATTCTTTACCTTTAAATCAGGTAACTCTTCTTAGTTTGAACCAAAATGGTTTCTTGAAGAGCTTTCTGCCTAAGGTAAGGCTTCTAAGATGAGTAGAGGGATGTGGAGAGATAAAATGATCAGGGATTGTCCAAGACAAGGGCTTGAAAAGTGTGGGTAAGGAGGTAGAGGTGGGGGCCTTTTATAAGAGGAGAGGAGGGGAACTCTTGG
This sequence comes from Viscum album, assembly GCA_963277665.1. Taxonomy (NCBI): domain Eukaryota; kingdom Viridiplantae; phylum Streptophyta; class Magnoliopsida; order Santalales; family Viscaceae; genus Viscum; species Viscum album. The sequence continues at coordinate 1,622,565,385 of OY728159.1, read as the reverse complement.
AAAGGTATAAAATGTTACTTTATTTTCAAATGAGTTTAGGATTTTAAAGGTACCAAATTGATGTATTTAAAGTATAAGGTGATAAGGGTTCGAAATATACTCATACAATTGGTCTTTGACAAGTATAAGTATTATATTTGACATTATATTTTCATTTTATTTAAATCATTCATTAATGATGTAATAGGTGCATCATCATGATGTCATAAATAATTTAATTTATTTAATGCCAAAAAATTATAAAAAAAATACTATGATTTAGGAAATATTTTTAGATTTCCAACAAATATTTATAGTCCAATAGATCATTTATGTAGACAAAATTAATTTTTTTTACTCAGGTAATACATTCTATGTTATATTTAACTTTCTTTAAAAATAAAAAGATAAAAAGTCATTATCACACAAAAGTGATTCCAGGGGGTCCCAAAGTCTGGCACAAAAACTCCCATGGTCATCCATGACACAAAAAGTAGCATTAGGACTCATGTTGGCATCATTTTTTATTATTATGATATTATTTTATTATCCTTAACTTCCTGATTACTAATTAATCAAGATAATTAAAGATAATTACCATCGTTACTATTCATAATGTCCAAAAAACAAAAGAATATTAATTAGATAATTTGGACCTTATGATTCCAAATATGGAATACATTTTACCAAATTCCAAACATATAAATTTAAATAATTAGTTTAAATATAATTCTCGTTATCAAAACAAATAGCGGTTTTTTTGAAACAATATCTATGAAAAGTTTGGCACTTGTTTATGCTCAATTCCAAAGTGAAATTAAGCCCAATGACCACCATTTGATTACATGGTAAAAATATATTCAATTTACACTTTAAATCAAATTAAAAATATAATATAGCCATATAATTAAAATGGATTAAAATGCAGTTTAGATGTAAAATGCAGTATTTTTCACTATTCATTAAAAAATGAACATTGTCCGAAAATACTAAAAATTTATCCAAAGTAAATTTCAATGTACCAATCATAAAGAATAAATTTATTTTAAAAAATAGAGCTTATAAAAATGTAGAAAGGTTTATTTAAAAATGGTTTTCCATTAAAAGGTAGTAAAACAATCTTTTAAAAATATTAGTGTATTCCATGCTTAAGATTGGATTTATTCTAGTTTTAAGCCTCTAAAACACTATCTAATTTATAAATAGACATAGTTAAGAATATATATTATTAATTAATTACTTGGGATGTTACATGTAGGCCATTGGGTGAAGCACATAAATCCTCTATGTTCCTTTTACTTCATTTCATTTCCACATTTATTCAACATATAAACTATTAATCGATTTTTTCTTCTTGAATAAATTAAAATAATAGTATTGAATTTTGTAGTTTATATTCAACTTGATGTTGAGTTCTCTCTTTATGGTCAATTTATCATCATTGATTCTTCCTTTTCATTCTAGATTATAGTTTGAGATTCTTAATGTGTATGACTTTTTTTTCAATTATGGAAATAAATGTTATTCTATAAATTAAAATTCTCATTATTTTTTGTTCTAGTTTATTGAATCAATTTATTCAGAATAATGTTTTTGTTTTTTTTATAATTAGAAATATTCAAGATTTTAATATAGTAATTTTCACTCCTATTTTAGTTAGCCACTACCAATGTGACCTTCGCTTACTCTTGTAAAATATTTCAGTTTATTCCTGATGTATGGAATTGCAATTTTGAACCTTATTGTCTCAATTTATCAGTTTGTTTTAAATAAATTAAAAATAAGAATCATTTTTTTATTTCAGATCATGATGAACCAAAATTTCCAATAGATCTTGGGATATTTCATGGGGATTGCCTCTATCATAGGGATAGTCCCCATAACATTTGGAATATTCCCAAGAATAAAGTATTCTTATATTTTCTATCATCAATTTGTAGCAGGAAGAATTCTTTTAGTGTTCTATGTGGTTGAAATTGTTTTTTACCATAAGTGATGATTCTTGCATTAGTTTACTCAAGTCTTTTATTCATCAAATTTTTCAAATAATGGATTTGGGTCCACTATGATATTTCTTGGGATTTAGGGTCTCTAGATGTGACAAGGGAATTTTTCTATCGTAGATAAATTATGTTTTTAATTTACTATAATAGATCGGCATGACTCAAGATGACTTGGTTGACTCACCTCCTGAACCTGGAAAAATATTTCTTCATAATGAGAGTGATATTTTTTCATCACCTGAAATATATAGATGACTTGTGGGGAATCTTAAATAATTTATCATGACTTGACCCAATATTTCTTGTGTGGTTAAAAAAGTGAGTTAGTTTATGTAATTTTAAACAAAAATTTTTGGGAGGATGTTAGTTATATTGTTAGATATGTGAAAAATGAACCAAGTTTAGGTCTTCTGTTTTTGGATCATGGTCATACATATATTAAGACATTTTTTATGTAGATTATGTTAGATATATCCCTTCTTGAAGATCTACATCTAGTTTTACAATATTTATTGGAGAAAATTTGATCTCATGTCGAAGAAAGAGGTATATAGATATCTCCTGATCATGTGAAGATTTAAAGTAGCATGCCCTGGAATATGTGATTTTAGATATTATATGTGTTAGGTTAGACATTGTAATGCCAGATGGTCTAGAGGTGGGGGGATGAATAGACCCGATTAAAAATTTTAAACAAATAAATTAATTATCAAAGTTAACTATAAAATTTAAATAGCAGCGGAAAAAGTAAATAATGCAAGGATGTTTTTTATAGTTGTTCCGTCCAAAGTGGAACTACTCTACTCTTATACCTCTCTACTCGGTGAGAGATACGCGTGCACTAAAAATGATTTTTAAAGGGGAATAAAAATCCAATTACAAAATCCTTTTCTAGTGGAGGGATAACCAGGACACTGGCTTTGTGTGGGGAGTCACAAACCTCCAACAAGACTTTAGTTAACAGGAGCCACAACCGAAACAGTCTTGAATTTAGATACAAGGAGTCAAACCCTAAGATCCTGAATTTTGAATCCCGAATTCACAGCCCGAAGAAAAAGAATAACAAATAATGCTTTTGTGTGCAAAAGAATAAATAGAAAAAATAAGAGTGAGGGTGAGATATGGGATGTTGTGTTACAGACTCAGAACCATATGAAAGAGAAGATAAAAATTAAATCAAAGGTACTGGTTCTTGAGGTTTAGATCAACATGTCTCGTCTATGAAATTGTAGTCGAAGCAGAATTAATTCAGCACTTGAGAGACTGAGCAGGTGGTGAAGCAGGGTCTCACATGTTGTTTCAAATGCATAACAGATTCAAAGTTCATAGCACTTTTTCTTTTATTATTGTATCATCTCTTTGATACAAGAGAGAAAAATATATATATATAGAATAAAAATATCTAGCAGGTGCAGCAACTCTGCTTCCTTAGGATATTCAAAATTAATTAAGTCAAGAGCTCCCATAAATATCTCCATGAAAATAGCAGCATAGTTTCTTCTTTATTCCTGTAGAATAAATATCTATTAGAGGAATCCAAAATATTTTGAATAAGTCTTCCAATAAAATCTCCAAAATAATAAATGCATTGAAAATTATTTAAATGAAGTCAAATCAGTTCCTGAAAACTAGCAGAATATTCTGAAATTAAATTCAAACATTTGAATTTATACAATTTTGAACGGACCAAATTTACTTGCAAACGACGTTAAAAAAACATTATTAATTTTTCTCTCTAAATATATAACCAAAAATATTAAAAAATCTTTTATTATAATCCTTATATTTAAAGAGGAGCTTTCAAAAAAAAATTCTCAAAAAAATAATCCATATATTTGCAGAAAACCAATTTTTAAAAAATTGCATGGAATGAACAGTAACTTCAGAATGAACAGTAACTTCAAAGTGAATAGTAACTTCGGAGTGAACATTAACTTCAGAGTGAATAAAATCGTAACGTTGGGTATGAATAGTAACATAGGGTATGAACAGTAACATATCGTATGAACAGTAACGTAGGGTATGAACAGTAACGTGGGGTATGAACCATACTCTTGTAATAAAAATGAACCATACTTTTGAGATAAAAATGAACCATAATTTTGTGATAAAAATTAACCATAATTTTGAGATAAAAATGAACCATAATTTTGAGAAATAAAATGAACCATAATTTTGTGATAAAAAATTAACCATACTTTTTGAGATAAAAATGAACCATACTTCTATGATAAAAAATGAACCATACTTTTGAGATAAAAATCTAGACAGAATGTTCTAACAAACATCAACGAATTTTTAAAGGCTCTTAAGAGCCGATTCAGACTTTGGTCAAAACTAATGATTTATAGAAAAACTTATTATCCTTCCAAAAAAAGGAATAAATTAAAACTAACATCTAAAGAACCAAAATTCATTAAAAAAACAGAAGCACAACAATTCTGAAAACTGATACAACAGAACAGCATATCATAACATCATGTAATTAAAAGTCCATTCAAACCATATTTTTAGACTTTGATGTAACCTAATGAAATCAAGATAAACATTTTATCATTCTATATAATCAAGTTTCATGAAAATAGAATAAATTTATAAGTTTTAGAAACATAAATACATAAATGTTATAAAACAGTGAAATGTAGAGTTTCTAAAAACATAGTAGCAACTTCGTTGATTTTTTAGAGAAATAGATATCCAGTTTCAATATTACTCATTAACTAATAAAATATAGATAAATATATTATCTTTCCAACATGATAATAATCACAAAAATACAAATAACATAAATTAAGATATCATCAAAATATAGAGGAAAAGTAATCAAACAAAATCTCATGAAATTAAAGTAAAGGAAATATGCAAATGCACAAACAATATGGTCACAACAAACTCTTCAAGGGATTGGGAATATTACCAAGAAACTGGCACATATCTATTGTGAAAATAAATATGCTATTAATATTTACAAAAATATAGTATTTTATGAGAAAAGAAATCATATTCAATATGATTGATATTTCATTTGAGAAAACATTGTGAAGAATACGAACACCTTAGTTCATGTTCAAATATTTGATTAACTTACAGATGTTCTCAAAAAAGGGTGTCTGGACCACATGCCCATTTTTTTGTAAGAAACTAAGCATGATAAGTATATATGTCCCATTTTGAGCGGGGTGTTAATAATAGTAGATATTTTTTAATATTCATATTCTACATTGTTTTGGTTCATCTGGTGTATTCCTTTTCTTATATGAAAATTAATCATCCCACCTTGTTGTGAGGTATGGATTTTCTATTTTTAAAGAAACAAACCCAAGGAAGACAAAAGGAAAAATTATAACAAATCGTTATTTTCTAAATTGAAGTCAATATTCATGAAATCATAAAAGGAAATAAACCCAAAAAAATTATTCCAATTCACATCATACTAGTAATTAACATCAAACAAATTATATTTTAAATAAAAAAAATTAAAATTGGTATAGCCCAAAAAATCATATCAGTTTAGAAAGAGGAAAATAATCTATAATCAAATAATCATAAATAGATAAAAAATAACATATTATTTAACATTAATTAAATTACAATCTAAAAAAAATACATGTATAGAAATTGAGAACATATAGAAAAACATAGGAACCATGTCCTGCAAAAATCATAGAAAAACTCATAATGATCTTTTTTGGCATTGTATGGTTAAGAGATGTAGCACATGTGAATAAATAAGAAACATTAGTCACCCTATACCGGCCCCATGTGTGATGCAAGGTTGAGGTAAATCACTCTCATGTGTGATGCAATGCGAGGAACATCAATCTGAGTGTGTGATGACGTAATGAAATTCAATCAAGAGTAGTTTGTTCTATGCAAGAAACCATCAAAGGAGTAGAGAAGCGGAGCTAAAAAAACATGGTAGTCAAACATGACAGTCTACTTAGACTAATTCAAGTCCAGTAAACTCAAATCATAGACTCGATTAATATACTCATAAGAGACTACTTAAATAATAAAAAAATATAAAGAAACTGATCATTCTTATGCACGCATTTGATGAAACCTAAGGGTATACCATCTAAGATTCCCCTTGTGAAATAATTTTCTAGTTTTTCTCCCTCTTACAGATATTCCCACAACACCCACCAAACTTAGTATCCTAGATTTAACCAAATATATTCAGTTTAATAGTTAAAAAATAGGCCACCATCACACTACAATGGATTCAAAATCAATTGAAGAAATTGAAAAAATAATAAATGGTCCTCCTACATCTTTAATTTTGCATCAAGAATTCCCGAACATAATTGTACTAAAAATGAATTCAAGATTTACAAATAATTCTCCAAAAGAATTTAGTTTAAAACAAAACTTTTCATAACTTGAAATTAAAATTAGTATTCATAGCAACAAAAATTTAGGGAAATAAAATAAATTTGGTATTCATATTAATAATCCATAATAGTTTATCCAGATTTTAATAATTCACATTAAAATAAATAGTAATAAATATAAAATTAAGCAATAATTCACATTAGATACATGGTATTAAGACTTGATATTCTACTTATATTTGTTCAAGTCCAGTAAACTAAACTTCTAGAATCAATTAAAATAACTGTAAGTGTCTACTTTAATGATAATAGAAAACAAACTAATGAATAATTATAGCATTAGGAACCCATTTGTTGACACCTAATGTTGAACCAGTTAAAGTCCCCCATGAAAAATAATTGTCTAGTTATTACTCCCTATTATAGATCTTCCTAGAACACCCACCAAACATAGCATCCTAGAATGAACCAAATATATTCAGCTTAATAGTGAAAAAATAGGCCACCATAAAACATCCATAGCTTCAAAATCAATTTAATAAATTGAACAAAATGTCCCTCATATATCTTTAATTTTTCATCATGAATACCCAAACATAATTGCACTAAAAATGAATTCAAGATTTACACATAATACTCTAAAAGAACTATTATGACACCAATACTTTTCACAACCAGAAATTAAAATTGGTATTAAAAGAAAAAAATTCTATGAAAAAAAATAAAATTGGTATTTGGATCAACAATCCACATCAGTTTAGCCAGAGACTAGTAATTCACATTAAAATAAGAAGTAATAAATATAAAATTAATATTCATATTAGAAATACTCTCTTTTCCCTCTTTCTTCTCCCACTGGTTCAAGCACCCATTTAGTTGGATAGTTGCTATAAGTTCAGTTCTTCATTTTGTTGGTAAGGGATCACATATGTGTATATGTACATTATTTTACAATATTCATGTTTATATTCTTCAAAATTTATGTACATGTATTGTTTTCAAATAACAAGATTATTCTAATTTAAGACATCCTATTATGGAAGTATTTTGAACTCATAATTATATAATGGTGTATTATATTTATGTATATATTATCATTTTCAAATTTCAATTTATTTATTCTAATTTATAATGTGTTCTTCAAATTATTTTCAATTTTTCAAGTTACATGTCCAATCATTTGCCACTTATAATTATGCAAGGGTACTCATTTATTTTTAAAATTGTTTTATATAATTATATAATAATTCCAAATCTAAAGTTTATATGATTTAATAATATATATATATATATCTAATATTTTCAAAATCTTCATGTTTATATTTTTCAGATCTAAATTCATGTTAAGGGATACTTCAAATCTTATATTTTAAAAACTATTGTAATGTAAGGGTATATATAAATGTATATAGAATTTTTTTAATTTAAAAGTTTATCTATTTTAAGACCTTTAATTATGAAATTCGACTTCTATAATTTTATGTATTTATAATCTCATACAACATGTTGGAATTAATTTAAAACCCCTTTATATTTTTTGTGATAAAGAAATTATTCTTAAGTTTTAAGTGTTTTATAATTTTGATATGTGTGTGTGTATTTTTATAAACATAATTAACTATCATTACATAATTTGAAATGAGTAACATTTCATGTAAGAAAATTTTCCTTAAATATGACTTATTATTTTACTTAAGTGGAAAATTTAAAATTTTGTTTATGCAATGATAAAATGTTTTATTTAAAATATTATTTCTTCTAATTTTATGTGTGTAATATAAATTTGTTTTCAAAATTATATTTTAAGGGAAATTTTTCATTTTACTTATGACTTATGAATGAAAAATTATATATAAATATATATATATATAGTTAAGATTATTATTTTATGTGAATATTAATTTCATAATTACTGTTATTGTATGTTTGATGGATTCATACCGTCACGCCATTATTTTATATATAAAATAAAATTGTAAAATATGATATTTTGAATCAAGTAAATTATTACCTAATATATTTATTTAAGGACTAATTTTTTAATTATTAAGTTTATCATTTTATGTATTATTTCAGTAAAACGGATTTTATGAGTTTATGAATGATATTTTAAATACATGGATGTTAATTTTTAACATTACATGAATTTTTGTAAAGTCTAAAAGTCAGGATATATTGTCTTGAAAAATGGTGTAGATGATTTCCTATGTAAGAACATATTTATATATTTATATAAATGTAAGTACATATGTAAAAATGCATTATCATGTTTTAAATTGAAAACTCAAGTGAAAGATATTTAAATATATATGTAAAGAAATCTCAAAATGTTTTATAAAATTTGGAACTTGGACTTTGTTAACATGATAGGGAATTGGGGAGTGAACCCATCTCTCTAGAAGTGGGTAGGCTCAAACAGCCTTTAATGTTTTAAGTGGCACCTTGGTTTTTTTTAAATATTTAGTAATATATTTTAAAAGAACTGGATTATTTTATTATGAAAATTATTTTCCATGTGTAAGTATTTTTAAACGTTTTATAATGTTTTCAAAGTGTAATTATTTTCAAAGGTATTAAAATGTTTTCAAAGCATAAGTATTTTCAAAGGTATTATAATGTTTTTAAAGTAAAATTAATTTCAATGGTATTATATTTTTAAAAGTGTTTTCAAAATAATGTTTTCATAGTGATAATTATTTATAAATGATTTTTCAAAAAAAAATTAAAATTATTTTAACTATCTTTTTAAAAACCCATTATTGTAAAATTATTCTCATCTTATGTTTTATAAAAAAATTCATGATCATTTAGATGTTTCAAAAAGAATAGATTTTATGAGGAGCTACCATGAGTAGGATAAAATTAATTTTAAATGTTTAATTGTTTAAACTCTCATTTTAGGTAATGGTTTGTCCTTTCCCTTCAGATCCTATATTGGAAAAAATCCTCAAATGTATAATGTACTGTAAATTTTCAGTTTCAATTATATAAAAAATATAGAGCACTATTTTATACCGGAACCAAAAGAACAGGTCTTGGGTCGCTATATGTAGAACAAAAATAAATAATGGTAAGAAAACTTAGAGAAATTACAATTAATTTAAACTCAGTACAAAACAGTATAATCAATCCTAATAGCCAAAAAGGAATTAGAAGAGAGAGCATGCATAGAAAAGGAAAACTACCAAAGGGAAAGGCCTCCACCTGATCCTATAAAAACCTAATAGGAATTAATCATGAAGAATCATCAGCTTTATGTTGAGGCATTCTACACTTAACATGATCAAGAATACTCTCAATACAAGCCACTAAAATATCTTTAAAAGATGGATCTAGAATCTCCACCCAAGGAGAAGAATGACTATATAAAATTCAAAATAAGATATCCTTAAACAAAATTAAAACTACAAGGACACATGAAAGAAATCCCAACATCCTAGGAAAACTCTAAGTTGTAAGAACAATGGTCATTAGTCAGCTAGAAACCTACATGAAAACAAGCCACATAATTGCCACACATCCTAGCCTAGTCTTACTAATGGTATGTGGTTCCTAATACTACGAGACCAACAAGAAAAAACATCTAAAATGGTAAAATAACAAATAAAGTTTCTTGGTGATCCGCCAAATGAAACTTAACCACAAACTATCCAAACCTAAACACGAAACTCACTACAGGTCCATACCTAGGTAAAATAGTCCTAAAGGATGCGAAGGAACACAAATGAGCTAATATAATCTCAAATCATAGGTAATCGATAGAAACTAGAAAAAAAATATCCTACTAACACCTTACTACAAACCAACTCTCAAACATAGTCCAAGCTCACACAAAACCCATGCATACCCTGAAACAAAAGACACATATTGAAATTACATACCAAAGGCATCTATAAGGCTCAATCTAATAGGGAAAATAGAAAAATGGTAACGAAATACACTATCATCAATATAATAAAATTACATCCCAAGAGAGCACATGACCAATCTGAGTGAAACAATCAAAGTATGATGCAACATATAAAATCCCATAAAATTTTTTAAATCAATGAATAAATGATTTCAAAATTAAAAAAAACCAAATTAGGCTTTAATACCACTTTATTGCAGGGAGTGGACAACATTAGAGATAGTCCCCATGAAATACCCCAGGATCTATTTGGTGTTTTGGTTCATCAAAATATTAAACATGAAAATAACGTTTATTTTCATTTTATTACATAAAATCTAATATTGAGAAATAATGAGGATTGAAAATGTAATTTCATACATCAGAAAAAAAAACATAGATGATTTTACGAAAGTGAATGAAGGTCACACAGTCAGTTTCTAACTCACATAGAAGTGGAAATTACAACATTCAAAGATTGAAATATTTCTCATTAAAAAAATATAAACATTATTCTGTAGACACCTATTAAATAAAATTGAACCAAAATGAATGATAATTAGAATTTCCATAATTAAATTTATTTCCATAATTGAGAAATAGATTCCCACATAGAATGAATATCAAGCTACAAGCTAGAATGACATAGTATTAGCAATGATGATAAATTGATCATAAAAATAATACTCAATATAAATTTTAATATAAACTAAAAAATTCAATACCATAGTTTGAATTTATTCATGAAGAGAAGATATATCAGAAATTTATAGGATAAATAAAATCTGAAATGAAAAGAAAAAAAGGAAAATATAGGTATTATGTTCTTTGGCTAATGGATTATATGCATGGGGGAGAATCAATAGGGGTATTTACACTATGTAAGGATAAAGGATAAAAATAAGTAAATAAAGGATAATAGAAACACAAAAGTTAAATTTGATAGGAAACAATAAGAAAACATGATGAATAAACAATAAGCGCACACAAGATTAAAAAAATGAAAAAGAAAAACTGTAGAAAAATTGAGACCCCCTTACTGAGGATCAATTTCACATTATTGATGAAGTGTCTTTTTGTAGGGTGTTGGATTTTTCATTGCTAGGTCTAGTAGGTCTGATACTCCATGATCAATGTTCTTGTCTAGGTGATTCATAATGAACCAATTCCTCTATCCTCGAGCATGTCACCCTCTAGGTCCAAGAACAAGAACCATTTTCTAAGGCGCTTCATCTGATGATTCATTTTCACTTTTTGAGTAAATGCATATAAGAATAATCTCCCTACAAAATCATGATTGAGCATCATTTCCTATAGTTACGGTCGATCTCAATTTAAATAAACATGAAGGTGTCAATAGATCATCTCACCTCCTTTACTGAAATAGATGATTATTGAGATTACCTTCATCTTAGATCTTCTAGAAAACAAGGATCATGTCTCTAATGGTGTGATCCATTCTAATCCCTCTCAGTAAATAGGATGAAACCGGTGGGATGTCGATTCTGCTGAACCCATATTTGCCTTAACTTATGTTTTTCTCTCCATCCTTAAATAAAACTAGGGATAACATTTATCCCCTGCTATAACATAGCTCAAACTGAAGAAGAATATTTTCAATTTAATAGACCTAAAATAAAAAAAGGAAGTGTATTCGGGTGCAAATTTTCAATGGATGGTGTGCATTAAAGGATTCTTGGGATTTTTTCCAAAAATAAAACTATTTAACAAACCCAATAAAAATATATTTAGAAACTAAATATAATATTAAAATGGAATATTAAAATCATTGAAAAAATAATTCAATTTAGTTAACAAAATACTATGAATATAAAATTCACACCAAATCTAAGAATAAAGGTGAAAAAATGGTCAAACCAAGCATGTGGAGACTGTATGATTCTATATAGTTATTGATAAAGATAAGAAACCTTAGAGGAATCCCCCAGAGAAACAAACCTAGGTTGTTTCTCTATATATACGTATTTATAAAGAAAATCACTTTTAACATTTAACTGATGGAGAGGCCATTGAGAAGAGGTACTGAGATAAATAAGTAAGTGAACTGATTCCATCTTTTCTACTAGAGAGAAGGTGTCAAAATAATCAACCCCATATGGTTCTGTATAAAATTTGTCAAGAAAGAAGTCCTTAAGATGATTAAGAGACCCATTTTAATTTACGCATACCATTTTAATCCTTTTGTGATCGACCACCTTCTTACCTGAAGGAATAGGGAAAAGATCCCAAAAATGGTTTGAATCTAGAGCCTGACGTTCATACTGTATATCTTGTAACTAGATATGAAGATATATGGCCATGTAAATAGTGTGTGGTTTTGATTGATCATCCAATGTTTCAATAACTTGTGACATGGGCACAAATAATCTATGATAATACTAACTAGATTGTGAAACTTTGTGAAGCACAATAAGAAACTTTAGTGATGGAGCATCAGGAGTCTGTGAGTCATCATGTTTGGTAGTTTCATTAAATGGTGGGGTGTTAGGTGTGCTAGGTCAGTGAGTAGATACCTAGACAAATCATGATCCAACAACATCACTATGAATAGATAAGGGTGGTGGTTCATCGAGAAAATATAGTAAAATAACTTCAGAATAAGAAATAGTAGATGGTTATGGAAACTCAGGAACATAAATAACTATTGATTAGAAAAATAAAACCTCATCTAAAATAAAATATTTATGAAAATCTACAGAGAAGAAATATATCCATGTTGGGTGCAGTAATATCCAAGAACGATGCATTTTAGAGCACACGCTTCAAACTTAGAAATGGAGGGATGAATATCTATAACATAATACACACATCCAAAAATGTGTAGGGGTAGGTAATGAGGGGGGGTTTGGAAATAAATAATGGAATGGTGTTTCCCCTTGAAGAATGGGTAAGGTATGTTTGTTGATATAATAGGTGGTTGTGATAATTGAATCGCCCCAAAAAAGATAGATCTTTCTTATGAAATAAAATTTTCTGAGAAACTTCTAATAGATGTCAGTTCTTTTATTCAGAAACACCATATTATTGAGGTGTTCCAGGAAAAAAAGTCTGATGGATCATTAAATTTTCATCTAGATATGACTAGAATAGTACAGATAAATATTCATGACCATTTTTATAATGAAAACAATGATGTTTAGCAGAAAACTAGGAGGTTATTTCTTGATAATAGGAGTGAAATAAGGTAAATATTTTAGAATTATTTTTCCAAAAATATCACCGTATCATCCAAGAAAAATCATCAATAAAAGTAACAAAATATTGTTAAACCAATTTATATAGACTAGGTTCGGGGCCACAAATATCAAAATAAACCAAATTAAAAGGTTTTGATTCATTGGGGATTGATTGGGAGACAGAGGTGACCCAGTGATACATTTCAAAGTGACATGAATTACATTAAAAAGGAATAATATAATATAAATCTGGAAAACATTTGAAGAATGGGTGTTCGTGGATGACCAAGATGATAATGAAGCTAGAGGGTGTGATCAAAGGTAACTGGAAAGGTGAGAGTTGGGGTCGAGTTAAGAAAATACACACCACCCTGAAGACGTCCATTACCAAGAACCCAAGTCATCAGATTCTCCAAAAATATAACAGAATTATGCGAGAAGAAGAACTAACATTGTAATTCAGCTATAAATTTACTAAATTAAGATAAATTGAATGGAAAATTGGGAACAAATGAAAAAACATATAGTATCAAGGCTAGAATAATTATACAACTCCCATAACCTGTAATTTGCACTATCTGACCAACAACCATAGTAATATTACCTCCAATCATGGTTAATCTTTAGGAACAATGAATACTTGTATCCCTAGTGGTTTGTTCTGAGGAACTAGGGTCAATAACCCATGAGGTGGACTATTGGGATAGACACTCCACTAGATTACCACTATAATAAGTAGTGCTTCTTGATGATGCCATAGATTTTGTGATGAACATATACATTGACAAGGTGTTGAGGGTGCACCATTCAAAGAGAATAGTGTCTTAAATTTCATAGCTAGATCATAAATGTATAAATTATGTTATAGAATATTGATCAAAATGGATGATGTTGCCCTATAGCTATGCATTTTGGGTTCTCTCATGTCCACATCGAGATAGGCAACAAAGAAGTGGGAAGTCATGATGGAGAGGCATTGCACCGTCGCACTAGAGGTTATATGGAAGGTAGGGGTGGTTCACAATGGGTAATCACGCTAGAGGTGTATAGGGATTGGTGCATAGAGAGGGGTTTGACCTGATGTAGGGGTGTTTCATAGGATTGGGTCTATCGGGATGGGGCTTGGGGTGGAATGGATTCACTGTGTAGTTGCATAGGGGTGAAAGGGATAATTACACAGGAGCTCAAGGTGGAAGGGTTGTTGTGCTGGGGTGAAAGGGGTAATCGCGTAGGGAAACAATGTAGAAAGATAATGATGAACATAGGCTTAGGGAAGAAGGGTTTATTATGCAGGGGGGAAAGGACATATAGGGATGGGCTTTAGGAAGGTGGAGGATGTCATATGAGGGCTCTATGAGGGTAAGGTATTGTTGGGAGAAAGGGGTTGCAAAAAATCCTCTTATAATATGTTATAATGGAAACCCATACAACACAATGAGGTATAGTTCTTAATTTATAGATGATAAAAATAATACACTTGATGACCCACAAGGAAATGGGATACAAATATTTAAAAATATCTATTAACCTTAATAGTTTACTTTTTGTGTAAATACCAATTTCCTATAATTGTTTTCATTTGTTTTCTTTTAGACATTATTTTAGTAAAATTGGGGATTCTTGAGACCCAATTGTTTTTATTGGATTTATTTAGTTGATTTTTTAAGTCATTTAAGTATTATGGAATATATTTTTTCTACTTCAAATTTGTTTGAAAAACTTCATTCTATAAGGGGTTTCTAATGATGGTGATAGATCGAGTTGAAGTAGAATCTTACATGTCTGTGAGTCAAGCCGATAAAAGAATTTTATTGGGATTAAATGACTCTAATAATAATATCAAGTTTGAATAAATTGGTTTGAGGGATACATTAATTCAACTAATAAAACAGATCAAAGGTGGTGATCACAGACAATAAAAATAGAAGAAAATGTGACCAAGGAAGCTGTTGTCGATAAAGAGTGAGCTCTTGTTTCTGTAAAAACATATCACTGAAAATACAGTTTTTTTAAATTACATGGGAGTTCAAAATTTTTTTAATAATCTTGAATTTTCTTCATGTATAATTATTATATGTGATGAAAATGGTATAATGGGTATTGCGCCTTCTAACTTGCATGAATAAGATTTGTGCCACGCTCTTCTTGCATGAAAAAAAACTCCCACGAATCTAAGTTGGCATCATAAAGAAGAGGAGATTTTGTGATAAATGATACCTTAAGCCCCATAATTTCTCAATGTTTTTTGTAATTTTTATAGATATACAGTGTATACTCATACACTTCCCCATGAATACGAATAATTCATACCCCCATGCACATGATTTTATTGAATAAGTGATAGTGCGACATATTATTGCACATGAGAAGGTGGATAGTTTGTGTTCATACAGGGTGTGTGTGAATAAACACAAGGTATACAGTGTATACACACCCTCTACAATAAGGAATTGTTTGATAAATGGAATTAACATTCGTGATATAACTTGAATGTATGATATATAAGTGATTTGTGTGAATCTTGAGAGAAGAATGTGAACATGGTTCATGAATGCTTAAATGAACACTTAAGAAGAAATTAAGATACCAGAAACATAATAGATAACACATTAAATAATAGAAAACACAAATAGTTTTTTGGAGTTTTGGATGCCATGAAAATATTTCATGAAGTGTAATTGAAGAGGATTCATATTGTGAAATTCCTTTCGTGCATAAAATAAAATTCAAGATTTTGTGTGCATCTCTTTCATACATTTATTGAGACTGAGAACTTCACTAATAGAAGGAGTATATGCCTGATCAATTGAAGTGATGAAGAATTCAATTTTCATTGTGTTGATAATTCCATCATTTGTTCATTCTGACATAGTAGTGAAGTGGAAATTGCATCTTCCACTTATTAATGAGTACAAGGACTATATGCATATAATATTTTAAATTCAGTAACATTCAAAGACCTGAAGTTAAGGGACAATATTATTTAGTTGATGAAAAATAATCTGATATAGTACAGAAGATCTTGTTGAGTGTTTTTATTGAATATCTCTTGAATAAATAGTGGGTATAGTATAAACAACGCCATTGAAGACCGGTGGTTTCAGTATAAAGAACTCCATTCACCCAAGAATATTAATCAGTTCATACATTAATATTGTGCACAAATTCTAAGTGTTTAAAATCATTGGAATTCTACAGGGATAAGATAATCTATGAAATAGACACAATTTAATCTTGGAAAAGAGTTTATATTTACACCAAAAATTTTAAAGTCTTTGTGTGTTGTTGTTATCTTTATTATCTACATTGATTTTGTATGTGATTTTTAATTTCACACAACATTTCCATTCATAATAACTAGGTAATAGGTTCAAGGGAAGGGGTTAATTGAAATAAATTAAAATTTGGTAAAATGTTGGGTAGAATGATCCCCCCAGTGTCCCTACAAGATCTATATGGGGTCTATAATAATGATCTATATTTATTTATCATAATAAAGTTAATTACACATGATATGATAAAATTAGTTTTAGGATATGAAAGTAATGATAAATGTAAATATTTACATTAGTTACTATGATGAAGTGAAGTTCACTTAATATCCTAAAATATTTTAGGATATAATGGTAAATATAATTTATCATAACAAGTGAACATAACTATTTGATAAATGATTATACCATTTGATACTCAAAATATTACATATTATATTCTAAAAGATTTTAGGATGTGCTAGTAAAGTTATAATGTAAACTGTTATGTTATTTATAAAAGATTACAAAGAAACAGTTTGGTGGAAAAAAGGATCCAAAGATGATGATGATACACTTGTAAAGATTTTTAAGTAGATAAAAAATATTACATTATAATGTTGGATTTTATGAAGTTATGGAGTTTGAATACAAGTTCAAATAATTGAACTTAAGGAATTTGATCCATATATCCCCCCATTATGAAAACTAGACTACCTCATAAATGTCACTCACTAAGTGGTTAGTGGGAGTATTTTATCAGATGGTCACATAAGGATGTGACAGAAATCACATATGGATGTAATGTTCGAAAAATGAACCCATTACTATAGCAACCATATGAGGGTCATGTTATATCTCTATAATAGAATAGTTTTAATAGTTGTAATTGTATTATTTCATTATAATAAAGGAAATATCCATTTATTATTTTTTTATTTGTGCTATAAGATATTTTACATGAATGGTCAAATGATAAATGTCCCCTTAAATTAAAAACATTGAGGTGTTCCTAACTGATGATCATCATTGTGTATAGTGAGTTCTACTGATATGTAAATGTTGGCTTGAATAGATTCATATATCAATTACAATGGGTTGTATATGAGATGTTGAAGAATGGATTTCTGAGGTAATAAGTAGATACTTATTACTTATATGGATCCAATAAAGCACATTTCATGGAATTTCATACGGTCATAGATATACATATGAATGAACTACTAAAAAACTAGCCTTAAACAGCATGGGTATTTATCTACACTACAAAATAATATTTGATAAATGGCATATTTATCAGTGCTCAGAAAAGTACTGATAAATTTAACCTTTTATCAGTGCTTTTTTTACACTGATAAATGGAAATATTCTTAGAGCTTTATCTTTGGTGCAAATAAAGGGTATCCTTTATCAGTGTTTTATTTTTAGCACTGATAAAGTGTTACATTTATTAGCACATTATTATTAGTGCTGATAAATGGTACTTTTTTATCAATGCTTTATTTTTAACGCTAATATATATTTATTTCATCGGCAATTTTTTAGCACTAATAAAGGCCGGAATAAATAAAATTAAATAAATAAAGAAATAAAAAATTACTTTATTAAAAATATATTACATGATTTATTATTTAAATAATTATTGATTAAAATGAATAAATTTATTATACATTATTAAATATTAAACAATTTTTTTAGATAATTATGATAATTAATGTTATTAAATTTTATATTTATTAAATATATAGATATATATTAATTTATATAAATATGATTTACATATTAAAAATTATTTATGTTCCTTATAATAAAAAGTCATATATTTATTGAAAAATGGTTTATAATTAAAAAGTAATATGAATTAAAAATACTGACTAATTGTATTGTACTCATGATATAACAGAATGTCATTTGATTTTTCAATTTAACATAGATCAAATTTGTGTTGCATTGATTTTACTTATACATAATTAATTCATTTTTATATACAATGCACACACATAAAACATATCCATTTATTCAATATTTATAAAGTGTACTTATTCATAATTTATTCAATTTCACCCATTTGAAACATATATACATGGAATTAACATTAAGTATTCATTAATAATGATAAAAAAAATATTTTTTAAAAAATATTTATAAATAAATATATTTATAAATGTACATTTAATATATTTATACAATTATATATTTATATTTATAAATAATTATTTTTTAAATGTATTTATATCATTATAGATAAAAAATTATATATTAAAATAATTATTAAATATATAGTAAATTTATCTAAATAATTAATCTATTTACTATATTTATATTTATATATGTTTATTATATATGTGTCTGTATAATTATATAAATATATATAACGATATAAATATTAAATTTTAAAATTATTTCTATAATTATAAATAACTAGTTATAAATTTATAATAAATATCTCTAAAAGGGAATATATTTATTATATTTCTATTTATATGTTTTTGTTAAGTATATATAAATATTTTATTTTTTTATATAATTATAATTATAAATCTTTTAGAAGCTCTTATGTAATAAGTGATGATAAAAGTATTTTTATCAGTGCTTTTTTCACACTGGTAAAAATGAGTCTTTGTCGGTGCTAAACAAAGGGCTGATAAATTGAAAAAAATATCATGCTAAAAGTTTAGCACTGATAAATAGTAGTTTTATCAATGATTTATTAGAACTGATAAATACCTACCTTTATGAATGCTAAAAAAAGTATTAATATAGAGTTCTTTTATCAATGCTTAAAAAATAAGCACTGATAAAAGGCCTCATTATCAGAGCATTTTTATAACCACTGATAAAAGTGTCATAATCTAATTAAAAACCTTAACTATTTGCAATACCATCATGATATTAGAAGCATTTTACAGAATCCACCCACTATCGACGCTCCTCCTCAGTGTATTGTAGCTCAAATAAAACCACTCAACTGCCTCCAGTTTCTCAAACATATCATCTGACTTCTGGTGTTCAGTTGCAATTAGGGTTTCCTAAGGGGCTCTTGGATTTTCTTTAACCAAGTGAGGTAGTCCTTCTGAGTTTCTTTGTGTATGTTATGTTTTGTTTTTTATTTCTTCTTCGATGATGTCATTATTTGTGGTCCAATGATTGTATACTAGTGGGGTAGGCTTTTTGATTTTATATTTTCCCTATTTTGAATAATCTCTTGATCACTTATGGAGTGTTTATTGTTTATAGACTTGATGGTAACACGTAGAGTCACATAGAGTTTAGTTGGTTGTTTTATTTTGTTTATGTTTCCCAAATTGATCTCTGTAAGTTATCATACATATTTTAGATTCTTTATTTTATCAATGTAATCCATACATGTGAAATTTTTGAATTGAAACTGAGGCTTTTGTGTGTGATGGGGTTGATGGTAGGTTAATGGATTTATTTTATATTATATTTCTTCATATCTTCTTTCTTATACTTATCTGGGTTGGTGTGATAATGTAATGTATAGATTCATCATGGAAATTTTTATTTAAATTTTCTTTCTACTAGTTTTACTTATTTTTTGGGCCAAATTATTCCCACTATGTTGTTTTCATGCCCTGATGGTTGTTTCTTACTTAAGGGGGGTCTAGAATGCCCCTTAGATACTATCATGATATATATTGAAATTACACCCAAAACATTTGAGTATTTTATTCAATTTTCAATTGGTGTCAACATGGGTTTTCAATCTTCCTTTTAAAATCTATAAAACACTTCACTCACATACAAGGATTGGTAAATAAATATCCTCTTAATTTTACGACTCGCATATAAATGAATGAAAATGTCAAATCACTAATAATTAACATTTAAACGGTGTTCTTTGTTAATGCATAAAATTATTATCATCATTCATCTCTTGAAACTCTAATTATTGTATCATCCACATTGATAAACATTTTTAATCTATTCAAAATTTATTTTTTATATAATGATTATGATCAATTCTTTATTTTTTAAATTAAAATTTCTTTAATAATTCATCTATCCTTAAATACCAAGCTCTTAGTTCTTCTTTAAATTCATACATCACCTTTGTAAATTTACAAAAATTATTCTCATAATAAAGAATGTGAAATCTATCTATTAGTTGGATGTATTTTCTATTCATGTAATCCATTAGTAAATTCTAATTTTATATCCAGTTGGAGTACCATGAATTTTCATGGGATGGGTCAGTGTGGTTATATGTCATCCCAATAGTCTTGAGATGTTTTCATATATTTATATACCATTAATTATAAATTTAATAATTCATTAGGTTCCTATATCACTTGTTCCAATAAATTTTTATATCTTCTAGTTGATTTAATGAGAGTTTATTATTCTTGTTTATCATATTTGAGTTTTATATTACACTTTAATTGCCAATATTATATTTTTATACGTTTAGTGAATTTTTGAAAGATTTTAGGTGAAGAAATTATTTTATCAAATTAAATTACCCATTTTCTTAAACATACTGAAATTCTTTGAAACAATCAAATGTTGAGTTTCCCTTATTATAAATGTCTATAACTTTCACTTTTTATAATGAATATCTTATGTGTATTTATTTATATGTCATATAAAATTAATCTTTTATGAACCCAATAGGATGTATATGAACAAAAAATGGATGCACACTAATTGTTTGACAAATTAATATGAATATGGAGTTAAAGAGTTCATCAAGTTTGCATAAGATCAAGCAAACAAACCTTCTTAAATTCTTTATTCATGTTTACATTGTTTTTATTCAAGAAAAATTAGTCAAGAAGAGTTAGAATAATATTGATGTCGATTTGGATCCATTGATCAATGGAGACAAAACAAGGATAGGTCATGCATAACTCAAAAAGATAATAAAAAAATTAAGGATTCTCTATGCACTTCACTACTATTGGTTAACTACCTCTTAGCATAGCATCTGACCTGAACTTCCTTCTTGGAGTCCCTATGAGGCCCTCATCCCACACATAGTAAGAAATAAACTAATTTGATTCTTGAACATAGAGAGAAAATTTTAGGTGATAAGATAATTCATTGCGTAATGGTTTTATGGGAAATGCATATTATTGAAGAAGAAACATGAGAATTAGAAAATTCAATGAAGGAAAAATATTCCTACTTTTTTAAATAAGGAATAAAATTGCGAGGAAGAGAAGGAAAAGTGAATGCTAAATGGTGATATAATAGAGATGATGGTGAGTGTGTGTGGGATGAGAGCATCATGAGGATTCCAGATAAGAAATTTAGGTCAGATACTATGCTAAGCCGTAGTTAACCAATAGTAGTGAAGTATATATAGAATCCTTAGTTTTGTTATTAACTTTGTGAGTGAGGCACAACCAACCCTTGTTTTTGTTGAGTCAATAAGGTTTCCTTATGAATTTTCCATTACTTCATGTTTGGGGATATTGTTGAGTTAATAAGTTTTCCTTATGACATTACCAATCCTCATGTTTTGAAAATAAAAAAAACTTTATCTCAAGGAAAATTTCATTTTACCCTATATTTTACTTTCATAAAAAAAAATTCCTTCCCTAAGAAAATTTATCCTTACTATGTTTTTCATTGTTCATTATCATGTCTAAGTGTAAAATTTGGTTTCATATCTAAAACCTCAGAATCATATAATAATTAGATAAAGAGCACTCTGTTTTCAAGATCTGAATTCAGACTCTGAGTTCTCTGAATTCAGACTCCAAACTCTTATGAGTTCTGACTCCGAGCCCTCTGAATTCAGACTTCAAACTCTTATGAGTTCTGACTCTGAGTTCTTTGAATTGAGACTCTGAACTCTTATGAGTTCTGACTCCAAATTCTAATGAATTCAGACTCCAAACTTTGTAAGTTCAAACTTTGAATTCTAATTAATTCATATTCTGAACATTGTAAGTTCTGACTCCGAATTCTCGTGAATTCTAACTCCGAAATTTGTAATTTATGACTCTGAATTCTCATGAACTCTGACACCGAACATCGTAAGTTCAGGTTCCGAATTCTTGTGAATCCAGATTCCAAATTTCCTTGAAATTCAAGCTCCATAATTTCATAGAGTACAGGTTCAGAATTCCTTAGAAAATAGAATTTGAATATCCCTGTATTATAGACACCGAATGTGTTTTTGGTTAGACTCCAAACTTTTATTTGCTTAAATACCGAATATTTGATTTTGGTTATGTAACCATATTTTTTATTACACTTGTTTTTTTATAAAATGATTTTGTGCATTTATTTACTAAATAACTGTTGTTTGAGTGACATGTGTACAGGTCCCTCCGAAATTCAAGGGAAAATATGACCATTGGAGGATGAATTCGACCGTTGGAGTTGTGCCTATAAATAAGAGCACATTTGAAAGAGCTCAATATTGTTATATGAATCTAGAGATCACATTCTGTTGAAGTGATTTCTAGGGAGAGACTCTCATTCTTAGTGTGTACTGAACATCTTGTTCAGATTTGCTTCATGTGACTCTGAATGTTGTTGATTACATTCAAGGACTTCTGGGGATAGGAAAAAAGAGGTCTCGACTACCTTAAAGTTCAAGGACTTCCTTGCTGACGTAAACAGAGGTGTCGGCTACCTTGAAGTTGAGGGCTTATGGGGATAGTAAGATAGACTCTGATCTTTGTATCGAGGTCTTACCCTAGTGTGGGTAAGATAGACTTTCTTGAAAGTATAAATCTAGGGACCTTTATCTAGCGTTGTTGGATACCTATCTCTTTGGGTTAAAATATTTATTACTTGTTACTTGCCTTGTTACAAGTTTTCCAATGCATTTTGATTATTGAGGATAGTATAACTATCTTATAATTACTTATACTTGTATACTCTGATTTAGTAAGATTTTATATGCTTTAAGGTAGAATCTATATCTTTGTAAACTTTTATTAAGTTTCATTTTTGGGAACCATCTTTTCCGGAATCACTTTCTCAGAATCATATTTCCGGAAAATAGAAAGTGTGTCGAACAAGAGTTTTTTTGAATTACCTTGTTTAACATTGTTAAACATAATCATATTTAAAAGTTCCAAAGGAATTTTTTAAAGTATACAATTCACCCCCTCCCTCTTGTAAATTTTTAGCATTATTAGATACTTCATTCAGTATCAATATTATTTCGATACTACATTTGGTATTATAAAGTATATCATACTTCACATACCATCTCAATAATTGGTATCAAGGTAGGTATCTAAAATATTTATATTCACATATAAGTTTTCCTTGCTCAAATTTTCATTGTTCTGCATTTTCCTTACTAAGGAATATTTGCCTTGTTTACTTAACCTTACTACTAACAAGTTTGTGTGGAGATAGTTTTCTTTAAGTTGGTAGGAATCAATATTGGTTCCATTGACAACATAAATCCAAAAAGACCTCCTATTTTTGATGGGAATGATTACGAATATTAGAGAGATCACATGAATACATTTATTATCAATACTAGAGTGGACAATTTTTTTATGCTTACTGGAGGATATAAAATCCCAGACAAGGAAGTTAGTACTTTCACAAATCAAGAAAAGCATGAATATAAACTGAATTATAAGGTACACAATAAATTTCTTTGTTCCATGACTAGAAATATATATAACCAAATTTCATCTTGTGAAGCAGAAAATTGTATTTGGAAGAAACTTGAAGTTACATACATTGAAACTTCAAAAGTCATTGCAACTAGAAGAGCTGTGATCAGAGCTGAATATCATGGTTTCCACTTTCCTTATAGAGAACCCATATGTAAGGTGCAATAGATATTTATGACTATCATTAATAGTTTAAAATCCATGGGTGATAAAATAATAGATTATGAATATCTTGTGGAAAAGATCATAGACATCACGCCTAATGAGTGGGAATCCAAGAGAACTGATATTGATGAAAATATAAAGTTTACTCAAATTACTCTTGATAAACTTTTTGGAACTCTTCTTCAACACGAGACTAGAATGAAGAGAGGTGATGATAATGTAAATGAGAATAATGGGAATGGTAGTGTTTCTTTTACTACAACTTCAAATCATACGAAATCCAAGACTCCTAAGAGAGTTACAAGATCCAGATCTAATAAGGTTGTTATACAATCTGAATCAAGTGGAATTGAATCTTCAGAAAATGAACTAGGAAAGTTTGCCCGAATAATGAACAAGATAGTTAGAGAGAAGAAATTTCAATCTAGATATAAGAAGAAAGAAAGGAAATATAAGAATGATTCAGAAGTTACATGTTATGAATGCAAGAGAGCTGGACATATAAGACCTGATTGTCCTATGATTAAGAGAAAATAAATAAAGTAAAAGCATTCTGAGAGAAATAGAAAGAAGTACTACAAAGATAAATATAAGAATGTCTTGAAAGCTAATGACCCATGGAGTGCTAGTGGTGGTGACTCTTCTGATGAATCATCAGATTACAAAGCTTCTAGACAGAAGAATCTTGGTTTAATAGTCATACTACCTATTAACAATCATTGCTTAATTGCTAAGGTACACAATTCCGAATCAACGAACAATGTTTCTTTGAATGAAAATTATAGTAATGATAAATACTATGAATATTTGGATAAAGAATATTCTTCGGATGAAGATGATACTTTACCTTCCTATGAATAAGTTTTTAGGTTTGTTAAGCTTCTGTAGAATGAGAATTATAAAGTCGACAAGAAGCTTGATAAGACAAATTCTAGGATTTCTATACTTACTAAGGAAATATCGGATCTTTCTAAAGATATAGTTATGAAAACCCTTGATTTGGAAAGTATTTCAAAAATCCTTGTGGAATTAAATTTTGAGAAGGATAAAATTTCTAAGGATTTAGAAAATGTAATTTCCAAGAAGAATTTTTTGAGCCAAAATCTAGTTCTAAAGCTAATGTTTTTTAAGACAAGAATTTATTTATCAGAATGAAATCTGAAATTTTTCATTGTGGAAGTGTTTTTTAAACTTTACCTTAAGTAAAGAAAATTTTGATAAGATGTATTCTCAAATCTGACCTCTGAGGAATAATTATAGATTTGGTTATACAATTTCTAAAACCATTTTCAGTAACAGTTATTTTCTTCCTAAAAGTGCTACTTTATACACTAAGTGTAGGTGTGGTGGACACTGGGAAAAAAATTGTTCACTAAAAAAAACTCATTCTTTTGGATTTCATATAGTCTATCTTTATGAGAAAATGTGGGTGCCTAAAATTGTGCTTTCTAAATTTTTTGGATCCAAGGTTGTTTGGGTTCAGAAAGTCTAAATCTTTTGTTTTTAGGAAAATAGGGAAAGGAAAAAACTGCAATACATGGTACATAGATAGTGATTGTTCCTGACATATTACGGGTAACAAAAACTACTTTCAAAAGATTATCAAGACAAAAGAAGGAAAAGTAACTTTCAGAGATAATGATCAGGGAGAAATTATTGGTATAGGTAACATCATTCTTCTTAGAAAAACCTTGATTTCGAATGTTTTTGTTTGTTAAGGGTCTTAAGAACAACGTCATTAGCATAAGTCAATTATTTGATGAAGGTTACCTTGTGAATTTTAGGAATGACAAGTGCTTAGTACACAATTACAAGGAAGAATTTATTCTTTCTTCCCATCGACAAGAGAATGTATACACACTAAACGTAGAAGACCTTAGGAGACAAGACTTACCTTTCCTTAGTGAAATGGAATATCATTCTTGGTTTTGGAATAGAAGGTTTGGACATAGTAACCTTAGAAACCTATGAAAACTCTCAAAGAAAAGATTAGTTAAAGATATACCGGAGCTTAGATTTGATTCTTAAAAAGTTTGTGATCCTTGTCAATATGGAAAACAATATAAATAAAGTTTTAAATCAGTCGGTGAAGTCTCAACTACCGATTCATTATAGTTAGTACATATGTATTTTTTTGGCCCAACACAAACTGGAAGCATTGGAGTCAAGTATTATGTATTTGTTTTAGTTGATGATTACACTAGATTTATGTGGGTCTATTTTCTAGCAAAGAAATATGAAGATTTTTCTTATTTAAAAATTTTTAGAGCCCAATTAAAAAATGAGAAAAACCTTCCTATGGTAACTATTCATAGTGATCATGGAGGATAATTTAAAATTTGTTATTTTGAAAATTTTTGTAGTAGAAAATGCATTAATCATAACTTATCAGCACCTAGAACACCTATACATAATGGTGTTGTTGAAAGAATAAATAGAATTCTTCAAGTGATAATGAAAACCATGTTGAGTGAATATTCTATAGCCAAACATTTTTGGGCTGAAGCTGTAAGTACTTATTGTTATATTATAAATCAGGTTTTGATTAGAGCATTTCTTAATAAAACCCCTTACGAGTTATGTTATGGTAGAAAACCTAGACTTTCCTACTTTGAGGTTTTTGGTTGAAAGGTATTCATTTTGAATACTAAAGATAATTTACATAAATTTGCACCAAAATCTAATGAAGCAATTTTCTTAGGTTACTCCACAACATATAAGGATTATAGAGTTTTCAATAAAAACACTTGTACTGTTGAAGAAATAATACATGTTAAATTTGATGAAACTGATCCCTTCATTTTTAAACAACCCCAACCTACATCTTCAGATGTGTTTTCAAAAACTAAGTATCAACCTTTGTTAGAAGATCCTTTTGATAAGAAAGATGCCCAAGAAAATGTTTCCAAATCATTTACACCAGAAGATTTCCTACCCTTTGTTGATGAACAGGTTTTACAAAACCCAAATCAGTTATTTCTAAAGAATCATCCTAGTGATAGTATCATTGGTGATGTGAATCAACATGTAAGGTCTATAAGTTCCTTAAGAAATGAAGTAGAACATATAGAATTTCATTCCTAATTAGAACCAAATAGAACTGATGAAGATTTAGGTGATGATGATTTGATAAAAGATATGCAAGATGAGATAAATGAATTCGAAAGGAATAAAGTCTAGACCTTGGTTGAAATACTTAAGAAAACTTCCATTATTAGTGTAAAATGGGTCTTTATAAATAAGTGTGATGAAAAGGGAATCATAGTAAGAAATAAATCTAGATTGGTTGCCAAAGGATATAATCAACAAGAAGGAATATACTATGAAGAAACCTATGCTCTAGTAGCTATACTTGAATCTATTTGTATTTTACTTTCCCTTGCAGCATTCTTCAATTTAAAACTTCTTCAAATGGATTTGAAATGTGATTTCTTTAATGGTTATGTTCAAGAGGATGTTTTTGTTGAACAACCTCCTGGTTATGAAGATACAAAACATCCTGAACATGTTTTTAAACATACCAAAGCTTTTTATGGACTTAAGAACGCCCCTTGATCTTGGTATGATAGACTTACAGGATTTTTTCTTCAAAATAATTATGTTATGGGAAATTTATATCCAACCCTTTTTATAAAGTAAGATAAGAAAAATGTTTTTATTGTTCAAATATATGTTGATGACATTATATTTGGTTCATCTCAACAATCTTTAACTGATTCATTTGTAGATCTAATGAAATCTGAGTTCGAAATGAGTATGATGGGTGAGTTAACATTTTTCCTTGGTTTTCAAATTTCTCAAAAACTAGATGGAATCTATATATCCCAGCATAAGTATATTAAATATCTTGTTAAAAAGTATGGATTTGACAACACTAAGAGTATCAGTACTCCCATTGGTACCTCAAATTCACTTGATCTTGATGAAGTTGGGAAACCAGTAGATCAAACATCTTTTAAAAGTATGATAGGAAGTTTAATTTACTTGAAATAAAGTCGTCCAGACTTAATGTTTTCAGTATGCTTATGTGAAAGATATAAATCCAAATCCTATTGAATCTCATTTAAATGTAGTGAAAAGAATTTTTCTCTACTTAAAGGGAACCATGGATTTAGGAATCTTTTATACGTCTAGAAATGATTTTTTTCTAAAAACATTTTCAGATGCTGAATTTGGTGGATGTAGAATGGATAGAAAAAGTATATCCAAAACTTGTAATTTTTTAATAGGTTCATTAGTTTGTTGGTCATTCAAGAAGACACACTCAATAGAACTTTTCACTGCTGAAGCTGAATATAAAGCAGCTGGAAGTTGTTGTGATCAAGTGTTGTGGATGCAACACACACTCACAGACTATGGTATGAGTTTTACCAAAACACAAATTGTGTGTGATAGTAATAGTGCCATTGCTTTAAGAAAAAACCATGCACATCACTCTCATGAAACACACATAGATATTAGGCATCACTTTCTTAGGGATCACACACAAAAAAAAGGATATCATTCTTCAATTTATCAGAATGCAAGATCAACTTACTGATATTTTCACAAAATCTTTACCCTATGATAGATTTGAATACATTAAATAGAAGATAGGAATGATAACTGCAATTTAATAAACTTTATTAACTTCCTGTTGAAATCAATCTCCTTACACTAATAAACTCTTTTCTATATGGGGAGTACATATGTTTGTAAGATTTTCTAAAAATCTCGTAATAAAATTTTCCAAAAAAATTCATAATGAATATTTTCAAAAAAAATCATAATGGAATTTTTTTTATTCTAAATTTATTTTTCGTAGTCTCAAAAATTTTTTATTGAAGATTTTTTTATTCAAAATTTTTATAATGAAGATTTCCGTACTCGAAATTTTCATAACGAATATTTTTATACTCAAAATTTATGTAATGCAGATTTCTGTACTCAAAATTTTTTATAATGAGGTTTTTTGTTTTCAAATTTTTTGTAATCAAAATTTTACAGAATCTAAAGTTCTTTTAGAATTTTTTTTCTCAATAAGAGTAATCTTCCTGGAAATCCGAAAGGTACGTTTCCTTTCCTGATTTTTTGTAATCATCCTGTATTTTCTGGTATTTTCATTTGTTTTTAAAAAAATTCAGATTCTCATTTCCATAAATTTGAATGTTTTTATTAAAACCTCAAAAGACTGGATTCTAGAAAGTTTTCTTATCAACTATCATATCAACTGTCAGATCTGATCAGAAGGATTTTCATCCATTATATTGACTTTGAAAGATGAATGGTCGCTTCTAAAACCTATATAAAGTACCCTCTAAGGGTTGTCCCACATCGATCTCAAGCCCTCATGTGCTGAAGTTCTGACCCTCTACTTAAGCATGTTCTGAAATTCATAGAGTTTTCTCATTTCCAAATGTCTGTATAAGAATCCTCTCACAAAGATATGTCTACTGTCAAGATAATTCCATAGTGGCGGGTGTATAGAGAAAGGTTATTGCATCTTAACTTCTTTGCTAATTTTGATTCAATAATTTCGAAGAACATCAAATTGAATGGATGGGAGAGTGTTTTCATATCGAAGCCAGGGGCTCAAGATTTGGTATATCCAGATTTGATTTTTGAATTTTATGAAATAGTTAGTTTCTTTAAGGGAGATGGGATAGAGAAGTTTTCCTTCAAAAGATATGGAAAGACTTATGCTCTTTCATACACTAAGGTATCCAATTTTACTGGAGTTCCGTATGAAGGAAAAGATGAATTTTGTTCCTATAAGTTGTCATATGTTAAAGAAAGATTTATAAAGGTGAATTTTATGGAGTTCCTATGTCTTACAGATGTCAAGACTTCAAATATTTTTCACCTCCCTATAAATAATCAGATCCTTAAATTATGGGTCCAAGGATTTATCATTTCAAGAAAAGGTGACAAGGACACATTGAAAAAGAGTGACATGTACATCCTAGATTTTCTAGTTAACCTAAGGAAGGTCAATTTGGTTAAACATATTCTCATTACAATTTAGAGTTTTAAAAATGGAAACATGGATGCTTAGATAATCATGTATCCATCCATTATTTCTAAGTTTATTGTTTGGTGTCTAGAATCTTTTAAAATTACTTGTAGTTCGAAACCAAGGAATTGCAAAGTCATGCTATTTAGTGATGATACTTTGAAGAGGATGAACATTAGTTTTTTAAACGACTATGGAGAATTTTATGACCTAATAGTGGAAGAAGCTGAAGCTGTTCTGAAGAAACAAGAAGTGGTTGAACCATCAAGAAAGGGAGGAAAGAAGAGGAAGTTGAAGGAAGTAGAAGAGGAAGAGAAAACCCCAAAAGCTAAGGAAGCCCAATCTGCACTTCCAAAACCTATGAAACAAAAATCCTATACAGATGTGGTTATAGAAAAATGGAGGGAAGATAATAAAAATAAGAAATCCAGGGATCCAAGTTTTGGTTTTTATCTGGCTAAAGCCAAATACTTAAAAGAGAAGATATCAGATGAGCTTGAGAAGAAAGATAAAGAAAAAAACAAAAGAAAAATATGTCTAAGACTGAAATTGTTCAATCCCTTCTGAGGGATACTGAGAAATCATCAGAGAATATCCCTGTACCAAAATATTTCATGGTAGAAGCTTTAACTGTGACTTCGGGGAAGAAGTTTGTCATTCCGGAAAAAGCCCAAGACAAATTTGTTGAATTAGAAAAAGTTGCGGAAGAAGTGGAAGAAGAATAAAGCAGTGGTGACACCGAATATCTCATAAATCAAGTTGAATACTTCCATGAGAAAGAAATCCCATTTTATAAATTTTCAATCCGAAATTCAGAAGCAAAATCTTCAAAGCTTGCTACACCTGGGAAAGATCAGAAAGAAGAGGATGAGAAAGATGAAGATTAAGTGAAAAAGTTGTCTGAGGAAGAAAGTTTTATCCATCCTTTCTTTCATCCTGAAGATACTGAGGTAGGAGCTGAGAAGAAGAATATAGATGAAGGTAGAATTGTTCAGCTGTCTGACAGGGAACATGAATCTCCGGATGAGGAAGCTATTCCGAGAACTAATAAAGTGAAACAGGTGATTGTTGATAGATCTACTAAAGATATTCTAAAGAATAAGGAACCCAGTGGATCTTTAAAGAGGAAACATGATGAGCTATACAAATAGCCCTCACCAAGAAAATTTTCAGATTTGGAATCATCATCACTTGGACATGATATTTTTGTACAGTCGTTAAAGAAGCCTGTTGGGACCATTTTGATTTTCCCAAGCATGGACTCTAGATTCCAGATGCTTCAACACACACTAAATCAGAAATCAGATTCAGTTTCCGTAGTGATGGAAAAGTGTTTCAATCTTGAGGAAAATTTCAGGAATTTCTTCATTAACTACGATGCCCACAAAAGGTCTTGTAAGAAAATGGTTAGCTGGTCAAATAAGACAGTTGAAGACATGAGAGAACATGATGAATTCCAAGATGGTGTCAAGGAGGCGTTTGACATTGAAGATGGTAAGATCAAATATCTTACGAAAAGTTTTGATGAAAAGTTAACTTTGGAACAAAAATCTCAGATTCATGAAGTGAAGGATCTGAATGGAAAATTGTAATATGTTACCCAAAGCTGGAAGAGAGAAAGAGATCTTCGGATTGGGATATAAGAAAATCTTGTCAATCAGGAAGAAGTTTTTAAGGCTATGGCATAGGTTCTTAAGTCTTAGGTATAAATAATCAATGCTTAAGAGACGAAAGCTAAGGAATAGGATAATCTTATTAATTGAGAAGAGGGAGATCATAAGGATCTCAAAAATTTGAATACTATATTCAAGAAGTTGTTGCTAAAGGAAACAGAAGGACAACTTTGTTGCAATACGATCTTTTGTTGTACTTTTTTTCCTTGTACAAATTTTTTCTAATCATAATGAAGTTTTTGGTTGTTTTTCTTTTGGATGTGTTGTACTAATCTTTCAGATACTATAATTTCTTTTCCATTACCTCAAATTTTTTTTGAAAATCACAAAGGGGGAGAAAGGAAAAAGAATACTAAGTAAAAAAGAAATATCCCTAAGTAAGGGGGATTTTATCTAAGGAGAGTTTTGATTACAGAGATTTCCATACTCAAGATAATGAAAAATATCATTCTAGAAATCTAGAATACAATCCTTAGTGTTCTATAGCCTATGGGGGAGTTAGTCATATTCATCTTTTCCCATATGGTAAGGGAGATAAGTTTTATTTTCAAATTGAAGAAAAATATTTTCTAAGTCCTTATTTTCTTTTTCGTAAGGATGTTTTCTCTTTCCAAAAAGGGGGAGATTATTGAGTCAATAAGGTTTACTTATCAATTTTTCATTCCTTCATGTTTGGGGAGATTGTTGAGTTAATAAGGTTTCTTTATGACATTACCAATCCTCATGTTTTGAAAATCAAAAACACCTTATCTCAAGTAAAATTTCATTTTACCCTATGTTTTACTTTCATAAGGAAAAATTTTCTTCCCCCAAGGAAATTTATCCTTACCATGTTTTTAATTTTTCATTATCTTTTCTAAGTGTAAAATTCAGTTTCATATCTAAAACCTTGAAATCATATAATACTTAGATAAAGAGCATTCTGTTTTTAGGATCTGAATTCAGACTCCGAGTTCTCTGAATTCAGACTCTGAACTCTTATGAGTTCGGAACCTGAGCTCTCTGAATTTAGACTCTGAACTCTTATGAGTTCTGACTCCGAGTTCTCTAAATTGATACTCCAAAATCTTATGATTTCTGAATCCAAAATATAATTAATTCAGACTCCAAAATTTTTAAGTACTGACTCCAAATTATCATGAATTATGACCCCGAACTTGGTAAGTCCCGACTCCAAATTCTCATGAACTCTGACTCTGAACTTTGTAAGTTCGGGTTTTGAATTTTTGGGAATCTGATTCCGAATTTCCTTGAAATTAAGACTTCGGAATTCTATAGAGTTCAGGTTCTGAATTCCTTTGAAAATAGAATCCGAATATCCTTTTATTATAGACATTGAATGTGTTTTTGGTTAGAATCCAAACTTTTATTTTCTTACATTCTGAAAATTTTATTTTGGTTTTGTAACCATATTTTTTCTTACACTTGATTTTTTTATAAAAAGATTTTTTGCATTCAGTTACTAACTAACTGTTGTTTGAGTGAAACATGTACAGGTCCCTCCAAAATTCATGGAAAAATATGACCTTTGGAAGAGGAAGTCGACCATTGGAGTTGTTCCTATAAATAGGAGCTCATTTGAAAGATCGCAGTACTGTTCTATGAATCTAGAGATCACATGTTGTTGAAATGATTTCTAGAGAGAGACTCTCATGCTTAGCATGTACTGAACGTCTTGTTCATATTTGTTGCATGCGACTCCGAATGTTTCCTATTACATTCGAGGACTTCTGGGGATAGGAAGACAGAGGTCTCGACTACCTTAAAGTTTGAGGACTTCCTTGCAAATGAAGAAAGAGGTTCCAACTACCTTGATGTTGAGGGCTTGTGGGGATAGAAAGACAAACTCCGAACTCTGTATCAAGGGCTTACCCTGGTGTGGGTAAGACATACTTTCTTGAAAGTATAAATCAAGGGACCTTATTCCAAGGTTGTTGGATACCCTTCTCTTTGGGTTAAAATATTTATTACTTGTTAATTTATTTGTTTAAAGTTTTATGCTACATTTTGATTGTTGAGGAAAGTATAACTATCGTATACTTCCTTATACTTGTATACTCTGATTTAGTAAGATTCTATACACTTTAAGGTATAATCTTTATCTTTGTAATCTTTTATTAAGTTTCATTTTCCAGAACCATCTTTTCTGAAATCACTTTCTCAGAATCATATTTCTAGAATCTAGCAAGTGTGTAAAACTAGAGGTTTTGTGAATTACCTTGTTTAACCTTGTTAAACATAATCATCTTTAGAAGTTCTAAATGAATTTTTTAAAGTATACAATTCACCCCCCCCCCTTGCATTTTTTAGCATTATTAGATACATCATTCAGTATATATTTTATTTCGATCCTAAATTTCGTATTATAGATTATATCATACTCCACATACCATCTCAACAATTTTGGCTCCATTAATCAATAAAGAAAAATAGATATCAATATCATTAATTGTATCACGGTTTCCTGACATCCATATACTCATCTAAACTATAATGAAGTGCACAAAGAATATTTATTTTTGTTATTAGCTTATATTTGGACCAAATAAGCCCTTTGAAAATATGTAAAGGTAAGGTTATGATATAATTTCTATATTTTACCAAAAAATTATATAATGAAACATTGATTTAATTTTAACTATTCCTTTCAGAGTTTGTTTATTTTATAATATTTATATCCATGTGTCATGACTTTGTAAGAATTGAAATGATATTATCTATACTCAATCATATAGTTAATATTGATGTTTTCATCATAAAATCATTGTTCATAGAATAAATGTATTATTTCATATTGATGTTTAATTTATTTATTTTAGTATTACTCACATAATATATTTTTTATATAAGTGTATTATTTTGTTCAACATGGGGTTCTTTTTCCAACATTCATGTTTCTTCCACCCTAAAGACTTTTCACCCCTATAGTGGTGTATTTATCACTTTCTTTCAAAACTCCTCCACTACCATTGTAGGAAGAGAAACGGAATTGCCTCTACTTAGTCATAGAGATAATATTTATGTTTTGAAAGTAAAATTTTTGTCCATAAAATTAATTTATTGTTTCATATCAATGTTTAATTTATTTCTTTTTAGTATTACTCATGTAATAATGGTTTTATTATACAGGTTGATTCTTTTTTTTTGAGATGGGGTGCTCTATCCAACTTTCATGCTTCTTCTCCCTTAAAAACATTTAACCCCTACAATTGTTCGTTTATCACTTTCATTCAAATTACCTCAACTGCCTCTGTAGGAAGAGAAAAGATGCCACATATTCTCAATTGTAGAGGTAATATTAATGTCTTCACTGTCACACCCGTTTTTTTAGTCCTTTTATTATTTTTTTATTTATTTCTCTTGGCGTCGGGTGATTGGAGTAAGTGCGAGTGAGTCCCGGTTTATATATTTTTTAATGATGGGATGAGTTTATGGTTGGAGATGGTGCGCGAATACCGTACGCTTAAGACGCGCAGATCGCTTGGGCACGTGCTATCCTCTTGGGTACGTGCAGACCGCTTGCAGTCCACTTGGATACCGTATGGCGTGTGAATACCGCACGGTCATCCCGTTTTTATGTTATGTGTGTAGATATATGTATATGTAAGTTTATATTTTTTTTATATGTGAATATATATGCGTATCTACGTTGTATGTGTTTATATTCTAACGTTGTGTGTAAATATATGTACTGTATGTGTATTGATGTTTATAGGTGTATATATATATACACATATGTTTGCAAATAAATATGTTTTAATGTTATATTATTATGCGTATACATGTTTATATGTAGGTTCATACAAGTTTATATGTTTATATATCTTATATATATGTTTATATATATGTTTATATATATATATATATGTATATATGTATTTATGCTTATATATGTTTATATATATATTTTTATATATGTATATGGGGTTAGAAAAAAAATGATTTATTATTATTGTTTTTAATTGATTATTATTATTATTATTATTATTATTATTTGTTATTTGGGTATGATTATTATTATTAAAGTTAAATTATTGTTACTATTAATTATATTATAATTATTATAAAAAAACCCTAACTACCCGATCCCGCCCCCTCTCCCCCTCTCTCCCCGTCTCTCCCCCCCCTCTAGTTTAGCCGGCTCGCGCCGCCCCCCACCCCACCCCTCCGTGAGACCCCGACCCCGGTCGCCTCCCCCCTGCCGACCGCCTCCAGCCGCGTCGCCACCCCCTGCGTGCGACCTCGCCTCCAACCGCGTCGCCACCCCCCTACGCGCGATGCCGCCTCCAGCCGCCTCCCGTCCGTATCCATCCACCGCCGTCCGCCTTTGTCTGCGCCGGCCGACCCGACCACACCGGTGCCCCCGCCTCCCCTTGCCATCATCTCTGCCGCGCGCCACCCTCCCCCTTTTCCCTTCAGCTAGCCGCCGTGCACAGCCCCCTTCCGGCCGACCCGCCTACTCCGGCCGACCCCTCTTCTCTTGTGCCGTCTAGCCGCCCCGACCGACCTCCTCGCGCTCTAATCAGCAGCCCGACATCCCGGTCCAGCGAAGCTGCCCTTCCGGTCGGGCGCAACCCCTTTGCTCCCTCTCCGGCTTGGTTCTCCTACGGATTTTGGTCCAATCCTTCAATGTATGAGTTCCTCAATACCTTCATTGCGGGTTAATGATATTTTAGAGGCTTTACTATTTTTGAGTTGTCATCAATTTAATTTGGGTGTTTAATCATTATAGCGCGTTATTTAATGAGTTTGCATGCTGCATATTTGTTCTTGATTGAGTTTTAGAATGCCTTTAATTTGTTAGTAGTATTTTCAAGTGATGTTAGTGTTTTTTTTATTGTGAAAACCTATTTCAAACTGGTTGCCCGTGTTTGAAAACTGTGCAGTTGGTTTTTTATGTTGTGCATGGGCTGCATATTCTGTTTTGACTATGGAGTGATGTGCGTTTGGCTTTGGAAGAGGTTTTTGGGTGGGCTTTGTGTTTAATATCTCGTGGCACTGTTTGGAGTTGTTTCATAAAATTTTTATGTGGTTCATTAAATCTTTTAATGGGATTTTGATTTTAGATTGAGTCGCGGACCCTTGAGGTCTTTATCTGGTCCAGAGTCATCTTTACCTGAATTTTTATTTTATTTATTTATTTATTTATTTTAGCAATGTCTCGCTTTGCCGCTGTTGTTTCGGGTATGAGTTTATACCAGTTGATTTGTTTTTCACTGCTTGATTTAGTTGTTTTTGAGTCCCTGGTTCTCTGCTGGTTGTGTGTTGGTCTGAGCCGCTCTAACTTTGGATGTCAAATTTGTTGTTAAGGTGTGGCGATGATTTTTCTGGTGCGTGTGCTTTTTTTTGGGGTGCATGTACGTGAGTAGTTGGCAGTGCGTTTTCGAAAGCGTCGGCTCGGCCAAATTCTTTGAGGTAGGTGTTTCCAATCATTTCCCTTTTAGATTCAAACCTTGAGCACTTGAATATTTTCAATTAATCTTTTTATATCATTTGCATATCTACCGTATTTATGAAAAGCATCTGGCTTAGTTATGTTGCTGTTTTAAATTTCTGAAAGTGGCTTTTGATTTTTGGTTATATGAAATGCATAGGTTCTTGGTAAAGGAGAAAAATTGCTTTGTGACATGTTTGGTTGCAGTTGTTAGTGAGTGTGTTTTGGAAATGAAAAAATAAAGATTACTTTGGTGTGTTTTCTTAACAAAAAGATGAACCAGTAGTTGTTTTAGGAAAGTCTTGGAAAGAGTGGTTGGTTTGAAAGATGCTTTTGTTTTTATAAAGTGTTGTGAAGGAATTTGAATTTGGTTTCAATGCTAAAGTGTTTTATGAAAGATGGGTTTTGAGGCGTTTCTTCAAAAAAAAACTAAATGTGCCATTGGATGTTGGCACATCCATGGGAGAACTAGGTGCTCACATGGATGTGGCTCCAAATGAAAATGACACATTCAAACTATATTTTTCTGAAAACTAGATTTTGATGGATGGTTGGAAGCATGGTTGGCCCGGTTGGATTTTTGTGTGAGTGGAATGGTTGTTTGGTGTAAAGGTCCGTTTGAAATTTTAAAATGTAAAGGGGTGATTGTGTTAGATTTTGAGAAAGGTGGATTGTGCCCGATTGGCAACCCAACCCATTTGTGAAATGTTTTAAGGTTCTAATGTTGTGAAGGCCCGGTTGGCACCTTACTGAATGTGAAAGAACTTTTGATGTGTGCATGCTTGCGGGGCACCTCTACAGGGGGACTTCCCTTGAGGGTTGTCGTGTAGCGGTGTCCGTGTAAGGGGTTGGCAAGTGCGGTGAGATGAGTCACGCGTGCGAGGGCCTCCCACTTACACAGTATTACAAAAACCACCATGGGTTCCTGGGCGTCTTTTAGAGAATCGAGTGACGGTTGCTGGCTAACCCCGATTAGACGGGTTAGTCCCCCCTTGGTAGGTAAGGCCTTGTGGGGCGTGCCACTGGTTGGCTGTTGGGGCGGCCAGTGGGTTATTGACTGTGGAGTACCATGCCGGCAGGTAGTCTGAACCCGAGTACGTCCAGGGGTTTTCTAAGGATGTTTAGGATCGCCCATGGTTATTGCTTACTTCTGCTTGTTTACTTTTACTTTCACTTGGCTTCCAGCTTTTACTTATCACCTGTTTGTCCTTTGCATAATGTGATAAACATAGATTTGAAATCCAGTTGTTTAGAAATTCATTATTTTGTGAAAAAATTGTTGTAGAGTTTGTTGGTTTTGAAATGGTAAATTGGGATCATTTTTCCTTTAAAATGTGAAAAACCTATTTTCTATCTTTGTATGTGCAAACTAGTGTTTTGGGATTGTTTCTGGAAAGTGGTCTTGGTTGGATCCTGTGGTTACATTGGCGTCCCTACTGAGCATTTTTAATGCTCACGCCTATATTATCTTTTCAGTTGCAGGTTTCCCTTGCTCAGGTTTTCATGGCCGAGTTGCTCGTCAGGGGAGCAAGGTTGGCCTTAGTTGGGAGGTGACCAATGGGTCACATGGAGGTATGTCTGCTGTTCGGTTTCTTTTCTTTCCACTGCTAGAGTTTAGTACTTTTGTTCTGTTTATTCTTATTTACTTGTTTACCTTTTTGGGCCAAATCGTTCCCAATGTTATAACTTTGATGCCCGACACCAGTTGTCATCCCAGGGGGATCGGGAACGCCCCTCGGGACTTGCCGCGAGCCGGCTCGGGTGACCGATTCAGGGTCGACCCGGGCTGGTTCGTGACAAAATGGTATCAGAGGGGAGGTTCTTGTCATTTGGGATGTCTGGTAGATGGAGATTAGGACTGTCGGGGCTCAGGAGGTCGGTTACGGGTCGGTTACGGGTCGGTTCCTGATCACCACCGCTCGTGACGAGACCTGAGTTACCAGGGTTAGTCCGGGATTTGAGTCTTTTGTCATTGGTTATTTTGGATTGAGGGATGAAAATGGGAGCGAATCGGTTCACATTGCGACCCCACGTGGGGTGGTGACCCATGTGGAGTCCAAGTGCCCGGTTTAAGGTCCTCTTAGCGTTATGTCTTACTTGGGGCATGACTCACCACCATGTCATTGAGTTAAGTACAAACACTAGTCCCTCATTCTGATGGTTTATATTTGGTTGTGTTTTGTTTTAAACTCAGTCTATGTGTGTGTGCGTGTTGAAAATGAAAGTGATTTTGAAAAAAAAAAGTGGGTTTTTAAAGAAAAGGTGTTTTGGTTTGGAACAATATGGTATGTGTTTGGGTTTTGTAAGGAAAGATGTGTTTGAACCATGGCACTCCTTATGGAGGGTCACATGTTCGTGGCTATGTACGGAGGGTGCGTAGGGGTACTTGTTTGCAGATGATGTGAGCGAGATCGAATGAACGCACATGTGACGGTTCATAAGGTTCCATAGGTGAGTTTTAAAGTTTTAAAGAAATGATGGTTTTGAAAAGTGATTTATGCTTGTGTTTGTGTGTGTTTGGCTTATGGGCCTTTTTACCTTGACTTGTGTTATTGCCTTGATTGAGTTTTGGCTTGATGCCAGTTTCGATGATGTTTCTCGTGTTGTCATGAGTATGCTGCCCAGAAAGGTCGTTAAGGTTTCTAATGAGTCATGCCTAGTTTCCAGTTATTTCTGCATGTTGCCTATCGATCAAAGTAATCAAAGTCCGTGAGGGGTAGTTGTTTGGTTGTGGAATTTGAGTGGGTCTTTAGGTTGTTGGGAACTCCCAGGGTTGTTGGGGTGCGTGCCGTCTCAGGTTTATTTGAGGGTTCGGTTTTAGACTAGTGACGATGAGATGTCTCATCGTCGTTGGAGTTGTGGGTGTGATTAACGGTGGTCGACTTCCGTAAAGGTTCCCCACCTGGCAAGGAGTGTGGGCCAGTAGAACCTGTCTCCAAGAAACCATCCTCGTCGGTACCGACTCATAGTTTGTCGGACCGCTCTCTTGTGTGCCATCAGTATGGCATGTCCAGACATTCTAAGTCACCTTGCCGCATCCCTTCGAAGTCTTGCTACCGTGTGGCTGTTCAATCCACCAGGGAGAGTTCTAGAAGAAGCGTCGCTCGTGAAGGAGTTAGAGACCAGGAGATGCAAATTCCTGACTGTGAGGCAGGAGATGCTTCAATCATCAGGGCCCCAGCCACAGGTCTTGGGGTGAAGCTCGCGCACAGTCAGGAGTTGCCAAGGGTGTGTAGAACCTCGCTTCAGATTGTGTTTTCAGATTTTTGAAAGGAGATACCCAAAGTTTCCTTGTTCTGTTCTAGTCATTGTTGTAAGATCACCTTTGTTGTGGTCGCGCGATGAACTTATTCTACTGGAGTCTAATCGGTCTTATATGTTCTCAGTGTGTTCTCAAAATCATTCAGTTTTCATTGAAGGGTGTTGGGCCCGCGAATGAATGGGTCGTTCTAATTTTGAGTTGGGTCTCAATTTTGTGCGTTAGGGGTGGATGTTTGGTTTCATGAAATTAACGTGCGGTGTTTCTTGGTCCTTTGTGAGTCTGGGCTAGAAATTCCCTAGTCTCTGGTTGCGGTGAGGTTTTTCTTTGGTCGGTGTGTGAGGGGTTGAGTTAATTCCTTATCCTCGAGCTGTTGGGTCGTTTCGTAGCAAGCTTCCTGTTTAAGTCTCCGAGTGTTGTTCGGTCTATGTGGAGAAAGTAACTGGGTTTGGTTTGGGAGTTCCTGTGTTTCCCCCCCCTCCGGGGTGGTGTGTTCGAGTTTCAAGGTCTCCGTGTTAGTAGATTTCTGTGGTGGGGAGAACCCTCCCGTGTTCTCCCCTCAACCTCGGACAATGTTTGTACTTTAGTTGGTCAGGTGTGACTTGTGTTGGTAATGGTCACCCCGAGCCTCTCAGTTTCTTCTGGTTTTTCCTGGGCACAGACTCGAGTTAAGATAACTGTTGGCTTGGTGACTTTCTGGGGGCAGAAAGTGTTTGTGGTGGAGAGAATTGTCACACCCGTTTTTTTAGTCCTTTTATTATTTTTTTATTTATTTCTCTTGGCGTCGGGTGATTGGAGTAAGTGCGAGTGAGTCCCGGTTTATATTTTTTTTAATGTTGGGATGAGTTTATGGTTGGAGATGGTGCGCGAACACCGTACGCTTAAGACGCGCAGATCGCTTGGGCACGTGCTATCCTCTTGGGTACGTGCAGACCGCTTGCAGTCCACTTGGATACCGTATGGCGTGTGAATACCGCATTGTCATCCCGTTTTAGTAGTATGTGTGTAGATATATGTATATGTAAGTTTATATTTTTTTTCATATGTGAATATATATGTGTATCTACGTTGTATGTGTTTATATTCTAACGTTGTGTGTAAATATATGTACTGTATGTGTATTGATGTTTATAGGTGTATATATATATATACACATATGTTTGCAAATAAATATGTTTTAATGTTATATTATTATGCGTATACATGTTTATATGTAGGTTCATACAAGTTTATATGTTTATATATCTTATATATATGTTTATATATATATATATATGTATATATGTATTTATGCTTATATATGTTTATATATATATTTTTATATATGTATATGGGGTTAGAAAAAAAATGATTTATTATTATTGTTTTTAATTGATTATTATTATTATTATTATTATTATTATTATTATTTGTTATTTGGGTATGATTATTATTATTAAATTTAAATTATTGTTACTATTAATTATATTATAATTATTATAAAAAAACCCTAACTACCCGATCCCGCCCCCTCTCCCCCTCTCTCCCCGTCTCTCCCCCCCCCCCTCTGGTTTAGCCGGCTCGCGCCGCCCCCCCACCCCACCCCTCCGTGAGACCCCGACCTCGGTCGCCTCCCCCTTGCCGACCGCCTCCAGCCGCGTCGCCACCCCCTGCGTGCGACCTCGCCTCCAACCGCGTCGCCACCCCCCTATGCGCGATGCCGCCTCCAGCCGCCTCCCGTCTGTAGCCATCCACCGCCGTCCGCCTTTGTCTGCGCCGGCCGACCCGACCACGCCGGTGCCGACGCCTCCCCTTGCCATCAGCTCTGCCGCGCGCCACCCTCCCCCTTTTCCCTTCGGCTAGCCGCCGTGCACAGCCCCCTTCCGGACGACCCGCCTACTCCGGCCGACCCCTCCTCTCTCGTGCCATCTAGCCACCCCGACCGACCTCCTCGCGCTCCAATCAGCAGCCCGACATCCCGGTCCAGCGAAGCTGCCCTTCCGGTCGGGCGCAACCCCTTTGCTCCCTCTCCGGCTTGGTTCTCCTTCGTATT
Source organism: Viscum album (assembly GCA_963277665.1). Taxonomy (NCBI): domain Eukaryota; kingdom Viridiplantae; phylum Streptophyta; class Magnoliopsida; order Santalales; family Viscaceae; genus Viscum; species Viscum album. Next base: position 1,622,522,561 of record OY728159.1, on the reverse strand, counting down.
TTGGTCCGATCCTTCAATGTATGAGTTCCTCAATACCTTCATTGCGGGTTAATGTTATTTTAGAGGCTTTACTATTTTTGAGTTGTCATCAATTTAATTTGGGTGTTTAATCATTATAGCGCGTTATTTAATGAGTTTGCATGCTGCGTATTTGTTCTTGATTGAGTTTTAGAATGCCTTTAATTTGTTAGTAGTATTTGCAAGTGATGTTAGTGTTTTTTTTATTGTGAAAACCTATTTCAAACTGGTTGCCCGTGTTTGAAAACTGTGCAGTTGGTTTTTTATGTTGTGCATGGGCTGCATATTCTGTTTTGACTATGGAGTGATGTGTGTGTGGCTTTGGAAGAGGTTTTTGGGTGGGCTTTGTGTTTAATATCTCGTGGCACTGTTTGGAGTTGTTTCATAAAATTTTTATGTGGTTCATTAAATCTTTTAATGGGATTTTGATTTTAGATTGAGTCGCGGACCCTTGATCTCTTTATCTGGTCCAGAGTCATCTTTACCTGAATTTTTATTTTATTTATTTATTTATTTATTTTAGCAATGTCTCGCTTTTCCGCTGTTGTTTCGGGTATGAGTTTATACCAGTTGATTTGTTTTGCACTGCTTGATTTAGTTGTTTTTGAGTCCCTGGTTCTCTGCTGGTTGTGTGTTGGTCTGCGCCGCTCTAACTTTGGATGTCAACTTTGTTGTTAAGGTGTGGCGATGATTTTTCTGGTGCGTGTGCTTTTTTTGGGGTGCATGTACGTGAGTAGTTGGCAGTGCATTTTCGAAAGCGTCGGCTCGGCCAAATTCTTTGAGGTAGGTGTTTCCAATCATTTCCCTTTTAGATTCAAACCTTGAGCACTTGAATATTTTCAATTAATCATTTTATATCATTTGCATATCTACCGTATTTATGAAAAGCATCTGGCTTAGTTATGTTGCTGTTTTAAATTTCTGAAAGTGGCTTTTGATTTTTGGTTATATGAAATGCATAGGTTCTTGGTAAAGTAGAAAAATTGCTTTGTGACATGTTTGGTTGCAGTTGTTAGTGAGTGTGTTTTGGAAATGAAAAAAAAGATTACTTTGGTGTGTTTTCTTAATAAAAAGATGAACCAGTAGTTGTTTTAGGATAGTCTTGGAAAGAGTGGTTGGTTTGAAAGATGCTTTTGTTTTTATAAAGTGTTGTGAAGGAATTTGAATTTGGTTTCAATGCTAAAGTGTTTTATGAAAGATGGGTTTTGAGGCACTTCTTCAAAAAAAAAACTAAATGTGCCATTGGATGTTGGCACATCCATGGGAGCACTAGGTGCTCACATGGATGTGCCTCCAAATGAAAATGACACATTCAAACTATATTTTTCTGAAAACTAGGTTTTGATGGATGGTTGGAAGCGTGGTTGGCCCGGTTGGCTTTTTGTGTGAGTGGAAGGGTTGTTTGGTGTAAAGGTCCGTTTGAAATTTTAAAATGTAAAGGGGTGATTGTGTTAGATTTTGAGAAAGGTGGATTGTGCCCGATTGGCAACCCAACCCATTTGTGAAATGTTTTAAGGTTCTAATGTTGTGAAGGCCCGGTTGGCACCTTACTGAATGTGAAAGAACTTTTGATGTGTGCATGCTTGCGGGGCACCTCTACAGGGGGACTTCCCTTGAGGGTTGTCGTGTAGCGGTGTCCGTGTAAGGGGTTGGCAAGTGCGGTGAGATGAGTCATGCGTGCGAGGGCCTCCCACTTACACAGTATTACAAAAACCACCATGGGTTCCTGGGCGTCTTTTAGAGAATCGAGTGACGGTTGCTGGCTAACCCCGATTAGACGGGTTAGTCCCCCCTTGGTAGGTAAGGCCTTGTAGGGCGTGCCACTGGTTGGCTGTTAGGGCGGCCAGTTGGTTATTGACTATGGAGTACCATGCCGGCAGGTAGTCTGAACCCGAGTACGTCCAGGGGTTTTCTAGGGATGTTTAGGATCGCCCATGGTTATTGCTTACTTCTGCTTGTTTACTTTTACTTTCACTTGGCTTCCAGCTTTTACTTATCACCTGTTTGTCCTTTGCATAATGTGATAAACATAGATTTGAAATCCAGTTGTTTAGAAATTCATTATTTTGTGAAAAACTTGTTGTGGCGTGTGTTGGTTTTGAAATGGTAAATTGGGATCATTTTTCCTTTAAAATGTGAAAAACCTATTTTCTATCTTTGTATGTGCAAACTAGTGTTTTGGTATTGTTTCTGGAAAGTGGTCTTGGTTGGATCCTGTGGTTACTTTGGCGTCCCTACTGAGCATTTTTAATGCTCACGCCTATATTATCTTTTCAGTTGCAGGTTTCCCTTGCTCAGGATTTCATGGCCGAGTTGCTCGTCATGGGAGCAAGGTTGGCCTTAGTTGGGAGGTGACCAATGGGTCACATGGAGGTACGTCTGCTGTTCAGTTTCTTTTCTTTCCACTGCTAGAGTTTAGTACTTTTGTTCTGTTTATTCTTATTTACTTGTTTACCTTTTTGGGCCAAATCGTTCCCAATGTTATAACTTTGATGCCCGACACCAGTTGTCATCCCGGGGGGATCGGGAACGCCCCTCGGGACTTGCCGCGATCCGGCTCGGGTGACCGGTTCAGGGTCGACCCGGGCTGGTTCGTGACATTCACGGTAAAATTATTGTCCATATAATTAATGTATTGTTTCATATTTTTGTTTTATTTAATTATTTTTAGTATTACTCTCATAATAATTGTTTTCTTATATGGGTGGATTCATTTGTTCAAGTTGGGGTTCTCTACCCATCTTTTATCCCTTTCAGCATCAAAACATCCATAGATTTCTTCTCCTTCAAAACCTTTAACCCCTACAATGTTTACATTTATCCCTTTCCTTCAAGTTCCCTCCACTACTCAATCATAGAGGAAATCACGATATTTTAACAGTAAAATAATTTTTCATAGAATTAATGTATTATTTAGTATTTATGTATAAATTACTTCTTTTTAGTATCAATAATAATAATTTTTTTCTTGTAAATGTGGATTAATGATTTTTATTTGAAGTGTTTTATTCAATGTTGCTCAGGCAGTGCTGTCAGTTTGACAAAGAAAGTCAATGGAAATCTTGGTAACATTGATAGTTAGGATTTTTTTATGATTTTGGGACATGTAGGAATCAGTAATACCTCAATCTGACACATGATATGACCAGTATGACTCTAATTACTTCTTTATATTTTAAATTGACATTAATTTTAGTAAAAAACAAAACTAACTCAATGCATCCATTATCAGTTTAAAATCAACATTTGACTTCGAAAATCTATCACTCACTAAAAATTGAGAAAACATGCTTGTATTTTCTTGATAATTTAGGTAATCGATTCATAAATCATTTTTGATGTGTAGGAATCAGTCTTACATCAAATCGATACACAATGTGATCCGTATGAGTCAAATAGTGTGTTTCACGTTTAAAATGACATTATAATAAAAACGACAAGTGACGTACTCAAAATTAAAAAAACACACCCATATTGTTTTGATACTTTATAAAAATAATCAATAAGTGATCGAGAACATGTAGGAATTAGGAACACCTCAATATGATTCATGATATGACCGATATGACTCTAAGTGTGTCTTCATTTAAAATTGACATCAATTTTAGTAAAAAAAAACTAACCTACTCTAAACCAAATAAACACATTCATATTGTTTTTATACTTTATTAAAATGATTCATAAGTGATTTTAAATGTGTATGAATCATCCACACCTCAATCCAATGCACAGTGTGACTGATACGACTCCAAGTACATCTTTTATTTAAAATTGACATCAATTTTTTGTAAAAATGCCAACTGACCTACTCAAAACCAATAAAACCCATTAAATTTTTTTAAATACTTTTTTAAAATGATACATAAGTCATTTTTTATGTATAGGAATCATCCTTTCCTCAATCTGATACACAATGTGATCGGCATGAGTCAAAGTGCATGTTTCAATTTTAAAATAACATTTTAGTAAAGAGGAAAGGTGATGTGCTCAAAACATACCAAACACACTCATATTGATTTTATGATTTAGTACAATGATCCAAAAGTCATTTATGATGTCTAGGAATCATACACACCTCAATATGATGCATTGTCTGACCGATATGACTCAAAGTGCACATTTTTATTTAAAATTGTCATCAATTTTAGTAAAATGTACAACTGTCCTACTCAAAAACAAGAAAAAACATTATGATTGTTTTGATAATTAATTAAATGATCTATAAGTCATTTTTTTCATGTGGGAATCAGCTGCACCTCAAGACGATACACGATGTGCCTGATGTGACTCAAAGTGTCTGTTGTCAGTTTAAAATCAACATTTTAGTTCAAAATGTTTCACTCACTGGAAACCAATCAGACATGCTTGTATTTTCTTGATAATTTATTATAATGATTTATAATTCCTTTATGACATGTAGGAATCCATTTAATGTCAAACCGATACACGATGTGATCAGAATGAGTTAAAAGTATGTGTTTCTAGTATAAAATGACATTTTAGTAAAAAAAGAAAACTGATGTACTCAAAACAAGAAAACAAATTCATATTGTTTTGATACTTTATAAAATTGATCCATAAGTCATTTGAGACAAATTTCAATCGGTCTCACCTCAATCTGATGCATAGTGTGACCGGTATGACTCCAGGTACTTCTTTTTATTTAAAATTGACATCAATTTTAGTAAAATTAACACTTTCGTCTAATTAATTTATTTATATTAATACTAATATAAGAATTTTTTTTCTTATAATGGTTTATTATTTTTTTCAAGCAGGGGTGGATTTTTCTAAAATAGCATTAGTCGGGTGAGGATTAAAAGATAAAGTAACATTGATGTGTTTAATGTATGTAATAATTTTTATTTATGTAAATGTATAAACCAATGTTTGAAATGTTTATAATATAGTGTTGTTTCCTCTATTTGGGTTTTAAATTTCATCTCATTTAAATCCAATATTGGGACTTGTTTTTATTGATATCGAGCATGTTTCGGGTGCTACGATGTGTTGTTGCAACACATTACAGTGCGACCCATTATTAGCGCTTTTAAAAATTACTGATAGAGGCCCCATTTATCAGCACTTTTTAAAAGTGTTGATAGAGATATACTTTATCAATGATCATAGAAGTGCTGATAAAGGTCCATTTTATTAGTACTCAAAAAGCACGGAAAAAAGACCAGGGCTCTTAACATCACTCTTGTAGGAAGTGCTTTTCTAGCGCTGATAAAGGCCATTTCTAGCATTGTTGAAGGCCGGTTTTGTAGTAGTGGTGTATACTTATAATCAATCCTTCATAGCTATGTTTTTTGAGATACCTAGTATGATAACCTTTATACATTGATAACCTACTTACATAATTCAACATATGAACTTATCTAATATGTGGGTGGTTGAGTATGTCGTTGACCAAGTCATTAGTTGGAGTGCAACCAAGAAAGGATTTGTCAACATGTATAAAAAGAAAATACATCTGAACATTGATGAATTAGATGGGGGAAATGTATGGTCATACTTAGTTCTTTCACATATGATGTGTTAAAATACTTGGTTAAGTGATATGTTATATGATTATCAGATAGATGAATGACATGAGATCTATTCATCCATTTGGTCACTCATTTTCCTAGAATCAAGGAAATGATGAGAGGACAATACTAGGTTGACATGTTCCATGCCTAGTGGTCATTTGATGTCATATAAAAAGGGAATATAGATACATATGATGTATTTGATACATCTTGTGTTGGACATTATCATATAGAGATATGAGTATGTTTGTTGGAGATCAAACTAGACCCCTTAGTAGCTTGAGTAACACTAATGTTTTTCAAGAGGCTGTTCTTTGATTACATCTACTAAATATATATTTCATAATTTTTTTCAATTATTATATGGCCTTCAGGGTCGCACAATTACACCCTTGGATAAGGATAAAATTTTGGACAAAGTGTTTGTTCAAAATGAAGATAGTTTTATGAAAAAAACTGTATTCAAAAGTGTTTGGATGGATTCACAAAGCGTTGTAAAGTTATGAATAAAGTATTTATGCGATTTCTTATAAGTGGGAGATTGTTAGATATACACCAATATATATATATATATATTATATAATGTGTAAATTTAATTTTATGCATTTAATACATGTATTAAATAAATGAGATAATAAAAATATTTATTTTATTTATATTTGTTTCTCCTGAATGATTTTTTATCAGTTATAATTTATTATGAACATATTAATTGGAATGACCTCTCATTGAATAGGATTCAATAAATTATGGAAATAAATTCATATTCATAAATTAATATGGCATAATTGTTTTAATTTAATGAAACATGTCATGGATGGCTATATAAATGGATTTGATCCCTCATGTTGTAAGCAAGAAACTATGAGTAAGCCTATCATTCCTCTCTTCCTCCTACACTTTTGTTCATCATAAGAGATAAAGGTTCTATAACCCCTTCATCATTAGGGTATCATCATGATACGATTATAAATCCATGGATTGGTGTACCCCCTCAGAGGTAGATTGTTTCTATTAACTGCTTCATGATCTTCATCAAGCATTCTCATTCACCAAGAAAGAAGCAGACAACTAATGTTGAAAATTTCCAGGTATACTTTTTATATAGTTTAATTATGTGTTGATTCTCAAAGATAGATCTGCTTGTGTTTGGGTTATCTTCTACTCCATATGATCATATATTATTTATAAAAATCACAATACATCAACCCAACCTATAATTACTCATTAGATCTATGAGATCTCGGTACACGGATAGGGGATCACACCCATGGCTACTAAGGAATTCTAAAAACCCAATATTAAACCATGTAGATCTCGATACTCAGATAGTTAATCACACCTAGGGACACTAGTCCACACTGTGAACCCAATCTTTAAAAACTGTCTAAATATGAAATCATATTCTCAAATAAATTAATTTTGAGGATTCCATAAACCCCACATGGGGAAATCAATACAATAGAAGATCCCACCCCAAGACTCGAGGAGGGATACCACAAAATAGTAATGATCCATAACTATTTTTTAGGTTGTTCTTGATTCATTTCAATTATAACATCCAACAGAGAGCACAAAAATCAAAAATATAAATTCCCCAAACTCACGGGAAGCTAAAACCACACCAGTGACAAGATCAACCCATGAATCAATATGTTGGTTGATTTGATTCATGTTTATCATGGGGTAATAAATGGGTAAATAAACCATAGAAAATAAATTCTAATACTTAGGTTTCAATCAATCATTGATTATGAATGGATCCATTCCATCATTGTTGGTAAGATCTACAAACTCCGTTGGCGAAATTATGCTCATAAAATCGATCAGAATCCTCCATCCGTTGTCGTTTGAAAAGATATCCTTAATCATATCTTATCTCAATCCCATGTTTATGTGGACATCCATATGGATTTGACATAACTATGTTCAAATTAAAATAGGTTCAGGTCGCAGTGTTGAAAATAACAAATAAATTAATTTAATGTATTTATTTTATTATTTTAACGAATGATTACACTATCAAAACACGTAGCACTGACAAATGTTATATCCCACCTAGGGTAAAAATCATATTCTGAAACAAAAAATAGACTCATATTTCTGATCTGAGACTCCATTTTAGTTTTATTCCATTATTTTATAAAAACTATGCTCACATGATAAATTATATTTAATATTTTTATTATATCAACACCAAGCCCCATCGGGCCCAAAAATATCATGCTAACTTAGCAACTATCTCTGATTATATATTTTTTAAATATTCAAAAAAATTACAAAGGAAAATAGATTTTTTATAACACAAGATACCATCTAGTTGATGTTTTAATCATGATCATAAAATACTTAAATAGTCCATGTCATGGATGAATCAGACCACATATGTCATTATGAATCTTTTCTAAGAAAAAGGGGATTCATTACTCATTTTTTATGGTGATGGCCTTATGATCAATTTTTTATGAGACTAAGTAGTGTATGAGAAATCATTCAAATTAAAAACACTTTTATAAACCAGGGGATGACCAAGAGTATATTTAATGATTTTCCACATCATTTTTTATCATGGATTGCATAAATTATTATGCTATAAAATAAATTTATCATGGTCTATAAACATATGGTTTACCATATTTTTATCAATTATACAAACATTAACATAGTAAAATCCCAAGGGAATCCAGGCATGTTTTTATAAAATAAAATTTTTCTCATTATTAATTCTTTTTATATATATATATATGTATTCAGCGCTATTTTTATACACTATGTTGATGTGTTATCTATTCTCACAGATATCCCCAAAACTTACCAATTTTTTGAGACTTAAGGGAAACCAAAGTATTATTTATTACTATATGTGTACCACTATATTGGAATGTTTTTACTCTTCTAATGCATTTAATTATTTTTTTCACTAATAATTAATCTGCTTACATTAGCATTTCCCAATTTGAGGCTGATAAAATATTTACCACATTTAATAATTCTATGTATCATGGAACTTTCAGTGAGGAAAATATCTCCATCATGGTAATTATTCCAAAGATAACATTTTACAGAATTAGTTTTTATTAAAATGAAATAAGATGTGTATATAAGAAATAAAATAAAATATGAAATATTAAAACAATACTATATAAACACACACATCTTCATCACAACCATTTATACATTATAAATATGCTTGATACCTTAATGATTATCTCAATCAGTTGAGATAAGATTACTAGTGTTTTCCTATGTTTAACTATTCATAGGGTTTCCCAGGACCAAAGGTGCTTGGATAGCATTGTCATTGACCATATGTTCTGATCGTGTCTTCTTCTTCGACGACGCTTCTCTTCCCCCCACACAAATTCCAGTGAAATTGATTTTGATTTATTAAATTAATGGAAAAAACATTCTTTTTCAGATTAGTTAAAAACTAAGACTATAGCTAAGAAAGATGAGGACATATTCATAATGTATTGAATGTCCCTTCATAGCAACATAAAGTTCATCTATGATTGGAACTTCAATCTAAATGCCCTAAAGAATACCAAGTAGAATATATGAAACTTATATGATGGTGTGGTTATTATAGAAATTGGGTGAAATCACCTAATATTTTAATTCTATAATGATATAGATAAAAATGATATTTTTAAGGGGAGACAATGGTCATTTGATAACCAACTTATCTTAATTAAGGATTAGGAAAATGGGGAGGATATTCATAATTTTATTCTTTCCAAATCTCCCTTATATGTACTGCTTGAACGAATCCCCTTCTATTGAAGGTCCGAGCATATTATATGTGATATTGGAAGAAAATTAGTGTGTTTATGGAATGAAGTTACTCATATCCTATTTTTTAAGCATGAACGGTGCAGATTAGGGTAATTGTAAATATTATAAATCTTCTTAGGTGTGGTATGTTTCTCTCTATAGAGGGATCCAAAACGCAGATCACATTTGAGTATGAAAAATTAACATTCTTCTACATATTTTTTGGTTGTTTGGGCTATGTGGATAAAGAAATGATCTCAAAGGAAGCTGATGGAGATGGAAACATCAAATTGTAGTATGGATTATGGATGCATGCAAAACAACTGTGGTGGTCTTTAATTTTTAATCTTAAAAATTATAATGATAGAGTCATAATATCTAAATCTTTAATTTCATAATCAGTTTTAATCCAAAAAAACATTTCACGACAAGGCTGCCTAATTTTCCATCTAAAAAAATATATCATTATTGATATCATTGAAATGAGATTGAATTCTCTTTACTCATATCCCCACTTTTATGACAATATCTACAAAATCAAAATCCTTGAACTGTAACTGGAAGTGGCTCTTTATACAAAGAAGTGTTTTTTGTCTATGGTCACAAAAAAAAATCACATTAGATAAAGTGATTCCATAACATCCATTTTTTACCATAAAGCATATTCAAGGTGTTATAAGAATTATATCACTAGTCTTAATAACTCTAAAGTCAGATATTTTACCACATAGATGGATATATATGACATTGTATAATAATATTTTCAAAAGTTTTACATAGTGGATAATTATAAAATTTCAACTAATGCATCATCCTATATATAACTGGTGATCACTGAAACTATGAATAGTCAACTCAAACATGACATATATGATGAGTAAATCATGTGGTTTCTCAATAAAATTCACTTTTTTAAAGCACCAGGTCCAAATGTCTTTCAATCTCTCTTCTTTAAAAATTTATAGAATCTTATTAGACCTGATATTTCAAACATTATAAAGGATATTTGTGAATGGAAAAATGGTCTTTTCTCTCTAAATTAAATCATCATCACCATCATTCCAAAAATATAAAAACCCCTCTAGGAATTTGACATCAGTACCATTAGCTTATGAAATGTGTTATATAAGATTTTCTCTAAGATTCTAGAAAACCTCATGTGCTCTTGGATACCCTATATCTCTATCTCTCCAATGGCCCTAAGGCATTCAATTTTTTTATTTTTCATAATCCACCTTTCAAGGGGTAATGTGGAACCCTTACAAGGATCATAGGCATAATTATTACATTACCCATAGGCCTTAGAGGAATTCATTTACCATAGGCTTCAAACATTACATACAACCTAGACTAACTACATAGAACTGCTGCTCCCCAGCATCTTCATAGTGAAATCAGCTCTCCACCTTCTCATGGTTGTTTGGATAAGCTTTCTCGTGCATGGACAATCTTTCCCTGATGGCCGGTTCCATACCCTCTCAATTTTTCAATCCTTTTAGATTATGCTATGGTGAAGGGATCCTTGCTCATCCTCCTTTTGGAGATTTTTTCATATAGGTTTTCTGGTTTGCATCTACACTTAAGGTGTCTCGAAAGCCTTAAAGTGGCCCAAATTCCTTACTGATCTAAAGGCATGGGTGGCCCGAAGGCCTTAAAGGACTTGGGGACCAAATCGGTGGCCTGAAGGCACAAATGGGGGAATAGTCCCACCTACTTCAGTTCCAAATAGTACTTGCTACAGTTCCCGCTACATTACTACTACGGTGATACTGCAGTACCCTGAAAAATGTGCCTCCACTTAGATTTGATCCCGGATCACCTGGATGCACTTAAGGAGTCCTCGCCAACTAGAATGAGGCTCATGTGAAAAACGTGTGTAAAGTTATCACTCGACTCCCACAGGGGGGGCTCACTAGACCCTATAGCGCACTGCACATTCCCAGCTAGGCAGATGGCTTTGAATCGCCCTGTGCCTAATACGCACAGTGTCCAAGTCTGGCAGTACTCGAGCCTGGGCCAGTTCCCATGGAGAGTGAGGGGTACAACCAGCGGCTATTACTCGACTAACACCCCATGCACCTTGGATACCCTCTATCATATTCAAAAACAAAAGATCTTTAAACCCTAAAAGGATTATTACTGATAATTTCATTTCCATGCATGACATTTTTCACTCCATGATAACTCTCTCTATTGTGAAGAGAGGTATTATGGCATGGAAACATGATTTGAAAAGTTTTATGACAGAGTAGAATGGAATTTTTTGAGTTTTTCATGAATAAATTGGATTTTTTTTAAAAATGGATTGATATTGTCATGCATTTCATCTCATCAGTGGCCTTCAGAATCAAAATTAATTAGGGTCTTTCCCATAGCATCACCCATTATGGGGCCTCCATTAAGGGGATCCCCTCTCAGCATTCCTCTTTATTTTTGTGGCTGATGTTTTCTATATCTATCTTTCAGTGGTAGAAAGGAATAATACTATTTGTGGGGTGATGTTTTATTGATTAAGTCCTCCCATATCTCATATTATTTTCACTAATGATATCCTTTTATTTTCAAGAACTACCTATGAAAGATACATCTCAATCTACTTCCTTATCAAACATTCTGAGTGGGAATCTAGAAAATCGATCAATTTAGTGAAATCAAAAATCTTCTTCAGTATTGGAGTCTACTAGGGTAGAAAGGATGATCTCAACAGACACTCAAGTATTAAATTGGTTGAATGGAATAAAAAATAACTTAGGCTCCCCATGACCATTGGTCAATCCAATAAAGATTTTCTTTCAATAATTATTGATATAGTGGAAAAATGATTAAAGGCTGGAAAACTAAGAGGATCTATAAAGTAGGAAGGAAGGAAATGATCATAAATTCATTGTAAAATGGATCTCAAGCTTTTATAATTTACTTATTATAACTCTTGGTGTTAGTTATCAGCCAAATTCACTCCTAAATTGAAATTTTCTGTTGGTGATAAAGCAATGGGAAGAAAATCCTCTGGATTTCATGGGATAAAATATGAATCCCTAAATAAGGTAGAGGAATGGGATTCTTGGGTCATAACCATTTTAACAATGTCCTCTAGGCTAAACAAATCTAGTGTCTTATGTTTCACCTAGACTCCCTTTGTGATCGAATCCTCAAAGAAAAATATTTTCCACAATCATATTTCTATGTTTTGGCCTTGGGCCCTCATACAAATATTCTATAGAGATGAATTTGAATATCTCAAACACTTTTATATAGTGAGATTTTCTAGAGGATGGAAAATTGTTCCATAGTTAAGATATCGAAAGATACTTGGTTGTCAGACAATGACAGTTTGATTGAAACCTCTTCGATGATCCCTGGTTTTGAGGATGCGACTCTTGTTTCTCTCTATAATGATATAGGTAATGGTTAGTTCACTGAGAATCTTGAAAACCAGTTCAATGATAGAGATGTAAATTTTATCATGAGTATACCCTATATGAAAGATATTAGGAAAGATGGTATTTCTAAGTGGAATGAAATCTTGGGAGTGTATTTAGTTAGGTCCATCTATGCTTTGGTGTGTGGATTTTAGAACCCATAGGGTGAGTTTCTCTAGAATTTCCTATGATTCCTAGTGGTCCATTCCCAGGTTATTTATTTCTAGTGGGAAATTTTTAGGGGAATCCTCCCCTAAAAGGATTTTCTCTCACACCATCATGTTATTGATCACTCTTTATGTTATATCTGTATGACTATGTTGTAATACCCCTTGCATGAGATCATTTATTATCTTGTGAAAATGGATATTTGGAATTCTTAGTGTTCAAATGCAGACCAACATGTTACTTTGGTAGATGATCTTCCATCACTTCTAGTGATTTGGTCTTACTCTCTTCCTCCATAGGTGGTATTTTGGTTAGAATAAATGACCATATTTTTAATTATATTTCAAGAAAAGACTATTTTTGGGTTGAATGAGGTAATTCATTGTTAGATATATGGACATTAGAGGAAACACATAATGTTTTCTCAAGTCCCTAATCACTCATATACACATGGAATCCCCCCAAAATTTGTCTTAAAGATAAATGTAGATGCATCTATCCCTAGATATGGCCTTATAAATAATGGATTTTTTGTCTATAATTTCTTTAGGAATATTATCACTACCAACCAATATTTTCACAACACCTTATGAGACCCACTAGATGATGAATCCCATGCAATTTATATTAGAAGGATATTTTCTATGGAGAGAGGTTGGAAATCTATCAAAATTGGGTTAGACTATCACACTATTGTCAAAAAATTTCATGCAATGAAAAGAGGATTACAATTATTTAGACCTCTAATTTTAATGATTCATTCACTACATCATTTTCAAGAATTCTCTCTCATTTATCAAAAAAGAGAGGAATATAGCATCTCATTGGTTAGGTAGTCAAGGTCTTTCTATTGTGACTCACATTTGGTTAGATTAGTTTCCTTTATGGATGATTTCATTTGTACTTCCACAGTTTTAATTTTTTAATTTATTTCCCCTCTTTTTGTCAAAAAATATTCGTGATATCATCATGGTTTACAAACTAATCAAATATTTCATAATTTAGAATGTTATCATTACATTTCAAGGCCTAGTGGGAAAAAATTCTTCAATTCCCCTTTATTTTACTTTGATTTATTATTTATAAAGATCAACAATATGTTTCATCTTACAACAGGTATGGGACAAGTTTTATTTCTTGACCCACAAAAAAAATAATTTTCATCATTCTTTTTTGTCTTGTTATTTATTTTTTCTCTTTTAGTGGTGCCCTTTCCAATTTTCATTTGGTTTATAACCACCTCGAGAATATTATTTTCATTGGCCTCATCTCCATCGATCATTTCCACAACCCTAACTATTTGTAGTTAAGTTTTATATAGGGAATAGAGTTGTTCTAGAAGGTATGGATTCATGATTTCCCACTATGTGTTTAGTGTCTTGTTCTATAACAAGAAGGAAAGATAGTAACTCTGAATATTTTGTAACAACCTTTTCAAAATATTTTTGTTACAGAATGATGTTTGAGTTTTAAAAATTATAGTATATTTTTTCAATCATGTTTTTGTTAGAGATATTATATCTACATAATTTTAATTATTATGTTATTTTAAACATGGAAGATTTATATTCACTAACTGATTTAAAGTCCTAAAATCGAATATGAATCCACTCTTAGCAAGATCTTAGTAAGATCAGTAGTGGAAGGTGATCATACCACCACATGAAGACTTATCTTAACACCAGTGAATCCTTTAGCATGAGGTACTCATTATTAAAATCTTTGTGGAGGTGGTGATGAAGGAATATTGGGGGCTAGGCACTATCTCAATAATAATAATTATTCCCATCTTTAATCATATTCTCAAGGCCTTGTGCATTAAGATTCATATTGGCATCAGAGATCCATGACATGTAGTTCTCTTCGAAAATATAAAGAGGGATAAAATCATACTTTGCAACATTTTCCATAGAAAAAAGAATTTCTTACCAATTTCACTAACATTTTAGCCCTAGTTGAAAAGTTTTTATAATAATGTATTATGAAATGGATCAGACATTAGTTGAAATATGTTTCCAAAGAGGTAATATTCTTATTATATTTTTCACGCATGTGTAGGCTCTAATTCCAAAGGGGGTGAAACCATTAATTTTATCCATTATTATTGGTTTAAGAAATGATGTGCCCAAAAAAATATAGGCATCATGACATCCATAAATTATAATTCATAATAAGTAATTTATAATAAATAATTATAAAATAATTCATAATTTATATAATAATATAATTAACATTTTTATTATAAAAAATTAGTAAAAATAAAAAAGGTTACATATAATCAAATTAATTATGTATTTACTAATATTGAATTAATTTTGAAATCAACCACTTGAAATTTTTTAACATTATTAAATATATACTTTGAAGCAATAGTGTTTTTTATAATTCATAATTTCTTTTTATATCATTTTTATCAAATTAAAATTATTTTCAGTTATGTTTTAAATTTTTTATCAATAATTTTAATTTCAATTATATTGTGTCAATATTTTATATTATATAATGTTTCAAAGGCACCTAAAAGATTATAATGTATAAATTTTGGGTTTCGAAACAATATTGTTCTCATAATTTAGATTTATTTGTGTTTGTTTTTATGTTTTTTTATTTATTTTCAAATATAATTTATATGTTCAGTTAATGTTTAGAATTTCATTTTGGTAGTGTTTATTGTTAAAATTTCAAAGTCACTTATATTTTTTTATGTATAAAATATATATTTTAATGAAACATTATTTTATTTTATTTAAATTTTATTTGTATAGTATTTAAAGATTTTTTTTATTTTCAATTATTATTTATCTATTTAGTCGAAGTTTAAAATTTCAATTAGATTGTAAGTGGTTTATATTTTATAATCTTTAAAAGTAACTTTTAATATTATAAAATTTCATGTTGGTGACTTTGAAAGCTTATAAAATTTAAAATATTGATTGAAGAGGAAAAAAATTAAAAATAAAATGAATTTAATAAAAATAATAAATTATAAATAACTTATAAAACACAAAATAAAATTATTTAAAAACACGTCATTTAGTATGAGAACTTCATTGAAAATGTTTTAATTGCATATTTATGTGCATTTGTATTCCACACATGTTAGGCATGTTTTTTTTGTTTTTTCCTTCCTTCATGAATCTATCCTTTCTAAATATTCAAATCAAGTCCAATTCCCTCTTTTAGTAAAATATCAACTAACATTCAGATTTCATGATGTGTAAAAATCTGAATTCACTACATTTCATTGAAAATAATTAAAAAACCTGGATTGTGAGATTTTTCTCAAATACACTATTATTTTCTAATATCCACACACCTATATTATCAAAAAAATAGAGTAAAAAATTAATTTCAAAAGATAAAAAAAATATAAAAGGTGTAAAAATTTTAAAAAAATGAACAATTTTATTTTGGAAATATTTTAAAATGTTTTAATATTTGTTTATATTTATAGTTAACTATTCAATTTTGGAAACATTAAAAAGTAAATATTTTTTAGTTATATTTAAAAAAATATATTTTAAAACTACGTTGAATAATATGGGAAAAATTATTTTGAAAATACTAACAAATTGTAAATCATTTAGAAAATTAATTAATTTGTTATTAGTATAAAAATATTTTCTATTAATAACACTACATATAAATTTTTTAAACACTTATAAAATTAATTATTATTATTTATATATCATAAATAATAATTCCATGTATTCTTCAAAAAATAGGGAAACATCCTTTAAAATATGAAATTTATAAATATTTGTAAATATTTAAAAATTATTATCCATATAAAAATATTTTTTAACACATTAAAATTATTAATAATTTTTTATGACATAAAAAATTATATATGTATAATAATAAAATATAATTCAAAAAATATGATAACTGTATATAAAAAATTATAAATTTCACATCATTTAAAATATTAATAAATTTTCAAATATTATGAGGTATAAGCCCTTAATAAATAGGTTTTAAATTTCTTTTTTTATATTTTTAAAATAAAAAACACTAAAAAGGAATAATAAGAAATTCCATTATAAAATTTTAGAGAAAGAAGTATTGAAAATGAAAAAATTCACATTAGATTACTAATTAAATGTATTATTTGGAAAACACACTACATTTGACAATTTATAATAAAAAATTACAATGTATAGGACCACATTTATGATATATGATTATAATGGAAACAACCATTGAAAATTTCTAGTTGAGAATTATATGGAAAATTACAGTTGAAACTTCCACAAGAAAATTTCAGTTGAAACATCCACCTGAATCTTCCAAGGGAAAATTCTAGTAGAAATTTCCATAGAAAAATTACAATTGAAACATACACTTAAAATATAAAATGGGGAATTCAAGTTGAAACTTCAAAAATAAATTTCAACTGTAAAATTAATCTAAAAAATTATATTTAAAACTTCCACTATAAAATTTCACATAAAAACATCCAATAGAGAAATTTAGTTAAAAATATCATAGGAAAATCCTAATGTCACCATCTAAGAGATTCCACTAGAAAATAATATTTCCAACTTCAATTGGAAAAATTATATGCCAAATTCCACATGAAATTTCCAATTCAAATATCCACTAAAAATTTCTAGTTGAAAATTTGAATGAAATATTTCAATAGAATTTTGATTTTAAATTATCCATTGGAATATATACTTTATAAAATTTCACTTGAATTTTTCTATGGAAAATGATGCTAGAATATTTTACAAGAATATCACAATGGGGTTTTCTATTTGAATTACCAATTGGAATATTTTTATGGAAAAATTATTTGTAATATCCCCTTGGAAATATTTATTGAAAATTTTCACTAAAAATTGTATTGGAAATCTTCATTAAAAACATTAAGTAGAAACATTCAATGGAAGTTCCAGTGGCGCATTCACTAGATATTCTAGTTAGGTCCTTCAATAATAAAATTTAATGAGAATTTATAAATTAATGTTTCATTAAAAACAGTCACTAGAAATTCTAGGTAAACATCCACTGGATGTTTTATTAGAAATTACACTAGATATTTGAGTGTAGTCTTTCAATAAAAAATTTCATTGAACATTTGAAAAATAATTTTTCATTAGATATTTGAAAAATTGAAAAAAAATATTCTTATAAATTTTTTATTTATTTCATAAGAGACATTCACGAAAACTTCAAATGGAAAAAATTATAAGAAAATTTTAGTAAAAAATATTCTAGAAAATAACATAAAAAATAAAATTATAAAAATGAAATAAAAAAATATAATAGAAATATCCATTGATATGTGCACAAGAAAAATCTAGTGGGAAATTTTATAGAAAAAATATAATTCAAAAATATCCATAGAAAATCAAAAATTATTTGTCATTGAAAATATCTATTATAAAGAAACAAATAATATACAAAATTCTATGTGAAAAAATCCTCTAAAATAATTTACTAGAATATTATATTAGAAAATTTTACTGATAATTTATATAGAATTAATATTTGAAAGAGAATAATATCACCCTTTTCTTTGAATATGGGAAAAAATAATTTGAAAATAAAATGGAAAATTCCATTATAAATTATCATAATATGATTCTATTGGAAAAACAATAAGAAAATATATTAGAAAAGCAATTCAAAATTACATTTGAAAATTAAAATATGAAATTCACAAGATTATGTCAATTATGGTATTAGAAATAAAAATAATAATAGGAACACCCAGATATACTCATGATAAAATATAAGTCTCAAATGGGTCATGACTATACTACCACTCACAAGATTCTGATCGAGAATTCAAGGTAATGCCCATCGGGGAGAATCCACTCCATCAGATATTCTATCACTGATAAAGTTTATCTGAGTGTTCATGCTCATTAGGCCCCACCCATAAGTACTCTTTAGATCATTGATATCTCAATAAGGAAATAGAGGATCACACTTAGGGCTACTGAGGGACACCGAAAACCCAATCTGAAACCCTATAGATATCAACACTTAGATATGGGATCACACCCCTGGCCATTGTGGACATCATGATACCAATCTATAAAAACCTACTAAGTATGGAATCATAGGCCCATGTAAGTTAGTCATGAATATTCCTCAAACACTATATAAGAAATTGATACAATGGAGGATCCCAACCCAAGCCTTATGGAGGGATATCATGAACACTATCAAAGACAAATCCTATAGAGGGGATCATGATCCTATATTGAGGAATTAATGAAACATTTTACCTTCATAGGTTTGGACCAAGGAAATGAATATAAATTATATTTTTTCACACTGAAGAGTTAGAGGGCCTCAAACTTTCCTAGGGAAAGTTCATGATATGTACTGGGCGTATATGGTGTGTCTAGTCTACTTCAGGGTCTACCCATGTCTCATCATCACACACAACATGTTATTTCCACATACATGGTGTGTCTTATTAGGGTACATTATGTGTAGAGGTCCATCCAGTACTCGTCATGTAGCCATCCCATGTATGTGGACATATAGTTGTGCTCATGTACCGAGTTATGTACGGGTACAAGTTTCTTCCCATATGCTTCAGTTGTGCCCATGTGCCTAGTCCTATATATTCCCATGTACCCATAGGGTATAGGCTAGGCTTCCATCACCAAGTCACATAGTGTGTGGCACATGTCACATAGAGTGTGATCCTTTTATCTATGTGTTAACCCTAGAACCATAGAAGTTGTACTACCCAATGTGTGTTCGATGGAATACTAATCATGTAGTTGGGAATTTCTCAAAATTTCAAGACAAATCTACGAATCTCACTAAGCCACAACCACCATTTATATCACCTCAATCCCTCCCAAAAATCATGGATCTAGGATAACTGATTACTGTAGTCACCACTCTCTAGATTCCAGAAATCAAACTGATTGGGAATCGGTTCTTGTTATATAGTGTTGTCTCCATGTTCCAAACTGTGAAAATGGGGATATCTAATATGTTCTTTATCCTCCAATGACTTCCCACCATTTCAACCATACTAAAATTTCTCTATTGAATGAAAATCTGGACACTCAGAATCAATCATTTGTTCCAAATAACATTCTCACAATGATTGAATACCAGGTATTGGTCGAACCGTCAAGAAATGAAATATCAATGATGAATCTTGTGAAGAAAAAGGGGGGAAAAGATGAAACCACAAAGCAAGAAAAGTCCTTGACCATTGTATAGTTTGTACTAAATTTGTTTTTGTTAGAATAATTAACTATGGGAAATAATAATCCTCAATATCAATTCCCTATATTCCTAGGAAGATAAATCCACACACGTCACATGATCGACCTATGAATCAATACGTTGGTTGATTTGATTTTCATTCATTGTGGGATAACTAATTGGGAAATAAACCATCAAAAAAAATTCCCAACATCATGTTTGGATCAATTATTAATGAATAATAGATCCATGTTGTTGTCATTGGTGAGATCAACAAACTCTATTAGAAAAACAATTCTGAGAAAATTGATCGCGATCCTCCATCCATATTCGATTGGTAATCTCTCCTCCATTGACTCCTCTCTCAATCCTATGGTTATGTGGCCAACCCTAAGGATTTGACATAACCATGATTAAATATGGAGGGGGTTAGGCCACTTATTTGAAAATAATAAATAAATAAATTTATTTTATTATTTCTTCTCCCGACTGCACTTTTTCAAAATACCTGACACCAATAAAGGTCATGTCATGCCTTGAGTAAAACCCATAATCTAGACCCAACGGTGGTCCCATATTTTCTATTTAAGACTCCATTCAAGATTTATTTCATTATCTCAGAAAAATTTCATGTTCATGGTAAAATATATTTAATATTTTTGTTATATTAATACTAAGCCTCTCTCAGCCCTAGAATCTCATGCTGAATCAGTACCCAGCCTAAAAAATGACCCTTTAAATTTTATAGCCTGGATTGATCATGTAGGGACACTAAGATATGGGGTAAATAAATGTATAGAAGTTTTTACCAAATTTTACTTTATTTTAATTAACCCAACATTCCCTCTAATATCTACATAGGTTAAGAAGGATGGATCTATTATTCTCTCTCAAAAATCAAAATGTAAATAATAAAGATGAAAAAACCACACAAATACTTTTTCATGTTTTAGTACTTAGACATAATCCTTTCTATGATTAGCCTTTGGTTATTTCATGTATTTTATTATCACTATAAAATTATAGTGATGAAAAATGCTTGGAATTTGAATATAATTTTAGAAAGGTCAGTCCACTACCATTAAAGGATCAGTGGTGTTATATATACTGGAATTGAAAGTTATTCAAGGATATTTATGGTTGATCATCTTTAGAAAGATTATCCGATATTCCTTCACAAGATTTTTGGATCACACTATCTTGTATAATTCCTCAATAACTTTACCAAATATTTTATTAAGACTTCCCTTAAGGTCTATATGATCACCATCTTGAAGAATTACATAGCTTTGACTCCTTCTCTCTTCGATGAAAATTTCGTGTTAGTATTTCCAATAGATATTGCAATACCATGTTACCTTAATTTCTCAACACCTACATGCACATATTTATACACAATATGGTTCATGAAATATAAATTATTTCATGAATTAAATTATACAATTTAAAGCCTCCACTAAATATGTTAATGAATAAGAACATTTATTTTTCCTCAAATAAAAATACCCAAATTATTTGGGTATTTTTTTACTCAATTAAATAAACATGAATCTATCAGTTTTTATTTCTTCAAGATATGTATATAAAATACCATTATGATTGGTTAATTTCTTCTTCTTCACACAACTTTATCACTCGCTTCCACCCTGCATGAATGTTTATTCATACACCTCAAAATCTCACAAGGTAGTTTAAGTCTCAACCAATCATAAGAAGTTTAACAGAGAGGCCTCAGAGCGATAAGGGCTCCCTCTTAATCTTGCCATAAGATTCTATCACTGAAAATTTGGAAGGGGGAGGAGTCTTTAGTTCCTAACCCCTCCCTTTTCCAATTTTTTCCTCCTTTCTCCTCACGTTTTTCTTTCTTTCCTTATCTTTCCCTAAGGTAGGGATTTTTTCTTCATTTATCCTTCTCGGTGGCGCTCCATTTTCATGCTTGTGATGATACACTGACATGCGTTAATCCACTCAACCTTGTTAGTGATTTCAAGGTGATTTTCATGTTGGTTAGAGTATGAAGCTCAAGAGGGGGGGGGGTGAATTGAGTTCCTATAAAAATTTCTTTCTCAAAATTATTATTTAAAAAATCATTTAAAGTTCCCCAATTTAAAACAAAATAGACCAATTATCCAAAGTAGCAGATTTATAAAAGTTTTTTTTGTTAAAAATATTTCTCAAATATTTAATAGTTCTCACTTAAAATAATATACTTTATTATATTAAATTTTGAAATCAGTTTAGTAAAAAATCTATTAAAAATACTATCTAATATTAACTATCAAAGTGATTTTATGTTTTCTAAAATAGTAAAAAGAACATAGAAAATAACACTTGAAATAATGTAGTAGAATTAAACAAGATGTTCAATCTAAAGCTGAGACTAAATCCTCTCCACTTGGTAATCACCTGTCACCAAGTAGTTTATATTAAATAAATATGATTCACACCCCAGATCGGGGTAACAATAGTATAAAAACTGTCTAGGTAACCATACCTCTTCTACATTTTTCATGGCAATATAAAACAAAGAGATAGGCCACATTGGGACCTCTTTCACTGATATATGTGGGAGTGTAAATTGTAAAAGGATATATTGGTGAAGATATCTATGTATCTTCTATTTTATCATAGGAGTCATTGTGTGTTTATGAAACAGAGACACACACTACTTGAAATGTGAATAATGTACAAAAATAGAGAAAAATGATCATCAGAGATTAGAATGCTATGGGTGATGTTCAATGAAGCTTCTGGACTCTTTATGAATGATAGAAATGAAGCTGGAGTCGACTTCTAAAAACAGACAGCAAAACAAAGAGTCGTTTTTGTTTCTGTGTTCAGTTTCTGTATGGAAGAATATTCCTCAAGGTATTCTAGTCATCAAAGATGTTGTTGTAGTGTTTTGTGGAATTTTTGGTTCACAGAAATTTCTCTTGTTATGAACAGTTGGTTGATAGAGCTTGTTTCATAATTGTGCAGTTTTTGTTCAAACACTACTCTCTCATTTCTATTTTCATTCAGCTAGGTGCATGCTTTTATCAATGTAGGATCTATAAGGAGCATAATCTATCTCACATGCAGCTAATTCATACCTCATATTGGTCCCTAAAAATATATACAAAATATAGAAAATGCCATTAATATAATAAGAAATACTGCATTTCATAAATATGATCGTCAGAATTAATTTTGAATTTAAAACAGATCATAGGTGGCTTAGTTTATCAGTATGTCAGACTATAGGCATCTCAGACTATCGGTGAATTAGGCTTTTGGTGAGTCAATTTATTGGTAGGTTAGGTATCAGTATCCCAATAGTTGGTTAGTCAGGTGTCAGTAGGTCATACATTGGTAGGTCAAGCATCAGTAGGTTAGACGTCGATAGGTCAGCCATTGCTAGGTCATACTTAGCAAAAAAAAATCAGAGTCTCTCTATTGGTGACTCAACTCATCAGTAGCTTATGAGGTCAGTGGATCATGTATCAGTGTCTCGTCTATCATTAGTACAAGTATTAGTAGCTCATAATTAACCAAAATCTTTAATGGTGTTTTATGATTTAACACTAACACCATAGGTTAAGATTCCAATTAAACATGATTAAACACAATGTGTCTTATGATCTCATAATTATCATCGTTAAGCATGATTTGTGAGAATTAAAACTAGAGGCCAACAATATCCCCCCTTTGATGAATATAAATCATGGAATTATATACAGAAATAATTGAATTTGTGTATGATGATAAGAGAAAAAATCTACTTAACATATTACACAAATTATTGAGATGAAATATTTAGAAAAAAACACAAGTACAGATTACTTGATAAATCATATTAGTTGGTAAATGATCTTTTTCAATTATATGTTCCCATTTAATGTTAATCTCAATCTTAATCTCCCCTGGGAGAGATGACATATTATTTCTCCCCTTTTTGTATTATCAAAAACGATAAATGATATAAAAATAAATAACATATAATTAAATATCAATGATATGAAATCAAAGAGAGTATTTCATTAATTAAGTTGTATTAGAGATAAGAGAAATAGTAGAAAAATACATAAAACCACTATAAAAAATGATCCAACTAGTTCTTCTCATAATCATCAGCCTTCCCTTTACCCTTATCAAGGTCAGTGGCATCTGGGATAGGATTAGTATGGATAGAAGTAGTAGTGTTGGAAGGGACAGAGCCAATAGAGAGTAATGACAGAGGTACTCCTATAAAAATAGAAGGAGATAAGCTTGTGTTATAGGAGGAATGATGTCCTATTTTCTCATGAATGACTAGTCTGATTTGACTCAGATCTTGAGTAGGTGTCATGGTTATAGGTGAAAAAATGGTAGAAGGGGACACTCCAGGATGGATGGGAGAAACATCTGAAGCAACAATAGTTGTGCTATAATGGTGTTGGTATGGATTGATCATATTAATAAAATCCTCGATGACTTCACCACCATATTCCATAGCTTTCTCAAATTTATAGTTGTTTTCCATGAACTTCTCAAGGGTATAAGTAAACTCTTTTAGCTTAAAAAATTTCTATTTGAAAGCATGAGTCACTGGCGGCAGCCTCAAATTCTCCACCAAGTACTTTAAGTGACTGGTCAGCTGATGCTTGGTATAAACCCTCTTGAAATAGTAATCTACCTTCTTAGTAATTTCCTAATAATCATTTTAGAACCTTCAGTAAAAAACCTAACCATTTCATGAATATGATCACAGTTCTACTTAATTTTGGAATGAATATCCTAGTCAATACCACCCATAATGGCCTTTATCTCTTATCTAATCATTATTATAACCATCTCAAAATCTGGAGAGTGAGAAATACAAGTTTTCTAGTTGGTTTCACCTTGCACAATATATCTAATGTATAACCTTAACTGGTTCACATCAAAAACAAGAGTGTGATCTATAATAGAGGTAGGATTACTAGTCACTTCATCTTTTACAATAAATTTCAAAATTTCTAGATCAAGGTTTAGAGGAAGAGATGAATCATCCTTAGAATATTCATAAGAGGTCTCTCTAAGAACTTTTAGAAATCGGTCCAAAGACTCCTTATAATTAATTGTCAATTTTTAATGGTTGAAACCATTTAATTCAACTCATTTCTCATCATTTGATTATCTAAAACCACAACATTAGCAAGAACTATCAACCTTGGCTCAACCTGAGATACAACTCTCTTAGTAAACAACATAGAATCTATTTCACTAATTTTGAAAATATGAGAAGGTGGTTGTGAAGGGTTTGATCAAACATTAGCCAATAGTTCTCCTTTTAATTCATTGAAATCATCCTTGGTTACATACTCAACTGGATTAGATGCAGCTATAGGAACTGGAGTATAAATAGCTATCATATCCTCTATATCATGATAGTATATTCCACAGGTTACATACCCTGTGTCCCTCTTTCATATAGGTACTATCAGATCATCTAAAGGTGTGATCATAGCAAACATGTCTCTTTTAAAGGATCTATCCCCCTTATATGATGGCCTTTTCCTCAAATACACTAACTCCCTCACTGGAGTTACAGTTATATCTCTTACGGTAGAACCTTCTTATTCTTCTTGAACAAGTATATAAGGATACCTTTCCTCAACAATAACTACTTTTGGAATTTTAGTAGGGGAATTAGTATTAGGATCTCTTTCTTCTAGTACAGCTTTCTCAACAGCCTCATGGGATCCACAACTTGTTCCACATGAGCATCATGGGCTACATGTGGTGTGACAAATAGTTCAAGTTCTACTAAAGCAATGCCAATAGGTTCTAAATTATCACCTAGATCATCATATGAATGATTTAATTCACTCTTTGGACCATCAATCCCTTCATCTTACCTTTCACATACATATGCTTCTCCACCTTTATCAGAATCCTCATCATCTTATTAAGCTTCTTCCTCATCTACTTTTTCAATTATACTTCTTTCTTCTTCTCTAGATTCTTATTCACTATCTGATCTAATTTCATACTTAGATTCCTCAGTCCCTTCAGTCTCTTCACCATATTCATCAGGTAAAAGTGGTTACTTATAATGTAAAGGTCTTGGAGGACTTTTAGGACTATAATACATCCTTGTTGTACTGTCATCAATTATAGTATCACTCCTATAATCTATTGGAAATTCAGCTCTCTAAATTTCCTCAGCCAAATCCTCATCAGAATAGACATGAACCTCACCAGGTCCATGACTAGGGTCTTTCATATCCCTTGGCCTCAAAGGATGGTCAATAGGATCAAAGTCTTCATATATCTTATCACTATCCTCAATCCACATTTTCTTCCATGGGTTCTAGTTAATCCGCATCATACTGTAGATAAATTTATGTAAGCAGAAACTATCACAAACTAAAATAGTCTCTTCACATTCACTTAAAAAGACTTTTTCATTCAACATGGAAGAGATAATATTTTGGTAAAACAAACATTTTTTCTTATAGGAATGCTTGATCATCTCACTAATATAAACCATTAGATATTTTCACAAATTTACCTTTTGAACATTATTCAAAAGATGCAGAATATAAATATCTAGAAACCTAAGGGATTCAAAATGTTCTTTCCTGGGACAGAACTGGTGTTGGGTGAATTTAAACAACATCCTTCTCTCACCATCAAACATAATTTCAATCAGTCTTATGTGTTCTCAATTTCATGATAACATAGCTAGAACATCCTCACAGCTAAATAAATAACTATTGAGAGGTGAAATTCTCTGATTATCATCACATATACCATCATGAGGTACATTTAGACAATCTTCCCAATGCTCAGATGAGAAAGGCACTATTCTTCTACCTATTATTGACTTTATCTAGAACACCTCATCTCTTTCCAGAAAAAATCAGCTTTGAGGTACAACTTATGTACTAGCCTTGGATAGTACGGTCTCTTATTATTGAAGAACCACTCTAACCAGCCTTGGTCTTTCAATACATTTAGTTGAAGAGACTTAATGGACAACACCCTTTCCGAAAGTACTTATTTTTCAGGTTTCATGACACGATTAGAAATATCCAGATGAATTGAAAGAATCTTAGGTCATTTAGATTTTCTTCTTTGTCTTTTAGAAGGATCTGACTCATCCTCTGATCATTCTAGAATGTTCTTCACATAAGGCATTAGAGGTTCAAAGGGATTGTTTTGAGAGAGAAAGGTATCATCTCAGGAGATAAAGGTTTGAGGGTAAGAGTATCAGAGAGGGAGTGTAAAAGTGAGTATATAAGTTGGATCGACCTTTAATTATATCATTTAGGGATTTTAAATTGTAAAATACTAAATGTGGGTTAAAATAAAATAAAATAATTTAAAAAATGTCGTTTCAAATTCCAGATAGAGAAATTAAATAAATATTAGTTGGTGAGACACATCAGTGAGTCACTTCGATGAGACATCATCGGTGAGTCATGTCGGTGAGACATCATCAGCGAGCCACGTTGGTGAGATATCAATGGTGAGTCACTTCAGTCAGACATCATCGATGATTCCTCAAAAATTGATCATTTTTATCTTATGTTTGATGTAACTCATCCTCACTAGATTTAAAGTCTTAGTAAAAATATAAGCAAGCTGATGTTCTGTGCCAATGAATTCAAGAGTTATATCACCTTTTTTATAATGGTCTCTCAAAAAGTGATGTCTTAGATCAATATGTTTTGTTCTAGATTAAGAAACTGGATTCTTAGAAATATTTATAGCACTTGTATTATCATAGTTTGTAAGGACATTTCTAAGTTGATATCCATAATCCAATAATGTGTGCTTTATCCACAAAATTTGAGCACAAAAATTACTAATAGTTTTGTATTCATCTTGTGAAGTAGATAATGCAACATAATTTTTCTTTTTTACTACACCATGATACTAGAGACTTTCCCAAAATGTTACATATTCTAGAGGTGGTTTTTCTATATAAATTTCAACCAATAAAATCAGAATCAAAATAACTATCTAAATAAAAAGGTTGTCCTCTATGCTATAACAATCCTAAGTTGGTAGTATACTTGAGGTATTTGAAAATTATTTTAACATTAGTTAAATGAGATTCTCCAGAGTTTTCTTGAAAATGATCACACATACACACACTAAACATAATATCAGGCTAGCTAGCCGGAAAGTAGAGAAGACTACCAATCATACCTCTACAATTGGTTTGATGAACAGATTTTCCATTTTCATCAAGATCTTATTTATAGGTGGTGCTCAATGGAGTATCACTACTTTTAGTGATATCCAAGTCAAGACATTTCAAACTATATTTATTATACTTATTTTGATTTAAAATAATACTTTATTTATTTTGAAAAATTTACAATCCAAGAAATAATTTAAGATCTCCCATTAAACTCATTTCAAATTCATTTTTAATCATTTTTTAAAAACCAACACATAAGGACTGTTTTTAAGATCTAAAGATAATATTATCAAAATATATTTTAACAAATAAATTATCTTTAGAAATTATCTTTATATAAATATTGGGATCATAAATTCCTTTTGAAAACCCATTGGAAATAATAAAAGTGTTGAGCCTATCATAACAACATCTTGAAGCCTATTTTAAACCATAAAAATATTTAGTTAGTTTGAAAACATGATTTGGGAAATGAGGGTTTGTAAAATCGGGGGGTTGTTCAACAAAAACATCCTCAATTATATAACCATTTAGGAATTCACTTTTGACATCTATTTGATATATTTGTAAATTGATATGTGCCGCATAAGCTAGAAGAATTATAATGGCCTCATTTCTAGAAATCAGTGAAAAAGTATCTTCATAGTCAATTCCTACAACTTGACTATATCCTTGTGCAACCAGAATAGCTTTATTTATTACTATAGTATTTTCTTCATCCACTTTATTCCTAAATTCCCAATTAGTTCCTATAGTCAAGATGTATTTGAGTCTATCAAAAAGTTTCCAAACTTTGTTTCTTTCAAACTGATTCAACACTTCTTGCATATCCCTTACCCAAAATTCATCATTTATTGAATCATTGATGTTATTAGGTTTAAGTTGTGACAAATAGGCTTGATGTTCAACCTGATTTCTTATAGAATATCTAGTATGTGTTCCTTTATCTAAGTCTCCAACTATAGCATCTAAGGGATGGTTCTTAAGGGTTTTAACTGATCTAGAAAAGGATGGAATAGTTATTTTAGGTTCTTCTATATGTTCAGGTTCAATATGATCAGATTCTAGAGATTTTCCTAAACTGGAGTATTTTGTTTCTCTCCAAACAATAGAGTGAGATAGTTTACCATTTATGTTCAGATTGGACAGATAATCCTCAATATTTTTTAGGGAAGTTTTAGGTTCATGTGGATCTATTTCATCAAATTTGATATATACATATTCTTCCACACACTTAGTTATTTTATTAAAGACCCTATAGGATTTTATAGATGTTTAATAACCTTGGAAAACTCCTTCATCACTTTTGGAGGAAAACATATCAATATTATGTTTTTTATTAAGGATAAAAACTTTTCATCCAAAAACTTTAATGTAATTCACCTTAGGCTTCCTATTTTTCTATAGCTCATAGGGAGTTTTCTTAACAATTTGTCTAATTAAAACTCTATTAATAATATAATAAGTTGTATTCATATAATCTGCTCAAACTTAAATAGGTAAGTCATAATCATTGAGAATAGTTTGGTATTTTTCTTATATGGTTCTATTCCTTCATTCTACAACTCCATTCTACTAGGGTGTCCTAGGAGAATAGAAGTTATGATAATATTCACTTTGAGAGAAAAAAGATTCAAAGTCTTGGTTTTAAAACTCTTGGCCATCGTCACTTCTTACGGATTTAATTCTAAGACCACTTAGTTTTTCTATACTAAAACATACTTGGTGAAGTATTAAAAAGATTCACTCTTGTGAACTAAAAAAATTTCAAGTATATCTAGAAAATTCATCAACTAGAACATACGAATAATACTTCCCATTTAAACTAGAAACTCCATAAGGTCCAAAAAAAATCCATGTGAACTAGTTCAAGTGATTGATAAGTTAAAACTTATTTCTTTTGTTTGAAAGATATTTTGTGATACTTACCTTTTTTACAAGGATTAGAGACTTCATTATTTGTAAACTCAAGTTTAGTTAAGTCCTTGACTAAATATTTTTTAGTAATATTTATAAGGGAGTGTATGTTACAGTGGCCTAGTCTCCTATTACATAGCCAAGACTCTTTTATAAAATCACACAATCAAGAAATTTTTTTTTAAACTACAGAATCTATATCTATAGGATAAAAAATATCATTTCTAAAAGTAGTAAATACTAAATAATTTTTAGAATTAAGAACATTAAAAGAATAATTTTAAAATTTAACATGAAATCCATCATCACATAATTGTGAAATTCTAAGCAGATTATACTTAATACCATCAAGAAAAATAACTTTAGAACATAAAACTGAGTTAGTGTTATTAATTCTACCAAGGACAATTATTTTTTTATTTGCATTATCACCAATGGTATCATGCCCACCATAAATCATGATAAGGTTCTTGAAGTTCGATTATCCCCTATCATATGTATTGAATATCGACTATCCAAGTACCATATGCTTTTATATAATCTCTTTAAGTAGGTTTCCTACAAAACAATTTAACCAATAAAAGATTTTGGTACCCATACTTTCTTGGGTCTAGTAATATTAGTGATTAAAGCTTCAGGAACCGATATTTGTTTCATGGGTTTCCTATAATCATTCTCTAAAGTATTAAAAAAATAAAATTTATTGGTTTTAGAAAAACTAGAAGCAATGAAGACATTTCTAGTGCTTGAACTTGCAACAAAGTTTTCAGATTTAGGTATAAAAACAGATTTTCTATATTTTGAAACAAAGTTGGTTTTATAAAAAATTCTAAATTGATAAAAAAATCAATAGTGTATTTAGGATCAACCTATTTAATAAGAATTTGAGCTAAGGTATCTTTACCATTTGTGAACTTCTTAGTAACCTTCTTTAATTACTCATTAAAAATTTTGAGTTCATTATTCTCATTGAATAGTTAAGCATTCTTTTCTTTTTCCACAGTATGTTTAGATTCAACAGAAATAGTAATAGAATTTTGTTTCTTTAGTGATTTATACTTATACATTAGTTCATTTCATGTGTATTTAATAATTTTATAATATTCAAACATTTATTAATTTTTCATATTTTTATAATCAGATTTATCTTCATCTCCATAATAATAAACATTTTGTATAGTAGATTCTAAAGTAACCTGGGATGTGTTTGTCATGAAACACATATTACCTTTGTCATCATTTTCATCATGTGATGACTATGAGTCACTTGACCTGTCCTCAGAAGCACTCCAGGTAGAATTTATTTCCATTTTATATTTCCTATCTTTTTCCTCATATTTTATTTTAAAATTTAACTTAGGACAGTCACCTTTCACTTGTTCTCTTCCCTTACACTTATAGAAAACTATATCATTAGAATTTTCATTTTTCTTCCAATCATCTTTCCAATTTCCCTTGTTGTCAGCTTTTTTTTAATTTGGCTTCTTAAAGAACTTATTTCTTTTGTATAACTTCTTAAATATCCTGGAAAACTGAACCATGTCCTCATCACTATCACTTAGGGATTATTTATTACTGAAACTTTCATCATGAACTTGTAAATTCTCTTTTTTCAGGGAGGTAGTGGTTTTGAAAGCCACTGAATTTATTTTCAGTTCATTATCCTCCTCTCTGTTAACCTTCAGTTCTTATTCATACATCATTATCTTACCTATCATATCCTTGACTGGAAACTTACTAATATCACATGATTCTCTAATTAACATTGAGGTTCCTCTCTATCTTTCTGGTAGACATCTGAGTATTAGTATGATTGGCTCTTTGGCGTCCACTAGCTTTCCAAGATATCCCGTTATATTGACTATCTCATTGAACCTGAGATACATATTAGAAATGGGTTCATCAATCTTCATTTTGAAACTATCATATTTAATAGTATATATATTAAGTATCATTTCCTTAACATTAGTGGTTTATTCATGTGAAATATTTAAAGTATCCCAAATTTCATAAGAATATTTAAAAGCATATATTCTATTAAATTCTCCATCACTTCAACAAAAAAATAAGGCATTCATATCGTTATAATTATTATTATAAGTATCTTTTGTAGCTTCCCTCTAGGTAGTTCTTGTATTTTTTAGTGTTACATATTTGTCTTCTATTACAGTCCAAATATCAAACCCCATACTTTCAAAGTGCATTTTCATTTTTATTTTCCACTTGTCATAATTAGTACCATTGAAATAGGGAGGTCCATTAGTACAATCACCTTCATTTCTATTGTCTCTTTTAAAGAATAAATTATAAATTTTAAAGAACAAAAAATTTAGAACTAACAGAAATTTAGAGATCTTTAAATGCACACGTAAAATCACAGTTGAAAAAAGTGGTTTAAAATATATTTTAAACTCCATCCAATATGAAATTTTGGTCAGAGTAGGATACATAAGAGGGGATATTAATTGAGTTTCTATAAAAATTTCTGTCTAAAAATGCTTATTTAAAAAAAATTATTTAAATTTATCCAATTTAAAACAGAACAGCTCAGTTAACAACAGTAGCATATTTATAAAAGTTTTGGTTGTTCAAAAGATTTATCAAATATTGATTAGTTCTCAGTTAAAACAATTTAATTTATTATATTAATTTTCTAAATCAACTTAATAAAATAAATTATAATATAAACACTATCTAATATTAACTATCAAAGTGATGTTAAGTTTTATGAAATACTAAAAAGAATAGAGAAAACAAAACTTGAAATCAAATAGTTGAAGTAAACAAGAGTTTCAATATCAAGCTGAGACCTAATACTCTTCACTTGGTGAACACCTTCCACCAATAATTTTATTAAATAAACTTGACCCGCACCCTGTATTGGGGTAATAATTTTATAAAAACTATCTAGGTCACTAAACCTCTTCCACCATTTTCATGGGAATATAAAACAAATATATATTCCACATTGGTACCTCTTCCATTATTATATATGGGAGTGTAAAGTGTAAATGGATATATTTGTGATGATATCTATGTATATTCTAGTTTAGCACAATATTCAGTGTCTGTTTATGAAACAGAGACTCACACTGCTCGAAATGTGAATAATGTACCCAAATAGAGAAAAATGATAAGAAGAGTTTAGAATGATTTGTGTGAAGTTCAATGATGCTTGTGGACTCCTTCAGAATTATAGAAATGAAGTTGGAGTCGACTTTTGGAAATAGAAAGAAACATAGAGAGTCTTTTTTTCTTCTATGTTCAGTTCCAGTAGCATAGAATATTCTTCATGGTGTTCTTGACTTCCAAGTTATTGCTATAGTGTTTTGTGGCCTTTTTGGTTCTCAAAAATTTCTCCTGGTATGCACAGTTGGTTGATAGATCTTCTTTCACAATCGAATGGTTTTTTTAACAACTTATCTCCCTTCTATTTTTTCACCCAGGTTCTTGCTTTTATCACTAAAGGATTGGGAAAAAAGAATAATCTTTATATCGTGCAGATACCTAGTACCTCATAATGGTCTCTAAGAATGTTTAAAAAAGACAAACATTGTCAATAATATAATAAGCAGCACAAAGTTTCATAAATATGACCGTTAGAATTAATTTTGAATTTAAGAATGTTCATCGGTGACTCAGTCTATCAGCAGGTCAGACTATCGGCATCTCAGATTTTCAGTGACTTATGCTATTAGTGAGTCAGTATGTTGGTAGGTTAGGTGTTGATAGGTTAGGCATCGGTAGGTTAGATGTTGGTAGGTCAGGCATTGGTAGGTCAGGTGTTAGTAGGTTAGTCTGGCGGAAGTTCATACATAGAGAATATTCTGAGTCACTATGTTGGTGACTTAACTCATTTGTAGCGTATGTCATCCGTAGCTCATGTATCAGTGTCTCATTTATCGGTAGAACAAGCATCAGTAGCCCATACTTAACCAAAATATATAATTTTGTTTTATGATTTAAACACTAACACTAGAGGTTAAGATTATAATTAAACATGATTAAATACAATGTGTCTTAATAAATTATAATAAGCATAGTTAGGCATGATTTGTTAGCATTAAAACTAGAGGAGGCCAACAATTCAAGATTGACTGTTCCAAAGGGAGGTATTGGAGGTCTTGTTCTAGATTCCTTGATATTTATTACCTTTGGTAACTCATACCCCATTCTATCCACTTGTTCCTCTACTCCACTCAATGTTATATCTGGAGCAGTGGAAACTATGAGGTTTTGGGTTTGTGGGTCATCAGTCGAAGGGTCTTTGTTTTTTTCTCACTTGAAGGCTTTTTTTGGTGTTTTTTCTTGGCTACTCTTATACCTGACCTAAAATTGTTTTCCACTGTGCCTCTCTCATTTGGAGATATAAAGTGGTACTAATAGGTTTTAGGATGTGGGTTGGTGGCCATTGGTGTTCTAGGCATGATTGAAATTGGGATGGTTTCTGGTTTTTGGACTCTACAATTGTGGAGTTGTTCAGTGTAGGATTTATCAATGTCAATGATATTGTTTTTTCTAGTTCTCTTGGTTTTTTGGTGTTTCTTCCTCAAAATGGTGATACAGGAAACGATGGTGTGATAGGTTTGATTACAGTCATTAGATGGGTACGACGGCGACATGATGTATAGATGACGGTAATGTTTAAGGTTCTTTTTGTATCGATGTTTGAAGCTATGGTGAAAATAGATTGTGGGTTCTCGCTAGAGATTTCTAATGATGGTGACGACAAGGTGGTTTAATGTTGGGGGCATGGCTCTTGAAGGATTTCTACTCGAGTATCCATGTTTCAAGGTTTCCTGGTGGTGCAGTGATGATGGTTTTTGGTTGATTTTTAATTTTGAATCGAAAAGAATATTTAGTGAAGGTGGTTTTTGAATTTTTTTTATTTTGGTAATCTCGTGTATGGCTCGGTTACTACTCAACCAAAAAAAATATTTATAAAATCAAATAAAAAAATAGTCAGTGTAATCTATAGCTATACATTCTTGCATACATCCATGCATTTTCAAATATATGTTGAGTTTGGGTATATCTTAATGCTATAAACAAATACAACTCTATTTCTTCATGCGGTATAAAATAATACCACATCATCATTTCAAATAGTTGGTCACTCATGGAATATTCAGGTATATCTTCATGTAGTATTAAAATATGCATTAAATACTCCTTTCAATACCTATACTAAGAATCCTCCATGAGATGAAAAACAAACTTTCATGATATAATTTAATGATTATCCTTTATAAAATATCATAAGCATAAAAGGATAAAAGAATAGACTCCTACAACTTCATTTGTAGTTGGCCAAGGAATTTATTCACTTATTCTCATGACCTCCAGATATAGATTGAAAACATGGATTTAGTTTGGTTTGAAGAGTATTATTCAAAATAGATGATCAGTGGATATGTTTGGATGTCTTGAGCTCTCTATTGAACAAATAGTTGTAGGGTGGATGAAGGCATAATGGAGGAGAATAAGAATGTCAGTTTTTTAATGCTCACTGCATGGGATCAACAGATGGTACAGATCAGTGGGGTTATACGGTCCATGTTATGCCTATCCTTTTTAAATTTGGGTGAACAATGTCATGCTTCTGCTGTTCCACATCAAATAGACCATCAGTTGAGGGTACAATTTATTATCAAGTCATTGCTGGTTTGAGCTGGCTATTGAGGATCAACATCGATTACCCCAAACCATATTCCACATGGGATTTTTCCTACCTGCACTCTGGCCACACACCATGCACACATCCACTCCTATTATGTGCCTACACAAGGCCCGAGCACACCTTATACAAGGGAATGTGCACTAAGGGACTTATACAGATCATGTCACCTTTCTAGCTGGCTCGAGCTATCCTCCCTTGGTCTTGGGTGACCTCTGGGTTCCACATGTTTCATTTGGTTGATGTTGGCCTTGGATTTAAGTGGGTTTCCCAAAAAATATAAAAACTCTATAAAAAGAAGATTTAGCTTATATAAACATATAATTCCAAATTCTCCAACTTCTCAAATAAAATCCTTATGAAAAAATAAATTTGGATTCTATTTTAGTATGTCCACTTTTTCATCTTCTTTAATTCCTTAATAATTATTCAAAAATATCATGCATTAAAATATTAATTTCATGGAATTTTTAATGGAATAATTACCATGAAAAAATAGATTAATATATTTTTCCATGGAATTATTTATCATAAAAACATCATAAAATTATATATATGATTTATATTTTTTCATGGCTTGCAAATTCTTCTCATCCACATGAATATAAATATTTTAATGATCTTCATAATTTTTTCAAACTTCATGTGATCGGAAACATAACTATAAAGATCATCTTCAATAATTCCTTATAAAAAATAAATGAATTAATTGTTTCATGGAAATCTTTAACTTTTACTCATAAATATATTATTCATTTTTTAGGGAAACCATTAAATATTCATCCAAAATAAATTCATCATGAAAATTTATATTTTCATGGTTTTCTTAAATAATCCTCTTTCATTTTTCATAGCCTTATCATATAATTTTTTAAAGTATTCATACAATAATAAGAGTATTTCATGTCTTTACCAAAACATTTTCTTCTTGAAAATTATTATTTTCATGGCAATCAATTTGTAAAATGTTTAAGACAATATGCACTCTCTTAGTAAAATTGGAACATATATTTGAACTTAATAATAGTTCAAAAATCATCATTACTTGTAACATAGATAATTGTTCAAATAGAACATCAAATGATATAATGTGAGTCCATAATAATTCTCCAATCATAGCCACATTCTTCAAAAAATACATATTGACACATATCTATTAAATGAAACAAAAATGAATCTTATCTAGGAAACACCACTTTCTATAACCGACATATATTGACACATTGATAATAAATGCAATACAAAAACAACTTGGGCTCAAAAATCTTCCCCTTTTCATTTTTTGTTAATATCAATTCATAGAATTCAATAATTAGTTCAACCTTTATCCCACTTATGGAAAATCAAATGAAAATAATTAATTTTGTGTTTTTCTCAAAAATATGTTCTTCTCCCTTTGAAATTTATTTCTTTATAACTTCTGAGAGAGGAATGAAATCACTAGGTTTTATTAAGAAAAGAGCCTATAGGAAATCAACTCTAAGTCTATGTGAGATAACCAGGTGTAGAAAATAAGAGATATTTGACCAAGAATTTGTAAGCTATCTATTTAAGTACCATGAATTTTAAATCATGCTCATGTAATATTAATTATTCAAATAGGGGGTGTGTGAAACAAATTTATCAAGAAAAAATATTTTCATGTACACTTCAGCAATCAGATCAAAAATTTCAAGTGCTATAAAATTTTACCGCACCTTATATAAGTTTACTCATAAACCAAAACTAACCCTTTATTCATGTATTTGATATCACTAAGGAAAGGGAAAGAACTATAATTATGTTACCTCTATTTGTATCCTCTTTAGAGATGATCTGATCTTCCAGATATTCAAGTAAAAAGTATTGATAGAATCTACTTCACGTTTATCCCCCTCAATGGTTTAAATCCCTTTATTATTCATTGTGGATAGTCTCAAAAAATAGTCTTCAAGATGTTCTTATTGATGATCCACCATTGTGGAATAATTTCATGTTTTTATCAGATCTTGAAATTATAACTTGTTTTCTTCCACATTGTTCATTCATTTATCATCATGAGAATAAACTTCACCTTCAATTCTATACAATATAAGCCTAAAAATAGAGGAAAAAGAATAAGGTGATAAGGTGGAACACTTATGATATTAATAAAAGAAACATGGTTGAGAATTTTCTCTCAACCTATAGAATTATTTTATTATAGATCTAAAGTCTCTGGTACTCTTCATGCTTGTGTTTCCTCTATATTTCCCATTCTATGGTCTATTCAATACCATGGTCACTTTTCTTTCATTCACAATCATAATGTGAAGATTATTCATCTTTACATCTACCAATAATGAAATGGGTTTCCCTAATGTTTTTTTTCATATTTATCATCTCATTTTGAGCATGTATAAGAAACATAAAATTTTTTGTATAATTAACAGTCTGATTTCACCTTCCATACAATTTTTTGGGAGAACATGAGTTGTCATTTGTTGAAAACTCTCATGATATTTGAGTTATTATCCATGAGTAATAATTTGTCTCCCATTTTCCTTTTCTCTAGCAAGTTATTCAACTTAATTTTTTCATTTCTCTATAAATTTTCAATTGTTCAGAAAAAATTATTATGAATTTCATCATAAGATACTTTTTTTGTAAATTCCATTTGGTTTCTTCAGTGTTTTTTTCTTGGGTAACTTATCAAAAAACATCCTCAGTATTGTCTTTAATCAATCCTATATTCTTCTTTCATTAATGGATTGATTCCCTTCTTGATTTCAAATTTCCTTTATTTATTTACATGGCCTATTTTTAGCAGCCCATGGTATGATCTCTCTATCCATTAAAGAAGCATCATTTATTAGTTGATATGAAATTCTTGTAATCCAATTAATAATTCTTCTTTGTGGTATATTTCTTCATATATTTCATTACTATCTTAGTTTTTTATTCCCCAAGGAAGACTTTTCAACTTCTTTTTCTTTGATTCAATATTTTCTTGGTCTTTTATTATCATAGAATTTATACTCAGTTAATGCATACCAGCCATCTTCTTTCATTTGACCACTAATATTTTAGTACTCACATAATTCTTCAAGAAATTTGAATCTTTTTCTTTCATATAGATTCATTCTCTTCTGTGGAAGATTCTTCTATTTTTTAGGTTCATTTTTTCACCTATAATCCCCCTAAATGTAAAAATTTTTTAGTTTTTATACATTCTCACATCATACAAACATTTATAATATGGCTTCCCAAACCATTAAAAACACCAAATGTTGCCAAGAAATCATTTTACATTGCTTTTTGTATCTGTATAGATAGATTTTGTGCATTATAGTTTCTAGATTTTTCTTCCCTTATTTAGAGAATCATATTGGGAGTTATTTTTCTCAGTATTTCTGACATACACCCTTAGTGTTTTGGTGAATTTTAAAAAAAAATATCAACCAAAATTTCCCCAGCTTTTGACATTGAACCTGCACTAGCCGATGAGACTGCATTAGTAAAAACCAAATTAATTGGGTTATAAGTTTTCTTCTTCTACAAGTTTGTAGAAGGTTGATCAAGAAAATTTCTTCAGATCTTATATACACAATTATTTTTTTATTTAAATAAATTATTCATATCATCATTTTATATAAAAACATCCATTCTTGGAGGAATACATTCATCAAACGTTTGGGTAGAAGAATTATTCTTCTCACCAACATGGGAAGTTACAGCATGTGACATATTTAGATTTCTCAATTTTTTAATCTAGATCAAGACATTTCATGTTGAGGGTAAACATATCCTTTTCAAATAATTCTAGTATACCTTTCCATTCAATTTTTATTATTTTAATCTGATCTACATGTTGTTTACTACTTTTAATTAGAGGTATGTCGAGGTCTTTGATTCTTTTGATTTTAACTTCTAATAGGGCTTCCTTGATACTTATATTAGATTGATGTGATTTTTATAGAGCATGGATTTTATAAATATACTCTAGATTCATCATTATATTTTATTTAAGTAATATTTTACACTTTTTGACCTTATATGTTTTTTATTCAAGATGGGTATCATTGAATTTCATGAAATTATTGAACATTTTTTAAGGGTATGATTTAATTTACTAAAAACATGATTACTCGTTGTGTAGTCATAATCATACCATTATAATTATTCTTAAATTGATGAAATATTTTCATTATAAATCTTAATGATTTATCATTTTCTTCAAAGAGGTTTATGAGAGCATTTCAACTTTTCAGTTTCTTTACACGTGAGTCCTCCTACTTATTAATTTCCTCTTCATGATGTTCTTTGTCATAAAATAGCTCTTTAAAAGAAAAAATTATATATTAAATTACTTCCTCAGGAACATTATTCATATATACTTCAAAATGAGAGAAAAATTCTTCAACACTTTTCATATATTCATCTTCTTCATACTTTCCATACCTTGAGCTAGTTTCTTCAAAAGAATCATTGTCAACTGTTTTGAAAAGTAAGTATTGATCCTTCTCTTATTTCTTTGAGATTTTCTGTAATCTAGTTGTTTTCCTTTTCATCCTTTTTTTCAAATACTAGGCTAATATTTTCATATCTTCTTCAATGAGTGTGGAGACTATGACTTCCAATTGAAGAACTACCATAGTTTGGGTGATATTTAGTTGTAGTCTTTAACAGTGCTATACAAAAAGCACTAATCAAGGGGGGATTTTTATCAACACTCGAAAAAACACTAATAGAGTTGTCTTTTATCAATTATAATAAAAGCGTTGATATAAGGGCTCCATTTATCAGTGCGCTTTTCTAGCACTGATAAAAGTTACACCCTTATTAGCGCTTCTTTTTAGCACTGATAAAAGCGACCATTTTCTATAGCG
The DNA here is from genome assembly GCA_963277665.1 of Viscum album. Classification (NCBI taxonomy): domain Eukaryota; kingdom Viridiplantae; phylum Streptophyta; class Magnoliopsida; order Santalales; family Viscaceae; genus Viscum; species Viscum album. The sequence continues at coordinate 1,622,481,864 of OY728159.1, read as the reverse complement.
CTGATAATGCTCAGAGTAATTTAATTTATATATAAATATTTATATATTATTAATAATATTTATATTAAAATAAGTATATACGAATAAATATAGTACACAAATAAAACATTTAATAAAAATTAATATTATTTTCATAATTTTATATATAAAAAATATCAAATTTATATTAGTCAAAATGTTTATAATAGTTTATTTATATATATTAATTACAAAAAGTGTATATAATTAAAATAAATATATTATATTAGTATTTTATTTAAACCATTATATAATATATAAATCAATATATTAATATATTTATATTTATATTAAATGGTTTAAAATATATGTACATGTATAAGTGTATGTGTGTGTGTGTGTGTGTGTGTGTAGATGTGTATGTATACATATGTATGTCTTTGATTCATGTAAATGTTACGAATTCACTTTTTAATATTTTTGTAATTTATTTGATTATATTTATTCATTTTTTATTATATATTCATTAATAATTTTAAAAATATATTTAATCATTTGGTTAATATTTATTTATACATATATTTATTTACTATACATGTACTAATTTCAATATTTTTTAAATTTATATGAATAATATTTATTCATTTTTGTTTATTATGTTTTAATATTTAAAATATGTTTGAAATTTATATAATTTATCTATATAAAAGAATTTTTTTATATTTTTTAATTTAAGTAGTTAATTATAAAATTATAAGTATAAATGAGTTTTTGAGAAAAGTATTTATAAATTTATAAATAAATAATTATATATTTATATAATTATAAAATTAAAATAAATATATTTAGATAATAAATATAGTTATTATATTTATAATTATATATATTTATATATTAATAAATGTGATAAGAATTAGACACATTTAATTTTCCTTCATTAAATATAAATACCAGAATATTTGGTATTATATTTAACTAGTACACACCCGTGCATTCTCACGGTGATATGATTCAAATTCTATAAAAAATGATCCACTGCTCAATAAAAATTCATGATCCACTACTCAAATAAAATAAAATTTTCAATGATATTAAAAAAATCTATTGCTCATATTAAACAAATGATACAGTGCTCAAAGAGAGTACATGATCTAGTGCTCTCAAAGAAGAGAAACTCCCTCATCAATATCAATGTAGAGCATACTGGATGTGTGAAATATATGGTTTGGTAACATGAAAATAGAAATATCATGTCATGTTTAAATTTTTATCAACACAAATAGAAAATGGCATCATAATGTTACAAATCATTTTAAGAAATATTGTAGTAAAAAGCTCCTTGATGTGGTTTGTCTTCAAAAATATAACATAACATCACAGACAACATTTCAAACTATACTAAGAGCATGAGAGTTTTCTGAAAAGGAATTTTATGGGGTAAACTATCTATATAGTAGGAGTTGATAGATATTATATAGTTGGAGTTGAACCAATAGTATCCCAAAGAAAGATAGTATATAGTAAGAGTTTAAACAATAATAATATTTGAAACAATACTAAAACTTAAAAGGAAGATAGAATGTAGTAGGATTTGAACTGTCATAATATTAATAAATTCTTTAAAATATATGAAAAATTCACTTGAAGACATTCTTCCATTGTTTTGAGTTACTTCAGTTAGCAACTAGACTGCAACATCAATATCATCTTGCCCCGTAAGAAATACTAAAACATCACTCATGGACTCCTAAATAAGTATATGGGAAATAAATATTCAAGATTTAATTTTTTAAGAAAAATTATTTATATTTGATATGAAAATATGAGATACACCATGAATAAAATATGTGTGAATAAAAAGAACTGAAGACAATTCCATAAATGAAAATGAAAACCCATTTGAAGGATAAATCATTGATAAGAATATGATCCACTAATCAAATATAATACTTGTTTCAATTACTTAAAAAACATCCAATGATCAAATTAAAAGCCTCATCCACTTCTCAAATAGAGTACATGATCCATTTTTTTAAGAACATTTATCATAAGAGATATATAGAACAAGTACAAGAATCTAATAACTAAGACAAAATAAAATGATCAACTGGTGTATTTCTCCATAATAATGTTACAGTAAACATTAAAATATTGTATACAGGAAATAAACCCTGCATTAATATTGAATATAATGAACATATTGAAATTTTAAATTAGTTTTTTTTAAAATTAAGAAGAGGATCTTGGAATATATAAACAGCAAAGGTTACAACAATAGGAAAAAAGAAACTTTACATTTGTCTCTTAGCCATGCCAATAGAAGTTAACTTTCCAATCAGTGATCAATTCCATCATCTCTTCTTCCAGGGTAGTGGAAAATCCATATGGTCCATGTTGACATTCAACAACATCAACATTATGATTCTGAAACACCACTCTAAATCCATCTTGACCTGGATTCTGCCTCGATTCCCTGTCTGTGTTACCATTGAGCCAGCTAGTGAAAGGAGGCCGCCAAGTATTGAATGATGTTGCTATAATGATCAGCAAGCAGGAAATTGGAATTTGGGACAGAAGCAAAAATATCAGCCAAGGAAGACTGTCATAAGAAAGGGGTCTTCTCATGAATTACCTTTTTTTGACCACTCTAGATGATATTAAGAAATTACGCACATGCAACTATAAAAATATTTCTTATATGGTTGGCCAATTGAATTTTCAGAAAAGAAGAGAAATTTTTTTAAGAGTGTTTGCCTATGGTATGTGATTTTAAAAGATGTCAAAGACAGTGGCAATGAATATAAGGAAAATGTGATAAGAGAAGAGGTGAACCATGATGGATGAAAGTGGTTCTACTGCCTTTTAGCTAACAAAACAACGGTCCAGCTTCAACCATCAAGGGGCACCCGTCGATGACCATTTGAATCTGAGGCTTCTAAAAAACCGTTTACAAACCAAATATTCATTATTTAAAAACCTAAAACAGAAAACATATTCTTTCTTAGATAAACATATAAATCTATTACAGAAAATAAAAAATAAAAGTAACATAAATTTAAACAACTCCATTAACAAAAAAACATAACCATTTAACTATTAATCAAAAATAAAAATGGAATCATCAGTTGAAAATCAAGCATCACATATGAAAACTACTTCAATAAAAAAAATTAACTACTAATAAAAAATTAAACTGAATTTTCAGTTTGAAATGATAAAATCTATTTAGAATGCATGTTTTTTATATCAACAAAACAAACTGAAATAGATGACATTTTATATCTATACAACGTATCCACCATAAACAGAATAGTCAAGTAGATGGGCATATTTAGAGAACATGTGGGATAAAAAACACATGAAATAAAATCCAGCAACATATAATGACATGTCATACATCATTTGATATATATAAAAAGTATACACAATAAAAACATGTTATAAATATTACAGGATTTTTTATATTTGAAGTTAAAAAAGGCATGAAAAATTAACATAAGAATAGTAGGTAAATGAGAGGTCACACATCATTTGAAAAAAACTATTGTATACTCATCTTATTGATTATAGGGTTTGTTCTAATGTAGAAAACTTGAATGATAAAAAATATCCGAAGATGAAAAAAAATGCAACAATATAAGTTCATACAATAGAAGACAACAGGTGATGAAATACATACAAATAAATGGAATAATGTGGAATGAAACTTTATCTAGTGAGTTGAATACCTGGTCCTTTGTTACTACTCTATTCTTGGGAACATCAATGGTAATCTCTATGTAGGGGACATGGAAAGTGCATATTGTATAGGCGGAAACCCTTTTATTTCTTGGAGTGGTCGATGATTTGGCTCGCATGACTGGTTGCTTGAACTCCAGTTCAACATCTTTTATTTTTTGGGAAATTTGAGAAATAATATTTGGTCTTAAAAATGAAAAAATCCCTTTATATTCTTCTATGAACTACTTTTTTCAACATATTGAGAAAGATGCATGGAAACTAATCTTAAGTCAAAAGCAGCAACTCCAACCATAGAAGAAATATGACTATAAACATCATAACTTCTAGTATCCAAACAAAAACAAAATTAGAATTATTTATTTTTGGATGAAATAAAATGGAATAAATTCATGTAGCAACTAATATATATATATTATATTCAGATGTTTATTCAATCATTCTGCTTCAAAACAATATTGAATTTAGTTTCAATGGAGAAACTAAAGATTTTTTAATATTTTCAAATTTTGTATTTGAAGTTGCAACTGGTTCATCCTATAAAAAATCAAAATGAATTTTTTAACCATAAACATATTCATCTAATTTTATAACCATCTACAAAACAACTCAGAGACAAATCTTCTGGTGATAGGAGAAAATACCCAACCGTATTATTCATAATTATATCTACTTTTCCAAAATGTTTCACAGTTGATTCAATGAATCCTTGAATCTTCCTGATTGAGAACATACCAAAAAAAGACAACAACCTATTAATGTCACATAAAAACATAAAACAACTATTAATTTTGTATTCATGTCCTTCAATCAAGAAAGATGTATTAGTATCAAGGTGAATGAGAATATCGTAGAAAATTTATCTGTCATCCAATCAATGATGACTATTTAAATTATGGCACTATCAACTGGAAAGTAACTAAGAAATGAATACTATCCCAATAATAATTGTGCATAGTTATTATTGCCAATAAATTGATATGATTACCATCTGTGACATGAAATCATTATTCTTGGCATAAAAATATGAAAATTTTGTATACTGTTTCAGAAAGAGGATCTGGGATCCCTCTCTTATTTAATGAGTTTACATTTTCATATATTTTAGTAATTTTGAATTATTTCTACTAAAATAAATAAAAAAATAAACAGTATAAAAAAATATGACTATATGAATACATATCAAAAATTAACCTGCAATCCACTCATTCTAAATAAGTATTGGTAATTAGAAGTATAAAACAAATAGCCACCAATAATTGGTTCAACTTTTTCATGGGACACAATAACCTGTAAAAATAACTTGAATCCCCTCTAAATAACAAATTCATTCAAATCATGATGATAGTTTCAAATCTCTAACATATTGATTATGATGTGTACGATGATGATACAAAAATACCTGAAAATACAGTAAACTATATGTTATAAAATGAAAAATGTAAAAAAAATGGCAAGAATAAAAAACATTAAATTTAAAAATTTAAATTTAATTTAATAGAAAAATATATTAAGTTAATTACCTTGAACTTGTGTTGGCATTACATTCAAAAACTGGATATGGTGATAAATAAACCTAAATTAAATAATACATGTCAGCACATTGGGCACCATTTCAATGATCTTGCAACATACAAAAAATTTAAAAATCATGGCTAACATTGAATTTGGTAGAACATGCACTAAAATAAAATGAACCACTGATCCAAAATATTATCTGTAATTAAGAACATACCTTTTGCAAGATCCCTGGTTTAGAAATCCCTTCAATAAAAATTATGTAGCTATAAACATCTGGGGGTATTCCACAACTTTTCATTTATTCGAAAATAATAAACGCATCGAACAGTTCGCCGATGAGACACAGACCGTAAATAACTACTCCAAAATACAGTTTTTGTTGAATGGAAGAATAAATTACAGGCGAATGATAAAAAATAATGGGGGCAGATATAAAAATTCATAAAATTAAATGTATAGACACGTATAAAAGAATAATTTACTATATACGGAATGAACCATCGAAATTTCATTGAAGGTATAGAATCATGTTATGTTGAAGGAGAAAAAATGTTCCCGAGAAGATGAAGATAATCCTAGAATATTTGTAGGGTTAGCAGTATGTTGGCCAAAGGTCTTTAGCAGAAAGATACGGCTACTGCAGATGTGTGAGTATGTCGACTTTGAAGAGATTCCTCACCGGGTTGAAAGGCATGGAGGATACAGTAGAACAAATGTTGTGGGTACCATAGGAAAACCCGACAAGAATCACAAGTTGCAGGGGGTTTGATGCAATGGGATGTGATTAGTTTGAAATGGAGAAAGGATTTTCTCTAAGTAGTTAGCTGGAGCATAATGTCGGCGTTTCTAGATAGTAATCGTAGGATGAGATTAGGGGAATCTCTAGGAAAAACCAAATTCGAAGAGGGTAGACATCTATAAGAGGGCGGTGTAGGTGTTTTGTGGGATTTGTATGAAGAGGGGAGGGATATAGTGATCGAGAACCCTTAGAACAAAAGTAGAGGAGCTGTAGGCAGAGCTAGCTGAAAGTGACGGAGGATGGATAGGAGGAGGCGGAGTAGGCAGTAGGCAGAGGAGGGCATGAAAATCTTCTGGAACCCTAATCATGGGCGTGGGGTGGTATAGAGGGAGGGAACGAAACAATGGATGGGGAGGAGTGATGTGGAGGGATGTGGTGGTGACACGTAATCCATAAGAATTCCTACTTTAGTAAATATATAGATTCCTCATGATTGAATACCCCAATAAGACTATGTTGGGTATTTTCCTTTTTCATGCAATGAATACCCCAGGTTTTTTCTTTATTCCATGCATCTCATTAAAATACCCCTTCTTGGGGATTTCTTCTTTAACATGGTGCTCCTTTGAATACCCCATAGTAGTGTGGGTATTTTTTTATTTTTAATACCTGAATGGGAATTTACTTGTTCATACATTTATATCAAATACCCAAAGGGAATTTTATGTTTCATCTGCATCTTAAAATACATGAGGGGTCTTCTCCTCATGCAGATATCTTTAAGCTACACTAATACAAAAATAGGCAAGGGAAGCACCACCTATTATCAGTGCTAAGACAAAAGTACTGATAAAGGAACCCTTTAGTAGCAATAAGATTTTAGTGCTTATAAATTCATTCTTTATCAGCGCTTTTTTCTTAGAGCTTATAAAGAGTATGCTTTATAAGTTCTAAAAAAATTCTGATAAAGTATTCCTTTATCAGCTCTTTTTTAGCACTAATAAAACTATAGTGCCATATTTTATAAAATCTGGGGCATAGTATCCTCTCTTTATCGAACCCTTAAGATCATGCGGTGTTGTACCCCTATGACAACTCCCCTCCCCCCCCCCCCCGCGATCTTCTCTTTGTCGGAGCTCCGCCTATAGCCCTACTTTTTCTCCTCCCCCTCAATCCCCTTCTGCAGATCCTCCTCCTTGCAAACCCTACATCCTCCTCTCTAATGGACTCCCTGCGAACACTACTCCTCCATTTCTCAATAGTGGTGGCTCCTCCGGTGCCCCCCCCCCCTCATGGTCATGCCTTCCCCTCCTGACGTAGCACATAAGGCTCCCTGACCGCTCAACGCTTCCTCTCTCCCTCCATCGCTGGTGCGATCAACTCTAGGTAAGTCTCCCACATATCCTTTTAGGTTTATTTTTGGTGGATAGGTTTTGTGAGAGTAGTTTTCATTATGGTGATTTTTGGATTCTTCCCCACGATCACCACCCTTGGATTAGATGCTAACTAACATAGAGTTTTAACAATCTATTTCACGAAATCACACAATTAGTGGATTATTATACTTGTTTAGCAGATTATTTGAACTAAAGTATGACTTTTTTATGATTCCCCATGGGTCCTTATGAATTTCGAAACTAGAATTTATTTTTCACCAGGTGTCATATGTATGAGGGTTTGATATTCTCGTGCTACCTCAAGCTAGATATTATTATACATGAATATTCTATTAATGTTGAGTGTTTTTTCTCATTCCTTATGGTGGGTGTATCTATACTGGGGAAAGTGTTCTTTTTGTAAACCCCTTCTTGAAAAAGAAAAGTTTTGATAGTATCCGCCTCATTATTAATTGGTTACACATTGTGGGTGTCATGATGTGCTAGTGATTGTGTTTATGGGGAAGGTTCTATTTATGATTGTGTTTATGGGGAAGGTTCTAATTTGGAATGGGCCTCATGGGGGTTGTTATATAGGGAGTCTAGAGTAACAGAGAGGTAGAAAAAATTGAGTAGGAATTAGCTGTGAGACTTGGACTTGGATTCAGTTTGGTCGGGATCTCTCTCATAGAGTTTTCTTCAGTTTTTTTCCTCCTATAATGTAGCTCTCTAGCCATTTTACATATACTTACTGTCTGTTCTTAGTTTTCTATCATTTATGTATGTTGTTTTTGACATACAAAAATGTTTGTGACACCATTTATGAAAAATGATTTTTCATAATTATTTATAGTTTACATAGTTTATGTTTGACATCACTTATTGAATACTTCTCACAACTAATCACAATTGATTGTGTATAAGGATATGTTTGACTGCACTTGTGGTTCATCTTGAAAAAACATATTTATAATTTTGTAAAGTGCTTATCAATTATAATAAATGGTTTTGTATAAGTTTATCCATCTTGGTTGTTGGAAAGGTGATAATATGGCACATTTTTTTGTAGTTTTCTTCTGGAATTTAAGCGTCTACTTTGGGTTTAGATAGTGGTATGAACATGTGAGTATTTTTATTTGGGTGGTTAATTCTTTTTATTATTTTGGGTTGTTTATTGAATTAGATCAATAGTAAAGTCCACACATATTTCTTTTATGTCAAGGATAATTTCATGGTGGTGTTAACTTAGTGAACCTCTATGACTAGTTGTTCCTAGGTGCTAGTCTAGAAGGCTTTTTCATGAAAATGGGAAGACACGATGCACTTGATTGGGTAGATAGTGATTCTTCCTTAATACCTATTATGGGTATCAAGATTGTTATTTTGAATGGAGACTGCTCTAGTAACGAACTATCCTTGGTGTGTCAGGCCAAGTGATTTTGGTTAAGTACACCTACATTATAGAGAACTGGATTACGTGATAGGGGATGAATTTATTATCATGAGATTGTAAATGTCCATCACTTGGTTGGATTGTATTTCATCTATTTTTATTAAATCCATTAATTTATGTTGATCAATTCATAGACTATCCTCTAGTGGTTTGGGGTAATTCAACATGTAATACTAAGCTTTAGATGGCTATATTAGTGTTCTATGATTATGTTTATGGTTTGAGTTGATATCATAATCTTTTAAGGTAGTGGTCTTCTAAGATGTAGGGTTAGCAGCACCCACCCACAGTAGGTGTGCATTGCAAGTCTCATCTCAGGAGGCACTTTCATTCATAGGTACCTCAAGGATAGCCCATTACTCTAAGGAATTTAATATGATTGTGATGGGTATAGAAATATCACATTGCATTTTCATAACATTCATGCTACAGTCAGAGAGGAAGTCGACGAATAGCCTAGGCAGAGGAAGAAACTAGAGAAAGGAGGTATGTACAACACTAAAGTGATGGAGGAGATCGGGGAGTATCATGAGGTGGATGGAACTTTGGTTTGATTCTAATAATACTATCCCTAAGTAGACCACTCCTATATTGGAAAGTTAGTGGTTATAATCTCATATAGTTGTAGTCACTGTAGTCTTTTTACTATGAGGTTCTAGGAGTGTTTGGAGGTACGATCTATGTTCGTTATACTTTTCTTGTATTTCTATTATAAATTGGTACAAGAAACTATTTTTCATAATTTTGTCAATTATTTTCTAGGGATATGGTATGATCTATTAATATTTATTTTTATAAGGAAGTAGTTCTATTCTACTGTATTTGGAAGTCTTGTTTTGTGTATTTGAATCATAAATACTAATATTTGATATTCAAATAGGATGGAGATGAATGAAGATTAGATGGATGCTAATCATTTGATAATAGAGTATGAGAACGGAGTGAAAGAGTTCATCAAGTTTGCAAAGGATCATGAAAAAGATTCTTCTCAAATCCTTTGTTCATGTTTACATTATTGTTATTCTAGACTAATTACTCTAGAGGAGTTGGAAGAACATTTTCCATGTCATGGAATAGATCGGAGTTATAAATGTTGGAATAAACATAAAGAAAAAGTGAATATAGCTACTGACTGGGATAAAACTGCCTTTTATGGATCATCATATATGAATACAAATATGGATAATGTAGAAGAATGTATAGAGGATGGGATTATGGATGTCAATGATGATGAAGACCGCATTGAGGAAATCACAACGACAGTTGAAGATAAACTCTGTGATTGACCAAAATTGTTTGAGAAGTTAAAGAGTTGTGCAAAGACGCCATTGTATGCGGGTTGCACTAAATATACAGCATTGTCAACTGTACTGAAGTTGTATAAATTGAAAGTAGGCAATCGATGGAGTGATGTTAGTTTTATAGAACTACTTTCTCTCTTGAATGTCATGCTCTCAGAAGATAATGATCTCTTAAACCGGTCATATGAAGCTAAACGAATGCTACAATCTATGGGTATGATTTCTAAAATAATACATGACTGCCCAAAAGACTTTATACTATTTTGCAAGGATAAAAAATCACTTACTGAATGCCCAAAGTGTGGTTCTATTCAGTACAAGAAAGATGAATCTAGTCCTATGAAATTTTTATGGTACTTTCCAATCATTCCAAGGTTTAGGCATCTATATGGGTGTGAATAAGCTGTAAGAAAATTGTCGTGGCATGTAGATAAAATAAAAAAAAGATAGGAAATTACATCACCTGACCGACTCTCCTCAATGGAAGATAATTGATCATGAGTATCCTGAATTTGGAAAAGAGATGAGAAACCTTCATCTTGTGTTATCTATAGATGGAGTGAATCCTTTTGGTTTTCAATCCAGCACTCGCAGTACATGGCCTGTTATGTTGGTAAATTATAACTTGCAACCCTATTTATGCATGAAGCGGAAATTTATCATGTTATATATTCTTATATCAGGACCAAAACAACCAGGTAATGATATTTATGTTTATTTGTCTCCTTTGATTTAGGATTTGAGTTTATTGTGGGATTCAGGTGTTATGTTGTATGATTCTTATAAAAGTGAATACTTGACATTTAGAGCGATGTTGTATGGGATGATAAATTATTTTCCTGCTTATGGAAATTTGTCAAGCTATAGCATTAATGGAACTCAAGGGTTTCCCATGTCTGAAGAAGGTACATAATCAATTATGTTGAAACATTCATAGAAAAATGTGTTTCTAGGACATCGTATATTTCTACCTCATCAGCATAAGTACCGATCTTGGATGACATCATTCAATGGAAGTTCAGAACAACGCACAACACGATCTCCACTAACATGTGATCAACAATTTGAGAAATTAAATGATGTGAACACTATTTTTGGTAAACCATTTTTAAGAAACCTTACAAAAATAGATTAAAAAAAGGGATCACTTTTTTTAATTACCATACTGGAATTGTTTGTACATCAGACATTTTCATGATGTGATGCATGTGGAAAAAATGTATGTGAGAATGTTATTGGAATGTTGCTAAATTCCCCTGGAAAAATAATGGATGGAATTAAGGAAAGGTTGGACACGGTTGAAATGGGAATATGAGAAGAGTTGGCTCCCGTGAAGGGTGAAAATTGAATGTTATTTCCTCTAGCTGCTTACACTCTTTCCAGGGAGGAGTGATATCAGTTTTGCAACTTCTTCAATGATGTAAAGGTTCAAGAGGGGTATTCATAAAATATCAATAACATTGTGTCAATGAATTATTTGGAGTTAAAAGGTTTCAAATCACATGAATTCCATGTTTTGATGTAAGAATTAATTCTTATAGATTTAAGTTGCATTTTTCCCAAGAATGTTTTTCATACGTTAACCAAACTTTGTTTCTTTTTCAAAGCTATATGTAGAAAAGTTTTAGACCTTGCAAAATTTCCAGCTATGGAAAGAGAAATTTTCGTCATATTATGTGAATTATAAATGTTCTTCCTGCCAACATTCTTTGATATGATGGTTAATTTGATGCTTCACTTGGTAAGAGAGATTCAACGTTGTGGTCCTGAGCAGTATAGATAGATGTACCCCATTGAATGGTATATGAATATTTTGAAATGGTATGTCAAAAATCAAATTCGGCCAAAGGGTTTTATAGTGGAGTGATATATTATTGAGTAATCCATTGAATTATGTACCAAATATCTATCTGATGTGGAAATCATCGGTCTCCCGAAATCTTGTCACACTGGACGCATTGAGGGTGAGGAAATTTCTGGAAGAAATGTTTTGACAATCAATATTACAGATCAGGAGCAGACCCACATTTTTGTTTTGCAAAACAATTGGGAGATTTCTCTATATATTGAAACCCACAAAGAAATTCTTAGACAGTTGAATCCATTGAGGGATGAAAAATGGATATCAAATACATATAATTACAAATTTATTGGATGGTTTCAAGACCATATTTCTAAAGAGTTAGATGAAAATTTGAATTCAATTTCAGAACGACTTCGATGGGTAGCCACTCGACCAAGTTTGTATGTATTATCTTACAATGGTTATGTAATTAATGGTTATACATTCTATATAGATGAACATGATGAATATAGTACCATGAAAAATAGTGGAGTTACACTTGTGGCTGAAGCGATGCATTTTTCCGGTAGTAAGGATAGTAATCCAATTTATGAAAATATGTAATACTCTGGCATTATCAAACAAATATGGGAGTTGGATTATATGACATTCCAATTAGAGATATGGGTTAATAACAATAGTGGTGTTAATATATATGAATTGGGATTTGTGAAAGTTTATTTTAGTAAAGAAGGGTACAAAGATGAATAGTTTATAATGGCATTACAAGCAGTACAAGTATTTTATGTTCTAGATCCCACAAACTGAAAGTGGATGACTATTCTGTTATCGTCCAAAACTACGAAAGGGTCTAATAAAAATTTAGTTGAGGTTGATCCTTTCAGTGGTACGTGACCATTATTTCAAAGCGGTACCAATGTAGATGATGTTTTATATGTTAGAGGAGACCACAATGAAGGGATTTGGATAATCGATAGAGGTGTCAAATCCCTTCAGCCTTTGAAAAAAAGAAAGAGAGTTCAATAAACAGGATATATTTTTTTTGTAATATAGATCTTGTTATCTCATGTTATTATCTTATCATTTCTGAATTTATGTAATCTAAATTAAATTTTCAACCACTTTTGCAGATAATGACTTCTGCACATTTTGGGGCTCCTAACCTCGAGGCTAAAAAAGACTCTCAAGCTATTATTGTTGTTGCTGCTGTTGCAAATGTGGATCCTTATAGTTCAGAGCAACAACAAGTTTCTGAACCTATTGTTGCACCTACTGTTGAGGTCCAACAACTATCAACACATGGCATTGCTATCATTTCAGATGAACATATAGATGATGTTGATATTAATGAAATGGTCGGTGATGAAGGACTGACATCATAGAAAACATTGGTGCGTCATAGTTTGACGGTGTTAGCCAAAGTTCTTAAGGTGAAAAGAAAAGGCATCAGATTTGATGTTGGATGGAATGCACGAGGCCAACATGTGAATCCCAACAACTCTATGTTTAGTAGTTACATTGGAATTGTCACTTAGCAATGCGTGTCGATTGACATAGATTATGACACCATGTTGTGTCTGGGCTGAAGGCTGTGATCTAGGAAGAAATTACAGTAACATTATGATATTATTTCTTTAATTTACTAGAAAATAAAATAATGAAACAATGTCTTACTCTTCTCAATCTCTTACAAAGTACATTTATATTAGATGATTCACAAAATAATTATGTAATAAGGATTGCAGGAAGGTGTCATCGACATTTTCGCACTATTATAACAAAATGTCACCTAAAAGATTGCAAAGGTAAAATAAACTCACACCCACCCCTTGTCAATGCTCACCTGATATCCCAAGAATCATGGGATGCATTTATTGGCCACTGTGGGGATGAGAAGTTTCAAGTACATTGTGGCTGATAATACATTGTTTGAGGATATGTGTATTCATCACTTTGATTGTCAATATTTCATTTATGAAACAGAAATTTAGTACTGAAAATAAGGAACATGCATCAAAACCAACATACCCCTATCATAAAGCAAGGATGGGGTACACTTCACTAGAAATGAAAATGGTACATATTTTAAATTTACAGAAATATTGTTAGGTTCTAAGATACAACATCATAATTATCTTTCTATATTTATATGTAGATTTATGATTCTAAAACCAGAGACACTTCCATCCCACGTCATGTGCTATGGAAGGAGGCACGTGTGAATAAAGAAGGAAAGCTAGTAGATGAAAACACACAAAAAGTGTGGGAAATATGGGTAAGTATGACATGATAGAAAGATTTGTTTTAAATTGATATTACATAAAAATAATTAGTTATTTTCTTACATCTGAAAGTCATGGGAATCAACTAATCCTATAGCGGATGAAGACCTATTATCGACAACTTTTAAGTGGCTAGAACAATACGTTCATGTTAGAGGTGTGTGGTTTGGGGTGACACCTCGAGTATATTATGAGAAAAAAACAAACGGATGATAGAGATGAAAAAATGAAAAAAACTGAGCAAAACACTAGTAACTCTTGAAGAACTATTTCAATGGAAGGGAGAGTTGCTAGCAACTTTTATGTGTGGGAAGCCTGGAGAAGATACAACTCAAGAACAACTACCGTATGAAGATCCTACCCCACCCCCCACTAGCCTTGAGGCGAGCCATTCCCCTCAAAGAATTTTCTTAACCGTGCTAATCAATATTCTAATAATTGTTCCCATGAAATATGAATCGTACAAACACAGATACTTTTCATGTACTGATCTTCTACATTGTGATAATGACTTTGATTTATATCATTCAACACCCACCAATCATCTTGTAGCAAGGGTTATGATGTTCAACATCCCATAGGACAAGCTGCATAATAGACCACTTCCAAAAGATCATTTGAAAGTGATGAGTACTGTAGCTCATGAGCCAAATGCAAAGCTACCTATTCCACTTGATGATGATGATATTCATATGGTCAAAAAGGCTATTGGGACATTCAATGCGTGGCCATCACAACTTGTAAGAGTACATGTGGACAAAAATGTATTTATTTCCATTTTGTTTCAAGCTAAACCTTTAATAATTAATGAAAAATGGGTCTGAATCAAGGAATTTTATTATAGATAGAGAAAGGGAAGGGGTAAAAAGAAAAGTGGGCTCAAAAGCATATAAAGAATCAACCAACTGATCCCAAAGATCTACTAAAAGCACAATAACACCACCTGTTCTCTATCCACATTTACTAGCATTGAAGACTCATGTGGATATGAAGCTAAGAGGTGGTAGTAGTCATATAGTGGTTTTTAAAAAGATTTTGTATGGTGAGGAAATTCATGATTTTGTTGCTGCTGAAAATGTAAATTAGATCCTTGAATACGGTTGGCTAGGCGTCACAGTTGTAAATTTATATATGTTGTATGCTTTCATGAATTGATTTTCTAAAAGCTGATATAATATGAAAATTATGACTAAATGTATTTTATATTATTGATAAACGTATATATGAAAAACAGGTGAAGGAATTTTTCCATGAGCCAAAATTCAGACTCGTTAGTCCTCATACCACATCAACACAACAAATAAAATTAGAGCCATCAAAAAAGGATGAAATAGTGAACAGCATGCTGAAAACATTTGAAGTAAAGATTATGGATGACAGAATCTTCCTAATACCAACCATGCAGGGGTAAAACTCTATGATTAAAGCATATAAATTATATTTTCAATTATTTTATTGCATATTCATTTTTGTCATTTTAGGCAACATTGGTTGCTAATTATGGTGAACATGGATTCTCCAAATATTTATTTTATGGATTCAATGCAAGGATATCCAACAAACCGACCACACATGATGGAATTTTTGAATCTGTAAGACACTACATCCAACATTTTAGGTCTAAAAATCAAGTAATATAATTTATATTTTATTTTACTAAGGATCCTGTTATGATATGGCAGTGTATCATTGTCGTCTATAAATGGAATGAGGATAGGGGTTAAGCATAAGGAGGCAAGTACGTACTACATCTGGACAAATATCAGGGTATATAAAATAAAATTTCACCATCTAAACACATATCAACACAAGTTACTTATTCTACTAATGATTAAAAAAATTTTGTGTCCAAAACAAACAAACGATAATGATTGTGGTTATTATGTTTGTAAATTTATGAAAGAAATCGTTTTTCATCAATAAACTAGGATCCCAAAAGAAGTCTTTTCAAAAAAAACTACTATTTCATTTAAATTATTTATTATTTATTTATTTATATATTTTTCAGTACTAAAATGACTGTTGAAAATCCTCATGCTAAAAATACGATATAGATTTGTTCAAAAACGAGTGGGATGCATACCTGATGGAAGATTTTACACAAATAGCATGAAGATCTAACTTGGGGACGTATACAATTGGCGGTCATTTTTTAGAGGGGTTAAGGGGATCAAAAGGTGAAACATTGTTGTATGTAAATATTTGAAGGAAAAATGTAATTGTTATTAAATAAAACATTCTTTCTCCAATGAGTCATTTTTCCATTTTAATAGATGAAATTCACCAGAAACATGAAAGAATTATGATCCACTTTTCTTTGGGCTTTGGATAAGAAAAAACGGTAAAATCTCTTAAATACCTTCATATCTAACCAAATGCATTTGGATTGTGTTGATACATTATAGGAACGATCCATGGGTCATTTTTTATGTTTACAAGTTGACCCTGCCTCAATCTGAGGTACGGTGTGGCCGGTATCACTCAAAATGCCTCTCTTTTGTTTAAAATGGACATAATTTTAAGTGAAAATAACAAATGACGTACGAAAATCCAACCAAACACATTCACGTTGTGTTAATACTTTAGGGGAATGATCCATGGGTCATTTATGATGTGTATGAGTCAACCCCGCCTCAATATGAGGCATGATGTGGCTGGTATCACTCAAAGTCTCTCTTTTGTTTAAAATAGACAGAATTTTAAGTGAAAACAACAACTGATGTACTGAAATCTGACCAAACGTACTTGGAATGTGTTAATACTTTAGGGGAACAATCTATGGGTCATTTTTTACATGTACGAGTCAAACCCACCTCAATAAGAGCCACGGTGTGGCTGGTATCACTCAAAGTGTCTCTCTTTTGATTAAAATGGATAGAATTTTAAGTGAAAACAACAACTGACGTATGAAAATCCAAAAAAATGCATTCGGATTGTGTTGATAATTTAGGGGAATGATCAATAGGTAATTTTTGTCGTATAAGAGTCAACCCTTCCTCAATCCAAGGTATTATGTGGATGGTATCACTCAAAGTGTCTCTCTTTTGTTTAAAATGGACAGAATTTTAAGTGGAAACAACAACTGGTGTATGGAAATCCAACCAAACACATTTTTATTATGTTGATACATTAGAGAAATGATCCATGGGTAATTTTTGATGAGTTATATTCAACCATGCCAAAATCTGAGGCACAGTGTGGCTGGTATCACTCAAAGTCTCTCTTTTGTTTAAAATGGACAGAATTTTATGTGAAAACAACAACTGACATATAAAAATCCGACCAAATGCATCTGGATTGTGTTTTTACTTTAGGGTAATGATCCATGGATAATTTGAGACATGTATGAGTCAACCCTGCCTCAATCTGAGGCATGGTGTGGCTGGTATCACTCAAAGTGTCTCTCTTTTGTTTAAAATGGATATAATTTTAAGTTAAAACAACCACTGACGTACGGAAATTCGACCAAACGCATTCGGATTGTGTTGATACTTTAGGGGAATGATACATGGGACATTTTTAATGTGTACGAGTCAACCTCGCCTCAATCTGAGGCATATTGTGGCCGATATCACTCAATGTTTCTCTCTTTTGTTTAAAATGAACAAAATTTTAAATGAAAACAACAACTAACATACGAAAATTTAACCAAACACATTCATATTGTGTTGATACTTTAGGGTAATGATACATGGGTAATTTGGGACGTGTATGAGTCAACCTCGCCTCATTTTGAGGCACAGTGTGGCTGGTATCACTCAAATTCTCTCTTTTGTTTAAAATGAACAAACTTTTAAGTGAAAACAACAACAGACATACGGAAATCCAACCAAATGCATTCGGTTTGTGTTGATACTTAAGGGGAACAATCCATGGGTCATTTTTAATGTGTATGAGTCAACCTTTCCTCAATATGAGGCATGGTGTGGCCGGTATCACTCAAAGTGTCTCTCTTTTGTTTAAAATGGACACCCCCCAAACCCCAGGACGTCCCCAACCTCTTGGACACCCCACCACCTTGAAGACCCCCCACACCTCTTATACACCACCTCACAACCTGGACAACCCCACCCCTGGACACCCCCACCCCCATGGATAGCCACCCCAAACCCCCTAGACACCACCCCACCACCTTGGATAGTCCCACCAACCCCCTGGACCCCCCCCCCCCCCACTGGACACCACCCCACCATTGGGAATCCCCTCTAACCTCCTTGACACCATCCCACCCTCCCCCACCAACGAACACCCCCACCCCCTAGACACCCACCAACCCCCTAGACGGTACCCCCTCCCATCCTAGACACCAACCCACCACCTAGACACCCCCACCCCTTGTACAGCAACCCCCACCCCCTGGACACCACCCCATCCCCCTTGGATAGACCCACCAACTCCCTAGACCCCCACCCCCACCACCCTGAAACCCCCCCCCCCCCCACCCCTATGGACACCCCCACCCCCTGGAAAGCCCCCCCCCCCAACCCCCTAGACAGAACCCCCCACCCCCTGGACACCCCCATAGACACCCCCCACCCTAGACACCCAACAACCCCCTAGACGGCACCCACACCCTCTTAGACCCCACCCCACCACCTAGAACCCCCCCCCCCCCCCCCAGACACACCCACCCCCTTTGAAAACCACCCCCACCCCCTGGACACCACCCCACCCACCTTGGATTGCCCCACCCCACCCCCCTAGACACAAACCCACCCCCTGGACACCCCCACCCCTTTGGACACCCCCACCCCTGGAAATCCCACCACCCCCCTAGACAACACCCCACCCCCCTGGACACCCCCATAGATAGCCCCCCCCCCACCTTGGACACCACCCCACCACCTTGGATAGCCCCACCAACCCCTTGGAACCCCACCCCCCTAGACACCACCCCACCCCCGGGACACCCCCCACCCCTTGGAAATCCCCCCCCCCCCCACCCTGGACACCCCCACCCCCTAGAAACCCCCATGGACAGCCCCCACCCCCTGGACACCTCACCATCCCATTGGATGGCCCCCACCCCTTGGACGCCCCCCCCCCACCCCTCCTCGACACCACCCCACCACCTAGACACCCCCACCCTCTGGACAACCCCACCCCCAGAGATAGCCCCCACCACCCCCTGTACACCACCCCAATCCCCTTAGACAACCCTATCCCCCCAGACACCCCCATCCCCCCGAACACCCCATCCTTCCAAACACCCCCCTGGACACCCCCACCCCCTGGACACCCCTTACCCCCCTTGGACAGCCACCCCAAACCCTTGAACAGCCCCCCAACCCCTTAAATTCTGAATTTAATTCTTTATGTATTTAAATAATTTATGAATTATGTGTTAATGGTGTATGGTTATACTTGTTGTATGGGTATAATTGCTGAAATTACCTTATGAATTATGTGTTAATTTTGTAAGGGTATACTTATTGATATGATGATTTTTTTTGTATGTCTTGTTTGGGTGTGCTGCTGCAGATTTTTATATTACAATAGGCAGGGCATTTATCAGCACTCTTTTAGTGCTGGTAAAGGTATCCTTTATAAGCACTTTTTTAGTGTTGATAAATTCTACCTTTAACAGCGCTAAAAAAGTACTGATAAAGGGGACCCCCTCCCCCCCTATCAGTACTTAGCTTTATTGTGCTTTTTTAGCACTGTTAAATATCATTTTGAGCGTTGATAACTTCTATTTTTGTAGTAGTGTTGTGGCTCATCCTCATTCATACATGAATGCATAGAATGAAAATTCATTGTATGTTATTACCCAAATGTACAGGATCTCCATTATTCTTCACACATGCAGTAAATACCCATTGTTGTTAGGTATTAAATCTTATTCTAGTGGGGATGCGTATACCGCGGCTCCCTGCCCATTATCATTTTAATCACTCAATGGATCGAGTTTCCTTTTTCTTCATGCGATATGAACGCACCCACATTCCACCTTGTTCATTACATTGTAGGCAGATATGCACCAAGAATGATGGATCCACGATCTTGAATTTTCTCCTCATGTTGAAGAGCACACATCCATTCCATGCGCCCAATCAATCCTCCTGTAGGTTTACAATTCATAGAAAATATTCAAAGTATAAATTATCAAACTAATTCAATTTTTTAAAAAATGACTTCTTCAAAATATAAAATCCTGAAGAAAACTTTTCTTATTTATAAAAAACTCATGTAAAAATATATATGAAATCATATTTCTCCAAGGAATTCTTCAATTAAACATCCTTGTAAAATAAAATATTCCATGGCCTTCAAATGAATTCCTCATGCATTAATTATTCAATATTATTTTATACAAATAATAATATATGGACTCAAACAATTATGCATGGCATCAAAAACATCTTCTACACTTCATCCAAATCAATATTATCATGTAAAATTGAACCTCTTCAAAAAATGTAGTAAACAATGTGTCTTCCGTAACACAGGTATTTAAGTAAAAAAATTAAGAAAACATTCATCATATTTTAATCACCACTTTTCAAAGAGTATACCTTGGAAAAAACAATTTGATGTTATTTTCTCTTCATCTCCAGAATCACATTTCTTTTTCATCTTCATTTATTTCTCAACAAGAGTATTAGAAACCTAATTAACACAATGTTCATATTTTACCTTGACTGGAGACAACAACATTTGTGAAATATTTTTCTTTAGAGATTCTTTTCTGTCCTTCTTCACTTTACCCCTTTTGTGATATCTTGAAAGAAGGGTAATGGTCTCATTAATATCTTTATGAGATTCCATTTTCAAAAAATGCATGGATCTTTAGAGGTAACCTGTCTTTGATACTAAATAAGGAATGTATTTCATGATCATACGTTTTTCACATGGTGTAATGCATGGAAGTGTAACAAATCCATTTGGAGACACTCTACTCATCTTACTTACCAACAGATTGCTTTTCACGGTAAAAGGCCTATCAAGCTAGAAAATAAGCTTAATGTTTTGAATAGTGAAAATATTCCTTGAAAAAGGGTGTATGAAGCACCAAAATCCAATCACTCACATCAACAATCTTAGGAGTAAAGAAAAAATATTTGAAAATAGGTTATTCCAACTATGAAGGAAGTGGGAAAAGATATTCTACAAAAATAAGAAGTTCAAGGGAAGAAAATATGTGTACAATCCATGGAGAATGTCAATAAGAAATGAATCACATCCCATAATGATCTTGGAAAGAATAAGGATGAGAGAAAACTCTCTCCATGAATGTTTTAAAAAAACTATAGGTTCCTTCTTATTCCCTATTATATACGTGCTTTTGTACTGACATATAGGGAATTTAGGGATATGGATTTATCACTTGAGGGGGTCATTGATGAAATGCAGATGTTATTTTTTCACTACATGGTGAATATGGAATTTCAAAAAAAACCTTTATAAATTTGAACATTGAGGTATGCCAAACCCTTTTCCTTAATTGTATTCATTATGGAGGAGTGCATGGTTGATATTAAAAATACGACAAAGGGGGAGTTATTTTGTGAACATAAAGGTTTTGATGAGTTTATTGAAGTATGTGCGGGATTTTTCATTTATCTAATAAATATAATTATATCCAACCTGTAAAAAAGGGAATTGAGATTATCTGAGATTGATATTACATGTGAATAGGTGTTATGGACAGATTAGACAACCATGTATATTTCAATCTTGTTTTCTACACCAGGTTATCCCATGTAGACATAGAGTTGATTAGCTTGTGCAAGGGTAATAAATCCATTTAGAGACACTCCAATCCTATGAATTACCAAAATATTTCTTATCTTGGTAAAATTCCTATCAAGATTGAAAATTGGATTAATGTTTCGGAGAATGAAAATGAACCTAAACAAAGGTTGTATCAAGCACCAAAATCTGAGCACTCACATCAACACACTTGGTCGAAAAGAAACAAAATGGAAAGTGGTTTTTCAAGCTATGAAGGAAGTGTAAAAAGACATATCATAAAAAGAAGAAGTTCATGGGAAGAAAATATGTGCTCAATCTATGGAGCACATCAACAAGAAAGAAAGCACATCCCATAATGATCATGAAAAGAAGAAGAAATCAAGGATGAGAGAAAACACTCCTCTTAAATGTTTCTTATAAAAGAAACATGAGGTACTTCATTATTCCCTATTATATATATTCTTTTTCACTAACATATAGGTAATTAAAGGAGATGGATACATCCCTTGAGAGGGAGCATTGATGAGAAGAAGCTATTATTTTTTCACTATGTGGTGAATGTGGAATTTCATAGCAGCTTAATGAATTTCAAAATTGAGGTACACCAAACCCTTTTCATTAATTGTATCAATTAAGGGGGAGTGTGTGGTAGATATAAAAAAGTTGACAATGGGGGGTTTATTTTGTGCACATGAACTTTATGATAAGTTTCTTGAAGTATGTGCAGGATTTTTCTTTTCATTGATAAATCTAATTATATACAACCCCTAAAAAAGGGAATTGATATTATATGAGCTTGATAACACATGTGAGTATGTGTTATGGATAGGATAGACAAATGTAGTTATTTTACTATTTTTTTCTAAATCAAGATAATCCACATAGACTTGGAGTTGACTAGTTTATGGAAGGGTAATAAAGCCATATGGAGACACTCCACTCCTATGACTTAGAAAAACATTTCTTATCCTGGTAAAAGGCCTATCATGCTAGAAAATAGACTTAATGTTTTGGATAATTAAAATTAGGCTAAAAAAAGGGTTTAGCATGAACCAAAATCCAATCACACGCATCATCACTCTTGATGGAAAATAAAAGAAATTCGGAAAGAGGTTGTTCCAGATTTCAAGGAAGTGGAAAAAATGTCACCAAAAAAGAAGAAGTTAAAGGAAAGAAAATATGTACACACTATATGGAGCATTTCAATAGGAAATAAATCATATCCCGCAATGAACATGGAAAGAAGAATAAAGTATGGATGAGAGAAAACTCTAACCTTGAATTTTTTTTTCTAAAATAAACAAGAGGTACTTCCATATTACCTATTATATATATGATTATGTACTGACATGTAGGGAATTAAGGAGATGGATGAATCCCTTGAGGGGGAATAAAAATTAGCCTAAAAAAGACTGTATCAAGCACCAATGTCACGAACCAACTAGGTTCAACCCTGAACCGGTCTCCCGAGCCAATCTGTGGCATGGCCTGAAGGGTGTTCCTGATCCCCATAGGCTAGCAACTAGTGTCCGGAATCAATAGAGTACATAGAGGAATTATCTCCCAATGAATAAACAAGAAACTAAATAGTGGAAGATGTATAAATAGTTCAATATATAAATTAAATAGAACTGAACATCATTTATACAAGAAACTTGAAATACAGACAAGCTATAAAAAACAACCAACTAGACAAGAAGACAACAACATCTCCATGTGACCCTATAGGTTACTCTCCAACACAAGATCAATCATCTCCCAAGGTGATCAAGCTCAAGTCGAAACCTACACAAGGGATAAAAACAGAAAAGAACTGTATGTGTGAGTATTAAAACTCATTAGTCTAACCCGCTAATCTATTTCTCAATGCATACCCTTTAAAATACAAGAACCATCAATTTTCATGTTTGAACACAATATATTAAAGTAATATTTTATATATGATTTACTTAAAAAGAAATTACAACCCATTTCCCTTATTCATTTACAAAATCCATCTCGGTCCATTGTTGTTATCATATCGTTGTCAAGGGGAAATTTATTATTTCATTTTTAATCAAAAAAGGAGAGTTTAAAAAAACTTTTTCCTTGATTTTTTTTTTCAAAATAGATTTGGGAACCAAGAAATAAATTTATTAGAAAAACACCATTCAAGAGTACCAAGGTAGTCACATAAAAATGGAAATATAAATAGACATACAAGTATCCTAATCATCATTGCAAGAAATTAAAATCTAATAGACATAGGTGAGCCCTGGAGATAAAGAATATTCTAGAAGAAACCAATAAATGAGACTCCATCTACAATAGCATGCCACAAATGATGAAATAAAAACACACAATATGCTCAACCACCGTTTCTCAGGACCGATGGAGAGGAAATCCCATAGTAATAAACCCAATCTATCCACCTATTGTGGGTCACTGGTCAGTACCGTGACCTACCAGTAAAACAATCATTCTTATAAAATTATCTCAATTTTTCAGGTTCCCATATATCAAGTATTTAATGGGGGTGATCCAACCGATGCCAGTCAAGCATCATATCACAACATATAAATAATAATAATTTATATCAGTCATCACCCCAAGTCTTCCCAAGGACTAATCTCATGCCTTAAAATAAATAGATCATAAATGGATCCAACCGAGGAACCTTGATAATAGATCATGAGGATTCCTCTACAAGGGCATCCCATCCATTACAAGTAAACGAGGCATGAGAAACATCCAAAGAGGGTTTTTATAATAAAAACTTCCATAATTTTCACAATGTTGCCAAACGGGCCCTCAAACAATCCACAATACCAACCTTTATCAAAACACAATCCATTTTTCAAGAAGATGTGTCAAACACACCATTTCCATATAAAACCATTTATAAAACTCCTTCAAAAACATTTTCATATCACTTTCATACAAAACCCATTTTCTATAAAAATGACAATCGGGACACAATTCATCATCATATGTCAAACATATTTCTAAAGTCAAATACACACTCCTTTTTAACTCAAAACCATTTAAACCTCTTTAAAGAAACCCAAAAACGTAATTCCACATGTTATGCATTTATTAACAAATCCAAACCACACTTTACATACCATGATATACTCACAAAATATAATTGGGAATTTCATCAAACACTTGTTGTGTGTTACTTAACAAAACAAGCATAAATATCCCAAAATATGGCTTAAAACTACCATTCGTACACCAATCATTTAAACCAAGGATCAAATATTCATTTTTACATAACAAAAAAGATGAAAAAATCAAGAAATTAATGATTATTAAATTAAAAAATGAAAGTTCATGGGAAAACCTTCCTTGGATCCATGGCGCAATGACAACACACCACCGAAAATGCTCCACGAGGGTTCCACACACCTAGATCTACCAATATGAACACTAAATGAACCAAAACCTCAACATAAACATGGGGGAAACCAAACCCTAGGTTGAAATGTCCATAAGAGAAGATAAAACCTAGAAGGAATGAGAGGAGAAGAAATAGGGAAGAGAGGAGAAGAGGAAAGGGAAGAATTTGATGAAGAAAACATGAATAATCACTAACCATTGGTGATAAATTTCCCAAAAAGTTGCCCAAACAAGGGAGAATGAAGGTGGGATCCCTCTAGTCAATACCAAATAGGTAGGGATTTAAATTGGAGGTGGAATCACTCAAATTAGATTTTTAAATTAAATTTTATTTAGCCCATAATGGGTTGTACTGTTTTCTAAACTGTGTGAAAACCATGTGAATGCTACTGGAAAAATATACAACTTTGTAGGTTTAAGTTTCATGGTTCTGGAAAACCGTGCTGAAACTGTGCAACCCCAAAAAATTTTCAAAATCCCTCAAATGACACCCAAACACTAGGAACTCCCACCTAGGGATCCTTGAATGATTTAAACACAATATAGTGACGTTGTGGGTGTCAAAAACTCTCCACCATGTTACTTTATCCCAACATGAACCAGGGTCCAAACATGGGACAAAACCTAGACAAAGGAACACTTCAAAAATCAATACCCACCACACTTGGAACCTGAGAAAAGACTGTGATTCTCATCGGACCATAACATAAACCAAAACTTGAAAAACTGGGTGTGACAACCAAAATCTGAGCACTCACACTATTACTCTTGGTGGAAATGAAAAAAAATTGGAAATAGGTTGTTCTAGCTATGAATAAAGTGGAAAAGATGTTCCGAAAAAATAAGAGTTTCAAGGGAAGAAAATATGTGCACAATCTATGGAGCATGTCAGTAAGAAATAAAGAACATCCCATAATGAACTTGGAAGTAAGAAGAAAACATGGATGATAAAAAACTCTCACCTTGAAGGTGATTAAAGGAGATGGATGAATCCCTTGAGGGGGAGAATTGATGATATGAAGCTGTTATTTTTTCACTACATGGTGAGTGTGTAATTTCAGAACAACTTGATGAATTTGGAAAATGAGGTATGTTAAACCCTTTTCCTAAACTGTATTCATTAAGGGCGAGTTCATGGTTGATATAAAAAATTAAACAAAGGGGGAGTTATTTTGTGCACGTAAACTTTTTGATGAGTTTATTCAAGTATTTATAGGATTTTTCATTTCTTTGATAAAGTTGATTATATCCAACCCCTAAAAAATGGAATTGAGAATATCTAAGCTTGATATCACATGTGAATATGTGTTATGGATAGCTTATACAAACCTAGTTATTTTACTCTTGTTTTCTACACTGGGTTAAACCACGTAAGTTTAGAGTTGATTAACTTCTGGATCATTGTTAACTATCATGTTATATCATTCCTTTATTTTTAAAACAAATATGAAGATGTTTTTAAGTAGATAAATGCTGATGAGAAGACCCACCCACACACACACACACACTTGTCCAATCACTCACATCAACACTCTTCGTGGAAAAGAAAACAAATTTGCAAATAGGGTGTTCCAATTATGAAGGAAGTGGAAAAAAATATTCCACAATATATGGAGCATGTCAACAAGAAAGAAAGCATATCCCATAATGAACATGGAAAGATAAATAAAGTAGGGATAATAGAAAACTCTCCCCAAGAATATTTATTAAAAAGAAAACAAGTGGTATCTTTTTATTCCCTTCCATATATGTGCTTTTTACTAATATGCAGTGAATTGAAGGAGATGGATGAGTCCCTTGAGGGGGAGCATTGATGAGATGGATCTGTTATTTTTTCAATAAATGGTGAATGTGGAATTTAGAAATAGTTGATGAATTTTGAAATTGGGTTATGCCAAACCCTTTTCCTTATTTTTATTTATTAATGGGGAGTGCATGGTAGATATATAAAATAAGACAAAGAGGGATTTATTTTGTGCACCTAAACCTTTTGATGAGTTTGTTGAAGTATGTGTAGGATTTTTTATTTATTTGATAAATATGATTATATCCAACCCCTAAAAATGTAAATGATAACATATGAGCTTTATATCACTTGTGAATATGTCTTATGGACATCTTGGACAACCATATTTATTTCACTCTTGTTTTCTACATCGTGTTAGCCTATGTAGACTAAGAGTTGATTATCTTACGTCTCTATTCTAAGTATCGTGTGATATCATCCATTTATTTAAAAAAATATGTGAATATTTTTTTATAAAGATAAATGATGATGATAATACACCCACCCCCATTTTCCTTTATGTTTTGTTATCAAAGTTGGAGAAAAGAGTTGTCACCCATATTGAATTTTGGAATATGTGAAGAGATATTGACAACAAAATACAAAAGTGATATTATTGAGAACATGTTTTCATTTGTTTTCAATCAATTCATTATGTTCATTATAAAATTATGATTATTGTTGAATATATCTTAAATGTTGACGACAATATGTGCTAAAGAGTTTTCATAATTTTTACCATATGTTAAAAACATGAAAATATTTATTTTCATGATGTTTTAAAGTTTCCATGTTATATAAAAGGGATTGTATGAAGGGGGATTAAGAAGGACTTGAAAATATATATATATATAATTTCATGTAGATTCGAAAAAAAGATGAAGAGGTGAGTAAGATTTGCATTATTATTTGGAGAACGAATCATTAAAGAAGAATTTGAAGAAGAAAATTGTTGGTTGGCATTTTAATCGAGGGTGGTTTCATTCTTTAGAAAACCAAAGTTATTTAACTCTTGTTTTCTACACCAACTTAACCCAAATAGACTTAGAGTATATTATCTTATGGGACTTTGATAGGTATCATGTGATGTCATCCTTTTCTTTTAAAAAATATTTGAAGATGTTTTTAAGAGGAGAAATGATGATAAGAAGACCCCCCTCAATTATACTTTGCATTTGATTGTAAAAGGGGGAGAAAAGAGTTTGCACACATATTGACCGGTGAATATGTGAAGAGATATTAAAATAAAAATACAAAGGAAGAGATTGTTGGGCCCATGTTTACATTTGTTTTCAATCAAGTCAATATGTTGATGATATAATTATAATGATTGTGAAGGTGGTTTTTGGAAGCGGAAGCGGAAGCATATGCAGATCTCACTGATCCTTCAACACACCTGAACCGCAATATACCTTTGGTACCACTAAAAAAGGATTATGCAAACGCAAACATAGCCACACAGATGCAGATCACTGGAGGTGATCGAATGAACACAAATATAGAAGCAGTAGAACGGTATTTCTTTCTTCAATTGGAATTAATATTACAACACACAACTTATGGTGACGAGCCCGTACCCAAGTGGTAAGGGCTCCTACTTTTCATCCAAGAGACCTAGGATAAAAAACTGGGTGGAGAAGAATTTCGGCACTGTAGCAGGTGTTGTAGTAGGCACTGTAGCAGTGTTGTGGCAGATGTTGTTCGTTATTGTAGTAGCCATAACTATTCAACAGATTTTCACCTTCATGCCACTTGTTTGGGCCTACGGGTCTCAAGGGCCTTTAGGTCATCAAAGGCCTTCAGGCCTCAGGACCTTCAGGGCACAGAGACCATGGAGTAGCCCATATCACAAAGAGTGGGCCCCAAAAGAGGATCAGAGCAACAAGAGTGGCAGTCAGCAGAAGCAGAGATAACCAGATCGAAAGAATGAGAGGGTATGAAAACCGCCATCGGGACCCGACACTGTGCAACTTTGTATGGGGCAATGCTAGCCGATCAGCAATGCAAGGTGGGAAGCAAGGCATTCAATGATTCAGAAGCTAGGGAGGGGCAGTTCTCGTGGGTTGGTCCTACGGGTCATGTAATGGGCATAGTATGCCTCTGGGCCTTCGGGTCATGTATTGGTATTCGGGTCGTGTCGAGCCTTGTGCCTTGGCCCTACGGGTCATGTAAGGGTTTTCCTTCAACCCTTAAAAGGGGGATTATTCATAATAAAATAAAAATAATGCCTTCAGACCATTTGGGAAACACACAACATACTATATTTATAGGGATATAAACATATAGAAAAAATAGGGGAAAACCAAACATAAATACAAGTCCAAAAATTCGGTGCAATTAGTGTCACTCAATCCTCTGAAGCCACACACGTCTAGAAGTGATCATTGAATTTTCTCCGTCTTCATCACAACAATAAAGGTAGTTGTCTTCCATGGAAAACAAAGTTTATACTTTGAAAATCTCCCCATAAACTTGTTTTTCTTATGACCCAGATATTTTCATCACATCCAGGTGGCTGACCAATAAGTATAATGACTTCATAATAGTCATTAGCTACCGTAAATTTAAAAACACATGTTGAAGAAGATAAGTAGATCATTGGAGGTCATTGTATATGCAAAATAACAGCTACAGGAAACAAATTGCATTTTATTGCTTCAATTTGGAATTCTTTCAGCTTGTACTCCTCTTCTGGGATTAGATTCTTATTCACAAAATCATCTGCCTCCGGTTCTTCAAAATCTCCCCTTACTTTGGGCCTTCATTGGTACTTGGAAACATTGGAAAGAGACACCACTATTCTTTATCGAGAAATATGACATGGGGATCTGACACTTTAGGATACTTGAATCGGTGGATGGTCTGTCAGATATATTGTCGAAGGGGGTCTCGATATTCGGAAAGGTAGTTTCCTTCCATGGAAAATCAAGTTTATACTTCCAACACCCCCCCCCCCCTTAAACTTATTTTCCTCATGACCCATACATTTTCATCACATCCAGGTGGCTGACCAACAGGTATAATTACTTCACCATAGTCATTAGTTGATTTTATTATTTCGATTTGGAATTCTTCCACCTTGTACTCCTCTTCTTGGATCGAATTATTGTCCACAGAAATATGGGCATCATGTTCTTTGAGATGTCCCCTCTTACTATCAGTCTTCACTTGGTGGAAATATGTGCCACTGTTCTTTGTCGGGGGAACCAACATGTGGCTCTGACACTTTAGGAAACCAAAACCGGTGGATGGTCTGCTGGATTTTAGCAGAGAAAGCGAAGGAAGATCTCACAAGCGCTTCTCTCAATACTTCTCTCCTTTAACCCTTTGATACCCCTGAAGGTGGTTTTTGTAAGTGGAAGCGAAAGCAAATGCAGATCTCACTGATCCTTCGACACACCTCATCCCTCAACCATCCATTGGTACCACTGAAGGAGGATTATGTAGTGACAAACACAACCAGGCAGATGTAGATCACTGGAGGTGATTGCATGAACACAAATATAGAAGTGGAATAATTTTATTTATTTCTTCAACTATAATTAATATTACAACACACAACATACCCTATTTATAGGGATATAAACATACAACAAAACAAACTAGAGAAAAATCAAATATAAATACAAGTCTACAAATTCAGTTCAATAGGTGCCGCTCAATCCTTTGATGCCACACACGGCTAGCAGTGATCGTAGAATTTTCTCAATCTTCATCACAACAGTGAATGTAGGTGTTGTCCAAGGAAAACTAAGTTTATACTTCCAACATATTTTTGAAGTGATCTTAAATGTTGAAGGAAACATGTGCTAAAAGGAGTTTTTACGTTGTTTAAAACAAGTGAAGACCTCGAAAATATTTATTTTCATAATGTTTTGAAGTTTCCATGAAATATAGAGGGAGTTATATGAAGGGGAATTAAGAACATGAAATATATATATATATATATATATATATATTTCATGTTGAGTCTAAAAGAATATGAAGAGGTGAGTTGGCATTGCATTATTCTTTGAATAAGGTATCTTTGAAGAAGAATTTGAAGAAGTCAATTGTTGAGCCCATGTTTTTATTTTTTGTCAATATATGGATGATATAATTCTGGAGATTGTTGGAGTGATATCTTAAATGTTGAAGACAACGTGTGCTAACCAATTGTCACATTATTTACAACAAGTGAAGACCATGAAAATAATTATTTGCATGATGCGTTGAAGTTTCCATTGAATATAAAGGGAGTTGTATGAAGGGGAATTAGGAAGGTCATGTAAAAAATATATTTTTTATCCGCTTTTAAAATGTTTTATTGAACACGGACCAGCCGATCATTCAGTCTCAGCTGCCCGATCAAAGGAGCGATAGTGTCTTCTTGTACCTTGTGCAGGAAGATCGCCTGATGAAGCTGACCACTTGGTTGAAGAAAATTCCATGATTATTGTCCAGGTAAGATAAAAATGAGTCATGCATGCATCTTCCCATTGTATGCATGATAATCGAATGAGGATATCATGATGATGAGCTATGGGTGTCTTAATATCCAGCGTGAATAATAAACAGGGAGCTGCGTGTATCTTCTTACTCGCGTGAGAAGAACTGGTTACCTAAACTCATTAGGTATTCAAATAAGAGAAACATGAATAATAAAGAACCCGATTCTTCAAGCATTTAAAGCTGTAAGAAGATATATTGAGTTGCATTATTCAATAGTCATGTGAGAAGGGTGGATTGCACCTCGTGTTTATTTTTTTTAAAGGTTGGGCCGAAGCCTCATTTGTTATTAAAGCAAATCAAAGATCACTTTTAACTAGGTAGAGGGAGACTCATTACATGGCTCGAAGGCCCAATGGGTATTTAGTCCATTACATTGCATGTAGTCCATTAAATGTTATGAATATTTGTCAAAGAAACCATGTTGTTGTTTTGTGTTAAAAAATTTATGTTTTGGAATAAATGGATACCATTTTAATGGTACCAACTTTTTGTGATTATGGGTTGATATGTATAAGTTATGTCCTAAATTTTAAAAACAATAAACCAAAAAGATCTTTATAAATGTAAATAAGTGAAATCTAGTTGAATTAACTAGATATGAACTGTTTAAGTTCAAGCCCTTATACTAGTGGATCCTTCAATTCTAGTTACTCTTTCTTCAAATCATCATACAGGTTGTGAAAAAGGATTAATAGGCCTCAATAATTCTCTTAAGAAGAAGCATGGTTTCTATATTTAATCATATTTATAAGGCCTTATCCATCAATATGCATATTGGCATAAAAATCTACTACATGTAGTTATTTACAAAAATATAGAGGGATAAAACCATGCTTTGTAATATTCTCCTTGAAGAAAATAATTTCTTACCAATTTGTCTAAACTTTATGCCTTGGTTGAATAGTCAAGATGATAATTTGTTGTGAAATGGATTGATTTAAACAATGTATATTTTCATAATTAGTATTAAAAACATTGATCAAATGCAAAGAGATGGGGAACATAAAACAGTATTGAATATTCAGAATGAAGATAGTGAAATTAATTCAAAGATAAGAGAACAAAAGAAATAAAAAATAATAAATAAAATAATCTATATCACCAAAGGGGTGATCTTAACATTATATTATTCAAACATATATATAGTCTATAATTCCAAAGGATCACGAAACCCATTAATTTTATCCATTATTGATCGTTTTGGAAATGACATTCCCTAAAAAATATAGACATCATCACATCCTTAAATGATAATTCATAAAAACGAATTTATAATACCTAATTATAATATAATCAACAATATGTTTCCTCATATGAAACGTATGTGAACAGTTCTCTTTCTTGCTACATTTTTGTGGTTACCTTTCCCCTTTTCATGTGAAGTATGAGCACCTCAAGCAGATGATTTCTGTGGCCTCATCTCCATCGATTCTTTCCAAAACCTTGAATAAAAGTACTTATATTCTCCTTAGGGAATGGAGTTGTGACAGTTGGTCTGGATTCATGATTTCTCACCATGTGTTCATTTTTTCCACAATAAGACAAGATAGTAACTCTAAATATTTTTTAAATCCCTTCTCATAAAATTGTTTTTGTAGAATGACGTTCAAGATTTAAAAAGCAGATTACACTTTTTCAATCATATCGATGTCAGTGATATTATCTCCACATAATTTTAATTATTATGTTATTTTAAACATGGAAAAGTTATATTCACTAGCTGATTTAAAGTCTTAAAATCAATAATGACTCCACGCATACCTAACTCTTGGTGTTTTCACCGATCGAATGTCATTATACAACCCCATGATGTCTTGTCCGGAAACCAGTGGATCCTTCAATTCTAGTTACTTGTTCTTCAAATAATAATAAAGGTAGTGATTAGAGATTAATAGTTCTTAAGAATGCTCTTGAAAAGAAGTATTATTTCCATGTTTAATCATCTTGCCAAGGCCTTGTACGTCAAGATGCATCTCAGCATAAAAAATTCATAACTTGTATTTCTTTTCAGAAATATCATGAGGGATAAAACCATGTTGTGAAATATTCTCCATGAAAAAAATAATATCTTACCAATTTGAAAAACCTTTCAACCTTGGTTGAACAATCATGATGATAATGTGTTGTGAAATGGATAAATAACCAATTGAAACAACGAATATTTTCCAAATTAGTGTGAAAGCGTCGATCGGATGTGAATCTATGGAGAACATAAAGCAACTTTGAATATCCATAATGGTGATAGTGAAAGTAATATAGTGATAAGAGAATAAAATAAATAGAAAACAAGAAATAACATAATGTATATCACCAAATGGGTGATTTTATCATTATATTATTCACTCATATATGTAGACTATAACTCCAAAGGTTCACAAAACCCATTAATGGTAGGCATTATTGATTTTTTGGGAAATTATGTGCCCTAGAAATATAGACATCATGACATCCACAAATGATAATTTAAAATAAATAATTTATAATACGTAATGTTTTTATAGCCCTATGTATATTTTAATTTAATTCCTTTAAATTTTCCCTTATGATTTACTCATATTTGATGTTATGGGAGTGATGGTTGAATGGGTGTGTAACAGTATGGAAACTATTTAGGTTGTTGTTTTTTCCCTTCTTTTATCAGGGTACCATTTTCTACTAGAAATACCAGTTTACCTTACCTATATAGAACTTGGATACGGACCATTGATTAAGGGAGATTCAACAGCATCGGGCGCTCCCAGTTGTGCTTTTTTCCTTGTCCTTGATCCGGATCACTCCCTTTATGACAATGGAACATCGCCACTAGTCCTTCTAATGTTGTCGCCTATTATTAGGTGAACCACCCACGGGATTTCATCCATCCACGGGGCTTTCATCCCACAGTTTTCCTGTGCCGCCTAGTGATCCACTAACATGCCATAATTTCTCCGTTATTCGCATTAATTTTAGGTGATCCATCCATTCTAGTTTAGGGATTAATCTGGTTGGTATGGAGAGATCCTGATGTAAGATTATGATATAAAAAAGAAGGGATCTCAGAGAAGAAGGGGAACATAGCTTTTCCAACCACTCGCACTCCCCTCCATCATGTATGTGCTGCCTCCTAGTACCGGAGTACCGCTTTGGTGGAGATTCAGTGAAGATTGACTCGATATTGGGTCTAGGATAACAACATAGAAAAAGAGGTTAAATATATTGACTTCCATTCATCATAACCAGGTTTTAGTTTATGATTCATTACTCTGTATGCGATTAATTCATTTTCTATCATGATTGGAACTATATCCTTCTTGGGTGATTGTGTGAGTCTGTACAGGAGTGGATGGTGTTGACTTTACGTGATGGGTTTCATCACTACCACCTAGTTGAATAAGTCTGACCTCAGATAGTTTCTCTGGTTATCTTCTTTATAATTTGAGTTTGTATTTCTTTCTAATTTTTTATTAGTAATAAAACAACTGACCTGGGTGGTGTTCTCACCGTGCATGTAGGATCACACTGATCCAAAGCACATTATATATAGTGTTCTTTGTTTTTATTTCTTTTCTTTTCTTGCTGATATTGTGATTCCAATGATTTTTTTAATTGAGAAAGTTATTTTTTTTCATGTTATAAACATTATAAATTGATCATACTAAATCTGTAACCCAATTATACATATCAGAGGGTCTTGGATGTTTTGAGGGCTAATGAATTACCCCTTTAATTGGTATTATAGCCTAATTAAATGTAAAAATGGGATCTACAATATTTTATATTGATAAATTTGATGGTGAAAATGATATTAATCTATGGTGAATTAAAATGAATGCTCTTATAGATCACAATGATTTTATTTATTCCCTAGCTAGAAGTAAAATGAAAGTGACTACCATTTCCTCAGATGGGAAGATTGCTATTACCTATGTTGATGTTCTTGGTGAAACCTAAAGGAAATATCATAGTTCTATACTTTTATCTTTAATGTTCTTAGAGAGGTTTCTTATGACTCTTTTATTGCTGGTATATGGTCTTGACTTGAATCCCTTTACATGACTAAGTATCTTGTTGGTAGATTATACAAAAAAATGAGATTATGTAATTTCAAAATGTGACCTGGAACTACCATCTGGATACAAATTGATGTGTTTAACAAAGTATTGGTAGATCTATCCAACATAGAAAATAAATTAGATTATAAAGATCAAGCCATAATACTGTTAACTTGATTAAATTATACCTTTAATTCTGTTAAATATTCTATAATGTATGGTAAAGGAACTCTTACTATTGAAATAGTTAAATCTGTTTTACTCTCCAAAGAACCTCAAAGTAAGGGTGGTGTTACGAATGAGGCAGAGGGTTTGAATATTAGGGATAGAAGTGAATCCAAGGGTAGAAGTGAATCTAGGGGTAAGAGAAAGGAAAAGGACCGCTACACAAAAATGGGCAAGAGAAGTTCCACCTTCTATCATCGCTAAGTAGAAGGCACTGATAAAGGTAATTCTTTATCAGTGCTAATAAAGGGATTATTTATCAGTGATAGAAAATCACTGATAAAGTGATCCTTTATCAGCGCTAAAATTTTAGCTCTGATAAAGGGTGCCTTTATCAGTTCTATTCTAGTTCTGATAAAACTGTAGTCCCATTTTATAAAATGGGGTGCATAGTGCCCTCTGTTTATCACTCCCTAAAGCTCTCATGGGACTATACCAATGCGACAACTGCCCCCCTGATCTTCTCTTTTCCAGACCTTCGTCGCCGCTTTCCCTACTTTGCCTCTAGCCCTACTCCATCATGAACCCTACTTATTATCCTCCCCCTCAAACCCCTTCCACAGATCCTCCTCACCGTGAACCCTACTTCTCCTCCTCCCCATTGTACCCTACTCTCTGTGAACCCTACTTCAAGTGTTTGGGATTCCTTTCGATGAGGTTTGATTCTCAGCTTCCCATATTTGATCATTGGTGATTTATCCACTCATACCCATCCCTTTCCTATTTTTATTATTCTAATATTCACAATCGTGGTTTATTTTGGTTTGGTTTGGGTTTTGTTGTGTGTTTGTGCTACGTTTTTAGGTCACATTCTTTCAAAAATGCTTGAAGTGATTAAATTTTTAACAAGTGAATTGTTTAACACTTATAGGGTTTTGTTATGTTATTTCCAAGATTAAGATTATTATAAACACTCTATTATAAATGTGAGTAGTGATAAGGATAAAAGAGGATGTTATATTTTTCGATGGATTTAAGAATGGTGGCATGGGGTGATGAGTTGGTTCTGTTATTGGAGGGTCTGATGGTGATGATTTCATAGGAATATAATATTTTTTAATGGATTATTAATTGGTTTTGTAGTTTATAAGTGTTGGGGTATATATAATTCTTTTAGTGTGGAAGAGTATCCCTTGATGTTGGTAAGTTATTTAATTCATTGGATTAAATTTATTAATTTTGATTCTTATACATTTTGAATCATTATCATGGTAGAGTGCGTAGGAAGTAGAAAGAGACATGGGATAGAGTGTTATAAAATTACAATTGTACGAGGTGTTGATGTTTATTGTCTAGGTGTTGGGTCATAAGGTTAAGAATTGTCTAGAAGAAGTTGAGGAGGGTTTTTAATTGGAAAATATTCTAGCTCATTTATGGGTTTCCTTAGTAGTGGGATTACTTTTAAGGGTGGCTTGAGGATAATGGAAGGATAATCATGTTTGTCAAAAGTTTTTTTAGGAAGAGTTTTATTCCCTAGATATAGAAGTATGAGTGTATACAGAATATCATGGAATTCAATCAAGTTGGATACAGTGTGCTTTCCCTTGTGATTCACATCTGTGCATTGATGGATTAGTTTTAGTACACTTGGTTGATGAATACATGAAATCCTGTAATTTTGAGTCATCTTTGAGGTAAGAGACTCTAAGGAAGGTTATGAGATTATGTCTGAGGTTTTGGTTTTCGATTAGGGATAGTGATGAAGTTATCAAGAGTGGTTTTCTTCGAATTTATTAGAAGGCTAAAGATGGTGCCTTGAGTTGTGGTCCTAATGGAATGAGGAATAAGGGTGTGATGAGATTTTCTAGATATAGGGTGGGGATTATACCCAGGGTCTAAGTATCTCAAGGTTTACCATAACTGTATAGTTGATCTATTTTAATGGTGATGTAGTGTGGAATCTGTAGTATGAGTTCCCAATGATTCATGGTGTTTCTTTATTTTAGTAAGGTGTGGTTTTATTTAGTCAGATGGTCATGTTTTAGTTGATAAAATTTTGGGATGTGGTGAGTTTGGTTTGAGAGTCTAAGCATGATTATGTCCTGATTTTCTGACCGCATCCCTTTATTAACCAATACCCTCCTTCAATTGATACTAAAAAATTTAGTTAAATTATTTTCAATGGAATTATTTATCTATATTTACCTTCAACTTTTTGTGAAAATATGAATTTTATTGAGTTGGTTAGTGTGCTTGTCCAAATTTAATGATTCATAATAAAAAAGGAAGTTTATTTATATTTTACCTAAATGGATGGGAATTTTTCTAATCTAAAGTCATGATTTTGGGAAATAATTTATTTATAAAATTAATTTTATTTTATTTCAATATTATGGAAGGTATTAACAGTTAGTGAGATGAGGTTTGAGTTTTGTGTAGGGATGGTCAATGTGGTCCTTCTCTCTCATGTGTGAATTTTTTAGCACTAAGGGATTATTGTTTATCCCTTTGTATGTGAATGTGCTTTTTTATAGAATAGATGTTAGAAATGTTTTTGGATATTAGTTACAAGCTTGGGTAATGTGAGGGAGAGTGATTGCATATCCTTTAGATGTTCATGATGACATTTATGTTCATTAACCTCAATTTTCTATTTCTTATGTTAATTTGGGTAACAAAACATATGATATTCATGGTGATTTTGGATAAACCTATGTTATTTTTCTCCCTTGCAAACCCCGTTGTGTTTCGAAATATATTTAATATATTAGTTTTCTCATGCAAATTATATCATTGTTTTCATTTTATTTAAGTTTGGTCACTTGTTTTGGGCTGTTTAATGTGATTATTTTTTTATGAATGCGATCAATGGTAGGGGTGGTTAAAAGGATATTTAATGTTTTACTGTAAGTATGGTGGGTACTAGAACTACGGGTAAGGGGTTGGAAAGTGTGTTGATTTTGATGGGGGGTCTATTCTAGTTCTGTTGATTTCCAAATATTTATTAGAAATGGTTAGGCTCTATTAATCTTATATTTATAAGTGGTTCTCTTATACTATATTTGGAAGTCTTGTTTTGTGTTTTTGAATCATAAATAATAATATTTGATATTAAAATAGGATGGAGATGAATAAATATTGGATGGATGATAATCGTTTGACAATAGAGTATGAGAATTGATTGAAAGAGTTCATCAAGTTTTCAAAGGATCATGAAAAGGATCCTTATCAAATCCTTTTTCTATGTTTACATTATTGTTATTCTAAACTAATTACTCTAGAGGAGTTGGAAGAACATTTGATATATCATGTAATAGATCGATGTTATAATTGTTGGAATAAACATGGAGAAAAAGTGAATGTAGCTACTAGCTGGGATAAAACTACATTTTATGGATCATTAGATATGATTACAAATATGGATAATGAATAAGACCGTATGGAGTATATGATTATAGATGTTAATGATGGTGAATATTGTATTGAGGAAATGACAAGGACAATTGAAGATGAACTCTGTGATTGCCCAAAATTGTTTGAAAGGTTAAAGAGTTGTGGAAAGACGTCATTGTATGTTGGTTGCACTAAATATATAGCATTTTCAGCTGTACTGAAGTTGTATAAATTGAAAGTAGGCAATAGATGGAGTGATGTTAGTTTTATGAAACTACTTGCTCTCTTGAATGACATGCTCCCTCAAGATAATGAGCTCCCAAGCCAGACATATGACACTAAACGAATGCTACGCTCGATGGGTATGATTTCTGAAAGAATACATGCTTGCCCGAAAGACTGTATATTGTGTCTCAAGGAGAAGAAATCACTTAAATAATTCCCAAAGTGTGGTGCTTCCCAATAAAATAATGATGAATCCTGTCCTACGAAAGTTGTATGGTACTTTCCAATCATTCCAAGGTTTAGGCATCTGTATAGAAGTGAAGAAA
Source organism: Viscum album (assembly GCA_963277665.1). Classification (NCBI taxonomy): domain Eukaryota; kingdom Viridiplantae; phylum Streptophyta; class Magnoliopsida; order Santalales; family Viscaceae; genus Viscum; species Viscum album. Next base: position 1,622,442,199 of record OY728159.1, on the reverse strand, counting down.
TTGCAAGACAATTTTCGTGGCATGAAGATAAAAGAAATAAATATGGGAAATTACCTCTCCCTACTGACTATTCTCAATATAATATAATTGATCATGAGTATCCTGAATTTGGAAATGAGTTGAGAAACCTTTGTCTTGCGTTATCTACAGATAGAGTGAATACTTTTGGTTTTCAAATCAGCACTCACAGTACATGGCCTGTTATGTTGGTAAATTACAATTTTCCACCCTATTTATGCATGAAATGGAAATTCATCTTGTTATCTATGCTTATATCAAGACCAAAACAAACAGGAAACAATATTAATGTTTATTTGGATCCTTTTAATGAGGATTTTATGTTATTGTGGGATTCAGTTGTTATGTTGTAGGATTCTTATAAAAGTGAATACTTCACGTTGAGAGCGATTTGGTATGGGATGATAAATGATTTATCTACTTATGAAAATTTTTGAGGCTATAGAATTAAAGGAAGTCAAGGGTGTCTCGTGTGCGAAGAAGATACAGAATCAATTTTGTTGAAAAATTAATCGATATCTGTGTTTATAAGACATCATATATTTCTACCACATCGGCATAAGTACCGATCTTGGATGATATCATTCAATGGAAGTTCAAAAAAACACACAAAACCATCACCACTAATAGGTGATTAGATATTTTAGAAAGTAAAATATTCTGAACACTATTTTTTTAAACCATTTTCAAAAAAAAACTTACGAAAATATGTTGGAAAAATAGATTAGTTTTTTTTGAATTACCATACTAAAATTATCTGTATGTCAGACATTTTCATGATGTGATGCATGTGGGAAAAAATATATGTGGTAGTTTTATCGGAACATTTCTAAATTCCCCTGGAAAAACAAAGGATAGAATTAAGGCAAGGTTGGACATGGTTGACATGGGAATATGAGAAGAGTTGTCTCCTTTGAAGGGTGAAAATCGAATCTTTCTTTCTCCAGCTGCTTACACTCTTTCCATAAAAGAGTGATACCTGTATTGAAACTACTTAAATGATGTAAAGGTTATAGAGGGGTATTTATAAAATATCAATAACATTATTTCAATCAATGATTTAAAGTTAAAAGTTTTAAAATCACATGACTACCATGTTTTGATGTAAGATTTAATTTCAATAGCTTTACATTGCATTTTTTCCAATAATGTTTGTCATACATTAACCAAACTTTGTTTCTTTTTAAAAGCTATACGCAACAAAGTTTTAGACCCAATGAAATTTACAGCTATATAAAGAGAAATTATCATCATATTATGTGAATTAGGAATGTTCTTCATGCCATCATTCTTTGATATTATGGTTCATTTGATGATTCACTTGGTGAGAATGATTCGACTTTATGGTCCTTTACACTATAGATGGATGTACCCCATTGAAAAATATATGAAGATTTTGAAATGGTATGTCAAAAATGGAAGTCGGCCAGAGGGTTGTATTGTGGAGTGATATATTATTGAGGAATCCATTGAATTTTGTACCGAATACTTATCTAATGTGGAAATCATTGGTCTCCCTAAATCTCATCACACTGTACACATTGAGGGTGAGGGAATTTCTGGAAGAGATGTTATGACAATCATTATTCCAGATCAGTAGTAGGACCATCTTTAAGTTTTTCTTAACAGTTAGGAGGTTTCTCTATATGTTTAAACCCACAAATAAATTCTTAGGCTATTTAATCCATCAAGGTCTGAAAAATGGATATCATATACACATAATCACTAGTTTATAGGATGGTTTTGGGACCATTTTTTTATGGAGTTAACTGAAAATATGAATTCAATTTCATAACTACTTTTATGGTTAGCCGCCGGACCAAGTGTGTATGTATTATCTTACAGTGGTTATGTAATTAATGGTTATATATTATATACAGATGAACATGATTAAGATAGTACCATAAATAATAGTGGAATTACCCTTGTGGCTAAAGCAATGCATGTTTCTAGTAGTAAGTATAGAAATCCAATTTATGCGAATATTCCATTCTTTGGAATTATCAAACAAATATGGGATGTGGATTATACGACATTTCAATTACCGATTTTTCAATGTAAATGGGCTGATAACAATAGTGGTGTTAAAATAGTTGAATTGGGATTTGTGAAAGATGATTTTAGTAAGGATGGGTACAAATACAAACAATTTATAATGGAATCACAAGCAGTACAAGTATTTTATGTGCCGGATCCCACAAACTGAAAGTGGTCGATTGTTCTGTTATAGTCCAAAACTACTGAAGGGTCCTATGAAAAATCAATTGAGGACGATCCTTTTAGTGGTATGTCGCAACCATTTCATAGCAGTCCAAATGCAGATAACATTTTTGATGTTAGAGAAGACCACAATGAAGGGATTTGGATAATCGATATAGGTTTCAAATCCCATCAGCATTTGAAAAAAATAAAGAGAGTTCAATAAACATGTTATATTTTTTTTGTAATATAGATCCTGTTATCTCATGTTATTATATTATCATTACTGAATTAATGTAATCTAAATTAATTGTTAAACCACTTTTGTAGATAATGATTTCTTCACATTTTGGTGCACCTAACCTCGAGGTTGAACAAGTCTCTCAAGCTGCTGCTACTGCTGTTGCTGCTCACAGTGCAGAGCAACAACAAGTTTCTGAACTTGTTTCTACTCCTAGTGTTGAGGTCCAACATCCATCAACACATGAAATTTCTACCATTTCAGATGAACATATTGATGATGTTGATATCGATGAAATGGTCAAGGATGAAGGAACGACGTCGTAGAAAACATAGGTTCGTCGTAGTTTGACGGTGTTATCCAAAGTTCTTAAGGTGAAAAGAAAAGGAATCAAATTTGATGTCAGTTGGAATTCATGAGGAAAACATGTGAATCCCAACAAGGCTATGTTTATTAGATACATTGGAATTGTCACTCGGAAACGTGTGCCGATTGACATAGATTCATGGCATCATGTTGTGTCCGGGATGAAGGCTGTGATCTGGGAAGCAATTATGGTAACATTATGAGATTATTTCTTTAATTTACTAGGAAATAAAATAATGAAACAGTGTCTTACTCTTCTAAATCCATTGCAGAGTACATTTATAATAGATGATTCACAAAATAATTATGTACTAAGGCTTTCAAGAAGGATTCATCGAGGTTTTCACACTATTTTAACAAAATGTCACCTAAAATATTCCAAAGGTAAAATAAACCTACAACCACCCCTTGTCTATACTCAATTGATATCCCAAGAAGCATGGGATTCATTAGGCCAATTATGTGGCCGATATCACTCAAAGTGTCTCTCTTTTTTTTTAAATGGAACGAATTTTAAGTGAAAACAATAACTGACATACAAAAATCCAACCAAACTAATTTGGATTGTGTTGATACTTGAGACCAACGATCCATGGGTCATTTGTGAAGTGTACGAGTCAACCACACCTCAATACAAGGCATAGTGTGACTGGTATCACTCAAAGTGTCTCTATTTTGTTTAAAATGGACAGAATTTTAAGTGAAAACAACAACTAACGTATGGAAAACAATCCAAAAATCATTACCTATGACATAAGACACATAGACAAACCTCATAGAGTTCTAAGTAGTCCTTATACAATAAACCCTCATTAATAATTCGTCAAACACCCTAAATATAGACCATTATCCCTATAGTTCATGGTGAGGGATGAAAAAAATAGTAAAGGGAGAGGGAGAAGAATTAAATGGAATGAAAAAATAATATAGGATTTAAATTGGATAAATTTTAAAGATAAAGTGTTCTTAGACTAAGTTTTGGGAAGGGGATGGAAGGAAATAGGTTTAAATCCCTTAAATTATTCCATATCATCGTAAACATTCATGGTCTATTTGGGTAGTTTTCTAAACTGTTCACCAACTTTTTGGGAGCTATTGGATAAGAAACCCTCTTTTTTACAGTTTGGACAAACAATTAACTAATCGTGTTCTAATCATTCAAAATGAATTAGTCAAATTATAGATCCATACCACGTGGTTTCTCCTAACCATGAACAACCTATGTTACTTAGAACTCCCTAAAAAAGCTAAGTTTCATTGTTTTTACTTGGATTCATACAACCCATCCCTTTCCTATGTATGTAAAACAGTAAAAGTTCAAAATGAATAGGAAACTTTCCCACGAAAGTGTACCCACATGGGTTCTTATAAATTGTGTCCCCCAAAAAAATCACTAAATTACTACTAATAAAGGGTCTAGGATGGAGAAATAATAATAATATAACTTCCCACCATTTATAAATTCTATAAATAGTGTTAAAAGAAGACAACACACCATAAGATAAAGGCATCAACCACAAGAGCACATTCCTTAGGTGTCCCAAGAATCACCCAAATCCATCTACCATGAGGAATATAAAGGGGAAACTCTCTAAGTACTAAGTAAACATATCCCAAAAAGAACTAAAAATATATAAACAAATTGCATATCCAAGATTGACATGAATCTTAACCACAAAAAAATGAAGAATAACTCGCATGCATGCCTTAATCAAATTTTTCTGAAGGTTATGACATTAAAATCTCTCTATATATTATATTTGAGGCAATGTATGGTATCATTTTTAGAAGATATAATTTAATGGTGCATTTTGATAATAATAATGAATAATTATTACATCACATTATGTATGAACTCTTTCCCATCATTTGATTCCAAATTGACTACCACTGTATATTTTATCTGTGTGAACTGCTTGTTTGATATGCTGATTTTTTTGCAGGTCTTGTTTAGGTGTGCTAATGCGGAATTTTATGTTATAACAGGCATGGAATTTATCTATGATGAGTGGATACTTAATTCTGGGTGTTCATTCCCCATGTTTCCTAGGAGGGAATTCTTCACTGAGTTGTGGGAAATTAAATCAGAAGAAGTGTTTCTAGGGAATAATAGAAGCTATTATATTATGGGAAAAGATTTTGTTTTATTAGAGCTTTATGATAAGACTATTAAAACTCTTGATGAGGTTAGGTGGGTACCAATATTAAAAATAAACTTCATTTACCTAGGATTCCTTGACTTCAGGAGTCTCAGGATTTCCTGAGGATCCCTCACTTTCATGAAAGGAAACCATTATAATGCCCTTTATATGTTAGATGTTAAGGTTTCTAAAAGTCATTTAAACACCTCTTGTGATTCAGAACATGATAGAACCACCCTTTTTCAAAAAAGTATAGGGAACATTAATTCCAAAGGTCTTGAAAAACTTATATTATAGAGGATTTTGAGTAATGTCACTCCAAGAAGACATCCCTTCTGTAAAGATTGCGTATAGGTAAAATAAAAGGGTCAGTTTTAGTAGGTCAATGTATAAGGTTAAACAACCCCTTGAGTGTGTCCACTCTGATCTTTGGGGCCCTTTTAGGGTCACCTCCCATGGTGGATGATTGTCCTTCAGGTTCTCTATTGATGAATTCTCTAGGAAGTCTGGATTCATATACTTAGGCACAAATCTAATAATTTCCATGCTTTTAGGAAATTAAAATCTGGGGTAAAAAGTGAATCTGGTAAGAAACTCAAATCTTTAAGAACTGATAATGGTTTAGAATATTAGTCCACCGAATTCATTGAATTCTATGAATCTGAGGTGAAAAAAAAAGATACCGAACTGTTTGGGAAACACTATAATAGAATGGATTAACAGAAAGAATGAATAAGGGTTTCCTATATATTGTTAGATGTATGTTGTCCCACTCTAAACTCCCAAGGTCCTTCTGGGACGAGGTTGCCTCTATAGAAGTCTACTTAATTAATCGGTGTCCATATTCTGTTAATTCCTTTAAAACAAAATAATAACTCTAGAGAGGTTCACCCCCACCCCCGTGTCTTGCACACCTTAGGGTATTTGGATCTATATCTTATGTTCATAAATGTACAAATAATTTATATTCTAAGGTTTTGAAGTGTACATTCATGGTTTATCCAGAGGGTGGTAAGGGGTATCATCTGTAGATTGATAAAATAGGTTATCAAAAGTGCATAGTTAGTCAAGATGTTGTATTTCATGAGTCTATTCTCCCCAATGATAAAGGAAGACAGCCTATAGAGTCTTCTAATAAGGATTTATAATCCTTTAGACCTCCAGCACCTATAGGTGTTGAAGTTCCTTTAAAATCTAAAGAATAATCCCATTCCCAATCTGAAAATGATTATGTCCTTTAATTCCCCAGACTCAAGGTGAATCCAATTCAGATTCAGATTATAAACCTAAAACAGAAGAACCAGATAATCTATGAAGTTATCAACTCACCCAAGATAGAGAGAGAAGAGTAATTAGGCCTCCAACCCACATAAATCAAGCTAACATTATTGCATATTTGTCTAATGTTACTCTTGAACTGTTTAATGATGAACCTCAAACTTATAAACAATCCCTTCATTCCAAAGAAGCCACTACGGGGTTAGGTTATATGCAAGAATAGATGAATTCACTCCTTAATAATAACACTTGGGTTGTTATTTTCAAACCTAATAACCGAAATATTATAGGATCTAAGTGGATATATAAGAATAAAAAGGATGTTGGAGAATCTAAAATCAAATTTAAAGCCTGAATAGTTTCTAAAGGCTTCCTTCATCATGAAGGTATTGATTATAGTGAGATATTCTCCTCAGTTGTTAAAAATTCATCTATAAAGATTTATCTTTATTTTTCTGCCAAGCCTAATTTCCATGTTTAAAAATATGTAAAAACTACTTTTTTGCATGCTACCCTTGATGAAATAATTTATATGACTCCTCTAAGAGTAATTTCAAATATTTTTAAACCTAATCAATTTTTCCTTCAAAATAAGTCATCATATGGGCTTAAACTGAATTTAGTCTATGGTATAAAAGGTTTGACTCCTTTATGATTGAAAATCATTTTTCTAGAAGTATGTTTGATGCATGTGTATACTATAAAAATGTTAAACATGAATTTGTTTAACTGTTACTATATGTTGATGACATGATTTTAATCTGTCAAAATATGAGGACTATAAATTTTTTCAAGAAGAAATTGAACTCTGCATTGAATAAAAGGTTTGACTGTTTTATGATTGAAAATCATTTTTCTAGAAGTATGTTTGATACATGTGTATGATATAAAAATGTTAAACATCAATCTGTTTAACTGTTACTATATATTGATGACATGATTTTAATCTGTCAAAATATGAGGACTATAAATTTTGTCAAGAAGCAATTGAACTCAGCATTGAAATGAAAGACTTAAGAAATGATAATCAGATCTTATGTATGGACATAATTAGAGGTATTAAGGCTAAAACCTTACACTTATCTTTGTTTGATTATGTCAAGAAGGTATTAAAAATATGTCTATTTAAACACATTGAACCTATTAATATTGATCTAGGATAACATTTTAAATTTTCTTTGAAAAAAACCCCTAAAAATAATGATGAGGATTCCTTAATGAATAAGATTACATATCCTATGTGGTAGGAAGTCTTATGTATATTTTTTTATATTCTAGATCATAAAGAGCATTTGATGGTCGTACTTTGAGCATGTTTGTGGGGAAACCTGTTAAGCCTCAACGACATGATTTGAAGTGTCTCCTCATGTACATTTTTATGTATACTAAATTTTTTATTCGATATGGATTAAATAACAGTTTTAGTGATGAATTTTTTTGTTTTGTTGTCTCTTATTATGTTGTAAATATTAACACTCGAAAACACTCACTGGTTTTTTTATTTCTTGCATATAAAGGAATGGTCTCTTGGAAATGCAACATGCAGTCAGTGGTTTCCCTCTCCACCACAGAGGCTGGGCATATAGCCTTAATATAATCCATCAAGGAGGCCATATGGTTGAAATTCTTTCTTACTGAGTTGTCTTTATCTACCAATAGTATAGTAGTAAATTGTGTTATCCATTGTACATTGCATTTACTAAGAACTATGTATTCCATGGTAGATCGAAGCACATTGACATTAGAATTCGTTTTTTTAGGGATGTTATAGAAGTTGGAATAGTGAGTGTCACTACTAAGATACCCATGGGGGATAATCAGGCCGTTAGTTTGACTAAAATCATGCCATTGACACTCATTATTGTGCCTGGTTTTCTTATCCTTGATTTGGTCACTCCCTTTGTGTCAATGGAACATCCACTTGTACTTTAAGCGTTATGGCCTTTTGTTATGTGAATTGCCTGTGGGGTCACACCTGTCTATGGGGATTCTGTCTCACAGTTTTCCTGCCCCACCAGATGATCTGATGAAATTCCTTTATTGCTTTGTTGCCTACATTTATTTGAGGTGATCTATCTTTTATAGTTTATGTTTTCATCTGGTTGGTCTTGAGATCTATCAGTGTGAGCATCTATTAATATAAAGAAGGGATCTCAGAGAAGAAGGAGGGGAATAATGGTTTTCCAACCATCCAAACTTCCCTCCATCATGTTCGTGCTACTTCCTAAAACCGAAGTACCGCTCTAGTGGAGATTTAGTGGAGATCAACTCGATCTTGGGTCTATGATGACTACACACCAAAGGAGGTTCCGAATCTTGAATATCATTCATTGTAACCATATTTTGGTTTTTGATTCTTACCTATGTATGTGATTAATTCCTTTTTCGTTCTAATTGGAACTGTAACCTTCTTGGGGGTGTGTGTTAGTCCTTCCAGGAGTGGGAGGTGTTGACTCTACAAGACGGGGTTTTTTACTGCCACCTAGTTAAATAAGGTCGGCCTCCACAGATAGTTTCTTTGGTAATATTCTTTATAATTCAAATCTGTGTTTCTTTCTTTTCTTCTTAGTAATACAATGACTGCCTGGGTAGTGTTCTCATCATGCACATAAAATCACACTGATCTAAAGCACGTTATATTTGATGTTCTTTTTTGTCCTTTCTTTTTTGTTCTTACTGCTCTTGTGATTCCAGTGATTCTTTGAATAATAAAGTTTTTTTAATTTTCATGTTATAAACATTCTAAATTGATCATAGCAAATATATAAGATGATTATATGTATCAGTGGGTCTTGGATGTATTAAGGGTTAATGTCTTACCCCAACACCAAGTTTCAATATAATCAACAATATGTTTCCTCATACGATAGGTACACAACCAGTTCTCTTTCTCACCACATTTTGGTGGTTCCATTTCCTTTTTTCATTTAATGTATAACCAACTCGAGTAGATGATTTTCCTTGGATTCTTCTCCATCAATTCTTTCCATGAACTTGATTATAAGTAGTTTCATTCACGTCAGGGGATGGAGTTGCGCCAGTTGGCCAGGATTCATTATTTCTCACCATATGTCCATTATTTTGTTCCGTAACAAGAAGGCAAGAGTGTAACTCTAAATATTTTGTAAACCCGTTCTCTAAATATTGTTGTTGTAGAATAAAGTTCAAGATTTGGAAATTAGATTATTTTTTTCTAGAATATCAGTGTCAGTGATATAATCTCTACATAATTTTAATTGTTATGTTATTTTAAGCATAGAAGAGTTATATTCGCTGATGGATTTAATGTCCTAAAATCGAAGTTAACTCCACTCATACCTATCTCTTAACAAGTTCACCAATCGAAGGTGATCATACCACCCCATGAAGAATTTTCCTAACACCAGTGGATCCTTGAATTCTAGTTACTCATTCTTTAAATCGCTATAGCGGTAGTGATAAAATATTTTTAGGCCTCCGACATGCTCTTGGGAAGAAGCATGATTTCAAGATTTAATAATCTTTCCAAGGCCTTGTGTATCAATAGTTTTCATAAAAAATCCATGTCATGTAGTACTTTACAAAAATATCAAGAGGGATAAACCATGATTTTCAATATTATCCATTCAAAAAAAAATTTCTTACCAATTTGACTAATATTTCAGCCTTGGTTGAACAGTCGTGTTGATAATGTGTTGTGAAATGGATCAAGAACCAATTGAAACAATGAAGATTTTCATAATCGATATGAAAACATCAATTGAATGTGAAGCGATGGAAAATGTAAAGAAAAAAATGAATATTCAGACTGATGATAGTGAAACTAATTCAATGATAAGAGAATAAATGAAATAGAAAACAAGAAAAACCATAATGTATACAACCAAAGGGGTGATCTTCTCATTATATTACTCACACACATATATAGGTTATAATAAAAAATGGTCATGAAACCCATTAATGAATTCCTTTATTGATCGTTTAAGAAATGGCGTGCCCTAAAATATAGACATCACGACATCTATAAATAATAATTCATTACAAGTTTTTTATAATGCCTAATTATAATATAAATCATAATGTAGTAAATAATATTATTAATTTTTTATTATAAATAATTAATAATAATCATAAAGGTTATATATAATATAATTATTTATATATTTAATAATTTCCAATGAAATTTTAAAATCAATCAGTTGTGAAGTACCCTTCAAGTGAATTCTTATTGATGACACAATAAAAGAATGGACCATCACAACCAAATAAGGTGCAGAAGTGTTAAGGTAAGCTGTCGACTTCCTAACCGGTAAACATGGGTTTACAGGGCATTCCCACAGGGGTTCAACAACATAAGTGAAGACACCACCGTGTAGGGGGAAAGGTGGGGTGATATAGCATTAGTGTTATACTGCCTTTTAATGATATGTTTAAAACTATGACTATATGATCTTTTGTATCTAGGCCAATGGATCGACCTTGCCCCGTCATCTTCAACCTCAATAACTTGAGTTTTTTTCATCAAGTTTCTTTATGAATTGAAATGACAAATGATCCAAACTATCCTTCCGAGCTACATTTCATCATCCTGATAAATCAAACAATATCGAATCTTCATGCAACAGTGTTTTCATGAAAGAGTGATGCATAAAACCATGGAATAACATAAATGAGATAGATATTTTCAATGATGATAGGTAGCCCAGAGCAGAGGAAGATATAAAAAATCAAACCCTTGGCATGTAAGTGATGTGAGACGCGTCAGGTTACTTAATATTGAGATTCATCAAATTTATTGATGAGAGATATAATTATTAATGGAGATATTTATCAAAATTAATTGAGGATTTTCTCCTAATATTAATGGAGAGTTATTCTCAATATTAATTGATGGAACAATGAATGTTAACCACATTTATTGAATGTATGGATTTGGTGTCTATATAATAGGATGTGGTAACATTTTAAAGGTGTCACCAGTTGCTCAACTCATTGGACACGAAACCCCCCTACATTCTTAACCCTTTCTGGAAATGCGGGTTCCTCCCAGTGAATCATGGCTCAACCACATTTTATTTACCTATAAATGGGAGTTTTAACCACATGTCTTTACTCCCCAACACAAGGTCCTCTTTTTTTCCTCAGGGATTGAGAACTCCAAAGTGGATATCCTTTCCTGAACACACCATGATCTGTTTTGGTTGCTGTAAAGTTGATGATCTTCACCAATTTGATGGTGGTTCACAAATTCTAGAAAAATACAGATGGTATATTAATATTGATTAAGATTTGGGTTTTATAATTTTAATCAAATTTTACATGTTTAGATGATTGATTTATCTTTAAGAAGCTAGGTTTTTTACATTAAATCCTCCACACCGTCTAGCCACCAAAACTGTTAGTCAAGCCCACTTCCATCCCTGTAATTTAACATGATGAACTAAAGTTACGCATATGGAGTCCAGAATCTGTGCATCCGTTTGTGAGAAGAATGAGACTTGTGAAAAAAATCAAAGGAGAATATTTCTTTTTAATTGTTCGACTGTTTCAAATATTGCACAATAATACTTACATGACAAACAAGATTAAGACAAATGTATCATCGGATTTCACGATGGAGATTAAGGTGGAGGGATCAGAGAATGGATTATTCATCTATGACTCGGGTGGAAACATCTAATATGAGATTATATTATCCTAGGAATTTTAAAACATAACATTTTCTATTTAAGTGAAACATATAATATGATATTGTATTATCCTAGGAATTTTACATTAAAACCAATGGAATACAATGATGTAGGATATATTTCTCAACCACATCAAATTCTCCTGGATATAGTGGAATACGGTGATTTAAAATACGATTATCAGGTATTCCGCTAACAATGGTTTACTCAACAGAGTTTAGAGCGATAGAAAAATAGTTCATTGAACCAAGTATTAAGAACTTTAGTAGAAATAACCGACATAAATAACCATTTTTTTGTACTAGTGGGAGTACTCTCTTCCTTCATCTTTTCCCTATCTATAGTCCTCTACATCTTATTCTTATTAATCTCTTATTTTAATTTCTGTATCCACTCCTTCAGAATATATTGTATATAGTTTTGCAGTTTTTTCTACATCCTCTACCATATTACTACTATTCAAAACACTTGTTAACCAAGAGTCCTGACATAGTGATGCAATGAATTTTTAATTCTTGAAATTGTGAGAACATTGTAGTGTTTCTTCCATTACATTCCTTATTTATCTATTCCAATATACAACAATTTAGTTTTTAATCAAAAAAACATTATAAAAATATCACTCATCTACATAAAGAAATCATTCCAAGATGACTATATTATATAAAAGTGCACGAATAATATTATGTAAAAGATATGAATAAATTCCCATGGAAGAAAAGAATAACATAGGAAGAATTATTTTCATAAAAAAATAAGCAATTAAAATATTTGAATGTTGTCAATAAATTGTGCAAATAGTTAATCCTTCAATGCTTATGAGAATGAAAAATAATATCTCACCAATGAAAATTATGCTCTCTAAATTCTGATCATATGAACTATATCAGGAAAAAAACCGGATCGAAGGAGGAAGATTAGCTTAAGTATATGACACATCACATATTAGAAACAAGTACAACATTTCATAAGAATTGCAGTGCAATACACAGTTCCATTCCCTGAATAAAAAATATGGGAACAAATAAACAACACTAAACCTCCTATGTCTAGGAATGATACCTTAAATTCCTCAAACCTCACCAAAGACAGTAAAAGTACTTCTCAATAACTAGGGTAAACTCAAAATTAATTGTAAAAACTTCTGAAAACATCACAAACTTAAGTACAATATCACCATTGTTGGCAACTCAATTAGGAATAACATGAGTGATGTTCGTCCAATATTGTCAATCAACTTGGTATATAGTGTGACAATATAAATATATTAGGATATAAGTGTTGACCTCCTTGCTGCACTCTTCTTTCTAAGAGTACAACCGACCAATAGACAGAAGAGACCATGATGCTCATAAAACCTACATTAATGGTGAATTAAATTATATCAAATCAAAATAGTCATTTTTGGAACAATTTTCATGTAATGTTTTGTGGAGCTAAAATGAAATTAAATATAAATTTACATACAAAGTAATTGAATATATACTTACATGATTGACTATAATATATATGAGGATATTGTATACAGCTCATGTCCAAGTTGTCTTTGCAAATACCCAAGTAGTTTTTATAATTCACCAATTTAGTGGGGGAATTACAAACAACATCAATTCATATTGAATAAAAACAATTAGAGCCAAAGTGTTTTTAGAAATGGTAGCTTTTGGGTCTTTAGATGTAGGTACAATTAGCCAAATGACTATCTGCAACACCCAAAAATAATAGAACCCTTGATCATTCGACATAAATAATAACAACTTTTGATACTTCAAAAAATTTGTTACTGATAGTTATGTTTCTCTCATATATGTGAATAATAAATTTTGAAGCAAATTTATTCATAAAATAGACAGTGTCCCACTCAGACTACCACGAAGATTCAATGTGAGAAAAAAATATAGAAACTATCCAGTGTGAGTGGAGTTGGATGAGAAACTAAACTACCAAAAAAATTTAAGTATCAAAAGTTTTTATTCTGAGTGTCAAATGGTTGAGGATTTTGTAATTTTTGGGTGTTTTATATAATAATCTGGATAATTATACCTACATCTAAGGACCCAAAATCTACCACTTCTAACAACAACTTGACTCATATTGTTTTGATTCCTTATGTGATGAATTTGTTTGTAAGTTTTCCATTGAATCAACAAATTATAAAAACTACTGAAGTTATTAATAAGAGAACATGGGAACGAGCTGCATAGAATATCCTCCTCTACATTATAACCAGTCACGTAAGCATATATTATGTTACTTTGAATATAAATTTCTATTTAATTTCAGTTTAACTCAAGAAAACATTACATGAAAATTAATCCAAAAATGAAAATACTTTGATTATATATAATTTAATTCACCAATCATGTACGTTTTAGGAGCTTCATTGTATCTCTCATCTATTGTTCAATTGCACTCCTTCTAAAAAGAAGAGTGTAATAAGAAGGTTAACACTTATATCCCAATATATTTAGATTGTCACACTACAGAGCAAGTTGATCGACAATATTAGATGAACATCCCTCATGAGATTTCTAATTGTGATGCCAACCATGATGATATTGTATTTATGTTTGGAATGTTTGCGAATGGTTTTAAAAATAATTTTTTGTTTGCACCAATTATTAAGAAGTAATTTTACTGAATTTGATAGGGTTTGAGAAAATTATGGTATCATTCCTTGATAGAGTAGGTTTAATATTGTTCATTGGTTCAAGTCTTTTATGAAGGGCATGAAACTTTATATTGCACTGCAATTATTATGAAATGTTGTAGTTATTCCTGGGTGAAATGTGACCTATAATTAAGCTAGTATTCATCCTTCAATAAATTTCTTTCCTGATGATGTTCATACAGCCAGAATTTGGTGAGCACCACTTTCATTGGAAATGCAATATTTTTCATTCTCTTATGCAATGTAGGATTGACTCACTTCGCACAATTGATTTGCAACATGAAATTATTTTAATTGATTATTTTTTTACTAAATATTGTAACATTTATTATGTATATTTTTTAATGGGAAATTGTTCATACCTTTTAAAATAATATTATTCATAAATATTTACATAATATAGCCATCTATATATAATTTTTTACATAGACGTGTGATATTTTATAATATTTTTTGGTTAAAAACTAAATTGTTGTATATTGGAATAGATAACTAATAAAATTTCATCATAGAAACACTAAAATGTATCTCACCATGTTAAAAATTACAAATTTATTTCATCACTAAGTTAGGACTCTTTCCTAACTATTGCGTCAAATAGTATAAATATGGTTAAGGAAGTAAAAAAACTGCACAACTATATACAATTTATTATGGGGAGAGAGTTAATACAGGAATTACAGTAGTAGAATAAGAAGAAGAATAATAATTAGATGAGGATTAAGAGGGAAAAGATAAAGGAAGAGAGTACTCCCACTAGTACAAAAATAGGTTATTTGCTACGGTTGTCCCTTCTGTAAATCTTGATACTTGATGTAATGAATTGTTGGTTCTTCTATATTCCCAAACTCTGTCAAGAGAACCATTATTAGTCTAATACCTAACCATATTTTACATCACTATATTCCATTATATCCAAGATAATTTCATGTGGATGGGAAATATATCCTACATCACTGTATTTCATTTGTTCTGCCACGACCCATCCCCCAAGGCCCGTGTCGTGACTACCCCAAGCCAGTCTTCAATAGACAAGGGTTGGAGACTAGCACTAGAAAGGAATATCCCTAAAATGAGAAGGAATATACTTTAAAACTGAATGAACACACAATCCAAGAGCACAACAAAATGCAACTACAAAGTAAATCTGTAATAGTAAAAGTGTGTTCTGAAAGTAAAGGGGCCGGAATACAAGCCTCACAGTAAAGATACAACTACAACAGTAAATAGAAAAACAGATCATGTGATCATCTACCAAGTATCCTACCTAAAGGGTAGGTACAGATCATCACATCAGCTCTCCATGTCAACCGTCATCGCCATCCACTATCAGGTCCTAGTTCCCTGAGTCTCGGTCAAGGTTACTCTTCATTTGCAAAAGACAAAACAAGGTGCGGTTGAAGCCCGTGCAGGGGTGAGTATAACAATACCCATTAGGGACCCTGATACCCTGATGGTCTCCCATTATTTCACAAAGGAAAACCACAATGCATGATCTCAATAACAAAGTACAAAGATAAAGACTCAGCTCAAACTAGGTACACAACTTAGAGATCAGTAATAAAGATGATTAGACAAATGCTGTATCATTTTATTCTATTAGGAAGTTTCCAAAACTGAACCATTATGGAGTTGTTCAATTTTCGATCCACACAGGGTCGTATATCGATGATCCATGATCAGCCGCTTTAAGGCTAGTCCTTATCGGGTCACACACTGCTGATCCACACAGGGTCACTAGAAAGCTGATCCGCACAGGGCCATTATGATGCTGATCCACATAGGGTCTCTAGATGCTAATATATATAAGGTCTCTATGATGTTGATCCACACAGGGTCTCTAGATGTTGATCCACATAGGGTCGCTACTCAGATGCCAGCCAGCCATAGGATTCCCCGCACCTGGTGCGCTTGAGTTTTGTAGTTTCTGATCCTCTGAATATTAGTCATGCCTAAACATCTACTATGTCCCACGAAGTAGTATCCCAAAGATTTGTCATGTCATAATGGTTCTAATTCAATAGACTATGTGTCAATTGGATGCTCAATCTGTGAGTTAAAGGCATTTTAGTGTCGAGGGCCCGGTTGGATTTGGGTACGATCCAACCCGGCCGTACTCCAACTTTCTCCAAAACCCAAGTGAAGTATTTCAAAAGGACTATCTCACTCCAAGGATTCTAGTTCTGTAGGTAGTTCATCAAACAGACATCCGGTTCGCAAGATACATCTCTTTAAGAAAAATTGGGCCCGAAAGGGGTCCGGGTCTGGTCTGACCCAGTCGGACCTACCCGGCCCAACCCGGTCTAGGCCAGCCCAGTTGGGATGAGCCGCAGTAGGCTTGGCCCATTGGGCCACGGACTGGCCTGACCCGCCCTAGTTGGGGTAGGCCTACTGGGCCACAGACCGGCCCGGCCCGCTTTGGCTAGGTGTGGCCTACCAGGCGTTCTGGCCCACTATGTGGCACAACACCCATCTGGTTGCCCGTGTGGGGAGGGGAGCCACTCCCCTCTTACCTGAATGGCTCAAAGAGATATTAGACTCTTTAATTGGTGGTGCTAAGTCGCGCCACCCTGGCTATCCACAGGACTCGTAGGGAGTGGATCCCCTTCTTTTGTGGCTTTGAAGCCACAACCTGCTCACTGTGATGCGCCGCCTCGCCACCATCGTGACTGGCCATTGTCAGCTGCCCCGACCATCTGTCGTGGTGCCGAGCGATGCCACCTCCTTCTACGCCCGGCGAGCACTGACCGCTGCCTTCGGCTGCTGGCGTTGGTCACCAGTACCATGCCAGTTGGAATTCCACGGGCCACCGGGTGAGCTCTGGTGGTCCATTTTCAATTCTGCTCGTGCCTACGGGCCTCATAGGATGACGTCATCACTGCGCAGCTCCCAGATTCAAGGTTCTTCCATGTTGTAGAATCGTACTCCAAAGAACGTGACAAGAACAAAGAGATAGAGGGTTCGTTCCATTTTTTGTTTGGCTTGTGCCCTATGTGTTAACATTATAACAGGCGGTAGCAATTTAATCCATCAAAGATTAACTTTAATAATAATCCCCCAACCTCATGAACCATTGGATGAGGTCGCGGTTTTGGAGGGTGAAGAGTCCCCGTTCATTGAATTCGTTGGAATTCGTCGATCCCATATCGATCCCTCCAATGATATCCAAGCTTTTGTTCCTCATTGGTGGAATATGTCGGGTCACTTCGTTAGAGGTTCGTCACTTCCTTCTCAAAAACCAAAACTTTAACCTCACTTAAATAGACGGGAAACCAACCGTGTTGCACAGAATTAATGCAGTTCATTTATGAACCACATTTAATGTTTCAACATCGTGGTTAAAAAACTAATAGTAAAGCCATTAAATGGATTTACAAGTCATCAGTCCTACCACCACCACTCAATAGTTACAAGTAAAAGAAATAAAATATCTTCGTTATTTTTTTTTTGTAAAGTCAAAAAACTATCTTTTTCTCCTGACTTACTATGATCGAAGTTAAGCCTCCCATAAGAGAATCCCGATGCTATGGATTCAATGGTGCCCTCAGATTTTTAATCCAAGCACCGGTTCAAAAGATATAAATTGTTTCCCACGTGTTTACTGAATATACCTTTAATAAATTTTCAAAAATCCATTTTGGGCACACTGAGCCTTGAAATTAAGCGCCGTTAGTTTTTGCAGACTCGTAATAACCCAAAATAATTTAAAAAATTTATATGGAATTTTTCGGGTCTTTACATTATCCCCACCTTAGAAATTTTCGTTCTCGAAAACTATAACAAAACTAGGGGAACAAATGGGGGTAATGAGCACGTATCTGAGCCTCCTGCTCTCATGTTCTCTCTTGGAGAGTCTTGTGCTGTCAACGAACTCACACAAGGGGAATCGACCACCCACGAAGGAACCGCTCTTGTCAATCCTCTATCTCCACTGGAAACTCCAAAAATGTTTCCCCATCATCGATGTCCAGCTCACCCCAGTTAATAACGTTCAATGGATCATGCATGTACCTCCTCAGCTGTGACATATGAAAAACATTATACACCTGGTGCATCTATGGAGGAAGATCTAGACAGTACACCACCTCACTACTCTGCTGAGGATCTATAAAGGTCTGATAAACCTCAAAGATAGCTTGCTACCCCAGACAAACCTCCATAATCCTTGTTGGGGTGAGACCCATAGGAATACATGGTCTCCCTACTCAAACTCCAAGGGTATACATCTCTTTTAGGCATAAGAATTTTGTCGTCTCTGTTCAATATTCATCCTCTCCTGGATGATCATCACCTTCTATGTGGTATCCTGTACCAACTATGGACCCATAAGTACTGACTCCCTTGGGTATATCCACCATAAAGGTGATCTACAAGGTCTCCCATACAAGGAATCAAACGAAACCATGCTGATAGTGGAGTGATAACTATTGTTGTAAGCAAACTCCACCGGTGGCAAGTGGTCCTCCCAACTACGGTCAAAATTGAGGACACAAGCATGAAGCATGTCCTCGAGTATCTGTATGGTCCTCTCCATCTGACTATCTGTCTGACGATGAAAGGCGGTGCTCAAGCATAGCTCAGTCCCCAATGCCTCATGAAACCCCTCCAACAAATGTGATGTAAAACGTGCATCACGATCTGAGACGATCACTGATGGAACCTCATGGAGTCTTATAGTCTTCTGAACATAGAGACGACCCAAGCTCTATACTAATCCCTACTATTAGACGGGTAGGAAGTGGGATAACGTGGTGAGTCAGTAAATGATCACCCAGATTGAATCACGACCCCTATATGTACATGGTATCCTCATCACGAAGTCTATGGAGATACCATCACACTTCCACTCTAGTACCTCAAGTGGACGATCTAATCTTGCTGGTACCTGATGCTCGACCTTCACATTCTGACAAGTAAGGCATCATGATATGAACTATGCAACTTCTTTCTTCATCCTTGGCCACCAGTACTGACACCGGGGGTCCTGGTATATATTTTCCACTCCATGATGTACTGCCAAAGGAGATGTGTGGAACTCCCTCAAGACCACCTCTCATTGTCTTACTAGTACCATAGTGTGTCCTCTGAAGAGGATGATGTGCTCCCCACCTTCATAAAATCCATCAGGAACTTGTCCTCCTGATATTTGAGCACGTCAGGCCTCACAGTCTACATCCCCAAGATGAGCGCCCTAAACTCGCTGAAGAAGTGGGGGAGTGACAGTCATAAACTAGAGATAAGATTCTCCATCTCTATCCACAAAGGATATCTACAATGCGGCTAGATGATATGTCACCTCACTCAGCAACTATAGGCCAGACCTTCTACTGAATGCGTCTATTACTATGTTCCCATTCCTAGGAGTGTAAAATATCTTAAAGTCATAGTACTGGAGGATCTCCAGTCACCATCGTTGTCTCAGGTTTAGGTACCTCTATGAGAAGATATAACTGAGACTCTTGTTATCAGAGTAAACCATAAAATGTTCACCCATCAAGTAGTGTTGCCACATATTCAGTGCAAACACCATTGCTGCTAACTCCAGGTCATGAGTAGCGTAGTTCTGCTTGTGCTGTCTAAACTATCGTGAGCCATAGGTGATCACTACTCGTTCCTTTATCAGGACACAACCTAGTTCAGTCCCTAAAGTATACTATATACCCAAAACCCTCTTCTAGTATCCAAAATATAGGGGAACTCATCAATCTCCACCTCAACTAATGGAAACCTTGTTGGCACTTCTCCATCCAAAAGAAAGGCTACCCCTTCTTCATTAAAGCTGAAAAGGGTGTCGCTACCATGGATAAGTCATGTAAAAATCACCAGTAGTACCAAGATAATCATAGAAAACTCTGCACCTTGGTCACACTCCTGGGTGTCTCCTAAGAAATCACTTCCTCTATATTAATCAGATCCACAACAACTCTAGCCTCTGAGGTAACATTCCCCAAGAAGTAGACATCTTTTATCCAGAACTGGAACGTAGAGAGATTTCCATAAAGCTGGTTCTCTCAGTGTGTATCCAGAGCTATCTGTAGGTGTTTGGCATGCTCCTCTTCCGATGGTGAGTATATAAAGATATCATTAATGAAGACTACCACAAAGAGATCCAGGTAAGGCTAGAAGATCCTATTCATGAACTCCATGAACACTGTCAGAGCATTAGTTACGAAGAAGGGAATCACCAAGAACTCATAGTGGCCATACCGACATCTGAAGGTTGTCTTTGTTACATCCTCATCATGTACCCTGAGGTGACAATTTCATGATCTGAAGTCTATCTTCAAAAACCATTGTGCTCCCTTTAGCTGGTCGAAGAGGTCATCAATCCTCAGGAGTGGATACTTGTTCTTCACAGCCACTTGATTTAGGAGCCATTATTCCACACAAAGCCTCATAATCCCATTTTTCTTCTTGGTGAACAAAATCGGGGATGCCCATGGAGAAACACTGGGCCTTATGAACCCCTTCATCTATAATTCCTCAAACTGTACCCACAAATTTCAATGCTCCGTGGGAACCATTTGTTATTCTAGTGTAGATATCAATGTTGTTCTGGGGTACAAGTCGATGTAGAAGTCTACCTCTTGGTGAGGAGGTAGTCCCAAAACATTATCAAGAAAGACATCAACATACTTGTCCACCACTACCGGAAATCTCAGACTCCTCATGTCAACTGCTTCCAGGGTAAGGCTAGTCAACTGATGTTTGATCGGTTATACCCTGCTTCGAGAGAGTCCATCCTATGCTGCAAAGGTTTCGTTCTCACTGGTGAAGGAAAACATGATCCTATCCTCACAGACACACCACACATTTCACCTAAAACATTCGATCTGAGCATGGACTATGGATAACCATTCCATGCCCAAGATGATGTAATAAGGCCTCGACGCTGCTACTAGGAGATCCCAGCCGAATCTCTCACCTCCTAGAGTGATCTCACACTGCCTAAACTAGTGTGCAATCGTTGAATCTTATCCCGTATGAGTCTCTAATCAAATGGATCGAACCAACGACTCCATCAGAATCTTCGAGCTCCAAATGAGAGTTGTGGAAATGAAAGAGTGACTGACACATGTGTCTATAAGTACTATATCTAGGCTGTAATAGACATAGATAATACCTCTAATCATCTTTGGAGCATAGTGGTCATAGGCCTCTACCACATATAGCTGAGCTCACCCCTATACACCTACTCCCTGTGGTTTGGGTGGACCACCTGGGGGTGGTGGTGGTAGGACCTCGAACCGTCATCCACCACCTATTGCACAACCATCTCCCCTACCATGCTCGCTGCCATGATGACCTCCTTGCTCGAACCTCAGTTGTTGCCTCGGTAGTCCCTCGACCATCTACTGATCGTCGGTATGGTAGGTCAGGCAGTCATGAGCCATGTGGCCCTACCCACAGCACGTGAAGAACAGTTTGCTTCCATATTGACACCCTCTACCTTGTGAGCTCTGCACCTCTGACCCTACATCCTATGGTCGCCCTCTGGAAAGACTGGTCCCCTTGGACCTCTATGTCATCTGCCTACTACCTCCTATAGATGACTCGACTACCTGTCGTCTTGTGGTTGCTCTCACCATTGGTGCCTGCTCAGCTAAGAAGCTCTCTACTAATAATGCTCGCTCGATAACTCCATCTTATGTTGGGATATTCAAAGATATTATCGATGCTCTGATATGTCTCCATAGACCATGCTCAATGGTTAGGTCCCTGAAGAATGGATCTCATAACATGTCATTGGAGTAGCGCCAGAGGTCAGTAAATCTTGCTGAGTACTGGGCCATTGATAGGTTACCCTGCTTGTAAGTGCGGCCACTCTTGAATATGCATTGATCATAAAGTCGCTGGAACAAACTCTGCCCTGAAGAGGATCTTGAAATTCATCCAGGTGAGGGTTTCCTCATCATGTAGCTGATGTTCCAGACTCCACCATCTCCCAATTGTGCCCTAAAAAATGATAGAAGCTAGGATCACCATAGACTCTGCTGGTGTCCCAAATAGGTGGAAAACTCAAGCCATAGCCTCCATCCAATCATCAGCTTCCTGAGGATATGTCTCTCCTAAAAACCTTGGAGGCCTCTGCCACTAGAACTCATGCACATGCTCAATCAGCATGCATCATCTACTAGTGGGGTTGGTGGGCACTGCTACCCTTCGAGTGGTGGTTCTACCAGTACACCACCTGAAGGTGCTAACATAGTAAGAGGGACCTGCACCGAATCCATGTCGCTCGATGGTCCATCATCGTGAACTCTCTTAGGAACCCTGGCTAGCAGTCTATGTGGTTCCATCCTGAAAAGAAACAGATGCACCACGATCAATAAGTTATACCTAGTGAGTTGAGTCAAAAGAGATCAAAAGTAAAACATTTCAAAAACACACGCAATCATTACTTTCATGCACCGAGTTAGAAATCAGAATATAGGGTCATGTTTTATGGATACGTTGGTCGCTGCACCATCACTAGACTCCTCAAACTGAAAACCACACTCAAAACACATAACACTATTTCTCCATTGGAAAGATCAGAGTCCTATTTCTTAAGTAGAATTGACTCCTCTGATACCACTTTGTCATGACCCATCCCACGTAGCCCATGCCATGACTACCCCAAGCCTACCTTCCATAGGCCAGGGGTTGTGACTAGCCTCGGAAAGGTGTATCTCTAAAACGGGATGGAATTTCCTTTAAACCTGAATGAACACATAGTCCAAGAAGACAACAAGATGCAACCACGAAGAAATATTGCTGTAGTAAAAGTGTGTACTGAAAGTAAAGGGGTAGTAATACAAGCCCAACTGTAAATATACAACTACAACAGTAAACTGAAAAATATCTCATGTGATCTCCCACCAAGGATCCTACATAAAGGGTAGGTACATAACGTCTTCTTAGTTCTCCACATCAACTGTCACCACCATCCACCATCAGGTCTAAGCTCTCAAAGTCTCAGTCAAGGGTGCCCATCGTCTGCACAAGACACAACAAGGTTGGGGCAAAGCTCGTGCAGAGGTGAGTATAACAATACCCAGTAGGTACCCTGAGACCCTGAAGGTCTCTCAGAATTCCACAATGGAAAACCAAAAAGCAAGATCTCAATCACCAATCACAAAGAAAAAAACTTGGCTCAAACCAGGTATACAACTCAATGATCTAGAATAAAGATGATTAGCCTAATGAAATATCATTTTCTTCCATTAATAAGTTTTCACAACTGAACCATGAGAGAGTTATTCCATTATCGATCCACACAGGGTCGTATATCACTGATCCACGACGAGCTGCTCTAAGGCTGGTCCTCATCGGGTCACGTACTGCTGATCCACACAGGGATGTTAGAATGTTGATCCACACAGGGTCAAAATTATGTTGACCCACACAAGGTTCCAAGATGTTGATCCAAAAATGGTCGATATGATGCTAATCCACAGACGGTTTCTAGATGTTGATCCACAAAGGGTTTCTAGGGGCTGATCCGCATAGGGTCGCTACTCAGATGACAGTCAGCCATAGGATTCCCTACACCCGTTGTGCTTGAGTTCCATTGTATCTGCTCCTATAGATATCATTCATGCCTCAACTTCCACAAAGTCCCAATAAGATGTATCCCAAAGATCTGTCATGTCATAATGGTTCCAATGCAAAAGACAACACCTCAATCGAATGCCCAGTCTGTGAGTTACAAGCATTTTAGTGCCAAGGTCCCGAATGGATTTAGGTATGATCCAACCTGCCCATACTACAAATTTCTCCAAAACCTAAGTGAAGTATGTCAAAAGGACTATCTCTCTCCAAGGATTACAACGTCACAAATGGTTTATCAAACGAATGTCTGGTTCGCAAGATACACCTATTTAAGCGAAACTAGGCTCGAAAGGGGTCTGGGTTTGGTCTGACCTGGCTCGGCCCGGCCTGGGCCGACCATACCAAGTTTGGGTCTGACCCCACCCGGTTGGGATGGGTCGTGGAAGGCTCAACCTGCTGGGCCATGGTCCGGCCTGCTAGGTGGCGTGACACCTACCTTGTGGCCTGCGCGGGGAGGGGAGACACTCCCCCTCCTACCTAAACGACAAAAAGAGTCGTTTGACTCTTTAATTGGCAGTGCTAGGTGGCACCACCATGGATATTAGTGGGACCCATAGAGACATGGTCCCCTTCCACTGTGGCTTTGAAGTCGTGGCCTGCTCAGCACGGCGCACAACAGCGTGTCGCCTCACCACCACCATGGTCGACCGTTGTCGGCCGCCCTAACCATCCGTTGAGGCGTCGAGTGGCACTGCCTCCTTCTGTGACCGGTGAGCAAAGGCTTCCGCCTTCGCCTGCCAGCACCGGTCACTGATACTACACCGGCGAGACATCCGCGGGCCACCGGGTGAGCTCTGATGGTCTGTTTTCCCTTCCGCTCATGCCTATAGGCCTCCCGAGATTCCACTGTCACTTCATAGCTCTCAGATTCATGGTTCTATAATGTTGTAAGATCTTCCCCTAAAGAACGTGATAAGAGCGAAGCGAAGGAGGGTCCAGGCCTTGTTTTTTTGGCATGTTCCCTCCGCGTTAACAACATAATAGGAGGTGGAAATTTAATCCATCAAAGAAAAACTTTAATAATAAACCCCCTACCTTGTGAACCTTTGGATGAGGTCACAATTGTTGAGGGTGAAGAGTCCTCATTTGTTGAAGTCACCAACTTTCGTCGATCCCAGATCGATCCCTCCAACGACGTCCAAGAATCTGTTCCTCATCAGTGGAAGACATCATGTCACTTTGTCATAGGTTCCTCACTTCCTTCTCAAAAACCAAACCCCATGCCTCACTTAAATAGATGGGAAACCAACTGTGTTGCACAACATTAATGTGGTTTATTTATGAACCACATTTAATGTTTCAACATCATGGTTACACACCAATAGTCAAGCCATTAAATATCTTGACAAGTCATCAGTCCCGCCACCACTGCTCAACAGTTACAAAAATAAGAAATAAAATATATTTTTTTATTTTATATATTTTTTTAAAATATAAAAACTATATTTTTCTCCCAACCTACTGCGATCAAAGTTAAGTCTACCTTAAGATAATCCTGACACTGTGGATTCAACAGTGCCCTCAGATTTTTAATCTGAGCACCAGTTTAAAAGATAGAAAATTCCGCCGACACGTTTACTGAACGTATTGTTAAAAAAGTTCAAAAATCCATTTTAGGCCCACAGGGCCTCAGAATTAAGCACCGTCACTTTTCACAAACACATAATAATCCCAAATAATTTAAAAAAATTATATTTAATTTTCTAGGTCTTTACATGTTCTGATTTAAACTTCATATGATAATATAATATCATATTAGATGTTCTACTTAAATAACGGATGTTATGTTTTTTCTTTTTCTAGATTTATTTGTTATAAATGATGGTAAGGCAGGAGGAATGGGTGGTCAAGAGAAGAGACAGAGAGAAGTGGATGAGACACTGACAATTACCATTTAATTTCATCATCGTGTAGTTCATTTTGTCCATTATAAATGGTTGGTAACTCGAGGTGTAGATGTAGAATCCATTCTCTAATCTCTCCCATTTTGCCTCTGTTGTGAAATATGAAAACACTTGTGTCTTAATCTTTTTTGTCATGTATGTATTCTTATGAAATCTTTAAAACAATCAAACAATTAATAAGAAAGTTTCTTCTCTGATTTGTTTCACTTGCCACATTCTTCTCACAAATGGATGTGCAGACTTCTCAATGACGAGCCTACATGTTATATCATCCATGTCCTAATGTAGAGACTACAAATAGAAGGATGTTGATGATATAATAATGACATATCTATAATATGCTCTATATGTGAGTCTCACGTAGGAAATTTTTCGCCCTCACTTCTTGAGGTAGCTTAACTGGTATTGAGGCCACTAATATCTTTAGTTCCTCATATCGTAGCATTGTGTGCAAGTGCATGTACTACACTTAGAAACTCAAGCTAGTGTGGAAAATTGATTTTTCTGCTATTTATTGTGGTTTTAATTGAGGTATAACTTATCATTTTTCTACAAAAATACAATTTAGCATATTAGTAATTTTTTATCACGATTTTTAGTTTAGACATTTTTTATTAATTAAGTAAATCATTAAATGTCTCTAAATATTTTATCAAATTTTTGGAACACTTTGTAATAAAATCTAAATACTATGTCATTTGAGTATTCTAGTGACAATGATCTCTAAACCACCCCTCATAGTCCACAAGCTATGGCTACTCCATTACTTATAGGGTTCTAGTTAGGCTTTAGATTGGCCAAATGCATTAACTCGTGATTGCTTAATTTGTTTAATGAAGTCTGAGTTTCTAAAATCATAACTTGATTTAATCAATGATTGACTCTAAAATGATATCAATTTAGCCCTGATTAATCCTTACTACCACTTTAATTAAGTCAACTCGCCACTCTTATAACAACTCTCTAATCATCAGAGGCATCATATGCTATGGCATGACCAGCACCCGAAACACCTGATTTTATCCAAAATTCGAATGATGAAAGGTAGTTAAAACATAATATTTCTTTGAGGGTTTTTTTGTTATTTATGTGATGAAAGAAATAATTTTCTATCTTATTAGCACATAATATGTGATCACACTCACAACTGACCATGCTATAAATTGAAAATTCATTGCGTCACATGTTCATTTTAACTATGTATGCTTGTTTATTATTCTAAGTGTTTGCACATTAACTACACATAAAAAAAATAATAAACCATTCAAAAATAAAATGATAAACCGATCATGATCCAATGCTAATTGTTGATCCATTGAGTGAATAATCGATCAACCTAAACCCTAGAGGATCTATCTTGAATCACGTCGCGTGTGACTCAAATTGCAGAACATGCTCCTCCAATACGTCAGCCTCATGTCTAGTACGTCACCATATCTTAGTGCAAAAGAAATCACTAATCGCCTTGTCATTACACCACAATACTCTCTCAGAAGTGATGGAAACTAGGCAGTATAAAATACAACTCTGAATCGGACATGCAGAACCTTATACATATAATGACACTGAGACGACACATGGATCACCTTTTAATTAAAATAATTATTACAAATCATTTTAATAAGTAATTAAATAAATAAAAAATCACTCAACATACATTGGTCGGTCGATGACCCCTGATCAGTCAATACGCATTAACTCGCATATTTAAAATTAAATGCCGAAATAAATTAAACTTATATTAAAATATACTCGAGGACGTTTTTATTGAATTAAATTTCACTCTTATTTTAATTCAACATTTTTCTTCATTTAGACCTATTAATTTTTTAAATTTTAGAACCAAAATTTAAATGAATTAAATAATATAATTTAACACTAAAATTAAATTATTTAATGAGAATAATTAAAGAATAATTTTAAATCAAAAAATAATATTTGATTAATTTAATTTAAAATCAAAATTATATTACTTTATTTAATTAATGTTTGATATTCAAATTATACAGGCTCTGAAAATCACGACTAGAGCCTGTTCGGGTTGGGCCAAACCCGCACAGATCCATTACAAGTTATTTAAACCCTTTGTAAGTGCAATTTGGGTCAGGGGAGCCATCCAATATAGTACTAGGCCAGTTCCGGGGTGGATCGGACTATGAATTGAAATACCTCGGTCCATGCTACTCGGGATTTTGAAATGCGATTACCAGGAAGGGTGCACCACACTAGAGGGTTTACTTCTTAGTTGGAGAAGTCCACCAGTGGGGCGACAGTGCTGGATCGACAAGCAGGCAATGTACAGGGTGATCGAACCTACGGGGCTCACCGGATCTGAGGGAGGCGTTACTTCAGTATCCCGCAGAAGATCCTTACGGCGGAGGAGATGCAGTTTCCCTAGACTGCATGTGGTGTCCATCTCACCTAGTGAATGCGGCGGAGGAGAGGTGGTCGTTGCGGGTCTCGAATGCTAACCACAGTCTGACTAGGTTAAGCTGGCCTCCCCACGCTGCCCTGCACTGTCAAGGTGGTAAATTTCATGGTGTGAAATTACCTCAACCGAAGCATACAACCAGCAGGAATCGAACCCCCAAATCCGAGGAACTAAGAGAACGACCAAACCAATTAGGCCACCCCGTGGGGTGGAAAAGTGGTTGTAAATTTACCCTTTTAACCCATGAAAACCATCACTTTCGATGGCTGGATCCACCAATCCATGCAGTACATGTTCCCCAGCTTGTCCCTGACACTGGTGGGTCCCAGGGGATTGGCCAGTTCCTCCTACAGGTGCGCGGAGAAATTGTTGCAATATTTATGAAAGCAAAGGCGCGAAGCAAAGAGGACTTGAATCCGGAACCTCAGGCTTTAACTCAAGCACCGCTACCACTCCCCTCCCGGCCCTAAGGGATATATTTATATATTTAATTATAAATAAATATAAATAAATATAATTATAAATAAAAACTTATTTATATAAATATAAATATATAATGTAAATATAATAAATATATTTATTATAATTTTATAATGATGTAAATATATAATCTTTAAATATAATCATATAAATATATGTAAAAAAGTATGTATATTTATGTATAATTTTATATGTATATATATATATGTTTGTATGTATGTATATATGTATGTATTAAAAGCAATAACATTCAATAATAATAACATTCAAATAATATTAAAAATGTTAACATTCAAATTATATTTCTCATATAGATTTTAAAATTATACACATTAAATTTGACTATTATGTCTCAAGTACACGTAATTATTTGACTAAAAATAATAAAGTTTCAATTTTTTTAAAAGGATACAATGTCGTATAAAAATATGTGCATGGAGAATACAATTGAATTATCATTATCAAATTTACCTATGCACGGTTTGTTTAGTTCCTTGTATTTCTTCTAGCATTCTTTATTTTATATTATCTTTTGAAAAATAATTAAATGCTTGCTAATATTTTTATGGTTTAGAAAATCTATGAAATTTTAAATTACCAAACATGGAGATACGATGTGGTCCCCTTTTTTTTAACAGATCCAAATGAATCGGGTAAATATTTCCCCAAATTTTAAATTTGTTACAATTTCTCACTTGCATTTTTTAATTACTATCTATTTCTTTGTAAATAAATATATTACCTATATTTTTTATTTTCAGATAAACTTTCTACTAGAAATATCTTTTCATCCACTACTGCATTAATTAATATGGGATATTCTACATCCATATCTAATTTAACTTTTTGAACCTCAACCATGTCTTTCATACACTATCAGGCTAACTGCATACAAAATTCATGAATTATTCTTCATTAATTAGTTATCATTAGCACTACTTTTTAAATTCAATGTTGTCTTGACATAGATGATAGTTTCATATTTTTTTCACTCCCTATTTTTGTGGGGTTCTTGTATATGGCAACTATAATAGTCAATTAATTATACATGGAAAAATATTTGTTCTCTAACTATGATTTTATTCAAATATTTCATTGAAAAAAATGTATCCATGAAATAGCTTCATCTGGAACATTCATCAAATTACCTTTGACATGGGAGTATAAATCATCCACTATTTTGATCTCTTAATAACCCTAGTTTCTTGAACTATAGTAGTCATAAATATCTCTATCCATAAAATATTTTGATGGTCACTTATCTCATTGTTCATCTTCTTTAAGTTTTTTACCCATTTCTCAATTTCTATTTTCCCATAATTTCATTTCCTATTTGATTTTCCTGTTATTCATAGTGATTAAAGTGACTGTAAAACAAGTGACCATAAGAATAGGTTTTGATATTCCCATTTAATGCCCATCAACCATCTCAAATAGATAATTCATTAGATAAAATAAAATTTAGTGGGGATTTAGAAATAGATCCAATCATATGGAACCTCTTACTAATTCAAATTGAATAACCAAATAATATCAGTTTAGACACTTGAGGGTGGTGGTAGGATGAATATTATTTAGCCTTTTTTTACAAATTTCCATATTTTATTAGAATATTTTAACCCTTATGAAATTTAACTCCTATCGATGGTTAGGTAATATGCATATATTTATTTTTTTTAAATAAATTGTCAACATGTGCATTCATCTCCCTGAAATTCTTCAAAAAAAAATCATTATAATC
This sequence comes from Viscum album, assembly GCA_963277665.1. Taxonomy (NCBI): domain Eukaryota; kingdom Viridiplantae; phylum Streptophyta; class Magnoliopsida; order Santalales; family Viscaceae; genus Viscum; species Viscum album. The sequence continues at coordinate 1,622,411,466 of OY728159.1, read as the reverse complement.
ACAGCTTTACATCATGTTTTACATGCATTCCATGAGTTTAATAGGCTCCATAGTGTGACATAGAGTACATGCAAGGACTATTTTATCAAAAACTTCATGAAGTCTATCTCTTTAATTACATTTATAGCCCAACAACCAAGAATAGATCTCCATCCACTCAATATAAAATCATAAAATTCATATATCTATTCAAGATAATCTTCATGATCTCAGACCCTATTTTATCTCAACATTAAAGAGTTCAATGAAACTGTCACCATGAATTCTAACATCTCAATATCATAATTACATATAAAAAAATTATATTAGCACTTCAGTTATTCATTATTTATATTGAAATATCACTTTAGGTATGAATTATTTTTTTCCGTGCATCACTTCATCTAAGCCAGTCTTTATCATGTGTACAATGAAGTGTCAAGGATAGATCACACATCACATTAGGGGTTACCGTGTTGTGACTTTGACTAGACTCCAATGAGTTCATCCTCACCCCCTTTGCAAGATTCATATTCAGTTTTCACAACAACATTGATCAATGTCACAACTCTGATTTTTTTTCATTTAGTGTGACAAATTTCATTTAGATTGTATTTTTACTTTATAATTTTTATGCTTCCAAAGTCACATACATGAAACATAATAATATTACAATTATGAGACTTTGAAAATATATAAATTATTAATACTTCTTGTAAATTAGTTTTTCTTCACTATATTTGTGAATTTCTTTTTATTTGTCTAAAACAACAGTTAATTATCACAGTAAATATGTTTTTTAATATATATAATGTGACATCTGAATAAATCAACATAGATGCCCCCCAGTACCACAACGCGGCGTCTGAACCTCACACTCACTTTGCATCTAACGTCTATGTCGCTATGGTGTCTTAGTTGTATGTGTGGGTTCCTCCTCTTGTGATGCTTCTGGTGCCTCCTCATGGTGCTGCGTAGAGGAATGATCGATGTCACATGTGGAGGACGACCCAAAATCATATGCAGAGCCATATGGCCCCGAAAGTCCTAAAAATGGCAGAATTAGAATATTGAAGAAGACATCGTTGGTAGGTTAGGGGGCCACCACAAGCCACGTTACCACACCCAACTCGTAGTCCAAAGTAGTCTGTATATTAGACATATGTGGAATATAAGAATCTCCCAGTTGTGTAAGATCTTCAGTTGGTTGGGCAGGATCATCTCTCTATGGTGCGACAACATCTGTAGGAGCCTCTCTCGGACACCTATGTCATTATATCTACCCCTGCTAATGTCCTTGTCTCTGTCTTCTAGCTGGCGGTGGTAGTGTAGTGGCGGTGCATCATCATTAACAGGCATAGTAGTGACATCATCATCCCCAGGAACGTCATCTGAATGATATGGATTGAGATATAACTATGGTTCCTCATCCTATAAACTCTCACGTAAGAACTGGAGAGGATCGTTGAGAGCCAAAACAACTGGGTGAACTACATCATGCCTTATAAATTCCTCCTCCTATGGATATGTGATATGTTCAAGACGAACAATGTCATTTGTATGCAAATTAAATAACATTCATATTAATACCAAAAGTGGGTTAAACAAATATAATAAATATTAGTAAATATACCAACTACTGAATGTCAATCCCCTGACATATAAGGTGGATGATGGTGTGTCGTCGGTACCAGTCTGCATAATCCCCATGATAATTTAACTGATAGAGTGTTGTGGGATATCTATATTGAAATATATCATATTGGGAACACGTGTCCCAAATCTTGATATAAGATGCATTATATCTCCACTAGTTCGTTGTCTATCTACCTGTAAGCATAATCATATGTAACTCATCAGGGTGTTGTGGTGCCTTGGGGATATGCTGTATATAACCAAACTATCGCATGAACCAATCTGGCTAGTGTCATTCAATGATGTGGAATTGGATGAGTGGCTCCACTGCAGCATGATCTCCAATCATAGTTGTGATGTATGGTGGAAGTGATGCATACACAAAACTTGTATACAGATTCCATGAAACCTGAAATGTAAACTTAAAAAATAAGTCATAAATTAACATGATAATGTCACTAAGATTACATTGAAATAACTTAAAAAAGTAACAACAAAACAAAATTTTCAACTTAATAAGTAATATTTAACTTACATTAGCTTGCTGTATAGCGTCAAATATCTATCGAAAACTGTGCACACTATGCCTTGAAGTATGTGGATACTTTTGAGACTAACTCCACCTGGTTAAAAAAGTGTAATATATGGTATGTTTATAAAAAACAATAATAAAAGTACTAAATAACTAAAAGTAATGATGTAGATATACCAGCATCCCCGAGGACAGTCCCGAAATAGATCTTGTGGAAGTGGTGCGACAGCTCGAGGAGTGATGCGTAGAAAATGCTCCCATGCCCACATCTGTACCAAAACCATACAACCTGCAATCTACTACACATCAGTATAAAAATTGTTACAGAGACATTTGTACATATGAGATAATACAGTGGACCCCCAACTGTATTTAGCTATTGGATCAAGATACTCAAGTAATGGGAGGTACATCATATGTACCAAAGCAGTAGAGTTTTCAACACACAACATGCCTCCAATCAATCAAAAATATATTCATGTGTGTGCTGAATAAGCATCCGCTCATCTGCATCTTTAGGAATGACAGAGAAATTCTCATCAATCCACCCCATGCACAAGTAGGTTCTCCGGAGGACATGTGGTATGCTGGCGACATCAATGCCTAGTAAACATTGTATGAACACACACCGATCACCACTAGGGGAGCCTATAACTGCCTACCTGTTGATGGGTAAACCGAGCATACACTAGTAGAAATACCTGATTTAACTTCAAATTAATGACATCGGTGTTTTCTAAATCGACGCCAATAGTATGTGCAAGAAATTTTTGGCGTCAGTTTTACCAAAAACTGATGCCAAACATTTTTAAAAGTGGTTATTGGCATTGGTTTTTTGTAGAACCGATGCCAAAAACCTTGAAAGTTATGATATATAGTGTCGGTTTTTAAAAAAAACGACACCATTAATCCCAAACTCAGGATCTTTTGGTGATGATTTTTATAAAAACTAATTCCAAATATTAAAAAAATATTTATGGCTTCGATTTTTTGGAAAACTAATGCCATATATTAAAAAAAAAATTCAGCATCGGTTTTTTGAGAAACTGATGCCATAAATATTTATCTGACTTTTCAGCGTCAGTTTTTGTAAAAATTGATGCTGAATGTCTTCTACAAATATTCGGGATCAGCAAACCCTCATGTTATTGGATCTTTGAAAGCTAAACTACGGTGACTCCTCCCAACTCGTGACGACATCGAAGGCATATTTGTGATCTCGAATGACCATTCTTGTAAATTTTCTTCCATTTCCATGATCAACGGTCTAATTTCATGATTATCTCCCCATTTTTCATCATCTACAGATTGTTTTTTCTCAAGAATCTTATTTTTGGTGACATTCAAAAGTGGTTTTATTTTAGTTTGTTGTTCATCATTATTTTTTTCTATTATAATCATTTTATATAGATCTTTTAGCGTTTAATTTTCCCAAGCATTCCATGGATCAATGCTCTAATTTGAATCTATTTTCATGTTAAAATCTGAATTTTGTATGTTTTTTTTAAAATTTTGAAGATAAATTAGTTATCATTTAATTATTTTCTTGAATTTCTTTAATAATTAGTTTATAGTTTATTATAAATTTATTGGAACATGGTTAATTATGAAAATAAATTAGTTATCATTTAGATTGTTGTTCATCTTTATTTTTCATTTTTATAATTATTTTTTTAATGATCTTGTAGTGTTTAATTTTACAAAGCATTACATAGAGTGTTTCCTACTTATGTAGTCACTTTCCATGTATATTTGTTATGCTAGTGCTTTTTTAGCATGTCTACCTATACTTGTTGCAGTGTTCATGATTTCTATATATTTATTAGTGGTTCTTATGTTCTTTACATATTTTGGTGATTAATTAGTAATCTATGGTTGTATTCCATGCATCTATACTTGGAAATTAGGTTTTCTTTTATTTATTACTTGTGATCTCATGCCCTGATATAATTTCCATGCACTATTGGGTCAAATAAAATGCTGGAATCAATCTAATTGAAGTAAATTTAAAATTTAGCATACAATGATAGAAATCCATTAGATTCAATGATGTATTTTACTAGGAGATGTATTTCATATTAATATAAAATGATTTAAAAATTAATGTATGTTTTTATTGGGTTTCCTCAGTTGGTATAAATGTTCTCTTTCTTATTTTTATTATTAAAAAAATAATAATTTCAGTATATAATAAAAAACAAATAATAATGAATTAAATGTGTTGTAAGATATACCAATTGAGTTAGGTATTTAATTTCATTTGTCATAATTTTGGGAGTATTATGATTGATTTCTCTGATAATATTAACATTTTCTCTAATTATTATTTCATATTACTAATAATAAGTAATTTACATCTGTTAAATTAATGCAAATTTCAATAATTTTGACACATGAAACATCGAAATAATGCACCAACTATGTAAAATTAACTAAAATATTTTAGAATATTGATATTATAATTAAATCATAATATCAATATAACACATGTATATAATATGAAAATAAAAAGTTTACTATTTTTAAATGTGTTTCATATCTAATATTTTCTATCTTATTATTAATAATTTTTATTAAATATGTTTCTATTTAAAATTTATTTTTAAATATATGTATATATATATATTTAAAAGTTTATATGTATTAATATATTCACCAATTATATTGTGATATTAGGAATTGAATGGATCATAATTGTATACATTTACGAAGAACCACTAGTGAATATGAAAAGGGAGTTGATGAATTCTTTAAATTTTCTAAATGACATCTTCAAAAAATTGATTTTATTTTATTCCCATGTGTAAAGTGTTTTGAATATGAGAAATTTAAACTCTAGAGAAATCAAATATCATCTCATTTGTTATGGTTTTAGCCTTAATTATACAAGTTGGATCTGGCATGGTGAAATAACTAAAAATTCAACATCCAATGTTGATGAAAATATTTATAATGAGGTTGAGGATCATATTAAAGAATTAATTCTTGATTTAGGTGTTCAAACCATAAAAAAAGAGAAAATATTGAATGATTGTATAGAGATTCTGAGAAACCAATATTCCCAGGTTATAGTAAATATATAGTGTTATCATCAGTTTTGAGATTATTTAACTTAAAATAAAAAAATGGGTGAAGTGATAAAAATTCCTCCATATTACTTAAGATTTTAAAAGAGCTACTTCCAGAAGGCAACAAGTTTCCAGATTCCAATTATAAAGCGAAGAAAATATTATGCCCAATGGGATTGGTGTATAAAAAGATACATGATTTCCCCAATGATTGTGTACTGTATAGGAATGAATTTGAATATCTATCAAGTTTTCCTACATGTGGGACATCACGCTATAAGACAAATGAGAATGTCAACTCAGATTCATTCTTAGGTACTATCATCTAACGTCATGAAAAAATAATTGTGTACATTCTAATGATATCATCCAATATTTTTTTCATACAATTATAATAATTCAAGTGTTATTCATTCTTAGGTACCAGAATCAAAATTCATGCTAATGAAATTTATTACCATTCAATAATTCCTTGTTTTAATTGTCTATATACATATTCAATTGACAAAAAAAGGTTAATATGTCATTCAGATGAGGGAATATATGATGGTAACTTATGTCACCTTATCGATTCACCACAGTGGAAGAGTTTTGATAAAAATTTTCATTATTTTTGAAGTGATGTTAGAAATATCAGAATGGGACTCTGTACTGATGGAACGAATCCATATAGAAGCCTCAGTAGCCAACATAATTCATGTACTATTTTTCTAGTAGTTTACAACTTGTCCCCACATCTATGTATGAAGAAAATATATGTTATAACGAGCTTGATGATTTCTGAACTAAAACAACCTGGAAATGATAATGATGTGTATCTTTCACCATTTATTGATGATTTGAAACTACTATGGGAGGAAAGTGTAAAAGGTTTTGATGCATACAAGAAAGGTTATTTTCTTTTGTGTACTATGATAACGTTCACTATAAACTACTTTCCTGCATATAGAAAATTATCTGGATATAGTGTTAATGGACATAAATCATGTCTAATTTGTAAAGAACATACTTTATATTATCAATTGCAGAATGAATGAAATATTCTATACATGGGACATAATTTGTTTTGCGAATTTAGCATCCTTATCGTAGATTGAAAAAAGTATTTAATGGTTTACAAGAATACAACCTTCCCCCTCAGCCATTGTCAGTTGAAGAATATTAATACAGGGTAAAAAATATTGATTCAACATTTGGAAAGAAAATAATTTCTGGTCTTTAAGGAAATATCTAGAAGAAGATGTCTATATTTTTGAACTACCTTATTATATATTTTTAGAGATGAAACATAACATCGATGTTATGAATTTTGAGAAAAAAATATGTGACAATTTTATTAAAACATTGTTAGACATAAAAGGAAGTAAGAAAGATGGATTGAATGCTAGAATGGACTTGATATTAATGAGAATACGTTTGGAGTTAGCTCCCACTATGAAAGGAAATTGAACATATTTACCTATGGCTTGTTAGAAATTAAGCATGATTTAAAAGATAAATTTTTTTAAGTGTCTTCATGGTATTAAATTACCTAGTGGGTTTTCTTCAAATGTGAATAATTTGGTGTTATTGAAGGATTGTAAATTAACAGGCATGAAATATCATTATTGACATGTATTAATGAAACAACTTATACTAGTAGTAGGGCGTGGTATATTGATGACAACTATCAAAAAGACTATCATCATGTTATGTAATTTTTTCAAATCAATTTGTAGCAAAGTCGTTGATCCAAATTTGTTATATATGTTGGAGAATTAAGAAACTCTAATTCTTTGTCAACTAGAAATGTATTTTCCACCTACGTTTTTTGATATAATGGTTCATCTGCTAATTCATTTGGGGCGTGAGATAAGAATATGTGGGCCTGTTTATTTATGATGGATGTATCCTTCTGAAAGATATATGAAAATTTTGAAGGGATATGTTAGAAATCCTTATCGACCAGAGGCATATATGTTCAAAAATATGTATCGGAAGAGGTGATTTAGTTCTGTACTGATTATTTGTATGAGGTGGAGCATATTGGTCTCCCTATATCTCGACATATGATAGTTGATAGGGAAGGTATAGGGGTTAAAGGGTTAAAGTTAATGTTCTTTCCATGTGATGAATTGATGTAGGAATATTTATATATTTTTAACAACACCGATGAGGTCCAATCATATATATCCTCACATATTGCTGAATTAAAGTTACGATATCAAAAAAGAAACAAAAAGTGGTTGATTATTGAGCATAAGAAGACATTTGTTTCATGGTTGTAAAGATTAATTCACCACATATATAACTACATAAGAAATATTAAAGTGGTTATCCGGGGGAATATCTCTTAATGTGATCACATGGTATTGTTTTGATATTAATGGTTACACATTTTACATAAAAAATATGGATGATAAGAGTACCATTCAGAATAGTGGTGTGATGTTTTTCACTAAAGCGGTTCATTTTTGGAGTGCCAAAGATAAAAACCCAATTTCTACATCAACGCCATATTTTGGAGTTCTTGAAGAAATATGAGAAACTGATTATATTAAATTTCAAGTCACCATTTTTAAGTGTAATTGGGTTGATAGTAAGAGTGGTGTGAAACATATATGGGTTTAAACTCGTTGATTTGAAAATATTTAATTATAATTAGGAACCATTTAACATAATGACACATGGAAAACATTTATTTTAAGTCATTGATCCATAGAATTATCAATGGTGCATCATTATTTAAGGAAAAATATGCCATTTGGGTGATGAGGATGATGTTGATGATGTTATTGATTTACAAGATTCGTATTCATCTATTATGAAATTTCCAGATGATTATAATGAGTATAAGATAGATATAGTGAATGAAATATGTAATGATCATGATGAAGGCATATGAGAAAACACAAAAGTAGCCTCCTAATTTTTTTGGTAAATAGTTATATTTTATTTCTTTTTTTGAAACTTACAAAAACATGCCTCTTTTTTTTACTTACTTATTTATTCTTTCTTGTGTATAAATATTCATTTTTCTAATGATATTCGAAAACACAAAATTTTATTACACTTTTCAGTAGCAATGTCAGATACAGATAGAGAGGAGTAGTTACTTAGGTATATCAATTTTTTCATATTATCAAATATTTAGTAATATACTTATTTAAGGAAAGAAAACTGTTAATTTACATTTTTTTATAGGACTACAGATGCGTCCTTGGCGGAGGAGACTTATCATGTTACTACTAAAAAACCAAGTTCACATGATGGTAAATGTGGTATTACACATTTACCAAAACAATCACTTTGTTGTGATGATGAAAAATTACACATCTGTTTTGATGATAATAATAATGAAATTGGACCAAATGCAGTTCAGTTTATCAGTTATATATCTATGATGAGCCATTATAAGATTAGTATTTTATATCCTGATTGGATGTTAGTGGACAAGATGGCGAAACAACATCTTTGAGATTCCATGATGGTAAAACATCTTAATTGATTTATTTTATCTAATTTTTTTAATATTATATATTATAAATGAAATATTTAATTTATTCAATTACAGATGACATTCAATTTTGAGGAAACCAAAGAAATTAAGAAAAGACATCTCTCTTTAGTGGCGGTTTGATTGAGGTATTTCAAAATAAAACTGACAAAAAATTGTGTTTTTGGAAAGAGAAGGTTTGAAAAACCATGGATCAAGTATTAGCTTATAGATGAAGATACATGGAAGTGATTTTTTGATAGTTTTCTTGCAGAAAAATTTCAGTTATGATAATTATATTATATTGTAAAATTTATTATATATTTTTCTAATTACTTAGTATTTTATTTTTATATAATAGTACTCTAGGAGATATAATTTAGAGATTAATTTGAGAAATTTATACTCTCTTACTTTATCACGTTAAGGGTATCCGTATTTTGAGCAGAAAATTATTGATGAAATATTTTGAAGCATTAAAAGCTCGATCTAGTAGTGGTTTAGAAGAGGTTCAACATGGTCCTCCATCTCCTCCCAATTGACGTGAAAAATAGAAACAAGAAAGAAGAAGGAAAAATGAACAGTATATTACAAAGGAAGCTAAAAAAGTATCTAATAAAAATGTAAGTAAATATTATTTATTTTTCATCATTTTTTATATTTTATAAATTTTAAACACTAATATAACTTTTTCATTTTTATTTTAGGATGAAATTCAGGAGAAATAGACAAAGGGATCTTTTATCCATGAGGGTAGGATAGATATCCTAGCCACTGGTTTAGGAAAAATAGAACACCCTAAACATGTTAGAGGATATTAAACAGGTGTTAGTATTCAGAAGGTTTTTTGTTAGAGTAAGAAACCAAGAGACTCAGAAATATAATCCTTAAAAGCTGACATGAAAAACATGAAACAGTCTATGAGTTATCAAATTAAAGCAGCAGTGTAGAAGGATTTGTTAGAAGACGTGGAAAGATAGTCATAGTATGTACATCCTTTCCAGGTATATTATTTATTTGTTATCAATTTTTATATTTTATAAATTATAAAAACTAATATAACTTCTTCATTTTTCAGCCTTCCCAGCCTGCTCACCCAGACTACCCTGCCCCATCTACCTACCCTAACCCGTATGAGCATCCTTACATGGTATATTATTTAGTTTTGATTAATTTTTCTATTTTATAAATTATAAACACTAACTTTTAGACATCAAATAAGTTAAATTAATAATGACACAATAACGATGCAATGTTTACCTCATTAATAAATCATTTAAATAAATAAGATTATAATGATTAAAATATTATCTAAAACCTTTCCAATTCTTATTGGTTGATGTTATTTAGAATATGAGTCATCTTATCTTCGACCTCAATGATTTTTGGACCATTATAAACCGAATACAAATATATTATAAAGTAATACTTTCACACATTCCTAAAGAGCCCCTCCTCTCCCTTATAAAAGGAGACCACTTCTACTCATTCCTCACACCTCTCAAGCCACTTGGCTCGTCCAAACTCTGCCCAACTAAGCTCCCCACATCCCTCTCCTCCTCCTTGAAGCTTCCCCTTAGGCAGAAAGCATTTCAAGAAGTCCTTTGGTTCCAACCAAAGTGAGTTACCAAAATTAAAGGTAACGATTTCTCTTAAATTATTTTCATTTATTTTGCTTCTTCAACCCCCAAACTCTTTTTATTTCCTTTCTTTTGTAACAACACCAGTATCCAAAATATACTAGTATGTTGTTATAAGAAGGATTCAAACTACACATACACACAACTCCATCTAATGGATGATGAACATAATGTTTCTGTGGATGGAAAACTAACGCCTCACGAAACGATGATTGTTCAAATACATCTTACCGCCTCTCATGGTGGCCATTATGATGGAACTATAATTAAATAAGATATTAATGATATATATTTTATATATAAGCTTCTGTAATTCCATTTTATTTCATACCATTATTCGTTTCATGTTGTATATACATACGATAATTTCATTTGAGGAAGTGCGGACTACCGCCCCCTTAAAATGATATGACTCGTTCATACCACACATGGAACGTATAAAGGATGGTGTTAATGAACTTAAGTAACATATATAAAATATTATATTATACTGGAATAGTAATATACCTATGTATCATTTGGATTCGATTATTTTAAAATTAAAATTAAATGGAAGTAGCGTTCGTGCGTACGTACGGACTACCGTCTCCACGAACGCGATGAGATTCATTCTCCATCGTATCCATTCAAGTATAATTATCATTTAATGATTTAAAAATTATGTTTAAGGACTTGATATCATTATGGATATGAATAAGATACAACAAACATGACTTATGTATCAAAACATATAAAAGAAAATAAGTAAGTTAACACCCGAAACGACGATAATTCTAAGATATTATTAACAAATCAATGTTAAAAGATCATATATGATATCATATTAATATATATGATTCTTGTATAATTTAATAACAATTATTTCACCATTATACAGGAGGTTAACCTACCCCAACCAAGGAAAAGTACAAGGTAAGGGTTATTTCACAATCTCTTCATTATTCGAGGTTGTTTATACGTAATAATCTACTGGGATCTCTTTATCATCCACATCCATGTTTCTTAAAAATGTATTTCAAAACATTTTTACTATTTACAGGAATATGGGTTAAAGTCATTTATACCCTTGTTTGACTTTTTATTAGAAGTTTATAAAGGAATCTTTCCGTCGTTTTCAAAACAAGGTCCTTTTTAACCTTTTCGACAGAATTGAGGTAAGAATGTTTTTTTAAACTTATACGGCGGGTGCGGTTATTTTACGCCGTTATAAAATCTTCAAAGCTTTCCATACAAGCTTATAAGAATATTTTCAAAGAAAATGTTTTATTTTATATGGATCTTAAATGATTTCAAAATAAAAGGAGATATTTCTTTAAAAAGAATTTTGATTTCATCTATGTCAACATCCTTTGATGGATTTTAAGATTATTTGATGTTGATTTATTATGATACAAAACTACTATATTGTATTGAAGGTTTTGTGATATGTTTGACTATGGATGTGCTATTTTTATACCATTCATAGTTTATGGTGAAATTATTGACATTTCGTATGCTAGTTTTAATACGAATGTTTATGTTATGTTTAAACCTTTTCATATGGGAATGCATTGGACTTAATAAGTGACGGGTGGAGCCTGCTATAGCTCCTCGATGCATCGGTAGGTCTCATGAGACAAACTACTGTCTTGGCACAAGGCCTTGACAAAATCTTATTTGTAGTCTTGGCACGAGGCCTTGGCTATGTGGTTATGATAGTCTGGCATTATGCATTCCAACATTATGAAAGTGGTTATTGATATTGCATGTGATTATTCGATTAGTAGAATATCCATGTGAACAAGTAAATGGCATTATTTCATTTAACTTTTTCCATACTATGTTGAAGTTCAAGTTTAAAAGGCTTTTGTTTTAGTAATTCATTGCCTTAAATGTTTATGCTTATTTTTGAATGTTCCGCTACATTGTTATCCTTACTGGGCATTTGAGCTCACCCCTTTTCTATGTTTTATTTTTCCCAGGAAGTGAAGAAGTAAATTATGAATGACCTCCAGGGATATTATGTGGGGATATGAGTGTGAATTATTCAGACATTATGTTGTTGTAGTAGTTTTTCATTTTATGATGTAATGTAAAACTTATGAATATATCTAGTGTTTCCAAGGCTACTAAACCAATCGGTCTTTCGAGATTTGATCTTTCTTGTGATCATGCCAATGTTACGAAGTAATGCACCGACTCTGGGTAACTGGGGTCAGGGCGTTACAGTTGGTATCAGAGGAAGTTTAGTACAAACCTTGGAAGCTAGATTTAGATAAACTCTGTTTAGAGCACGTAGACCTAAGATGAACTTTGAGGATTAGTATAGAAGAACTTCCTAGAATTTTGGTATTGTAGAGATTTTGTGAGTTTTCCAAGAAATACATCCCTGTCTGGATACGAGCAGGTAGAGGTGGCTCTGGCACAGATGTACCTAGGGGTAAAACCCGAAAACACCGCTTTGAGCTAGACTCGAACGGGAACTGGTGCACGACAACGGGCCTTGCTGCACTCTTGGTTACGACACTCCCGGGGGATATGCTTAGGATAACTCTCATTTTCATTACAAATCATTTTGAAGGGATTATGAGTATATACTTCCTCAAAGAAAACATTCTTATGATTATGGATTATATCCATAAATAGTTCAATTTATGTTAAGTGTTTTATAAGTATGGGATTATGTATTTTGATTCATAAACTGATCTAGTTTATGCCATTGTTTAGAAATGGCGCCCAGTAGAAGGAATGAGAACTCCAGAAATGCACATGATCCAAAGAGAAGGAAGGATCATATCTTTCATGGTCTTAAGCTAGAATTGATAAGAGAAATAGTCTCCCATGTATTATCATCATATGAAGAAATAATATCATGTGTTGATAAGATAAGTAAAGAGTTTACTGAGTCCTATGGCTTTGAAGGGAAGCAAGATAAGAAAAGGATAGAAGAGAGAAAGATGGATAAAGGGAAGAGGGAAAAGAAGAATTTTCCCATATGTGGTAACTGTGGAAAGAAACACCCTGGAACTTGCCTGAAAGGAATGGGAGTTTGTTATAAGTGTGGAGGAAAAGGGCACAAAGTACGTGACTGTAAGGGTAAGAAAATGGTTTCAAATGTACAATGCTTCATTTTCAAGGAGTTTGGACACTACGCGAACCTATGTTCCATTCATCAGACTATGCCGAAAATGATGCTATTGGATAATAATCAAGTTATGATACTACCACAGATGAAGAGGAATGATTAGAGTTCTTATGTTGATTATGTCAATTGAGTGTTGTATCAACAATGTACTTGTTATAATGATTATGGAGTATATAAGGATTGTACTGCAGTACTATTTCATTAAGGACTTGAGATTGTGTGGAACAAAGAAAAGTGACTCAATAGCAGGATAAATTTTTGGAAAATATATGGTTGAGAGAAAGATAAACCATAATATGGTTCTGATACCGAGTTAGTGATTTTAGAATAATACATGATTGATTTGGATAAATTATATTGGATATTCTTGACTACCTTGGAACTAATTAATGATCTATATATTCCATTATTGTTGGGGTTTAAAACATTTTTGGGTTGATGAAGTATATCCATCATTCTATATGGAATAGGGGAGCATGAATGTAATCAATAAGGAATATGGTAATTCAGGATGTTTCAGTGTATTAAAAGAATACAAGATGAAGGTATTCATATGCTATTACGGGGTAAAAAGGATCTATATTATGTTTACCTTCCTTATAAATGTTGGAATGTGAGTTTGGACAGAAGTATTTTTGATAGTTCTAGTTTGGATTATTTTGGATTACCATAAAAGGACAACCCGGAGGTCGGGCGGCAAACCGTCGCGTCCGACAAGGCTGCGAGACTTGAACCCGCAACCGAAGGGCGACAAGGGTGTATCACCTACCACTGGCCCACGATATGTCCTGGATTAAATAATGTAGTTTTTTTAAAGATCTGGTAGATGAATTATAAATTCATTTATTTTGGAACCCTGTACGAATAGTATAAATAAAAAAAAATTTACGTTCTATTATCTTTTAGAGTGAAAGATGAGTTTGTGGTAGAAATTTATTAATGGATAAAACTCTAATTATAAAGTAAGTATATCTCCTTATGATCTTATCCAATCTCATAAATAAATTCCTCAACATTAATAAAAGGAACTTAGAACAAAAATGTTGTCCTAGATGGTACCTTAAATCATCACTAATTTATGGCTTTGGGATTTTTGGCCTTTTCATAGCCATGTTCTCTACCACTCTCCATCAGATAATTGATGGTTAGATTTCTCCTCCATATCCATATTTTCCTACATGGAACCCTAGTATGTGTTATTTTCGGTAATCTTCATACTTTCCACTCTTTATTTTAAGTAGAGGCCTCATTAATTCATTTTTCTATGTGGGATTTCAACTAAGATATTTTGAAATGTCAAAAATGTGTTATCCCAATACCCTATATTTTGTTGAACCGATGGTACTTCAAATCATCATAGATTGATGAGTTTAAGGACTTCAATTTTATACTTGTTTGTGATTGATGACCTCAATCACTACCTATAAATATTTATGTTTTTCCTCCAATTATATGTCTCTAAATTGCCACCAATGTTCTCCGAATCGAGATCATAATTTGGTGGTGACCCTTTCATTTCTCTTTTCCTCATATTAAGACTAAATTTTAGTAACCCAATTTCCGATGTGGGTTTTCCCACAAATATATTTTCTATTTTCAACCTTTTATTTTCGAAGAACAATTTCAAATTGCGAGGACGCAATTTATTGAAGGAGGGGAGAATGTAACACCCCAAGAATTCATAATGTGTTATTTCTTCAAAATAGTTCAATAACTTGCACTACACGCAACACCGAGTTCAATTGCACCATGACTTACCAAAAAGCCATTCAAAAGAGGTTATGAATAGTATTAACTAAATTTTAAACTTTATATAATCCTTATAATTTTTCCATATTATGAGTATCTTAGACATAATATTGCACTTTTATCAACTTTTAATAGTGAACCCTTTTTAAATACAATAATTTAAACTTTTTGACTAAATGGGGACATCAAAAAATTTAAAATGAAACATCCCAAGCTTCCACGGTACGCTTTCCTTTGAGTAATACAGTAGCGTGTGTTGTACGCAACTTCGAGTTCTAACACACACCACAACCAATCAAACTAGCCGTTTTGAATAGTAATACCAACTTTTCGAAATTATATATATTTTATATTTTAAAATGGACTTCATTTTTGGATTCGGAATATCTAATTTAGCCTAAGGTGAAATTTTGGTACTTTTCGGATAACTTTCATATTTTGATGAATAGTGAAAATTACTATATTTTAATTAAAAACAAATTTTTTAATCAAAATAATTAATAGTGATAAATTGTGAATTTGAGTGGTTTTAAAGTATATTTAGAATATATTTTTACCATTTAATATAATGTTGGTCATTGGACATAATTTTACAATTAAACCGAACATAAACAAGTGTCAATCTTTTGATAGTTATTACCTCTTAAAAACACGCTTTTTGTTTTGACAGCGGGAATTAATTTTAAATTAATTTCTTCCACTTCTGTGTTTTGAATTTAGAAAAATGGATTCCATATTTGGAATCAGGATTTCCAAATTGTGTAAATAGGTAACTTTTATTTTTAGACATTTTGAATAATTACTGTGGTAAATATTTTATTTACCATGGTTAAGGGTAAATCTGGTAAATAAGGGTTAAAAAATAATATTATAATAATACAAAATTACCCTAAAACGTGTCCTAACCTTATTGGTGGACACATACCCAACCATGAGTATCCTTGGGTCAATTTGGGGACCCCTTGGAGCCACTTGTATGTGGTAGGGACACTTTATATTAATAAAGTTAAAATAAAAATAAAAATGGCATAAGCTTACATCTTTTAGAAGAACAATTTTTACATAGGGTTATACATGTTGGATTTTCGATTATAATTATTCATTATAAAGCTAAAAATATTTCCTACATGATGATAGTTTATTTATAATTTTTAGACATCAAATAAGTTAAATTAATAATGACACAATAATGATGCAATGTTTACCTCATTAATAAATCATTTAAATAAATAAGATTATAATGATTAAAATATTATCTAAAACCTTTCCAATTCTTATTGGTTGATGTTATTTAGAATATGAGTCATCTTATCTTCGACCTCAATGATTTTTGGACCATTATAAACCGAATACAAATATATTATAAAGTAATACTTTCACACTTTCCTAAAGAGCCCCTCCTCTCCCTTATAAAAGGAGACCACTTCTACTCATTCCTCACACCTCTCAAGCCACTTGGCTCGTCCAAACTCTGCCCAACTAAGCTCCCCACATCCCTCTCCTCCTCTTTGAAGCTTCCCCTTAGGCATAAAGCATTTCAAGAAGTCCCTTGGTTCCAACCAAAGTGAGTTACCAAAATTAAAGGTAACGATTTCTCTTAAATTATTTTCATTTATTTTGCTTCTTCAACCCCCAAACTCTTTTTATTTCCTTTCTTTTGTAACAACACCAGTATCCAAACTATACTAGGATGTTGTTATAATAAGGATTCAAACTACACATACACACAACTCCATCTAATGGATGATGAACATAATGTTTCTGTGGATGGCAAACTAACGCCTCACGAAACGATGATTGTTCAAATACATCTTACCGCCTCTCATGGTGGCCATTATGATGGCACTATAATTAAATAAGATATTAATGATATATATTTTATATATAATCTTCTGTAATTCCATTTTATTTCATACCATTATTCGTTTCATGTTGTATATACATACGATAATTTCATTTGAGGAAGTGCGGACTACCGCCCCCTTAAAATGATATGACTCGTTCATACCACACATGGAACGTATAAAGGATGGTGTTAATGAACTTAAGTAACATATATAAAATATTATATTATACTGGAATATTAATATATCTATGTATCATTTGGATTCGATTCTTTTAAAATTAAAATTAAATGGAAGTAGCGTTCGTGCGTACGTACGGACTACCGTCTCCACGAACGCGATGAGATTCATTCTCCATCGTATCCATTCAAGTATAATTATCATTTAACGATTTAAAAATTATGTTTAAGGACTTGATATCATTATGGATATGAATAAGATACAACAAACATGACTTATGTAACAAAACATATAAAAGAAAATAAGTAAGTTAACACCCGAAACGACGATAATTCTAAGATATTATTAACAAATCAATGTTAAAAGATCATATATGATATCATATTAATATATATGATTCTTGTATAATTTAATAACAATTATTTCACCATTATACAGGAGGTTAACCTACCCCAACCAAGGAAAAGTACAAGGTAAGGGTTATTTCACAATCTCTTCATTATTCGAGGTTGTTTATACGTAATAATCTACTGGGATCTCTTTATCATTCACATCCATGTTTCTTAAAAATGTATTTCAAAACATTTTTACTATTTACAGGAATATGGGTTAAAGTCATTTATACCCTTGTTTGACTTTTTATTAGAAGTTTATAAAGGAATCTTTCCGTCGTTTTCAAAACAATGTCCTTTTTAACCTTTTCGACAGAATTGAGGTAAGAATGTTTTTTTAAACTTATACGGCGGGTGCGGTTATTTTACGCCGTTATAAAATCTTCAAAGCTTTCCTTACAAGCTTATAAGAATATTTTCAAAGAAAATGTTTTATTTTATATGGATCTTAAATGATTTCAAAATAAAAGGAGATATTTCTTTAAAAAGAATTTTGATTTCATCTATGTCAACATCCTTTGATGGATTTTAAGATTATTTGAAATTGATTTATTATGATACAAAACTTCTATATTGTATTGAAGGTTTTGTGATATGTTTGACTATGGATGTGCTATTTTTATACCATTCATATTTTATGGTGAAATTATTGACATTTCGTATGCTAGTTTTAATACGAATGTTTATGTTATGTTTAAACCTTTTCATATGGGAATGCATTGGACTTAATAAGTGACGGGTGGAGCCCGCTATAGCTCCTCGATGCATCGGTAGGTCTCATGAGACAAACTACTGTCTTGGCACAAGGCCTTGACAAAATCTTATTTGTAGTCTTGGCACGAGGCCTTGGCTATGTGGTTATGATAGTCTGGCATTATGCATTCCAACATTATGAAAGTGGTTATTGATATTGCATGTGATTATTCGATTAGTAGAATATCCATGTGAACAAGTAAATGGCATTATTTCATTTTACTTTTGCCATACTATGTTGAAGTTCAAGTTTAAAAGGCTTTTGTTTTAGTAATTCATTGCCTTAAATGTTTATGCTTATTTTTGAATGTCCCGCTACATTGTTATCCTTACTGGGCATTTGAGCTCACCCCTTTTCTATGTTTTATTTTTCCCAGGAAGTGAAGAAGTAAATTATGAATGACCTCCAGGGATATTATGTGGGGATATGAGTGTGAATTATTCAGACATTATGTTGTTGTAGTAGTTTTTCATTTTATGATGTAATGTAAAACTTATGAATATATCTAGTGTTTCCAAGGCTATTAAACCAATCGGTCTTTCGAGATTTGATCTTTCTTGTGATCATGCCAATGTTATGTAATTAATGCACCGACTCTGGGTAACTGGGGTCGGGGCGTTACAAATACCACAATGGTTACACTATGAAGGTAGAAGTACGACACATGTAACACCACAGAGACAACACCTAGAAGGTAGAAGTACCACACAAGTAACACCACAAAGGTAGAAGTACCACACAGGTAACACCATGAAGCTAGGAGTATGACACAGGTGACACCACAAAGACAGGAGTACGAAAAAGGTCACACCACGAAGATAGAAGTACCACACAGGTAACACCACAAAGACAGAAGTACCACACGGGTAACACCACGAAGACAGAAGTACCACACAGGTAGCACCACGAAGGTAGAATTACCACAAAGGTAACACCACGAAGGTAGAATTACCACACAGGTAACACCACGAAGGTAGAAGTACCACATAGGTAACACCATAAAAGTAGAAGGACCACACACGTAACACCATGAATCTAGAAGCACCACACAGGTAACACCACGAAGCAAGAATTACCACACAAGTAACAACACAAAGTTAGAAGTACCACACAGGTAACACCACGAAGCTAGAAGTACCACACAGGTAACACCATGAAGATAGAAGTACCACATAGGTAACACCTTGAAGATAAGAGTAACTAATCTCAAAATCAGGTATAACTTAAGTATATAAGTAAATATGATTAGTCGTAAGGCTAGATCATCTTATTTTTTTTATGTAGCACTTCTTCTAACCCACACAGGAACGATAGATAAGTAACCCTCGCTCACTCAAATAGGATCTGACCCACACAAGATCGGTATGCGCTGACCCACACAGGATCGCTGAGCTCTGACCCACACAGGATCTGACCCACACAGGATCAGTATGCGTTGACCCACACAAGATCACAAAGAACTGACCCACATAGGATCTGACTCACACAGGATCGGTATGCGCTGACCCACATAGGATCACTGACTGCTGACCCACACTAGATCTATGTTCTTCATTCATGTTATAGCGTGCCACAGGATTCTTTACACCTGGTGTGCTTGTGTTTTGTAGAATCTTACTCTCAAGATGTTGGTTGTACCTCGAATTCCACTAAGCTACACAAAGGATTAAACAAAAATATTTCCATGTCTTAAGGGTTCCAATGAAAAAAACGGTGCATCATTCGGACACCTGGTCTGTGAGTTATAAGCCTTTTAGTTCTAAGGGCCCAGTTGGATTCGGGTTCGATCCAACCCGACCGTACACCAACTATCTCCAAACCTCATGTGGAGTATACCAAAAGTACCATCTCGATCCAAGGATACCAACAACGCAGACGACTCATCAATCGGATGTCTAGTTCTCAAGATATGGGCCTTTAAGTGTTTCTGGGCTCGGTTGGGCTCGGGTCTGGTCCGACCTGGTTGGGTCGACCCGACCCGACCTGGTCTAGTATGGGACGCATCAGGATCGGCCCGCTGGGCCGAGATCTGGCCCGTCCCACAAGGGGGTGGCCCGACTCGCAAGGGGGTGGCCCAAACTACAGGGGCGGCCCGACCCGCGTGGTGCGGCAGCCCGCTAGGAGGCGGCCCGGTCCAGGGATGGTGGCCCGATCAGGGGCGGCGGCCTGGTCGAGGACGGCGACCAGGTCATGGGCGGTGTCCTGGTGTGAAGGCGGCGTCCCGGTGGGAGGGCAGCGACCCGGTTCGAGGGCGGGGACCTGATCTCAGGGCGGTGGCCCGACCCGAGGGCGGAGGCCCAGCTCGGTCCGACGCAGGGGTTGTAACCCCTCGGTCTCTCGGATTCCCAGACGGCCCAGAGGCCTTTCGGTTGGCGAAGAGAAGGCACCATGGAACCCACCGGAGGTGGGTCCGGCCTCCGCCACAACTTCTGTTCACTGGTGGCGCAGTGGTCACGCCACCTCCCTTCCTGCGGTCGGCCGTCTGGTCGGCCGCCTCCTCTGTTCGTTGCGGCTGACAAGCCGCGACCCTCCTCTTACGGTGTACGTCGATGTGCTTACAGTATTTCAGGGTGACACAAGGAAATCCTGATAGCAGAGAGTTTGGGCCGGCTTTATTAGGCATGCACCCTCTACGTTAGCTCGCAATATGGAGGATATTAAGGGAGTTCAATAAACAATTGAATTGAACACAAGATTAACCCCACAAGATTCCCCGAAATAACCTCCTACAAAGAAGAATGAATCGCAGGTCAACCTATTAGTCGGTTAACCAGTGTTCTTCATATAATTTCAAGAATGGGGAAGAGGGAATTAAAGGCGCCCAATTGAAAACAACCCCCTACCTGGAAGAGATGTCCACTGACAATGGTCGACAGAACCTCCTTCGTCGTTGTCATCAGTTTGTGACTCAATAGTGCTCGTCACTGCTTGCAGGAACCAGTATCATTCTCTAGGTGGTTGGAATCACGATACGTTTCCCAGATTTCGTCATTTGGTGATGTCGTGCCAACACCCCTCCCTAAGATCCATATAAATAGGAGAAGAGAAGGAGTGTTCAACGCTTGGGGAATTAATGAGGTTCATTTAATTAATGAACCTCAAAAATTCCCAACGGTGTGGTTACAAGAAAATAAGAGTGAATCCATTTATTGTCTTGACACATCACTGGTTCCGCCAGTGCCGTTCGTTCATTGGAAGAAAGAAATAAAATAAAATAACAAACATGTTATTTTTTTAATCTTTCAAAAATCTGAAAAAAATAACATTTTCACCTGACCTACTATGGTATAAGTTAAGCCTCCCTTAAGTGAATCTCAGTGCTTTGGATTTAACGGTCCCCTTAGATTTTTAATCCGAGCAATGATTTAAAAGTTAGAAAAATACGCTCAAGCATTTACTGAATATATGTGAAAAAAAGTTCAAAAAATTATTAACATCCACCATCAACCCACACCGGTCTAGGTTAGGCTCTACCTAAGTGAAACAAACCCCAAGGAACCCAATGGTACTCTCAGATTTCCAATCAGAGTTATTGTTTAGATGTTATTGATTTTACAATAAAATAATTGTCACTTTATTATTATATTTATAGTCAAAAACTAACTTTCACTTGTGGTCCGCGCCGGCCAATGTTAGTATCTGACTAAAGAATGCATACCCTCACAGGTTCAGTGGTGGTCTCATATTTTTAATCTGAGTTACCATTTGTGAGCTATAAGCATTTGAAAAATAAAATAACTTTATTTAATTATTTTATTTATGGTTATTCCATTTTCAGTTTTTCTCACCGTAGGCCTACGCCGACTAAACTTAAGTCACACCTAGGGTAAACCCGCCATCTTGAGCACAACAGTGCCCTCAAATTTCTAATCTAGGAAACCATTTAATATTTATTCCATTTTTTAGGAAAACTACTTACAAACAGTAATTAAAGCTTAACAAAACTTCAACGGTTCATTCCGGACACTCTGGGCCTTGGAATCACACACCGTTAGATTTCATGGTCTCGAAATAATTCCATATAATTTAAAAAAATTATATGGAAATTATGGGACATTATAATAACTTTTTCATATTTTAGCCTTCCCAGCCTCCTCACCCGGACTACCCTGCCCCATTTTCCTACCCTGCCCCCTATGAGCAGCCTTCCCAGGTATAATATTTTTTTGTTTTCAATTTTTCTATTTAATAAATTATAAACAATAATATAACATTTTCATTTTCAGCCTTCCCAACCTGATCACCCAGACTTCCCTTATAAGGCCTCGGCCTTAAACCATACTTAATATTGAATTAAATGAATAATTCACATTGAGGATCTTTTCAGGTTTACTGTTTTAGAGAATTATATCATAAATCATGAATTACATTCCACAAAGTGGTTACATAAAAGATAGTATTCGTTTCTCCCATCAATGGAAACATATTTAAAATAAAACATGGATTCTTTCTTGACACTTCTTTGACACTATCATCATATCATGAACCTTTCCCTTGGCCTGTGAAAAACATTTCAAAAACTTGGGATGAGAATAAAAAGCTCAGTAAGGGATATAAAAATACGAAAAGAAAACATTAGACCATGTATGAAATCATACTTTACTCATAAAGCATAAGCATTTTAACATACCTAATCAAATCATGAATAAATCATATAAATCATAAGGCATAAAGGTAACTTGAGGCATTCATAACATTCTTACATAGGGAGTAACCCTCTTGGTTACGTTTGGAATACCCATCACAGTATATTCCCTAAATCTCTTCAGAGAAACCTTAACGTTTAACCCCTTCACGTTACCCAATGCATTGGAGAGATATATCAGGCTCACCCGCCCTATGATTATCACGAAACCAATCGTCTTCATAATAATTCCCAAGAACCATAACATAGTCGTATCACATAAAACATGCATAAAAGAAACATAACATTTCCACTTTTCAATCAAAAGATATCAATACAACACATTGATATAAAAACACTATGAAAACCATTTTCAATACCAAAATAAAAGAAAAGTAAAACATGGTATTTATTTTTCGTTTAAAAAAAAATATGGCTTGTAGAGGAAGCCGAAACTCAAATAATGGTGACGGCGGTAGAGAAGTTATTGTCGCCTCACACATACGACAAAAACATTCCCATTTTTCATTTAGTAAAACGCTTCATATAAAAAGGTTCCTTTTGGATAAACGTGAAATTCAAAGGGGTTTATACACCATATAAAAGATGGTTTTGTATAAAACAAAATATGCCTTAATGAAAGGATATTGAGACGAAGTCCCATACAAAGACAGTATCCTTGGCTTAAGGATAAATCAATTACATAAATATGTGTGACAAATGAATACAAGAAATATAAGTGGATATTAAGTGTAAAACAATAAGAGGTTATTCACACATATTCATAGAACGACATATTTACGGAGTGAAAGTTTATCCCAAATAATCAAAATTGGGTTAAGAAGTTCCCTTGCAAAAATTCAACAGCCTAACAGCGTCACATCAAAATTCAGAAAATGAGTTGATGAGAGATAAAAAGGGTATCTCATCACTTGGACATAAAATTTACATCAATAAGGATATAGAAGAACATATCCCAACATAAAAATTTGTAAATTAAAAGACCCAACAAAAGAAGTCTTTTAAAATGAGGATGGTGAAAGGTTTCCTAACCGACTTGGGTATCTTTTGAAACATACACCCCATGAAATAAGGACAATACAACATTGATGTAAATACTCATAAATGAAATTATATTAAACAAATAGTAGAATAATGGGAGGTATATATACCACTCAATATAAATGGTGGAAAATGTAGCATAAATCTCACGGGAATAAAAGTGAGATGAAAAATCCCTTATGAAAACTCAGCAACCTAACAACGCCGCTGAAAACATACAAAAATGGATTGATGAGATCAAATAGGGTATCTCATCATATTAACATAAAATGTACATCAAGAGGAATATAAAATAACATCCCCCAACATAACAAATAGGAGCTTAAAAGAAGTGACATAAAGGGGAGTACTAAAAAGGAAAGAGAGAGATTGGATCTCTTATGAAAATTCGGCAGCCTAACGATGCCACTCAAAACTTCCAAAATTGATTGATGAGAGAAAGTAGGGTCTCTCATCATATGAACATAAAAAGTACAGTAATATTAATATAAAATAACATCCCAATAATAATAAAGATGAGCTTAAATGGAATGACATAAAAGAGTGTACTTAAAAAGAAAGAGAGGGGTAGGATCCCTCACCTCATGTCCGACATGACTCGATCTTTCTTTAATCTCCTGAATAATAAAATTTTGTCAATTTATAATTTCTTAAAGACCTCCTTTAAAGATTATTATTCAGTTCATATCACATATTATAATGTTATAATAATTTATTAATAAAGTGACTTCATATCAGACGTTTTTGTCGACGTTCGTTACATGAGTAAAAATTGAACTTGTTGGAAAAGAATTTTCCATGTAGTTATAGGTAAATCTTATCCAGAATAGTATTTATGTTTTAAATATCATATATATCCAGTATCTATTCATTTTATACTATTACATATCATTAGAAGATAAAAAATTAAAAGCACCGTTCATGGAGACGGTAGACCGTACGTACGCATGAACGCTATTTTCATTTTTTGTCATATTAATGGAATGAAAACAAAATGAGATATATATATATATATTATAATTACAGAATTATATCCATAATTTATATGTAATATATTACATTTATATCAATTATATTTATGTACTTATAATAGTACATAACATTTGGAGATAAGAAATGAAATGTACCATTCATGGAGACGGTAAGCCGTACGTACGCATGAACGCTACTTTCATTTATTTTTTCTTGTATTCAATGGAATGAAATAATAATGATATAAAGGTATATTATAATTCCAGTAGTATATAATATGTAATACCATTAATTCCATCCTTTATACGTCCCACATATGGCATTAACGAATCAAATCACTTTGAGGGGGCGGTAGTCCACACTTCCTAAAATGAAGATATCGCGTTTACCCATAATGGAAACCATAAAGGTATTCCATAAATGAAAAATATAGAAGCTTAAGGAAAATATAAAAATATTTTATATCATATATAAATATAGTGACATCTTAATGGCCACCTTTGAAGGTGTTAAAAGAATATTGAACAATCATCATTTCGTGAGTCAGTAATTCGTCATCCACAGAAACAGTATGTTCTTTAACCATTAGACGGAGGTTTGTGAATGTGTAGCTCAAATCCCTCTTATAAAAACAACCTATTATATTTATTATACAGGTTTTGTTACAAGAAAAAGTAATAAAAATATTTTTGGGGTTTAGAGAATCAAAATAAAACAAAAGAACACAAGGGAATACATTACCTTTAAATCGGGTAACTCTTTTTGATTTGAGCTCAAAGGCTTCCTTGGAAAGGATTATACCCAAAGTGAGGCTTCAATGATGAAGATAGGGATGTGGAGAGATGAAATGGGCAGGGTTTGGCCAAGCCAAAGGCTTGAGAGGTGTGTGTAAGGTGGTAGAGGTGGGGGCCTTTTATAAGAGGAAAGGAGGGGCACTCTTGGAATGTTATAGAATTTTACTTTATTATTAAATGATTTTCGGATTTTAAAGGTCCCAAAAGGATATATTTCTATGATAAGGTAATAAGGTTTCGAAATACACCCATTCAATAGGTTTTTGAAAAGTTTAAGACTTATATTTTACCATATCTTCTCATTTTATTTAAATCGTTCATTTATGAGGTAATCACTGCATCATCACGGTGTCATAAATTAATTTAATTATTTAATGTATAAAAATTATAAAAAAACTATCATGATGTAGGAAATATTTTTAAATTTCTAATGAATATTTATAGTAAAAAATATGACTTATATAACCCCATGTAAAAATTGTTTTAGTAAAACAACACTTGTTTGTGACATTTTAATTTTAACTTTAAATAAAAAGGTATTAATGTCATTTTCCAACCAAAGTGGTTCCATGGGGTCCCCAAGTTTACCCATGGATTTTCTTGGTCATCCATTACTCATACAATAATGGTATAACATGTTTCAAGGTCATTTAATATTATTATAATATTATCTTTACCTTAAATTACACTAATTACCTCTAATCGCGATTAAAAACATAAGAGTTACTATTCACCAAAAAATTATTTTAATCCCATTGAACCACATTTTTCATCCTAATGAAAACCATGTATGTCAAATTTTTGAAATTCAAACCACAGAAGTGGTAAAGTTTCATTTAAACGAAAAAACAGTTTTTAAACTACCACTTAGTGGTTTCACTATTCATCAAAAATTAGAGTTTTTCAGAAAAATACCAAAACTACACCCTAAGATATATCTGATATTCTGAATTCAAAAATGATTTATATTTTACAAAATTAAAAAATTATAAGTTACATTAATTAATTTAATAATTAATTCCCACTGTCAGAACAAATAGCGTGTTTTTTTAAAACAATATATATCAAAAGATTGACACTAGTTTAAGTCCAATTTCAATGTGAAATTAATTCCAAAGACCACTATTGGTTTAAATGGTAAAAATATATTCTAATTTCACTTTAAACCCAATTCAAAATATAATCTAATCATATAAAAAATTAGATTAAAAAGTGGTTTTGAACTAAAATACAACATTTTTCACTATTCATTAAAAAAAGAACTTTATCGGAAAAATACCAAAAATTTACAAAGTAAATTTTGATGTCCCGATTCTAAAAAAGAATTTTATTTTGCCAAATATAACACATATAATTGTAAAAATGTGGATTTAAAATAGGCTCGCTATCACAAGGCGGTTAATCGACCTTTTAAAGAATATTAGAATGTTTACCCTTAAAATTAGATTCATTCACATTTTTAATCCTCTAAAATTTATTGTAAAAAGTAAAAATATTTGACAAACATATATAATCATTTTGTAGTTAGTTATGTTCATTCCCGTCATTACAACGACTAGGTGTTAACTACTATTTAAAAATAAAATTATTTTATTATTAGAGTGCAACGTAAGATTTCAAAAGAACTCGTTGTTGCGTATTGGGTAAGCCATCGAGCATATCATTCCCTTTAAATTAATATTAAAATTTTATTCACAAAATAGGGATAAATATAAAAATTCCATATTCTTTATTTACCTGGGGTGTTACATCCTTCCCCCCTTTTTGGAATTGCATCCTCACAATTTTAAAATTGGGCTCGGAAACATCATTGAAAATCCCACATCGGAACAAGAGTCAGTAAAACAATCAATTTAAAATAAAGAAAGAGAAGTACAAAGGTCACCTGAGTTAACCCATAATAGGATTCCATATAAGAAAACATGGATATGGTGGAAAAAAAGGGTCATGTTCTGAGGGAGAGTGATAGTAAACATGTCTAGGATAAAGTTAACCATAAGAAAATCACAAACATGTGATGGGTTAAACTGTATTCGATTCCCCAGTAGGAAAAGTTAGCAGACAACATTTTTGTTTTAAGTTACTCTTCATTGAGGAATATATTTTTGAGCTTATCTAAATCATAATGAAACATATTTACTTGTCACGTAGACTTTCAACTTTTACTAGATTCCTTAATCAAACTCATATTTTCTCCAAAAGACGAGTTTTTAGGAAGACTTGTTCGCATTAAGAGTACTATAATCAACTTCTTGAGAATCTCCTAATCCCCAAAAGAGAACTATATATTTCCCATGTCTTTAGACAAAAACCAAAACCAAAATTGTTAGTATGAGATCAGATAATCCACAAAAGTATAATCCTTTATAAAAAGAAAATCTATTCTTAATCTCCAAAATTTGTCCAAAAAACTCCAAAGTTCAACGAAGACCATTTGATAAACAATTGTCCATAAAATTCTTCAAAGTATACCAAACTAAGATTGAAACCCAAATAATTTAAGGATTTAATCACATAGTCTTCCAAGGTACAAATTAACTTTTATCTCCAAATAACATCAGTTGCTCTTAAATTCTCATATTGAAAAGTAATTAACCTAATCACATATCCTCCATGATAGGTTAATCATTTCCATAGATAATCCAAAATAAACTTACTATTGATTTTGTAATAACCCGAGATTTTATAAGATATATTCTTTTTAATTTCCTTCATATCTTCTGTTGTACGATACACTAAGATTATCTTGCGCTATACGCAACACCGTATTAGCTTGCAGTATACGCAACACTAATCCTTGATCGTGTTACACACAATTTCATGTTTTTTTGATTGTAGTTATTCTAAGAAACATTGAGTATATATATATATTCAATGTATTTTTTTATACGTAGCAACAAAGGATTCATGCACTACACGCAACCCTGACTTGGCTTGCATTACACGCAATCGCGACCTTCCTCGATAGCGTGTGTTGTACGCAATACCGAGTTTTACTAAACAATGATATATTATTATAAAATTATTATGAACTAGCCGTTATGAATTATATTAACTAAATTTTTAATTTTATAACATTATTATTTATCTTACACATTTTATAGAACATGGTATATGAAAAAAATAAAATTTTCGGGTAGAATAAGTATTTTTCAAAAAATGAAATTTTGCCGCCTTTTGATGGCGCACCCACATTAAATCTAGTTTTTGACATGTTTATAAGTTCAATTTTACAAAATAAAATTATTCATTGGAATCAGGAAATAAAATTTTACTTTGGATAAATTTTTCATATTATTCTGATAACTTTCATATTTTAATGAATAGTAAAAACATGCTATATTTTAATTTAGAAAAAACTTTTTTCATCGTAAAAACATATGTGGTTAAATTATAATATTGAATGATTTTAAATTATAAATAGAATATATTTTTACCATTTAATATAATTTATGTCATTAGCATTGATTTTACATTGAATTCTTAGGTTAAATCAATTCCATCTTTTGCAATGTTTTAAACAAAAACCCGTTTTCATTCGACAACGAGATTAATTTTAATTTAATTTCTGCAACTTTTTTATATTGAATTTGAAAAAATGGATTAAATATTTGGAATCATTGGGCCCAAATTATGTGGATAGGCTACTTTTAATTTTTGGAAATTATGAATAGTAACTACGGTAAATTTTATTTACCATAGTTAAAGGTAAATCGGGTAATTAAAGGTAAATATAATATTATAAAATTACCCTAAAACATACCAAAATTATATTGGATGGCTAAAAGGCGAGCCATATCACCTAAGGGTCTGATTAGATTCATTTTATGGACTTTTGACCATGAAAATAATTTAATTATTATTAAAACCAAAGAAAGTGACAACATGTCACTCTCTTAAATCATATAAGTATAATAATTTTAATTTAGTGATAAACATCATAAAACTTCGAACATTAATATTATCCATAAATATAATAAATGTATCTACATCATGATAATTTATTTAGAATTTTTAAGGATTAAAAAATTTTCATTAATAGTGATACATTAATGATGCAGAAATTATTTATTAAGTGAAAAATCAGTAATATAGTTTTTATTGAAATAATAATACCCATTAAAAGGCTCAAAAACATGACAAAAACTTATTGGTAGTGTATATCTACACCTTAATCATCCAATTACCTAATATATAACCGTTTGGAGTTTTATAAAAGTGATTAGGACACTTATATTATTTTATTTTAAATGATGCCAAAGTTGTCACCTTCATAATTTAATAAATATAACAATTTAACTATTGTGATTTTAAGATGATAAATTCTAGTAAAAGTATTATTGTGAAAGGTAATAGATTTATCTTCATCATAGGATTTTATTTTTAATTTTTGTGTAAAAAATATGTATATTAAATAATTATACAAAAATTATGTAGTAATTAATTTTTAAGAGATAAACCAAATAAATGGTTTTAAAAATAATAAAATAAATATTATATGAACTATTTAATGTGCTCCAATAATTTTATAGATACATATTACCTTTTATTAATCTATTAAAGCTTTTATTTCGTACAAATATTTTGTATATATTTTATTTAAATTCAAACAAATGAATAGTGTCAAAATTGACACTATTGTTATTTTGTAAAAATAACATATTATAAAATTGTTTAAAAATCACAAAAATATTTAAAAATTATAAATTTATATTTATATGGTATAAAATGTTATAAAGCATCAAATTATGGACAATTAACAACAAATAAGTAATTATTTTTTGTAATTGAAAATTTAGAATGTTATTACCACAAATAAAATTAAATTGATTAAATAAGGATAAATCAAGTTGTTAATGTTGAAAATAAATTCCTAACATGTCTAAATTTTATTGTTTGATGAGATTACAGCACTATATCATATAATATTCTAATATGAGTCATTCGTAAATGTTTTTAAGTGGGGTCAGATTTATTATAAATTAATATTTTTAAGATTTCCAAAGGTGCCCATCTCCTCCCTTATAAAAGGGAACCTCCTCCCTCTCCTCCTCACACCAATTTGAGCCTTTAAGCTCGGTAAAACCCTGAAAATTTCCTTTATCAACTTCCCTATAAACATCCTAGAGGTCCTGTTCTTCTTCAAATACCAATTTTAGTACCCTAAGAGGAGGATTCAAAGAGGCGTTTCAAAGAAGAGGTAATATCCGTTACCGATTCTTTCAATTTACTTTCTTCTTCAACTTCTTATTATTTAGTTGTTTCATTATGAAGTAATAACATAAGTATCCATAATATACTGATATTTTATTATAAATATGAAACAACCCTATTTCCCCTTCTATCCATCCTACGGAAAACAAAATCATCGCGCATGCGTACGTACGGAATACCATCTCCACGTCGTGGTGTAATCTGTTTTCCACCAACACCATACATGGATGGGTATAATGGTGTAAAGAATAACTATATATGGTTATTATAACATCATACTGACTCTGATATATTATACCATCCACTCCAATTCTATAATTATGGGAACGATATCATCGCTCATGCGTGCGTACGGACTACCGTCTCCATGATGCGATGAGATTCATTCTCCATGATTAACCATACATGAATGATCATAAAGATTATATAATGAATAATAATGAAATATATGAAATAATAATTCTACTGGATTTATGTATATATATATATGTATTTCATCTATTTTGTTTCAATCAATTCAATAAGGAAACGAAAATAGTGTTCATGCGTACGTACGGCCTACCGTCTCCATGAACGGTGTATTTCATTCCTTTTATCGATCTATAATATATATGTATATGATGAATATATATTATATATAAATAATTTTTTACATTCTAGAATTTTGTAAATCAGGATATAAGTAATAATATCAAGAAACTACAAGTCGAAACACATACGATAAATGAAATGATTTTACCCAAAACGCTACTTTAACATGGAATTTACAAAAGAACGGGTAATATAAAGTCATAATTGAAACATATATGATATCATAACAATGAATATGATTATTTAATAATTCAATGACATTATTTAAATCATTATACAGGATGTTCGGAACCATACAAAGCATATCGGACCTAAGGTAATGGATAATTTTGAAAATCTCATTTTTATCCGAAATTGCTTATTCGTAAGTATTTACTGGGGTTATTTCTATCATCTATGTACATGTTTTATAAAAGTGTTTTCATGTATGTTTATAGTCCTTTTTACCCATTTTTGACTTTTACTACATGGTATGTAAGGAATATTTCTTTTGTTTACGTTACGAGGTACTTTTTTGACTTTTCCGACAAAAGTACGAGAAGAATGTTTTTTTAACATATACGGCATGAAAGGATTTTTACGGTTTTATAAAGCCTTATTTTCATGAAGCTTTCTCCAAAATATTTCATGACTATTTTAAACAAAATCCAATTATTTTAAAATTTCATGACATTTTTTAAAAGAAAATGATTTTGAATAAGAAAGGATATTTTCCTCAAGAATTCATTTCAAGTGTTTTATCAAAACCATTTTCCATCTAAGATGACCTTATTTAATATGTGTATGTTTCATGTATAATGTCTCTATGATTTACATGGTTTCACTTTTCTGATTATGAAATGATATACATTTCTTTTATATGGATTATGTGATGATGGGATGATGTTTATGAAACCCATTTTATTTGTTGGGTTATTATGAATGATGTGTGTTTATTTTGTGGCACAAGTAAGAATGATTTAATTATGAGATGGGTGGGACCTATATCTCCTTCCAATGCATTGGGTAAAGATTTATATCTCATGAGATAGACATGGCTGGAACAAAAAGCTAAACCGGTTCAGTAATACATGACTTGAACGAGGAGTGAACTCGATTCAGAAAGGGACTTTGTCCACTAAGATGGTCTTGGCAGCAATGCCTTGGCTAATATGGAAATCATATCTTGTGGTTAATGGTTTCCAAAATTACTTGTTTTATTCCCATTCTATTTTATCATTCTTAATGTTTCTTTATGATCTATGCCTTACGTACTTCCATGTTTTATGTCATTGCACAAGCTTTTGATGTTTAAACATTATGTTCATGTTTTTAAGTTCAAATGTATATGGTATGTTTTATTTTATCCATTCTTACCCTTACTGAGAATTTGAGCTCACCCTTTTTATGTTTTCTTTTTCCCAGGATATAAAGAAGGGTTTTAGGTAAGAAAAAAAGGGGAAGATCTTTATGGGAAATGTTGAAGATCTTTCACCACGATTAGAAGATTACGTTCCAAGTTTCCAAAGACACTAAACTATTATGGTCCTTGTGTGTCTACTTTTGTTATGTATTAAGTATTCCGCAAAAGTAATGTAATGTCCATGTACGTCAAGCTTCAGGTCTCTATAGTTGGTATCAGAGGAAAGGTTTAATCATCCTTTGGAAACTAGGATGCGAGAACTTTAGTGAGATCCCTAGAGATATTTCTAAGGTATGTCTAGGGATGTCCCTAAGTTTAAGTATAAGTGTAGGTTATAGTCATAGAATTAAGGTAACAATATTAGAATTAAACCTAAGATGTTATTTATTGAAGGTACGCCCCTTTTATTATGTTGTTTTCCCTAGCATTATTTTTTCCTCTCACACTATTATTTTTGGGTTTTAGACGATGGCTGGAACCCGAAGGAACCATGTTGATCAATGCAATGGACAATGCAATGATTGTCCTCCTGAACAGACAAATGTTATGGTAGATGGAGTGAAAACTCTTATTTCTATACTTACACAAGCTATGAATAATTATGGACTTCCAAATGAGCAGATAAGGGAACAATATTCTATTGAGTCCTTCATGAGGCAACGTCCACCTTCTTTCAGTGGGTCTTTTGATCCACTTGTTGCTGAACAATGGATCAGTACCACTAAAACGATATTTTCAGTTCTTCAATGTTCTGAACATGATAAATTCATCTTAGCAGTATATCATTTGGAAGGTGAACCTGATCAATTGTGGAATCTTATCAAGAATACGAGGCCAAGAGATGAAATTGAGTCAATGGAATGGGACGAGTTCAAGAACTTATTTTTCAATTAGTACTTCCCTCATATTCTTTGAACAAAGATGGAGAAAGAGTTTCTTGAACTAAAGAAAAAGGATGATGAATCTGTTGGTGTATACAAAGCGAATTTTACAAGGCTTCCAAGGTATGCATCTGGCTTTATCATCCAACTTGAAAGTAAAGTTGACCGATTCTTCAGTGGCTTAAAACCAAATCTTCAAAGAGAATTAGCTATAAGAGACTTCAGTATCTATGAAGAAATTGTGCGTTGTGCTATCAAGGATGAAATAGAAGTTGTTGTTACTTATCCTTCTCATAGTTTTGAAAAGAAACGAAAGATGGAGTTCAAGGAGAAATCTCAGAATAATGGAGAAAATAAGATGAATGTTTCCTTATGCTCAAAGTGTGGAAAGAAGTATGGTGGAGATTTTATTAAAGGGACTCAAAAATGTTTTAAGTGTGGAAAAGAAGGTCATCGAGAATCTGAGTGTCGAAGTAATGGAAAAAGGGTTTCTAATGATGTGAATAAAGAAAATACTGCAGAGGACGCACCACCAACACTTCAATGCTTCAAGTGCGAGGAAATGGGGAATTATGCTAATAAATTCCCTAGTCCAAGGGTTAGTGATGATCGACATGAGCAACCAATTAAGGCAAAGGACAAAGGGAAGTCACATGCGATCACTATTGGCGATGTTGAAGGGAAAACGATAAAATGAAAAGATGATATGCGCATAATGAAGGGAAAACGAGAAAATGAAATGTTTGACAGTATTCATGAACTCATGACTGATATAAGGAAATAGTTATATCATGGTTTGAGTATATAGAATTTTGGGGTTTTGGAATGTGGAAAGAGTTAACTTTTGACAGCACTCACGTTTTCACTAAGATTCAATGGGTATCCATTTTTCAAGAGAATACATGATTATGGACTTCAAACGTTTGGAATGTGACCAACAAGACATATCTTATGATATATGGGGATCAACGATGGTATTAACATGCTTATTATATGAAATCTATGGCAATCATTTCCACTATAATATAAGATTGGACAGCAGTATTTTGAATAAGCCTAAATATTGGAATGGATTATGTTGGACATAAGTTAGTATTGTTTAAGGATAGATGTTTTTTTTGATATTATTTATGGCATGTTATAGTAATGTAGTTTTAGATAAAGGAAAACCTGCAGGATGGGCGACATCCCATCGTGTCGGACAAGGCTGGGGGAATCGAACCCACAACCGAAGTGCGACTGGCCTTTATCGCATACCACTGGCCTACAGGAAGTCCCTATTTATTAGAAACTAGTTTTATTATATTAAGCAGTATGATATATGAAGTATAAGTCCATTTTAGGAACCATATATGATTAATCTCACTATAGATAGACTTATGTATTTTTTGATAACTTTTCTAACCTTTTGTTTGAGACAGATGGAATGACCCATCATTCTATCACATGATCTATTAACACATCACAAATGACAAATTCAACTTCATTTCTTTAAGAGATGAAGTGGAAATTGTCCGAAGAACGACCAACGGTGAGACTATACCAAAATCACGAAAGTATTTCTTCTAATTCCAATTTCATCAAATTTAGGGAAATGATCTTGAAAAACAAAAATGTTGTCCTAGTTCTCTTATATCCGATGAATCAGATGGTACCTTAGATCATCACAAATCTATGGCTTTGTGAATGTTATCTTTTTCATAGTCATGTTCTCTACCACTCTCTATCAGAACATGATGGTTAGATTTCTCTTCCATATCCATATTTTCACCTAAGTTATCCTATGTAGAAACCCAGTGATTAGTTTATTTGGGTAACTATTACGTTTCATACTTTAGTTTATAAAGATAAGTTTTGGTATTCCTTTTTACGATGTGGGTTTCAATTAAAGAAACTTTCAAGTAGAAAACCATTTATAAACCCGATGAATTTCAAGGGCGAAATTCATTTTAATGGGGGTAGAATGTAATAACCTGAGATTTTATAAGACATATTATTTTTAATTTCCTTCATATCTTTTGTTGTACGATACACCAAGATTATCTTGCGCTATACGCAACACCATATTAGCTTGCAGTATACGCAACACTAATCCTGGATCGTGTTATACACAATTTCATGTTTGTTTGATAGTATTTATTCTTCGAAACATTGAGTATATATATATATATATTCAATGTATTTTGTTATACGCAGCAAAAAAGGAGTCGTGCACTACACGCAACCCTGACTTGGCTTGCAATACATGCAATCACGACCTTCCTCGATAGCGTGCGTTGTACGTAATAACGAGTTTTACTAAACAACGATATATTATTATAATATTATTATGAACTAGCCGTTATGAATTGTATTAACTAAATTTTGAATTTTATAACATTATTATTCATCTTACACATTTTCTAGAACATGGTATAAGAACAAAATAAATTTTTTGTGTAAAATAAGTATTTTTAAAAAAATGCAATTTTGCCGCTTTTTGATGGCGCACCCACTTTAAATCAAGTTTTTGACATGTTTATAAGTTCAATTTTACAAAATAAAATTATTCTTTAGAATCAGGATATAAAATTTTACTTTGGATAAATTTTTCATATTATTCTGATAACTTTTATATTTTAATGAATAGTAAAAACACTCTATATTTTACTTAAAACAACTTTTTTCATCGTAATAAATTATGTTGTTAAATTATAATATTTAATGGTTTTAAAGTATAAATAGAATATATTTTTACCATTTAATATAATGTATGTCATTAGAATTGATTTTACATTGAATTCGTAGGTTAAATCAATTCAATCTTTTTCAATGTTTTAAACAAAAACCCGTTTTCATTCGACAACGGGATTATTTTTAATTTAATTTCTGCAACTTCTGTGTATTTAATTTAAAAAAATGGATTACATATTTGGAATCAGTGGGCCCAAATTATGTTAATAGGCTACTTTTTATTTTTGAGAATTATGAATAGTAACTACGGTAAATTTTATTTACCATAGTTAAAGGTAAATCAGGTAATTAAGGGTAAATATAATATTATAAAATTACCCTAACACATGCCAAAATTATATTGGATGGCTAAAAGTCGACCCATATCACCTAAGGGTCGGATTAGATTCATTTTATGGACTTTTGACTATGAAAATAATTTAATTATTATTAAAACCAAAGAAAGTGACAACATGTCACTCTCTTAAATCTAATAAGTATAATAATTTTAATTTAGTGATAAACATCATAAAACTTATAACATGAATAGTCTACAGAAATCTAATAAAATTATATACATCATGATATTTTATTTAGAATTTTTAAGGATTAAATAATTGTCATTAATGGTGATGCATTAATGATGCAGAAATTATTTATTAAGTGGAAAATCAGTAATATAGTTTTTATTGAAATAATAATACCCATTAAAAGGCCCAAAAACCTGACCAAAACTTATTGGTAGTGTATATATACACCTTAATCGTCCAATTATTTAATATATAACCGTTTTTAGTTTTTTAAAAGTGATTATGACACTTATATTATTTTATTTTAAATGATGCCAAAGTTGTCACCTTCATAATTTAATAAATATAACAATTTAACTACTGTTATTTTAAGATGATAAATTCGAGTAAAAGTATTATTGTGAAAGGTAATAGATTTATCATCATAATAGTATTTTATTTTTAATTTTTATGCAACAAATAAGTATATTAAATAATTATACAAAAATTAGGTAGTAATTATTTTATTAATAGATAAACAAAATAAATGGTTTTAAAAATAATAAAATAAATATTATATGAACTATTTAATGTGTTCCACTAATTTTCTAGATACATACGACCTTTTATGAATCTATTAATTCTTTTAGTTCGAACAAATCTTCTGTATATAGTTTATTTAAATCCAAACAAATGAATAGTTTCAAAATTTACACTATTGTTATTTGATAAAAATAACATATTATAAAATTGTTTAAAAATCACAAAAATATTTAAAAATTATAAATTTAAATTTATATGGTATAAAATTTTATAAAGTATCCAATTATGTACAATTCAAAACAAATAAGTAATTATTTTTTGTAATTGAAAATTTAGAATGTTATTACCACAAATAGAATTAAATTGATTAAATAAGGATAAATCAAGTTGATATTGTTCAAAATAAATTCCTAACATGTCTAAATTTTATTGGTTGATGAGATTACAACCCTATCGCATCTAATATTAGAATATGAGTCATTTTTGGATGTTTTTAAGTGGGGTTAGATTTATTATAAATTAATATTTTTAAGATTTCCAAAGGTGCCCCTCTCCTCCCTTATAAAAGGACACCTCCTCCCTCTCCTTCAAACACCGATTTGCGCCTTTAATCTCGGCCAAACACTGCCCATTTCCCTTCTCAACTTCCCTATAAACATCCTAGAGGTTCTAGTCTTCTTCAAAGACCAATTTTAGTACCCTAAGAGGAGGATTCAAAGAGGAGTTTCAAAGAAGAGGTAATATCTGTTACCGATTCTTTCAATTTGCTTTCTTCTTCAACATATTATTATTTAATTATTTCATTATGAAGTAATAACATAAGTATCCCTAATATACTGATATATTATTATAAATATGAAACAACCCTATTTCACCTTCTATCCATCTTACGGAAAACAAAATCACCGCACGTGTGTACGTACGGAATACCGTCTCCACGCCGTGGTGTAATCTGTTTTTCCACCAAAACCATACATGGATGAGTATAATGGTGTCAATAATTACAATACATGGTTATTATAACATCATATGGATTCTGATATATTATACCATCCACTCCAACTCTATAATTATGGGAACGATATCATCGCTCGTGCATACGTACAGACTACCGTCTCCACGACGCGATGAGATTCATTCTCCATGATTAACCATACATGAATGATCATAAAGATTATATAATGAATAATAATGAACTATATGGAATAATAAAGATACTAGATTTATGTATATATATATTTATTTCATCTATTTAGTTTCATTAAATTCAATAAGGAAACGAAAACAGTGTTCATGCGTACGTATAACCTTCCGTCTCCATGAACGGTGTATTTCATTCCTCTTATATATCTATAATGTATATGTATATGATGAATATATATTATATATAAATCATGTTTTACATTCTGGAATTATGTAAATCAGGATATAAGTAATAATATCAAGAAACGACAAGTCGAAACACATACGATAAATGAAATGATTTTACCCAAAATGCTACTTTAACATGTAATTTACAAAAGAACGGGTAATATAAAGTCATAAGTGAAACATATATGATATCATAACAATACATATTATTATGTAATAATTCAATGACGTTATTTAAATCATTATATAGGAGGTTCGGGACTATACGAAGCATATCAGACCTAAGGTAAGGGATAATTTTGCAAATCTCATTTTTTTCCGAGATTGCTTATTCGTAAGTATTTACTGGGGTTATTTCAATCATCCATGTACATGTTTTATAAAAGTGTTTTAATGTATTTTTTAAGTCCTTTTTACCCATTTTTTACTTTTACTACATGATATGTAAGGAATTTTTCTTTTTTTTACGTTATGAGGTACTTTTTTTACTTTTCCGACAAAAGTTCGAGAAGAATGTTTTTTTGACGTATACGGAATAAAAGGATTTTTACGGGTTTATAAAGCCTTCTTTTCATGAAGATTTTTCCAAAATATTTCATGACTATTTTAAACAAAATCCTATTCTTTTAAAATTTCATGACATTTTGTGAAAAGAAAATGATTTTGAATAAGAAAGGATATTTTCATCAAGAATTCATTTCAAGTGTTTTATCAAAACCATTTTCCATATAAGATGACATTATTTCATATGTGTATATTTCATGTATAATGTCTCTATGATTTACATGGTTTCACTTTTCTGATTATGAAATGATATCCATTTCTTTTATATGGATTATGTGATGACGGGATGATATTTATGAAACCCATTTTATTTTTTAGGTTATTATGAATGATGTATGTTCATTT
This sequence comes from Viscum album, assembly GCA_963277665.1. Lineage (NCBI taxonomy): Eukaryota > Viridiplantae > Streptophyta > Magnoliopsida > Santalales > Viscaceae > Viscum > Viscum album. Next base: position 1,622,371,510 of record OY728159.1, on the reverse strand, counting down.
TGTGGCACAAGTAAGGATGATTTCATTATGAGATGGGTGGGACCTATATATCCCTCCAATGCATTGGGTAAAGATTTATATCTCATGAGATAGATATGGTTGGAATGGAAAGCTAAATTGGTTCAGTAATACATGACTGGAACGAGGAGTGAACTTGATTCAGAAAGGGACTTTGTCCACTAAGATGGTCTTGGAAGCAATGTCTTGGCTAATATGGAAATCATATCATGTGCTTAATGGTTGTCACAATTACATGTTTTATTCCCATGATATTTTATCATTCTTAATGTTTCTTTATGATCTATGCCTTACGTACTTCCATGTTTTATGTCATTGCACCAGCTTTTGATGTTTAATCATTATGTTCTTGTTTTTAAGTTAAAATGTATATGGTATGTTTTATTTTATCCATTCTTACCCTTAATGAGAATTTGAGCTCACCCTTTTTATGTTTTCCTTTCCCCAGGATATAAATAAAGGTTTTAGGTAAGAAAAAAAGGGGAAGATCTTTATGGGAGATGTTTAAGATCTTTCACCATGATTATAAGATTACGTTTCAAGTTTCCAAAAACACTAAACTATTACAGTCCTTGTGTGTCTGTTTTTTTTAAGTATTAAGTATTCTGAAAAAGTAATGTAATTTCCATGTACGTCAAGCTTAGAGTCTCTACAGATTCCTAAAATCATCTAACTAAAAATAATTAGTCAAACTAACCAGGTACTCCACGTAGTCCAGTGGCAGGTGATAAATACCAGTCACACTTTGGTTGTGGGTTCGATTCCCGCAGCTTTTTCCGACGCGACGGGTTGTCCCACGGTCTGCATGTTGTCTTTTTTCCAAAACTAGATAATTATTAAAACATTACCAAAAACGAGATAAAATCTTCAAAAATAATCATAACATATTTTACCCTCATGTTTATCGCATGCATTTCATTTTCCATCATAACATATAATAACCCATAATTACCTCAAAAGTAAGGATCATATGAACTCTAATGGTTACCATTATAATTATTACCTGAACTTCCACATCGATTGGTCATCTCGTACATGATTCATTACAAAACATACCAAGGTTCAAGTGGTTGATCATGACTCCTTGATAGTTGGTTTAGAACAACCACGAGGTTCCTCATTGAATCCCCCATTTCATCCAGTCTCTTAATCAGAGAACCACCACAGTTTCCTTCAAACCTGTTGTCACTTTGGTGCATGCTAGATCCATCCATTCACTAAAAATAGAAATGTAAGTGTGAGTATATAAAAAAAACATCATGTACTAATGAGGAAGATAAACACTATGATATAATTACTCGTTCACTTTATCTAAAACTAGGACTCTTTCTGAAATCCTAACCATTATGGTAATGTCACTTATGCATAGAGAATACCCTAACCTCTAAAGTTATCTAAACCAACCTTTGATACCAACTATAAGTCCCCAGCCTTAAACCTTACTTAATATTGAATTAAATGAATAATTCACATTGAGGATCTTTTCAGGTTTAGAGTTTTAGAGAATTAGATCATAAATCATGAATTACATTCCACAAAGTGCTTACATAAAAGATAGTATTCGTTTTTCCCCCTCAACGGAAACATATTTACAATAAAACATGGATTCTTTCTTAACACTTCCTTGGCACTATCATCATATCATGAACCTTTCCCTTGGCATGTGAAAAACATTTCAGAAACTTGGGATGAGCATAAAAATCTCAGTAAGGGATATAAAAATATGAAAAGAAAACATTAGTCCATTTATGAAATCATACTTTACTCATAACACATAATAATTTTAACATACCTCGTCAAATCATGAATAAATCATAGAAATCATAAGGCACAATGGTAACTTGAGGCATTCATAATATTCTTAGGTAGGGAGTAACCCTCTTGGTTATGTTTGGAATCCCCAACACAGTATATTCCCTAAATATCTTCAGAGAAACCATAACGTTTAACCCCTTCGCGTTACCCAATGCATTGGAGAGCTATATCGGGCTCACCCACCCTTAGTTTATCACGGAACCACCCGTCTTCATAATAATGCCCAAGAACTATAACATAATCGTATCACATAAAACATGCATAAATAAAACATAACATTTCCACTTTTCAATCAAAAGATATCAATACAAAACATTGATATAAAAACATTATGAAAACCATTTTCAATAACAAAATAAAAGAAAAGTAAAACATGGTATTTATTTTTCATTTTAAAAAAATTATGGCTTGTAGAGGAAGTCGAAACTCAAATAATGGTTACGGCGGCGGAGAAGTTGTTGTCGTTGCATACGTACGAAAAAAACATTCCCTTTTGTCATTTAGTAAAATGTTTCATATAAAAACATTAATTTTGGATTAATGTAAAATTCAAAGGGGTTTATACACCGCATAAAAGAAGGTTGTGTATAAAACCAAATATTCCTCAATGAAAGGAGATTTAGATAAAGTCCCATACAAAGACGGTATCCTTGGATTAAGGATAAATCAATTACATAATTATGTGTGACAAATGAATACACCAAATATAAGTGGGTATTAAGTTTAAAACAATCAGATGTTATTCACATATATTCATATAATTACATATTCAAGGAGTGGAAGTTTATCCCAAAGAATCAAAATTGGGTTAAGAAGTTCCCTTGCAAAAATTCGACAGCCTAACGACATCACTTCAAAATTCAGAAAATGAGTTGATGAGAGATAAAAAGGGTATCTCATCACTTGGAAATAATATTTAAATCAAGAAGGATATAGAAGAACATATCCCAATATAACAATATGTAAATTAAAAGTCCCAACAAAAGAAGTCTTTTAAAAATAGGAGGGTGAAAGGTTCCCTTACCGACTTGGGTACCTTTCGAAACATACACCCCATGAAAGAAGGAAAATACAAAATTGATGTAAATACTCATAAACGAAATTATATTACACAAATATTAGAATAATGTGCAGTATATATACTACTCAATGGAAATGGTGGAAAATGTAGCATAAATCTCACGAGAATAAAAGTGAGATGAAAAATCCCTTACAAAAACTCGACAGCCTAACGACGCTACTTAAAACTTCCAAAAATGGATTGATGAGATCAAATAGGGCATCTCAACATATTAAAATAAAATTTAAATCAAGAAGAATATAAAATAACATCCACCAACATAACAAAGAAGAGATTAAAATAAGTGACATAAAGGAGAGTACTTAAAAATAAAGAGAGAGGTTGGATCTCTTACGAAAATTCGGCAGCCTAATGGCGCCACTCAAAACTTCCAAACTTGATTGATGAGAGAAAGTAGTGTCTCTAATCATATGAACATAAAAATTACAGTAACATTAATATAAAATAACATCCCAATCATAAGAAATATGGGATTATAAAGAATGACATAAAAGAGTGTACTTAAAAAGAAAGAGAGGGGTAGGATCCGATACCTCGTGTCTGACATGACTCGATCATTCTTTAATCTCCTGAATAATAAAATTTGGTCAATTTATAATTTCTTAAGGAACTCCTTTAAATATTATTAGTCAGTTCATATCACATATTATAATGTTATAATAATTGGTTAATAAAGTGAGTTCATATCAGACCTTTTTGTCGATGTTCGGTACATGAGTAAAAATTGAACATGTTGGAAAAGAATTTTCCATGTAGTTATAGGTAAATCATATCCAGAATAGTATTGATGTTTTAAATATCATATATATCCAGTATATATTCATTTTATACTATTCCATATCATTAGGGGATAAAAAATTAAAATCACCGTTCATGGAGACGGTAGGCCGTACGTACGCATGAACGCTACTTTCTTTTTTTGTCATATTAATGGAATTAAAACAAAATGAGAGATATATATATAATAATTCCAGAATGATATCCATAATTTAGATGTAATATATTAAATTTATATCAATTATATATATGTACTTATAATAGTACATAACATTTGGAGATAAGAAATGAAATGTATCGTACATGGAGACGGTAAGCCGTACGTACGCATGAACGCTACTTTCATTTCTTTTTTTTTTTGTATTCAATGACATGAAATAATAATGATATAAAGGTATATTATAATTCCAGTATAATATCATATGTAATACAATTAATTCCATCCTTTATACATCCCACATATGGCATTAACGAATCAAATCACTTTTAGGGGGCGGTAGTCTGCACTTCCTAAAATAATGATTTGCGTTTACCCATAATGGAAACCATAAAGGTATGACATAAATGAAAAATAAAGAAGCATAAGTAAAACATAAAAATATTATGTATCATATATAAATATAGTTACATCTTAATGCCCACCTTTTAATGTGTTAAAAGAATATTGAACAATCATCGTTTTGTGAGGCAGTAATTCGCCATCCACAGAAATAGTACGTTCTTTAAACATTAGGCGGAGTTGTGTGAAAGAGTAGCTTGAATCCTTCTTATAAAAAAACCTAGTATATTTAATATACTGGTGTTGTTACAAAAAAAATTAATAAAAATAGTTTAGTGGTTTGGAGAAGCAAAGTAAAACAAAAGAACACAAGGGAAGACATTACCTTTAAATCGGGTAACTCTCTTTGATTTGAGCTCAAAGGCTTCCTTGGAAAGGATTCTGCCCAAAGTGAGGCTTCAATGATGAAGATAGGGATGTGGAGAGATGAAATGGGCAGGTTTTGGCCGATCCAAAGGCTTGAGAGGTGTGTGTAAGGTGGTAGAGGGGGGGGGGGTCTTTTTATAAGAGGAGAGGAGGGGAACTCTTGGAAAGTTATAAAATATTACTTTATTATAAAATGATTTTCGGATTTCAATGGTAACAAAAGGATATATTTCAAGGATAAGGTGATAAGGTTTCTAAATCCACCCATAAAATAGGTTTGGGACAAGTTTAAGACTTATATTTCACCCTATCTTCTCATTTTATTTAAATCGTTCATTTATGAGGTAATCACTGCATCATCACGGTGTCATAAATAAATAAATTTATCTAATGTCTAAAAATTATAAAAAAAATATCATGATTTAGGAAATCTTTTTAACTTTATAATTAATATTTATAGTCAAAATATGACTTATATAACCCCATGTAAAAATTATTTTAGTAAAACAACACATGTTTGTGACATTTTAATTTTAACTTTAAATAAAGAGGTATTAATGTCATTTTCCAACCAAAGTGGATCCATGGGGTCCCCAAGTTGACCCATGGATTTTCTTGGTCGGCCATGACTCATCCAATAAGGGTAGAACATGTGTCAAGGTCATTTAATATTATTATAATTTTATCTTTACCTTAAATTACACTAATTACATCTAATCGTGATTAAAAACTTAAGAATTATTATTCACCAAAAAATTATTTTAATCCCATTGAACCACATTTTACATCCTAATGACAACCATGTATGTCGGATTTTTGAAATTCAAACCATATAAGTGGTAAAGCTTCATTTAAATGAAAAAACACTTTTTAAACTACCACTTAGTGGTTTCACTATTCATCAAAAATTGGAGTTGTTCATAAAAATACCAAAACTTCACCCTAAGCTATATCTGATATTCCGAATTCAAAACATATAATATACATTAATTAATTTAATAATTAATTCCCGTTTTCAGAACAAATAGAGTATTTTTATGAAACAATATATATCAAAAGATTGACACTAGTTTAAGTCCAATTTCAAAGTGAAATTTATTCCAAAGACCACTATTGGATTAAATGGTAAAAATATATTCTAATTTCACTTTAAAACCAATTCAAAAGATAATCTAATCATATAAATAAATTAGATAAAAAATAGGTTTTGAATTAAAATACAACATTTTCACTATTCATTAAAAAATGAACTTTATCCGAAAAATACCAAAAATTTACACAAAGTAAATTTTGATGTCCCGATTCTAAAGAAGAATTTTATTTTGTCAAATATAACACATAAAATTGTCCAAATGTGTATTTAAAAGAGGTTCTCCATCAAAAGGAGGTTAATCAACCTTTTAAAGAATATTAGAATTTTTACGCTTAAAATTTGATTCATTCGCATTTTTAATCCTCTAACATTTATTGTAAAAAGTAAAAATATTTGAAAAACATATATAATCATTTTTTAGTTAGTTCTGTTCATTCCCGTCATTACAACGGCTAGGTGTTAACTACCATTTAAAAATAAAATTATTTTATTATTAGAGTGCAACAGAAGATTTCAAAGGAAATCATTGTTGCGTATTGGGTAAGCCATCGAGCATATCGTTCCCTTTAAATTAATATTAACATTTTATTCACAAAATAGGGATAAATATAAAAATTTCATATTCTTTATTTACCTGGGGTGTTACAACCCTGCCCCATCTGCCTACTTCAATCCTCCACATCTTCACTCGGACCAATCAGTATATTATTTATTTTTTATCACTTTTTCTATTTTATAAATTATAAACACTAATATAATTTTTTTTCAATTTTCAGCTTTCCCAGCCTTCTCACCCAGTCTACCCTGCCCCATCTTCTTACTTTGATCCTCTACCACCTCACTCGGACCAAAACATATATTGTGAATTGTTTAGTGGAGATCCTCATATACATATTATTGCTTTAGGTCTCATGCATTTTTTTGGGGATTCTGTACATCACCAGCCTATGCAGATAAGTCAGGCTAGAGTATCAATACTTGATATTATAGATACTAATGCTCTATTACCATTTCCTACTGAGGAGATCAGTAGAGTTGGGGATTGTATGAGTCATTTTTTACTTTGGACAACTGGTTTTCTTCGTTAAAATACATATGAGGTATGCGTTTTTTCAATATAAATTACAAATGATTCAAAATTACTTATAATGATTTCTGACATTTAATTATATTGGATTACCTGAAATAAAAAGAATCTTCACAAAAAAAACAAAATGTTCAGGAACAATGAACTGTAGATCCTTCAGATATTTCTTATGGGATACAATGATTATCTTAGGATTCTTATTCATTGAATTATATCTATGAGTTTTGGATGATAGTCGATATATGTGGAAGAAAATATCCACTGAGACTACTCAAATAAGATATCCTGCATCTAGTTCATTTTGAAGAGATCGTCCTGAATGTGTTGTTTTCCATTTAAGTAAATTGACATTTGAATATTTATTTCATTAAAAAAAAGGTTTTAAATTGACTAACTATATTTTCTTTTTAAATTATGTATCTCCACATGCTTCTTCTACAAAATTAAAGTACATGAATTTACTATTTTATAGACCCAGAATTCATTTCCATGGAGGTGCAACATGTGAAGAATTTTGATAGAGTTGCATATATATGTGAGAGATTATCACATATAAATATTAAGTGTTGGTTTCTGCCATTTATCGATAAGTAAGAATAGAAACATAATTATGAACTAATTATCATTATAATGTCATTAATTGTGAACTTTTTGTATTGTAGGGGGAATTAGATGTTAGGTGTATTGTGCCTAAGTGAATTCACCTTATATTGGGATTTATCTTTATTAAGGAATGTTTGTAAAATATTTTCCACCTTATTAGACCGATAAGTTTTTTTTATTTTTTATAATCTTATTATGTTTAATTATCATTGTTTAGACATGTTTTATTAGTTAATATATATTAAAATGCAGTTCATGGAATAAATTTAACAATGAATACATGTTGATAAAGACACCAAATAAAATCAAATATGTAGAAGTATATTTAATTAGTTTTTATATTAGATTTTATTCTGATTTTTTATTATATATTGACTTTTATTATCAGTTTAATGTTTTGTAACTATAGTGTCATCATAAAAAAGGACATTTTGAATGTGGTTATTATATTCTATGATTCATGTACGAGATAATCACAAATGGGGAAACTAATGAATTTGATAAGGTTAGTTGTTGTAATTTTTTTTATATTTTCTTCCATATTATTTATTTTTATCTCATATCATTCAATGTTATTATAGGCATTAAATTATTTTCACTCTTATTCTCAATCTGATCTTACCCATATTCAATCTATTTTTTCTAACTATTTATTATGTTTGATTAGGATTTGATGTATGTATATTCTAATATTTATGAATAATATTCCATATGGGTTTAAAAAACTAAATCTTTTGATATAATAGGTGTCTGAACATATTGATAATCAAATAAATTCTTTAGCAATAACAAAAAATGAGCATGTTGTAAATTTCAAGTACTTGTATTTTAATTCTATATTATAATATAAATTTGTAGATAGTTTTTCGATTAACTAGATAAAATCAAATAAGTTATATATTTTTAGTCAATGATAAATACTGTTTTATTGATGCATATTGTGTTTTTATTATAAGAGTTTTGATTACTTTGGAAGTGTAATATTTTCAATTTTGTAATTTTTTTTAAACTTTCGGCATCGTTTTTTTTAAAAAACGACGATAATTTTTTTTTAAAAATATTTGGTTTTCAGCATTGGTTTTTAAAGTAATCAACATCAAAACCTATTTGTAGAGGGTTTTCAGCATCAGTTTTCCAAAAAATGGTGTTTAAAACCTTATCCAAGATCATTTTCAGTATTGTTTTTTGGAAAACTAATGCCGAAAATGATATTTTTTTACATCACCTTTATAAATGTCAGTTAAAAACCGATGTCAAAAATAAAAAAACCGACGTTAAATATGGTTTTTTTCACTATTTGTATAGGTGACGTCATCTAAAGTAATGGTAATCTCCCCCTATGGGAGATTAAATGTGTGTGTCTATGGCCATCATCTCTAAACCAATATAGTAATCAAGTGGAAATCAATGGTCTTGAAGTCACATATTGCAACTCCATAAAATCCAGCACGTCTAAGGTATGGACAACAGGCTGCTGGGGGTGCATCGTGATGAAAATGATGTACTCTACAAACAATAAGATGTCTAATAGGTCCTTGAGCCAAAACATCACATGACATGTGTCACTGCTAGGTAGATAACAAAGGCTGCTACATTTGAATGTATGGATAGTAAAACATTAATTTCATGATGTATGAAATTTATCATGTAATGTATGAAATTTACTTAAATTGAATTTTCCTAGTAATAATTATATATATGTTATGTTACTGTACTTCTAATTATAAATTTTAGAATCACAAAAAACTCCTTTATAAAATGTTTATTATGTTTGAGAATTAAAATATAGTTTTTTGGAAAGAATAATTGTTATATTATTAATATGTTTATAGTTTTATTAAAAATATAAACTTTAGATTTGACAAGGTAATATAAAATATAGTTTTTAAATTTATTATTTTATATATTAAATACATGTATTTATTATAATATATAGTTACATTTTGTAAAAGTTACATTATATAAAAATAATACAAATATGATTAAAAATGGTGATAATGATAAAAACGATTACATGTATGAAATTTTACAGTAACTGATAGAGTAAATGAATCATTTTAACCATTAGATGATTGTCCTATGTTTCTAGGGCAACCTATCTTCATATGACCTTCTTGGAGGTATATAATGCACCTTCATCTAAGTGCCCGTTCACTAGGCCAATCCATCTCATTCCGAATACGAGTCAAATTTGGTCTCCCTTTAGGTCAAAGCCATGTCTTGTTCTGTAGAAGCATGGGTGTGCCATTAGATATACGAAAATTCTGATATTCCCTGATTGACATTCATAGAGTACTGTAGTAGTCATTGATACTCTCTAGTCGATAAACTAGATCAACAAACTGCTCCTAAGATAAGTGTATGTAAGCACATTCCGTGATCATATGGCCGCAAGGATATCTCGATGCTTAAAAGTTTCACTACTGCAAATATGGACTTTAAAAGTGTTAGAAAGGTCATTTACAGTGCTAAAAAGGAAATGTTAATCTCAATGAGGATAAGGGGGGTCCCTTTTATCAGTGCTAAAAAAAGCACTGATAAAAGGGGTCTTTTATTAGTGTTACAAAAAGACTGATAAAAGGGTCATTTATCTACTCTTTTTCTAACGTTGATAAAACTCAAAAAATGAAGAAAATCATAAAATTGAATCCCCCACTTTTAATAGCACTTGAACCCCCCCCCCTTTAACAGCGCTAGCCCCCCCAACCCTGAACCCGCTCACGCGCCTCTACCACCCTCAGGATCTGAACTCGGGACCGCTCCTTTATGCGCTTTGACCTTTTACCACTCCCCCATGTTGCTTTGATCTCCATTTAATGATATATATATATTGATATATTTATTTGTATATTAATATATATTTATATTAATATATATTGTTATATTAATATATATATTTATTCATATATTAATATATATTTATATATTTATATATATATAGTTATATATTTTTATTTGTATATTTATTTATATATTAATATATATTTATAAGATTAGTTTTAAATACATTTATAAAATATATTTTTGTGTGTGTGTTTATAAATAAACACAAACATACATATATAGAACATGTATACACTTGTATATTATATATATATATATATATATATATATATATATATATATTTGTATCTATACGTATAATTATATATATTTATATATATTTACATATGTTATATATTTATAAATATATTCATATGTATATTCATATGTTTGAATATATAGATAATATATATCAGTTTTTTAATATAGACACACACTAATACACACAAACACACATTATATAGGTATATAAATATACATTTATATTTATTTTAAATAAAATGGATATTATAAGGCTTATATATTCAGAAATATACTTTATATGTAAATATGTTTAATTATTTATTTATAAAATTAAATTTTTATGGGTGAATATATAAAAAATATGTATATATTATTATATATTTGATTATAAATAACTTTAAATTATTAAAATGATAAAATTTCAAAGCCATAATATCAATATGAATGTAATACCATGAAATAAATTCATCCCCCCCTGAAAAAGGGAAAAACACCTCCTTAAACAAGGCTAAAATTCCATCGAATGTTAAAAAATTTGGGTATCCAAACAAAAAACTCAATTTTGATGGCCTAATGGGTCTTAAAAAATGTGAAAAAAGGATTCATTATATTAATAGTGTATAGATCTCATTGCAAGATTTGTTTTTATATGTTATAGAGCTCAAATAGGCACCCGAATCAAAATTTATAGCGGTTTAAAGTTTGAGTTACATTTTCAACTTATTTTAGATATTTTATTAATTTTTTGATTTTTGGCGACTTTAAATTGTTTTTAAATGATTCTTAGTCGATGATATTTATAAAATTAATAATTAATAATATTTTTTTAAATATTTTTAATCCGTTTTTACTCAATTTATTATATATTAAAGGTAAATGTCTATTTATACTTATATAAAACTTATTTTAATATATATATATATATATATTATTTATATCAATATAAATATAATTATATATTTATATATTATTTTTAATGATTTTTTGAAATATAACTTTAAACAACGCTAGTAAATAAATGCTAACAAAAACCCCCTTTATCAGCACTAATAAGAAAATAGATGATAAAGGGGGGCCCTTTAACAGCCCTAAAAAAGCGTTGATAAATGGTGGCATTGCGAACACCCGTTTTTGTGGTAGTGTTGCCACATTCATAGCAACACCACTTAAATAAAACAACTCACACACGACCATTACTACAAGCCGCAAAATCACCAGGTTTAGCGACCACATTAGAGTTAATTAATTACCTAATTAGAGTTAATTAATTACCTACTCATAGTTAATTAATTACTGATTATAGTTAACTAGTTAATAATTACATTTAATTACTAAATTACTAAATTACTAAATTAATAATTAAAATTAACCATGTATTTATTAAAATTAATTACTTGTTAATTACTAATTACATTTATGTAATTAATAATTCTAGTTAACTAATTAATTACCTAATTAAATTAATTTATTACCTAATTAAAGTTAATTAATTTCCTAATTACATTTAATTAATTACCTAATTACAGTTAATTAATTACTAATTATATTTAACTACTTAATAAATACATTTAATTAAAATAATAAACTAATTACAATTTTGTAAGTATGAATTGGTTACTTAATTAGAATTAATTAATATAAAATATTACAATTTCTAAATAAAATACATTAACTATGAACTATTTCTAAATAAAGTACATTAACTATGAACTAAAAAAATAAATAAATCAATCAAAATATTTAACATATTTAAAAAAATAATTACCTCAAATTTGCAGAGTGGTGTTGATGCTTCGGAGCAGAACGACTACGCAGGTAGAGAAATGGGAGAAAGAGGAGTTTGAGAGGAAGGTTGAGCATGAATGATGTGTGTGGGGGTGGGGGGGTGAGCCCCCTTTTATAGGGGGTAAAAACATAGGCACCACTTGAAGGGGCACTGATAATATTTACTCAAATTCTATCAGGACCACTTGAAGTGGTTCTGATAGAGTTAGAAAATTGAATATCAGTGCCCCTTGAGGTGGCACATTGCAGTTTGATTTTTCAAATCACCACTTCAAGTAGCGATTTTCCATTTTTTACCAAAAACACCACTTAAAGTGGTGTTATTATGCCCCATTTTTTAAAATAATTATAACCTTGACCCATAAGAATAAAAAAATTCAAAAAACCCCAATATAAATTTTTTCCAATAAATTAGGGTTAATAAAACCATCAAAAATTAATTTTTTATTACTAATAAAAGTGTCACATTCAAATTTTTAAGCTTCCCTTTATTCTGGTTTTGGTTGGGTCCCTGACCATTTCTCTCGAGAACCAGGTGTAATAGGTTTAATCATTTGTGGTATTCTTTCAATTTATCTTTGGTCTAGATTCTCTCTTTGGGTTTACTTTGATGCTTTGGAGGAAAATAATAATTGTTGGGTTGGGCAGACTAGGTACACGGTATACGCACGGATAGTAGTAACCATGCACCCAGCCCATGAAACTATATGGTAGTAGATATAACCTACCGCATGACCTCTGCACAGCCGTGAACCTCAACCCAGGTAAGCGTGCGACCAGTGTCTTGTTCAATAGAGGTGGCACATAGTTTTTTCATGGTTTTTCAAACTGTGAAGCCTACCGAGTCATTAAAAATTAGGGTTTTAGGTTTCTTTTCACTTGATTTTAAACCCACTCACCCCTCTTTATCAGCCCCCTCGACCTCATCCACCATAGGATGCTCCTCCCCCTTCTATGGATCCTATATATCTCCCCTCTTTTGGTTGTTTTTTTCCAGATTCATTAAGGAAACTCCTTATAAGTGATTTCTCCCTTTTTTTGTTCCTTTTTCCTAGGGGGTTTCCCCCTTCTTGCGTATCCTTCTCCCATGAGTTGGAATATGATTTTTAGGGTTGGATCCTTAAATCGTGGGTTCAATCTTGTTGTTTTAGGTTGGGTTGAGTCTCCCTTGGGTGAAATGGTGTTGCAATTTATGTTTCTCACTAGATTCAAGAAGTTTCTCCATTATTGAGGTAAAACCCCATTTCATATTTCCTTTAAAGATAGGTTTATATTGATTTCTTGATTTTTTTCACCTTATTTAATTTCTATGTAGGCATTTGTTTGTTATAATAATTATATCATGTGAAATTAGTTGGTTTCCTCTTTTTTTGTAATTCTTTGGAATGGTTAGAAATGAATTTTCACCCCGAGTGGTTGTTTAATGGCCCTACTGAAACTTTTAAGTGATTAATGGTTTTTAAAGACATGGTTTGGTTTTTATAAATGTATTGGTGATGTTAAAAATGGTGATTGGAGTTTTTAAATGTATTTTTACACATCAAGGGCTTGTTGATATTCCCTTTGGTCCATTATAAATGTGTTTTGGTTTTGAAGGGTGGTCTAGATTATAAAATGGGGTTTTGTATAGATATTTATGAAATGAATTGTTTTTGTGAAAATTTTATAAGGCATGTTTATCATCCTGAATTGGTTCTTTGAAAAACCCCTCTAGGGTGGAGATATATCACATTTTGATAATAAATGGGTGGGAATGTCCTCGGCATGGGACTCCACCTTTGTGATTACTGTTTTAAGGCATGTGATGCTTCTTGAGGAGGCCAGGGTGGTGTCGGTTGTGGTAGTGTATGATATTGTGTATATATATATATATATTTATATGTGTATGACATGTTTCTAGAATTATTTGGAACACCCCCTTACAAACATATCATGGGAACATTGCATAGGAAAGAGGATTTTGAGAATGTTTTCTACACTAGTCTAGATTATTGTACTAGCTAGTGGCCCATAGTAGGTGGATACTTGGTTTTATTACTATGGGATCAAACCCCTTGATCAGGGAAGGTAGGGCAATGGTCAACCATTAGAGGGTTCTAATTTCCTCGAGTAGGACATGCCTTTGGGATGAGTCACATTTATAGTTTTTTCCCTTAGAATTTGGGGATGACCTCCTTGATGGAAGGTTCAAACATTCCAATCGGTTTCTAATGGGTTTGTTCATAGAACCGGAAACATCCAATGATTCCATATCCATTTGGACCTACTTTCCAAAGGTAGGCGCTCATTATTTTGTGAACTGATGAGGCTTAGGAATTTGCATTGGTCGAGAGGATGGGAGGTAAGACTCATCACACCTTTTTAGGGGAATTATTGTCTACTCTGAGACTCTCTTTATAGATTTAAGTTATGTTCGTGAATCCTTATTACATTACCAAGTATAAAATGAGATTTCCTTTAGATATGAAAATCAATGATTAAATATGTAGGAAATTTAGAGAATCTTTTATATGTATTCGAGGTTCTTCATCAATAGAGAATCATCTGTATTTATTATAGATTCTTGGTCAATGGTATCCTTCGACACATTTATAATGAAGTCTCTCATTTATTTATGATGACCATGCTGGTTTTAAAGACACTCAGTGAGGCACTTGAAGTTTATTTTCTTTCAGAAGGACGTGGATTATTTCAGAGTTGGGATCAAACCCGTAGATGAGCTACCTACGTATCCTTTGTTTAGAAAAAGGAATTAGAACCCACGTAGTTTGAGTAAAGAAGTATGATGTTTATGATTGATGGCTCAAAGAAGGATGTCATAATTACTTTTACACTCTAAGCTCACGTGAGTCATGCTCGGTGTGAGAAACAAGAGGTATTGGTAAAAATTAGACAATTGGTCCATGAAAGATGCAATCATAAGAAATAATGTGGGAATTATGTATGTATGACTGCCCAGATAAATGAAAATTCGGATTTACTTCAAGGATGAAATCCAGGAACAGGGTACATAAAGGTATATGTGCTTTGTAGAGATCTGAATACTCTATCTTGGGGCTTACTCCTGGAAAGGAGGCCCAAATTAGGAGAGCACTTATGATTGGATTTTACTTATGAGAAGTAATCCCAGATCAAAGGTAAATTATGACTGGTTAAGAGAAATTAAAACTGGGGCTTACTCCTGAAAAGGAGGCCCAGGTTAAGAGACTTGAAAAATTAAGGGACTTGGGGATTGCTCCTAAAAAGGATGCCCAAATTAATGAGGACATGGACTGGGGATTACTCCTAAGGAGGATGCCCATATTTGAGACTGGGGCTTACTCCTGAAAAGGAGGCCGAAATTTATGACTGGGGATTACTCCTGAAAAGAAGGCCCATATTTGAGACGGAGGCTTACTCTTGAAAAGGGGACCCATATTAATGAGTTCTCTCATATTAAAGGATGAGGATGGATGAATGAAATCTCAATCTTTAGTGACATAAAGATGTGTAAATCACTAGGTTTTGAGAGATATTCCAAATAATTACTTTCAGATAAGGAATTCAAATCAAGAAATCATTCCATAAATAGCTTTGAAAAGTGTCTTGAAGACTGAATCTTGAATAGGAGAGGTGGAATGGCTTAGGAGGGGTGAAATGGGAAGGAAGGGCACCCAAAAAGGCAAGGGCGTGCAAGTCCTAGAAAGCGCACAGGTACTGCGTGGGCACACAATTTGGGTCAGGCAGGTATACCTGCACAACACATGGGTACTTGTGCGACAGTTAACCAGCAGGGTAATACTTGAGCGACTCTTGGTTAGTGCCTTTAGAATCATCTTGAGGTTCTTCCAGAGGAGTGGCACGCAAGTTCTATTGAAGGAGTTAGGCGGCACGCAAGTGTGGACATTTCCATTAAGGTCTGGCCACTCAGGCATGCAAGTCTTGATGAGTTTCCACACTTAAACCTTCCTCCCCATCTTTAGATCTTCTGTTCTAGGTAAGAAATTACCTTAGAAGTGTTTCGGAAGCTTTTAGAAGAGACTAGGGCGCCGGGAGCTCAAATCCGAATTCTGGAAAAAATTCCTCTACACATGGGGGGCCCACAGGGTCTATTTATAGGCTGGAGAAGACCCGGGCAGTTATCACTTAGGTCGCACAAGTCACTTATGTGCCTATTAGGCGGCGCGCAAGTATACTTACGCGACCAAGAGGGAACTTGCACGACCTATGTGCAATGTTCTCTTTGTTCATCCCTTTATCGATTTTTTGATGTTTCTTCAAAGGTTGAATCAATTTGGACTAAGGTATTTTCCCTTTTCCAATATTTAGACTCTGTGAAGAAAAAGGAGCATCAACAAAAGTCCCCCCTTTGATTTGGATCCAAAAAGAAATGAGGATTTGACTCTGGGGAAAAGAAGAAAACCAAAGGAAAGGCAGCATGCAAGTATTTCAGTGCGCAACACTGGCGCGTAGGTAGGAGTCACGCAGGCTGGAGCGCGCTGGATGTAGGCGCGCAGGTGGGCCACCTGGCCTATAAATACGATATCATTTTCCACGCATAGCATCTGATTTCGGATTCTTGAGCTCTCACCGTGCAGGTCTTCTTTGCCACGCAAGTCGCTCATTTTCCACTGTTTCTTTATTTTCACGCTGTTGTTAAGGTAATATGACTTGCGCGGTGATACTTTCGAGAAAAAAACATGCATGACACATTAACACTTGTGCGCCATATACATACTTGTGTGCCTTAATTCCTTAGCCTTTTTTCTGAAATTCCTTCATAAATTTTATGAAAAATCAACTTTAGTTAAAAGTTAATTTATTCAACTTTAATGTAGAATCAATGGCTCTTAGACTTGTAATAGCATATGAACTGGCTAGCAAGCGGATTGATGATATGATGAACATCATTGTCCACAATTATTATGATATCTGCGATAGCACTCTCCCAAATTTGGCTAAGTACTTGAAGAAATATCATCTTATTTTCCCACAGAGAATCTACCTATCCCTCTATGGTCATGGTCATCTGCAAGGATTCAATGTTCCAGATGCAAAGAACTATACGCCTGAAATGCATCTGCATTGCTACTCCTCTATTTTGGTTATTTTGTGCATTAAGAGCAACAAAATTGGTGTGAACTTTAAAATTCTCCTTCCATGCCATTTCCTTACAGATATGAAAATGGCAAACCCATGGGCTGAAATGTTTTCTGCTGCCAGTTGGTGGAGTGAAGACAAACATGGCATTAGAGTAATATCTGAAAAGAGTACTCTCTCCAAATGGATTTTTACTTCCAATTCTCCATTCTCAAATCCATGTATCCATCTTCCAAGTCTCTTGGATAGAAATAGAGTCATTGTTTGATCAGCAGAAAATTTTCTCAAACTGCACTCAAGAACATCCTTTTACAATTGTTCCAAGAAGAGCTAGTACCACTGCATCTCGTATCGTATCCAATTGAATGAATGAATTCTAGGTGGTTGCTGATGAAGCATGGGATGCTGTAAATCAAATTAAGAGCTATGTTTAAAGCCTCTTGTAATTCTTGAAAAAGAGAAGAGACTCCAATCTGTGGATGTTCTTCTATCTTCTATGTATCAATGAAAAACACTTTCATCTTCAATCATTTGTGCACCTATTTGCTACATGCTTTAAATTTTACCAAAGCTAATGGGCCTTGTAAGCATAGTTTTATTTTTACTAGGATTAATATAAATAACCCTACAAACTTTGAAACTCTTAAATGCTCAATATAACCTAAATCATACAAAATGTATGTTTAGTGAGCTGGAACATGACTTTTATTCAATGTTCCCCTGTATTTTGTGGGAAGTTTAAAGTCATGCACGTCATACATGAGGATGCTAATGTTTAAGGTCGATATAGCTTTGACCGAATGAATTATAATTGACTCAATTATTTGACAATTTATCTGAAAACATATTACCATACTCATGTATGAGGGAAAAAAGTATGTAAACTATGACTTAAGAATAGTTGAATCTGAGGAATGATATGAAAAAGAGCTAAAAGGAATTAGAAGAAGTAGTTCCCAAGAATAAAGTTTCCATTATTTATCAAACCCGTTAGGGGGTTGAATTATGCAGGGCCACCTAAGGGCATTAGCTGCATAGTCAAATAATAGTATCTTTTGGCTGACAAGTCTGTTATGTGGACTGTTTTATGCAAGGCCCCCTAAGGGCACGTGCTACATAGTCAGGCAATGGAACTCTCAGAAATTTACCTTTATACTACAAAAGCCAATGAATGTTTATGGGGATTCAAATTTTCCAAAGTATAGAGTTTGTTGTATAGAAAGATGTACTTGAATATGGAGAAGATATTTCCAAACAAGATTATCGAAGAACTGGATTGATATCACTCCTACGAAAGTCTGACCCAAATGTAGGGAAGGAGAATATAAACCATAGACTTGAATACTTTCATATCATGAAAAAGGATATGGGACAAATATGTTAAGGATGGCTATTTTTGAGGATCCCTACATAATATCAGATAAGACTAGTAAGGAAAAAAGAGGCTTTCTTCCTAATAATGAAGTTACCATTATTTAACAAACCCGTTAGGGGGTTGAATTATGCAGGGCCACCTAAGAGAATTGGCTGCATAGTCAAATAATAGTATATTTTAGCTGACAAGTCTGTTGTGAAGACTGTTTATGCAAGGCCGCCTAAGGGCACATACTGCATAGTCAGGTAAAATAACTCTCAGAATTTTGACATTTTTGTGGCTAAATGTCAAGAAAAGGGTTATGAAGATCGAAAAACATTTAAGGTTAAGATTATGACAAAAAAGATGGGTATTGTACAATGTATACAATGATACACAGATCAATGCTAACCATAATCATGTTGTGGATGAGTCCTGAATTAAAATGTTGGACTTCACTATGTATCCCATAAAGATGGGAATCAAGCCACACGTAGTTCTTAAACTAAAGTTTAACGTCATGTGGGACAAAAGGATTGAAGATCTTAGTTTAGGGTCATAGAGCTTGGACCATTATAAGAAATACACAGTGTGTGTTTTCATGGGGATTTTTCAGCCAAGGGACTGAAAGTGGAATTTGGGGTTAGGACCAAAAGACTTGGGGTTGGATTCGAGGGACACTCGAATGTTCCTACGTATACCATAAGGATGGTAATTAATCCCACGTAGTTCTAGAAATACCCTCAGTGCAAATTTGGTTCGTACATGTGAAGGGTGAAAGGGACTTTAGTACAATTGTGGTTTAACCCAAGATAAAATGTTTTCACATTTCCATGTATGCGCGTAGTCTTTGAAATGAAACATGATTGAAAAATCAATGTAAATAATGGTTTCCTCTCAGGTGAGGGTATCAAAGAATATTGTAGTTTATTGTCATACTGGACAAAAGTGTTGTATAGTTTAATGTCGTATAACAAGGATGAAAGTGAACCAATGTAAAGGTATTGATTTTATTGGTGGTTTCATGAATCAACATTGTATGAGATGGAGGTGAACCAATGTGAAGAGGTTGGTTTTGGGCTTGAAACTTGGTAGGTTTCCTACGTACCCAGCCTGGAAGGCAAGGATCAATGTCCGAGTAGTTTAATTAAAGAATGAATTAATGATCAAGTTGTTCTTGGGGAAAACAACCTAAAAAATGATGTTTTTGGGACTTACACATGGTTAGTAGCCTAGAGAGAGTGTTATGGTTGAGGTTTTCTCTAATCTCACGTGAGTCATACACGGTGTGAGAAACAAGAGGTAACAACAATCTTAACGATGCACAGTTTAATGTCATGTAGGATATATAAAGGGACTATGCAGTTTAAAGTATTGTAGTTAGGACTATTGGTGCTGCACAGTTTAGTGTCATGTAGCAAGGACAAAGTACAATTTAATTTCATGTAGGACATATCAATAGACTTTTCGTACAGTTTAGCATCATGTAGTTAGGACGATGGGGAAAATATAGTTTAACGTCATGTTGGATGAAAGGGGGACTATGCAGTTTAATGTCATGCAGTGAGGACAAAAGAGTGCACCATTTTAACGTCATGTTGGACGTATTGGGGATTTTTTTCACAGTTTAACGTCATGTTGGATAATGGGGACAATACAGTTTAACGTCATGTTGGACGAAAGTGAGAATAGTTTAAGGTCGTATGCATAGACCATTGGTTATGCAGTTTAACATCATACTAGATGGTGGTGTAGTTTAAGGTCATACTAGACCGAGGTTGATTATGTAGTTTAATGTCTTTCTGAACGTAAGGTACTTTTATACAGTTTAGTGTCATGTAGTTAGGACGTCACAGTTTAACGTCATGTTGTACGTATGTTTCAATAGTTTAGGGTCATATGCATGGACCGTTGATGATGCAGTTTAACATCTTACTGGACGGTGGTGCAGTTTAAGGTCATACCGGACCTCTTATGATATATTTTCTATTTATACAAAATACTTCTTCAAAAATCTGTCATTGGTTGGAGTAGTGATGAGTTCTCCATCCATTGAGATTAATGAATAAGCTCCATTGGAGTAGACCCTATGTATTGAGTAGGGTCCTTCCCATTTTGGATCAAGCATGGGAGTTTTCTTTCCTATTATCATTAGAGTTCTGAGAACTAATACTAATTCTCCCTGAGTAAATGAACGAAGACGATATTTTTTGTTAAAATCTTGTGCTATTTGATTCTGATATACTTCCAAGTGGTGCAAAGTGCACAATATTTTCACATCTAACCATTCCAATTCTTTCAATCACTTTTGAGATTGTTCATCTGTAGATGACTGATCACAAACAGCTACTCTGAGCGAAGGCAATTGGACTTCAATGGGAAAGACGGCTTCTGTTCCATATACCAGTGAATATGGAGTTGACCGAGTTGCAGTGCGGGTGGTAGTCCGATAAGCCCATAAAGCATGAAAGAGTCTATCAGGCCATGACTTCTTATCTTTATCCACCATCTTTTGTAGTATATTTGAAATACTCTTGTTGAAGGCTTCTATCTAGCCATTTTCCGCTGCATGATACTGAGATGAATGGTTGGATTTGATGTTGTATTCTTGATACAATTTCTTCACCTCAGATGAACAGAAGTTGGTGCCATTGTCCTTCAATATGGTATGAGGGAAACCAAATCTGGTAATGATGTTAGACTTGATGAAGCTAAAAATGCATTTAGAACTGACTTCCTTGAGAGGTATTGCCTCTGCCCATTTGGAAAAGAAGTCAGTAGCAGTAAGAATGTACTTAAACCGCTTGGCCGTAACCGAAGGGTAAGGTCCCACCACATCTATTCCCCATGTGGAAAATGGCCATGAGTATTTAGTTGTATGAAGCAAATCTGGAGGTTGATGAATGAAGTTGGCTTGTACTTGACATGAATGACACTTCTTTGTGAAATCAACACAATCTTGTATCATTGAAGGCCAAAAGTATCCAAGCCTTCGAATTTTATCAGATAGTCAATGTCCAGACTGGTGGGCACCACAGACTCCTGCATACAATTCCTTCATGACAACCATTGTCTCTTCACCATCAATGCATCTAAAGAGAACTCCATCAAAACCATGTTTGTAGAGAATTTTCTCTAGGTGATCTGGGCTATCATAAAGAGTAAAATTGACCACATGTCGCCGAATTTGTTCTGTCTCGGCTCTATCATGTGGAAGTGTTCCATTTTGAAAGAATTCCCTGATAGGTGACATCCATCCTATAGTATGACCATATGGTTCAATAATGGGACTAATTTCATTAATTTCCTATGTTCTGATTTGAACATAAGGTGAAATTGCACGACGGTGGGCAATACTGATGGTTGTCTCGTCCCGATTTGGATCTGCCAGAGCTGTGGATATATTAGCCAGTGCATCATCTTGAGCATTTTGTGATCTTGGGACATAAGAAAATGTCAGTTCTGAAGGTAATTCCTCCATTAACTCTCTGAAATAATCACATAAAGGGATTAGTTCTTCTTTTCTGATGGCATAATCCCCATTTATTTGTTTGATTACCAGGTCTGAATCCCGTTTCACTTTTAAGTGATTCACTTGTTCTTAAAGCGCTAATTCCAAGCCTGCGATGAAAGCTTGGTATTATGCTTCATTATTGGTACCTCCTTCCAATAATAAGAAGGAATAAGGTAACACTTCCTTTTCTGGAGAAATGAGAAAAATTCCTAAACCAACTTTGTTGAATTTAGGGTTTTCCATTTTCCTCCCTGTTGGACTTATGGAAGCACCATCAAAATACATTTCCCATGCTTGAGAAATTTCTTGAATAGAGAAGACTTCCTCATCAGGGAGTTCAATATCTGAAGACGTGTCTTCCATTGAAGGGTCTTCAGCCAAGAAATCAGCTAGATCTTGGCCTTTTATTGCCTTTTGAGACACATACTGAATATCGAATTACTGCAAAATAACTACCTACCTTTTCCAGATGTCCTGTAAGCATTGGATGACTAAGGATAAATTTGAGCGGGTTATTGCGAGATACCAATTAGACCTCTTGATGTTATAGGTAGTGTCTCAACTTCTGAACTACAAAGATTAATTCCAGGTAGAACTTCTCAATACTTGAATACTGGGTTTCTGCTTCATGCATAGTTCGACTGAGATAGTAGAGGCTGTTTTCATTCCCAGAATCATTCTTTTGTGCAAGAAAGGCACCCAATGATCGCTCTAGAGCTGTTATGTAGAGGATAAGTGGTCTCCCTTCAATAGGTGGCATAAGTACTGATGGACTCAAGAGATATTTCTTGAGAATATCAAATTCTTCTTGAAATTCTTCATTCCACTGGTAAGCGACCCCCTTCTTTATCAATTTTGTAAAGGGTAACCTTTTGCCTGCCAAATTGGCGATGAAACACCAAATATAGGCTAAGTGTCCTTGAAGTCCTCTTAATTATTTCAAATTTCAAGGAGGTGACATACCAAGGATTAACTTGGTCTTCGCAGGATCGACTTCAATACCACGATGGCATACAACAAAACCGAGATATTTTCCTGAGGTTACCCAAAAAGCACATTTTAAGGTGTTCATCTTCAAATTATGTTGTCGAAGCTTGCGGAATATGACTTCCAAATCAGTCAAGTGATTAGAACATTTTTTGGATTTGACCACCAAATCATCTACATATCATTCAACAAACTTCACTAAGAAGGGTTTGAAGATATGATGCATGTCACGCTGATATGTTGCACCTACATTTTTTAAGCCAAAGGTAATTACCCGGTAGAAAAACACACCCTGAGGGGCTCTAAAGGCTGTGGATTCCTCATCGTCTGGGGCCATTCGGATCTGATTAAATCCTTAATATCCATCCATGAAGGAAAGTGCTTCATATCCAGCTGTTGCATCAATTAAAAGTTTTGTAATCAGAACTGGGAAATCATCATTAGGACAATGCCGATTAAGATCCCGGAAAATCGATGCAAACTCTAATTTGTCCATTCTTCTTTATAGGGACAATATTAGCCAACCACTTGGGATATTTAACTTCTCTAATAAAGTTAGATTTGATAATATTATCCACTTCAGCTTCAATTTTGGAAGCATAAGTTGGGTGTGTTCTTCTCATGGCTTGCTTAAATCCTCGATGTTCTTCTGGTAAACCCAAATGATGAGTAGAAAAATCAGGATCAAGTCTGGGCATTTCTTTATAGTTCCAAGCAAATATATCTCTATTTTTCTTTAGAAATGAAATATACATCTCTTTATCTTCAAGAGTCAAGGATGCACTTATTAAAGTGGGGCATGGATCTTCTTTTGTACCCCAAATTATTTCTCCAAGTTCATCCACAGTGGTAGAGATACCCTCTTCAAATGCTGGAGGAGCATCTCTGAGATCATCCTCTTCTTCTCCATCATGTATTATTTCTTCCGTTTCTATTTTCATAGTAGATGATAAAGAATAATTTTAATGATTAGAAGAGTTTTCAAAATTTGTACATCTTGAAGAAGAAGCTTCCATTTCCGACCCGATTAATGATGAAGGGTCTTCCTTGGGTAATAAAGAGGAGATAATGAATTGAGAATCAACATCATTGTCCACCTCTAATGTCTCTATATCTTATTATGTCCTAATTGGAGAAGTATAGACGTTTTTGGATTTCAGTAGATGAAATGAAGACATCACCATTTGTGCTTTCATCACTACATGGTGGGTTACCAATTTCTCCCATGTTGTCTGGCTCAATTTCCATAATTGAAATTATGGATCTTTCCATAAGATTATTTTGATTTGGGTCTATCTTCTCAATTTGACTGATAGACAACACATAATCTGTACTCACATGTGTAAATGGATTTACTGGAATCTTCTCCAAACCAAATGGAGAATTAACTTTGGTAATCTCCTTTGTTGTGGATTTCTCCCTTCCCTTCATGTGATAGAATTATACCTCAATATATTGAGACTCACATGTCTTGAATGGGGCCCTATCACCATACAATGTCCCAACTTGACCATCAAAACAATATTTGAGACATTGATGGTATGATGAAGGGATAGCCGCATGCTGGTGTAGCCAGGGTCTTCCAAGCAAGATGTTGAAAGCTGAGTCTTGATCAACAATCATGAAATCCAAATTGGTTACAATCTCTCCAAACTGAGTTCTGAGTGTAACTTCGCCCAGTGGTTCTTGTTCATTTTTATCATATCCTTGTAACATCATGGTAGAAGGAGATAAATCAGATTTTGTGAGGCCCAATCGACGATGTATACAAATGGGCATGAGGTTGACTCCTGAACCATTGTCAATAAAAGCTCTTTGGACGTCTACGCATTTGACCTTGCCAGATAAGTAAAAAAGTCTAATATTCCCATACACAACATCATCTTCATATTCCTCAGTAAAAGATATTATTGCATGGAATTATGTAGGATTATTCTCTATGTGATAGACTTCAGCTGCAGCAATTTCATTTTCAAACTCCTGAGGACTTGAAAAAGTCTCGATGAGTGCTTCCCAAAGATATTTTGACAAATTCAAAGCATCCAGAGTTGATAAAATGGTTGGTACTTGGGAGAAGTGTTTCAATATATCATACTTTGGATCTAGAGGTCTGCGTTTCTGAATAGGAATATGTGGTTTAGCAGGTACCTTGGAAGTAGATTCTTTAGAAGTTGATGCATCTTGTGTTGGGATAGAAGTTGGAAATATTTCTGGTTTTGGAAGATTAGACCGATTAGATTCATTTACTTGTTAAGAGGAAGAAGATGGAACCTTCAACCGATCCTCCAAAATAACTATTCCAGGACTCAATTTTCTATTGGTAGAAGAACTTGAATGTTCTTTCTGAGCTCACTGTAGGACTCTACCACGAGTTTCTGTTGTGTACACAGTTCTAGTAGAGGTAGAATTTGAATAGTGGTTTCTAAAAGATCCACGTCTTCCCTTGTATCCTGAGCCTCTGGAACTTCTTCTGATTCCCCTGTTTGATCCAAAGAATTCAGGCTCATTGAAATTAAAACTGCGTCTGGCATATGGATATGTTAATTGAATCATGTTAACAGAACCGAAGATTAACTCTTCGTCTGATGAAGACTCTGCCTGGTTAGCCTATTTAGGCTGTGCCGTTTGGTGGGGCGGTGCCCGTGGACTTGAAGTAAATGGTATGAAGTCTGCCAAAGTCAAAGAAAACTTAGGATTTGACACATTCTCATATTCTTCTAATTCTTTTTCTTTCTTTAAATCATGCCGTTTCTTTGAGGACTTTCCCTTTGATGAAGAGGGTTTTGCCGTAGCATTCATAGCAGAAGACACAATCAGTTTCATTAATTGTGTTTGCAAAATAGCATGAGTTCGGTTGATTGTATTTCTGACCATCCAATCATCATAATTTTGTGAATTTTTGCTTTTGACTTCTTGCCATTCACCTTCCTCCTCTTGAACTATTGCAGTAACACATGCTGCATGAGCTAAAGAACCTTTCAATTTTACTTGTCCTGAGTCGACCATATTTTGCAGGAGGTCTTTGAAGACAAAACACTCCTGAATGGGATGCCCTAACATTTGATGAAAGGGGAAATAATTGGGATGGTCTTCATCTCCTTCCTTTTTTGGCCTTTTGGGCCATGGCAATTGAACCAGATTATTTTCTAGAGCCGAAATGAAGTAACCAGAAACTTGTTCATTTCTGAAAGAGTATGTTTTTCTCTTCAAATCCTCAAATTTTTCTCTTCTTTGATCTCTTTGATCATTTGGACGAAACTAACTTCTTTTTTGGCACTCAGAAGGTGGATCCCTTCGAGAAGATGAAGGTTTTCATGTAGAAATAGGTACACGTGTTTGTTTAAGCATAAATGTAGCAGTTTCTGCTTTACTCATTCTCCTTCCTAGAGCTGATGAAATTACACGAGATTTATCCTTAGTCTGTATAAGAGAATATTCAATCTAGAGAGCGATTGAAGTAAGGTCTCGAAACCCTCCTATGTATTTCACAGGGATCAATGGTGTGTGTAACTCGTCACGCAAATTTTCCACACAGATTGGCAACAATTCTTCTTGAGGGAGTGCTAATCTTAGGGAATATGTTAATACCTTACAGCGAGCAATGATATCTTAGACCCTTTCATTTTCCCTTTTCTTACAGTTTGTAAGATCAAAAACTGTTTTCTTTGGAAAAGTTGAGCTGAACTGATGAAGGAATTGTTGACAGAGATCCTCTCATCCGGTAATTAACCAGGATTGCAAGCTTGTATACCAGACAAAGGCTGGTCCTTATAAGGTCCGTATGAAGAATCTGAGTTTTACTGCTTCTTTCTGCTATGGAGTTCCCATCATAGGATCACAACAAGACACGTAATGTGTCAAATGCTGTTCAGGGTCGCCTGATCCATTTAAAATAGGGAATACAAGGTTTCTAATACTAGATGGAGGAGAGATTGAATCTACCCATTCAGGGTAAACTTTATTTTCTGTTTGAACCTACGCATGTTTCCATTCCATAGTTTCTAACTGAGTTGTTAATGACTCAATAGTAGTTATTAACTTTTGAGAAACATCCGGTTGAACTTGGACTTGGGTTGGTGCAATGACTGGATCTTGGACAGATGTGGTGGTTGGTGCGGCAACTGATGGTAGCACTATCAATTGTTGTTGCACTTGACCCACAAAATTAGACTTGTGAGGGTGTACTGATTGAGGAGGATATTCCTGATCCATCTCAGTAGCTACAACAAATTCCTTTGGATGACTAACTCCAACACGCTTAAGAAGAATACTACTCTGAAGTAGTTCTACATTCAACCTCCTTAATTCCTTCATTTCTCCCTCCTATTGTGCAATCCTTTTCTCTAGTGAGAGTGATTGGCCTTCTCCAGAGGAAGGATATGTAAACTGATTCTTTCCCCTCCCTTTGTTGGATTCTTTTTGGAGAGGGGTATGTGGGTTACTCGAAGGATTTCCTAGGTTCTGAGTAACCCTTTGATTTTGTGTATGCACACCTTCTTCATTTGTGTCTGTGTGTACATCTTCTTGAGAAAGAACCTCTTCATCTAAGTCCCCTAAGTGAGCCTCATCTGGTGGATCAACAACAACAGCATTGATGACATTGATTGATTCATAACGCATCATATCCCTTTTATCATCATTTCTGTGATATTGTCTTCTTCCATGTCTTTGATGAGATATTGCCTTTTGTTGATTCGATCCCTTAGGAACTTCTTGACAAACCATAATTTGGAAGGAATCTTCTGATAATTTGGCTCTTCGTTCCTCTTAAGGCTTCTTACCCAATCGAGAAAAGACCGACTTTCTCTGAGGAGGGGATTGATGATTTGAAAAAGTCCCCAGTCTGGTGGACTGGGGTTGTTCCTACTGTTCCTTCTCAATTCCTCAAATCATATTGTTGATTCCAAGGGTTGGTTTAAAAGAGTCCCCTATCTGGAAAGCTGGGGTGGCTCTTGACATGCTATGTCTGAGACTTTCTTAAAATCTCTCTTGATCTTTCAAACCTTAGTCCGGAAATTAGCTGGATGCATTAACCTATATCCAATTTTATCACCTGGTTCAAAATACTATTGGATGATTTCCGACACTTCTGTCACTTGATGATGTGCTTGCTCCATATGAGAGGCCTGTTCAATATTCTCATTTTCTTAATGCAGGAGTAATTCAACAACTTGTTCTCTGTATGCTTGATTTTGAGAGGAACTAGTTGAATCCTATTCTTAGGAAAGCTTTCGATTACAAACAAAGCCCATTGACTGTGGTCATCCATGGAAAATAACATTGCGTGAGACCATTTTCAGTGAGCTTTGCTGACTGGAGAGCACTGTGAAATTTAGTGCTCCATGAACACCCCATCCTCTGACATGAATACCTTATGGGGCATTGTCAATTAAATGACGCAATCTTCTTACTGCGCCAAGGCATGAACGTTGAAGGGCTCTCTGCTGCTTTTCAGCCTTCGAATATCGATAGACAGATAGAGATGCCAAATCAATCTGAAGTTGTAACCCTTCTATTATCTTAAGACTATTTTTATATTCATCATAAGATAATACTTTCTTCTTCAACTGACAAAGAGTTTTCCATATGTTGAGACGAATATCATAAATTCCATCTTCCGTTAAAATCTTTGGAATTTCATACTGAGATTCAACCAGAGGCCAAAACATGACTGGTACATCACCTTTTTCCAGTTGTTTTCTCATGTTCAACATTTCCTCTTTATCATTAAATGATGATTCTTCTACCTAATTTGACCATAGTTGTTGTTTCCTTGTTGCTTCATCAGATTCAACAAGATTGGTAGAGAATTCATTGATCAAACTAGAAGATGCATGACTTAGGGGTGGTTTGGAGAATGACTTACACCCTGGGCTATCTTATGATTGAGAAAGTATTTCACCTGCTAGCAATGAAGCATCAGACATGACTGATTTCGAATTTTCATGTTCCTCAAGATAAAAGGGATTTCTCGGTACTACATTGTCCACTGGAGCATTTTCCGGGAAATGTGCATCACTACCACGGAGAGGACTTTCACAGTGAAATTCATCATCATGGGGAGGATCACCATAATGGGTTACAGAAAAAGATAAGATCTCTTGCTCCTTGGTCTTATGACCACACAGAGGGTTTTTTGGCTCTCATCTGAAGATGAAACTTCGAGATCGACCGAATTTTCATGAAACAAGCCTTCATGAGGAAGTGTGTGTTAAAGACCATCAGAATTAATGTTCCCACTATTGGAAAATGAGGGAGTAGAATCTTGAATTCCAATAGATAACTGTCTGAGGGATTCAAGAACTCCATCATCGAGCAAGGCCTTGTTACAGATTGGCTCTTGATCTCCTGACTTTGCTGGGTGGGTCTTTTTCTTATACGCCTTCTTACTCGCTTTGGAAACCACTTGTTGACAAAAGTGGCTACTCTGAGTAGGTGTATGTGCCTGATCAGGAAAGATGGTCAGGTTAGGCTGACGATCTCCACTCAAATCAGGTGTGTGTACCTAACTTGGTTGTCCGTATGATATGGGGGAGTATACCCTACAAACTTCTTGGACTGGAACAGATGTGTGTGTATGTTCCGGAGTGAATTGTTGTTGTGTCACTCCACTGGTAGGGATAGATTTATGTGTCTTCCCCTGGGATGCTGCTGAAGCTGTTATAATATCCTAGCAAGCATCCAGAATATGAGCAGGGATCTGCTTATGCTCTTTCACAATTGATAGAATATGCTTGGCGACTTCACCTGCCGGAATGGGGATATAGGTCCATTCCATGCTTGGAGTAGGTGTATGTTCCTACTCCTATCCTCCTTTTCCTGTTAGTGAATCCTGACAGTACTCAAGTGTGGGGGCAGAGAGTTGAGTCTGCCTCCTGTTTATCACCGGAGCTTTCCGATTGACGTCTCCGTGTGCTACCAAGAGTGACTGTTGGTAGGCATGATTAATACTAGCAGGTGTATGTGCTTGCTGATTTCACTTCGCTGAACATTATTGATGAGCTTCATAATATGTAGTTAGACGAGCCTGATGAGTAGCTGATGATGTATAAACAGGTGTATGTTCCTACCTATAGTACTCTACCGGAATTGCCTAGTGGGATTGGCGTGATGCTGCCAGATGAGTCTGTTGGACAACGGAATTAAAACGGGCAGGTTTATGTGCCCTCTCGTTTCTTGCCACCACATTAGGTCGGTGGACTTCTCCGGATATGGAAGAGATGAGAAAATTCTCACTGTTGACCGGATTCCACCTCTGGCGGTTCGTCTTGCCTGCTCGGGTTCGAGGAACCTGAGCCGAACGCCTGGAGTCGGTACCCTCCTCATGTTGAGGGTGTACTACCACACGAGTCTGGCGACGATTGCTGATGGGAGCCCTCAGGAAGGACTCCTGCTTCTTTGAATTAAGGCCCTGAGGGACTTTCTCATTCACCTCCCAAGAATATGGGAGTGAATGGTGATTGCATTTCGGGTATAACGACCCGAAACGGTTGGAGATAGTGGTTAGCACCGCCTACTTCTTGATCACTGGTCATCATTTTTCAGATGACCAGTGCGAATTGTTCACTTGGAGGGCTTGTTGGGCAGCCTCCAGAGTTGGGATGGTACCCTGTTGACAGTTCTCCTTAACCAACGCATTTGATACCCAGCGTTGAAGACGCTGAGTAGGTTATGTCATCCTCTGAGCGGATGAAGATCCAGTAGGAGTAGCAGAAGTGGCATTTTCAGCAGCATTATTCACAAGTGTGAACTTAAGAGCATCCATTCTAGAACTGTAGAAGATCTTGGAAAAGAGTACCTGTTTGATATAACAGACGTAATCAAGATAAATTCATCCACTACATCTTTTGGATGAGCACATATGTCAATGATTGTTTTTTTGGGCCTCTAATTGAGTTTTAAATAGGGGCCTAACAAATAGGTAAAACATCATTTTAACTTGTTTAAACATTCACGTCAGGTTCACCATTTTTGTTTCCCTCGTAATTTTGGGATGACCTCCTTGATGGAAGGTTCAAACATTCCAATCGGTTTCTAACGGTTTTGTTCGTAGAACCGGAAACATCCAATGATTCCACATCCATTTGGACCTACTTTCCAAAGGTAGGCGCTCATTAGTTTATGAACTGATGAGGCTTAGGAATTTGCATTGGTCGAGAGGATGGGAGGTCAGACTCATCACACCTTTTTGAGGGGAATTATTGTTTACTCCGGGACTCTCTTTATATATTTAAGTTATGTTTGTGAATCCTTATTACATTACCAAGTATAAAATGATCTTTCCTTTAGATCAGACAATCTAGGATTAAATATGTAGGAAATTTAGAGAATATTTTATATGTATTCGAGGTTCTTCATTGATAGAGAATAATCTGTATTTATTATAGATTATTGGTCAATGGCATCCCTCGACACATTTATATAGAAGTCTCTCGGTCATTTATTATGACCATTCTGGTTTTAAAGCCACTCAGTGAGGCACTTGAAGTTTATTGTCATTCAGAAGGACATGGATTATTTTAGAGTTGGGATCGAACCCGCAGATGGGATACCTATGTATCCTATGTTTAGAAAAAGTAATCAGAACCCATGTAGTTTGAGTAAAAAAGTATGATGTTTATGATTGATGGATCAAAGAAGGATTTCATAATTACTTTTACACTCTAAGCTTATGTGAGTCATGATCGGTGTGAGAAACAAGAGGTATTGGTAAAAATTAGACAATTGTGCGATGAAAGATGCAATCATAAGAAATAATGTGGGACTTATGTATGTATGGCTGCCCAGATAAATGAAGATTAGGATTTACTTCAGGGAAGAAATCCAAGAACAGGGTCCATAAAGGTATATGTGCTTCGTGGATATTTGAATACTTTAACTTGGGTCTTACTCCTGGAAAGGAGGACCAAATTAAGAGAGGAATTATGATTGGGTTTTACTCCTGAGAAGGAATCCCAGGTAAAACGTAATTTAGAACTTGTTAAGAGAAATTAAAATTGGGGCTTACTCCTGAAAAGGAGGCCCATGTTAAGAGACTTGAAAAATCAAGGGACTTGGGGCTTGCTCCTAAAAAGGATGCCCAAATTAATGAGGACTTGGACTGGGGATTACTCCTAAAAAGAAGGCCCAGGTTAATGAGGTCTTGGGGCTTACTTCTAAAGAGGATTCCCATATTTGATACTGGGTCTTACTCCTGAAAAGGAGGCCCATATTTGAGACTGGGGCTTACTCCTGGAAAGGAGGCCCATATTAACGAGTTCTCTCATCTTAAAGGATGAGTTTGAATGAATGAAATCTCAATCTTTAGTGACATAAAGATGTATAAATCGCTAGGTTTTTAGGGATATTCCACAAAATTCCTTTTATATTAGGAAATCAAATCAATAAATCATGCCATAAATGGCTTTTAAGAGTGTCTTGAAGACTGAATATTGAATAGGAGAGGTGGAATGGCTTAGGAGGGGTGAAATGGGCAAGAAGGGCACTAAAAAAGGTAGGGGCGTGCAAGTCCTGGCAGGTGCGCAGGTACTGCGTGGGCGCGCAAGTTGGGTCGCACAGGTATACCTACGCGACACATGGGTACTTGCGCGATGGTTAACCAGAAGGGTAATACTTTAGCGACTCTTGGTTAAAGCCTTTAGAATCATCTTGATGTTCTTCCAAAGGAGTGGCGTGCAAGTTCTATTGAAGGAGTTAGGCGCTGCACAAGTGTGTCCATTTACCTTAAGGGATGGCCACTCAGGCGTTCAACTCTTGATGAGTTTCCACACCTAGACCTTCCTCCTCCTCTTTAGATATTCCAATCTAGGTAAAAATTTACCTTAGAAGTGTTTCGGAAGTTTTGAGAAGAAACTAGGGCACCGGGAGCTCAAATCTGAATTCTGGAAAAAATTCCTCTACGAATGGGGGGCCCACAGGGTCTATTTATAGGCTGGAGAAGACCCGGGCGGTTATCACATAGGTCGCACAAGTCACTTGTGTGACCATTAGGCGGAACGCAAGTATACTTGCGCGACAAAGATGGAACTTGCGTGACCTATGGGAAATGCTCTCTTTGTTCATCCCTTTGTCTACTTTTTTATGTTTCTTTAAAGGTTGAATCAATTTAGACTAAGGTAATTCCCTTTTCCAATCTTTAGACTTTGTGAAGAAAAAGTAGCATCAACAATAGTATGTTTCGGTTCTCCTCTGAGCTCTTAAGTGTTCCCGTGTTGCTCCGACACAAGTATCGTTATCAATTTCCATTTTTGTGTGACTATACTCCCTGGTTCTTGGTTTTGGGTGTCCTTTTGGAAAAAATTTAAAGTGTTTTTTTTCTAAAAATGTTTCAAGAAAAACATTGTGAATGAATAAGTGTCTTCCCTATTTTTCTTTATAAAGAAAAATAAAAGTCTTTTTGTTTGGTTCCCTTTATCCTTCTCTCCTATGAAGTTAACTTATCCCCATAAATGAGCCTTGTTTTTAAATGTGAGGGAAATGTGTCATGTTTTGTTTATTCTGAAATGTAAAGTATGGAAAAGGCCTATGTTTATAGGTTGTATTTCAAACCTGGAAATCAATGTTTCTTTATTTAAAAAATATTCATTGGGAATAGAATAAACTGGGTCTACATATTAATTTTTAATACTCATTCCTATATTGTTAATTTTTTTTAGTTTCTCCAGAAAGTTACATCTTTGGTTTAGTCATCTCAGGAAATGGTTGGTGTTGGGTTAGAGAGTGGCCCTAAGGGTCACATGGAGGTTCTGTTTGGTGTCAGGTTCATCTTGGCTATTCTGGTTTTGTTCAGGCTCTAGTTTTTCTCATTTTTGTTGTCTTTTTTGTTTGTAATTGTAATTGATGTAAAATTTTGGAAATCAATTTTAGTTTGGTTTGTTCTTTTATTTATTTTGATTCCTTTTTTATTTTTTTGGGGGAAATTGTTCCCATTTTCTCAATTGATGCCATTGTCTCTGGTCTTCAGTCTAAGAGGATCGAGAATGCCTCTTTGTCCATGCAACAGATTGACTCGGGTGATTGGTTTAGGGTTTACTTGGGTTGGTTAGTGACAAAATGGTATTAGAGAAGGTTAGATATTTTGAGGACCTTTCTTTTAGAAAACCCATTGTTACATTGGATTTTCAAGGTATAAGGGGAAGGATTGTCAGGATCAAGTTGTAGGTGTGGGAAGAGTGTCAAGAAATCTTACTCGTTCTGAACCTCAGGTTACCTTGGGATGTTCGGGTTTGTTGGTGTCTTTGTTTCTTGTGGGTTGTTTTGTATTGTGAGATGAAAATGGAGTTAATAAGTGGCCTCTGTGAGGTCGTAGGTCTAGAAAAGCCATGTGGATCTGGTGACCTTACCTTGGAATGCTCTCTGTGATGGGGGTGTGACCAGCGAATAGCTTCCAACCATATGACCGAGTCACACATCAATTCTAGTTTCCCCCTTTTAAATCATTTGGGTCTTCTTTAATTATGAAAATTGTTTCAAAAAGTATTATTTTGGAACTATGAAAAACTAAATTTAAAATTTAAATGACCTTGTTTTGGTATGTGGAAATTGGGTTTTTGTGAAATGAATTTTTTTAGGTAAAATGAAAATGGTTTTGATTAAGTGGTTGGTAAATTTTTGGGAAGTCTTCTAAAATTTATGAAATAAATGGAATGATTTAGATTTGATGTGGAAAGATTGAAAATGAGTTTTGACTGAATGGTTGGATTTTATTTGAAAGGGGTTTTGTGATATTTGGATGGGATTATAGATTTTTGTGGATAATGGTTTTTGAAAAGAGTATTATGGGATTTAAAAAGGAAGGGCGAGTTAAATGTTTTAACTTTGGTGTTTTTGTGAGCGACCATATGCACATATATTTAGGATAAAATGGTCGGGTGCCCAGTATGGAATGAGAATGTGCATGGGTGAGGACCGTGGGGCACCATTGGTGGGTGTAGAATTCTTTCAATCTTGTTTTCTTTTAAAAAGTTTTTTAATGAAAAATTTTATGTTTTGATAGCTTGTGTTGTTGTGTCGTGTCCCTTGTATTTTTTGAAGTGATGTTTGTTTTGTGAGGTTTGATGTGAAGGATCCATGTTGTTGGATTGTATTTGATCGAGTTACTTGTTTTCTTTGTTTCTTAGTGTTCTCATCCATAAAGGTTGGATGGATACCCAAGATGCAGCTCCGGGTGGTACATCTCTAGTGAACTCTCTAGTTGATCAACCCATAGTCTATGTTCTAGAGTTTTGGAAGTTAAATCCTCCTCTTTTCTGTGGTCAAGTGGATCCTCTTGAGGGAGAGGAGTGGATTTGGAGGATTGAGAGGGACTTTAGTTTCCTCATGTTTCTTAAGGCGTTGAAGGTAACGTTTTCCAAATTTATGATCGAAGGCCCAACCTGGAATTGGTAGAAGTATTTGTCTCAAATAAAGTATCCAAAATATATCACTTGGGAGTTCTTCAAGTCTTCATTCATTCAATATTATTTCTTTGAGATGAAAATGGTGAAGAAGAGGATAGAGTTTTTTAGACTTCAACAAGGTGTTGGAATTATATCATTGCTTCTTATACCAAGATCATTATGATACAGTTTATGTTGCAAAAGATCCTGTGAAGGCTAGAATTTTCGAGATTGATCTCCATTATGAGATATAATTGAAGGTGGTAGATCTCAACCTAACCACCTTCTTCGATGTGGTGTAGCAAACCTTTCATACTGAAGTTGGGTTAGCAGGAGGGCTTGATATGGCCAGTCTTCATTTGATCTCTATAAATGGATAATAGGATTCTGATTAGAAGAATCGGAAGGGACCAGATGTTGGCTATGTTGGTAGGGGAATTAAGAGTCCTTTTGACCTCTCATCGACCTCTTCAGGGTGAAATGTTGTGACCTTCCATCATTGTGGAAAGCATGGTTATAAGAGACCATCATGCTCAAGTGATCCAATAACTTTCCACACCTATAGATTCTTGGGTCCCCTGAAGTGGTTTTGTCAGGGTGTTTCCAAGAAGCAACATGAAACCAGACCAGACTCTTCGAAGGACTCCCCAGGCCGGTTGTAGGAGTAAGGTACTGGTTGTAAAGACCCGTAAAATTCAAGGGAAAATTTTTCTTAATTTTCTTTGGAATTTTACAAGAGCGCGGTTTCTTACGGCACCTGATTCCGTGGCCCGGAGTGCACGGAATCAATTTCCGAAGTTTGGATCTGGTACATTCAGTGAACGAATGAGCGGGAATTTCTAACTTTTGAACCGGTGCCCGGAATCAAATTCCAAGGGCACCGATGAACTCGCAACGCCGATATTCTCTCAAGGAGACCTTTTCCGAGGTTGCGTTTATTGCGGGTTGAGAGTTAGTTTTTGGGAATTTAGAATAAGTTAAATAAAATTGTGGAATACAAATTTTATTTTAAACTTGTTGGTTATTTTCTCCCAAAGGGAGTTAGAGGTGGGACCCACATCCACTTAACCTCCCTTGGGAGGATTAAGTGTGGTGGGGCCCACACGAAGCATAACTCTTCACCTTATCTTTTTAAACTCCCTATAACTCCTCTTTAATTAACTTGACAACTTGGGTTATTAAATGGGTTGAGTTGTTTAATTTCAAAACTTTGAATTTCAAAATGGTTTGGTTGTGTAAATAAAATAAGGCCTTAGCTTATTTTATTTTGGTTAGAATTCTCTTACCACCTTGAGAGAATTTGGAGCTTTCTTCTTCTTCTTCAAACTCAACGAAGAATGCGAAGAACGCCGTTCTTCAACGAAGAACCTCTCCATCGAAGAACTCGGTCCTTTCGCGACGCCGTATCCGCGACGCGACGTACTTCTTCCGCGTCATCTCTTCCGCGACGATTTCCCACGACGAAATCGCCGTCAAAGAACTTTGAATCCTCGCTTCACGACGTCGACGTCCTTTTCCCGCGACGCTGACCACCGCGACGCTCGTCTTCCGCGGGTCGTTGACGAACATCGTTCTTGAAACCGAGGTAGGGGTTTGTTGTTGTTTAATTTATTTATTCTCGTTCTTGGTTCTAGCATGACGATCTTTGAGGTTAAATGATTATGTGTTATCGTTTAACAAGAGGGGGGCCGGACCGAACAAACACAGCCGAACCCCCCTCCTTTGTTCTTGAATATTTCTTGCAGATGAAACGAGATGGCGTGGTGTCGTCGCACCATGCGAAAATCACACGTCAATAATTGTGTGGCGCCGTCGCGCTGCGCCGCGGAAAGATTATCAAGAACGCAACGCCGTCGCGCCGCGTCGAAGGAAACCGAAGGCGCCGCGGCCAGAGCGGGGCCGCGGCAGAGGGGCGAGGTGCCGTCGCACTGCGCCGGACGAAGAAGGCCACGGCCGGTTCCAGGCCGCAGCGGAACGTGATGACCGACGGCCAGCTGGGCCGCCGGTGCCCGAAGATGGAAGAGGACGGGCCCTTGCCGATCCTGTTCAGAAGAAGCCGACCGGCCAGGTTGGGCCGGTCGGGATGGTGGAAACCGGGGGAGTTTAATTCCCCCGGGCGGTTAATTGGCCCCCATTATGAGGGGGCCCGGTTTCACAAAGGGGGGGCAGGCGGCCCCCCGTTTTCCTGCAGCTCATCCTTCGGCCGAGCGGGCAGCGCGCGGCGCGCTGCGCTGGACCGGCGCCTGGCCGGTCCACCAGGCCAGGCCGCGCCGCGCCGCGCCGCGCCATGCCGGGCCGGGCTGCGCCGAGCCAGGCCAGGCCGGGTCGACCCTGTCCGGGGCGGGTCGACCTGGTTCGGGCCATCCGGGGGGTCTCGGGCCGGGTCGGCCCGGGCCCAAAACCCCCGTTACCGAACTGTTAGGTTCAAATGCCCATAACTCGGGCTACGGACCTCCAAACGACGCGCCGTCAGCGGAGATGCAATCCTTGGATCAAGACGGTCGTTTCGGTATATCTCACTCAAGGTTTCGGAATACTTTGTGTTCGGCCGGGTTGGTTCGTACACGAAACCAACCGGGCCCTCGGAGCGGAAACACTCATATCTTGAGCTACGGATGTCCGATTGACGTGCCGTTAGCTTTGTTGAGTTCCTCTTAGTGAGACAGATCTTTTGGCATACTCCGCCCGAGGTTTGGGCGCAGGTCGAGTACGGTCGGGTTGGTTTTGCCTTAAAAACTAACTGGTCCCCTGGGACGAAATAGCTAATAACTCTCAGACCGGGCATCCGTTTGACGTGCCGTCTGTTGCGTTGAGTTCCTGTTGACGATACGAAACATTGGGATACGTCAACTCTAGACTTAGTGACAGTTGATGTATCAGCCTCTCGTCTCATGGAGCGGATCCTCCCAAATGAGCTTGCTGTGTGCAGGAACCCTAGAGCCGGTTGCGACTATGACTACTACTGCTACTGCTACTGTGACTGCGACGACGACAGTACAGAGATCTTTGGTGGATTCGACGACGACGACAACAACACTCAGCGATCCTACGTGGATCAGGGCTACAGGTCCTGTGTGGGCCTGATCCTGTGTGGGTCCGATCCTGTGTGGGTCTGCGCTCAGCGGTCCTGTGTGAACTAGCGCCTACAGGTCCTATGTGGGCCCGATCCTGTGTGGGTCATTGCGGGGGTTAGTACCTATCGATCCTTTGTGGGTCCGACGACTTAGATGGATCGGTGATCATCTCTATCGTCTTCCGAAGAAGTATACCTGTGTCAGCTGAATCCTGTTGCTTTCCTGTGTGGAATGTGTTGTGCTATCCTGTGTGGATTTCGTTTTCTTTCCTGGGTGGAATATGTATACTTTCCTTTGTGGACTGAGTTGTACTTGGGCTCGGAGGTTGGAGCGTATTGGAATTGATGACTTAGGTATATGTATGGGCATATACCTAAGCAGTGTCAGTTGTTACTTAGTGATTGTATCTTACCTTTGTAGTTTATCCTTTGTGGATTTTGGGAGACCTTCAGGGGTCTCGGGGTCCCTACTGAGTTGCTTATACTCACCCCTGCATGGGCTATGACAGCACTACGTTGTGTTGGTTGCAGACGATGGACAGCGTTGATCGTAGTTGAGACTTGCTGAGCAGGACGGTACCCGGAGGTGGACCACTGGGCGAGACGTGCTCGGAGCGGACGGCGGAACCCGAGGACCAGTGGAGCTATCTATACCCACCCATCAGGTGGGATTTCCAGTGGACAGCTCGGTGTAGCGGCTTTTACTTTACAGTTGTTGTTTTCCCTTTCGAGTTGTACTTTACTTTCAGTTTGGGTTTGTATACTGGCCCATTACTTTTCCGCACTTTCAGTTGTACTCTGATTTTACTTAGTGTTTACTATTCTGCTTGCTTACTCTGTGGTGCTTGTTTACATTCAAAGGCAATGCCTTCCCTTTTTACTGGGAATTACGCCTTGCGGCTAGTCGCCATCCCCTGGCCTATGGAAGGTGGGCTTGGGGTAGTCACAACACGGGCCCCGAGGGCGGGTCGTGACAAATTGGTATCAAAGGAGTTTGGTTCTACCGCGAACTCTGATCTTTTCTATGTGAAGCAATAATGTTTAGCGTATTGAGTGTGGTTATCAGTCCAGGGAGTCTAGTGTTTGTGCGGCGGC
Organism: Viscum album; assembly: GCA_963277665.1. Classification (NCBI taxonomy): domain Eukaryota; kingdom Viridiplantae; phylum Streptophyta; class Magnoliopsida; order Santalales; family Viscaceae; genus Viscum; species Viscum album. The sequence goes on along the minus strand of OY728159.1, from coordinate 1,622,331,781 downwards.
CGACGTATCCGTACACCAGGACCGTGACTTCTGATTTCCGACTTAATGCACGAAAACATTGATTGCGTGTGTGTTTCAAGTTTTCTTTGTGACTACTTTGTATCAGCTCACCAGGTATACTGTTCTGACCGTGGCGCACCTGTTTCCTTTTCAGGATGGCCCCACGACGGCAGCCAGCTAGGGTTCCGAGAGTCGAGCATGATGACAGCCCACCGAGCGACGAGGCCTCGGTGCAGGGCCCTTTCTCAGCTTTGGCACCAGCGGTAGCTCTACCCACCGAGCCCCTGATACTTCCAGCACCATCCGCTGACGATGCACGTCGCCTCAGCGCACTGCATGAGTTTCAGCGCCAGCGACCACCCAGGTTTCAGGGGGAGACGGACCCCCAGGTAGCCGAGGACTAGATGGAGGCAGTGGTACAAGTGTTTAGGCTAGTGAGGACACCTGCAGACCTCATGGTGATCCTCGGTGCGAGCCTACTGCACGCAGCAGCGGGCCGATGGTGGAGCTTGATGCTCCAGGTGAACGATGAGGCATCTCTACTTTGGAAGGACTTTGAGAGCCTCTTCCACTCGAAGTTCGTCCTAGCCACCCTTCGTGCGGTGCGTATCCAGGAGCTTCTTCAGCTGCGGCAGGGCAGCATGACGGTCGCTCAGTACTCGGCGAGGTTTACCGATCTCTCGTGCTACTCGACTGACATGGTACGGGACCCATTCTTCTGGGCCCAGACCTTCGAGCAGGGGTTGAGACACGAGATCAGGGCATCACTGATCTCCCTCAGCATACCGACTCAGACAGGAGTACTGGAGCGGGCCCTTTTGATCGAGAGCTTCCTTGCTGAGTCTACACCATCGCCGCGACCCACCGCAGGGCGGCATGTGGCAGATTCATCTGCAGCAGGCAGTCGACGGATGACTCAGGGGTCCAGGAAGACCAGACCTTCAGGCAGACGACCTCAGGACACTGGCTCAGCAGTGCGGGGCACACAGTGTGGAGCCAGTCTTTCGAGAGGCAGACAGTGCTACTCGTGCGGCGGGCAGGGCCACATGGCTCGTGACTGCCCGACCTGCCGTGCCAAGGAGCAGCAGACGGTTGAGGGACCACCGAGGCAGAGGCAGAGGGCCGACCGTGGCAGTCCGCAGGGAGGAGGTGGATGAGGCAGAGGAGCTGGCCGAGCATCAGGTGGTGGGAGACGCTTTGAGGCTCTACCACCACCACCACCATGAGGTCCACCCCGACCACAGGGAGCTGGCGGACAGAGACATGCACAACTCCAGGCAGCAGAGGCCTATGACCACGGCGCGCCCGAGATGATTCGAGGTACTATCTGTGTCTACTCCACCCTTGCTGTAGTACTTATAGACACATGAGCGAGTCACTCTTTCATAGCCGCTGCCCTTGTTCGAAGCTCGGAGATTCCGACAGAGCCGTTGGCTCGATCCTTACGGCTAGAGACTCCTACGGGAGCAGACTCGACGATTACACACTGGTGTCGGTAGTGATAGCTTACTCTAGGAGGCGAGAGCTTCGGCTGGGATCTTCTTGTAGCAGCGTCGAGGCCATACGACGTCATCTTGGGCATGAATTGGTTATCTATGGTCCATGCCCAGATTGACTGTTTTAGGCACAAGGTGCGATGTGTACGCACCGACAGGAGCAGGTTCACCTTCACCAGTGAGAAGGGAGCCTTAGAAGCACAGGATGGAATTCCTCGGAGGAGAGGACATCCCATCACTCATCAGTTGGCTAGCCTCATCCTAGGAGCAGTTGACGTGCAGAGTCCTGGTTTTCCTGCAGTGGTGGATCAGTTTGCGGAAGTTTTTCCCAACGACGTTCCAGGACTACCTCCTCGCAGAGAGGTAGACTTTTATATTGACCTATACCCCGGGACAGCCCCGATATCGACTCCAGCATATCGGATGTCCCCCGCTGAGCTTCGAGAGCTACGGGTACAGTTGGAGGACTTGCAGGGCAAGGGGTTCATCCGACCCAGTGTTTCACCCTAGGCTTTCCCGATTTTGTTCGCCAAGAAGGCGGACGGGAGCTTGCGACTTTGTGTTGACTATCGTCGCCTGAACCAAGTGACAGTGAGGAACAAGTATCCATTACTGAGGATTGATGACCTCTTTGATCAGCTCAAGGGAGCACGGTGGTTCTCGAAGATAGATCTCAGGTCAGGCTATCATCAGCTTAGAGTTAGAGACGAGGACGTGCAGAAGACGGCCTTCAGATGTCGGTATGGCCACTATGAGTTCTTGGTTATGACTTTCGGTGTAACCAATGCTCCAGCAGTGTTCATGGCCCTCATGAATAGAATCTTTCAGCCATACCTCGATCGATTTGTCGTGGTCTTCATCGACGACATTTTGATTTACTCGACGACTGAGGAGGAGCACGCCTACCACTTGCGAGTTGTACTAGACACACTCCGAGAGCACCAGCTTTATGGAATTCTCTCGAAGTGCCAGTTCTGGATACGTGAGGTCCCCTTCTTGGGACATGTCATCTCTGAGGCGGGAGTTGCAGTGGATCCTAGGAAGATCGAGGCAGTGTTAGCTTGGGAGCCACCCAGGAGCGTGATGGAGGTGCAGAGTTTCTTGGGACTAGCCGGATACTATCGGAGATTCGTTCCAGACTTCTCTAGAGTTTCGGCACCACTTAAAGCTTTGAAGAAGAAGGGGAAACCCTTCGTGTGGTCAGACAGATGTCAGGAGAGCTTCCAGGAGCAGAGACAGAGATTGACCAGCGCACCTATCTTGAGGTTTCCTAAGGAGGGAGTTGGATACGTAGTTTACTGCGATGCATCAGGGACCGGACTCGGTTGCGTCCTGATGTAGGAGCGGGTAGTGATCGACTATGGATCACGACAGTTGAGGCCGCATGAGCAGAACTACGCTACCCATGACCTGGAGTTGGAAGCAGTTTTCTTCGCTCTGAAGACTTGGCGACACTACCTGATGGGCGAGCGCTTTACAATCTTTTCTGAAAATCAGAGTCTCAGGTATATCTTCTCGCAGAAGGACCTGAACCTGAGACAGTGGCGATGGATCGAGTTCCTCCAGGACTATGACTTTGAGATAGTCTATACTCCTGGGAAGGGGAATGTAGTAGCCGATGCCCTCGGCAGGAGGACGGGCATTCAGCTACTTGAGGAGGTGACAGAGCAGCTAGCCTCTTTGCAGATATCCTTCGTGGATAGAGATGGAGCAGCCTTCCTTCAGTCTCTCACAGTCACCCCTCCAATACTGCAGCGGGTCAGAGAGGCACAGCGTGAGGATGCTGACTGTGAGACACGGCGTGCACAGATACCCTCGGGACAGACACCTGGTGGTTTCTCCCTTGGAGTAGAGCACAACATCATTTTCAGAGGACGTACCATGGTACCAGTCGCTTTGCGAGAGGAGGTGCTGAGAGAGTTTCACACTTCTCCTTTGGCGGTACATCCTGGAGTGGCGAAGATATACCAGGATCTGAGACGACAGCACTGGTGGCCGGGCATGAAGAAGGTTGTGGCAGAGTTTGTTTCTCGATGCCTCACCTTCCAAGAGGTGAAGGCAGAGCACCAGGTACCAGCAGGCTTGGTACAGCCCTTGGAGGTCCCGGAGTGGAAGTGGGACCAGATATCTATGGACTTCGTGACTGGACTTCCACGCACTTCCAGAGGTCACGACTCAATTTGGGTGATTGTTGACCGACTCAACAAGTCGGCACACTTCTTACCCATCAGAGAGCTGGGCTCAGTGGAGAGCTTGGGACGTCTCTACGTTCAGGAGATTGTACGGCTTCACGGTGTTCCATCATCTATCGTCTCCGATCGAGATGCTCGCTTTACTTCCCGGCTTTGGAAGGGGTTGCAGGAGGCGTTCGGGACACAACTACGTTTGAGTACAGCCTTTCACCCTCAGACGGATGGTCAGAGAGAGACCACCATTCAGACTCTCGAGGACATGCTCCGCGCATGTGTCCTCGACTTTGGTCATAGCTGGGAGGACCACCTACCCTTGGTGGAGTTTGTGTACAACAACAGCTACCACTCCACCATCGGGATGGCACCGTACGAGGCATTGTACGGACGACCTTGTAGATCTCGTTTGTGCTGGACAGACCCTGGGGAGTCAGCACTTGTGGGACCGGAGATGGTCTAGGCCACGATAGAGAAGGTCCAGGTCATCCAGGAGCGGATGAGGATAGCTCAAAGCCGGCAGAAGTCATATGGTGACAGGAGGCGGACGCCACTAGAGTTCTAGGATGGCGACCACATCTTCTTGCGGGTCTCACCTCGACGTGGTATATGGAGATTTGGCCGAGGCGGAAAGTTATCTACGCACTTCATCGGACCCTTCCAGGTCCTCAGCAGGATTGGCGATGTGGCTTATCACCTGGCTCTACCACCTCAGTTGCACCGGGTGCACGACGTCTTCCACGTATCTCAGCTGAGGAGATATGTGCACGACCCGACGCACATCATTGACCATGGGGAGCTTGACGTTGACGATGGGGCGACTTTTACGGAGGTCCCGGTGGAGATTGAGGATCGACAAGAGCGGATCCTACGTGGATGGTCGATTCCTCTAGTGCGCATCAGATGGCAGCACGGGAATCTCCAGGAGAGCACTTGGGAGCGGGAGGCTCAGATGCGTGCTCAGTACCCTCATTTGTTTCCCTAGTTTTTGATATATCTTTACGGGGACGTAAATCCATGAGGTGGGAGTAATGTAAAGACTCGTAAAATTCAAGGGAAAATTTTTCTTAATTTTCTTTGGAATTTTAAAAGAGCGCGGTTTCTGACGGCACCTGATTCTGAGGCCCGGAGTGCCCGGAATCAATTTCTGAAGTTTGGCTCGGGTACGTTCAGTGAACGAACGAGCGGGAATTTCTAACTTTTGAACCGGTTCCCGGAATCAAATTTCGAGGGCACCGATGAACTCGCACCACCGATATTCTCTTAAGGAGTCCTTTTCCGAGGTTGCGTTTATTGCGGGTTGAGAGTTAGTTTTTGGGAATTTAGAATAAGTTAAATAAAATTGTGGAATACAAATTTTATTTTAAACTTGTTGGTTATTTTATCCCAAAGGGAGTTAGAGGTGGGACCCACATCCACTTAACCTCCCTTGGGAGGATTAAGTGTGGTGGGGCCCACACGAAGCATAACTCTTCACCTTCTCTTTTTAAACTCCATATAACTCCTCTTTAATTAACTTGACAAATTGGGTTATTAAATGGGTTGAGTTGTTTAATTTCAAACCTTTGAATTTCAAAATGGTTTGGTTGTGTAAATAAAATAAGGCTTTAGCTTATTTTATTTTGGTTAGAATTCTCTTACCACCTTGAGAGAATTTGGAGCTTTCTTCTTCTTCTTCAAACTCAACGAAGAACGCGAAGAACACCGTTCTTCAACGAAGAACCTCTCCGTCGAAGAACTAGGTCCTTTCGCGACGCCGTATCCGCGACGTGACGTACTTCTTCCGCGTCATCTCTTCCGTGACGATTTCCCATGATGAAATTGCCGTCAAAGAACTTCGAATCCTCGCTTCATGACATCGACATCCTTTTCCTGTGACGCCGACCACCGCGACGCTCGTCTTCCGCGGGTCGTTCACGAACATCGTTCTTGAAACCGAGGTAGGGGTTTGTTGTTGATTAATTTATTTATTCTCGTTCTTGGTTCTAGCACGACGATCTTTGAGGTTAAATGATTATGTGTTATCGTTTAACGAGAGGGGGGCCGGACCGCACAAACACGGCCGAACCCCCCCTCCTTTGTTCTTGAATATTTCTTGCGGATGAAACGAGATGGCGTGGTGCCGTCGCACCATGCAGGAATCACACGGCAATAATTGCGCGGCGCCGTCGCGCCGCGCTGTGGAAAGATTATCAAGAACGCGACGCCATCGCACCGTGTCAAAAGAAATTGAAGGCGCCGCGGCCGGAGCGGGGCCGCGGCGGAGGGGCGCGGTGCCGTTGCACTGCGCCAGACGACGAAGGCCACGGCCGGTTCCGGGCCGCGACGGAACGTGATGACCGACGGCCAGTCGGGCCGCCGGTGCCGGAAGACGGAAGAGGACCGGCCCTTGCCGGTCCTGTTGAGAAGAAGTCGTCCGGCCAGGTCGGGCCGGCCGGGATGGTGGAAACCGGTGGAGTTTAATTCCCCCGGGCAGTTAATTGGCCCCCATTATGAGGGGGGCGAGTTTCACAAAGGGGGGGCAGGCGGCCCCCCGTTTTCCAGCAGCTCGGCCTTCGGCCGAGCTGGTAGTGCGCTGCGCTGGACCGGCACCTGGCCGGTCCGCCAGGCCATGCCGGGCCGGGCCGGTCCGGGTCGACCCTGTCCGGGGTGGGTCGACCCGGTTCGGGTCATCCGGGGGGTCTCGGGCCAGGTCGGCTCGGGCCCGACACCCTCGTTACCGAACTGTTAGGTTCAAATGCCCATAACACGGGCTACGGACCTCCAAACGATGCACCGTCAGTGGCGATGCGATCCTTGGATCGAGGCGGTCGTTTCGGTATATCGCACTCAGGGTTTCGGAATACTTTGAGTTCGGCCGGGTTGGTTCGTACACGAAACCAACAGGGCCCTTGGAGCGGAAACACTCATATCTTGAGCTACAGACGTCCGATTGACGTGTCGTCAGCTTTGTTGAGTTCCTCTTAGTGAGACGGATCTTTTGGCATACTCCGCCCGAGGTTTGGGCGCAGGTGGAGTATGGTCGGGTTGGTTTTGCCTTAAAAACTAACCGGGCCCCTAGGACGAAAAAGCTAATAACTCTCAGACCGGGCGTCCGTTTGACGCGCTGTCTGTTGCGTTGAGTTCCTATTGACGATACGGAACATTGGGATACATCAACTCTAGACTTAGTGACAGTTGATGTATCAGCCTCTCGGCTCGTGGAGCGGATCCTCCCAAATGAGCTTGCTGTGTGTGGGAACCCTATAGCTGGCTGCGACTGTGACTGCTACTGCTATAGCTACTGTGACTGCGACGACGACAGTATAGAGATCCTTGGTGGATTCGACGACGACGACTACAGCACTCAGTGATCCTACATGGATCAGTGTTACAGGTCCTGTGTGGGCCCGATCCTGTGTGGGTCCGATCCTGTGTGGGTTTGTGCTCAGCGATCCTGTGTGAACCAGCGCCTACAGGTCCTATGTGGGCCCGATCCTGTGTGGGTCATTGCGGGGGTTAGTACCTATCGATACTTTGTGGGTCCGACGACTTAGATGGATCGGTGATCATCTCTATCATCTTCCGAAGAAGTATACATGTGTGAGCTGAATCCTGTTGCTTTCCTGTGTGGAATGTGTTGTGCAATCCTATGTGGATTTCGTTTGCTTTCCTGTGTGGAATACGTATACTTTCCTGTGTGGACTGAGTTGTACTTGGGCTCGGAGGATGGAGCGTATTGGAATTGATGACTTAGGTATATGTATGGGAATATACCTAAGCAGTGTCGGTTGTTACTTAGTGATTGTATCTTACCTTTGTGGTTTATCCTTTGTGGATTTTGGGAGACCTTTAGGGGTCTCGGGGTCCCTACTGAGTAGCTTATACTCACCCCTGCACGGGCTATGCCCGCACTACGTTGTGTTGGATGCAGACGACAGACAACGTTGATCGTAGTTGAGACTTGCTGAGCAGGACTGTACCAGGAGGTGGACCACTGGGCAAGACGTGCTCGGAGCGGACGGCGGAACCCGAGGAGCAGTGGAGCTATCTGTACCCACCCTTTAGGTGGGATTTTCAGTGGACAGCTCGGTGTAGCGGCTTTTACTTTACAGTTGTTGTTTTCTCTTTCGAGTTGTACTTTACTTTCAGTTTGGGTTTGTATACTGGCCCATTACTTTTCCGCACTTTTAGTTGTACTCTGATTTTACTTAGTGTTTACTATTCCGCTTGCTTACTCTGTGGTGCTTGTTTACTTTCAAAGGCAATGCCTTCCCTTTTTACCAGGAATTACGCCTTGGTGCTAGTCGCCAGCCCCTGGCCTATGGAAGGCGGGCTTGGGGTAGTCACGGCACGGGCCCCGAGGGCGGGTCGTGACACTGGTTGGGGGTCAGTTTTGAATCTCATTCACTATAATGTTATTTGGATGTGATGTTCTTGTCTGGTGGAGTTTTTTGGTGGTTATTTCTATTTCTATTTTAAGAGTGGTTTTTTCCAAAAACTTATGAACTGCTATTTCAATGGAAGTGTTTTTTGTGATTTTTTGGTATGTGTGTTATGTTCGAGAGATTCTGAAGCCTGACTGCGAGGAATGAGATGATTCAATATTCATATATGTATCCTTATGTCCCGGAGTGAAGATGATGTGTAGTTAGGATAACCCCAATGGTGTGGAAATTCTTAGGTTTAAGTTTTGTTCTTGGCATGGGAATTGGAGGTAGTTTAAGCCTCTTACATAATTATCTTATTTTTAGTTGTTCTCTTTGGTGGAAGGTGGCATGGGTAAATTGATTCCAAATTGTTACCCATTTGGGTGTGAGAGTTTTATCCTTATTTATATGGAGTCATAACCATCTCGTTTTCTTAAGATCTCAGTGGTGATGTTCCTTCAAATGCATGCCTCCTTTTTATGGCCCTTGCATCCTACTTGTGCTAGTTAAGTTTGGTTTATTTGTGTTTATCTAGGGAATGTTGAGAGGTTTTAATTTTTATATCATGTTTTTGATGGTCCATTATATGGTCCCTCCTTCCCCTCACCTAGTTGTGGGGGTATGTGGTTTGTATGGAAAAATTATCTAGTTCGTTGGATCTCATTAGTTTGTATGGTGGCAAGACCCATCGTGGGTCTCATTGAAGTCCTCCCATGATGGAAAGTAGTGTGAGCCAGTATCATTTGGTGGGGAGTCCATTTGGGCCTCCATATGTTAGTGTCATGGTTCTATTCTTGGTTTTAGTTGGCAGTGTGTAGTCTTATACGAAACCACCTACTTCTATGTCCCCCTTTTGAGTAAAGATTTGGAATGGGTGTAATCCGACAATTGGATGGAGTAAGGTTTTAAAATGTACTCGTTGTAAGTGGTTTAGGTTTGTTTGTTAGTCTTGGGAGGATGGTTGTGTTCTTATTGGTGTTGTTTAGGATGTTGTGTTTTTAGGATGAATGGAGTGTGGTGAAGATTATATGTATTTTGGATTGATCAAATGGAGGTATATACACTCTGGGAGTGGGTGGCACTTAGTAGGGATTCCATTTTGGTCTACCGAGTTCTTCTTGCTAGCTTCTATTCTTGTTAGGGATGTTGTGATAGTTCCTTTGTTTTTCATACCTTGAGAATCTCCTTGAGTTGTAGGGAAGTTCTTGGTGTTGATTTCAGGTAAGCCTTGGGTTGGATTTTTGGGGGCAGAAAGCATTATGGTGGGGAGGATTGTCACACCCGAATTTTTAAGATTGCCTTTAATCTTGTTCGGGTCAGGTCCCTGACTATTTCTCTCAAGAAATGGGTGTGACAGTTTTAATAATTTGAGGTGTTATTTCAATTTTTATTTGGTATAGATTCACTCTTTGGGATTCCTTTCAGGTTTTCGAGGAAAATGATAATTTTTGGGTTGGGCAGACTAGGCGAACGATCTATTCAAAAATATAGTAACTATGCACCCAACCCAGGTTACCTTACGGTAGGAGACAATACCTACCACACAACCTCTGTACAGCCATGCGCCTCATCCCAGGTAAGCGTGTAGCCAATTTATCCTTTGGCAGAGGTGGGCGCACAATTTCCGTACAGTTTGGAAAACTGTGCAGACTAACCGTGTGGCCCGCCAGGTCATTAAAAATTAGAATTTTAGGTTTCTTTTCCTCCCAATTTTAAGCCCTCTCACCACACTTTATCAGCCCCCTCAGCCTCATCCACCAAAAGAGGATCCTCCCCCTTCCTTGGATCCTATGGATCTCCCCTCTTTTGGTTATTTTTGTCCAAATTTATCAAGGAACCTCTTTATAAGGGATTTTTCCATGATTTCTTCCTTTTTTCTAGGGTTTTATTCCCCCTTCTTGGGTCCCCTTCTCCCTAGTAGTTGGGATCTGATTTTTAGGGTTGGATCCTTAAATTTTGGGTTCAATCTTATTGTTTTTGGTATGTTTGAGTCTCCCTTGGGTGCGTCAATGGTGCGATTGAAGTTTCACACCAGATTCTAAATGTTTCCCCATTCTTGAGGTAGGACACTATTTTAGATTTCCTTTAAAGTTAGTTTTACATTGATTTATTGATTTTCCGCCTTTTTTAATTTCTAAGTAGGAATTTATTATTGTTAGAATAATTATATCATGTGAAATTAGTTGGTTTTCCCTTGTTTTGTGATTGTTTGGATTGGTTGGAAAGGATTTTTCACCCCGAGTGGTTGTTAAATGGCCCGGTTGGAAATTTTAAGTGATTAATGGTGTTTAAATACATGGTTTTGTTTTTATAAATGTATTTGTGATGTTAAAAATGTTTATTGATGTTTTTAAATGGATTTTTACACATTAAGGGCTTATTGATATGACCTTTTTGCCATTTTAAATGCATTTTAGTTTTGAAGGGTGGTTTGGATTATAAAATGGGGTTGTGTATGGATATTTATGAAATGAATTGTTTTTATTAAAATGTTATAAGGAAAATTTTATTCTTGAATTATTTCTTTGGAAAATTCATCTAAGAGGGAGACATTTCCTATTTGGTTGATAAATAGGTGGGAATGTCCTCAGTATGAGAGTCGGTCCATGTGATTATTGTTTTAAGGCATGGAATGATTCTTGAGGAGGCCAGGGTGGTGTAAGTTGTTAGAGTGTATGATAGTATATGTGTGTGTGTGTGTGTGTATGACTTGTTGCTTGAATTATTTTCCACACCCCCTTATGAACATAACATGGGAACCTAGCATACCAAAGAGGATTTCTGAGAACGTTTACTACACTAGTATAGGTTATTGTACCAGCCAGTGGCCCATAGTAGTTGGATAATTGGTTTTACTGCTATGGGATCAGGTCCCTCGACCAGGCCAGGTAGGGTGATGGACGAGAATTAGGGTGTTATGATGTCATCAAGTAGGGAATGACATTAGGATGAGCCACATGTATAGTATGTTATGGTTATCCTCTAAGTTATTAGGTGTTCCCGTATTTCTATGAAACTAGTATCATTAGCCATTTCCCTTGCGGTGTAACTATACTTCCTTGTTCTTGGTTCTGTGTGTTATTTTGGAAAATTGTTAAAATGTAGTTCTGATAAAAATATTTCAAGAAAATAAATTGAATGAACAAGTGTCTTCCCTATTTCTCTTTATAATGAAAAATGAAAGTCTTTTTGTTTGGTTCCCTTTATCCTTCTCCCCTATGATCTTAACTCATCCCCATGAATGAGCCTTGTTTTTAAATGTGTGGAAAATAGGGATTGTTTTGTTTATTATGAAATGTAAATTATGCAAAAAATCTATTATTATAATTTGTATTTAAATCCTAAAAATCAATGTTTCTTTATTTAAAGGATATGAATTGGGAATAGAATAAACTGGGCCAACCTACAATGTTTTAATTCTCGTGCCTATAGTGTTTTTTTATTTTCTCATGTAGGTTCCGGATTTGATTCAGTCACCTCGGGTGATGGTTGGTGTTGGGTTGGAGAGTGACCCTTGGGGTCACATGGAGGTGTTGTTTGGTATCAGGTTTAGCTTGGATATTCTGGTTTTGTTCAAGATCTGGGTTTTCTTATTTTTTTTGTAATTGTAATTGATGTAAAATTTTGGAAAACAATTTTAAATTGGTTTCTTATTTTATTTATTTTTCTTCCTTTGTTTATTTTTTTCGGAGAAAATGTTACCATTTCTTTGATTGATTCTATTGGATCTTGTCGCCAGCCTGGGAAGATCAAGAATGCCTCTCGAGCCTTTCCATATATTGATTTGGGTGATCGGTTCAGGGTTGACCTGAGTTGGTTGGTGATAAAAAGTGTGATCGGTGGAACAACTGATTGGTCAAAAAATAGTGTTCCGACAACCAGTATCTGACCAGAATACGAGATGATTATAAAAATAGTTTTTTCCTACAGGTTCAAGTAAATTAACATATAAATAAACTTATGTGATCTCGATTGAAAACTCATAAAACAACTGGTATTAAATCCGATATCATCCTTCAACTGACCTCATAATTGTCATTTGATGTTGGATTAAGACAAGGTTTGTAGAGTTGGGATCAGAACAACATCCTCTATTATATTTAATGTAAATTTAATTTTTTGCTTGTCTTAAATCTATCACACATCACTCTGATACCAATTGTAGGTATCAAGCACATAACAAAATCCCCAAAAGGTGGTATTTTAAATTTTTCACTGATGATCGGCATGAACTTGTCGACTTCAGCGAATCACTTCCTGATTACTTCCTCAAGATCATATTTTAAAGAGATTAAGCACAATATTAAAAGTTAAAATACCTGGTTTAGATATGAAGTCGTGCATGACTTCTGCTTTTCATTTTCAATAGCTGCTCAGAGAATCTGAAACTGAATTCTTATAGATCATCCACTTATTCTTCAAGAAACTACGGGAGCACCGATTATCAAATTACGGGTGCTAGTGTAGAGATCTAATGACTTCATCGATGCTCTGAATATCATCACATCACATTGCATGTGATACTTGAGAGAGATCTTGATCTGAGCTCCTAGATCCAAAGCCTCGCTCTCTAGAACATGGGAGAGATAAGAAGATAGAGAAAGATCAGGAATAGTCTTTGGTGAATTCCCCTCCTCCTCAATATATAGTGCATAGTTAAATCACCTAGAATTGCCTCTTCAGCCCCTAAATAATTAACGCACTATAAATGAAATGTTATGACTACTGAACCAATTCATAAATATTATTATCACTTTCTTGTAATACATTAAATATATTACAGGATAATAAATGAGTCATTAACTCGAATTGGCATTCAAACAAATATTAATTGAACCTTGAATATTTTAAACTAATATTCATTCAATTAATATTTTTATATATTTACTTTAAAAGTTGTAAATACATTTAATAAATAAATTCAATGATCATGATTCTTAACTTAAATAATATAAATTTTTTTATTACATTGGGGATTTTATCTCCTTTGAAAAATCCTAGGCCCTGGTGGTGGGGCCCACCATGTCCAATATACCTATTCAATTGAATATGGAAGATTATTAAATACACTATTGTGTGTGACCCTCTAAGCACTTATCTATATTGTAGTGAATATTTTTAATACACCAAAAGCAGTATCTAGAAACTTATCATAACCCCTAAAAAGATAAGGATTATCATAGCAACGACAACCAACCTATGAACATGCAACAAGTAATATAATATATTTTTCTATAATATCTTATAGGGAAAGGCGTGCACCCATGTCATCACCCTTTTCTTGATTTATAATTTATTGATCTAACTAGATATATTTACCCTCGAATTCCATGGCCATGGTCTTATGAAGGTACTACCATCCTAATAAATGTGGCCTGAGATATGTTACTCTCTAACCTGGAAGTGAAAAATTATTTCTTGACCATTAATCCAATGTCATGCCACAAATGATGCACCCAACAAAAACTACCATTCCATAATTTCATTAATATGGTTTTCACCTATATCAAAATACATGATCAAAAGGCACACATTAGAAATGATTTCAAGTCAACAGACTATTTCACATGTTCGTAGTAGGAATAACCAATGACACTCAAAACATGTGGTATTCTTTTTGGTGGGTCTGTCCTCATGATCTCACTTATAGAGATCACCAAGTGAGAACTTCATGAGAATATTTCTCAATTATTATGATCCCCCATCACCTGATAATCAAACATATAGTGTGTCCAGTCACTAAGATATATATAGACCACAAGACCTTTTTTTAAGATTAATGTCATAGTATCTGGAGGTTCTCATTATAGCTTGAGATCTACTATAACCTTTTGATATAATAATTAATCTCTGGACATTACCATTAGACAGTGGATATATAAATATCTACACTATAATGGTAAGTAAAAATCATGTATAACGAACTGTATACATGATATGGTAATCAAAAGCAATGTATAGTTGTATCTAGGGAACCCACTATTTCAACATATAGTTCTGCTACAGTACCTATGCTCAATGGGTTTTGAACCCCTAACCTCGATGTATTATTATGGGGTTATTAATACTTATCCAAACCCCAACCACAAATAGCTATAATTTTAGTACTGATAAAGGGGTATCTTTATCACAGTTAAAAAAGCGCTGATAAATATAAGTTTTATCAATGATTTTTGGAAAGCGTTAATAAAAGTATTCCTAAATGTTATAAAAATAACCCTAATATAGTCTCCTTCTCTTTTATCTTAAATATTTCATATAACCCCACCTCTTCCACTAGTGAACCCCACCTCTTCCACCACCGCCGCTGAACCCCGACTCTAGCACCACCGCTGTTGCTACCGACCATTTAATCCACTTCCATTGAACCCTACCACTGCCACTAAACCCATTTCAATATAAGGCATGACTTCCCTTTATTTGTCTATAGCTCACACCCTCATCCTCATCACTCCCTCGCACGGGCGACTGATTGCTTTTGGTGGTTTGAATTTTTTGCCTGAGTGGATTCATGGATTGGCTTTAATAGAGGATGAGACCATATGGTTGTATCAACACTAACTGTCATAAATGAAAACTAAGGACTTGGTAACCATTGGATGGTATTTATTCTCTAAAATTGGAAACTGAAGTATCTCATTGATATGCTTTTTTGTCAGAAACAGTGTTAATAAACAAAGACACATTAGTTTTGAAACTCGAGATTTTGTTTTCAAATTGCTTTTTAATTGATAATATTATACTATCATATGGTCTTACTTTGTTTTGGGATTCATGAGTGAATGTTGGGATAAAATAGTATTCCCTAAACTATATCATAGTAATTTTTTAAGAATATGGTGCTAGGGAGTCGTTGTTTTATGGAATGTATGGTCAGCATAGTACTGCTGAAAAATGGTGGACATAGAATTTACTTTGATAGGTTCTCCAAAATTTCCACTTCTTATTGGGGGATAATTTATTGAAATTATTGAAAACATGAGAAAGAAATTAGTTTTGTTTGGATTTCTCACTATTTTTATGACTTTCAAGATGTTGTTATGGGAATATAATTGTCTAATTTTGGATATGTTGGTTCCCTTTTACATGTTTTCAAGGTTTCATTTTATAAATTATTATTTATAAAAATATTGATAGAATTTTGGTATCTATTTATTGTCAAAATATGTATTATATTATTAGGATATGTTTGGTGTGATGGAAACATTTTTGAAGGAAATAAAAAAATAAATGAAATGGGACATATTAATAAATTTTTTTTTTCAAATTTTGTTTAGTATAGTTGGAAAAGTTAAGAGAGTTGATAAGATTAAAATAATGAATAAAAAATAAATTAAAGGTCTATACTATCTCTTCCCTATTTGGTGCGGTTTTTCTCTCATCGAACTTGTCCATTATCAACTTTAGTGGTCCATGGGGGTGGATGAGGATGATGGTGTAGATTATAAGGCATTGAAAACATGGTTAAAGGGTTTCGAAGGTGTAGGTGCAGGGTGGGAGGAGAATGAGGGTGCAATTTCATGAATTTGGTGACAACTTTTAGGGTGTGGCCATAGGTAATCAACAGCATTCTTGTAGGGTGTCAATATGCTAGTTACAAGGTGGGAGAATGAGTAGGGTGTGTTTGAAGGGTTTCTATGAATCAAACAACACTTGTTAAATATAGTATAAGGCAATATAAACCTCATTACCATGATCTCCATGTTATTAAAAACTAAAATAATGTATAAAAAAATAAATAACTTTTACCTTATACTAAAGATGGATACCACACTTTCACCCCCATCCTCGCATGCTAACACTCTCTACAATATTGACCCATGCTTACAACTCTTATCCACTCAAAATGATACATCCTACACACACCACTGAAGGGTTTTTATTTTCTTCTATTCACCACCCTCTCATGACTAGCATGAGAGGGTGCTTTCCTTTATTTTATGGAAAGTGTGATGAAGTTGAATTGGATGAGGTAAAGTATTTATAATTTTAATTTCAATTCTTGTTGGTTGATTACACTTGTTAATTGACTATTAACCCTTCCTTATTTACATTTTCATGATCATTGTAATTGTGGGAAAGAGATAATTATTTTATTTCTTTCTATTAAGCAAGGAAATTGTCCTTAGTTTGAGATAGATATTTTTAGTGTGAGTAATAGGGTGTAGACTTACTCCATAAACTTGTATTAAGTTAACTTTATGTTTGAGCTTTGTTTTGGGTCACCAATTTTCTTAACAACCTAGAGTATTGACCATGAGAAGTGGGAAGTATTGATGATAGAGAGTAAATACTAGGACCAAGGGATTTAGACTTGATTCTTACAACATCATGTTCTCTAAATCCATTATTTCATGTTTTTCTACATCATGAAATTGAGGGATTTATAACTTCTAACACCCATTTCATCTTTCTTCCAAAACCATCACCATTCCCATCTCTTTCCAATTGAATAGTATTTAGTTTCATTCATCATATTTTAGTGTCTCAATTATTAAATTACAGTGTTTTACCTTTTCCTTGTGGTTTCAACCTCATGAATCAAATTTTTTATACTACATAGTAGTTTTAGGTTGTGTATCTAATGTATTAGAAATTATAAACTGGTTCTAATATAGAAAGTAATGATGCCTTTCATCCTCACCACATGTCAAGAACTATATTTATATCTTCAATCTCTTAGCATGAACCCTTACTTCATACACTACCACAGATCGATGCTTCCTGACATCATTTCCTCTTTCTTGGAATCTCTTACATATATGTTGTGAACATCACAACCCACACACCTGAAATCCAATCCTGTGACAAGTTGAAACCCTACGGTATTTGGATTTTTTCAACAGATAGAGGTGAGTTTGAGTATTTGTTGGAATATTTGGGGAAGTGTTCCTATAATAGTTTATATTTTATGATTTGGTAATGTATTATAGATTTCTATATTAAATAATTGGAAATTGTTAATTTTTTTAGTCATTGGTTTTTAAGGATTATTTAGTGTCGGGGGAATTGTGAGTTAGGGTACCCTAGTTGAATATGGATATAGAACTTTGGTTGGGAATGTTCTAACCTCTTGAATTAAATATTTATATTTTAATCTGGGAATGTTCCAAGGGGGTTTTTAAAGATAACTTTGTACCCTATGTTTTTTCATAAAAATTATCTTCCATTTGATTTTTATTAAAGTAGACCCATTTAAAAAGGATATAAAATACACATAATAAATAGTTTATAGTATGGTTTTAGGACCATGTTTCTAAATACTAAGATGAATTAAATGTTAAAACTATTCTACAGATAATGAATTTTTTATTTGTTGGTGCTCCCAATCCTATGAAACAACATGTCTCTCAAGCTGCTGCTACTCCCAGTGTAGAGGAATAGTGTCCTTCTACACATGCCAATGCTACCGTTCCAGAGGAACAATAGGTTTCTAAACCTGTTGATGCTCCAAGTGTACATGTACAACAAAATTATGCACATGGTTATGCTACCACTCTAGAGGAACAACATATTGAAGATGTTAAATCTACGGAAATGGTAGGCGATGAAGGATCAGTGATGCAGAAAAAACACCAATTCCATAGTGTGATGGTGTTAACAAAAATTATTAAGGCAAAAAGAAAAGGAATCAAATTATAGGTCAGATGGAATGAATAGGGAAAGCATATTAACCCCAACAAGTCTATGTTTAGTAGTTACATTGGACAAATTACTCGACAACGTGTGACGATTGATGTAGATTTGTGGCACTATGTTGTGTCCACACTTAAAGCACTGATGTGGGAAGAGATTACGGTAACATTATTATATCATTTCATTATTATACTAAAAAACAAAATAATAAAACATTTACTTACTCTTCATCATCCCTTTTATAGTGCATTTATAGTAGATGACTGTCACAAGAAATATGTATTAATGCTTGTTGGAAATATTCACATATGATTTCACACAATTCTAATGAGATTTGAACATAAAGATATTGAATGGAAAATAAACTTTCACCCACCACTTATGTATGCACACCTGATAACCCAGGAAGTGTGGGATGCATTTACTAGTTGTCATGCAGATGTGTCTTTTTAGGTACACTGTGGCTGGTAATACATTGTTTGACAATACATGTATTGATCACTATGACTGTGAATTTTTAATGTATGAAACAACAATTGAGTGATGGAAATATAGATTGAGAAACCAAACTAATGTTCTCCTACTGTAAAGCAAGGATGATGTATGGTTCACTTGAAAAAAAATTGGTATGTATTTTAAATCTACCATAACACTTTTACGTGACATGAAACAACAACATAATTATGTTCCTTTGTTTATATGTAGATTAATGAATCCAAATCCAAAGACACTAACATCCCACACCATGTTCTATGTAAGGAGGCATGGGTAAAAAAATATGGGATACTAATAGATATAAACACACACAAAGTGTTGGAAACACGTGTAATTATGACATAATAAAAAAATATGCTTTAAATCGCTATTACATAAATATAGTTACTTATTTTTATATATTTTCTATATAACATAGTCATGTGAATCATCAATACCTGTACCAGATGAACACCTACTATCGGTGGCCATAAAGTGGCCAGAATAGTGTAGTCGTGTTAGAGGTGTGGATTTTGGGGTGTCACCCCAAACATATTTTGAAAAAAAACAATATGAGCATAAAGATAAAGAAATGGCAAAGATGAGAGTAAGGGTATATTCCCTTGAAGAAAAATTTCATTGGAAGAATGAGTTACTATAAACTATTATAGGGGGGAATAAAAGATAATAAATAACTCATGAACAACTATTTTTTATGATCCCCCTACCCCACCGGCTTTGAGTCAAGCCATTCCCCTCAAATAGTTGTCCTAGTTGTGGTAATAAATATTCTAATAATAGTTTCAATGAATTCATAAATAATGATACCTTTCCTATAATGATATTATATAAAGAAAAAATGATTGTGATTTATATCTATCACAACCCACCCATCTCCTTATAGTGAGGACTACTGTGTTCAATATCCAAGATAACACGTTACACAACAAACCACTACCAATATGTCATGTGAGAATGATGATTAGTGTAGCTCATGACTCAAGTACTGAGCTACCTATTCGACTTGATGATGTAGTTATTAATAAGGATGAAAAATCTATTGGAACATTCATCTCATGGATGTTAGATCTTGTAAAAACACATATCTACAAGGAGGTATTCATTTTTAATTTATTTTTCATGATAAACATTTAACAGTTAATGAAAAAAGGTTTGAACTGATGAATGTTATTACAAAAGGACAAAGGGGAGAGGGTGAAATGAAAGGTGAACTCAAAAAAATCTAAAGGATCAACCAACCAATCTAAAATATATTCCGAAATCACATTTACCCTACCCATTCAATATCTGCATTTACTAACATTGAAAGTTCATGTGCATAAAAAGTTAAAAAATGGTAGAAGTCACGTAGTTGATTTTGAAGAAAAAATTTATGGAGAGGAAGGTACTGACTACATTTATTTTTATAATGTAAATGAAATCCTCAACTATGAATTTCTAGGATCTTCAATTGTAAATGTATACATGAGACATGTTTTCATGATATAATTTTCTAAAAGCTGATATACATTGTTAATTATGACTAAATATATTTCATATTTTTTACAGGCGTATATATCAATTCCAATTGAAGGGATTTCCCCATAAAAAAAAGTTAGACTTGTAAATCCTCACACAACCTCTATAGAACCAAAAGAAATAGAATCTAAAAAAATGGATGAAATAGTGGCAGACCTGGCCAAATAATTTAAAAGAAAACTCGAGGATGACAAACTCTTCTTAATACCAACAATGTCAGGGTAAAAATATATAATTTAATAATATCAAATATATTTTAATTTATTTCATTATTTATTCCTTTTTGTGATTTTAGGAAACATTGTATGCTCAATGCGGTCAATTTGGATACTCCAAAGATTTATTTTATGGATTAAATACATAGATACCCAACAAACCAACCACACATGATGGAGTTTGTCAATTTGTAATATATTACATCAAATTTTTTCGAACTAAAATTCATGTTATATAATTTATATTTTGTTTTAATGAGTATTTTCTATGAAAATAAGATGTATAAATATAATGAAAATCATGGCCTGAGGACATGAATTTCCCACAATGACCCTAATAAATTCTACAACTTGAAAAAAATCATGGAACATATAATAACATTTCACCATCAAAACACATATAAAAAATTACATATTTTTATCAATGTTTCTATAGTGTGTGAAACAAATAATTAGAAAATATTGTGGTTATTATATTTGTAAATTTACGAGAGAGATCATTTTTCATTAATAAAATTGCATCCCCGAAGATGTATTTTCAAATATCTTTACTATTTCATTTAAAATATTTATGAATCCTTTGTGTATTATATTTTTCTTATACCAATATGTCTTTAAAAAAATCATATTCACAAGATGATATATATTTTCTTAGAAACGAATGAGAAACATAACTAATCACAAAATGTACACAAATAACATGAATATGTGACTTCCATAGAAGTAAAAAATTGTTCCATATTAATGTTGAATTTATTTACTTTATGTATTACTCACATAAGAATTGTTTTATTATACAGGTGTGTTCATTTGTTCAAGTTGGGTTGGTTTTTTCGAAGCTGCTCTTGCTCGTGAGAGATTGGACTTCGATACTACAACTCAGAGTTCAATAAGAAGTTAATTTTTTTAATATACTATTATTTTCTTCATAATATTATTTGTTCTATACTACATTAATATAATCTAAATTAAATATTTGAGTACTCATGCAGATAATGTATTCTCCCTAAAAAACCTTGTCACCCCTTCAATATCATCATTTTTCACTTTCATTCAATGGTAGTGGAGGGAACTTGAAGGAAAGTGATAAATATCAATACTGTAGGTGTATTATTATTTTTTTGAGTTGGGGTTTTTTGTTCGAAGCTACTCTTTCTCATTCAAGATTGAAAATGAGATAATGAAAATAAAGAAATAGTTCAATACTATATAAAAACATCATGAAAAGGTGAGTTTCTACTACTTATTTCATTAATTTTATCATAATTTTATCTACTATTTGTAAGTTAATTTCTTTATTATATTTATTTAATACAAATTTAGTGTTTTTTCACAGATCTTTTGAGAAGTCATATTTTTCTTTCAACTATCTACAATAAGACACAAAAGAGATAACATGCTCCTTTATGACAATGTTACCATGTTTTCCATTGCTTTTATTTATTGACCTTCCAACACTGCATATTTAGTCGATGATATTAACCAATAAACCTCTCTCATTTTTGAAAACCAGAAGAGTAGAGGAAGGTTTTTCGGTTAAGAAAATAAACTCAATATATAGTGTTGGTATTTAGAAAAATAAGTAAAATTAAAACCATAGTAACATTATAACTTCATATTGTTTTGAAACTTGAAGATAGTGATCCAAAAATCATTTTGGATATGTAGGAATCAACTATTGATCACGCTGTCGAGAACATCAAATTAGTTGTTTAATTTTGACTAGAATATCTGTAGTATAGCAGAAACCCTAGGTCATCTCTCAATGAAGCCATAGATCGTTAATTTAAAAAGAGGCGTTTGATTATGAAATTATTAGGGAAATGAGATTTTTCAAAACATGTGGGTTTGATGATTAAATATGAATATAGAAAATGAAAGCGATAAAATAAAGTAGAAATTAACAGAATTAATTAGGCGTGACCAACCTAGGGTACTCTCATGATGTTTATCCTTCATCACTTCATGATATAGGGTTATGATATTTTAATCTCTCATTTGTAACACCTAAAACCATTGTTTTACTGAGTTTATTCAATGATACCTCCTAGGGTTCAGTCAAAAACACACAATGATTCCCCAGACACTGCCGATGATTGAGTGATTTGTGTTCGACATCATAACCAAAACTCACCAAGGCAACACACGAAGAACTTGATGTGATGTCCAAGTTTGTATGTTATTTCATTATGATACCATGACAAAAATTTACATGACCATGATAGTGTTTATGTGAGTTCAATTGACCAATATTAACCACACAAATACCACAATTGAAAGGGGAAAAGGAAGTAGAGAATGGTGTGTGAAACATCACATGAATGGGTACCCCAAAACATGATCATATGAGATGATCATGACATACCAGAACATAAATCAATAAAATAAGAATATAGGATGATGAAAAACAAAATAAAAACCTATAATTAAAAATATCATTCAAATATTACAAACATGAAGCTTGGGATTTACATCACGTTCCTCCCCATGTGATCACAAGGGGTTCATAAATCAATGGGATGGGAGGAAGAAGAAGATGTTAAAGTAGAACTTCCCATATCTTCCAGAACTTCTAGTCATGATGAAAAGACCTATTTGAGAATCCAAAATGGCAGCACCTTGCCTCTTGCTCGAACTACTAAATGGGGAGCCCAAGGTGCCATTTTATAAGAAAATTGGATGGTAGTTTTAGGCACACAAACTTCTTCAATCTACTTATACCACAAATTTCGGCCTCAAGACATCCTTATATTGATTTTAAGAAAATAAAAAGTTATAGCCCCATATCTTGGCTATCTCCATAGAACGTCTGGCCCCATTTGTACAAATACATCTCAAGATATTGATAAAATACCAAACATCGCATTTGACTTTCTGAAAATTTTATTCCTTGGACAAATCAATTCTGATGGGCATCGTAGTGGACAGATGAGGCTTAGGATCCTTCATATGAAATGTATCCCATTAAATTTTGGACCAGGAAAAAATATGTCAGCCCATTTGATGCACGGTTCAGTAGAATGATGCGGTTGAGTCCACTGGTGTGCATAAATCCTGCGCAGTTTGGCCCATTTTTCTTGGACTTCATCATGGGTCCTCCAAATAACCTCCACCTATAATATAATTATTAAAACAAGTAACATTGAAATTTTCAACAATGTTAAAAACATAATAATTTAATAAAACATGGAGGGAAAATTTTTATTACACTTGTATTCTTTAATAGAAAACCAATTTAATACATTGGTATAAGGGTGAAATAAAACAGTGAATCATGGTACAATCACACCCCCACACCTAAACATTTGCACTCTTGGTAAATTCACATATAAAAATAAAATGATTCATATATATATTACTAAAATCATGAAGATTTAACATTTCAGGAAATTTTAATTAAAGTAATTTGATTAATGCACGAACCACACCAATGAGTTCTTCCTAATGAAAATAGAAAAATATGTCTCATAAATCATATCATAGTGAAATTAAAAAAGATTCATGATACAAAATTGATAAAGTAAGTCAGAAGTCAAACATGAAACTAACTCTCCATGTGTGTGTGTAAAAACCATTCCATGATATTCTTTCCACTTTCTATCCAATAAATATAGGCTGTTTTAACATTTTTCAGCTTAAATGACTTTGTCCACCGAACCTACCCTACATCCATTGCAATCATATTTCAAGACCCAATCACTTAAGAATTCCTAGAAGTCAAACCATAATATCCCAACCATGATATCCCCATATGTTTCACATTTCATCACTCCCATCATTTATTTATTTTTTTAGAAGTTTCATTTGGAACAAATCTCACACTCATCTCTCAACCTTTGTTTGATCTACTCACGACACTAATTGAAATAGTTATAACAAGATCAAAGGTTGAGGAGGAGTGGTTTTTAACCTACCCAAGTCAAAACCAATTGTTTTTTTTATTTTTTTATTTTTAAGGGCCTACAATAGTGAGACATTAGGTACACATGCATAGGTCAATCTGGTATAGTAATGAAACATATCAGATAAAGAACGAACGTATGGAAATATCATTTAAAGCTGAAAAATGTTAACCTAACATATATTTACATTATATTAAGTAAGAAATATTCACACTTGGTGGTTTGGTGAAAAAATGTGCGGAGATATTAGTGACACAGTTTTCCAAAAAACTACTCACACAAGGAGCATTGATCATCTCAAAGGTTTCTCACAAATACAACCATTTATATCATTGACAAAAAACTGATTCACTAAAAAAATCACTCCCTGATGTTAAATTCATACAAATATTCTTTTTATCCTTCCATATGGTATTTTTACGTTCCCCCTATATGGTCACAAAATCATGGAACTTCGAAATTTTTGATGGGGGGAAATGAACATACCATAAAGAAGGCTGAAAAGAGAAGAAAGGAGAGATATAATGGATATCCTAATGAACCCAGAAAGATGGGGAAAATAAAAATACCATAAATAAGGCTAAAAGGAGAAGAAACGAGAAAAAGATGAAAATTCCTAACTATCCCTGGAATGTACCCATTACCCCCCACACCTAGAATGTGTTGTGTCCTCACCGTAATAATTGAGAATGTGAGAAGGAAGGATAAAACATGGTGTATTTTTCTTGTATGATGCATATAGAAGGTGGATTTCCTCCACCAGATTCTTTGGAAAATCCTCATAGTAGTGTTTAAGTCACTGCCCATTGACGGTAAGACTTCTTCCTCTCTGATCATGAAAAATCTGTATTACACCAAAATGGTAAACATTAGTAACAGTATAAGGATCGATCCATCAAGAACGAAGCTTACCTGGGTGGAGCTTTATCCTGGCATTGTACATGAGGACCTTCTCACCAATATAGAACTTCTGCTGATGAATTATGCTATCAGGGATAGTCTTTTTCTTCTATTTATAGATCCAAGAGATCTAATATGCATCACATCTAATTTCTTCCCACTCTTGGATTTGCCGCTTCCATGCTCACCAGCATCTGAAAGGTTCATATTAAATTGTTTTACAACCCAAGATTCATGGTGTTCTAACTCCAACGGGAGGTCACAAGCCCTTCCAAACACAATTTTAAATGGTTACATTCTTATTGGGGTTTTAAAAGCTGTACGGTGTGCCCAAAGTGCATCATCCAAGCGAAAAGTCCAATCTTTCCTATTGGGTTGTACCATTTTTTTCCAAGATTTGATTAACTTCCTGATTTGATATTTCTGCTTGTCCATTAGTTTGGGGGTGATATGAAATGGTGAATTTATGATCAAAACCATAATTATGAAGAAAATTTTTCATATTGCAATTTTAAAAAAGTGAAACATGATCACTAATGATGAATCTTAGTAAACAAAACCTACTGAAAATTTGGTACCTCACAAAATCAACAACCACTCGTGAGTCATCAGTCCTGGTGGCCTTTTCTTCCACACATTTAGATACATATTCAACAGCCAATAAGATGTAAAAAAAGCCAAATGAATTTGGGAAAGGCCCCATGAAGTCAATGCCCCATGCATCAAAAATTTCACAGAATAACATGGGTTATTGGGGAATTTCATTTCTCTTAGAGATATTCCCTGTGAATTGACAATGACTACATGACTTGAAAAATATATGGGTATCCCTATGAAATTTTGGACAATAAAGTCCCGAGTCAAGGGCCTTTTGAGCTGTATGTTGAGAGCCAAAGTGGCCCCCATAGGACAAAGTGTGACAGAAGGTCAAAACAGAGGTGAAATCATGGTCAGGGACACACCGATGAACTACTTGGTCACCACAAATTATCCACAAATATGGGTCATCCCAAATGTACCACTAATAATCATGCTTAATTATCTGTGGTTGTGAATTTCTGAAAACGGTGGGGACCCTAGATGTTGCCAGAAAATTCATGATGTCCGCATACCAGGGGGTAATGTCCACAACATCACAAAGGTTCTCATGAGGAAATAATTCTCTAATGGGGAGGGATAAGTCATAATGGTGGTCCAGTGGTGAAGAAATCCTAGTAATGTGGTCAACTATAACATTTTCCACCCCCTGTTATCTCTAATCTCAAGGTCAAACTCATAGAAGAGGAGCATCCACCGTATGAGGTGCGGTTTAGATTCAGGTTTCTTTAAGAGAAATCGAAGGGCAGCATGGTTAGAAAACACAATCAATTTTGACCCAAGAAGATATGAAAAAAAAATTCCAAGGAAAACACAATAGAAAGGAGTTCTTTTTTAGTGGTTGTGTAGTTTACCTGGGCAGCGTCAAGGGTACACGAGACATACGCAATGACATGAGGAGCCTCCGCAACCCTTTGTGATAAAATTTCCCCAACTGCAAAGTTAGAGGCATCACACATAAGCTCAAAGGGGAGATCCCACATTGGTGGTTGGATGATGGGAGGTGATGTGAGACTCCTTTTTATTGAATTTAAATCATCCTCACAATTTTTATCAAACAAAAACTCTAAATATTTTTGCAATAACCGAGACAATGGAAGTTCAATCTTACTAAAGTATTTAATGAATCGGTTGTAAAAACCAGCATGACCCAATAATGATCACACCTCATGAAATAATTTTGAATATGGAAGGGTTGAAATTAATTTAATTTTATATTTATCAACTTGAATTCCCTTATTTGAAGTGTAATTCCCAAGAACTATCCTCCACTCAACCATAAAATGGCATTTCTCATAATTTCGAACAAGATCTTTTTCAATACAGCAGTGGAGGACAGAACCTAGGTGTTCCAAAAAATCATCAAAAGAAGATCCATATACCATGAAATCATCCATAAAAACTTCCACAAAATTCTCTAGTTACCCTAAAATTATGCTCAACATACAACACTGAAAAGTACCATGAGCATGACAGAGACCGAATGACATCCTTATGTATGAAAATGTGCCGAATGGATAGGTAAATGTTATCTTTTTGTGGTCCTCAAGGGATATATAGATTTGGAAATAACCTGAATAACCATAAATGAAACAATAATGGGACTTACCAGACAATCATTCTAACATTTTGTCAATGAAAGGTAACGAATAGTGGTCCCTCTGCGTGGCTTGATTCAGTCAACGGTAGTCAATACAGAATCGACAACTATTTTTCACATGTGTTGGAACCAATTAATTCCTTTAATTTGGCACAACTATTATTTCTATTTTTAGGCACAATTTTCACTGGGCTAACCCATTTACTATCAGATATAATATAAATGATCCCCATAGTAAGTAATTTAATGACTTCCAATTTTACCAATTCATGGAGAGTGAGATTCAACCGGTGTTGAGATTGTCTTTCGAGCATAGACTCATCATCCAAAACTATATGGTGAATACAAATAGATGGGATAATCCTAGGAATATCATCTAATGTCCATCCTATTTCCTTTTTACACTCTCTCAAAAGTTTGAGTAGTTTTTATTCCTGTTGTGGAGAGAGGTTATTGTAAATAATGACAGGAAATTGGTCAATACCCTCAAGATATGCATATTTTAAATTAGAAGGATGTTGTTTAAGTTCCAACACTGGTGGTTTTTGGATTGAGGAAGTATATTTAGGGGGGGTGAGGTCCATTAAACTCTCTATTTGCTCATGTTTAGTCTCTAAAGATAGAGAATCTATGTAAATAAGATTTTCAGAATCATCGACGGTCATGGGTACCTCATAATGAACACACTCATCTACTAAAGCAAAAATTTTACAGTTTTCAGAACCCACACAACACTTAAAACATGAATTAAAACTCAAATCATCCAAGGGTGAAGAAGAGGAAAAGGAACCAGAGTATGGGTTGAGGAGAGAATTGTTGGTGTGTGCATCATTTGAGATAACTTCCATCGAATAGATACGAAGAGTGGATGCTCTTAAACGGGGTGTTTCATAGACTTAAAGATATTAAAACATACCTTTTCTCCTCCAAATTCCATAGACATCGTACCGTTGTAAACGTTGATGATCGTCTTTACTATTTTGAGGAATAGCCTCCCAATTATGAGAGGAGCATGTCCTTGGGTTCAGGTATCTTCCCTCTTAAGAATGTATAAATAAGTAGGGAAGATGGGATTATTCACTCGTACAAGACATCCTCAATCACTCATGTTGGATGTGTTGTACTCCTGTTGGAAAGTTGCATGATAATTCCTATTGGTTGAAGCTATCCAACTTGCAGAGAAGTATACACGGAGGGAGACATTACATTATTGGAAGCACCTAAATCTAGCATAGAATCAGAAAAGAAAGTCTCCCCTATGGTACACTATATTGTGAATGTGCCTGGATCCTTGCATTTGGTTGGCATCACTGGTTGAATCAAGGCCAAGACATTCCTCCCCAATTATAATCTCTCACTCCCCTTCAGCCTTTGTCGATGGGTGGAATGTTCTTTATGAAATTTGGCATAATGGGGAATTTGGTTGACTACATCCAACAATGAAATATTAACTTGAACTTTTTTAAATGTATCTATTATTTCATTTTCAATCTCATTATCAAAGTTTTTCTTAGATTTAGAGAGTATTTGAGGGAAAGGAAGTGTAATGGATTGTTCATGGGAATCCTTAATGATAATTTTATTTCCATTTTTATTTTTTTTCTTCATGGAATCTTTTATGTGTGGAGAAAGAGTATTTTCAAGAGGGGGAAAACCTGTTGTGTAGAATTAGTATAAGGAGAAACTTTTTTACCATTACGAAGTGTAATTGAACATACATTACCTTTTTCCTTTAGATTGGAAATGGGTTGGGATGGTAATTGTCCAGAACCTTGCCTCTTAAGCTCACCATTGGTGTTCTCCAATTGTCCCACTTGAGTTTGTAGGTCTTGAATTGCTGATTGTGTGTCATGTTGAAACTAGAGGTTCTGGGTTTCCATTTGCTTCACCATATCCATGAGGCTTGGTTCAAATTTGGGAGGATGAGGATGATTGTTTTGAGAAGTTGAAGGATAAGAAGGTTGCATACCTTGTCCTTGTTGATACCAATTATTCTTGGGGTTGCCTGAGTTTCCTCTTTGTTGTTACTGAGGTTGTGCTTACCACCCGGGATTTGTATTTTTCCAGAATTGTTCTTGATTGAAGGTAGATGCTTGTTCGAATGGACGCCCTGGGAACAAGACTATACAAGACTCAAGTGAATCTTGATGTTTTGGGCACTGGTCATAAAAATGAGTGTTATAAGAACAAATACCACAATCTAATGGAGTGGAAGTAGAGTGCGAGTTACCTTGTTATTGAGATAATTTCCTTAGAAGGGTATGCATCTCATCAAGTTTAGTATCTACCTTTTGTTCTACGGCTGAATGACTTACCTCATGAACTCCTTGGGTTGGTGAAATTACTCATGTACCAAATTGTTGTGAATTTTGAGCCATGTTGGCTATTAAGTCACGAGCGGCAGAACAAGTTTTATCAACAAGGGAACTACCAGCTGCAGCATCTATCATTCCATGATCCATGGAGAAAATTCCCTCATAGAAGTATTGAATTAGCAATTGTTCACTAATTTTGTGGTGGGGAAACTTGAGCAGAGTCTTTTGAATCTCTCCCAATATTCATGAGGGGTCTCACCTTGTGATTTCCTAATGCCACAAAATTATTTTCTAATAGATGAAGTTCAGTAGGTATGGAATTTTTTTTCTAAGAGTCTTTTTGGGTCATTCTAGCCCCCAATTGTGGTAGGTAAATAGTATATCCAATCCTTGTCTAAACCATCAAGGTAGAAAGGGAAAGCTCTAAAATTAATTAGGCCCTCAGAGACATTTTGGGGTTTCAGGGTGGAGCACACTATGTGAAAATATTTGGGATGTTAGTAAGGGTCCTCACCAGGAAGACATGGAATTTGGGAAGTAGGTGGATGAGGCCTGATCTCAACTTAATGTTGGCTGCTTCCTCGGGATACTGGATGTATGCAGGTTGGTACTCCATATCCGGGGTCGTCAGTTCTTTTAAGGTTCTATTATTCGGAGCCATGATTTCTTGGATAATATTGGGCTCAATTTTTTATTAGTTTATGAACACATTAGGTTCCACAAGGGGTTTCTTAGTGTTACTTTATTTACCTTCTCTAGATTCCTTGATTTGTGTGTGAAGTGTCTTTTCAATTTCCAGGTCAAATTCAAGCAGTTTTTCTTTTTCTGATCGGGTCATGCAAATAAGTTGTTATATTTTTTTATTGAATATGGATAAAATAAATTAATAAGGGTGAAAAATTAATAGGATGATATAATATAGAATTATAGAGAGGGATATGTAAAATAAGAAGAGATAGAGAGAGATGAAAAATACACAAAAACAACCAAAAATAAAGACAAAACCCAAAACAAAAACAATCAAATGGGGGTGAGGTATTTAAAGGAGAACTAGTTAAGAATAAAAAAAAATAAAAGGAAATAAAGGAAAACAAATGATCTTGGCTACCCGGAAATGGAGCCAAAATTTTATTGTGTTGTCAAGCGTGTCAAATTAGTTGTTTAATTTTGACTAGAATTTCTGCAGTATAGCAGCAGTCCTAGGACGTCTCTCGATGAATCCTTAGATCATTAATTTAAAAATAGGGTTTTGATTATAAAAGTAGAAGGGGAATTAGATTTTTTAAAACATGGGGTTTTGATTATTGAAGAAGAAATTATAAAATGAATGCGATAAAACAAAGTAGAAATTAACAGAATTAACTAAGTGTGATCAACCCGGGGTACTCTCATGATGTTCATCCTTAATCACTTCATGATATAGGGTTATGATATTTTAATACTTATTTTTTAACACCTATAACCATAATGTTACTAATTTTATACTAGGATATATCTTAGGGTTCAGTTAAAAACACACAATGATTCACTGGACACCGTTGATGATTGGGTGATTTGTGTTGGACATCATAACTGAAACTCTCCAAGGAAACACATGAAGAACTCAATGTGATGTCAAAGTTTTTATGTTATTTCATTGTGATACCATGAAATAAATTTACATGACATTGAATGTGATTATGTGAGTTCAATTGGCCAATATGAACCACACAAACACCTCAATTGAAAGGGGGAAAAGGAAGTGGTGAACAATGTGTGAAACATCACATGAATGGGTACCCCCAAACATGATATTATGAGTTGAGAATGAAATAACAGTACATAAATAAATAAAATAAGAATAGAGGATGATGAAAAACAACATAACAACCTTTAATTAAAAAGATAATTCATATATTACAAACATGAATCTTGGGATTTACATCACTGTCCTCCCCGGGTGATCTCAAGGGGTTTAGAAATATATGGGTGGGGAGGGAGAAGATGATGTTGAAGCAGAACATCCCACAGCCTCCAGAACATCTAGTGATTATTAAAATACATATTTTGGACTCTAAAATGGCAGAACCTTGCCTCTTGGACGAACTACAAAATGGGGAGCCCAAGGTGCCATTTTATAAAAAATTTGGATGGTGGTTTTAGGCACACAGATTTCTTCAATCCAATTGTACCATGCGTTTTGGCCACAATAAAAACTTATATCACTTTATAAGAAATAAAAAAGTTGTATCCCCACATCTTTAATGTCTTCAAAGAATTTTTGGACCCCCTTTGGACAAATACAGCTCGAGATATTGATAAAATACAGAACACTGCATTTGACTTTGTGCAAATTTGGTTCCTTGGACAGATCAATTCAGATGGTCATCGTAGAGGCTGAATGAGGATTTGTCTCCTTCATATGAAATTTAGTGCATTACATTTTTGACAATAACAAAAAAATTAATCCCATTTGGATGCACGACTCAGTATAAAGATGGAGTTGAGTCCACTAGTGTGCATAAATCCTGCGCAGTTTGGCCCATTTTTCTTGGACATCATCATGGGTCCTCCAAATCACCTCCACCGATAATATAATTATTAAAAAAAGTAAAATTTAACTTTTTAGAAGTGTTAAATACATAATAATTTATTAAAAAATGGAGTTAAATTTGTTATTATACTTTTATTTTTCAATAAAAAACCAGTTTAATACATTGGTATAAGGGTGAAATAAAATAGTGAATTGTGGTACGATCACACCCCGAAACCTAAACATTTGCATTCTTGGGAAAAGTCACATATCCAAATAAAATGATACATATATATATTCCCAAAATCATGAATATTTAACATTTGAGTAAATTTTAATTAAAGTAATGCGATCAATGCACGAACCACACCAAGGAGTTCTTTTTAGTAAAAATAGAAAAAGATGTCTCATAAATCATATCATAGTGAAATTCAAAAAGATTAATGATACCAAATTGATCATGGAATTCAGAAGTCAACCATGAAACTAACTCTCCACGCATGTGTGTAAAAACCATTCCATGCTATTCTTTCCACTTGCTATCTGATAAATATAGGTTATTTTAACATTTTTCAGCATAAATGATTTTGTCCACTGAAACTACCCCACATCCTTGGCAATTATATTCCAAGACCCACTCAATTAAGAATTCCCAGAAATCAAACCATAAGATCCTAACCTAGATATTCCCATATGTTGCACATTTCATCACTCCCCTCATTTATTTTTTTTAGAAGTTGCATTTGGAACAAATCTCACACTCATCTCTCAACCCTTGTTTGATCTTCTCACGACACTAATTACAATAGTTATAACAAGGTCAAAGGTTGAGGAGGAGTGGTTTTTGACCTTCCCAAGTCACAACCATTTTTTTTGTTTTTTTAGGGCGTACAAAAATCAGACATTAGGTACATACATATTGGTCAATCTGGTACAGTAATGAAACAGATCATATAAGGAAAGAACGTACGGAAATATCATTTAAATCTTAAAAATATTAACCTAACATATATTTACCTTATATTAAGTAATAAATATTCACACATTGTGGTTTGTTGAAAAAATTTGTGGAGATATTAGTGACACCGTTTTCCCAAAAACTACTCACACAAGAGGCATCAATCATCTCAGTGGTTTCACATAGATACAACCATTTATATCATTGATAGAAAACCAATTTACTAAAAAAATTCACTCCCTGATGTTAAATTCATACAAATATTCTTTTTAGCCTTTCTTATGGTATTTTTACATTCGCCACTTTATGGTCACCAAATCATGGAACTTAGAAATTTTTTATAGGGAAAAAATGAAAATACCATAAAGAAGGATAAAACGAGAATAAAGGAGATATATAATGGAAGTCATAATAAACCTAGAAAGATAACATAATGAAGGCTAAAAAGAGAATAAAGGAGGAAACGATGAAAATTCATAACTAACCCAGGAATGTACCCATCCCCATCACTACTAGAATGTGTAGTGTCTTCACTGTAATAATTGAGAATGTGATAAGGAAGGAAATAACATGGTGTGTTTTACAAGTATGATTCATCTAGAAGGTGTATTTCCTCCACTAGATTCTTTAGAAAATCCTCATAGAAGTGTTTAAGTCGTTGCCTATTAACAGTAAGAATTCGTCCACTCTTCTCATGAAAAATAGGTATTTCCCCAAAAGGGTAAACATTAGTAACGATATAAGGACTGATCCATTGCGAACGAAGCATAACTTAGTGGAGCTTTACCCTAGAATTGTAAATGAGGACCTTCTAAAAAATATGGAACTTTTGGTGATGAATTATGATATCATGGATAACATTTGTCCTCTCTTTATAGATTCGGGGGTTCTCATATGCATCATGTCTAATTTATTCCAACTCTTGGATTTGCAGCTTCCTATTCTCACCTACATCTGAAAGGTTCATATTACATTGTTTAATAACCCAATATGGATGGTGTTTTACCTCCACCAGGTGGTGACAAGCCTTTCCAAACAAAATTCTATATGGTGACATTCCTATTGGGGTTTTAAAAGCTGTACGGTATTCCAAAGTACATCTTCCAAGCGCAAATTACAATCTCTGCTATTGGGTTGTACCGTTTTTTCCAAGATTCATTTAACTTTCTGATTTGATATTTCTGCTTGTCCATTAGTTTGGGGGTGATATTCAGTAGAGACTTTATGATCAACCCCATACTTACGAAGCAAATTTTTTATGTTGCAATTCCAAAAATGTGAACCCTGATCACTAATGATGAATCTTGGTAAACCAAACCTACTGAAAATTTGGGACCTCACAAAATCAAAAACCACTTGAGAGTAATCGAACCTGGTGGCCTTTGTTTCCACCCATTTAGATAAACATTAAATATCCAATAATATGTACAGAATGCTAGATGAATTTAGAAAATACCTCATGAAGTCAATTCCCCATGCATAAAAAATTTCAAAGAATAACATGGGTTGTTGGGGCATTTCATTCCTCTTGGACATATTCCCTGTTAATTGAAAATGACTACATGACTTGAAAAATATATTGGAGTACCTATACAATGTTATCCAATAAATTCCTGAGTCAAGGACCTTTTGAGTTGTACGTTGAGAGCCAAAGTGGCCCCCACAGGCCAAAGTGTGGCAGAAGGTCAAAACAGAGGTGAACTCATGGTCAGGGACACAACGACGAACTCCATGGTCACCACAAATTCTCCACAAATATGGGTCATCTCAAATGTACGACTGAGATTCAGGCTTAAGTATTTGGGATTGTGAAGTGCTGAAATCGGTGGGGACCCTAGATGTTACATGAAAATTGACAATGTCTGCATACTAGGGGGTAAGGTCCACAACATCACAAGGGTTCTCATGAGGAAATAATTTTCCAATGGTGAGGGATAATTCATCATGGTGGTCCAATGGTGAATAAATCCTACTAATGTGGTCAGCTAAAACATTTCCACCACCCTCTTATCTCTAATCTCAATGTCAAACTCTTGGAGGAGGATCATCCACCGTATGAGATGAGGTTTAGCTTCAGGTTTATTTAAGAGAAATCAAAGGTCAACATGGTCAGAAAACACAATCACTTTTGACCCAGGCAGATACGAATGGAATTTTTCCCAAGAAAACACAATAAAAAGGAGTTCTTTTTCAGTGGTTGTGTAGTTTACTTGGCCAGGGTCAAGGGTACGTGAGGAATATGCAATGACATGAGGATCCTTCCCAACCCTTTGTGATAAAATTTCCCCAACTGAAAAGTTATATGAATCACACATAAGCTCGAAGGGGACATCCCACCTTGGTGGTTGGATGATGGGGGTTGATTTGAGACTCCTTTTTAGTGAATTGAAAGCATCCTAAAATTTTTTATCAAACAAAAACTCAGAATATTTTTGCAATAACTGAGACAATGGATGTTCAATCTTACTAATGTCGTTAATGAATTGGCAGTGAAAATGAGCATGACCTAAGAAAGATCACACCTCACGAACACATTCTGGATAGGAAGTGTTGAAATTAATTCAATATTAGATTTATCAAATATAATTCCATTATTTCAAATGGCATACCCAATAACTATCCCCCGCTCAACTATAAAATGGAATTTTTCATAATTTAAAACAAGATCTTTTTCAATTCAGTGACGGAGGATAGAACCTGGGTGTTCCAAATAATCATCAAAATAAGATCCATATACCGTGAAATCATCCATAAAAACTTCCATGTAATTATCTAGGTACTCTAAAAATATGCTCAACATACAATGCTGAAAAGTACCAGGAGCATTACATAGACAAAATGGAATCATTCTATATGCAAATGTGCTAAATGAACAGGAAAATGTTGTCTTTTCTTGGTCCTCAGGGGCTATATGGATTTGGAAATAACCCGAATAGCCATCAAGGAAACAATAATGGGACTTACCAGTCAATAGTTCTAACATTTGGTTAATGAAAGGTAAAGTAAAGTGGTCCTTCCGCGTGGCTTGATTCAGTCGACGGAATTCAACACAGACTCGCCAACTATTTTACACATGTATTGAAACCAATTCATTCCTTTAATTTGACACAACGGTTATTCCTATTTTTTAGGCACAATTTGCACTGGGCTAACCCATTTACTATCAGATTTAAGATAAATGATCCCCAAATCAAATAATTTACTGACTTACAATTTTACCACTTCAAAGAGAGTGGGATTTAACCGGTGTTAATATTGTCTTATAGGATTAGCCTCATCATCCAAAATTATATGGTGCATAAAAATATATGGGCTAATCCCAGGAATATCAGCCAATGTCCATCCTATTGCATATTTACACTCTCTCAAAAGTTTGATCTATTTCGATTCCTATTGTGGATAGAGGTTATTTGTAATAATGACGGGAAATTGGTCAATACCCTCAAGATATGCATATTTTCAATTAGAAGGAAGTTGTTAAAGTTCCATCGCTGGTGGTTTATGGATTGAGGGAGGGGATTTAGGGGGATTGAGGTCCATTAAACTAT
Source organism: Viscum album (assembly GCA_963277665.1). NCBI lineage: Eukaryota > Viridiplantae > Streptophyta > Magnoliopsida > Santalales > Viscaceae > Viscum > Viscum album. The sequence continues at coordinate 1,622,295,494 of OY728159.1, read as the reverse complement.
CTATATGATCATGTTTATTCTCTAAAGATAGAGAATATATAAAAATAAGATTTGTAGAATCATCGACGGTCATGGGTACCTCAGAATGAACATAATCATCAATTAAACCACAAAATTTATACTTTTCAAAACCCACAAAACACTCAAAACATGAATCAAAACACAAATAATCCAAGGGTGAAGAAGAGGAAAAGGAACCAGAGTATGGGTTGAGGAGAGGATTGTGTGTGTGTGCATCATTTGAGAGCACTTCCATTGAATAGGCAGGAAGAGTAGAGTGCTCTTGAATGAGGTGTTTCATAGCCCCAAGGATGTTAAAACATACCTTTTCTCCTCCGAATTACATGGAAAGTGTACCATTATGAACGTTGATGATCGTATTTGTTGTTTTGAGGAATGGACTCCCAAGTATGAGAGGATCATGTCCTTGGGTTCGAGTATCTTCCATATCAAGAATGTAGAAATTAGAAGGGAAGATGATATTCTTCACTCGTACAAGGACATTCTCAATCACTCCTGTTGGATGCATTATACTCCAGTTGGAAAGTTTAATGACAATTCTGGTTGGTTGAAGCCCTCCATCCTACAAACCAGTATACACAAAGTGAGTCATTACATTAATAGAAGAACCTAAATCTAGCATAGCATCAGAAGTAAAAGTCTCCCCTATGGTACATGGTATTATGAATGTGCCCAGATCCTTGCATTTGGTTCGAATTTCTGGTTGAATCATGACTGAGACATTCCTCCCCAAGTTGACTCTATCATTACCCTTTAGCCTTTGTCGATGAGTGAAAAGTTCTTTAAGAAATTTGTCATAACGAGGAATTTTCTTGACTACATCCAATAATGTAATATTAACTTGAACCATTTTAAATGTATCCATTATTTCATTGTAAATCTTATTATCAAAGTTTTTCTTAGATTTAGAGAGTCTTTTAGGGAAAGGATGAGGATTGGATTATTCATGGGAATACTTAATGATAATTTTATTTCCATTTTTATTTTGTTTTTCATCATTGGAATATTTTATGGGTGGAGAAAGATTGTTTTCAAGAGGGTGACATACCTGTTGTGTAGAATCAGTAGAAGGAGAAACTTCTTTACCAATATGATGTGTAATTGCACATACATTACCTTTGTCCTTTGTATTGGCAATGGGTTGGGATGGTAGTTGTCCAGAACCTTACATCTTAAGCTCACCGATGGTGTTCACCAATTTTCCCACTTGAGTTCGTAGGTCTTGAATTGTTGATTTTGTGGTATGTTGGAACTGAAGGTTCTTGGTTTCCATTTTCTTCACCATATCCTCATGGTTTGGTTTAGATTTGAGAGGAGGAGGATGATTGTTTTGAGAATTTTAAGCATAATAAAGTTTCATAACTTGGCCTTGTTGATACCAATTATGCTTGGGGTAGCTTGAGTTTCCTCCTTGTTAGTACTTGGGTTGTGCTTGCCACCCGAGATTTGGATTTGTTCTGAATTGTTCTTTCTTAAAGGGAGGTGGCTGTTGGAATGGATTCCCAAGGAACACGGTTGCACAAGACTCAGGTTAATCTTGATGTTGTGGTAACCGTTCAGAAAAATGAGTGTTATCAGAAAAAATTATACAATGTAATGGAATAGAAGTAGAGTGCAATTTACCTTGTGCTTGAGTTAATTTGGTTATAAGGGTATGAATCTCATCAAGTTTAGTATCTACCTTTTGTTCAAGAGCTGAATGAATTACCTCATGAACTCCTTGGGTTGGTGCAATTACTAATGTACCAAATTATTGCGCATTTTGGGCCATGATGACTATTAATTCATGAGCGATAGAAGGAGTTATATCAATGAGGGAACCACCAGTTGCAACATCTATTATTCCACAATCCATGGGGAAAAGTCCCTCTTAAAAGTATTTAATTAGAAATTGTTCACTAATTTTTTAGTGGGGGAATCTTGAGAAAAGTGTTTTGAATCTATCCCAATATTCATGAAGGGTCTCATATTGTGATTGCGTAATGTCACAAATTTCATTCCTAATAGATGCAGTTTGATAGGTAGGTAAGAAATTCTCTAAAAAGAGTCTTTTTTAGGTCATTCCAGCCCCCAATTTTGGTATAAAAGTAGTATATCCAATCCTTGGCTACACCGTCAAGGTAGAAAGGGAAGGCTCTAAACTTAATTAGGTCTTCAGATATATTTTGGGGTTTCATGGTGGAGCACACTATGTGAAACTCTTTGAGATGTTTATGAGGTTCCTCACCAGGAAGACCATGGAATTTTGGAAATAAGTGGATGAGGTCTGATCTCAGCTCAAAGTTGGCTTCTTTCTCGGGATATTGGATGTATATAGGTTGGTACTCCACATTCGGGGTGGTCAGTTCTTTTAAGGTATTATTATTTGCAGGAATGATTTCTTGGATAATATTGTGTTAAATTATTTATTGGTTTATGAAAACATGAGGTTCCACATGGGGTTCCTTAGTGTTACTTGATGACATTCTCTAGATTACTTGATTTTTGTGTGAAGTGTCTTTTCAATTTCCGGGTCAAATTAAAGCAGTTTTTCTTTTTCTGATCGGGTCATGTAAATAAGTTGTGAAGTTTGTTTTTTATTTAATACGGATAAAATAACTTAATAATGGTGAAAATAGAATAGAATTTTAGTATAAAAAATTATAGATAGGGATATGGAGAATAAGAAGAGAGATGGAGAGAGGAAAAACACAAAAAAACGAAAAATAAAGAAAAAACCCAAAACAAAAACAATCAAATGGGGGTGAGGTATTTAAAAGAGTACTAATTAATTATTAAAATAAATAAATAAAAGGAAATAATGGAAAACAAATGATCTTGGATCCCTGTAAATGGCACAAAAATTTGATCATGTTGTTGAGTGCATCAAATTAGTTGTTTAATTTTAACTAGAATTTCTGCAGTATAGTAGCAACCCTCGGTCGTCTCTCGATGGAGCCTTAGATAATTAATTTAAAAAGTGGATTTTTATTATGAAAGTATAAGGGGGATGAGATTTTGTAATACATGGTGGATTTGATTATTAAATATGAAAATGGAAAACGAAAGCGATAAAACAATGTAGAAATTAACAGAATTAATTAAGGGTGATCAACTCGGGGTACTCTCATGATGTTCATCCTTCACCGCTTCATGATATAGGGTTATGATCTTTTAATACCTGGTTTGTAACACCTAGAAACATAATGTTACTATGTTTATACTAGTATACCTCCATGGTTTTAGTCAAAAACACACAATGATTCTCCAGACACCGCTGATGATTGGGTGATTTGTGTTCGACATCATAACCAAAACTCACCAAGGCAACAAATGAAGAACTCGATGTGATGTCCAGGTTTGTATGTTATTTCATTGTGATACCATTAAATAAATTTAAATGACCTTGAATTTTCTTATGTGAGTTCAATTGACCAATGTGAACCACACAAACACCACAATTGAAAGTGGGAAAAGGAAGTGGTGAACGGTGTGTGAAAAATCACATGAATGGGTACCCCCAAACATGATCAAATGATTTGAGCATGACATACCAGGACAAAACATAATAAAATAAGAATATAGAATGATGAAAAACAACATAAAAACCAGGAATTAAAAAGATCATTCAAATATTACAAACATGAAGATTGGTATTTACATCACGTTCCACCCCAGGTGATCACAAGGGGTTTAGAAATCCATGGGAGGGGATGAAGAAGAAGATGTTGAAGTAGAACTTCCCATAGCCTCCTGAACTTATAGTAATGATAAAAAGACATTTTTGGGACTCAAAAATGGTATAAACTTGCGTCTTGGCCGAACTACCAAATGGGAAGCCCAATGTTCCATTTTATAGTAAAATTAAATGGTGGTTCTAGGAACAACGATTTCTTCAATCCACTTGTACCATGCATTCCGGCCTCAATACAACCTTATCTCACTTTGGAGAAAATAAAAATTTTCTATTCTCACCTCTTAACTGTTCCTATAGATATTTTGGCCCCCTTTAGACAAATACAGCTCGAGATGTTGATAAAATATAGAACACTGCATTTGACTTTGTGCAAATTTGATTCCATGGAAAGATCAATTCAGATGGGCATCGTAGAGGATGAATGAAGATTTGGATCCTTCATATGACCTTTATCCCAGTAAATTTTGGACCAGACCAAAAAATTTCAGCCCATCTGGATGCATGGTTCATTAGCAAGATTCAGTTGAGTCCACTAGTTTGTATTAATACTGCGCAGTTTGGCCCATTTTTCTTGGACTTCATCATGGGTCCTCCATATCACCTCCACCTAAAATATAATTATTAAAACAAGTAACATTTACCATTTTAACAGTGTTAAAAACATAATAATTGAATAAAAAATGGAGTGAAATTTGTTATTATACTTGTATTTTTCAATACAAAACCAGTTTAATACATTGGTATAAGGGTGAAATAAAACAGTGAATCATGGTATGATCAACGACACCTCAATCTGACCCAAAGTGTGACTGATATAACTCTAGGTTCGTCTTTTTATTTATAATTTACATTTATTTTATTAAAGAAGAAAAATTAAATACTTAAATCTAGAAAAATGCATTCAGATTATTATGATACTTTAAGAAAATTATCAATAAGTCATTTAGGACATGTTGGAATCAACTTCACCTCAATCCAACGCACGGTGTGACCGATATGACTGCATGTGTGACTTTTTATTTAAAATTGACATAAATTTTAGTAAAAATGAAAAATCAAATATTGAAAACAAAGAAAAATCATTTATATTGTTTTGATAATTTTGGAAAATGATCCATAAGTAATTTTTGATTTGTTGGAATCAGCATCACCTCAATATGATACATGTTGTGGATGGTATGACTAAAAGTGTTCGTTATTAATTAAAAATTAACATTTTTGTTCAAAAATTTTTACTCACAAAAAACCAAGAAAACACGCTCAGATTGTCTTAATAATTTAGGAAAAAGAGTCAGAATTCATTTTTGATGTGTAGAAAGTAGTCTCACATCAAACTGACACACGAGGTGACTGGTATGAATAAAAGATCATGTTTATAGTTTCAAATGTGATTTTAATATAAAATTCAAGTGACATAATGAAAATTGAGAAAAATTATTCAAATCTTTTTGATACTTTATGAAAATGATCCATAAGTCATTTGAGACATTTAGGAATAAACTTAACCTCAATCTGATGGACGATGTGATTGGTATAATTCGAAGTGTGTTTATTTATTTAAAATTGACATTAATTTTAGTAAAAATAAAAATTGGCATATTGAAAACAGAGAAAACACAGTTGGATTGTTTTGATAATTTTGGAAAAAATCCATAAGTAATTTTTGATGTGTAGGAATCAATGTCACCTCAATTCGATACATGATGTACCCTATATTCCTGAAAGTTTTTGTTATCAATTTAAAATATATATTTTAGTATAAAAATTTTCACTCACTAAAAATGTGAAAAAGATGCTCATATTGTCTTGGTAATTTTGGAAGATTATTCACAAGTCATTTTTGATGTGTAGGAAGTAGTCTCATATCAAACCAACACACTATGTGACCGGTATGACTCAAAGTGTGTGTTTCCAGTTTTAAATGAAATTTTAATAAAAAACACAAGTGAAATAATGAAAACTATGAAAACACATTATTATTGTTTTGATACATTAATAAAACGATTCATAATTCATTTCTAACATGTAGGAATCAACTGAACCTCAATTGGATATATACAGTGCTCTGTATGGCTCAAAGTGTCCATTATCCGTTTAAAATGAACATTTTAGTTCAAAAAGTGTCACTCATTAATAAATGAGAAAAACCAAATGGATTGTATTGATAATTTTTGACAGTGACTCATAAGTCATTTTTTACATGTATCAAGCAGTCTCACATCAAACTAACACACAATGTGACTAGTATGACTCAAAGGGTGTGCTTCCAGTGTTGAATGACATTTTAATAAAAAAACACAAGTGATAAACTAAAAACCAATAAAATTCATTTTAATTTTTTTGATACTTTAGTAATATGATCCATAAGTCATTTTAGACATATAGGAATCATCCTAACCTCAATCTGATGGATGGTGTGATCAGTATAATTCCAAGTGTGTCAATTTATTTAAAATTGACATTAATTTTAGTAAAAAGAACATGTGACATACTAAATACCGAGAAAACATGTTAAAATTGTTTTGATAATTTAGTAAAATGATCCATAATTCATTTGTGACATATAGGAATCATCTTCACCTCAATATGATACATGATGTGCCCGATATTGATCAAAGTGTCTGTTATTAGTTTAAAATTGACATTTTGGTTTAAAAAGTGTCACTGAAAACTGAGAAAACATGTTCAGATTGTCTTGATAATTTAGGATAATGATTCATAAGTCATTTTTGTCCTATAAAAATATTCTCATATCAAACCGACACACTATGTGACATTTATGACTCAAAGTTCATGTTTTTATTTTCAAATGACATTTTAATAAAAACACAACTGACATACTAAAAAAATGTGAAAACACATTTGAATTGTTTTGATACATTAAGAAATTGATCCAGAGTCATTTGGGACATGTATGAACTAGCATAACCTTAATACAATGGATGGTGTGATCGATATGGCTCCAAATGAATATTTTTATTTAAAATTGACATCAATTTTAGTAAAAAGGGAAACTGGACTTCTCAAAATCAAGAAAATGAAATCAGATTGTTTTGATACTTTAGGGAAACAATTTTTCGGTCATTTGAGATGTGTAAGAATCATCTGAACCCCAATCTGACATATGGCGTGAACAGTATGACTCCAAGTACATATTTTTATTTAAAATGGATATCAATTTTAGTATAAAAGACAACTGACCTACTCAAAACCCAGAAAATGCATTCATATAATATTTATAGTTTAGTAAAATGCTCCATAATCCATTTTGAAGGGTATTAATCAACATAACATCATTCTAATGCTTGGGGAAACCGATATGACTCAAACTGTGTCTTTTTATTTTAAATTGACATTAGTTTTAGCAAAAGGAACAAGTGACGTACTAAAACCCAAGAAAACACATTCATATTGTTTTGATACATTATGAAAATTATCCATGAGTCATTTCTGATGTGTAGAAATCACCTGCACCTCAATCAAACACATGGTGTGATAGACATGACTCAAAGTGCTCGTTATGAGTTTAAAATTGACATTTTAGTTCAAAACATGTGCCGATAACTAAAAAAAGAAAATGTGATCCAATTATCTTGATAATTTGGGGATGAAATTCGTAAGTAATTTGTCACATATAGGAAATAGTCTCACATAAAATAGACACATGATGTGTCCAGTATGACTCAAAGTGCATGTTTCCAAATTGGAATAAAAGTTTAGTAAAAAACACAAGTGACTTATAGAAAACTAAGCAAATACATTAAAATTGTTTTGATAAGTTAGGAAAATAATACATAAGAAATTTTTAATATATAGGAATCAGCCACACCTCAACCCCTCGTACAGTGTGACCGATATAACTCCAAGTGTGTCTATATTTAAAATTGACATTAATTTCAATAAAAAGAACAATTAACATACTCAAAACTGAGAAAAAATAATAGAATTATTTTAATACTTTATGAAAATGATCCATATCTAATTTGTGACATGTTGGAATCAATCGCACCTCAATAAAATATACATTCTGACCAGTATAACTCTAAGTGTGTATTTTTATTTAAATTTGTCATTTTTATTGTATTTTTTCATATTAATGGTTTAATTTATTTCATTATAATATTAATAACATAATATTATTTTCTTATATAGGTGGACTATTTTGCTCGAGTAGAGGTGAATTGTTTGTCAATGGATACCATGGGAATACCTTTTTGAGAGCAGATCAGAGGTGCCAAAGGTGATGAAACATTAATTTTTTTTAATGTTTGTGGATAGTAATTGTAAATGTAATTATACAAAATGTTGTTTTAAATATATTTAATAGTGTTTTTTTGTATTCTTGATGTAAAATTTATTTCAATTAAATTATATCTCTTGTGTACAGGTTATGGGTTGGGGTTACTGCAGTGTGTTGTCATACAAACAACATAGTGCAGCAGGAGGAGCTTTTATCAGTGATATTTATAGCACTAATAAACGAGAGCTTTTATCGGTGATTTTTTTAGCGCTAATATAGGAGACCTCCTTTAACGGTGTTGATGTCAATAGTGTATTTTTAGCACCGTTAAAAACCTTTTTGTGCACTGTTAAAGGGAATATCCATAGTAGTGAAGCCTCAATATTTAGGTGCTATAATTATAGCCTCTAGGTTTGATGCTAACACTAGGAGATAGGTTAATCAGAAGGCTCAGTTGGATGATGAAGTGTCATGTGGCTTGAAGACGCCCAATATGTTTAATCCCAATGAGCCTGATTCCTCTGTTGGTCGGGAAGACAAGTAATAAGGTGTTTTCATTTATTCTCTTTTATTTATTTTGGAACATTAAGCTCTTTTAGTATGACCTATAGTAGTTTTGGTTTTCCCTCTTTGTTTAATGTGTATCATTGATCACTTTTAGTATGGACTACTATAGTTTTGGTTTCCTGAGTGAAATGCATTGTCACTGGTGTCAAAAGAGTGAAAAAAGCTTTGTTATTTTGACATGGATCAGTGTTTCGACATCCTCTATGAGGCACTTGAGCATGAACCATGAGGGTTTTCCCTCCCCCACCACCTTTTCTGCCATCACCAGCACCTCTCTAGACCTCCACCATGACTTCTACCCCCTATCCACCTCCATTAAATTCCTTATCACCACCACAGTCCCTCCTACCACACGAACCACTACACCGACCCACTGTGAGTCTCCACCTACAACCCCTCTTTTAGCTCCTCCACCACCACCCCCCCCCCCAAAAAAAGCAAAGAGTACGCATAGTGGAAAAAATTATTTTCCCTCAAACAATACTGAAAAATTAAAGCGAATTCACAAAGAATTAATATATGTGTGTAGAAAGTAAATGTCGACATCAATAATTTTAAATGTGGAAAAATTGAAAGTGAAAAACCATGGTACATAGTCCATAATGTAGGATCCACTGATAATAAAGAGTATAAAGTAGATAATTACAATGACTAGTGGGATCTCAAAAATAACAATCAGATAAAATAGTGAACCAAAGGCAGAGGGACGATGAAATATGAAGCCAACCTAAAACGAAGAACACATCTTGATAAACAAACCCAAATAAATATTTCCAGGTAAAACAGACATTCTCTATTTGAATAAAAGTATTAAATGAAAAATCACTAGGATCGAATCAAAGACCATCTCAAATGAAATCCAATCAGACTATGAGAGTTTTTCTGGTTACATATCTAAAAATCATTGGGTATATCCCTAATTTCACTTCATCAAAGATTATGAGGAGAGCCACATGTTTGGGATAGAAATAGCCACACAACCCAAAACATAAAAAAACATCATACTCAATGAAATATTCTTAAACCTCCTCAAAAAAAATATTTCAAGAATCTATTTTTCCTTTTTTTATTTGTCACTTGATGTCCCCAAGTGATGGAGGAAACCCAACAAACTCCCCCTCCGACTCAAGTGGGTATAACTACAACCCCTAAAATCAGTTGGCAAGTCTCAGATTTACCTATGGGTAAGATTTTGGTCAAAATGTCTAACCCATTACCATCTGTGAATATATTTTTGATCTCCAACTCATCACATATCCAATAATACCAAACATCGATATGTTTTGACCTTCCATTAAAGGTGAAATTATTTAAAAAAATAGCACTTTGACTATCAAAACATAAAACATACCTATCCTAATTAATATTTAGATCTCAAATAAAATTTTTCATCCACAATAATTCTTTTCATGCCTTTGTAACTACAATCAATGTTGATTTTATGGTGGAAAAAGCAACACACCTCTGTAATTTTTACTGCCAAGATACAAATACCCCTACAAAAGTAATCAAATAGCCTCGAGTAGATTGTAAGATCCAAAACCTTTTTAGAGATGTATTAATCTTGTTTACATGCACAATTTTTCCTAGTTTTGAGTAATTTTTGTTTGAGTTTTACCTTGGGGTGAATTTGGGTGAAAAATTTTATGTTTATAGAGGGAAATGGCGTAGTTCATGGTTGGGGCATGATTTTTCTAAATTGTGCAGCCAACCCTACAGACTGTGCACCCTTGAAATCATAGGTTTTGCATAGTTGATGCACTATTTGATAAAGAATGTGTGATATTATGAGAAACCATGTGACACCCCTATATGAGGTGTAAATTTAGGGTCCACAGTTAGGGGAAATCATGTACCACTACCCAGGAAATTGTGCATGGGTTTTTAATTTACCTGAAATTTACATTTTAAATTCCCCAAACCCCCATATTAACCCCGAATTGATCCCCACTCAACCTTAATAAAATTATCTCATTTTGGAGGCTCATGAACATTTTCCTTGGGCTCTTGAACTCTGTTATTGGTTAATAGAAGGGTGGATTGAAGATCTGCACCTCCCAGGTATGTGATTTCTTTACATTTAGATATCTCTCTCTCTCTTACAGTCCTCTTTCTAGATAAAAGAGGGATGTTTATCTGTTATTGCTTATAAAGCTAGATCTAGTATTATTAGATCTTGATTCATTTAAATCTTGGATCTAGGAGTTGAATAAAGATCTTGTTCTTCGTCGTGGGTTTGATCTATCTATTTCAAATGGGGGACTTTTCATTGGAAAACATTTATAAATGAATTGAGGTCGATCATCTATTATTAAAATATCATAGTCATGATTTCAATTATGTGTATCAAAATTGTATAATTTATAGGGTTTTTTAGAAATTTAGTTTCCTAATTGAATTAATTAATTTGTAGAATTAATTAATTAAGGGACTGTGAATTGGGGATATTTAATTGTTGAATTAATTATAAATATATTGAAATTATGGGATTTGAAGAATAATTAATTATTGAGATAATTATTGGAATTTTGATATTATTGAATTGATAAAATTAATTATTGAATTGATAAAATTATTTATCAAATTAATTATTGAAATGTGTAACTATGAAATTGGGATAAATAATTTTTGAATTAATTATGAAATATTGAGAATATTGAATTTAGATAGTTAATTGTCAAATTAATTATTGAAATGTGTGATTATGAAATTATGATAATTTATTGTTGAATTAATTATGAGATATTTAGATTTTTGAATTGAGATAATTAATAGTCGAATTAATTATTGAAATGTGTGGCTATGAAATTGGGACAATTAAATGTTGAATTAATTTTTGAGATATTGAGATTGCTGATTTGAGATAATTAATTGTTTAATTAATTATTAGGATATTAGGGTTGTGGATGTGATTAATTAGATAATGGAATTGATGTGATTAATTAATTGGTGAATTAATTAATGTAATTGATGTGATTAATTAATTGGTGAAATAATTATTACAATTTTTGTGATTAATTAATTAATTAATGAATTAATTAAATTAATATGATTAATTAATTAGTGAATTAATTAATATAAATTATGTGATTAATTAATTTTGGAATGAATTTATGAATTGATGTGATTATTTAATTGGTGAATTAATTAATGGAATTGATGTGATTAATTAATTGGTGAATTAATTTAAGAGATTGAATGTGATTGATTAATTGTGGAATTAATTAATGGAATTGATGTGAACTATTAATTGGTGAATTAATTGAAAGGAATGAATGTGATTAATTAATTATGGAATTAATCAATGGAATTAAAATGAAAAATTAATTGGTGAATTAATTGAAGGGATTGAATGTGATTAATTAATTGAGGAGTAAATTAAAGGATTTGATATGAAAAATTAGTTTGTGAATTAATTTAAAAGATTGGATGTGATTAATTTATTGCATAATTAATTAATAGAATTGGCATGAATAATTAATTGAATAGATTGAATGTGGTTAATTAATTATTGAATTAATTAATTGAATTGATGTGAATAATTAATTGGTGAATTAATTGAAGTTATTGAATGTGATTAATTAATTATTGACTTGATTATTGGAATTTATTTGGATTAATTAATTGGTGAATTAACTAATGGATATAATGTTATGATTTATTATTTATATTAAATAATTGATGAATTAATTAATGGATGTAATGTAATGATTATTGACCTTGGAATACTTAATCGTTGAACTAATTAATGATATTGATGTGATTAATTAAATATTGAGTTAATGAGATTGACAAGATTAATTAATCATTTAATTAATTAATAAGGTTTATGGGATTAATTAATTATTGAATTAATTAATGAAGTTGATTTGATTAATTAATTTATAAATTAATTAATGAGATTTATGAGATTTACTAACTATCGAATTAATTAATGATATTGGCAGAATTAAATAATTATTGAATTAATTAAATAGATTTAATGGACTAAGTAATTGTTGAATTAATTAATGAGATTGATGAGATTGATTAATTATTGAATTAAAAAACGAGTTTAATTGGGTAGTTTAATTATTGAATTAATAAATCAGATTTATGAGAATAATTAATTGTTGAATTAATTAATGAGGTTTATGTGGACATATTTTCCTTGGTTGACCTAATATTTTCTTTGTACGCTTCTATTTTTATTAATAAATTTATGGTAATGGATTTGGTCTCCTAATCCATGAATGAGCCATTTTAATATTGTGAACGACAAGATTAATTAATTTTTGAATTAATTAATGTGATTGAAGTGATTAATTAATTGTTGAATTAATTAATGAGATTGTTGAGATTAATTAATTATTGAATTAACTAATAATATTGATGTGATTAATTAACTGTTGAGTTGACTTATGAAATCATTTTGTTTAATTAATTATTGAGATTATTAAGATTAGTTAAGTTTTGAATTACTTAATGAGATTGATGTGATTAATTAATTTTGGAGTTAATTAATGAAATCTTTGTGATTAATTAATTATTGAATTAATTAATATGATATCTGGGATTAATTAATTGTTGAATTAATTAATGAATTGAAATGATGAATGGTAACAATGAATTTCATATGTGAAGTTAGATAATGATTTAGAATAATGACATTCAGATGTAAATTAAGACAAGGAATGGTAATAATGATATTCAAATGTAAATTTAGACAGTGAATGGTAGTAATGGCCTTCAATTATGAATCAAAATAATGAATGGTAATAATGACATTCAAATGTGAATTGAGATAATGAATGGTAACAATTACATTCAGATGTCAATTGAGATAAAGAATAGTAACAATGAAATTCTGAGATATGATATCCCTTGGGAGTATTTCAAACTCTGGCATGGGCGGAAGCAAGGATTGAGAGTTCGGCTGTCCTCGGAAACCTGAGGTGTAAAGTGGTTGAATGAAGGGTAAGTGAATAAATGTAAATTATTTACTTTATTGTTTGTGTTTTATTCTTTATACAAATGCATACACTATTATAGACTAGATATTGGTTTAAACGTCGTTGGTGGTTTCCTATAATGTTGTAATCACACCCTACTCTGGCTACCTAATTGGTACCCAAATAGACTTCATGGTTGCAGGATAAGATAAGGGAAAAGACCATGTGTTAGGTGACTGATTTGGGATAGAGCATGAATGAGAGAATTAGAAGTGGTTTGGGACCCATTTGTGGAGTTGTTAGTGTCTTTACTTTTGGGTTTTCATTTTGACACTTGGAATGTACTATAACATGGCATATCTATTGTTCAGTTTTGATATTGTATTTCTAGTTTTGGTCATGATGTGGTACTGGTACTATTATGGTTATGATTATATCAAATGGTTGATTTTTTTTTTCCAGTGTATTACTATGATAAAGTGGGTATAGCCTCCTCATGATCGATATTAGACCCTCACTGCAAGTCGACACCCTCTAGGGTATGGAGAGGTATGATTTATTTCATGTAGGGGTCCTGCTCAGGGAATCGGTGTGTGGCACCCTTGTTAGGACGTTACAAAGTGGTACAAGAGCCCAATTTTATTTATTTTTTCTTCTTTTATTACTATTTTTGAAAGGTAGATAGGAGACTAGGAAATGTCAGGACTAGGTTATGAGCTCATGCATGGGAGTAGCTAACCCATGTATGAGGGAGAACCCAAGTACCTATGTTGATGAATACTGTGGGTTATGCATTCAGATGTCGGGAAAGGGTAGTGGTAGATGTTGTATTGTGGTCCTATTAAAGGCTAGAAGGAAATGTCCAAGTTTTAGGGTTTAACTTTTCATTAAATCATGGGCTGTTGTGGTTGAGTTTCTTGAAAAAAATGTGTTAACGACACTCTAATGGTGGGGAGAGATGGGTCAGTAGTGGATTCTTGGAGCATGACTATGGCATAGAAGTGGTGGAATCCGAATTACAATAAGGAATTAGTAAGGTGCATGTTTAAATTTCTCAAGCAATAGTCTGGGGGCCTTAGAGGTGGTGGATGTACATCCTCTCCAGGTGGTTTTGATGACAAGGCTAAGTGCCAATATTGTTTGGTGTTCATTTGGTTGTAGGGAACAGTGAGTTGGGACATGCATCAGGTATGTTGTGGAAGTAGAGATTGATATCGATTCATCCTTTGAGGAGTATCTGATTCATGTGTTGAATCGCAGTGAAAAAGTGTTGTGAGGAAGGACCATGCTGATAGTTCGTATTTTGTGGAAAAATAGATGTGTTCAGTAGGAAACTTAGGAGAGATAAATAAATTTTAGAACACAGTGTCCCAATATTTTTTACCAAGAATCTTAGAGATGCTTAAGAGTATAGCTCGAGGATGAGCTGTTATAAAGTGGTGTGATTGTAAAATCCTGAAAATTTCTGCAGATGTCTTGGGCTTGTTCACAAGTACTCTTTTTCCTAGTTTTGAGTAATTTTTTTTGGGTTTTACCTTGGGGTGAATTTGGGTGAAATTTTGAATGTTTTTTAAGGAAAATGTGGCAATAGATTGTGGGTGTATGGTTTTCCGAAACTGTGCGCCCAGCCCTGCAAAACCGTGCCCCCTTAAGATAGTGGGGTTTTCATGATTGACACACAATTTGATAAACTATGCACCCTCCTTGGAGAAACCTTATGACACCCCTATGTGAGACTCACAATTAGGGTGCATGGTTAGGGGAAACCATGTGCCTCTGCTTAGGAAACAGTGTGTGGGTTTTTAATTAACCCGATAATTTGATTTTAAATCACACGAACCCCCATATTAAACCTGAATCGATCCACACTCATCCCTATTCGAATTCCCTCAAATTTTGAGGCTCTTATATGTTTTACTAGGGCTTTTGACCTCTGCTCTTGGTGAATTGAAGGACAGATTGAAGATATTCACCTCCCGGGTGTGTGTTTTCTTCCAGTTTAGATATCTCTCTCTCCCTCTCTTCTGCTCCTCTTTTTAGATAAAATATTAATTTTTATCCACTCTTGGTTCTTGATCCAGATATAGGTTTTTTAGATCTTTATTTATTTAAATCTTGGATATATTAATTGAATCAATATTGTGTTCTTCATCGCGGGTTTGGATTATCTGTTTCAAATTGGGGATTTTCGGTTGGTGATCATTCATCAATGAATCGAGGTGGGTGGTCTGTTAGTCAAAAATAATAGTCTTGATTTTAATTACATGTATGTAATTATAAAATTGTGAGGGTTCATTTAGGAATTGAGTTTTCTAATTGAATCAATTAATCTGGGGAATTAATTCATTAAGGGATTTTAAATCAGGAATAATTAATTATTGAATTAGTTATGGAAATATTGAAATTATGGGATTTTATGAATAGTTAATTATTCAGTTAATTATTGGAATACTGAGATTGTTGAATTGATATAATTAATTATCGAATTAATTATTGAAATGTGTGACTCTGAAATTGGGATAATTAATTGTTGAATTAATTATGAAATATTGAGATTGTTGAATTGAGATAATTAAGTGTCGAATTAATTATTGAAATACGTGGCTATCAAATTAGGATAATTAATTATGGAATTAATTATCTAATAATTAGATTGTTTAATTGAGATAATTATTCATCTAATTAATTATTGAAATGTGTGACTATGAAATTAGGATAATTAATTATTTAATTAATTATTCAGATATTGGGATTGTTGAATTGAGATAATTATTTATTGAATTAATTATGGGGATATTAGGATTGTGGACGTGATTAATTAATTGTTTAATTACTTAATCGAATTTATGTGATTAATTAATTAGTGAATTAATTAATGGAATTGATTTTATTAATTAATTGGAGAATTAATTAATGGAATTGATGTGATTATTTAAATGTGGAATTAATTAATGGATTTGATGTGAATAATTAATTAGTGAATTAATTAATATAATTGATGTAATTAATTAATTGGTAAATTAATTGAAGGGATTGATGTGATTAATTAATTGGTGAATTAACTGAAGTGATTAAATGTGATCAACTAATTGTGGAATTAATTTATGGATTTGATGTGAACAATTAATTGGTGAATTAATTGAAGGGATTTAATTCAATTAATTAATTATGGAATTAATTAATGAAATATATGTGAATAATAAATTGGATAATTAATTGAATTAATTGAATAGATTAAATGTGATTAATTAATTGTGGGATTAATTAATTCAATTAACATAAACTATTAATTGGTGAATTAATTTAAGGGATAGAATGTGATTAATTAATTGTGGAATTAATTAATGGAATCAACATGAAAAATTAATTGGTGGATTAATTGAAGGGATTGAATGTGATTAACTAATAATGGAATTAATTAATGGAATTGACATGTATAATTAATTGGTGAATTAATTGAAGAGATTGAATGTGATTAATTAACTATTGAATTAGTTAATGGAATTGATTTGGATTAATTAATTGGTGAATAAATTAATGGATATTATAAAAAACTAAATAAATATTAATAAATATTAACCAATCATCATTAAATTTAAATATATAATAATAAATAATAAGTAAGTATTAAATAAATATCAATAAATATTAAAAAATATTAAAAAATATTAATTAAATATCACTAAAACATGCTATGTATTATTCTATATAAAGTATAACAAAAAAATACACAGTACATTATATAGTTGAGGACCTTTTCTAGTTTAGGTTCTGGAGGATTAGACACATCATACATAAACATTTACAACACAAAACATTTAAATTTATTTAATTCCTTCTTCTATAAATTCTTATTGTCCCTTGAAAACTATTTAGTACACATAATAACCTGGGGATATACATAAAAAAGGGGTGATCTAAAAGCCTAGTAAAAGGATATATAAGAACAATATAACAATGGGTGTGCATAACCATAACAAAGACAAAGGATCATGAACATGAGGGGAATCATTAATAAAAGACTTGAAATGTGGCAATGCATAAAAATGAAACATCATGTCTTAGTGGTTAACTACCACACATACTTGTGAAAAAAGATAACATCTTTTTCACACATAATTTCACATTAACTCATGAGATTCATAACTTTACCTAATGAATTGGAGCACTATATTATTCTGGGCGCACTTGTCACATTGAAACATTCATATTGTGTTATAGAATTCCGGGCTCACTCGTCACATCATAACATTATCATTTATCATGCATGACATAATGAACATATATAAAAAATGAACATAACTAACCCATGAAAAGGAATGGGTTTCATCTCATAATAACACATTCATAAACATTGGGTTCCCAAAATAAATAGGGAATAACATACATGTCACAAGAATCGTCAACCTTGAATGAGAAGTAAAAGGTGTGTTCTTAAAAGAAGAGTTTTTTTTTAAAAACATTTTGTTTGACATAAACACATTTAAATAACATTTATATCTAATAAAAGGAAATAAATTTATGAACAAATTATTTTTAAGGAGTAACCATATCAAAAAAGGAGTGAAAGAGGGAGAACCCAAAGGATGAATATTGGGTTTGAGAATTTCTCCTTACCTTATATACGCTTCCTTCATTTTAATGTCCTGCATAACCATATTAGATTGATTAATTAATAATTATAGAACCTTTAATACATGAATATGGTTTATTATGGTTTCATTAAGTTATTTTATGTGCCTTTGGATGAGTTATGGAGTTTAAAAACATTGTTTGGGAATGTTTGTTTTTATGGTTTTTCTTGAGCGGTTCACTTGTATTCATAAATTGAAGTTCAGGTAGAAAATGGGTAAACATCCCGAACTGATATTACATGTTATTAATTATCTTCCAGGAGTTTAAATTATCTTATAATTTATTATATTATATACCATGTGGATGAATCATTAGATAAGAATTAAATGATGATTTTTTGAGTTAATTTGGGCGGTTTTCGACCACAATCAACTTTTTTTGATTAATAATTTAGTAATATGTACATAAGTTAGTTCCACAATATTAAATAGGAAATAATACATATTATATATTATGGTTGAACCATAAAAAATGTTCTTGACCAGATCTTAAATCTTTAAAGGAAATTTAAAATATGTCGTTCAAGAAGGTGATAGATTAACACTTCACGAACAACGTTTTCTTTTATGAAATAAAAGGAAGAGGAGAGGGGGGTTGGATTGTATAATATCCCATTAGTATCATAAAATTACATTATATTTATTATACTGGAGTTATCATACCATGTGTATGAATATAGGTGGGGAGAGGATAATAAATGAACTTGAAATTGAAAGGAAATTAAAGGAAAGAGGAAGGGAAATTACCTCTTGAATCCTCCTCTTGAGATCCACCTTAGGGGATGTAGGTTTGGTATTTTGATGAGACCAAAAGATATTGGATGTGGGGGAGGGGAAATGGAAGATTCTTTGGTAGATTTTAGACAAGGATTGAAACTTGAGAGGTGTGAGGAAATCAGGGTGTGAAGGGTGGTATTTATAGTGGATGGGAGAGGGGATCTCTCAATATAAAATTCATTAATTTATTATTTCCCCACAAGACAAGGAATAGTGAGTCTTTCATGAACAAGAATAGTAATTTTATCATGTGATCATGAACCAATTGGGCTTAAATTAGAAGGACATCATGCATGACTCTATAATTAGCTTATTTAGCTTATTTTTTAAATTATGGTATTTCACTATTCATAAAAAATTCAAGTATTTCAGAAAAATCCAAAAAATTCACCCCATCCATTTTTCGATGTGTAGAATCCAAAAATGAAGTCCATTTTTGAAAAATAATTTTCTAATTTTTTTTAAATATTTAATTAAAATCACAATTTACTCGAAAAACAACAATTTTGAAACACTTATTTTCTTATTCCAAGATATAGGTATATCGTTCTTTTACTTGAATATTATTTATATAGTATCATAGGTAAGGTTAATATTCATTAGGTTATATCACTATTCACAAGGGTATGTTACTATTCATAAGGGTAGGTTACTATTCACCAAAAATTATGTTTTTCCTATCTTACTCCAAAAAACATACTGATCGCAACCGTATATGTAAGATTTTTGAAATTTAAAACACAAAAGTGACAAACATAAGTTTAACAACATGGTTATAAATTTCACATTGTACTTAGTATTTTATTTAAGCACATTGTGTTTCCTATTAAAATCTTGGGATGTTACAATGTATTTAATGGATATCTACTATTTATGAAGATTTTTTAATGTTTTTTAATATTTATTAATATTTATTTAAGATTTAATCATATTTAAATAATATTTATTTATATTCACTAATATTTAATCAATATTTATATTCTTATTAAAAGAGGGCTTGACCATCAACCTGTTAAAAAATCTATTAAAATTTATCAATATTATTAATATTTAATTGATATTTATTAATATTCATGAATATTTATTAATATTTATTTAATTTTTATGAATTTTTATTAATTTTTAATTCATATATATAAATATTTAGAAATGTTGAAAAATATTCTGTTGCTATATATTAATATTTGTTATTTTTTTGTTTATATTTTTGATTATTTAATAAAAATGTATTCATATTTATTAATATTTGTTGAAATTTATGTGTATTTATGAATATTTAATAAAATTTCATAAATTTTTATGAATAATTGATTAATATTTGATTAATATTTATGAATATTTATTTAATATTTATTAAGGCTTGTTAATATATACTATTATTTATTAATATTTTTTTAGTATTTATGAGTATTTATGAGTATTTATGAATATTTAATTAATATTTTTTAATATTTAATTAATACTGATTAATATTTGTTACTCTTTATTACAATTTATTTATATTTATTATTATTTATTTATCTTTGTTTATTTTTATCAATATTTATTAATATTTTGGAATATTAAGATAATATTTAATCAATATTTATTCGTATTATCATTATTTAGGAATATTTATTTAAAGTTTATTAATTTTTTTTAATATTTATAAATATTTAATTAATATTTGTTGATATTTTATTAATATTGATGAATTTTTAATTAATATTTATTTATATTTAATTAGTATTTAATTAATTATTATTAATTTTATTAATACATATTTAAAAATTTGATTAGATATATATATATATAGTAATATTTATTTTTAAAAAAATTAGAGGAACTGTTAACACCGTTCACTCTCCCTTCAGAAAGTTCACATAAAAAGTGCGAACCCGTTCACGCCCATAGCAGAACCTGCTGCATTACATGTAGTAGTGGAGGTTGTAACTTATCCAGCTAGGGTGGTAGGTAATGAGTTCCCTTGGGTCTCACATTGGGATCATATTATGCACTATGTTGCTACAAGGTCTACTAAGGCAGTGAAAAGGCAGGTTAGAGGTAATGTTCATACGAAAAATCCATTTGAAGCAACTCCTTGGAATACCTCTTTTGAGATATATAGATACCGCTATATTGTTGTTTTACTTCTATGCCCAAAAAGAAGGACTTGAGACCTCCATCGGTCATCTCAAGCTACTTGAAAATGGCCCCCTTGAATTCATCGAATATCTATTTAATGTTCCCTGTAAATAGAAAATCATCAACATACAAGCATGTAATAAGTATATCTCCATGATCATTCTTCTTGATGTAAACTGCATGCTCATATGGAAATTTTGTGAAGCCGTTCTCTTGAAGATAATTGTCGATGTGTGCATTCCAAGCACGAGGAGCCTACTTTAACCCTTAAAGAGCTTTATTTAGTCGATACACTTTTTCTTCCTCCCCTTTCATAACGAAGCCTTCAAGATGGTCAACATAGACCACTTCTTCCAGAATTCCATTTAAGAATTTAGACATCACATTCAGTTGGAAGATCATCCAACTATGATGGACATCAAGGGAGATAATCATATTTACAGTGTCAATGTGAGCAAAAAGAGAGAAGAATTCTTCATAGTCCACTCTATACTTCTGTTTATAACCCTTTACTATGGGCCTTTCCTTGTAGCGATCAATATCACCACGAACATTTCGCTTGATCATATACACCCATTTGATGCTAATAATCTTATGGTGTTTTGGGAGTGAAGTCAGCTCCCATGTGTCATTTTTCTCTATGGCCTGAATTCCTTCTTCCATAGCAATTATCCAACATTCTTCTATCATGGATTCCTAAAACATCAGAGTCTCATGATATACATATAATAAAAAAATATTTACCTCTTCAGTTTACTCATAGATATCGCTCAAATTTTTTCATCTTGATAGGTTCCATAGGTGAAGATGGGCTGTCCAGATTTTGACTTTCTAGAGTGCTTTCAGGAGTGATGGAATTTACTCTTGAACTTCTTACAATTGATGATTCACCCGAGGAAGGTGTTACAGGCATTTTCTCTTGATGATAATGTCTTTCATCCAGATCTTCTGTCTCGACTGGAATTTTTTGTTTGATTCTTCATAATTCCATTTTCAGGCTTCTTCCTCACTAAAAACCACATCTCTACTCACCACTAATTTATTGGTTAGTGGATTTTAAAGCTTATAGGCTTTAGAGTCTCCAAAATACCCAATAAAGATGCACTTTTCACCATGATCATCATGCTTCCTTATTCTTGCTTCGGGAACTTGAGCATAGGGGACACACTTGAAGATTTTTAGGTGTGCCACGCTCGGTCTATAGCCACTCCACACCTCTTATGGTGTCAAGATTTTAACACCCTTGGTTGGACACCGATTGATCACGTAGAAAGTACATGCCACTTCCTCTTCCCAAAAGCTCTTTGGAAACCCTTTCTCCATCAGCATGGTCCTCATCACGTCGAGGATTGTGCGATTACTAATTTATGTGATTCCATTCTGCTATGGTGTGTAGGCTACGATGTAATTTTGTTTGATGCCATATTCCCTACAGAAATCTTGAAATGCATTTGAGGTAAATTTCCCACCTCTGTCAGATCTGAGTACTTTGATTCTGTGGAAACTTTTAGTTTCAAAACGAGCATTGAATCTTTTACAGACAGTGAAAGTGGAATATTTTTCTTTTATGCAACACACCCAAAACATTTTACTGAAATCATCAATGAGGGTAATAAAATACCTATTACCTCCAAGTGAGGGTGTTTCAAGTGGTCCACAGAAATGAGTGTGAACCAACTAAAGTAGTTCATTTTATCTTCTGTATACTCTAATGGGGAAGGAGTTCCTTTGTTTCTTACCGAGTGTACATGCCTCACAAACATGATTTGGAACTTCAATCACCAACAATCCATGCACCATTATTGATAAAGATAAAAGTTTAAGGCTGCTGAAATGGAGATTCCCAAAGGGCATATGTTATCTCTATGAATCATTCTTCATGAGTCCAAAGAGGCACTCTTCAGCCATTATGTTGACATGAAATAGAAACATGTGATTCTTTACCATTTGGACTTGAGTGACAAGTCTTCTGTGAACATCACTTATAGACAAAAAAGTATTCTCCAAGTGTATGAAATACCTCTTCTCAAAGAGTTAGCTGAGACTGGTGATATCATTTTTCATGCTTCGTACATAATACATATTAGAAATATAATTGACACACCATTCTTCAGATTGATTTTGATTTTACCTTTTCCAATAATGGGTACCTTTGATGTGTTTCCAAATCTCATGTCGCTATGAACTTCTTCACTGAGTTCATAGAATATCTCTTTATTACCACTCATGTGGTTGCTTTCACCTATATCGAGATACTATACATTTGGCCGTTCACATGCCTTTTCTTGTGTGAGGAGTGTGGTGCCTTATTATTCATGGTGAGATGCTTCATCATAGTTGGATTACTCATCTTGACCAATTTCTCTCCAACTATCCCAATCATAATGGCTTCATTTTTTGAAATTGTGACATTGAACATTTTTTATGTTTCCATGACCACACGTGAATCGGCCTCCACTATTTACTCTTCCACGAAAGCCAGTAATTTTTTTTTCTATTGTTGTTGTCTTGGATAATATCCACACCTTCTTCCTCTTACACGATGACCACCTCATTGCATATGGCCATTATTTTGTTCTCTCAAAGTTATCTTGGACTCTATGACACGCTCTAGAGTTGAACCCTCATTATTTTACATTCATTTCTCATGCACTTGTAATGACCCCATTAGTTCTTCAATGAATAATTTTTCCAAATCATTTGATTATTATATTTCAACAACCATATTCTTTGACTTGGTTTTGAGAGATAAAAGTGCTTTTTTAATGACACAAATGTCCTAAACATTTTCACCATTTATTTTTAAATTGTTAACAATAAAAATTAGATGTGATAAGTAGTCAGAGATACTCTCACCATCCTTCATATGCACCACTTCGAACTCCACTCTTAGTTTTTTAAGACAAACACTATTCAATCGATCAACACCTTTGAAGATGGTGGAAAGGGTATACCAATCTTGATTTCTTGATGTTTCTTCAAAAATATTTTTGAACGTTGATTCATCCTACCCTTGATAGAGGAGAAACAATGCCATGTTGTCTTTCTTCCTTTGATTTTTGAGGGCCATATTTTATTCATTCGTGAAAGAGGATTCTTCCTTCGTAGAGGGTAAAATATAGCCATTGGTGATGATCTACCATAATTCTTTCAATCCAAAAAATACCTTCATTTGGATGCAGCACCTTTCGTATTTGTCCTTAGTTATCTTCGGAACTTGCAAATGGATTGCGGTGGCCATATTCAGAAATTGGAGGATGTTTTGGTACCAACTTTGATACCAGTTTGTTGGCTATACTAGCTGAGAAATTTATAGGGGAATAAAAAAGGCACAAAACTAACAACAAACTGCTTTCAAGATTTCATATATTGCATACAAATGATTTCCATGGACTATATGAACCCATTAATAGACTCTTTACAAAAAATT
Organism: Viscum album; assembly: GCA_963277665.1. Classification (NCBI taxonomy): domain Eukaryota; kingdom Viridiplantae; phylum Streptophyta; class Magnoliopsida; order Santalales; family Viscaceae; genus Viscum; species Viscum album. The sequence goes on along the minus strand of OY728159.1, from coordinate 1,622,271,094 downwards.
AAAAAACTCCAACACATAACAGCCACATAACATTAATTAACTGAACAAAAAAAAAGAAAAGTAAATTACTTCCTTGGAAATAAATGGACATTGGGAAAGGGGAGAAATCTATGGGAAAAACCTACATGGAGAAATGGAGTCAAATGGGAACTATGCGCTTCTTGGGAAGACGTAGGGACACACTGCTATGTAAATCCTCCCATCAGATTTGGTTTTCATTTCCAACAGTTATTTACTTCTATCTTTGGCTTAGAGTATGTTTTAATCATTTATAGTGGAATAAAACCAACAACATGTTTTACCTCCGGTTGGAGTATTGACACCTTCTTGTGAGCTAGGAAAATAGAAACTCGTTTTTACTAATAGCATATGAGAAGTCTTTAGATAGTTGAACACCGGTAATGTTTCCAATTATTGATGTGTGAGAAGTACCTTCATGAAGGGAATCCTAGAAAACAACTCAATCTTAGTTTTTTCATCTGTGGGAATGGGAGACTTCCATTGGAGGTCACTAATACTAAAATTAAATGAATGATATTTTTACTGCCCCCACCACTATCTTCCTCAATATCAAAAGTTGCAACACCCATTGATGACCGCTATCGCCCTCACCACCATCCTGCCACCCTCGGTCACCCCCCCATCGCCACCCCCCTTTGCCCCCATTTCCCCTACCACACCCACCTCTGAACCCATAGACCCCTTATGTTCGACCTCCTACCCTAAACCCCTTGAAATCGCACCTTCCCCTCCCCCCAGCCACCACAGATCGACCATGGCCGATAGCCATAGCTTCAAGTCCCTCCTTGTACAACCATTGTCCCCGTATGTCCCTCCTCACACCCCACTAACGTCCCACAAACATGAAACATGAAATTTTTGAAAGGATATTTAAATAACACCAATGGAAGAAACTGTTGGTCTTTACCAACTAAGAAACTACGATCGCCAAAATCGGTCACAAGGCTGCCACTAAAGACCTTTAACGACCCATTTTGGAGGTCACTAAAGGGATTTATTGTAGTATTGTTTTCAAGGGAGTGTGAACAATAAATCTTTCCCAAATAGGGGTGAAATTGATAGGAATGGTTATATGAAAAACAATTCCATAAAAAAGTTTTGTGTGGAAACACCCACCCACTGAAGAATCACACACAAAAATAGAGAAATAAAAAAAAACAAGAGCACACACATTTATATGGTTTGGTCTGGTGGCCTACATCCACATGTAAGAAAAAAATACTCTTATTGAAATAGGAATAAACATATTAAAAATTACCTAGATTCCTCTCATATTTTCCCACACTAGGGAATCCATATTTATAACAGCAGACACAAAGGAGAAAGCAACAAAGGTTGCTGCGTGTTTTTTCTAGGAGGTCACCAACTGCTGCAGCGAGGCTTATCTAGTGGTCACCAACAAAAACAAGGTCTTTATTGGTGATACCAACCCCTAAAATCTTCTTCCATTGACTACCAAGTATTTTGGATAGTAATATTTTTCTGTCAACATTTAACAATATCCACCGTGATGATATCACCATATTGCTTCTCAAGCAATTATTTATACTAATAAAACAAATCTTTAAGCTGTTCCTACTGCCTTCTCGATTCCTGTAGTAATCTCAAGTATGAGACATATTGACCAAGTCCAAAAAAGGTTGGAACTTGAGCCTTGTACCTTCTTGTTCTTCATAATAGGAACAAGATCCCATGTCATATTCTAATACAGTGAAATCAATTATTCTTCTATAACAAACTTACACTGGTTTATTTCTTTTCTATCCCAAACATATTAATAGCTATCTAGAACAAGATATTAAACTATAGAAATAGCATATATAACCAATTTTTCATACCTATAAGATCTCTGTGTGATCCTTTGTGTTCTACCAGTGGCGATACTCTTATCTGATATCACTACTCCACTTAAATTATCTCAACATTCAAATAATACAAAGAACATTTTCAAACACCTTTCATCACAAGTAGTGAACCATAAATAACTTTCATGAATCCATATTCAATGGTTATTTTTAAACATTCTTATCCAAAACTCCAAGTGATATAAGTTTCTCCCCCAATTCTGGTATATATATTACATATGTAAGGCTTCGATTTATAACATCATGCAACTTCAACCATATAGTTCGAATACCTCTTGTGTGGAAAGGGTGATTATTTTCTATAAGAACCACACCATCATCTGACTCCTTACGGTTTTAAAATGAGTCTCAATTCCTACACATATGGAATGAACAACCTAAATCAAGAATCTAAACTTTGGAATGGTTGACCATCGAGGAAATGAGGAAAATATCTCAACATCCCTAGTTCTCTGTAAAAAATTTGCCTTTTCTTTCCCAATTTTGGGATAATCCTTCTTCTAGTGCCCTTTTTGATGATAGTAGGCACACTCATCTTTCACTATACATCTAATGATGGACTCTCCTTTTGATGTTGATTGTGATTTATCACTTCTGAATCTTTAGGATTTCCTATCAGATGATCTTCCAGTATTTTCCATCAATGTCTCTAATGCGGAATCCCAATGGTCATACTTGTCCTTCCACCTGTACTCATTGTTAACCAACTCATTTGAAACGTCAACAAATATTTCCTCATCCTTACGACATCACAATGTTGTAGTAAAGTGATCATAACTCTCTAGTAGAGGGTTTAACAAAAATATAGCCCCATCCTCATATCCAATTATTACCTCTAAATTTTGAAAATATGTTAGGATTTTGTTAAAACAGTTTAGGTGCTCAATCATAGACATACCTAGCTTGTTATGAAATCTGAACAATTTATTTTTCAGGTAAAACTGATTTTCAATGATATTTCCCATATACTTATTCTCTAAAATTTTTCACAATCTTTTTTATGATGTTTCTTAAATCACACTGTATTTCTAATCTTTATCCAAACCAAGTCGTATCGTACCATAGGCTTGATTGTTGAGTCTCTTCCAATCACCATCAGAGATGTTAGCGGGTTTTTCGTCCAAGGTGATATCTAACTCCTATTGAGTTAGAATATCCAAAACTTCATATTTACAAATTCTAATGTTTTTTGTCTTGTAAAATTTCTACACCTAAAATTTTGTGCTGGACACCAAACTTCTATGTCTGGAAGTACTTGTAGTTCCAGTATGTGAATTTGGAACAGACCCCTAGATCGGTACAATACTACTTTCAGTTTCAAGATTATCCATAAAAAAACAGATCCAAATTTTCCAAAATAGAAAGAATAGATAAATCTAAAATAGTCAAAAAAGGAAAAATAGACTATTTAATTTCTCAAATAGGATATCAAATGAATACCAAAAAAATTTCAATGTATTTTTTTTCAAAAAATACTAAATTTCCAAATATTTTTTTTTCTCAAAAAATTCACTTAATTATGTACACCACCCCTTCTCAATTTTTCTTAACACCTTTTTATTTTTGAATTGAACATAAACGAAAAACAAAAAACATATTCCCTCACACCCACGCAATCCCACATGCCCTCCTTTAATTTTATCCCCCCCCCCTTATTGCTTCCACACATATTTATCCTACAAAATTACCCTTACCTAATGCGCACAGGGGATTAACGAACCGTAGGGAAACAAGTGAAGAAGGATTCACATACTACATAAGAGGCTTTGATTAAAGATTTGGGCAAAGATATCATCATTGTGGCAGATATGAATTCAAACACTAGCTTCCATCAGGAAGTGTGGACAACAACACTCGGGGGACAAATCCGAATTGGGACACCAGTGGACAACAATAGGTGGAAGTTATCACAAGGGGGGGGGATATTACTAAAAATAGTTGCTGATGTGTTGCAGGTAGGTGAAGATTCGTAGATGCTCAAACAACGGGTTCACTCGAAGCCTGGACATCAACCGCCAAGGGGTTGCAGAGACACAGATGATCCACATAGAGGGTGCAGAGGGGCGGATAGTAGCACAATTTCTTCCCAGGTAATCAAATCCAAATATATGATGCCAATTTTTTGTGAAAAAAATCTCACCCTCTCAAGAATCACAACAAAAATAGAGAAATCCAAACAAACAAGGGAACACACATTTACGTGGTTCGGTCTGGTGACCTACATCCACAGGGAAGGAAATAGATACTATTATTCAACTAGAATACACATATTAAAAATTCACTATATTTCTATCATATTTTCCCACATTATGGTAACCATATTTATAGCAGTGGATGTAGAGGAGAAAACAACAAAGGTTGCTATAAGTTTTCTCCGGGCGGTTACCAACTGCTGCAACGAGTCTTCTCTATCAGTGACCATCCAAAACATAGTCTTTTTTTGTGACACCTACCCCTGAAATATTCTTTCGTCATCCAACCACCATTTTGGAAAGTGGTATTTATCCATAAACATTCATCAAAAGGATCATGGACAATAATTTCTCCCTCTATATGTTTGATCAAAGGGTGATTGTTTTAAACAAGTATGATCTACATGTGAAATTGTGAAACAGGTTCATATAGAACCTTCACTGGTGGAGTGAAATTAGTGATGCCCCCCCCCAAATAAGGTTGGTAAAATTCAACACTAGTCATGACTGGAATATTTTCCAATGTTATGGGGCTGACCGTGGTCAGGGAGGTGCTTTGTTGGGCTTTGTTTTCCCATGCTCAAGGTCATGCTCATGTTTAACCCTAGGGTTTATGATCCATAGTTTCTTTAGCACTAGATTAGTCCTTAGGTCAACATCCTCTAGCTAGTGTAATGAAAAATGTGAGGATTATAAAAACAGAATAAGCATCTATTTGGGTAGATCCAAAACTAGCTATTATTGATTTCAATGAAAAATTTACAATGTATATTAATAAAATTAAGGAATAATGAATTTTCCCTAATGAATATTTTCAAGGAATTCCAGAATTGTGAAATGATCATTCCGGATAAATTTATAATTAATATATAATAAGAATAATAACTTAGTCTTGAAATTATTTCATTGAGGAAGGTGTTGATCATTTGAACCCCCTCCAATGGTGATCCATGTGTGCTCCGTTGATCTTAAAGCATCACCGATGGTACTTCGTGTACTAGTGTGGCGGTACCGATCATCTTGTGTTGCTTCCTTTTATTTATAACACAATCCCTTCAGTCTTAATGGACCATCACATAGTTTTTCCATCTTGCAAGGGAGGAAGAGAATCTTTAGAGATTGAGAGAAGAAACCATAGATCATTAGTCATTCTTAATAGAGAGCTCAAGGGATGAGATATATTGTAAACAACTTTCACTTTTCTCTCAAATGATATAATAGGGTATAAATAGAATGAGAGATCAGGTTTAATATTGATTAATTTCACAAAATACCTTAATAAATAATTAATCCCATTATATACCCCATTCCATATAATAATAATAATAATAATAATAACATTTCATGGAATTCCCTATCCCAAACATAGTAAAATATCATTATATTAAATAAATAAATTAATATTTATTCAATTATGTTTAACTATCATATCATTCTCATCAACAAACCCTTCTTGGATCTTCAATCCTACTCACAAATATCAAACCTCAAATCACTACTAGAAATCTAACCTATACCAACGGTTTGAAACTATTGGGATAGGCCCTGAAACTGTTGGGATAACCTATCCCAACGGTTTCAATAACCATTGGTATGTGGGCCGTTGGGGTATCCCTATACCAATGGTTCACATTGAAATTTTGGTATATGGGGGGTTCAGATTTCAATTTTCACACGGTTCATTGTGAACCATTGGGATAAATTTGTGTCAATGGTTTCAAACCATTGGAACATCTCTATAAAAATAGTTTAAACCATTGGTATATCTCTCTACTAATGGTTTCCATATGTGATGGAATTATGTTGTTCCAACGGTTCAGCTTGAACAGTTGGAATATAGTTATACCCACTGTTTTCAACCATTTCTACAAATATAAACCAGGAATTATAGAGAGGTATACCAATGGTTTTGAACCATTGGTATAGACCCCCCCCCCCCCACCCCACTCAGTTTCACACACACAACCTACTATCAATCACACTATAATCAAAAATCGGAATCACACTGCAACCTACAACCTGATACCTGCAACCTGCATAAACAGAAAACACACTGCAACCTACAACCTGAAACCTGCAACCTGCAGAAACAGAAAACACAGTGCAAAAACAGAACAGACACTGCAAAAATAGAGAACTAAAATCACACAGAAAGCACAAAAACACACACAAAAAACACATAGAAAACACACTGCAAACACACTGTAAACACACTCCAAACACACAGAAAACTCACTGCAACCACCTGAAATCACATAGAAATCAAACATAGAAACTCACTCCAAACACACAAAAACTCACTACAACTTGCAATAAAACACAAAAAGTACAATAAAAAACAAAATAAAATACATAAAATCACTTCAAACACACAGAAAAAACACTAAAAACACACTAAAATCACACAAATAACTCACCGCAATCACCTGCAATCACACAAAAATCAAACACAGAAACTCACTGTAAACACACAAAAACTCACTACAACCTGCAATAAAACACAAAAACTACAATCACATGATGAGTGTATAATTCTTAGGATGGAGGGATTAAATCTTGATCCTGATGAGTATGGAATTCTTAGGATACTGGGATTCACCCTTCATGTCTATGTAATTCCTTATGTAATCCCCTTGGATTTGATGATGTGACTACAGATGTGGCAATTCCCAAGATGTCTTGGAATCGACTCTATGGACATTGAAACTCTATTTACCTAGGGGAATAGGAATTGGCTGATACTAGATGATTTTTGACTTCCCAGGATATCTAGGAATTTACCATTGTGCCTGATAGTATTTGATTTCTTAGGACGCCTGGGGAATTGGTTGTGGGTTTGCTGCAATTAGATTTACTAGGGCCATTCCCCTAGCAAACAGTACCTGAACATACTAATTTGATATTTGATTTCCCCAAGAGTATGGGAATTGTATTTAAATAATATTCTAACTAGAATGGTTTCACGACATGCTCAGACACTTCAGCACTAGACGAGGTAGGTGCGGTCTTGTGCACAGTACGGGGGGATGATGTATAGAAGCATTATTTCTGAAATATTTACATTACATAAAAGATGAAATACTATATAATTTATTTTCCCAAAGTTACAAGATGAGTTATCGATGTTAATATTAAGTGAATCTAGAAACCGATACATGAAAGAAGGTGGACATTTTAAAGATATGTTGATGTAAAGAAAAAATGAAGATACATTTTCAAAGGATGATTCATAGACAAAAGTTATTGTTTATCCAAAAGTTAAAGTATAGATCACTGGAAGTAGAAGAATTAATGGAAGATAAATGAGACAGTCTTGAAAAATTTCATAAAGCTTTACTGGAAGATAAAAGATCTTAAGAACATGGAATGAATTCTCATAGTGATACATAAGATTAACAGTTTCTTACGTAATAGCTAAGAAGATAATATGTATGTGTTACAATAAAAGTGATATATTAGGTTTACCTATTTTAAATAATTTGAGGTTTATGGAATGATATTCTATAATTTACTTAAGACTATTATATATTGATCATTTAATTTAACAATCATCATGACTATTTGAAGATAATTCATGATTGATGTTGAGTATGGAAGATGGATTTTTTCTATGATTGGCAGAGAAGTATCTGAATGATTTGAGACTAAAACACAAACCAAAACATGAGGGGTAAAGAGTTTGGAATGTGAATCTAGAAATTATATCAATAAATGATAAGGATTATTTTATAGCATCACGTATTGGAATGAAATTCCAACATCTGAAGTTGAAATTGAAGAGGTTGATGCAGAAGATTAAAAGTTAGTAATGCTTCTTACATCAATTGATGTAAAACTATAAGTGTGTTGAATGGAGTGCTAAAATCTACCAAATTGAATGAAATATCAAATTCTTTAACCATATCGATAAACCCATCATTTGCATGGAGGAAAAGTATAAGTAATCTTCCAAAAACATAAAGTTGTTTCTTATCTTGAGAAAACAACTTGTTAAATTTTCATGAAAGGGAAAAAAGCTAGGTGATTATAAACATCACAAATGATTAACCACTACTCTAATGTCAATTATGTGAAATGAAGACTTATATATGAATTTAAGCTAAAAAACATGATTTTTAAAATAAAATCAGTTTCTAGTAAATTTTAGATAATGTAAAAATATGTATTTGAGATTCAACAACAAGAAAATCATCAAACCTGGATCATGTATTACTAGTTTATCTGAATAATGTTTTATGTAATAGGTAAGTATTTCTATAAAATTGTTTGTATTGAAGATGATACTTGAACAATACCTCCCAACATTTGACCGGATTGCATTTTTATCAAGGATGTTAGTCCCATCATTTTGAAGAAAATGAATTGTAGCTCAAACAACCTCGATAGAAAGATTATCTAAAAAGAAAAAATCATAGACATGATTGATCGTTGATGAGGGGAAACAAGTCAGATAGCCAGCTAAATGCTATATCTGCATGATGACACCACACAAATTATAACAAATTCTGATCAATGCTGTGATGATTTCACAGTACAAGAAGCAGAAATAATTAATAGATTACATTCCAACAAATTATAAAAACTAGTTATCTGGGGGGTGGGGGTAGATTGCCCAAGTTTTCTATCCATAAAATTTTATCATTATCCTCAAAGAGAAAATTTTATCACCATAAAATAATTGATTTGAAATATAAGATAAGACATTTACATAACATCCGATAGAACCCTAGGAAGTGTTGGGGATACAGAGCCTCCATGGAATATCTCCCACCAGTCACTCCTCTCTCACCCAGAAGAAACCTTAGCACTAACCACTTGAACCCTGAAGGAAATAAAGTTAGATTTTCTAAACTAATCAACATGAATCTGATTCAATTACTTAACAACACAAATTTGGGATGTGTAGTGTTCATCGATGCTACCTATAATGTAAATACAAACCATGTAATTATCATTAATCCATTTCTATGCCAATAAAATATGAGAAAACAGAACAATTGAGGTGTTCTTGGTCTACCCCTTTGGATTGGAGCATTAGGAGGCAAGAAACACCCAAGAATAAATTAGATGTGCCGACTTTCTTCAAAGGTAAAGTGGAAATTTAACATGAAACACCCAAAAGCAATTCTGAAACTAATATTGCCATAATTTTCCTGAATTTTATAAATAATAGAAGGAAACAAAAAACATAGTTATTGGTTAGTAAATGGCCTGATAGGAGGGATGAATTGAGGGGAGAGAGCAAGACTGTGAGCGATCAAAGGAGAGTAGTGTGTGGTGATCGATGTTGTAATTTATAAAGAATAAAACCATTGTTTCGAAGGGAAGGGGATCAGACTTAGTTAGTCACCGTATGTTTTAGTTAGTCCGTGATAATGAGGAAGGAAACTAGTACCGTTGTTTATGATATTTAGATAGAAAGAATATTTTATTTTCATGTTGTAATGAAGTTAAATAAGAAGATATAGGATTCTATATAGTCTAATTTTCAGAAAAGTAAGAATAAGAAGAAATAGAAACACTCATGTTTTCTACTATAAAGAAGTGTGTGTACTGTTGTTAATATCAATGAGGAAGAGGGTGTTAATTTCATGATGTTTTTTAAGTAATATATGATAAAGAAGAGTCAAGCAGTACAACAAAGGTGATAATGGAGAATAAGAGATCCTCATTTCAGGCATACTAATGAATTTTGAGGATACTATAGTGTAATGAAAGTTCATGGGTACTCCATGATTTTTGTAACTTATAGGTGTATCAATATAGGATCATGTGTTTGCAGGTTTTTCCCACTCACATTAAGGATTAGAAGCTATTTTTAAGTAGTGATCCATGTAAATCAATATCCTCTTTGTGTGTGTGTATTTGGATGTGTTTTATGTATTACCAAAGGTGATGAGGGAGAATGAGAGATCCATTTTAACTAACTATAATAGAATAAATAAGGGGATATAAAAGATTAATTTTTTTAAAAAAGTCATTAACATGGATTCACTCCACCTCTTAGGTTTTCATACATCTATAAGTGATTCACTTAAATATTAGAGTTAATAAGTTTGACTAAAGGCACTACAACTTCTGGAGTATGTAGATGGATGATTATTACATCCAAAATGAAATATTTATTTCATTAACAATAATTAAACTAGAGAATATAGAGAAATATTAATGGGAATGTCTAGATCATAGGGTACTTAGAATGGTGAGGGTGACATTAGTGAGAATGCTCCTTTCAACATTCGAGAGAAGAAAAAAACTCAATCACTAATGAACACATTGAAAGACATTTATGAAACAACAATAAATTTATAAAAGGTTCTTAGGATTTATAGGTTTTTGGGAATGAATTGATGTAATGAAGATGGGGATGCATGGTAGCGAGACATTGAGATGAAGGTGGAGGCGGTGACGGTGTGACGGAGAAGGGGGTGTGAAGGAGGATGGGTCAAGGGGAAGGAGGCGAGAGGGATGGGGAGGAGGTAGACGTGGGGAGAATATGGGGTCAGGGGGAAGAGTCAAGGGCCAAAGCTTGATGTACATGGACATTAAATTACTTTTGTGAAGTACTTAATACATAACAAAAACAAACACACAAGGACCATAATAGTTTAGTGTCTTTGGAAACTCATAAAAATATTCTTTTAATCACGATAAAATATCTTCAACATCTCCCATAAAGATCATCCCCTTTTGTTTTCTTACCTAAAACCTTTATTTATATCCTAGGGAAAAGAAAACATTAAAAGGGCGATCTCAAATTCTCAGTAAGGGTAAACATGGAGAATATAAAATAATCCATAATCATTTGAATGAAAAAAGTTGAACATAAATTCTAAACATCAAAATCTTGAGCAAAGACATAAATCTTGGAAGTACGTAAGGAATATATCATAAAGGAATATCCATCATGATAAAATAGCAAGGAAATAAAACATATAGTTGTGGAAAACCATTAATCACATGATATTATTTCCATAGTAGCCATGACATTGCTGACAAGACCATCTTAGTGGACAAAGTCCCTTTCTGAATCGAGTTCACTCCTCGTTCTAGTCTTGTAACACTGAACTGGATTAACTTACCGTTTCAACCATGTCTATCTCATGAGATATAAAAATTTACCCAATGCATTGGAGAGAGATATAGGTCCCACCCATCTCATAATGAAATCATTCTTATGTGTTCCACAACATAAACATAAATCATTAATCATAACCCAAAGAATAAAATGGGTTTTATAAACATCATCCCATCATAATATAATCCATATAAAACAAATGGGTATCATTTCATCATCAGAAAAGTAAAACCATGTAAATCAAAGAGACATTATACTTGAAACATACACATATGAAATAATTTCATCTTAGATGGAAATTGGTTTTGATAAAACACTTGAAATGAATTATTGAGGAAAATATCCTTTCTTTTTAAAACCATTTTCTTTTCACAAAATTCCATGTAATTTTAAAAGAAAAGGACTTTTGTTGAAAATAATCATGAAATATTATAAAGGATTGTTTATGAAAATTAGGCATTATGAAATCGTAAAAATCAGTTCATGCTGTATAAGTTAAAAAAACATTCTTCTTGTACTTTTTCCGAAAAATTCCAAATGTACCTCGTATGGTAAAAAAAAGAAGGATTCCTTACATACCATATAGTAAAAGTCAAAAAAGGGTAAAAAAGGCTTTAAATATACATGAAACCATTTTTAAAAAATAGGGACATGGACGATAAATATAACCCCAATAAATACTTATGAATAAACAATCTTGGATAAAAATGAGATTGAAAAAGATATCCATTACCCTAGGTCTGATATGCTTCGTATGTATCTGAACCTCCTCGTCTTCGACACACCTCCTTTAAGCTTCCTCTTAAAGAAGTGGAGTTGGTATTTTGAGAAGACAAGAACATCTAGAATGTTTCTAGGGAAGTGGAGAAGAGAAACGGTCAGGGGTTGGCTGAGCTTCATGGCTCAAAATGGTGTGAAGAGAAGAGGTAAGGGGCGCCCTTTTTATAAGCGATGAGAGGGGCACCTTAGGAAAACTTAAAATATTATTTTATAATAAAGTCATATTCGTTTTTTAATAGCTCCAAATTGATTTATTTCAATGATAAGGTGGGGATGGGTCGCAATACTCTCAACCAATAGGTTTTAGACATGTTTAGATTACTATTTTATCCTTATCATTTAGATTTAACTCTAAGTTAAATAATTTAACTTTTACCGTGTCGTTTTTGTTTTATTACACTATATGGTCAATAAACTTACTATAACAAGCCAAAATAACCCCAAGTGGTTCATTATTAATATATATATTCTTATCTAATTAATTTTGCCTAACCTTAGATTTTTACGAATAAATAAAAATTAATAATATAATATTTGTTTTAAAAACTATTTTATGTCAATTTTGACACTATTTGGTACCTTATTTTTGTGAAAATCAAAACATCATGATTAGTTCCAGAAAATTTAATTAAATCAATAATAACATGCCATATTAACCTATAAAATTTGTGTAATTCAAAAAAAGTCTAAAATTACATTTATTTGTGTATTTATAACATCTATTATGTTAATATTTCATTAATAAGATAATTACAGAATCATCATTGTGTCATAAATAAATTAAATTATTTAATGTCTCAAAATTATAAATAAAATACCATTATGTATGAAATGGTTTTATCTTTCCAATTAATATTTATAGTCGAATTTATCTTATGTATAACCCTATATTAAAAATGATTTAGTTATTAATCTTTGATTTTAACTATTTTAACCATTCTTTAAATAAATTAATAATTAATGTCCTAATCTAATCCATGTGGACCTAAATGGTCATATTTTATTCCTAAGGTTTTTTTTGGTCTAATTACACTTATAAAATCGAATTAGGACATGTGGTAGGGTAATAATAATATCATTTTTACCCTTAATTACACTATTTAATTTTAATTTTCATAAATAAAAGTAAAAAGTTACTATTCAAAAAAATTATTTTTATCTTATTGAACCACATTTTACTCCTTGATATTAAATGTGTCTCTTGGATTTTCGAAATTCCACTCACAGAAGCGGTAAAATATGTTTTTTGTAAATTTTCAAATTCTCCTAGGAGGTGGGTAAAAGATGGTGAAAAGTTCAATAAAATTTTTATATGTCTAAAATTATTATAAAATGACTCCAATAAATTACATTGAACTTATATAGGTATTATGTATAAATTTTGACCTAAAATAAATTTAAATAAAATAAATAATTATTTATATAAAATGTCGATTTTTAAATAGTAACCTAGTATTTTAACTATTCATCAAAAATTGAAAGTTTTCAGAAAAATACAAAAAATTCACCCCAGGATAATTTTGATATTACGGATCCAAAAATGAAGTCCATTTTGAAAAATAAAATTTCACAAAATTTCAAAATGTAGGTATTACTATTCATAACGGCTAGTTCATAATAATATTATAATAATATCTCATTTAGTGAAACTCAGTATTGCATACTGCACACGCTATCGAAGAAGGTCTTGATTACGTGTAATGCAATCCAAGTCAGGGTTGCATGTAGTGAATGCTCCGTTTGGTGTTGCGTATAACATAATCAAAACTTATTTTATTTATATATTAAACAAAATCTATACTTAATGTTGTGTATAATAATTTCCACAAAACAAACTTGAAACTGTGTGTAACACGAGCCAAGAATAGTGTTGTGTATACTGTAAGCTAATACGATGTTGAGTATAGTACACGCTAATCTTGGTGTAGTGTATAATAGAAGACATCAAAGAAATTAAAAAGAATATTTTTCATAAAATATCGGGGTGTTACATTCTACCCCCATTAAAATGAATTTCACCCTCAAAATTTGTCGGGGTTATAAATGGTTTACTACCTGAAAGTTTCTTTCATAGAAACCCACATCGTAAAAAGGAATACTAAAACTCCATTTTAAAAAGGGAAGATAAAATCATAACAGTCACCCAAAGTAACTCAGCATTGGGTTTCCACATAGGAAAACATAGGTGAAAATATGGATATGGTAGAGAAATATAACCATGAACTTCTGATGAATAGTGGTAGAGGACATGGCTATGAAAAATACAACAATCACAAAGCCATAAATTTGTGATGATCTAAGGTACCATATAATTCATCAGATATAAGGGCACTAGGACACCATTTTTAGTTTTCAAGATAATTTCCCTAAAGTTGAAGAATTTTTGAATTAAAAGAAATACGTACTTGATTTTGGTACAATCTCAACGTTGCTCGTGCCTCGAACAATTTCCACTTCATCTCTTAAAGAAATGAAGTTGAATTTGTCTTTCACAAAGTGTTAACTGATCTTGCGATAGAATGATAAGTCATTCCATCTATCTCAATCATAGGGTTAGAAAAATATATATACATAAGTCCATCAATGGTGAGATTAATCAGATATAGTTCCAAAATGGACTTATACTCCATCTATCATCCTGGTTAATAAAATAAAACTAGTTTCTACTAACCAGGGTCTTCCTATAGGCCAGTGATGGGCGATAAAGGCCTGTCAGACTTTGGTTGGGGGTTCAATTCCCACAACCATTTCCGACACGACGGGTTGTAGCTCGTCCTATGGGTTGTCCTTTTCTAAAACTACACTATTATAACATTCCATAAATAGTATCAAAAAAAGTTCTATCCTTAAACAATTCTATATGATGTCCAACATAATCCATTCCAACCTTTAAGCTTATCGAAAATACTTCTGTCCAATCTTATAGTATAATGAAAATGATTACTAGAAATTTCATCAACCAGGCATGTGAATACCATCATTTATCCCCAATATAAGATATATCTTATTGGTAACATTCAAAACATTTGAATACCTTAATCATGTATTCTCTTGAAAAATGAATACCCATTGAACCTTAGTGAAAACATGAATGCTGTCAAAAGTTAACTCTTTCCACATACCAAAATCCCAAAAATTCTATATACTCAAACCATATTATCACTTAGTCCTTATATCAATAATGAGCTCATAAATACTATCAAATAATTTATTTTATACTTATCCTTTCATTATGCACATATCATCTACCTTCAAAAAATATTTGAATAACCTTTCATGGTTACCAGTACCATATTATTATAGTAAACGACAATGGACCAATACACAAATATTTCAATATACTATAAAAGTACCTCAACAACATTATTATTGAAATCCAATAAATAATCCCTTCAATCCATCCTCTTCAATGATTGGCATGGAATAATTCCTTCCTCAATTTAGAAGTAACTTCTTAGGTTAGGGCATTGAGTTGGGTAATTCCCATGATCTTCACAGATAAGACATTGGACTCCATAACAGTCTATCACTCTATGACCCTTTTCTCCACATAGAAAACAACTTCCCCTCTATTTGAGGTATTCCTCAAGGTTCTTCTTCCCTTATTTATAAATATCAATCTTTCATTATCAATGCACCTCACCATGCAAACATACATAAAATACCATCTTCCTCTTATTTGATGACTTAGGAATACAACTAAAGTTCACCTTGTTAATCATATATCCAGATGACTGATTCGGCATAATCACAATATCTTTCTCCCCAGGCGTTACATAATTTTTTTGATCATATTCACCAATTTTTCCATTGGAATCAATGTTAACGGAATTTATTCTCATTCCCTCCATTGACTGATACTAGAAACCATAGTGTAAGAAATAGCTAAAATAACGAGGAACCACATAATCATAAAAAGTCTCTAATGGGATGTCTAAATTATCAAAAATTCTTTAATCCATGACACCTTTGTTTCACCCTAGGATATTCATAATCGTCAATATAATTCTAGGACTCTAACCTATACGTATACTTAAACTTATGGACAACCCTAGACATACCTTATAAATATCTCTAGGGATCTCACTAAAGTTCTCGCATCCTAGCTTTTAAAGGTTGACTAAACCTTTCCTCTAATACAAACTGTAGAGGCACAAAGCATGATGTACATGGACATTACATTACTTTTGCGGAATAATTAATACATAACAAAAACAAACACACAAGGACCGTAATAGTTTAGTGTATTTGGAAACTCGGAAAAATAATCTTTTAATCATGATGAAAGATCTTCAACATCTCCCATAAAGATCGTCCCCTTTTGTTTTCTTACCTAAAACCTTTCTTTATATCCTGGGAAAAAGAAAACATTAAAAGGGTGAGATCAAATTCTCAGTAAGGGTAAACATAGATAACATAAAACAATCCATAATAATTTTAATGCAAAAACTTGAACATAAAATCTAAACATCAAAATCTTGAGCAAAGACATAAATCTTAGAAGTGTGTAAGGCATATATCATGAAGGAACATCCATCATGATAAAATATCATGGAGATAAAACATGTAATTGTTGAAAACCATTAAGCACACGATATGATTTCCATAGTAGCCAAGGAATTTCTGCCAAGACTATCTATGTGGACAAATTCCCTTTCTGAATCGAGTTCACTCCTCATTCCGGTCCTGTATCACTGAACCAGATTAACTTACCGTTCTAGCCATGTCTATCTCATGAGATATATATCTTTACCCAATGAATTGGAGGGAGATATTGGTCCCACCCATCTCATAATGAAATAATTCTTATGTGTGCCAAAAAATAAACATAAATTATTCATCATAACCCAAAGAATAAAATGGGTTTCATAAACATCATCCCATCATAATATAATCCATATGAAACAAATAGATATCATTTCATCATAAGAAAAGTGAAACCATGTAAATCATAGAGACATTATACTTGATGTAACGCCCCGACCCTAATTACCTAGAGTCGGTGCATTATTACATAACATTGGCATGATCATGAGAAAGATCAAGTCACGAAAGACCGATTAGTTTAGTAGCCTTGGAATAACTAGATACATCCATAAATTTTTAAATTACATCATAAAAAAAACATCTTGTCTTCATATCCCCTCATACTATCCCTGCAGGTCATTCATAAATTACTTCTTCATAATCCTGGGAAAAATAAAACATTGAAAGGGGTGAGCTCGGATGCTCAGTAAGGATAACATTATAGCAGAAGCTTTCATAAATAAGCATAAACACTTAAGGAAATTTATAACTAAAACAAAATCCTTTTAAATTTAAACTTCAGTATAAAATGGCGAAGGTAAAATGAAATAATGCCATTTACTTACTCACATGGATATTCTACTAGTCGAATGATCACATGCAATATCAATAACCACTTTCATAATGATGGAATGCATAATGCCAGACTATCATAACCACATAGCCAAGGCCTCGTGCCAAGACTACAAATAAGATTTTGCCAAGGCCTTGTGCCAAGACACTAGTTTGTCTCATGAGACCTACCGATGCATCGAGGAGCTATAGCGGGCTCCACCCGTCACTTATTAAGTCCAATTCATTCCTCATATGAACATGTTTAAACGTAACATAAACATTCGTATTAAAACTAGCATACGAAATGTCAATACTTTTACCACAAACCATGAATGGTATAAAAACAGCACATCCACAGTCAAACATAACTCATTCGATACAATATGGAAGATTGTATTGTATCACATTAACCTCAATCAAGAATAATGAAGGATTTTGACATAGATGAAAATAATCATCAAAACTATTTGAGAGAAATATCCCCCTTTTCTTAAAAACATTTAAAAGTCACACTATTTGTCAAGAATCCATTTAAAAGTAGATTTTTGAATCAAAGTGTCCCATACCACTTTGAAACTTTTTAAAAGGAGTTTTGATTTCTAAACTTTAATGTCCATATAAATAAATCCTTTAAACCATTTTTAAAACATGGACATTAATGAGAAAGGTTTAGATGAATAAGTCTTTAAAACATTTAAAAATGGTATTTTAGTTAGAGATTCTTACCAAAAGAGACACTTGAATAAAAATAATTGAGGTGATCAAAACTTTGTAATATCATGAGAATAAAGGTAATCATGATATACTATGTCAAAGTACATTATATATACACCACATAAAAGTGATTTGGTGTATATCATCAAAGAAGTCTCAATGAAATGTAAATTGAGATGAAGTCTCTCATAAAGGTTGTATCCTTAGGTTAAGGATAAATCAATGACATAATTATGTGTGACAAATATAAATACACTAAATATGATTGGATATTCAGTGTAAAACAATCAAAGGACATTCACACATATTCTTGTAAAAAAACAATACCAACGAATTGGATGTTTAACTCAACAAATGGAGAATGAGTTAAAATTACTCTTATCAAATTCATATCAATGACTTGAGAATTACCAATGGAGTGATTATGTGAATCAAACTTATATCCACAGGAAGGGGAGTGGAAATTATGAAATAATCAAATGAATGGCGATTCCACACATAATCTTGGGGTAATATAATCAATGAAATATGTGTAAATCCAAATGAGTGGAAATTGAAATCTCAAATTCCCTTATCGATTAGGTTACTTACGAAACATACACCCATGAAAGAAGTATCATACCATGATGATGTAAATACCCATAAATTAAAGTATATTACACAATGAATACGATCATGGGCAGTACACATACACCACATGCAATAATTAAGTGATGATCAATGGAATTCTCACGGAATTAAAAGTGAGATAAGAAAACCCTTACTTTGTACTTTTTCCTTGGTCGATGGTAGGTTTACCTCCTGCATAATGGTGAAATAATTGTTATTGAATAATACAAGAATCATTTACTTTAATATGATATCATATATGATCTTTTAACATTGATTTGTTAATAATATCTTAGTATTAACGCCGTTTCGGGTATTAACTTACTCATTTTCTTTTATATGTTTTGTTACATAAGTCATGTTTGTTGTATCTTATTCATATCCAGAATGATATCAAGTCCTTAAACATCATTTTTAAATCATTAAATGATAATTATACTTGAATGGATACGATGGATAATGAATCTCATCGCGTTCGTGGAGACGGTAGTCCGTACGTACGCACGAACGCTACTTCCATTTAATTTTTTATTTTAAAAGAATCGAATCCAAATGATACATAGGTATATTACTATTCCAGTATAATATAATATTTTATATATGTTACTTAAGTTCATTAACACCATTCTTTATACGTTCCATGTGTGGTATGAACGAGTCATATCATTTTAAGGGGGCGGTAGTCCGCACTTCCTCAAATGAAATTATCGTATGTATATACGACATGAAACGAATAATGGTATGAAATAAAATGGAATTACAGAAGCTTATATATAAAATATATAACATTAATATCATATTTAATTACAGTGCCATCATAATGGCCACCATGAGAGGCGGTAAGATGTTTTTGAACAATCATCGTTTCGTGAGGCGTTAGTTTGCCATCCACAGAAACATTATGTTCATCATCCATTAGACGGAGTTGTGTGTATGTGTAGTTTGAATACTTCTTATAACAACATCCTAGTATATTGAGGATACTGGTGTTGTTACAAAAGAAGGGAAATAAAAAGAGTTTTGGGGTTGAAGAAGCAAAATAAATGAAAATAATTTAAGAGAAATCGTTACCTTTAATTTTGGTAACTCACTTTGGTTGGAACCAAAGGACTTGTTGAAATGATTTCTGCCTAAGGGGAAGCTTCAAGGAGGAGGAGAGGGATGTGGGGAGCTTAGTTGGGCAGAGTTTGGACGAGCCAAGTGGCTTGAGAGGTGTGAGGAAATGAGAAGGAGGAGTTCCCTTTTATAAGAGGGGTGAGGGGCACCTTTGGAAAAGCTAGAAATATTAATTTATAATAAATTCATATTCGGTTTCCAATGGCTCCAAAGTTGACTATTCAAAGTTTGAGGTGGGGATAGGTCGAAAACAACTCATCCAATAGAATTTAGACAGGTTTGGGTACTTATATTAACCTTATCTTTAAGTATTAACTCTAAGTTAATTAGTTTCACTTTTACAATGTCTCTTTGTATTTTTATATAATATGGTTAATAAACTTACTATATACATCCAAAAGACCCCCAAGTGGTCCATTAATGATTACCCTATCATAATATAAGTCTCTTGGCCGAACCTTAGATTTTAAGGAATTTAATATCAATTAATAATATAATATTTGTTTTAAGAACTCTTTTATGTCAATTTTGACACTATTCACTAGTTGATTTTTGTGAAACTCATAACAGATTGATTACTTCGAAAAAAGTCAAATAAATCAATACTAATATATCATATTATCCTAGAAAATTTGTTTAATTCATTAAAAGTTTCATATTATAATTATTTGGGTATTTATAATATCAATTATGTTAATTTTTTACTATTTTAGTAATTACTGCATCATCATTGTGTCATAAATAAAATAAATTATTTAATGTCAAAAAATTATAAATAAAATATAATTATGTAGGAAATCTTGTTATCTTTCTAATGAATATTTATAATCTAAAATCCAACATATATAACCCTATGTAACAATTGTTTGTCTAAAAGATATATGCTTGTGTCATTTTTGTATTCATTTTAACTTAATTAATATAAAGTGTCATTATCACTTACAAGTGGATCCATGGGGTCCCAAAATTGACCCAAAGATGCCCATGGTCGACCATGTATCAACCAATAGGGTTAAGACACATTTTAGGGTAATTTAGTATTATTATAATATTATTTTTTTAACCCTTATTTACCGGATTTACCCTTAACCATGGTAAATAAAATATTTACCGCAGTAATTATTCAAAATGTCTAAAAATAAAAGTTACCTATTTACACAATTTGGAAATCCTGATTCCAAATATGGAATCCATTTTTCTAAATTCAAAACACAGAAGTGGCAGAAATTAATTTAAAATTAATTCCCGCTGTCAAAACAAAAAGCGTGTTTTTAAGAGATAATAACTATCAAAAGATTGACACTTGTTTATGTTCGGTTTAATTGTAAAATTATGTCCAATGACCAACATTATATTAAATGGTAAAAATATATTCTAAATATACTTTAAAACCACTCAAATTCACAATTTATCACTATTAATTATTTTGATTAAAAAAGTTGTTTTTAATTAAAATTTAGTAATTTTCACTATTCATCAAAATATGAAAGTTATCCGAAAAGTACCAAAATTTCACCTTAGGCTAAATTCGATATTCCGAATCCAAAAATGAAGTCCATTTTGAAATATAAAATATATATAATTTCAAAAAGTAGGTATTACTATTCATAACGGCTACTTTGATTGGTTGTGGTGTGTTAAAATCTCGAAGTTGCGTACAATGCACGTCATTGCATTATTCGAAAGGAAACATACCGAGGAAGCTTGGGGTGTTACATTCTCCCCTCCTTCAATAAATTGCGTCCTCGCAATTTTTAAAATTTTGCTTGGGAATATAATGGAAAGTCCCACATCGGAAAAAGAGTCAATAAAACTATCACTTTAAAAGAAAGAAAGAGAGGTATAAGGGTCATCCAAGATAACCCATACTAGGATTCCATGTAAGAAAACATGGATATGGATGATAAACTAAGTGTCAAGTTCTGATGGAGAGGGATAGAAATCATGATCAGGAGAAAGTTAACAATGAGAAAACCAAAAACTTGTGTTGGGACAAACGACCATTAGTCTCCTAGTAGGAAAGTAAATGGACAACATTTTTTTTTAAGTTACATTACATAAGGAAGAGTAATTCATTTATGATATTGACTAAGAACATTATGAGATATACTTACATTTTAATTAGATTTTCATTCTTTAATAAATTTCCACCACTAACTCATTTTTTTTAAACGATTAGTATTCAAGAAGACTTGGTCACACTGGAAGAGATAGAATAAACTTCTATAGAATCACATGATCCATGAAGGATAAACCATATATTTACATTGTCTTTGAAGATTAATCAAAACCAAAATGGTCAGTGAATGATCTAATGATCCCCCAAAAGGATATTCATTGAGATAAATATGCACTAATCTTAATTTCTAAAATTAAACCAACAATACCCCAAAGTTAAATAGATACCATTCAATAACCAATTGTCCTTAAAATCCTTTAATATAATCCAAACTAATATTGAAACCCAAAACATAGAAGAATTTGATTATGTAGTCTCCCATGTTAAATTGTATCTCCAAATGACATCAGATACTCTTAAAGTCACATACTCAAAAGCAACTAACCTAATCACATATTCTCTATTATAGGTTAATCATTTCCATAAATTACCCAAATCACTATAAATCCACAATAAAAATGTAGATAAAAATCTATCATTACTCCACAAATGAAACCCCATAGTATTCTATTTTCCTTGGGCATATAGTGTTCCCAACAAAGCGAACATCTTCCAAAATAACATTTATCACTTAATCACCAAATCATTTTCCTATACCAAGGGTATTCTTTTGATATGAAATAAGAACCCAAATCAACTTATTATTGATCAATAAAATCATTTTACAAAAAAAAATAGTCACACTAACCAGGGACTTCACGTAGTCCAGTGGTAGGCGATAAATCCCAATCGCACTTTGGTTGTGGGTTCGATTCCCATAGCTTTGTCCGACGCGACGGGTTGTCACACGGTCTACGTGTTGTCCTTTTTCAAAAACTATATTTTATAATATTGCCAAAATGAGATAAATTACTCAAAATACTATATCATAAATTTAACCACAAATGTTATATCATACCTTGAATCTTCATCCCAAATTAGAATAACTTATAATTCTCTCAAACCCCAATGATCATATAAATCCAAATGGTTATTTATACCCATATCCACAAGAGAAGAGACAATTCTTCCTCAAATATCATTTTCACATGGCAAACTGCGGGGTTAAAAATACAAGAGAAAATTATTCCATAGTAAACCCATCAACAAGGAGTTCTAATACTTTTTAAACATTTCTCCAACCATTTATTCCCACATAGCTTCTTCTTTGACCAAGAAAATATCCTATAGAATAGGACATTCACTCGGGTAATGGCCAGGTCCCCTACATTTACGGCAAGTGACTGTAAATGGACTCTTGGGACCATTTTTATCTTCTTCCATAGTACTCTTCATTTTTCTTCGGCAATTCTTTACTTTATGTCCTTCCTTCCCGCACGTAAAACATTTCGTTGTCCCATTGAGACACTTTCCTGGGTGTCTCTTTCCACATTTCCTGCATGATGAAAATTGAGGGTTCTTTTCTCCATGGTCTCCATTGCTGGAGCTCTTATCATTTATCACCTTTCTCTTCCTTGTTGAGTCTGGGAGTTGGTTAATATATATGTTGTTGATCATATTTTTCGAAAACTGATTTGGCATAAAGAC
The DNA here is from genome assembly GCA_963277665.1 of Viscum album. Lineage (NCBI taxonomy): Eukaryota > Viridiplantae > Streptophyta > Magnoliopsida > Santalales > Viscaceae > Viscum > Viscum album. The sequence continues at coordinate 1,622,247,652 of OY728159.1, read as the reverse complement.
GATATCTTTTACGCCTATCAACATTCCATTTTGTTGCTCATTGCCACCACCGTTCCCATCTTGTACATCATTCTCAAAGTCACTATGACTTCCTTGGAATCCAGCCATTGACTAAAACCATAAAGCATTGTGTGAGTAATAGTAGTCATAAAATCATTTAGAGATTAAAATGTCACCATATTCTCAATTTGAAACATATTAGGATTAACCAAGGTCATTTACTCTCATATTATATATATATTACTTAAATTGGTTTGTAAAGAAAATGTAAATTATCCTAAGCATATCCCCCGGGAGTGTCGTAACCAAGAGTGCAGCAAGGCCCGTTGTCGTGCACCAGTTCCCGTTCGAGTCTAGCTCAAAGCGGTGTTTTCGGGTTTTACCACTAGGTACATCTGTGCCAGAGCCGCCTCTACCTGCTCGTATCCAGACAGGGATGTATTTCTTGGAAAACTCACAAAATTTCTACAATACCAAAATTCTAGGAAGTTCTTTTATACTAATCCTCAAAGTTCATCTTAGGTCTACGTGCTCTAATCAGAGTTTATCTAAATCTAGCTACCAAGGTTTGTACTAAACTTCCTCTGATACCAACTGTAACGCCCCGACCCTAATTACCTAGAGTCGGTGCATTATTACATAACATTGGCATGATCATGAGAAAGATCAAGTCTCGAAAGACCGATTAGTTTAGTAGCCTTGGAATAACTAGATACATCCATAAATTTTTACATTACATCATAAAAAAAACATCTTGTCTTCATATCCCCTCATACTATCCCTGCAGGTCATTCATAAATTACTTCTTCATAATCCTGGGAAAAATAAATCATTGAAAGGGGTGAGCTCGGATTCTCAGTAAGGATAACATTATAGCAGAAGCTTTCATAAATAAGCATAAACACTTAAGGCAATTTATAACTAAAACAAAAGCCTTTTAAATTTAAACTTCAGTATAAAATAGCGAAGGTAAAATGAAATAATGCCATTTACTTACTCACATGGATATTCTACTAGTCGAATGATCACATGCAATATCAATAACCACTTTCATAATGATGGAATGCATAATGCCAGACTATCATAACCACATAGCCAAGGCCTCGTGCCAAGACTACAAATAAGATTTTGCCAAGGCCTTGTGCCAAGACACTAGTTTGTCTCATGAGACCTACCGATGCATCGAGGAGCTATAGCGGGCTCCACCCGTCACTTATTAAGTCCAATGCATTCCTCATATGAACATGTTTAAACGTAACATAAACATTCGTATTAAAACTAGCATACGAAATGTCAATACTTTTACCACAAACCATGAATGGTATAAAAACAGCACATCCACAGTCAAACATAACTCATTCGATACAATATGGAAGATTGTATTGTATCAAATTAACCTCAATCAAGAATAATGAAGGATTTTGACATAGATGAAAATAATCATCAAAACTATTTGAGAGAAATATCCCCCTTTTCTTGAAAACATTTAAAAGTCACACTATTTGTCAAGAAGCCATTTAAAAGTAGATTTTTGAATCAAAGTGTCCCATACCACTTTGAAACTTTTTAAAAGGAGTTTTGATTTCTAAACTTTAATGTCCATATAAATAAATCCTTTAAACCATTTTTAAAACATGGACATTAATGAGAAAGGTTTAGATGAATAAGTCTTTAAAACATTTAAAAATGGTATTTTAGTTAGAGATTCTTACCAAAAGAGACACTTGAATAAAAATAATTGAGGTGATCAAAACTTTGTAATATCATGAGAATAAAGGGAATCATGATATACTATGTCAAAGTACATTATATATACACCACATAAAAGTGATTTGGTGTATATCATCAAAGAAGTCTCAATGAAATGTAAATTGAGATGAAGTCTCTCATAAAGGTTGTATCCTTAGGTTAAGGAAAAATAAATGACATAATTATGTGTGAAAAATATAAATACACTAAATATGATTGGATATTCAGTGTAAAACAATCAAAGGACATTCACACATATTCTTGTAAAAAAACAATACCAACGAATTGGATGTTTAACTCAACAAATGGAGAATGAGTTAAAATTACTCTTATCAAATTCATATCAATGACTTGAGAATTACCAATGGAGTGATTATGTGTATCAAACTTATATCCACAGGAAGGGGAGTGGAAATTATGACATAATCAAATGAATGGTGATTCCACACATAATCTTGGGGTAATATAATCAATGAAATATGTGTAAATCCAAATGAGTGGAAATTGAAATCTCAAATTCCCTTATCGATTAGGTAACTTACGAAACATACACCCATGAAAGAAGTATCATACCATGATGATGTAAATACCCATAAATTAAAGTATATTACACAATGAATACGATCATGGGCAGTACACATACACCACATGCAATAATTAAGTGGTGATCAATGGAATTCTCACGGAATTAAAAGTGAGATAAGAAAACCCTTACTTTGTACTTTTTCCTTGGTCGATGGTAGGTTTACCTCCTATATAATGGTGAAATAATTGTTATTGAATAATACAAGAATCATTTACTTTAATATGATTTCATATATGATCTTTTAACATTGATTTGTTAATAATATCTTAGTATTAACGCCGTTTCGGGTATTAACTTACTCATTTTCTTTTATATGTTTTGTTACATAAGTCATGTTTGTTGTATCTTATTCATATCCAGAATGATATCAAGTCCTTAAACATCATTTTTAAATCATTAAATGATAATTATACTTGAATGGATACGATGGATAATGAATCTCATCGCATTCGTGGAGACGGTAGTCCGTACGTACGCACGAACGCTACTTCCATTTAATTTTTTATTTTAAAAGAATCGAATCCAAATGATACATAGGTATATTAATATTCCAGTATAATATAATATTTTATATATGTTACTTAAGTTCATTAACACCATCCTTTATACGTTCCATGTGTGGTATGAACGAGTCATATCATTTTAAGGGGGCGGTAGTCCGCACTTCCTCAAATGAAATTATCGTATGTATATACGACATGAAACGAATAATGGTATGAAATAAAATGGAATTACAGAAGCTTATATATAAAATATATATCATTAATATCATATTTAATTACAGTGCCATCATAATGGCCACCATGAGAGGCGGTAAGATGTTTTTGAACAATCATCGTTTCGTGAGGTGTTAGTTTTCCATCCACAGAAACATTATGTTCATCATCCATTAGACGGAGTTGTGTGTATGTGTAGTTTGAATACTTCTTATAACAACATCCTAGTATATTGAGGATACTGGTGTTGTTACAAAAGAAGGGAAATAAAAAGAGTTTGGGGGTTGAAGAAGCAAAATAAATGAAAATAATTTAAGAGAAATCGTTACCTTTAATTTAGGTAACTCACTTTGGTTGGAACCAAAGGACTTGTTGAAATGCTTTCTGCCTAAGGTGAAGCTTCAAGGAGGAGGAGAGGGATGTGGGGAGCTTAGTTGGGCAGAGTTTGGACGAGCCAAGTGGCTTGAGAGGTGTGAGGAAATGAGAAGGAGGAGTTCCCTTTTATAAGAGGGGTGAGGGGCACCTTTGGAAAAGCTAGAAATATTAATTTATAATAAATTCATATTCGGTTTCCAATGGCTCCAAAGTTGACTATTCAAAGGTTGAGGTGGGGATAGGTCGAAAACAACTCATCCAATAGAATTTAGACAGGTTTGGGTACTTATATTAACCTTATCTTTAAGTATTAACTCTAAGTTAATTAGTTTCACTTTTACAATGTCTCTTTGTATTTTTATATAATATGGTTAATAAACTTACTATATACATCCAAAAGACCCCCAAGTGGTCCATTAATGATTAACCTATCATAATATAAGTCTCTTGGCCGAACCTTAGATTTTTAGGAATTTAATATCAATTAATAATATAATATTTGTTTTAAGAACTCTTTTATGTCAATTTTGACACTATTCACTAGTTGATTTTTGTGAAACTCATAACAGATTGATTACTTCGAACAAAGTCAAATAAATAAATCCTAATATATCATATTATCCTAGAAAATTTGTTTAATTCATTAAAAGTTTCATATTATAATTATTTGGGTATTTATAATATCAATTATGTTAATTTTTTACTATTTTAGTAATTACTGCATCATCATTGTGTCATAAATAAAATAAATTATTTAATGTCAAAAAATTATAAATAAAATATAATTATGTAGGAAATCATTTTATCCTTCTAATGAATATTTATAATCTAAAATCCAACATATATAACCCTATGTAACAATTGGTTTTCTAAAAGATATATGCTTGTGTCATTTTTGTATTCATTTTAACTTAATTAATATAAAGTGTCATTATCACTTACAAGTGGATCCATGGGGTCCCAAAATTGACCCAAAGATGCCCATGGTCGACCATGTATCAACCAATAGGGTTAAGACACATTTTAGGGTAATTTAGTATTATTATAATATTATTTTTTTAACCCTTATTTACCGGATTTACCCTTAACCATGGTAAATAAAATATTTACCGCAGTAATTATTCAAAATGTCTAAAAATAAAAGTTACCTATTTAAACAATTTGGAAATCCTGATTCCAAATATGGAATCCATTTTTCTAAATTCAAAACACAGAAGTGGCAGAAATTAATTTAAAATTAATTCCCGCTGTCAAAACAAAAAGCGTGTTTTTAAGAGATAATAACTATCAAAAGATTGACACTTGTTTATGTTCGGTTTAATTGTAAAATTATGTCCAATGACCAAAATTATATTAAATGGTAAAAATATATTCTAAATATACTTTAAAACCACTCAAATTCACAATTTATCACTATTAATTATTTTGATTAAAAAAGTTGTTTTTAATTAAAATTTAGTAATTTTCACTATTCATCAAAATATGAAAGTTATCCGAAAAGTACCAAAATTTCACCTTAGGCTAAATTCGATATTCCGAATCCAAAAATGAATTCCATTTTGAAATATAAAATATATATAATTTCAAAAAGTAGGTATTACTATTCATAACGGCTAGTTTGATTGGTTGTGGTGTGTTAAAATCTCGAAGTTGCGTACAATGCACGTCATTGCATTATTCGAAAGGAAACATACCGAGGAAGCTTGGGGTGTTACACTTGAAACATACAAATATGAAATAATGTCATCTTAGATGGAATTTGGTTTTGATAAAACACTTAAAATGAATTATCAAGGAAAATATCATTTCTTTTCAGAACTGTTTTCTTTTTACAAAATGCCATGTAATTTTAAAAGAAAAGGACTTTTGTTGAAAATAATCATGAAATATTGTAAAGGAAGCTTTATGAATATTAGGTGTTATAAAACCATAAAAATCATCTCATGCCATATAAGTTTAAAAAATAATTATTCTCGTACTTTTTCCAGAAAAGTCAAAAAGTACCTCGTATAGTAAACAAAATAAAGATTCCTAACATACCATGCAGTAAAAGTCAAAATGGCTAAAAAAGTATTTAAACATACATGAAACCATTTTTAGAAAATAGGGACATGGATGATAAATATAACCCTAGTGAATACTTACAAATAAACAATCTTGGATTAAAACGAGATTGTAAATGTCATCCATTACCTTAGGTCCTATATGCTTCATACGTATCCAAACCTCCTCTTCTTCAACACACATCCTTTAAGCTTCCTCTTAAGGAAATAGAGTTGGTATTTTGAGATGACCATAACCTCCAGAATGTTTCTAGGGAAGTGGAGAAGAGAAATGGGCAGCGGTTAGCCGAGCTTCAAGACTCAAAAGGGTGTGAAGAGAAGAGTGAAGCGGTGCCCTTTTTTATATGGGAGGAGAGGGGCACATTAGGATAAACTAAAATATTATTTTATAATAAATTAATATTCGGTTTTTAATAGCTCCAAATTAATTTATTTCGAAGATAAGGTGGTTATGGGTCTAAATCCTCTAAACTAATAGGTTTTAGACAAGTTTAGGTTACTATTTTATCCTTATCATTTAGATTTAACTCTAAGTTAAATAATTTAAATTTTACCGTGTCGTTTTGTTCTCTTACACTATATGGATAATAAACTTACTATAACAAGCCAAACGAACCCAAAGTGGTTAATTATTAATATATATATCCTTATCTAATTCATTTTACCGAACCATAGATTTTTAGGAATAAAATAACAATTAAAAATATAATATTTGTTTTAAAAACTATTTTATGTCAATTTTGACACTATTTGGTACTTGATTTTTGTGAAAATTATAACATCCTGATTATTTCGAAAAAAGTTAATTAAATAAATAATAAAATTTCATATTAACCTATAAAATTAGTGTAATTCATAAAAAGTCTAAAATTATATTTATTTGGGTATTTATAACATCAATTATGTTAATATTTCATCAATAAGGTAATTACTGTATCATCATTGTGTCATTAATATATTAAATTAATTAATTTATAAAAATTATAAATAAAATACCATTATGTAGGAATTTGTTTTTATTTCTAATTAATATTTATAGTTGAGTTTATCTTTTGTATAACCCTATATTAGAAATGATTTAGTTATTAAACTTTGATTTTAACTATTTTAACCATTCTTTAAATAAATTAATAATAAATGTCCTAATCTATTACAAGTGAACCTAAATGGTAATATTTTATTCCTAAGGTTGTTTTTGGTAGAATTACACTTATCCAATAGAATTAGGACATGTGTTAGGGTAATAATAATATCATTTTTACCCTTAATTACCCTATTTACTTTTAAATGTGGTAAATAAAAGTAAAAAGTTTCTATTCACCAAAAATTATTTTTATCTTATTGAACCACATTTTACACCTTGATATTAACCATTTCTATTGAATTTTAGAAATTCCACTCACAAAAGCGGTAAAATTAATTTTAATGTAAAATTTTAAATTCTCCTAGGAGGTTGGTAAAAGACGGTGAAAAGTTCAATAAAATTTTTATATGTCTAAAATTATTATAAAATGACTCCAATGAATTACATTGAACCTATATAGGTATTAAGAATCAATTTTGACCTAACATAAATTTAAATAAAATAAATAATTATTTATATAAAAATTCGGTTTTTAAATAGGAACCTAGTGTTTTCACTATTCATCAAAAATTGAATGTTTTTAGAAAAATAGAAAAAATTCACCCAAGGATAATTTCGATATTACAAATCCAAAAATGAAGTCCATTTTGAAAAATGAAATTTAAAAAATTTCTAAAAGTGTGTATTACTATTCATAACAGCTAGTTCATAATAATATTATAATAATATCTCGTTTAGTGAAACTCGGTATTGCGTACTACACACGCTATCGAAGAAGGTATTGATTGAGTGTAATGAAAGCGAAGTCAGGGTTGCATGTAGTGAATGCTCCGTTTGGTGTTGCGTATAAAATAATCAAAACTTATTTCATTTATACATTAAACAAAATCTATACTTAATGTTGAATAGAATAATTTCAACAAAACGAACTTGAAATTTTGTGTAACACGAGCCAAGAATAGTGTTGTTAATATTGCAAGATAATACGGTGTTGAGTATAGTACATGTTAATCTTGGTGTAGTGTATAATAGAAGACATCAAATAAATTAAAAAGAATATTTTTCATAAAATCTCTGGGTGTTATAGAGAGGGTATAACAGGGAGGGAGAGTGGAAATGAAGGGAAGTCAGGAACATAGGTGAGAAATAACATGGAGGTGTAATATCATGACAACCTAAAATTCATAGCACATGTAACTACAATATAGGTCAGAATTAATAAAAAACTAATTGGGAATTGGAAAATCGAAATCCTGGAATAGTGAACAAAGAGAAACATTCATACCATAAGATATTTAACAATTTGAAATGTATCAGGTCGGGAGAATGCAGTGGTGTAGAATGTACCTAACATAATTTGATGAAAAAAAAATACCATTTAACTATAGAAACCTAATTGGGAATTGTAAAATCAAAATCATAAAATAGGGAACAAATAGAAAAATTCAAACCTTAAGATGTTTAACAAATCAAAATGTATCAGGTTGGGAGAATGAAGTGGTGTATAATGTACGTGACATAATTTGATGCAGCAAAAATATACCATTTAACTATAAAAATTAAACAAAAAAACAAATAATTAATATATTCATTGTATAATATATAACCATTACCAAATTTTGAAAAGTTGCATTATGTATTGATCATTTTAAAAAAATAACTGGTGATAAGCAGCTGAAAAAAGAAACAAGTGACATTTTCTCTGTTTTGGAAAAAACACATATGCTTCAATTCTAGAAGAGAAACACTAAAAATGTGGCCAAGAAACACTATTTCAATAAGCAATCTAAAAAAATTTAGGCTATTTTTGACAACTCTTATTGAATATAATTTTTTTTTTAAAATAACTTTTGATATGTTTTTTCTCTGAAAAAATATTCACGGTTAAATTCTTGAAGGAAGCCATGTAAATAATTGGAATAAAATCACATTTTCAATAAGTATTCTTGAAACACTTATCACAAGTATTATACAACACTTACATAAGTGATAAGTGCAATAATTAGTTTTCAAATTTTTTTATGAAATGTAACCTTATACAAAATCAAATGATAAGTAGTACAAACAGTTTCCAGTTTCTAGTAACTAGTGTCAAAAAAATCCCAACACTTACACAAGTGATAAGTAGTATTTCTAAACAAAGCCTTAATGTTAACACCATGGAAAATCACTTCTTTGGTTAGTTTAACCAGAATTTATGGGACTACAATGCTGGAAATAGAGAATTGATGCAGTGGAGGCACTACCACATCCAAAAAGTGGGACAATTGACCTTTTAAGCCTTAGTATACAATTTCTAATAGTTGATAGCAAGAATATCAAGATGAGAAATAAAAAAATAGAACATCAAACACCTATCAATTCATCTCTAGAAACCAAAGTATTCCCTATAAATTGCTTCTCATAATAATCCCATTATAAGGATGTTAGTGCACTTCACAACCATTTATATTTCCATAGGAAAATGTTGTTGATCAAGACATGCTCATAGGAAATTCATTTCTTTAAAGTACATAAGATTAACTATTGCATTATTCTTCTGACAGGTTAACCTGTTAATATTCGATCAAATTCTAGTCCCAAGGTTTAACACATCGCAATCTCAATATCTACCATAAACTAACATCCTTCAATAAATCATTCCCAAACTATGTGAATATTCCCAACTCACAAAAACTTGGTCATAAAAAAACTAAGTTTTCCCCCCTTATCCCCTTTTAATTTAATAGCCCACTTTCCCAAAAAAATCTTATTAATTCATGCTTAACATTTCATGTTTCAATTGGCATATAGCTTCTAGTTTCCTTATTTCCAAAGGCTTGCAAACCTTATCTATAATCCCATATTTTTCCTATGCCTCAACATGAACCCCCATAAAACTACAAAATCCCCTATGCACAAAATTTCAATTTAAGGAATTAAATACATTTATTCATTTCTCCAAAAAATATATAATCACTAGAAAAACATTCCAGGCTCCAAAAAATCACAAGCAGGCCCTATAATCATAAAACTCTAGAGAATGGTACAACCACCGACCCCAGTTATCTATGTGAGTACTAATTTGGAAAATGTAAAATGACCATCATAGAAAAATTGAACCTTATCCTATAAAACAAAGATAAAAACACTTCATGATTGGGGAAAACAACAACCAAAGCCTTATGATATCATTCCAAATCTAGAAGGAGAAAAATATGAAGAGATTCCTACTTGAGAAAGTATTACCTTTTTTATCAAAGAAACACACAAGAGAGGCAGAGAAGCGGTGATATTGCTATATTGGATGGTGATATCCTCCAAATATGATGAAATATTCATTGAAAAATCATATTCAAGTCATGGGAAAAGGGGAAATAAAAAAAATCTACCAAAAACACAAAACTAATGGCAGGAAGAAAATGAGAACGAGAAAAAATTGGAAGAAGAAAACTGATTGTTCGATGAAGATTTACATTTGGGAGATGATCTATGGGAACCATGTCATTCTAGTTGTCGGTTGAAGTTGATCTACATTCGGAATGAAGATTGGGGTGACGATAAAAAAATCAACTCGATCAAAAATGTGTGGAATAATACATAAAAACATTTAATTACTGGAATGAAAATGATCATGTTGTGCATTTAGGGAAAAATGTGATCTGCGTTTGGATTGAAAATGTGTATTCCAATAGTCGTTCGAGGTTTATATTGAGAAAATATATGTTGCGAAGCTGGGTCACATACCTAAAATTGGTATTATAAAAATAAATTGGAAATCCAGCAACGGTGGATGATGTGGTCACGTTCCAGTAGTTGTTTTTGTCGCATTCTAGTAGTCAGTCGAAGCAGCTTGCAAGACATTAATATACTACACTTTAAATAGATAAGTCACTATTATCCACACAGATTAGTCACCTAAAACTACAAAAACATCTTTATGTGATCATACAACACGTGAATTAATGTGTCTCTACCATTAAATAAAATTTCATTCGTTATATTATAAAAAATGTAAAGATGGTATGAAGAAGAGAGGTATTTTCCAAATTTTTTACAGACTTGATTATACAAAATAGGGGTGTAATGTAATGTATTCATTTGTATACAGGCGTGTAATTTTTAGGTCCATAAGGACGAATACACTAAAAGTGGGGGGTGAATCAGGGTATGAATAATTTAAAATTAAAGCCTGTTGTGATCTTGTTTCGCAGTTAGGAAAATCACTCTTCTCTCTCTTTCACCTTGAAAAATATAAATAGAAAGTAAAGCATGCACCGGACACAAAAACTTTTACTTGGTTCACCCTCACTGGGATTCGTCCAAGGAGCATACACCGGCAATGTTCCGATGTACCAAATCCACTATAATCACACTACTTCTTACAAGGTTCAGGATAGATCACTTCTATTCCCAGGCTCACTGCCTTTACAATGTTTAAGGTCAGCTCACTACTTTCCCAAGGGTCACTCTTTATCTCTCTCTCTCTGCCTCACTACTAGTGGAGAGGATCACCTTTTTCCTCTTATTTTTCTCACTGATCTGGAAAGGATCCACTCACAGTTTATAGACCTATAGGTCTCTTCATTATCACTAATGAATACATCCTCTGTTGTATGTGGATGCTCTACTGAAGTCCAACTTTCACCAGTAGATGAATCTCAATCTGCACCGAAGGTATCATAAAATCTTCCAGCTTTAAAACAGCCCAGAATCTCTATCGTGAATCAACCTTAATTGGCACCCTTCTCTAAGCTGGCGCACAAGTCACGAAATGCAAGTCAAAACTGCTATGCAAGTCCACCTCAACCACTTGCGCGAAACAAGCTTCTGCTACTCCAAACTTGTGCGACACACATAATTTTATGCCCAAACCAATATTGGTGCACAACCAACAACTTTCACAATTATTGAAAACTGGCAAGAAAGTTCACCTAAATCACTTGCACGATGAAAGCTTCTGCAGCTCCAAACTTTCGTGACTCACTTCCTTCCTCGCCCAAACCACCTCAGGCATGAAAATATCACTTGGCACGCAACTTATACTTGCACGACCACACACCACTTGCGCGACCACCACACCTGCGCGACGAGAGCTCTGATTTTTATAAGTGATGAGCTCTTCTCCAAATAAGGAGGGGTTGACCTATATTTATAGGCATTTGAACACCCTATGTGACAGTGTGAAATTATCCCCTCGGTGCGCAAGTTTCGGCGTGCAAGTCTCTACCGTGCAAATCACTTGCGCAACTAACTCTAAAACATGGGCGCCCCTTATCCCTTCTCAATATTTTGATATACTGATCTTGAAAAATAGTAGGCATGCAAGTTTCTTCTCCCTCAAGTACATGGTGTCTCAGTACCTTTTCCAAAAACCACTTTTCTTCATTTGTCTATTTTCAGGACCAAAGATTTGGCAAACACTGGAAAATGGTGCAATCTTGTAACTTCTCTTTTTGTACCACCTCCAGATCATCCATTCCTTTGTCAGTGTTCTTGAATAAAAAATTGATCATTAACCACATCTCATGAACTCAACATGTCACCATGAAATCCCCTTTGTCAACAAATTTGTATGTCATGGTTTGTTTTGTCAACAATCACAACACAGATGTCCACTTTGTCAACAAACACAATCACCTCAAAAACGATTCAATGATATCTTGAGGGATTTTTTCCAAAAAAAATATCCCCCTTTGGGTTTGTTGAAAACTCTTCCATAAAAAGATACATCGTTAACTCTTCATCCACTATTTGCCTATTGTGATTCTAATAGCGATCAAGGATTTACTCAACACGTACTCTAAGCCCACATGATCAATGCTCGACGTGAGAAACAATATTAAATGAAAATGTCATCAATGAATCACTTAAATTATGACACCCACTATTGACCCCAAACTGATACCAATTTTTGGAAATATTATTACCACATTCCAACAACACACTTCTGCTTTCATCACGATCCTCAACTGTCATGATATCTATTCTTTTATCGATCACTTCTAGCATCGTCAAATTCAATACGCTCCCACTTTCTCATTGCTCCCCCTATCTCACTGCTCCACCTATCAACTTCTCCCCATATCATTCATGATTTTTCAAATATCCACACTCTCTCCCCCTTGAAAAATCACTATTTTCTCCCCCTTTGTCAACGAAACCAAAGTTCACTCCTTTGTAGTCTGTAACAAAGTAGAGAACACATATCATCACATTAGGGAAAGACACATCACACCTCGGGGAGAGGGGGGTTCCATAGCCACACTATTTCAAGTAAGGGGAGTCGACTGAACTCCCAGAGCCAGTTGATGCCTCTCAAAATCTTCCTTGGGTAAGGCCTTTGTCAGAATGTCTACAATCTGTAGCTCTGTAGGCACATACTCCAACTTCACGATTCCCTGCTCAACTTTCTCCTTGACAAAATGATACTTTATCTCAATTTTCTTTCCTTGAGTAATGGATGATATTTTTTTGGAGATTTATAACACTTGAGTTATCACACTGGATTTTGATTAGATACTTCACTTCAACTCCCATATCATCAAGCTGTTGATTCATCAATAATAACTGTGTGCATTCTTGAGTGGCCACAATATACTTAGCTTCTGTGGTGCTCAATGAAATGAAATCTTGATTATTTAATAGCCAATAAATACATAATCCACCAAGATAGAATGCACCTCCTAACATGGATATTCTGTCATCTGTTGATCTGGACCAATATGCATATGTGTAACTCAATAACACTGACTAAGATTTGTCATTATATGTTAAGTTGAATTCCACCATGCCCTCTATATACTAAATTATTCTTTTCACCGAAAGCATGTGTCTTTACTTGGGATTACTCTGATATCTCGCTACTTGGCATGTGGCGAAAACAATGTCAGGTCTTGTTACGGTCAAGTATAGTAAACTTCCAATAATTTTCCTATATTCTATGATATTAACTGCCTTACCATCCTCATCTTTTGATAATTTCATCTGGGTAGCAACTGGAGTCTTCAACTCCTTGGAATTTTCCATTACAAAACTTCTTATAACATCCTTGGTGTATTTGGATTGAGAGATGAAAGTGCCATTATTTCCTTGTGTCACCTAGAAACCAAGGAAAAATGTTAGCTCTCCAATCATTGACATTTCAAACTCATTTTTCATGAATTTGGAAAACAGTCTGCACTGAGATTCATCTAATCCACCAAATATTATGTCATCTACATAAACCAACACCATCATCCTTTGATTACTATCATTGCTAAAATAGAGATTGTAATCAACTCCCCTATACTAGAAACCAAGCTTCTTCAAGTACTGATCAAGCCTTGAGTACCATGCTCTTTGTGCTTGTTTCAGCTCATACAATGCATTCTTCAGTCTGGAAACCTTGTTCCCATCCTCATGAATGAGAAAACCATCACGATGCTCAATATACACTTCCTCCACTAGAACTCCATTCAAGAATATAGATTTGACATCCATCTGGAACACTTTGAACTTTCATTACACTGCAATGGCTAGGAATAATCTGATTGTCTCCAGCCTTGAAATTGGTGCAAATGTCTCATCAACATCTATTCCCTCTATCTGGGAGTATCCTTTGCACACTAGTCATGATTTGTTTTGAACCACCATGCCATCTTCATTAATCTTGTTGTAATCGACCCATTTAGACCTGATGACATTCTTATCTGTTGGTCTTGAAACAATCTCCCACATATGATTCTTCTCAATCTAGTCTAATTCTTCATTCATAACCTGAACCCAGAACTCATCTTCAGCTGCATGAGAAAAACATTTTGGCTCCACTTGAGATAAAAACTATTTTTTCTGTAATGATTTCATTATTTAAGTCTGAACAGGAGCTGTCTGATCACCAATGATATTTGTCCAATCAATTTCAGCTCGACTCGTTTGCTTCTTAGTAGATTCAGATTTTGTTTCCTATTTCTCATCATCAGTATCTTCTTTTGAGTCAGCCTCTGCTACTTATACCCCCCCTATGTTTCTTACCTCATCATCACTTTCATCCAGAAACTATTCACTAGGTCATTGAGTATTTTTTTCATTTTCAACTATAGTGACATCATTTCTCTCAACAATTTTTCCCAGCCTTTTGTTGAAGCTTTTATATGATTTTCTTTTACCTGAGTAACCAAGGAATATTCCCTCATCTCCTCATGACTCAAACATCATGTGGTTTTCTATGTTGATAATGAAGCACTTACTTCCAAATATTCGAAAGTATTTCACTGTTGGATTGTTTCTGTACCACATTTCATACGGAGTCTTTCATTCCTTCAGACACAAAGGATACCTATTAGAAATGTATACTGATGTTAATATTGCTTCCTTCCAAAACTTCTCTAGTAGGTCCTTTTCTATAAGCATTGTTTTGGACATGTTTTTGATGATCTAATTTCTCATTTCAACAACTCTATTATGTTGGGGAGCTCGTAGTAAAGAAACGTGATTCCTTATCCCATGTTTCTCGAGATAGTATTCCACTAGACTATTTGTGAATTCTGTACCATTGTCAGTATGAAACTTCAGAATTTTTTGTCCAAGAATCCTTTCTCAGTCCCTCCCGTACTGTCTTAAGAAGCTGAACACATTTGACTTATGGGTAATAAAAAATACTCATTCAATTCTGCTATAGTCCTCAATAAAAAAGAACATAATACCTCTTTTTGTCAATTACTCTTGGTGTGATAGGACCACAAACATCAACATGCACCAATTCGAGCACTCTTGTTGACTTCTTTTCTTTTTCCTTATACGTCTTTCTAATGAGATTACCTCGTTGGCATGCATCTCACATGTGAGTATGATCACGTGATAGATTAGAGAGGTCTTTTGCTGCATCACACTTCACCAGATATTCCAGGGATGGTTGGCATAGATGACCAAGTCTCTTATGCCATAATTTGTTCTCTTCCTCTCTGGATGAAAAGCATATATCTTCTTCTCCACTTACAAGGTAGAGATTCCCTTTTGTCCTTTTTTCCCTATAGTATCACTATAACATCTCTTCCTATGATGACACATGTCTTCTTGGTAAACTGTATAGAATGCCCTGAGTCACTCAATTGACTGACACTGAGCAAATTGTGAATGAGCCCTTCTACAACTAGGACATTAGCATGTCTTATTTCTTTTCCACCAAACCGGGCCTTTCCCAATCCAATTATCTTTATACCTTCATTGTTTACAAACTTGAAAACGCCTTGTTTGTCATATTTTATGCCTATAACCAGATCCTTGTTGCCTGTAATGTGAGACGTACAACCACTATCAAGGATCCACACACTAGAACGATCTGATGCTTTAATGGTAATTTGAGCGACTACTAACTTCTCTTCTCTCTTCTTCTTGGTCCATATTTTTGTCTCCACACTCGGTATAGACTGAGACTCATGATCATTCTCAGAGTATGAAGGACCGACTTCATCTTTCAAAGCTTCAAATCTATTTTTCGATTTCAACTCACCTCTCGGTTCATTAATCTGCAGCTTGTGACCATTTTGTTTCTACTTTGGCACATTTCTTCGTATGGTCAAATTGTAGTACCTAGCCATGTGACCAAATCCTCTACACCAAAAACAATGTCCTTCAAAAAATGTTCTGGAGAACCATTCCCTATTTGGATTCCACCTTTGTTCTTGTGCCTTTCGATATCTATAGGATATGGAACACACATACTGTGAAAGTCCCATATTTCCACAAAAATAACACCAGATGAAATGTGAATTACTACGTGTCGCTTCTATACTGCCTTTAGTCCCTTGAGTTCTCTGAGTTTTCTGATTCTGCTTTGTACCCACATCAATTTTCATATTCAAAATAGGTACTTGCAGTGTGAATTCAACTTTGACTACTTTCTGTTTCTGATCAAGCCCCAAATCAGCCTTAACACTTGATCTTGATTAATGATTCTTTTCTTGTTGAACTACTAGGATCCTCTTTCATCTTTCTAGTATTCATTATATTCTACTTTCCCAAGAATGTGTTGGGAGTCAACAGTTTTTCATGATGCTTAACTTTTTTCCACATACCGACAACTTCCTCTTCAAGATCTTCGATACGCTTGACGTGAACTTTCACTGTGATATTCAAGCCATCGACCTTCTTCTTCTATTCTTAAATCTTGAATTTGTACTCACTAACTGATTCTAAATTCTCTCGCACTGATGACCTAAGTTTCTCAATTTCTTCCATTATCTCATACTTCTCTTCTTCTTTTTGCTGAATGTAGAGTTTGGCATCATAGACAACTTTTTTGGATTTCCTTGTTTTATCCCTCCAAACATCTATCTCTTCAAGAGAAGCCTCTAACTCAGCTTGCATATCCACTCTTCCTTAAACTTCTTCTTCTTCATCAATGTCAGTATCTTCCTTCTTCTGATCACTACCGACAACTACCACCGTAGCATTTTCCCCAAGATCTTTGTAGTTTTCAATCTCCTTATCCTCTTTATCCTCAGACTCATCTGAACTTTCAAATTCTTGAGAAAGAAGATTCTTCTTCTAGAAGAAATTTCACTTGAATTGTTTCTTCCCTTTCACAAACCCTGAAGAATTCTTCATGGGAATTTCGACTTCATCATTAGCATTATTGTTATCTTAAAACTTTCATGGGTACTTTTCCACAAGATGACCAACCTTTCCACATCGAAAGCATGCTAGTGGAATTTTCCCTTTAAACTTTCCTTTTCCTCTTTACAGATTTGAAGAATGGAATGACATCACCTCATCTGTCTCTTCTTTTTCTTGAGAACCTTCAATGGCAAGTTTTTTCATGGACTTGAATGCCAATTCTTTGGACATTCCCTTTTACACAACATCATTATCATAATTTATCATTTCATATGAAACAAGTGTGCTGTGGAGGTTATCCATTGTCAGCTCATTCGGGTCTTTATCTTCCAAAACTGAAACATTCGGATTGAACTGAGGTGGCAGTTTTCTCAAGATACGCTTCACGATCTTTATATCTTCGATGAATTCTCCAAGTCCCCTTCATGTCTTCCACAACAAAATTTAACCTGTTGAAAAATGCATTAACAGATTTATTCGGGCTCATTATCAGATCTTGATACTTGTCCCACAGAACATTCAGCTTTTCCTCTCTGACTTTTGTATCCCCTTCATATATATTCAAAATCTTTTCCCACATAGCATGTGACGTTTTTCATGAAATCACCTTTGTATAGAAAGCATTTTAAAGGGCTCCACCTAAAGCATTAATATCCTTCGTGTCAGCATCTCGCTCCCTTCTTTCAGCTTCTGATAATGCGCCTTGTTGATGTCAGCTGAGATACCATGCATAGCTACTAAACACACATCCATTCACAAATATCAGAAATAGTGTTGCATTGAAATCTTCCATATCTAAAAATTACATCCGTCTAAGATCCGAATCCCTTTATGATTAGTGACCTCCATTGAGAGAAGAACAAATATCAATCATGATACCAATTGTTAGGTCCACAAGGCAGAATACCCTTAGAGGGGGGGTGAATCAGGGTATGAATAATTTAAAATTAAATCCCGTCCTGATCTTGTTTCACTGTTAATAAAAACACTCTTGTCTATATTTATCGTTGCACACTATAAAAAGAAAGTAAAGAATGCATGAGACACATCAATGTTTACTTGGTTCACCCTCACTGGACTACGTCCAAAGAGCATACACCAACAATGTGCCGATGTACCAAATCCACTATAAGCACACTGCTGTTTACAAGGTTCTAGATATATCACTTCTATTACCAGGCTCACTGCCTTCACAATGTTTAGGGTCATCTCACTGCTTTCCCAAGGGTCACGCCCTGTCTCTCTCTCTCTCTGGCTCACTGCCGGTGGAGAGGATCACCTTCTTCCTCTTCCTTTTCTCACTACTCTGGAAAGGATCCACTCACAGTTTATAGACCTATAGGTCTCTTAATTATCACTAACGAATACATCCTCTATTGTATGTGGATGCTATACTAAATTCCAACTTTTACCCATAGATGCATCTCACTTTTCACCGAAGGTATCGGGAAATCTTTTAGCTTTCATTCAGCCCTGAATCTCTACCGTGAATAAACCTTACTTAACGCCCTTCTCTAAGCTAGCACGCAAGTCACGGTGTGCATGTCAAAACTAGCACGCACGTCCACCTCAAACACTTGAACAACACAAGCTTCTGCTACTCCAAACTTGCACGACACACCCTTTTATGCCCAAACCAACATTGGCACACAACCATAAACTTTAGCGATTCTGCAAAACTGGCATGCAAGTTCACCTCAATAACTTGCGTGACGAAAGCTTCTGTAGCTCCAAACATGCATGACTCACTTCCTTCCTCACCCAAACCACCTCAAGTGTGCAACTGTCACTTGGTGTGCAACTTATACATGTGCGACCACACACCACTTTTGCGACCACCACGCCTGCGCGATGGGAGCTCTTATTTTTCTAAGTGTTGAACTCTTCTCTAAATGAGGAGGGGTCAAACTATATTTATAGGAATTTGGACACCCTGCATGATGGCACAAAATTCTCCCTTCAGCGTGCAGGTTTCAGTGCGCAAGTCTCTGCTGCACAAATCACTTGCACGACCAACTCTAAAACTTGGGAGCCTATTATCCCTTTTCCATATTTCGATGTACTGATCTTGAAAAACATTAGGTGAGAAAGTTTCTTCTCCCTCAAGTACACGGCGAGCAACTCCATTTTCCAAAAACCACTTTTCTTCATTTGTCAATTTTCAGGCCCAAATATTTGGAAAACACTGGAAAACGGTGCCACCTTGTATCTTCTCTTTTTGTACCACCTCCAGATCATTCATTCCTTTTTCGATGTTCTTGAATCAAACATTGATCGTTAACCACAGATCTTGAACTCGACATGCCACCATGAATTCTCCTTTGTCAACAAATTTGTTTGTCATGGTTTTCTTTGTCAACAATCAAAACACAGATGTCCACTTTGTCAACAAACACAATCACCACAAAAATGCTTCAATGATTCCTTGAGGGATTTTTTCCCAACAGTAATGTATACAGTACTGTAAACTGTTTAAGTGTATGTAACATTCTATATTTCTAACATTTTTATACAGGAATGTAATGTATGTTTAAACATTGTATGACACCAAACAATATTCATGTATGTTTAAAAAAGTGAACTGTTGAAGTGTATGTATATAGGATTGTAATCTCACCACTTTTTCTATCAAATATTTCTATTTCATTCTACATACAGGTATGCATTTACATTGGAAGCAAAAACCATGTTGATCTTGATCCACCCTAGATAGGGATACTACCAAGCATAAAATATGATTTCATTATAACTCATGAACTAACCTTGAATTCCCAATATGTCATAAACAATGGTATCCCTAATCGAGTTCTTAAACAATTCAATCTTCAAAGATGTAGCAATATTTATAGCATAAAAAATGTTATTCATGGCTAGGTTAATGTGAATGTAATGGTTTTCATACATTTATTTCATTCTTAGTTTCCATTTGATCTACTACGAGGTCTGTGATTCCATTATAAGCATCTAAGAAATCCAAAGAGCACACAGAAGAAACGGTTAACACAAGTAGAGATTTAACACGAGGTGAGATGTATGGACAATGGAATCCCTAAATCAATAGAGGCACCGGAGAAAAAAGATACATTTTTTATGATGGAAGGTGGAGGCCAGGAGGAGGCGGAGGCCGGGAGGAGGCAGAGGCAGAGGCTGGGAGGAGGTCGGGAAGAGGTGGAGGCGGAGGCGGCCATGGAGGTGGAGGCGGAGGCGGGGGTCAGAGGCAGAGGCGGGGGCTAGAGATGGAGGCAGGGGCTGGAGGTGGAGGCAAGCCAGAGGCTGAGGTGGAAACGGGGGCCAGAGGCAGAGGCAGCCACAGACGCAAAAGTGGAAGCAAGAAGGAAGAGGTATGGAGGTGGGGGGAGGCGGAGGTGATGGCGGGAGTTCGATGTCGGGTCGGTTTGGGGAGGGGAGGGAAGAGAGGCTAGGTTGAGGGAGACATGGGGTTGAAATGAAAATCAAGAGGGGGAGCCAATAAAATTTTGAAATTGGGGTTACTGTACCCACAGTTTAATCAAAACCGTCGGTATAGGTAAAAAAATATCATCAATACCCATGGTTTTATTAAACCGTGGGTATAGATCCATGGCTAAAAACCTATTTTCTACTAGTGAATAATAAATAAATATTATTCATTTGATAAATAAATAGATAATGTATTCATAGTATGATGAATAAATATTTATTTTAACATTCACTTAATAAAATAATTTATTCATTTATTAAATAATTATTAATTACCTAGAGAATACAAAATATAAATAAATATTATATATCCATGTAATTAAACAATTACCTTGAAAATAAATATTTATTTAATCTTTATGATCAATAAGTTATGAATAAATATTACTTCTCAGTCTAAAGGATAATATTTATTCCAAACATTAAATATAAATAATATTTAATTAATATTAATGGAAACACTAAATGTGTGAACCTATATGATTATTAATTAAGGAAATTAGGTGATGTTTCCTAAAGTCAAAGATTATGATAATGGATTTAATTCAACAATGTCAAAAACCACATCAAAATGCTCAATATATAGTATAATCCATCTGTCAAGAATGTTGCATACCTCTTGTCATCAACCTATGTTCTCCATTACACTTTATTTGATTATATGGAATGAGCTCATTAAACACCATGACCATGAAATTTATCACATAGTTACATCCCAATCAAAGATCCCAAGAAATCAACTTTCTTAATAATGTAAGGGACAAATTCTTTATCAACTTATTCATTAATAACATATGGATCTTGACAAAACCAACATATATTACATCACCACGAACATATTATATCATGATTTTGGGATATACATCAATATACATGAGTCACGATATGTATAAATAACAATAGTAAAGTCTTATAATCCTTACACATGCTTGCAAACAGGAATATTCGATAACACTTAAACATGTGTAATTTCTATTAGTAGGGTTTTCCTCAAAATCTCTCATCTTGGAGATTACCATGTGGGAATTTCATGAGATAAAATCTTATACTCTTAATATTTTTCACACCTGGCACTCAACATACATTATGTTACATCATAGTAAATGTTTCAGGCTCATTAGAATCACTGATAGGGCATGCCCAAGTAGTATTTTTTTTTGTAATTTATGATTAATCTATGATGTACATGAACGATAAAAACTATGACCAGAAAAATTGAATCAAAGATTAATTGACAATAGAATGCCAAAATTAAATGTAGATTCCCTCTAGTGGGGTTCCAAACATGTACCATGAACCTCCGAGTTCCCCTGTATGAATCTTTGAGTTCTAGTGTGGTATATCTTAATGCTTGCATTGTTCTTCCTTGATCTCCACATGAATGTTTTCCAAGAAAGATTCTCCTTCATCTCTCTAGAATCATGAGGGGTGGTGGAGGAAGATAAATCTTCATTCATGAGAGTGTTCTTAAAGAGGAGCTCTCTAGGGTTTCATAGGATTCTCCAATGTTATTGTGCACAACAAACTCAATGGATAGTGTTAGGTTTTGAAATAATATAAATGGGTTTAAACAATGTTAGAGTTAGAAAATAATAATTGCATGTTCCCTTTATCATTCCCTTAATCCCCGAAGAACCCCATGTCTATAATAATAATATTATTATTTATTGAGATGCTCGAAACCATCAAATTAATTATTATTATTTATTAAATAAATTATTTAAAATTTATTAAAATAATATTTAATATATATTATTTATCATCGGATCATTAAACATGGTTCGCTATTCCTTTACAATATTTATTAGGCCTTGAATTATGACCATTTATTTAATAAATAAGCACCACTGTATTATCCTCCAATAAATAAATAAATATTATATTCACTAAATTTAAAATAAATATTTATTAAATATTACGTTCATAAAATATTTTCTCGAATAACTAGGGACTAAATACATGTAGTCAATCTAATCGTCAATAATTATTAACCATATATGAGAATAATATTTATTCAACATGTTAAATACTAAATAATTTTTAATCTTTAACTGACACTCTATATACACTTAGTGTATGGCACTCTAGGCATATTATTTTGTGGAATTAGGCAGAGCCGTCTAAATTCTAAGGTTAACATAATAAAATATGCCAATTCATCCATAGAGAAAAAACATTAATGTCACAATGACATACAACCTCATATGAATGTTTATTGTGTAATATAATGCATTTATCATGATATATCAAATCACACAGGTGTCATGCTGGTGTCATCGACCTATATACTTGATTTATATTTCTTTTAATTTCCATAAATGATCTTTCCCACAGATCACTATGGCCATGAATTTATTTAGGCTATTTCATTCCCATTAAAGGGCCTGAGATATCAAATTAAATTAAAAAACATAAAGGAAAAATCATTTCTCAAATTATTCATTAATGAAATATTACTTGTGATTCCCCCAATATATCCCACCTTTCCATGAACATATTTCATCACAATTTTAATCAATACATCAAATAACATGAATAATAATATCAATTAATAATAATATTAAAGTCTAGGGATCAACACACACATTTGCAGATAAGAACATCTAATGACACATATAAATGTGGATTTCATATTGGTGGATCGTTTTCTCATAATCTCAGGCATTGGAAATTACCAAGTGTGTACACCATGAGAAAGTGCCTCAAATTACTATGAGTCTCTACCCCTGATAGCCTATATCATTTCGTTCTAGTCAATTGATATTATCTGGATATAGAATTTATATTTATGAAAAATATTGTGGTGCTTTTGGATTCTCATCATTGCAGGGAACTTCTATAACATATTAGTGTGATAGTTACACTTATAACAGAATCACATTCTATGTCATATAGATCAACAATCATGATGTGATAATAAGTTTATTAATATTCAAAACAATGAATATAAGTAATCATAAAGTACATAGAATTTTGTTTAAGGGAACCAACTCAAACAGTATCCCACTCATACTAGAACCTACAACAAACAATCTTCAGTCAGCTAAATATCACATGAATATTCATGCTTCTACTGAGATAAGGCATTGGTCAAGGGGCCCACTATCTTGTCTTCTATGGAAACTCTACTTACTTCAACTTCAACCCGCTATGAAAAATCCCTCAAGAGGTGATACTTACAGAGTATGTGATTTTTTTGGTGATGTGACTCTGGCTCTTTTGTGAGATACATCATTGTAGTATTATCACAATATAATGTGACAAGGTCTTTATTGTAAGAACCACATCAATATCCTAGAAAATGTTGCGTATACAAACATATTATTTTGTTACATCAAAACCCACTACATTGCTCTGAACCCACTATACGCTAATCATTTTTTTCATTTTAAAATCCAGATTATGGGTTTCATGGTACCCAAAACAAGGATCAAAGCGAAATTCAGAACAATACCAAATGACCTACAACTCCACAAACCAAAACCTAAAATTCAACTACATGAAAAATAAACAGCACCACTCTACAGATCATAGCACCCGTAATCATATTTGCATCCCATAAAAGATTCATCTTCCACTGTGGACGATACCCAAACAGAAGATGGTCCATGCCGCCTCCTAATATCACTAAACTCCCAACTCCTCGAATGATCCAGAAGCAGTTGGGTTCCACATGACTGTTTGACCAAGCTATCTTTTTTAAAGGCAATAATCATCCCGCTATCCCACTTAAAGGATGATCTAGTTCTTACCAGGCATGGGAGATAAGAGTATTCATTTTTAGTTCTTCTTTTTGGGGTCACATAACATGTTCCTTCACACTCATCCATCCTCTTATTACCACCTTGTACTATATCACTGTATGAAAGAATATCATGTCCCCTTATATTTTTTTATCACCCCCATCCTGGTCCTTCCCTTTACCGAGGAAATCCTCTGAGGAAATACCATTTCCCCCGTAATTACTCTTCCTTCTTTGGTTAAAAGTATTAATTTCATTTTGAGAAAGGCATCTAACCCCATCAGAAGGATTTTCCACAGCCCTAGAGACTTCCTAATGTCCCAAAATTCAACCAGTAGGCTCCTTCATAGAGACCCCAGCACCCACACCCCCACCTTTTGAATTATCACATAAACTGGATTCAAAACTGACATTGGAAAGGATTTCAAACCTGTTTCTTAAAGGGATTAAAGTCCTGGTCGATATATCCATACATCTAGCCCCCCATGTAAAGATGGATTTCATAAAGGAACTATATCCCTCGCCCCCCACTGATTGTACCAGGGTACCTCCCCCTCTTTGTGTTCCTCAATTCGATCCCCTTCAACAACCGGCACATGCCCTTCCAAGGAATTCACCATACCAAATGTAGCCACATCTCTCTAACCATATTCGACCAACTCTCTACTAAAATCCTCCATATGTTCAGACACCATTGGAGGTTGGACCTCCCTACCACTTCCTTCTGGTCTTTTCTCCTCTAGAACAGGAACCTCCCTCACACCAACCTCTAATGCCCTGCCCAGTACGTCTACTTCCCCTCGTACAGATCCAATACCATCCACAACCATCATTCTAAAGTCCCCAACCTGTTGTCGATCCACCACTGGAAGGCGAGGCTCTTCACCACCACCTTCATGTGTCATTTCCTTCTGTCCTGGACCTGCCCTTACAATATCCTCTAAAACCCTTCCCATAGCATCTACCTACCTTTTAGTAGAGACCTGGGCATCTATACAATGAGCCTTCAAGGGCCCTCCCCTAATGAAAAATGCCACTATATGACCCAAGCGGTGACAAGAAGAGCAATAATTTATCCAGTCCTCGTGGACCACCTGCTATTTTCACCTCTACTCCTCTCCAATTGTAATCCAAACATGATAAAAAGTCATCAGGGATTCATCCTATTCTACAATAACCCAAAGATTAACTGTGTGACACACAACTTCCATTCGAGAATCAGAACACAAAAACCTTCCTTCAAGATTTTCTAGCATGTGAATAACAGCAGGATTCTGGAAAGGTAGTGGAAGATTTGGGAAGCTTACCCTTACCACTACTGAAGGTGAGTCACGGTTCATGTGAAACTCAAAGGAGCACCGTAATAGTAATAATCGACATCCATTGAAGCTATTAGGAGCCCTCAACCAAGCTGTAATGAGGTATGCTTCTGACTCAAACCGAATAATCATGTGGTTCCTGTCAAGCAAACCAACAACCGCTCTTTTCTGAAGAACCTAAGAACCAAAGATAAACATATTGAATGCATCCACAAGAAGTGTGTTTGTGCCTAAACCACACAATCAAGGTAAGATTTAGAAGCACCAAAGATTCTGAGAATTCTAAAGTCGGAAGTTGAATATTAGGGAACCCTTCGAACAGATCTAGGGCTTTGGTACTCAAAGAGATTTTCAGAAAAGGGGGAAGGAAGTCATGGTTTGAACTCTTCCATCTCACAATTCCTCCATTGAGAATGAAGACATATCTTAACTGTGAATTTAGATCATTCTGATATGTTTGAAATCTAGTATCAGTATAACCCATAATGGATAGCTCTTCATCTCCTCCATACACCAGAAATATGTCTTTAGTTCTTCTCAGATACTTAAGGAAAACATTAACAATAGAACAATTCTATTCACTTGGATCAACTTGATTTCCACCTACCATTCTAAAAGAGTAGGCAACATCAATCCTAGTATATAACATGAAATACATTACTGATCCTATAATAGAAACATAAGAGATCCTAATCATTCTATATTTCTCCTCTTCTATCTGAGGACACATTTTTTAGAAATATTTATACCATATGAAACTAGAAACAATCCTTTCTTGGATTGTTTCATACTAAATCTATTTAGAATTTAGTCAATCTTTTTACCTTGACTTAGTCTGAGTATATTCCCAGATCTATTACAAATGATATTGATCCCTAGAATGTAGGCTGCTTAACTTAATTCCTTCATGGAAAAGCACTCATTCAACCAGTCCTTAACTAACCGTAAGATTTGTATGTCATTTCCAATAAGTAATATTTCATCAATTTTTCCTAATAGGATAATAAATACCTTTCTAATAGACCACTTGTAAACACAAGACTCACATTCATTTAAAATGAAACCAAATTATTTTACATCCTAATCAAACTGAATGTTCTATGACCATAATGCTTGATTTAATCCATAAATGGATCTCTACAACTTGAAAAACCATTTAGAATTATTTAGAGTAAAAAAACCTTATGGTAATTTCATATAGATATTTTCATGAAGGTTCCTATAAAGGAATGTTGTTTTGACATCCATCCAAAAAATTTCATTCATTGAAAGCTATTAAAGAAAGTATAATTCTAATGGATTTTTAACACGGAAAGTAGTGAAAATGTTTTTTTGTACTAAATTACTTGATGTTGTTTGAACCCATTAGAAAATATACAGTCTTTGAAGTTATTTACTTTACATTTTATGTCCATTTTTCTCTTAAAAATCCATTTACACCCAATAGGATTTACATCAACCGGCGGATCGACCATAATCAAAACAATGTTTTGATACCTAGAATCCACCTAAAAATTTCATGGTTCCTTACCAAATTATAGATTCTGAGCTATATACTATATAATTATAGGAGGTAGGTTCATTATTGTAAACTAATAATGAGTCACCATTTTTAGTGACTACAAAACCATATCTTTCTAGTTCTCTTACCTCTCTGGTGCTCCTACACAGTACTTGTGGTTTAGAAACAACTTCTCCTATGGGGACCTATGGAATTTTTTCATTTACCAACTCTTCTATGTCTTGAGATTTAAATTCATCTAATTCAATATTTATTCCACTATCTTTATTTAGGATGTTCTCCCTCTCAATAAATATGTCTTGTCTTGTGACAATCACTTTTTTATCTAAGGTGTTTTATAGATAATATCCCGTGGTCTCCTTGGGATATCCTATAAATATACACTTCATTCCTTAAGGTTTTAGTTTATTTCCAAATGTGGCCTTAACAAATGCCTCACATCCCCATACATATTTATGTGATAAAAAGGATTTATTTACACTCCACAACTCGAATGGAATTATATTTTCCACTTTAACTGGTACTCGGTTAATATATATGCCACTGTTTGTAATGCATATACCTAAAAGTATAAACGAAGATCTACACGACTCATTATCAACCTTAATAGGTCTATCAATTCCGAGTTCCTCCTTTTACTAACACTATTTCTCATGACCCATCCTAGTGGGGTCCTTTCCATGACTCCCTAACCCCACCTTCAATAGGCCAGGGGCTGGTGACTAGCACTGAGTAGGCATATCACTAACATGGGAGGCATTTCCTAAGTACCTGCACACACAAACACATATCTAATCCCATAAAAATGATGAAATGTAAAAAAAACTAAATAACAAATAATGAATACATCTAAATCCCACACCGAGAGTACAATAGAAGGTAAATAAAGGTAAACATGTCCAAATAAAATCACACCACAAAGATTATGTAACACAAGTCCAATCTGAAAGAAAAGGTACTAGGACTACTTCCTGAAAGCTGTGGGAATACAACTATGTCTTTCTGGTCTCACTAAGCACCATCTGGTACTGGTCTACCTAGGACTCTATCAAAAGGTCAATAATCTGCACAAGACATGACATGTGCAGGCAAAGGCCATGCAGAGGTGAGTATAACAATACTCAGTAGGACACCCTGAAAACAAAATGCATATAACTAAGGAAATACAGTCATTTCTAAATAGGTATATGTCGATAACACATATAATAAGAATATCCAGATATAATCAACCAAGAAACACAGTCTAGAAAAAATTTTCAACCGTAGTATACTGACCTAAGACTCTATCTCAAAGATTCCACAAATCACTCATTTGGGAGAACACACTCTTGAGTCTGCTAGCACTAATGAAATCCTTTCGAGAGGTACTGCTTGAAGGTCTCATCATGAGAATGATACATCCTGATAGATTTGAAGAGAATATTATACACAGATAATTATCATAGTTATGTCCATGGGGTGATACCAAAAACTTAATCTGGATTAACCCTCTATGTAAAGGATCAGTACCTGGTAGGATTGGTCACATCGATATCGAGAACTCCACCTAGGGAATGGTGGTGAATAGAGGACCCCACTCTAGGCCTCTTAGGGGGATTTCAATATCTTTATCTAGGAAGTCCCGCTAAAGGTATCATTGTCCTTGGAGTAGAAAATGATTAGTACCAAAATTTAAGGAAGGAATAAGGGGAATAAACTATAATTAAGCTTGTCCAAGATATGGGGACAATATATCTAATCCAATTCAGAATTATTACACAGTATGTAGAGGGGTTACACGTTATGTACCTTGGCCCTAGGTTCTTCCCATATAAATAGATCGTGTCATCATATCATGTCCTTGTATTATAGTATATTACATGGCATATAAAGGGGTTACATGTTGTGTCCCTATACACCAGGCCCCATCCATGTACTCCAACCATGTGCCAGTACATGACATCAGACCGTGTACTTATTCCCATGTACTAGTACATAGGGTAATCCTAGTACATGATCCATAACTTGTCGTGTGTGGGAGTACATACTGTGTAGGCAATCAATGTACACCACCCAATGTATGTGTACTTCTTTAGGAACACATCATGTTATTAAAAGGTGGCTACACTCTTTGTGAGTTGTGTTTTTCCAAAAACTCTTCTTCTTTACCCTTCTTTCATCCATGTCACCGTCATTTCGAAATATGGCTCCAATCTCGCTAGTAGTCTTGGACCATCTTGGCTGATACTCTCCATCACTCTAACAACTGATTATAAGGCCTAATACATTCTAAAGATGGATCTACTTATCGTTAGTCATTCCTTAATGAAGAACAGTGAAGAACACAAAATAGAGAATCATCCATTATCTAAATTGCTTTGTCTCTATCATCGCACATCTGTCATGTCATGCCAACCCCGAATCTATGATTTCATATTTTTGCAGCAAAAAATGGGTATGAAAAATTCAATTGACCAAGATTTTTTGATCCATAGGACAAACAAAGAATTACCATTTAGAATGATGAATGAGGGGAGAAAACTCACAAATAAATAAAGAGGAATGTACCTCGATCGATATTCATGTCAATCTTGGTTCATTTCCATTAGAAAAAAGTCAATGAAATGAATATTCCAAAAGATAATTTTCCCAATAAAACCCCAAAAAATAATCCCATCCCACAATACACGTGATCCATGAATCAATACATTCATCGATTGATCCATTTTCATCATATAAATAAAGAACGAGGAATAAGAGAATAAAAATGCAGTCCCTACCTTTATTTGGATATATCTATGATGAAGAATGATTTTTTCATCATTGTTGCAGGCAAGATCCATTGAAATAGATGTATGTTTATTTTGATCCACAATTCCATCAACATCTGCCTATAAATATTCTACAAGGATCTCTCTAATAAACCTCTAAAGTATCCAGGGTTATGCGACTAACCCTGGGATTTCTGAAAATTGTCTATTTAAAGACTAAATAGTCATTGTGTTAAACATTTGATATAGAATAAGATTACTCAATAATTTTATTTTTTTCTGCACCTACGATGAATTTTCTACAAATGACAATTTCCGACTAATGTTAAGTCTCTCCTAGGGTAAAACTGTTATTCTGAGTTCAATAGTTCCATCATATTTCAAATTCAGGCACCTGTTTAAAAGTTATTCCACTTTTTTAAGAAAAACATGTGTGCATTATATTTAATATATTTAATATATTTCTAACATTTATTATGGAATAACTACACCTAAAAATTTCAAGCCATCTCATTACATGGTCTCCAAAATAATCTATATATTATTTAAAAATAATACAATGAAAATCCAAGACATTACAGTCTCCCCACCTTGGGGAATTTAATCCCTGAAAATCCAAAAAAGGCTACTAAGAAATATGTGGGTACTATGAAATAATATGAGCCTACCACTCCTAAGTGTTCTCATAGATATTCATATGCTTCTATCAAAAAATAACCAAAGGAATCGATCACCCATGAAGGGTTATCTCTTACTAATCATTGATCTTCACTGTGTACTCAACAAAGGTTGCTCCCTAACACGCTATAAGAGTGTAGTGGTATAAAACATTTATTAGAGGTATTGTACCCCATTTCCCTCCAAAAAGGATAACTACAATGAGGCATACTGCTATAACACCTAATTCAACATTTTTGAACAAGATAACCTACTGAGAGCATTTTCTACCACGTTCCCTTACTAAGAGTATAGAAAATTTCTAATTCACAATACTGGAGGAACTATAACCATCACCTGTGTCTCAAGTTGAGATCATTATGAGATAATATATACTTGAAACTATTATTATTGGAGTAGACAATAAACCTCTCACACATCAAGTAGTGTCTCCAAATATTCAAAATGAAGACTACCATTGATAAATCAAGATCATGGGTCACATATTTCTACTCATGTGGTCTCAAATAGAATGAACTGTAAGCAATCACTACTTACCACTTCATCAATATACAACCAACCTCATCTCCTGATGCATCATAGAATACCTCATACTCAAAATATTCCTCTGATAATCTAATGATGGGAATTCTTGTCAAACCATACCGAAACTACTGAAAAGCTTATTGGAGCCTCTCTATCCACACGAAAGGATACCCCATTCGAGTCAAAGCATTATTGGTGCTAATATTATTGAAGAAATCAGGTATGAATCTCTAATAATAACCTACCTATCCAAGGATTCTCTTCACTTACATCATGCTCTTAGGTGGTTAATATGATAACACTACCCCAACCTTGGCCAGGTCAAATTTCACTCCATCTTCTGAGATAACATGTCCTAGAAATTTGACCGCCTATGCTTGGAACTAGCACTTTGAGAGCTTTCCATGAATCTGGTGCCCTCAAAGTAAATCCAAAACTATTCTTAAGTGTCTCACATGATCCTCCTCAGATGTCAAGTATACAAGGATATCCTTAATGAAGACTACCATGAATCAGTCTAAGTAAGGCTGAATGATATGGTTCATGAGTCTCACGAAAACTAATGTGGTGTTATTCACACCAAAGGGAATCACAAAGTACTCATAGTGACCATAAGGACATATGAATTCCATCTTTAGTATATCCTCATCTGATACTCGCAATTGGTGATAGCTTGATCTGAGTTCAATCTTGAATAACTATCACCCCCCTTTCAATTGATCAAAGAGGTAATTGATCCTTGGTACTGGATACATGTTATTCACAGTCACTTGGTTTATGAACTGTTAGTCCACACACAACCGCAAGATCACGACTTCCTTCTTGGAAAACAAAACTTGGGGTTCCCAGGGTGAAACACTAGGTCTCATGAAGACCTTCCTCTGTAATTCCTCTAACTTCACCCTCATCTCCCGAAGATCTGTGAAATCAATATGATATGTTGATGTAGATATCAGTTTCATCCATGGGTGTATATCAATGCATAAGTATGTCTCTCGGTGGTGAGGTAAACTTGGAACATATTCAAGAAAGATGTCCTCATACTCCACCACCACTGTAGGAAACTATGTACTCATAAAATCGATTACACCAAGGGTTATTATATCCAACTAATGAGTAATTAGATGAACCCTCCTAAGTATGAGTCCAAAAAACGCTATCTAGGTTTCCTTTTCATTGAAAAATGAAAACTTGGTTCTATCACTATGGAAATACCACACCCTTCGCCTAAAGTAGTTAATATGGTCAGGAACTATAGACAACCAATCCAATCCAAGAATGACATCGTAAGGTCTCGACACTGCTACCAAGATACTCTAATAGAAACTCTCACTTCTAAAATTTAGGTCACACTGTTGGTTAAAGTGCACGATCAATGAGTTTTTTTCTAGTAGGAGTCTCAAAGCCTAAGGTTTGAGTCAATGGTTTAGTTGGAATATCTATGTCTCATACAAGGTATGTGGTAAGAAAGGAATGAATGGAACCTCTCTCTTTTAGTACTATAAATAAGGTAGAAAAGACCAAAATCGTACTTTGAATTTTTCTTGGAGCCCCTAGGTCGCATTCCTTGACCGCCTATAGTTGTCCCCACCCTTTTCCTTCAACTTCCCAAGCTTGGCATGGATCACTTGATGGTCGTGGTGGTATAATTTCAAAACATCAATCACCTCATGATGCTCTCCTATCTCCTCTACCACATCTTTCACCCTGAAAACTTGGCTACTCCTGTTGTTATCTCTACCTTGGTTTTTTCATCCACAGTCTCGATGTCAGTTGTACATCAGGTCAGACAATCTCAGGTGAGACATCCCCAACCATCAGATGAGTAGCACTGCCTTTATCTAGGATGATTAAACCCACCCCGTTAGACCTAATGTGTAGATCCTCTGTCCAGAGACCTCATCCTAAAACGTCTCCCATGTCCAGGTCTCTAACACTGATGTAGGCTCCATGTTGCTAAGGTATCTTCTCCCACTTTCCCACCACTGACAACCACTAGTTGTATCTGTTTAGCTAAGAAACATTCGACTACCAAATCTCTCTCTATCACCCCATAATAGGTAGGAATGAAATGAGGGATAACATTGGTTTATATATCTCTACACATACCTCGCTTGAAGTCCTGAGCCCGGAAGAACTGATCTTTGACCATATCCATCGAGTACTTAGCGAGATTTGTAAACCTTGATGGATCTCAGAAATTGTCATGCTACCCTATTGGAGATTTAGGAGCTCTTGGATACACACAGCACTCAACACAGCTGGTGAAAACTTATATCTAATGATATGCTCAAACTCTATCCATAAAAGAGTCATCTTTTCATAATACAGGGTAACTAAAACCAACAATCACCCTGCTAACCAATAAAGAAGGCTCACTATCAGGATAACCATATAATCTACTAGTGCCATGAATTGATGGAAAACTCGAGTCACCACAATCACCCTGCTTGTGCTCCTCATCTGCTGGTACTACTGGTACCACATGCTATTCTATAGGTGGTGCTATGGCTGGTGCACCCATAAAAGGTGAAATTTAGGGAACTGGTCCCTATATTGAATCCTCATCATTGAGGGGATCATCCTCATGATCTTGCTGCTGAATATTAGCTGGAATACATCATAGAGGAATCCTAAAACAAACCACATGTACCATAATCAATGATTATATATAGAAAGCTAATTCAATAAGGATATGGAACCACAAAACATTACTATATGAAGAATATACCATTTTTCCCTATAACCAATTTTTTCATGTACTCAGTTGAAAAGAAGGTTATTAGAGTATATGTGTATGGATACGTTGGTCGCTTCACCAACACTAGAGTCCCTGGCCTGAAAGCTAAACTCAAAACATTTAACAACATTTCCCCTAAACAATATCATATATTCCTGGTCCTAAATTATAAATGACTCCCCTGATACCATTCTACCCGGACCCGTCCTAGTGGGTCCCATGTCGTGACTCCTTGAGCCCGTCTCTAATAGGCTAGGGGACAATGACTATCATCGAGTAGGTATATCACTAACATTTGAGGCATTTCCAATGTACCTGTACACATGCACACATCTCCAAGCCTATAAAAATTCTAAAATGTAAAAACAAATAAAAAACCATTCATGCATACATATAAATCTCATATCCAAATTATGACAGGAAGTAAAGAAAGGTAAACAGGTCCAAATACAAGCCCACTACAAAGAGTCTGTAACACAAGTCCAACCTGAAAGAAAAGGTATTGGGACTATTTTCTGAAAGCCATAGGAACACACCCTAATCTATTCAATCTCACTAAGTACCATCTGGTTATGGTCTTCCTAGGACTCTATCAAAAGGTCGATCATTTTCACAAGACATGACACATGCGGGAAAATCTCGTGCAAGGGTGAGTATAACAATACTCAGTAGGACACCCCAAAACTAAAAATCATATAAAAAAGGAAATACAATCATTTATACACATGTATATGTCTAAAAAACTTATAAAAATAATATCTAGATATACTCAACAAAGAAACATAGTCTAGAGGCCATTCACAACTAGAGTATACTGGCCTAGGATTCTAGCATTAAGATTCCACAAAGAACTCATCTGGGAGAACACACTCCTAAGTCTGATAGCACTGATGGTGCCTGTCAGAGAGGTACTTCTCGTCAAGTCTTATCATGAGAAAGACATACACCAATAGATATGAAGAGAATAAAATACATATATGATAATCACAACCAGGGCCATGGGGTGATACCAACAACTCAATCTGAATTAACCTTCTAAGTAGAGGATTAGTGCTTGGTGGGACTGGACACATCGATACCAATAACTCCCCCTAGGGAGTGAAGATGAATAGAGGATCCTACTCTGGGCCTCTCAGGGGGATTCTAATAACTCTATTCATGAAGAACCACTGAAGGTATCATTGTCCTAGGAGTAGGGAAAGATTCACACCAACATTCTGGGAATAGTTAAGGGGAAAAACCCCAAAAAATATTGTCTATGATATGGGAGACAGGATATCTAATCCATGTAAGAAAGAGTACACGATGTGTAGTGGGGTTACATACCATTTCACTTGACCCTGGGTTCTACCTATGTAAATGGACCGTGTCATCAAACCATTTCCATGTATTATAGGAGAGTATATATCGTGTAGAGTTGTTACACGCCGTGTCCTTGTACACCAGGTCCCATCCGTGTACTCCAGCCATGTGCCAGTGCAAAATGTCAGACTGTGTACCCGTTACTGTGTACCAGAACATGGGGTAGTCTATATACATGATCCATGCATTGTCATGTGGGGGAGTACATGCTGTGTAAAAAAATTCGTGTACTCCACCCCATGTTCATGTACATCTTCAAGGACATGTTGATTAATTAAAATGGCTACACGCCGTGTGATTCAGGTTTATCCAGAAACCCTTCTTCTTCATCTAGGTCTCATTTGTGCTATCATTTATTCAGAATAAAGCTCTAATAGAATATTTAGTCTAGGATTGTCCTTGTAAATCCTTCCCATATCTTGAACAACCAATTCCACTGTGTAATCTTTTAAAAAAATAGATCTTATTGATCGTTATTCATTCAATGCTGAAGAACAATAAAAAATGAAAAATCAGGAATCCTTCACCATCTTAATCACTCAGTATCCATTGTCACACCTCCATCATGTCATTATAATTCCAGATCTACAATTTTGGATCATTACAAAGAAAAAAATGTTCAATGATCGATTGATCAATATTTTTTGAGCCACGGGCCAAAAGAAGAAAGCCTGCGATGAATGATGGATGGGGGGAGAAAAAGCACAAATAAATAAAGAGGAATATACCTCAATATATGTTCATGTTGATATCATTTAATTTAAATAATAATGAAAATGAAATAAATAAATAATTACAAAGATAATTTTCCTAATAAAACCCCACAAAATAATCCTATCCCACAATACGCGCGATCTGTGAATCAATCCATTCATCAATTTATCCACTTTTGTTCATAGAAATAAATATTGGGGAATAAAAAAATATAAATAAAAACCCTACCTTGATTTGTCTTGATCACAAATGAATAATTATTGAAGTGTCATTGTCAAAGGCAATAGTCATTGAAATTGATGCGTGTCGATCTTCGATCCGAAATTTTGTCGTCGTCTGCCTGAGAGGATTATCCAGGGATCTCAACAACAATCCTCGAAAGGATCCAGGGTTATGTGGATAACCCTTTGATTTCTATAAAATAGTATATTTAAATACTATCTAGTCACTGCATCAAATATTTGAGATAAAATAATTTTATTCAATAATTTTATTCATTTCTTCTCCCACGATGAATTTGCTAAAATTAGCCTGTGTTGTCTAATGTTAAGTCATCATTATGGTAAAATCATATTCCGAGTTCAACGATGATCTCATATTTATGATATGAGAAACTGTATAAAATTTATTCCAGTTTTTCAAAAAAAATTACGCATGTGTACTATTTAATATATTTAATATATTTCAA
Source organism: Viscum album (assembly GCA_963277665.1). NCBI lineage: Eukaryota > Viridiplantae > Streptophyta > Magnoliopsida > Santalales > Viscaceae > Viscum > Viscum album. The sequence continues at coordinate 1,622,211,005 of OY728159.1, read as the reverse complement.
ACATTTATCACATGCACATCGGGCCTCAGAATCGCATGTCCTCTTAGCGACTGGTTTCCAAAATAATCCAAATAATAATTAAAAATAATAAACAAAAAATATAAGACATTAAACTATTCCACTATGGTGTATAAGGTGGAGTGAGTTGAGATAAAATCCCAAAATCCTGTAGATAGTTGATAAATTCTTGGTTAAAATATTCACCACCTAGATTAGATTGAAGATTCTTTATATTATTACCAAGTTGATTATCTACTTTATTCTTAGATTATTATAATTTTTCAAATGCCTTAGGCTTATACCACATCAAATATACATATCCATATCTACTAAAGTCATCAGTAAAAGTTATAGATTAAGAATATCAACCTCTAGTTTCTATTAAAAATGGTCCACACATCAGTGTGTACAAATCCAGGAATATTTGTGGCCCTTTCACCCTATCCAATAAATGGTGGTTAGGTAAATTTCCCTTGAAAATAAGCATGACATATTTCAAGTGATCATATCTCAAATGAGTTTAAATAAACATCTTGATAGATCTTTTTTAGTCACTTCTAATTTATGTGACCAAGGCAATGATGCCATAGATGGGTGTTTCATGAGTCTTGTAAAAACGATTCATTATCTATTTCCAATAATTTTTATTTTTAATTTAATACATAAATACTATTATTTAGTTATGACATACCATAAAATTTTTGTTTTTTAATAGGCATTCCTTATTTTCAAATTTTAAAATAAAACTACCCATATCAAATAAAAAACAAAGATGATGTTCTTAAAAAAACTTGAAAAAAAATAATTCTATAAAACTAAATTCATTCCAGCTGGTAGAAAAATGTGGTAGTATCCTATAGCCAAATCAACAATTTGTGCTCCATTGGGTGCTTGAAGATCTACATATCTGATGGAAATATTATGAAATGTACTTCTTTCCTCCATTTGAATAACAATATGAGAACCATAAGCTATATATAATACCAAAATTTTAGTTATTGAAAGATTACATTTGATAACAAACACACGTTTATGTTATCCATTATTTTGGGTGCAATTCCACTTCCAGTAACCTAGCTTTCCATAAGAAAAATATATTATTTTCTTTTTATTAACCTGCCTTTGGGTCCTCTTCTTATTGGAAATAAAAAGATCAGGCTATTTAGACTTTGAGTTAGTCTTGGGACCATTTTACTTATTCTTCCTTTTCTTATTCACCATATAGAATTTAGGTTTTTCATGACCCATGTCATTGTCAACTTGGTGAATGGGAGTAAGAAGTTTTGAAAGAGTCTTCTTGCCATTGAACATGTTGTAATTAATAATGAAACTGGAGAAGGATTTTTTTATTAAGGAAGGGATGAGATATGTGTGCAACTAATTAGGGAATTTAATTCCCAAGATGTCTAAGTGCTCTATTTTTTCAATCATCTTGAACATATGAGGCCTAGCTGGGGCTGACTTTCCATGCTCTCATGTGAATAGTGAATTGGAGATCTCATATCACTCTTGTCTTTCCTTATCTTGATAGAGACCACAAAGGTGAGACATCATGATATATATATACATGTATTCATGTTTATTTATAATATCATTACATATGGATGATAACATGAAACATTGGACATCTATGGCATTATCCAAATGTTTCTCATATAGAAATAATTCTTTCTCATTATCCTTTTATCCAAGTGCTTCAGGAATGGGATTTTCTAGTACCTATAATTTCCTTTCATGATGTATAATATCATGTAAGTAAATTTTATATTCATGGGAAATAGTTCCCGTGAGAAGTTTATCCTTCCCAAGTATGGATCACAGTGATATGGTTTAAGTCATGTGTATTGCTATTTCTGTAATTAAGATGGTCACAATATCCCTCACCATTGGTTTCAAAATATCCCATTTCTTGGCATTATAGTGGAAAAGACCCCACATTCCTCTTCTCACAACCCATTATTTGTCTTGACAACCTATTTGAACGTTTTTAGTTATGTATAAATTTTCCAACTACTTTAAATCACAATTACATAATATTTTGAGTGGAATACCCAACCATGAAATCCTTAATTTGGATTTCCTCAACCCTTGCCTTTCAGTTACACCAAGTATTTCCTTGGAAGTCAACCCATGATATGAAAAAAGTTAATTCAACCCAAAACTCAAGATAAAACCCCCCGATAATTGAAAGCACCCTGACGTTGGTCGGTTAATAACTTTGAACTATGGTTCAATTTTGACTTATGTAGTAGAAGGATATATCGACTTAATATATATATTGAGGTTTTTTTATATTTATTTATAAATTTCCCAATTTATCTTTATTATATGATTGTTAATATTAAATGGATTTACTAAGTGATTAACCATGCCTTTGATAAAATTTTCACATAATCCAATTTATTTTAGTTATATATTTTATGATTTTTATTTAATTATTTAATATGATCATGAAAGAACATATATAATTAAATTAAACTTGAAACTTCACAAAAATAAAATAAATAGAGTTTTATTATCATGATATTTTTTAATAGTTAGTTTATCTAGAAGATGAGAAAGTAACCTTGAATCTATAAGAAAAACACGTTGAACAATGACTTGGTTCATGTTGAAGTTTTCCACCTGTCCACCCATGTATCTATTAGATTGGTTTCACCTTGGATACAAACCTAAACTACTACCACTCACTTGGTATTTCTATCTATTACATAATATTGTACCTACACATAGTTGTGGGGAACCAACAGATTGATTAAAGGGGTTTACATAAGAGGAAACTCTGGGTATGCAGACCCTTATATAATGAATGTAGGTATGAGGCATAGGTCTTCAATTTTGGTTTGATAATAAATTAAAAGTAAACCAATCACATACAATGGTATGATATATGATTATGATCATCCACATACATGGAAAAAATTACGTATTTAATAAAATAACATTCAATCAAAATCAATATTATTTAAGATAAATCAATCTTGAATCAATTAACTATCTTCTCCAAATAATCAATTATCTTATCTTAATTATGATCCTAACATTCTTGACATTATCTTCCATAAAAAAATTTAAAAAATTTAAAATATTTATTCAAATTTACTATGTACAAAAATGTACCTTGGTGGAAACATGGAGAGTACCCATCTGAACTATCCAGCGTGTATTATATTCATATACTATTTACTAATGCGGTATGTAGCATACACATTTTATTATGTAATTTCATGGTGTGTACAAGTCAACTGAATGATACACAAAACACATTTTATTTACATAACATGTTATTTTTAAATTCCCATAGATCAATTTTTGTGTTACGACTTATATGTGATATGCAGTTCTGAATATTACATATAAAATAATTAGAAATTTAATATATATAAAACCCATCACATGGAATGTATGAGTCAAATAAATGAAACACCGAACACATGTTGATCAGGTTTAAATTTCATAATAAATTAATTTTCAATTTTTCCTAATCATGTAATATACATGACATGTACTAGTCAACTACATGTCATCTATAAATCTTCACCATCTATCCGCAACATATGCCTAAGGACCAGGTGAATTTCCATTCCATATAAATTAATGGAGTACATGAATTTTAAATGAGATAAAAGTCATGTTGTCTCTAAGTTACATGGTTACCAGTTTCATGTGTCATGTGAAAAAACATGAGTCGTCTTTGAATAATGGACTACACATCATGTACACAAGTTAAACGTCATATAGTATGGCTAATAGCATAAATGGATGGAATGATCAACATGAAGTGTATTAAAAAATCACCGAATGTAATAAATGAACACACCTTTAATTAATTTTTGAATATTCTTGGTGAATTAAACATAGATACATGATGTGTACCTAAGAGATACACCCCATGTACTCTTGGGCTATCTGATTAGAATACTTGGCACCTCCAAATAGGATCATTGAATGTTATTCATTCAAAATTTATCCATTTTGAATATATTTTCTAGAACAAAGAGGTGGAATAAGAGATATCATAATTTGTATTTATATAATGATTAAAATCAAATTAAACTAATGATATATGTATAAATCAATCAACAATCATTAAATAATTATAAATTATTATGAAACCTCTCTGATTTGACTTTAAGGTTCTGGGAACAATGGAAGTGCTGATGGGGCATGCCCAACTTGGTTTTTTTCATAATCGATAGTTATTTTGAGATGTACATCGATGATAAAGTCTAAGACCAATGAAATTGAATCAAAGATTAATTTACATGAGAACTCCAAAACCAAACACATGATCATAAAATAATAAATTATAATTAATTTAAGTAATTAAATAATTACCTTCTGATTTGTTCTTTCATTGTTAATGAATATGAAAATGTCTCTATTTAATACCATTATTGAATCCTAGGAATCATGTATAGATTCCCTATAACAATTATCCACACATGTACCACAAACCTTCGAGAATTTCCAATGGAATATTTGAGTGATAGTGTGGTAGATCCTAATGCTTTCACTTTTCATCCTTGATCTCCATGAGAATCACATCAAAAAGGATATTCCTTTATCTCTCTAGAATCGATAGGTGTGGTGGAGGAAGATTGCTATTTTTCATGGGAGCATTCTTGGAGTGGAGTTCTCTATGGATTGAGAGAATTATTTGAATTTATTGTTCAAAACAAACACAATGGCTAGTGTTAGGTTTGGAAATAATATAAATGGGTTTAAATAATTCTAGGGTTAGAAAATAATAATTGCATATGTACCTAATCGTTTCCTTAATCCCCACGAAACCCCATGTCTATAATAATAATAATAATATTAATAATAATAATAATAATAATAATAATAATAATAACAAAAACAGAAACACCGACAACAATAACAACTATAATATTATTTCATGACATTCGAAAAACCAACAAATTAATTAAATATTATTTCTTGGATAATTTTTTAAAAATTTATTCAAATAATATTTAATATATATTATTTCTCATAGAGCCATTAAAATCATCCCACCATTCCTTTACAATATTTATTGGGCCTTAAATAATGACTATTTATTTAATAAATGAATATCATAACATTATTTTTTAATAAATAAATAAATATTATATTCACTAAATAGAAAATAAATATTTATAAAATAATCTGCTCACAAAATATTTTTTCGAATAACTAGTGACATAATAAATGTGATCAAGATAATCATGAATAATTTTTAAACCAAGTACGAGAATAATATTTATTCAACATATTAAATACCAAATAATATTTAATATTTAACTGAATCTCTAGATATACTTAGTGTGTGAACCTCTTGGCCTCTTTCTTAGTGGCATTAGGAGGAGCCGCCTAAAGTATAATATTTATATCTAGAAACACACTAAGGAACCCATAGATAAAAAAGTTAATAAAATAATTAAAAAAAACTCATAAAAAGTTTTACAATAAAATATATTCCCTTTTTCATGATATCTAAAATCATGTAGGTTTCATATTGGTGTCATCAACCTATATGCTCAATGTCTCTTTCTTTGACTATCTCTAAAATTACATTCCCACAAAACACTATAGACATAGATTTATTTAGGATATTGTATTCCCATAAAGGGACTTAGATATAAAATTTTACTAAAGAAGAGAAGGGGAAAATCATTTCTCTCACTATTCATTAATTTAATATTACTCACGATGCACCCAATATATCCTACCTCACCATAAATATATGTCATCATTGTTTTCATCAATACATCAATGTACTTGTCTAATAATATCCAATAATATTATTATTAAAGTATATGGATCAACATGCACATCCGCATATAGAAACATCCAATGACACATATAAATATGTTTTTTTAACTGGTGGGTCAGGTTCTCATAATTTATTATACTGGAAAATTCCAAGGGTGTAAACCATGAGAATGTACATAAAAGTCCTTTGATTCTACACCCCCGATAGCCTATATCATTCATGTATTGTTAAATGATATCATCCATCTATAAAATATATACTGAAGAATACTATCTTGACACTTCTAGGTTCTCATCATAGCGTTGAACTGCTATGACCTTTTAGTGCAACAATTATACTTAGGACATTATCACATTCTATGTCACATAGAAGAAAAATCACTATGTGATAAAAAGTTTATTAATATTCAAAAAAATGAATATAGGTAAACATAAAGTATATAGATGTTAGTTTTAGGGATCCAACTCCAAAATAATTTTATTAGACTATATAAATTATTTTAAGAATATCATCATAACATATAAAAGGTTCTCATCATAGTAAGGAAAAATTGTGGAATTATCAACATGAAAGATACATTATAACATTATCACATTCTTTTCATGATAAAGTAAAATAAATACATGATAATATTTTTATCAATGTTAACTTATGTGAATACTATATCTAATCTAATCACAAAGTAGTTGGTTCTAGGGTACCAACTCAAATATACCCCCACTTGCACTGGAGCCAACTTCTAATTATCTTGTTAGTTCTCACTTATTATAAATGATTATTCAAAGTATGGATATAGCTATGGGGCCTACCATGTTTTATTGTGGCTATGGTTGGTCTTGCCACATGACATTTTGGAAAATATAATAGTTGTGACATCACTCACATGAGAAAACACTTCAAGATGTGATATCCAAAAGCATTTACCTTTTTCCCTTTATTATGAACCTGAAAATATGGATACAACCATATTCAAATTTTTATCTTTTACTATTCAAGTATATCCTAGTAAATCATTTCTAAACCACTTCTTAAGTTACATTAGAAGCCACAACGTACTCAGTCTATGTAGATATGAAAACCACAATCTATGATAAGTTTTTAGTCTTAATACCCCTACCTCACTATTTTATTATATCAAATTGACCTAAAGAAATACTAATGTTATATCCTATGATCACTATTATTGTCATTTATCCATCCACCAAGAAATCATATAGTTTTACTTTCTCTAGTACTTCCAGATAGTTATAACCACAAGTTTGTGTAGTTCTCGAGGTTCTGTTTGATATTTAGCTATTATGATTCATGATTATAATGGCCCGATTGGTTAATATGGTTTTTATTTTAGGATAATAATATTTTTAACTAGGTTGATATGGAAAGCTTTTATGGAATTAAATCTTAGTGGAAAAAGTCAATTGCATAGCTCGTAGGCCTAACAACATAAGGCCATTGTATGGCCCGAAGGCCCCCCATACTAAAGTAGCCTTCTTTCCTAATATTTTATATCCATCACTCTGTATCGTAGTCCTAACTTCAGATATGTGGTTAGTTATCACTTCCTCCCCTACTTGAGGACCTTAAATAGTGCATGCTAGCCACTCCATGAGAGAACCTATGCTCCCAACTAATCATCAGGTCCCAGCATTTCCCTTATGCTTCACCACCAGTTAGGAACTGCTCTATGATGAAGTTCTTTTCCACCATTTGTATGATTGGAGGCCTAATATACTACCTAAACTCCATACAATCATGAACCATCAACCCTAAATTTATGGGTTGAAGGCTTGTTGGATTGAAATCCTAGTTCTGTGACCCAAAATCCCGATTTGGGGGAATAGTACCAATGCTATAGTACTGCTATGGTACCTTTATAGTGCCACTATTGTAAATTTGGAAGTACTCCCCATCCCAGATTTAATCCCAAGTTTTATGCAAGATTACTGGGTGAGTTAATTACTTGTATAGAATACCCACTTTTATGAAATTATTCGTTATACACAATTAATATTAAACTTTTAGTTCATATTAGTTATATAAGAATGATTCTCATCATTTAGAAGTATAGAATTTTATTTATAATAATATCCTCACATTACCATGAACATTATCCTGGAGATATTTCAAACCATCTAACTTAGAAAATAATTTATTTTCGAATTGTTCTTATATTTTTCAATGTAAGGTCAACATATTCACTATGAATAAATTTATAAAACCATATATCTATATTCATATATTTTTTGTGAATAACCATAGTTTATATTTTAAGTAATTCATGGAGAAATGCATTCCAAAGTCTTATCAAGTTGGTAAGACTGCACAACTAATTTTCTATATATTTTTAACATATTCTTCTTGGAAAACTATAGTGCTCCCACTAACCTCTCATAGAACAAAGGAATTACATCATACAAAAAAATTATAGGATCACTATGATTGATTCTATGAAAAATATATATGAGTAATCTGTATATCTTATTAGCATTCACTGATCAATGTACTCAAAAATTTTGAAGGCGTGATTTGTGGTTAGGTTCCTCTCTTCCAGTTTACATTGTCACAATGTAGTAACAATCTCATTTATCTTAAGCCTCACAATCTCCATTTTTAGTGATATGAGATGATTAATCATAGTGTAATCTTTAAGTGATTATGTTGCATTATTATATTTTTAGATACAACTATTTCACATGATGCAACAAACATAAAACCATTTTCCATGAACCTTCAGTAAGAATACTTTTCTCCATCACTTGCTCATAGAGGTATCTAAACATGAATAGGGATTCCAACACATATAATAAATTCTCATATGGTAGTGTAATGTAAAAAATTTATGCCTAATGTAGGATATTTGTGCCTATGAGGACATTCCATGATTTAAGGAATGATCATAGTGTTTTTTTTTTGTTTTTCTTTCTATTTTATATAATAATATAAGTGAATATTTTTAGTACTTTATGTGATTGTTAATTATGACATAATAAACTAAATTTTATTAGTCTCACAATATTTTTCATGTCTCAATATCCCTCACCATTGGACTATTAATGTCCTATCATGTAGAAATTGTAGTGGAAATTAACCATATTTCCCTTCTTAAAATCCAGAAGAACGCCATGAAAATTATAAGAAGGTATTTAGGTAGGTGGTTATGCCAGTTGCTAGCTTTTATCTCCTTGATCCGTTTTATGTGCACCTCAATCATGAAATCCATTTTCATATTTAATCAAAACTATAATCCAAATTTATATTGACCATATTAATCCTATTAAATATAATATAAGTTTTTTTAATCCAATAAACTATTTTTGTTGAGTCTTATGATAATTAAAACTTCACCCAATATAAGATTGAATCAACACTTTAGCTGTAGGATAAACTTAAATTAGATAATGGAAGAATCAGTCTGACTTAATATTTGATTATGGGATTTTATTTATTATGAATAAATTTTTTTATTTTATCATTTTACAGGTATTTTTAATATAAAGTGGATTTTATATATGTGAATAACCATTTAATTATAAAATATTTAAGCATAATCCTTTTATTTTATTCCATCTGAGAATGCTTGTTATTTAATTCATTTATTATCATGAAGTAAAATCCATAAAATAAATTACCACAAATTTTTTTAAAAAAAAATATGTGGCATGATCATGAGATTTATCTATTTGTTTTTATTGAGAAAAAAATAAAAAAAACCATTGAACCTAGGATAAAAATCAATGAGTAGGTCTGGGCATGAGTTGTTATATTCCACATTGGTCTTGTGCATCACGAGAGTTGATTTCACCTTTGATCCATATTGAACCAATTCCATGCACCTAAGAGATCCATCCTTACATATGAATTTACTTTAAATATAGGTGAATGGAACCATAAAATAGGTTTTTTAATAAAATAAACTATTGTCACATATTCCCAAACATAATAAAGAGTTAGTAATGACACTCAGACCATTATTTTAATTTGATAATAAAAATTGAAAAAACCCATGAAATAATTACCAAAAAGGTTGAGGACTGGTCCCTTTATTAAACAAATAAAAGAAAAATATAGATCCATTTTAAATAGGGTAAAAATAACCCATTACATGCCCGAAGGCCAGAGAAATGTTGCCATATATTTGAGTGGAAAATCCCACCAGTACAGAGCCCAATATAAGTAAATAACTATAATCATGCCACCGTGCCATCCGCAAAACTGATGAAATCGCACCGCAACCAAGTATAACCTAACAAGGCCATCAAACCCACTTTATCTACTTTATATCCTGAGCCGCAACACCACAGAGCCTGTGAAGACCCCTCGAGATCCCTCCACCCACCGTTGAAGGCCCATCCAAAGCCCCCCTCGCGCCACTTCCATTCGATGATGTCACGCACCACTGTGACCTCCATCGAGAAAAGCCATCATCGGCTGAATCCTCCAAGGAATCCATCTCCCTGATATACCTGCAAACCACCACCCTCCTCTCCACACCACAAGGTAACCTACACCCTCACTGATTTGAACTGAATGATGACTCCAACATCAAATCTGGATGTGAGATGCCAGATCTGGCCACCGCTTGAGTCACCACCAAGCCTAAAGCCACTGATGAATACGTCAGACCAAGTCATAAACCATCTCTAAGAGTTGAAGTTTTCATTCCATGGGGATTCACCGCTAAGATCTAGAACTATTGTGCCATGGTGAGTCGTCACCAAGGAGGTCAAAGGAGAAGGGGATAAAACCCTAGGGGAGAGCTATTTTCCAAAGATGAGAGCCACCTATAAAATAATTAAATTAATATAAATTCAATACATATACCCAATTTTGTAAATCTCCCAATAATTCATGCATGCAAAAAATACACATTTAATAAACTAGCATTCATTTCATTCATTCATAATTAAGATAAATAAACACTCAAATTAATTAATTATCTTAATTAATTAATTATTTAAATATTAATATTAATAAAAAAATCTCTATGATACCCATCCACTATAATTTTAAAAAAATTAAAAGAATTAAATTTATTTAAAAGTAATTAAGTACACGATGTGTGTTTGGAGGCAACATAGAGTATACCCGTCTAACCTACCCACCTTCTGATATGGCCCTTTCGATGTACTATGCACTCAAAAAACATGTAATCATACACAATGGCTTATGAAATTAAATAGTGTGTACTATCAATAAATGACCCACAAACATGTGATAATAATGTGACGTGTAGTTATTTTAATGTACCTGGAGTACACAACATGTGACATCCATACTCGGTGAGTAGCTACAAATTTAAAGTAAAAATTAATTAATCATTTAATTTATTTATAATCCTATTACAAAACATATACTATTAATAAATAAAAAATGGAAACATGTTAATTAAGTTTATTGTCATAATTAATTTTCTTTCCATATAAATAAATTACATAGTGTACAACATGGCTTGGCATGTAATTCGTGTAAATGGGTATGGATTATATAGTTTGAGATCAACACCTATCATGTGTATTAAATACATGCATATGTATTAAATACATGACACTTCCATTAATGAAATACATACACCTCATTTAACAATTACATGACCACAACATCATTTGTATTAAATTAACTGTGTGTGTATTAATTACATGACCACCACATAATGTATATTAAATACACCATGTGTGTATTAATAACATGAACACCATATCACATGTATTAAATAAACCACATGCGTATTAATAGTACATGGTGTGTATATTTATTATACAATGAGAGTTGATTCATTATCAGAGACCATTTGGGAAATTAATTTTATAATTATACAATACATATTTATTAATTATACACTGCAAGCATATTAATTAATTACACCACATAGGTATTAATTATAGACCATTTATGTTGACCACACAACCACTATGTCATGTGGAGTTACACCACTTGTGACACCTCAGGATAGCATCGTTATGTGTTATTTGTGTATTATTAACCCGTTCAAGGTTATATGAAGGTGGATGAAGAAAATAAAAAAGAGATCGTGTCATTTATATTTAAAAAATGAATTTCATGAAATTAAAACTTAAAATAATTGTGTATAATGACCAATAAATAATAAATAATTATAAATTATAACGTGACTACTCTGATGCCACTTAGTGGTTTCGAAAGTAGAGGAAGCACCTATTTGGGTAGAACTAAATTTGAATTTCTTCAGTTTAATGAAAAACCCATAATGAACATGAATAAAATTCATAACCAATGAATTTACATTGATGAAAATTGATAAGGAATTAATGAATAGAGAGAGGACCATTCATGCTACATTTATAATAAGTAGAATACCTCAGTCTTGAGACTCTTTCCTCAATGAAGTTTTTGATCATTCGAACCCCGTTTGAGTTGTACCTCTATTATGTTGATGATGACATAAAGTATAAACCCTCTAGTGGTGATCCACATGTTATATTTTGATCTCAAAGAATCATTGATGGTGCTCTGGGTGCTAGTGAAATGGTAACATGATCCCTTCATTCTTTAAGGATCGTCTCTCGGTCTCTTCGGCTTGAGAGGGAGGAAGAGGATCCATCGGGATTTAGAGAAGAAACTATAGATCATTATTCATTCTCGAGGGAGAGATCTAGGGATGAGAGGTGTTGTGAACAAAAATTTATTTTCTCCCAAATGATATAATTGGTTATAAATAGAATGAGAGCTAGAGTTTAATATTGATAATTACACAAATACCCTTAATCAATAATTAATCTCATAATATACCCCATTCAATATAATAATAATATTAAAATTTAATAGAACACACTACCCCATACATAGTTAAATATCATTCTATTAATTTAATAAATTAACATTTATTTAATGATATTTAACTATCATATAATTCTCATAAAATAACCGTTATTGGATCATCAATCCTCCTCACATTTTTTAACCCTGAATAACAAATAAATATTATTCATTTAATAAATAAATAAATAATATATTCATGGTTTGGAGAATAAATATTTATCTTAACATTTACATACTTAAATAAATTTCTTATTTAATAAATAATCATGTGTTACCTTATAAATAGAAGAGATAAATAAATATTATATATACATATAATTAAACAACAATATTGTGAATAAATATTTATTTAATATTTTTGATCAATAAATCATGAATAATCATTAATTCTTACAAGAGAATAATATTTATTCCAACTGTTAAATATAAATAACATTTAACTTAGATCATTTGAAACACTAAGTATGTAACCCTGTAAGATTATTCCACAATGTCATTAGGCGGGATTTCATAAATACCAAGATTATTGTCTAAGAATGGGTCAAGGAACCCATAGAAAAAGAAGTGAATGCAACAACATCGATAACCACATGTGAATAATCACTATGTAATATAATCCCTCTTTTTCTATATCTCTAATTAAGAAGGTTGTATACATTGTTTCATCAATATATATGCTCAATTACACTTTTATTGATTATATAGAATGAAATTGTTGAACACCCTGACCATGGAATTTATCAGATAGTTACATCCCAATAAAAGGACCAAAAATAACAAATTCTATAAAGATAGAATGGAAAAATAGTTCCTAGACTTATTCATTAACAACATATCATTTGTGACACACCCAACGTATCCTACTTACCCATTAAGATATTGTCTCACAATTTTAGTGTATACATCAAAGTACACAGGTCATAATATGAATTAATTATAATAATCTTAATGTATAAGGATCATTACACACACTTGTAGTCAGAAATATCTAATGATACGTAAACTTATGGAATTCAAACTGGTGGACATGGCCTCAGAATCGCCCATATTGGGGACTACCATGTGTGAACTTCGTGAGATGAAGTCTAATTTTCATATGATTACTCACACATGATATCCAACACACTATTTTTCTTATCATAGAATGGTTATTTGACTGTAGGATTTATTTTCAGATTATCATCATAACTTATTTAAGGTTATCATCACAGTAGGGAACTACTATGAGATTATAAATGTGGCATATACCTTAGGAAATTATAAATATTATTTCACACAAAAGTATAATAAATATGTGATATGAATTTCATTAATATTCACTTCTTTGAATATTATAAGTAATCTATTGTGAAAAGCAGTTGGTTATAGGGAACCAACATAAAAAAATTCTCTAATTCATGTTGTAGTGTGAGAAGTACTTTCCATATTAAATGATATTATTCATTTAGAAGACTTCTCTCTATTATTCTCCTTAATGTACCTAGATCAGTTGGAGTACCACTGATTTGGGGGGGGGAAGGAGTGGAACCATTTTTACAAGAGACAAGTCATTTTCAGATTAATTGATATTATTTATTTATAATATTTCTCTCTATAATACTCCTTGACGTACCAATATTATTTGGAGTGCCACTTAGGGGGGGTGAAATAGTGGTACCAGTTTTACAAATTCTTTTTAATAAAACCCATGTGACTAATTAAAATTTTGATCCAATATTTATAAATCCCCCTCTCACCTGTATGAAATAATAATAAAAGATGTAGAGTACACAAGATATTTTTACAAGGTTTGGTATCAGTGTGAGAGCCTACTCCTTGTTGTGGTCAGTTTGATACTGAGATAAAAATTTTTCCCACTATTAAATTATTACGTGTAAAAGTGCATTACAATATCACACAATGTTTGGATATGTATCATCAACCTCCCAAGAATGGTATCATCTACTTCATGAATATGAACTGGCACTGTCTTTATTGAAACCACAAGCCTTCAAGATTCAATATTTTCTCATGGATGTTAACAATATCTTTTGTATATTTCCCAATTTCAAAATATTAGTTATTAGATATTCTTCACTAATATTAGTTTTTAAATTCTAAATTAATATCACAAAAGCATAATGCAAATCATCCTCCCTTATCAATGTATCATAATGACCAAAATATGCATGATATCATGCACAAACACATTGTTATTCTCCCTCCATAGTAAAAAATACTTCAAATTATTAGAAATATCCTTACTTTCCTTACTATAGATGATCAACTTGAGTGAAACACTTTTTAATATCCTTTTATCCTTCCCTTTATTCGGTCCAGAATTTCTTCAATGTACCACAATATCAAATTCTCTTCTCAATTCTTTATAAAAATATTTCTTATTCATTTTATACTTTTATATTCACATAGAATTTTATGAATAATGTTTCCATATTTAAAAATTTCTAAATATCCCTTAATTCCTAACATGAGAGTTAATTTCGGTCGACCGCCCTGAGAATTCCTCTAATTGATCATGATATTAAGTTTCATAATATTTTAATTTTAAACTAACATCAAAATAACTTAATAATCATACCATTTAAATCCAATTCAAATAATACTATGAAGATCTAGATTTAAAAATTCTCCAAATAACCCCACAAAATTCATTGGTACGCGCTAGCATTATTAGAGATTTATGGTGTAGCATCATCTGTTGTGGTGTGACTTCTTTTATTCCATTGAAACAACTTCAGTTTGATCCCTCATACCCAACTTGAATCATGACCCATCTGATCTTCTAGGATTTTAATGAAACATCAAACAACATAGAATCATCATAATTTTTATTCTGAATGCATCTTATATAAGTTCCCATCTTCTCTGATTTTCACAAAGTATAATATCTCATTAAGTGGAGTATCTTACAAAGTTAAATATATCATGCAATGTATTATTATATGACATTATGAACATATCCTATACATTTCATGTATCATACAAAAACCATCTTATAAACCATCCAAGACATCTTACACAGAATAAATATATTATGCACTCATCCACATATCTTAAAAAAAACTATTTTATAAATTTCCAAGACATATTATACAGACATGATATATTACATTTTTAGCCACACATCTTATAAAACTACCAAAAATATTATGAAATTATCTCATTGTATTACACACTGAAAAATTTCTCATGAAATTTTTGTAAGGAGATTTACTTCTCTTATTTTATGGTTCTACTCATAGAAAAATATTATCCACTAATCAATACTTAAACATTTTTTCATAAAAAATTCCATAATTAAACAAATGAGAATAGGACCTTCACAACACATCTCTAAATCTCTTTAAACATATCAAAAACTGTTTACACGTATTCAAAAACATTCTTTAAAACCTTACAAAAATAGTCAACAAAAAATATAATATTCTTCTGTGATTCCATTAGGTTCTCTAATTCTCCCATTTGGATCGGTTTTTAACCTTTCTCAACTATTTCAGACACTTAACTATTCAAAAAAGGAAAATCAAATAATATTTTCTATTAATAGAATTACTATGACACTACACCACTTGATAAATTAGTGTTTTTGAGATGATTGCATCCCTCTTTGACAAGCTCCTTTTAGCCAAGTGATCTTGATCCTCACCCCCTTAATCCAAGAACTCATCTATAATATTTCTCATCCTTTCACAATAAAAACAACTATTAAATAAAAAATGTATAATGTAACAAAATATTCATCTATACGTGTCATATACCTTTTCCACCTCGACAACATAATCCAAAGCTATGCAAGGGTATTCCCAAATCCTCTTAAGAAAGAATTAAGTGTTAAACATTAATATTTATCCTCAAAGTATCAAACCCATACATGGGAATAACTATGGTGAATATATAAAAAATATAGTCTTAGGTAGGAATGAGTTCCATCTTTATTTCACTATTGGAAACATTTTCTTTAATGAAGTGAATCGCGATATCAATGTGATTAGATATTGAGTGTCGTATATGATTTTTATAATGAAAAATACCAATTTTATTATCACCTAGAATTTTAAAAAGTCTTTCAATATTCATCCTCAAACCCTCTAGTTGTTCCTTTATCTAGATCATTGGTGTACAAGCACTGGTAGTAGCAATATATCCAGGATTTGTGGTAATTAGTGTGATTGATTTCTATTTATAACAATTCTAAATCACACAATATTTTCCTGGAAGAAATAATCCTCCTTATGTTTAATTTATATCATAGTCACTAACATAGTCCACATTAGGGAATATAGATTTTGGAGAACTCTTTTCTTATATAGTTTCCCAGAACTCAAAATCCCTTTGATATATTTAGTATTCTCTTAAAATCCATTATATACAATTCCTTTTGATAAATTTTATATAATCACACAAGATCAATGTAGATATAATTTTAGGTATGAATACTCTGAGATATAGTAGGCTACCAATCAATCTTCAATACTACCTTGGATTTACACTTTCTTATTTAGTATCTTTTTACATATTCGTTACAAACTATATAGGTGTATATAGTAGTTTGGAGTCCTCCATGATGAATTTATTTAACAATTATCTTCCATATTTTTCTTAAGATGAAAAAATAAATCCTTCCTTTTACATCACTTGCAATCCCATAAAAATATAGATCTCCTAACATGGACATCTCATACAAAATTTTAATTTTTTTTTGGAAATTATTTATAATCACTCTCTTGATCACCTATAAAAAATGCTATCAACATATAAAATTACAATAAGAGTATTTTCCTTCATTTATTGGATGAAGAAATTATTTTCCACTTTTCCCTTTGTGAACCTCATACTACTTAGGTATCCACAAACCTTATAATACCAGGCTCTAGGGGTCTATTTCAACCCATAGAAAAAAAAATTAGTTTAGACACCATCATTCCATCATTTTCAAGAAAACAATACTTCAAGATACTCACTAAAGACTTCTTATTATATGTATCCATTAAATAAGGATGTTTTAACATCCATTTGATAAATTTTATATTTCTTGTCAGCTTCCATATCTAGGATTATTCTGATAGCCTTTACACTTTCAATAGGATAAAATGTTTATTCAAAATCAACTCTCTCAACCTATGATTAAGCCTTGTAAAAATTATAGCTTTGTTTCTTATGATTTGACCCTTATCATTGAAATTATTCTATAATACGTACTTGATCGCAATAAAACTTTTATCATTATTTCTAGGGAAAATATCCCAAGTGGTATTCTTCTCTATTTGGTCTAATTCCTCATTCATAACTCCAACCTATTATTTGTGATTTATGGATTTTTCCACTAAATACAACTCTATTTTGGAAATAAAATCTATTTTATTTTAAAAAATCAACATTATTCTTGTTTGAATGAGTTCTCATTGATTACCAATTATAATTTTTATCTCAACACATTTCCTTAGAATTTGATATTTTAATTTCTATTTTATAAACCTCTTATTAATCAATTGTTTGGTTAAAATCAATATCTACAAAATGTGGCCCATTTTTAATTTCTTCCTCATTGGTTTCATCAAAAAACTTCTCAATTTTATCATTTACTTCATTAAAATATTCTAAAGTCGGTTCGTCTTTGTAAAATTTATTTTCAATTACTTTTACATCATAAAAATCAAAAAATTTATGTATCCTTTTGTTATAGAACATAAAACATCTTCCATTAGATAGGTATCCAATAACGATACCCTCCCCATCCTTCTTATCAAATTTCCCCAGGTATGAGTTCCCAATTTTTATAAAACAAAGGTTTCTAAATACTACAATGTAATTAATGCTTGTATTCCTTTTATATGAAATCATATAAGAATTAATATTGGAGTTAAGTCTTAGTAAACACCTTTTTTAAATGTTCACTATTGTGAAAAAAATCATCTATCGATAAAATTTTAGACCTATTTGACACATCAAACACAATCCAACCCATTTATACAATACTTATATTCATTAGTTTAGAAGCCCTATTTCTGATAGGGAGTGTAGTGGGTACTGTATTTATTGGAACCCCAATGAGTTTTATTTTATTTTCTAAAAAAGTAGTGGTTTGTTAATAAGGAAGATTTTTAACAAAAAATAGTGGTACAAAAAATTTAGATTTTTTGAGAAGAAGTTCATTTTAGAGAAAATCTTGATTGAAGGATGTTCATAGTGATAAAAGAGTTAGAACCAATGGAAGGATATCTGAAGAAAATACAAAAGTGAAAATAAATTCTACAAGGGCCTAAATGGTTAAGAGAATTTATAAAGAAGAGTTAGTTTTTTATCCTTTTTGCTAAATATGTGCATCATATTTCTATATATAAGCAACACAAAAATTTTCCCCCCTACATTCCTACTTTCCAAATGTGGGAGTATTCCATCAATTTAATTTGTGATTTCAAATACTTTATCAAAACAGGATGGCAGGATGTCGGTTCATCCTTCCATGGATTCCTCCTTGGAGCTCATCACCTCATCTGGGTCTCCCTCATAGATTTAAGTGGTGTTCATGAAACTTATTCCCAATGCCATCCCAAGTTGGATTTTTTTTAATTACAATGCTTCTATCTTGAAATGGATGCAACCTTCAGTTAAATTAGATAGTAATGTTGTGAATGTATGGGAATCTCTAGATTTTTGGTGTGTTGGGAACTTGTAATGTCTTCCTCTTTTGGAGGTAATCTCATGTGTGAGGCATATTAGGTGTGGAACCCAAGGAATCTTATGTCATCTATAGGGTATTTTATGCTAAGCTCAAACTTTATCTGAGGATTTTTACCATAGGCATCCCATGTTTATTTTATGGGGTAGAAATTCAAGTGGGTAATAGGTTTAACATCTTATGGGGATAGGTGGGTGGTTAAGTGTGTTCCTGGAGGGGGAATTTCACAATTGAGGGTTTGGTTAAGTGTTTCCTCAGGGTGGGGGGATGACCACACTTGAGGGTTCAGTGAAGTGTTTCACCAAGGGTGAAGATGATCACACTTGAGGGTTTGGTTAAGTGTGTCCCTAGGGGGAAGATGATCACACTTGAGGGTTTGGTTTTGTCCCTAGGGGGGAAGATGACCACACTTGAGATTTTATTGTGATGTTGGGTTTTTAAGATTAAACGTTAGGGAGGTACCCTAAATGTGTTGGTATGTCAGTATTGAACCTCATTGAGGTGTCCTATATACCCTATTGGGTAATAGGGATCAAAACACACAAAGTTTGATACCCTGGTTAAAGGTTGTGTGATTGGATAGGTCCATGTAGTTTAACATCATGTGATAAGGACGCTTGTGTCATGTAAGGAGTGTCAACAAGGGATGGTGTAGGGATTACGTATGTGGGATGCATGGGGATCTTTGATATAGGTTGAAATCCCATGGTGGGGGGGGGGGAGTGGCATCACATAATGATTATACATGGGGAATCCTATGCTTATCGAAAAATTTAAGGTTATAGTTTAACATCATGTTTAGAGGAATTGTTCATGCAGTTTAACATCATACAACTAGGATGTGGGTTATGCGGTTTTACATAATGAAGCTCAGATGTTGGTTAGACTTATATTTGGGGATATGATTCCCATGTGGGAGAGAAATATCTAGAAAAATTCCTCTCTACCAAGAAAGTTTGGCAGTTTCACTTGATAATGACACCTTTGGGGGTTACATGCCTACTTCTCATGCGCCTCTGGGTGGGGCATGACAAAAACCCTATTATAGAGGAGTGGAAATCAGGGTTATTAATGTTAAGGTTCCCATGATTAAGATAAAAATATATTAGGGTACCTATTATAAGGAGGAAAAGGTAAGTTAATGGGCCAATCCATTTTTTAAGTAACGATAGAAGACACAATGGTTGATGATGTTGGTTTAACAAGGGATTGGGGTGTAGATGGATTGGTTGGAATAGGTATAGGGAACCGATAAAGTCAAGTCACACAAAATTTTTTTCACTAAGGAGTAATTAGATTATGGACCTAATGTATAAGGCTCGGGCCTTAAACATTACTTAATCTTGAGTTACTTCAAGAATACACGTTGAGGATCTTTTCAAGTTTAGAGTTTTAGAGAATAAATCATAAAACATGCATTACATTCCACATTTAAAAAAAGTGGTTACATAAAAGATAGTACTCATTTTTCCCATCAACGGAAACATATTTAAAATAGAACATGGATTCCTTCTTGACACTTCCTTGACACTATCTTCACATTATGTACCATTCCCTTGACCTGTGAAAAACATTTCAAAAACTTGGGATGAGCATAAAAAGCTCAGTAAGGGATATAAAAATATGGAAAGGAAACATGAGTACATGTGTACATAAGAATCAATGAAATAATAATTTACTCATAAAACATAATCATGTTAACATACCTCATCAAATCATGAATAAAACATAGAAATTACAAGACATAAAGGTAACTTGAGGCATTCATAACATTCTTACGTAGGGAGTAACCCTCTTGGTTACATTTGGAATACCCATCACATTATATTCCCAAAATCTATTCGGAGAAGCTCAACGTTTAACCCCTTCATGATACCTAATGCATTGGAGAGCTATATCGGGCTCACCTGCCCTTAGTTTATCACAGAACCACCAGTCTTCATAATAATGCCCAAGAACCATAACATAATCGTATCACATAAAACATGCATAAAAGAAACATAACATTTCCACTTTTCAATCGCAAGATATGAATACAACAAATTGATATAAAAACATTATGAAAACCATTTTCAATAACAAAATAAATTAAAAGTAAAACAGGGTATTTATTTTTCTTTTAAAAAAATGTATGGCCTGTAGAGGAAGCTGAAACTCAAATAATGGTCATTGTGGCGGAGAAGTCATTGTCGCCGCATACGTACGACAAAAACATTACCTTTTTTCATTTAGTAAAATGCTTCGTATAAAAAAGATTCCTTTTGGATAAACTTAACAGTCAAAGGGGTTTATACACCATATAAAAGAAGGTTGTGTATAAAACAAAATATGTCTCAATGAATGGAGATTGAGACGAAGTCTCATACCTTGGGTCCGACTTGACTCGATCATTCTTTAACCTCCTGAATAATAAACTAGAGTTAATTTATACTTTCTTAAGAACATTTTTCAAGTTCATTATTCCTTTTATATCACTTATTACGAAGTCATGAACACTATGTAATTATTTAAGTTAATAACGGTCGTTTTACCGATCATTGGTACTTGAGAAAAAAATAAACTCTTTATAATTACAAGTTGTTCATGTATCCATTATATCCAGAGTTATACTCATGATGTAGATATCATATATATCATATATATCCAGTATATACATGCATTTAATATATTACATAACGTTTAGAGGTAAGAAATGAAATGCATCGTTCATGGAGACGGTAAGCCTTACGTACGCATGAATGCTACTTTCATTTCTATTTCATATTTTGTGGAATTGAATCATAATGATATAAAGGTATATTATAATTCTAGTATTGTATCATATATAATATCATTAAATATATCCTTTATATGTACCACATATGGTATTAATGAATCAAATCACTTTGAGGGGGTGGTAGTCCGTACTTCCTAAAATAAATATATCATGTTTACCCATAATGGAAACCATAAAGGTATGCCATAAATGAAAAATAAAGAATATTAAGTAAAACATAAACATATTATATATCATATATAAATATAGTGACATCTTAATGTCCACCTTTGAAGGTGTTATATGAGTGCTGAACCATCATCGTTTCGTTAGGCAGAAATTCGCCATCCACAGAAATAGTATGTTCTTTAACCATTAGATGTAGGGATGTGTAAGTGTAGCTAGAATAATTATTATAACAACATCCTAGTATATTGAAGATAATGGTGTTGTTACAAAATAATGGAATAAAAAGAGTTTATAGGGTTGGAGAAGCAAAATAAAACATAAGAACACAAGAGAAAACACTACCTTTAAAACGGGTAACTCTTTTTGATTTGAGCTCAAAGGCTTCCTTGGGAAGACTTCTTCCCAAAGTGAGGCTTCAAGGAGTAATAGAGGGATGTGGAGAGACAAAATGAGCAGGTTTTGGCCGAGCCAAAGGCTTGAGAGGTGTGGGTAAGGTGGTCGAGGTGGGGGCCTTTTATAAGAGGAGAGGAGGGGCACTCTTGAAAAGTTATAAAATGTTTCTTTATTATAAAATGCTTTTCAGATTTAAAAGGTACCAAAATTATATATTTCGAGGATAAGGTGATAAGAGCTTGAAATAAACCCATCCAATAGGTTTTTGAAATGTTTAGTTCTCAGATTTTACATTATCTTTTCATTTTTTTTTAAATCGTTAAATAATGAGGTAATCACTACATCATCATGGTATCATAAATAATTTAATTTATTTAATGTCTAAAAATTATTAAAAAAAATATCATGATGTTGGAAATATTTTTAGTTTTTTAATTAATATTTATAGTTAAAAATATGGCTTGTAGAACCCCATTTAAAAATTGTTTTAGTAAAACAACTCAAGTTTGTGACATTTTAGTTTTAACATTAAATAAAAAGTTATTAATGTTATTTTCCCACCAAAGTGGCTCCATGGGGTCCCCAAGTTGACCCATGGATTGTATTGGTCAGCCATGACACATCCAATAAGGGTAGGACAAGTGTCAAGGTCATTTCATATTATTAAAACATTATTTTTACCTTAAATTACACTAATTACCTCTAACCGCGATTAAAAACCTAAAAGTTACTATTCACCAAAAAATTATTTTAATACCATTGAACCACATTTTACTTCTTAATGACAACCATGTATGTCGGATTTTTGAAATTCAAAACACAGAGTTTGTAAAATTTTATTTATACGGAAAATCAATTTTTATAAGTACCACTTAGTGGTTTCACTATTCATCAAAAATTGAAGTTTTTCAGATAAATACCAAAACTTCACCCTAAGCTATATTTGGTATTTCAGATACAAAAATGATGTCTATTTTACAAAATTCAAAACATATAAGTTACATTAATTAATTTAATAATTAATTGTCGATGTCAGTGCAAATAGCGTGTTTTTATGAATCAATAAGTACCAAAAGATTGACACTAGTTTAAGTCCAATTTCAAAGTGAAATTAATTCCAACGACCACTATTGGTTTAAATGGTAAAAATATATTCTAATTGTAATTTAAAAACAATTAAAAATTTAATCTAATTATATAAATAAATTAGATTAAAATGGGGTTTTGGATTAAAATACCACATTTTCACTATTCATTAAAAAATGAACTTTATCGGAAAAATACCAAAAATTCACACAAAGTAAATTTTGATGTCCCGATTATAAAGAAGAATTTTATTTGGTCCAATATAATGTATAAGAGTGACCAAAACTATATTTAAAGAGGTTTCTCCATCAAAAGGCGATAGTTCAACCTTTTAGTGAATATTAGTGTATCTATGCCTAAAATTGAATTCTTGTCGTATTTTAAGCCTTTATCCTTTATTGGATAAATGTAAAAACATTTAACAAACATATATAATCATATTTTAGTTATTTCCATACATTCCTGCCAATACAACGGCTACGTGTTAACTACCATTTAAAATAATATTATTTTATTAGTAGTGTGCAACGTAAGATTTCAAAGAAACTCCTTGTTGTGTATCAGGTACGCTATTGAACATAGCAACCCCTTTAAAGTAAAATTAATATTTAATTCGTAAATATTAATAAATATTAAAATGATTTATTCTTTATTTACCTGGGATGTTACATCCTTCCCCCCTTTTGGGAATTGCTTCCTCGCAATTTTATTCACTTATCAAAATAAGTGGGGGTATTTATCCCTCATAGCATTTTCAGATTCCCATGTCGCCTCTTCAACCATATGGTTTTTCCACAAAACCTTTACCTGGTGAATTACCTTATTCCACAACACTTGCTCTCTGTGGTCAAGAATCTGGACTAGTTGTTCTTCATAAGAGAGATTCTCTTCCAACTAAACTACCTCTGGGATCAAAACAAGAGATAGATCCGGCATATACGTTCTCAACATCAAAACATGAAAAACATTGTGTACCTGAGATAAACTCGGAGGTAAAGCCACTCGATATGCAACTGATCAAACTCTCTCCAGAATTTTATATGGTTCAATGAACCTTGGACTCAGCTTTCTTTTCTTACCAAATCACATCACACTTTTCCATGGTGAAACTTTGATAAATACATGATCACCTACCTCGAAAGATGGATCCTTCCTCCGGTTATCCTCATAACTCTTCTGCCTACTCTGAGCTGTTCTCATGTGTTTCTATATCAACTAAACTTTTTCTGCCATCTCTTCTACCAATTATGGTCCCATCAGCTTCCTTTCAACCACTTCATCCCAGAAAGCTGGAGTTCGACACCGCTTCCCATATAACGCCTCAAATGGAGCCATATGTATACTGGAATGAAAACTGTTATTATAAGAAAACTCAACCAAAGAAAGGTGCTGGTCCCAACTTCCCTGATAATCCATCGAACAAGCACGTAGCATATCCTCCAATGTCTGAATTGTTCGTTCTGACTTCCCATCTGATTGAGGATGAAAAGCTGTACTAAAATTTAATTCAGTACCCAATGACTTCTGAAGGCCTTTCCAAAAGTTAGAAGTAAACCTAGTATCACGATCAAATACAATGGAGAGAGTAACTCCATTTAACCTGACTATCACTTTAAGATACAAACGAGAATGTTGATCTAAGGAAAAAGTATCTCATATAGGAAGGAAATGAGTAGATTTAGTCAAGCGATCAAAAATAACCCAGATTGCATTATTACCTCGAGGTGTCTTCGGAAATCCCACAATGAAGTCCATGGATATATTGTCCCATTTCCACTCTGGAACTGGTAAAGGCTGAAGCATCCCTTTCGGTAACTGCCGCTCTTCTTTAACCTATTGAAAATTCAAACACTTCATATTAAAATCAGCAATATCCCTTTTCATTCCATCCCACCAGTAATATTCCTGAAGATCTCTATACATCTTAGTACTTCCAGGATGAACTGAAAACAGAGAACTATGAGCTTCACATAAAAAATCTCTCTTCAACTGTGAATCACACAGCACACACAATATCTTCCCAAATCTCAAAAAAAATCATTGTCAATATTGAATTCAGGCAACTTACCCTTTTGAACCAGCTCTACCTTTTTCTGCAACTCGCTGTCTTGCTTCTATGGTTTCTTAATTTTGTCTGATAGAGAAAATTTCACTGATACCTGATTCAAAACAGAAGGACATCCTGCACCAACAACTTCTATGCAAAATTTCATCAAATCCTTTACCAAAGGATCACATTCCAAATTCAACATTGTTAATGAAGCATTACTTTTTCGACTCAAAGCATCATCCACTTTATTTGCTTTTCCCGGATGGTAATGAATTTTACAATCATAATCCTTGATTAGTTCTAGCCATCTCCTCTGTCTCATGTTCAATTCTTTATGAGTGAATGTATACTTTAAACTTTTGTGATCAGTATATATTTCACACTTTACTCCATACAAATGATGCCTCCATATTTTTTAAGTGAAAACAACAGCAGCTAATTCCAAATCATGTGTAGGGTAATTTACCTCATGAGTTACCAACTGTCATGGAGCATAAGCAATTACTTGATCATTCTGCATTAGGACGCAACCAAGTTCTTTCAATGAAGCATCATTTTAGATAAAAAACTTCCCATTCCTGGATGGTAGTGCCAAAACTGGAGCATTCACCAATCTTCTTTTCAGTTTCTGAAAACAATCATCACATTATTTTGTCCAGATAAACTTAACACCCTTCCAAGTTAGCTTAGTCATTGGAATAGATAACCATGAAAACATTCTAATAAACCTTCGGTAATAGCCTGACAAACCAAGGAAGCTACGAATATTAGTTACATTTGTGGGTCTTGGCCATTCTTCTACAACCTTTGTTTTTGCAGGATCAAAAATTTCCCCATCTTTAGAAACAATATTACCAAGGAAAGAAATTTGTTGCAACCAAAACTCACACTTGCTGAATTTCCCATACAATTTATTTTCGTTTAAGGTTTGGAAAATAACCCTTAAATGTCTTTCATGCTCATATTTACTTTTAGAAAACACCAAAATATCATCAATGAAAACAACCACAATCTTATCCAAGAACTCATGGAAAATTCTATTCATTATGTCCATGAATACAGTAGGTGCATTGGTTAGCGCAAAATTAATTACTATAAATTCATAATGGCCATATCTTGTTCGAAACACGGTCTTTGAAATATCTGATTCCTTTACCTTCAACTGATGGTACCCCAATCTCTGATCAATCTTTCAAAAAAACTGAGCTCCCAGGAGCTAATCAAACAAATCATCGATATGAGGCGAAGGATACTTGTTCTTAATAGTGATATTATTCAAGGCTCTATAACCAATGCAAAGTCTCATAGAACCATCTTTCTTTTTATCAAATAAAACAGGAGCACCCCATGGTGATGTGCTAGGTCGAATGAAACCTTTCTCTAATAAATCTTGCAATTTCTCCTTCAACTCTAAAAGTTCAATTTGAGCCATTCGATTAGGGGGTTTTGAAATTGGCTTAGCATCAAGAACTAAGTCTACAGAAAACTCAACTTCCCGATCTGGTATTATTCTAGGAAACTCATCAGAAAAAACATCAGGATACTCATTTACCACTAGCACATCATTAATCTGAACAGTTCCCTTCTTTTCAACAATATGTGCAAGGTAACCTTCATTTCCATCTTTTACAAGTTTCTCGGCCTCTTGATACATTATCAATAGTAAGGGTTCATTATTGTACACAAACTTAAAGTATTTCTGAAAAAAAACTTCTTTATCTCTACAGTCAATCTTAGCATGGTAAATAGAGATTCAATCCATACCCAGGATAACATCAAACTCTACTAGAGGTAAAACAATAAGGTTTTCAAGTAGGATCTTTCCACAGATAAGGATAGGAAGATTCTTATAAATTCTTTTTTCCTCAACATTTCCCCCAGGTGTTTTTACCACAAGTTCCGGAGTCATTTCTTGAGATGGTATTCCCATTTTACTATAAATGTTTTCAGAGATAAAAGAATGTGTAGACCCCAAATCAAACAACACACTGGCATAATCTAAAAAACATTCAAAGTACCTGATACAACTTCATTTGATGGCCCGACATCTGCTGAAGTAGTTGAAAAGGATTTCACCACCCCTTTCTTCTTGTATTCTAACTGATTCCCATCACTCGAGCTCTTTGTTGGACACTCATTTGCATAGTGACCCATCTCATTGCACTTAAAACATTTCACTAACTGTAAATCAAATTTGGTTTTACCTTCACCCTGATCTTTTTTAGTGCAATAACGAGCCTTATGTCCCATCTTACCGCATCAGTAGCACTTTCCAGAATTCAGAAGACATTCCACATCATGCCTTTTACCACATTTATCACAAACTGGAAACCTAGTTTTCTTACTTTCAGACCTTTTTGAAGAATTCTTTTCTTTCTCATGCCACCTCGGTCTCTTCTTCTGCTAGTTTTTATAGAACACTTGATCATCAACAAACTCCATTTCCACCTTCTCAGCACATCGAATAAGCTTTTCATAACTTTTGAACTCATGAGAAGCCAATGCCCTTCGATATTTTGGCTTTAATCCTAAGTAAAAACGATTGATTTTACTATCAATGTCTCGGATAAAATTTGGGGCATACCTTGACAATCGAGTGAACCTCTCTTCATAGGTAGCCACTGAGTCTTCCTCTTTCCTCAATTCCAAGAATTTTTTTTCCATCCTAAGTCAAACAGCCTTAGAAAAATACTTCTCAAGAAACATACCTTTGAATTCATCCCAGTCGATAGCATCAATCTCATCAGCGTCCCTGATATTTTTAACCATCGACCACCACCAATCTGCTTCACCCTCTAAATGGTAAATAACAAGACTAACCATTTGATTGTCTGAACACTCCATGACATTTAAAATCTTCTTCAGTGCTTTAATCCACCCATCAGCTAGAACAGGGTCAGATGATCCTCTGAATGATGGGGGGTTTTGCCTCATGAAATGTTCTACCACTGACATGTTCCTCTACGGTTGGTTCGGCTGATCTCGTGCATGGATACCACCACCATTTATCGCTTGATTCAACTGCGCCATTACTGCAAAAAACAGTTTAGTTCCAATTCTGACCATCTCAGGAAGCTGATTTGGAAGGTTATTTCCTTCTGTATGCCTTCCTAGCAATGATTCCCTGTTTCCTCTGCGGAAAACCATTCTGAACAAACATGTCTTAGATGAAGCAACATGGTAATATTCAAATGCTATATCATTTCAATTTTACCATTAAATAAATATATTTTTGGATAATAATTTAATATAATTCTAACTCCTAATGTTATCTAAACCGACCTTTGATACAAACTATAAGGCCCCAGCCTTAAACATTACTTAATCTTGAGTTACTTCAAGAATACACGTTGAGGATCTTTTCAGGTTTACAGTTTTAGAGAATTAGATCATAAAACATGCATTACATTCCACATTTAAATAAAGTGGTCACATAAAAGATAGTACTCATTTTTCCCATCAACGGAAACATATTTAAAATAAAACATGGATTCTTTCTTAACTCTTCCTTGACACTATCATCACATCATGTACCTTTACCTTGACCTATGAAAAACATTTCAAAAACTTGGGATGAGCATAAAAAGCTCACTAAGGGATATAAAAATATGGAAAGGAAACATGAGTACATTGGTACATAAGAATCAATGAAATCATAATTTACTCATAAAACATAAACACATTAACATACCTCATCAAATCATGAATAAAACATAGAAATCACAAGACATAAAGGTAACTTGAGGAATTCATAACATTATTATGTAAGGAGTAACCCTCTTGGTTACGTTTTGAATACCCGTCACAATATATTCCCTAAATCTCTTCGGAGAAACCTCAATGTTTAACCCCTTCGCGTTACCCAATGCATTGGAGAGATATATCGGGCTCACCCGCCCTTAGTTTATCACAGAACCACCCATCTTCATAATAATTCCCAATAATTATAACATAATCATATCACATAAAACATGCATAAAGTAAACATAACATTTCAACTTTTCAATCACAAGATATCAATAAAACACATTGATATAAAAACATTATGAAAACCATTTTCAATACCAGAAAAAAGTAAAAGTAAAACATGGTATTTATTTTTCTTTTTTAAAAAAGGTATGGCCTATAGAGGGTTACTCCCTACGTATAAAAAAGATTCCTTTTGGATAAACATAAAAGTCATAGAGGTTTATACACCGTATAAAATAAGGTTGTGTATAAAAGAAAATATGCCTCAATGAAAGGAGATTGAGACGAAGTCCCATAACTCGAGTCCGACTTGACTCGATCGTTATTTAACCTCCTAAATAATAAACTTGAGTTAATTTCTACTTGCTTAAGAAAATTTTTCAATTTCATTATTCCTTTTATATCAATTATTACTATGTCATGAACACTATGTAATTATTTAAGTTAATAACGGTCATTTTAACGATCTTTGGTACTTGAGTCAAAAATAAACTCATTAAAATTACAATTTGTTCTTGTATCCATTATATCCAGAGTTATAATCATGATGTAGATATCATATATATCATATATATCCAGTATATACATGCATTTATAATATTACATAACGTTTAGAGGTAAGAAATGAAATTCACCGTTCATGGAGACGGTAAGCTGTACGTACGCATGAACGCTACTTTCATTTCTATTTCATATTTTATGGAATGGAATCATAATGATATAAAGGTATATTATAATTACAGTATTGTATCATATGTAATATCATTAAATATATCCTTTATACATACCACATATGGTATTAAGGAATCAAATAACTTTGAGGGGGTGGTAGTCCGCACTTCCTAAAATAAAGATATCGCGTTTACCCATAATGGGAACCATAAAGGTATGACATAAATGAAAAATACATAAGCTTAAGTAAAACATAAACATATTATATATCATATATAAATATATTGACATCTTAATGGACACCTTTAAAGGTGTTATATGAGTGTTGAACAATCATCGTTTCGTGAGGCAGAAATTCGCCATCCACAGAAACAATATGTTCTTTAACCATTAGATGTAGGTGTGTGTAAGTGTAGCTCGAATCCTTCTTATAACAACATTCTAGTATATTGAAGATACTGGTGTTGTTACAAAATAAAGTAATAAAAAGTGTTTAGAGGGTTGGAGAAGCAAAATAAAACATAAGAACACAAGAGAAAACACTACCTTTAAAACGGGTAACTCTTTTTGATTTGAGCTCAAAGGCTTCCTTGGAAAGACTTCTGCACAAAGTGAGGCTTCAAGGAGTAATAGAGGGATTTTGAGAGACAAAATGGGAAGTTTTTTGCAGATCCAAAGGCTTGAGAGGTGTGGGGAAGGTGGTAGAGGTGGGGGACTTTTATAAGAGGAGAGGAGGGGCACTCTTGGAAAGTTATAAAAGGTTGCTTTATTATAAAATTATTTTCAGATTGAAAAGGTCCCAAAATTATATATTTCGAGGATAAGGTGATAATATTTCTAAATCCACCCATACAATAGGTTTTTGACATGTTTAGGTCTTAGATTTTACATTATCTTTTCATTTTTTAAATCGTTAAATAATGCGGTAATCGCTGCATCATCATGGTATCATATATAATTTAATTTATTTAATGTCTAAAAATTATAAAAAAAATAATGATGTAGGAAATATTTTTAGATTTCTAATGAATATTTGTAGTAAAAAATATTACTTGTATAACCCCATTTAGAAACTGTTTTAGTAAAACAACTCATGTTTGTGACATTTTAATTTTAACATTAAATAAAACGTTATTAATGTTATTTTCCAACCAAAGTGGCTCCATGGGGTCCCCAAGTTGTCCCATGGATTTTATTGGTCGTCCATGACACATAAAATAAGGGTAGGACATGTGTCACGGTCATTTCATATTATTAAAACATTATTTTTACCTTAAATTACACTAATTACCTCTAATCGCGATTAAATACTTAAAAGTTACTATTCAACAAAAAATTATTTTAATCACATTTAACCACATTTTACTTATTAATGACAACCATGTATGTTGGATTTTTGAAATTCAAAACACAGAGGTGGTAAAATTTCATTTAAACAGAAAATCATTTTTTATAAGTACCACGTAGTGGTTTCACTATTCATCAAAAATTAATGTTTTTTAGAAAAATACCAAAACGTCACCCTAAGCTATACTTGGTATTCCGGATTAAAAAATGATGTCTATTTTAAAAAATTCAAAACATATATGTTACATTAATTAATTTAATAATTAATTCCCATTTTTCAGAGCAAATATTGTGTTTTTATGAAACAATAAGTATCAAAAGATTGACACTAGTTTAAGTCCAATTTCAAAATGAAATTAATTCCAACGACCACTGTTGATTTAAATGGTAAAAATATATTCTAATTGTACTTTAAAACCAATTCAAAATTTAATCTAATCAAATAAATAAATTAGATTAAAAAGGGGTTTTGAATTAAAATACCACCTTTTTCACTATTCATTAAAAAATGAACTTTATCGAAAAATACCAAAAATTCACACAAAGTAAATTTTGATGTTCCAATTCTAAAGAAGGATTTTATTTGGTCCAATATAATGTATAAGAGTGACCAAAACTATATTTAAAGAGGGTTCTCCATCAAAAGGAGATAGTTTGACCTTTTAATTAATATTAGAGTATCTATGCCTAAAATTGAATTTTTTTCATATTTTAAGCCTTTGTCCTTTATTGGATAAATGTAAACACATTTAACAAACATATATAATAATATTTTAGTTATTTACATTCATTCCCTCCAATACAACAGCTACGAGTTAACCACCATTTAAAATAATATTATTTTATTACTAGTGTGCTACGTAAGATTTCCAAGAAACTCTTTGTTGCGTATCAGGTACGCTATAAAACATAGAAACCCCTTTAAAGTAAAATTAATTTTTAATTCATAAATATTAATGAATATTAAAATGCTTTATTCTTAATTTACCTGGGATGTTGCATAAAAGTTGTTGTGTGAAATTGTATTATACTGTATGCAAATGGGGTTGCGTGATCCATGGGCTCTAGAAAAAGACCACTACATAGATCCTAGGGGATTAGTCGCACACAAATTTTGAGGTCATGAGTAGAATAGGGTTGTATGAAGGTGGATTATATTAAGAAAACCTAATTATCCATGAGGAATATTTCATAAGTAACTATCAAACATGATCCAAGAAATAGTGGGGACCATGGGAAGTCAATATCACAAGTTTCCTACATTAGAAATCCATCGAAGTATGGTTTTTCATGATGTCGCAGAATAGAGGTTTGTGTAAGAGACAGCTGAGGATTAATCCTCTAGATATGACTCCTTAATTTGGGTGTTTGTGTGTGTGTGTGGGGGGGGGTTATATTTATAGTCTAAATAGAATTCCAGTGGTGTAAAACCATATTGGATCACACAAAGTGGTTATATGCTTACTATGCCTTTTCTACAGCGATGTTACCATGCAATCTGGTGGTTTCCCATCACATTTATTGTGCAAAGTGTTGTGGTGTGAAAATGATGGAATTTTGTGTAAGAGGAAACTATTTTATGAAAAAACCATTTCAATTGTTTTGAGGATCTTATATTTCTTGTTAAACTTTGATCTTTAGTATCGCATTTTGGTACAAATGGTTTTTGTGCATGATGAAAAAGTTGTATGAAAACCATGAATATTGCACACACCAGGTTCCTTGGATCCATAATAGTAATTTAGTATTGATTGGTCTTTTATTTTATGTAAAATTAACCTCCCTAGGAACAATAAGAGTTTTTGGTGCAAAAAAATGCCCCCTCATAATTGGAGTGGATGGGGGACTAGAAGGTCAAGTTTTGAGGGAAAACACCGACATATAAGGTCCATTCCTATTTCATCAAACGTATTGTGCATTAGGTAATGAGTCTCTATTTCACATATATTCAACATGGGGAAACCATGATTATAAATAGTGAATGGGGGCCCTTGTATAATAACTTGACTTCTGTGAATGATAATAAGTTTCTCATGCCTGAAGCTATGGAATTTTCATGAAATCCTAAGCTTTAAGATATGATGTCCATGAAATAACTTCTTATGTGACTAGACTTTCACATTTAGCCTTACACTTTTGACGAGTTAAATAGAATTTTCATGAACTAAATCCACTATGCATGGCCTAGTGTTTTCATATTCTCCATGTGTTTTAGAGATGGCCAACCCTTCTGACCAAGCCATCACCTATCATGCTGATACTACCCAAAGGGTGGAAATAGCCAAGAACCCTAAAATTCATCATTCTAGGAGGATTTTACATGATAATAACAAACCTATAAGTTTACTAATATAGGCTCGAAGGGGGTACTTTCTAATAAATAGGCTTCCATTGTATAATTTTGGGCTCCAGGATGATGTGGAAGTCCCAACCATGGAATTCAACACTACACAATTCTGGTTCAGTAGTCATGATGAAATTAATCATTGGAGTATTATTGTTATTGGTCACCTAGATTGGGAGAATTATGTTTCTATATACACCCTCAGTGGAAGGATGATGACAATGATAGGGGAAAACCCATATATGAGGAGTTCCCTTACGCTACGTAACCATTATTTAGGCTAGTATTTAGAATAACTACATTGACCAATATGAAGGCTGAGACATGCGGGATGGGATAAATGTCACTAAGGAGTAGGTGTGGGAGTACAATGTATTATTAATTGGTGAAGAGTATGTGTTCAAGAAACATCATATTGGTTTGTAATAGGTAGTGTGGATATCCCAATATCACATCTATCATCAATAAGAGTTTCCTTTGGAGCTACTCAGTTGTTGGTCCTCATAAACCAACACCTCCCACCTTGATCATGGGGAGGTGGGGATTAGAATTTGGGACATCCATTGTATAGGGGGAATCCTATTTATGGGATATTAGTATGAATAATTACTCCCCATGATTAATACCTTGGGGGATAGGGCCTAGAACCCTATCAGAGTGAGAATTATTTTGGATGTGCTGACCAAGATTTTGAATCATCACCCTTCATTCTATTGGGACATCACCTTCAAGACCTAGATGGTAATGTTCCTAAATGCACCAGCTACAAATATTATAGTTAGGCCGAAGTAGTATCTAGTGGAATGGTAGAGGATAAAGATGTGGTCCTATTGGATGATCCTAGAGGAATATCACTACCATGAAAAAGGCTATAGTATGAAGGACTGGAAGACTATGATCAGATACACATCATTTCTGGACACCTTCTTGAGTTGGTGTCTTCTAATAGTCAGGGATTAATCTATGAGATTGTGCCTCAAGATGTTAACGATGGTGGCTATGTTGGAATCTAAAAATAGAGTGAACTTTGGAGTCCCATTGCTGGCT
Organism: Viscum album; assembly: GCA_963277665.1. Classification (NCBI taxonomy): domain Eukaryota; kingdom Viridiplantae; phylum Streptophyta; class Magnoliopsida; order Santalales; family Viscaceae; genus Viscum; species Viscum album. The sequence continues at coordinate 1,622,175,918 of OY728159.1, read as the reverse complement.
CAGCTCTACAGCCAAATCAGGAATGTCATGAGGGAAAGCAGGAATAAGTGAATCAGTGTCCAATTCCAGTTCCTTCATATATGGGTCACATCACATTTCTGAGGGTATGGGTTCCATATTATTCCATTACTCCCCCTAGTACTGTCCCACAATCTTCATTTTTAAATTTTTATTAGGTTTGACTAGTAACTCTTGATGAAGCAGGGGTCATGATCAACATTGGAAATGATTGAAATTTCAATTTTCACCCATTACCAACCCATTTTGGAGAGATGATTTCCAATTTATATGGGATGATAGAGCAATGAAAATACCTTTAGGCCTCATGAGGTGTATTTTTTTGGTTTCTAGGATAGACGAAAACTTTTACTGTGAACAATACACTCCATCTCTGTTTCCCTACAACTCAGATGCATTTAGTAGCTGGAGAAGTGACTCAATATAGGGATCAATGAATAAATGTGTCTTTCTATCTTTCTACAACTGTGGTGGATGTTCACAACTGAAGTCATAGGGGAGGTCATCATGATACCACCAACCAATCTCAATGCTAACCTCTCATCAAACTATACTGGTAATTGTGTAGCAGCATACCCAGGTGAAATCCAATGTTAGCACATGAGGAAGATTTTTTCCGTCAGGTGAGTATTATGGAATCATACGATCTACTCTTATAAGTAACCACAAGGTGTTTAGGGCTCAATCTAGAGTTATGGAAGGGGTATCTCCGGGTTCGGCTACCCCCCACCCATAGTGGTGTGAGAATCCCTCAGAAGTTTCTATGAGGGAAGGCAGAGAGATATCTATCTAGGGAGGATATAGGGAGGAAACTATAGTATATGGTGGATCCAACCACTAATGAAACTTATACTACACTCTATGATACATGGGATATGTCGAGACCATCCTTAATTGTGGAGAAATAGTGCCAGAGGCTCACCTGAGACAAGATCGAATTTATAGAGGTTGGGATTTATTAGATCATGGCTCACATGGGTTTTCAAGAGATATTCACTTACCTAGTTAAGATGGATTCCTTATCACACCCTCAAGGGGAAGTCAGTCCTTCCACCACTCAGATACATGTGATTTTTGGTGTGAAACATGAAGATAAAGAGTTCATTGAGGTACCAACCAATGATGAATTTTCCTCCAACACTGATACAATGGATTCTAATGATGGGGTGTCCTAAGGAAATACCACTAGACAAAAAAACTATCAATAGAGTAGAGAGGTCACTATTGAGGGTGATGACCTAATTGAGCTATTATTTATCAAGGTACATTTTTTTGTTTTTTTCACACTATCTCCTCCTACAACCCATTTTTTATAGGTTCTAACCTGATATTTTGTCCTATGTAAGAAGTGGGAGGGGAGAGCCAAGAGGCCTCTCTTGAGGTGGTGAGAGAGCCTCTATAGATTCTAAGGATCCCACCTTTGGAGAGTTCTCTAGAAATACTAATGGGAGTTCACAGATAGAGGGTTTCAGAGGGGAGGTTTCTAATTATTCTATCTTCCCAATCATCTATGGGTGACAACGACCTGATATTTTGATGGAAGTTCCAACCCCCAATGAGGTAGATCACCCAAGGAGACTCTTCATTGAGTTCCCCATTACTCAAGGTATGGTTGAGATAATTAAATTTATCATCTTTGAACATTCCAAGGGTTGTATAAATTCACTTCACTAATGTGTTTAACTCATACACATTTGAGGCAGGTGATATCGAGATTCCTAGTGCTGACTATTTAGGTGCTAACTGGTTTTAAAGGGTCTACAATGGTGTAATTTCCCTTTGAGACCTCAGTAATGTATATCTTCAAAACTATCACCTCTCATAAGTTCTTTTCCCTTACACAAATCCTATTTTTCATGATTTCCATCACATGGTAAATTGACTGAAATATTTCCATTTTAAATCATTCTCTAGAGAGTGTGCACCCAAAAAAAAATTATAACTAAGGAATATTGGGTTTATCTCATAATAACTGATCCAACCTTTAAGGATCCGAGCATTTAGGGCGAGTTGGTTTCAATCCTAGGAAGGTAGCTGGCTTTAGTCACATATGAAAATATGGGGGAGGCTGAACATAAAGTTAGTGAAGATGTCATTGTTAATGAAGAGTCAGTCCAAAATGGATTTCCCCTTAACATGGATCCCAGTCCATTCAAGAGGATAATAGAAGAAGACCCTACTGGTGAAGTTCTTGTTGATTTTTAGAGTATGATCAAGTTTCACCTAAATAATTAGAAATTTATAGGTATAATGTTGCTGAGGAAAATCACATCATCTAATATAGGGTGTGGAGAAACATGAATAACTTCATCAACCACACTTTAGAGCAAGAGCTAGTGAGTTAGAGGGGGTCTCTCCATCACTGGATGCTAAACCTGGGAACCAGAGGGGTAAATTCACATGATCTCCACATGTTGGATCATTATTATCTTAATGAGAAGGTGAATATGGAAAGTTAGGAGTTTGACATTTTCTGTCACAAGGGAAAATCTGTGGGCACTAAGAAACTCCAGGTAGCGGAACAAGAAATCACACAGATGGAATAGAAATCACATGAGAATGCAACTATAATCAATTCCAAAGTAGGAATTATAATCCAATTAATTGACTATTTGGGGGTGGATGAGGTTATGGATGTATAGTATACATCACTGATGGATGAGTTACAAGATAAGTAGGGATGCGTGTGAATTAGGGTTGATAATGTTCACCCAGTGTCTAGGAGGTGACATAGATTCTAGGTTACAATAAGTTTTGGAGGCCAATCGTCAGTGTATTTCTGTGATGGTACAATTATTTTATAAGGTAGAGCCATAGGGAGCACTAATTTGGTAGAAATAAAGGAGAGTCTTCAATATGTGGATGACCCTCCCAAACACTTGCAGTGTGTTTGCCTTTTAATTCCACATATTTGAATGCTTCCCCCATTTTCTTGTTCATTTTTCTATATATCTAATTATATTATCAAGAAACCAATAATAAATCCCTAAGCCCATGTGATCTATGATCAACATGGGAAATAATGGAAAAATAAAATATTGCTAATTTATATAATAATAATAATGGACAGGGGCTGAACACTTTGGGTCCAAATTGTTTATTGACCACCGGGAGTTTCCTAACCAAGATAACTTTGGCTGGAGAATGAGACTCTCTACACAACTGATTTTATTTTTCAATGTGAGTTAGTGAACAAATAAAGAAATTCTAGGGGAGTTTAATTCTAGATGAATAAATGTGAGTGATGAATAGAGTGAATCAAGATGTTTAGGTTTTAAAACACAAAGGGCGAGGTGTGATGATAGAATATGACTTCTACCAATGTTCAAAAAATATACTCCACCATAATTCTATTAGGATTGAGAGAAGACAACTAAGGTTCATCCATTGACCTTTTTCAAAACACTGGACTTGTTAAGTTAATGCCAGAAGTCTTTCAGAGTGTGTGCCTTAGATGGTAGGTGAGCCTGTGTGGTCAAGAACCATTGACATTAGGGGGACTATTTATCCATGAAAGATGATGGGTAACCAAGTCTAGAAGTACATGAAGAGTGGTTATGAACCGATGTAATGTTCCAATGGAGGTAAACACTCTCAGTATTACACCACTATCGATTTCAGCACATTTGGTAGGCATAACAGACAAAACAAAGGTTGGACTTGTCTTCTAAGGTGAGAAACATCTTAGATGCCAAGTGACCAAAAAATTGAATGGTGCAGTGGGTGACCCGCACTTACGGGATTAAATAGATTATTAGGAACAAGTCTAAATCACTTTGTAATTTTACATCATTCTATGAGGATAAAGGGTGTATAGTTTAACATCTTGCAGAAAGGATGTTGAACATGAAGTGTAGTGTCATATGGTGGGGGAAATGGGAAATATAGTTTAAAATAACGTGTTTAGGATTTTCATTTTATATTTTTGTGTCTTGTAACTAGGACGTGTGAACCGACATGAGTAAATCATGTATGGTCAGAGTAGCGGGATGCATGAACATGAAACAAAATGGGTAGAATCTCATAGAGAAGCTCATGAGGAAAAGGGGGGGGGGGTGATATTTGGATTTAAATATTTTTTTGAACTGATGGGGTTCAGCTAGTGAATCCATATCTTTGTTGGGGCCCATGGTGGGTCCAACTAGATTTTTACCTTCTTATTTATTCCCTAATTTTTTTCTTTTTATCTGATTGTGAGAGTGACTTGACATGAGGGAGTCTAAATTTCTCTCAGGTTTCCCCTATGGGTTTTCAACTTGATAGACATTTTTGCCTCATTCCCATTATATTTTAAGGTCATACGCATCAGACAAAGGAGTTTCAAATATTTTAAGGTCAAAATTATTTGACAATAAGTTGTAAATAGTTTAAGGTCATAATTCGGAGACCATGGGTTGAAAATTGTTTAAGGTCATAATGCTTGGTCCATTTGGGGGGAGGGGATGTCTTAAAGGAGTGTGTTTGGAATATAGGATATGTATCTCAGTGTGAATTGAGGACCAAGGAGCCACAAAAACATTTCTCACACAAAACACATAGAATTTAAGGTTGTGATTCTTAGACCTAGACTCTTAGTTTAAGGTCATTGAGTTCAGACCAAATATACGATATTCTAAAAGGAGCACATGCACATATCATCCTTTCTATGGGAAATTACTCTATGAGTTCTAAACCTACATGGTTCGTGCCTGATGTGAGAAACAAGGTGTGTTATGAAGTTTAATTTGTTTTAGGGGAGAACAAAATAATGGGAAAGAGTGACTGACATGGGGAAGTCCCAAAATTTTTAGTCTTATTAATCACCATGCGCTTGTGTGTAGGGAAATAGAAGGGAAGGAAAATCAGGAATTACAAGACTTAGATGGTGGAAATTGGATGACCGATGGGTGAAGAATAATTTCTGATCATGTTTGAAACATAGGTTCCACACCTACACTAGTCAGGTATGGGGAGAACAAATGTAGTATCGACTATTGACCCTGTTCAAAACATAATAAATACCATCTTCCACCAAGGATTCTCTGATGCATGTGCCTAAAATGATAGGTGAGCCAATATGGAGAGGCACCATTACCTTTAGGTGTATATTCGGATTAAGGGATGAGGAGTATCCAAATAGATAGAATCATGAGGTGTGAAAATGAAAGTGGAAAATATCCCTAGGGGATGTTGAGTGTCCCAGGAGATATCTCACCATGAGCTCAAATGTGATGGATGATCATGTTGGTCAGCAAGGATCAATCCTAACATGGGGGGACCCAAAAAAAGTTAATGGAGTGGATTTACCCAAGATATGAAATCGGGTTGTCTTTATGTATCCCATGGGAATAAAAATCAACCCACACATAGTTTTGAAACATGGTATGGTAGAATACGGACACCAAAGGGGTGATTTCCACTATGTCGAGGACATTGAATCATCTCATATTTTTCATATGAGTCATCTTATGTTTATCACATATGGTAATACTATATTTTAACATCATGTGATAATGATGTTGGCTTTGTCTATCCCATATTTTTCATATGAGGGATCCAAGGTTTATATAGGGAAAGGCTATAGTTTAACATCTTGTGCTGAGGAAGTTAGTTTTGGTCATCCCATATTTTTCTTATGAGGCATCCTATGTTCATCCCATAGGGTACAACTACAATTAAACATCATGTTCTAAGGATTTTGATTCGGTTCATCTCACATTTTTCACGTGGGACTTCCTATCTTCATCACATAGGATAATACTATAGTTTAACATCATGTTCTAAAAATATTAGACTATTTAGTTTAGATTCATAAAGCTTTAACTAAGGATGATACTTGTTTAAGGTATAAAATCTTATACCAAAGGGTGTGGGTGTCCTAATGAGGCTTTTATGGAATGAAGGAGTGATAACTCGACATGGAGGATGGACAAATCGACCATTTTCCACACAAACTCCCAAGAAAAACTACACAAATGTTTTCATCATGATAATAGGGGAGGAAAGACCCCATGATGAGTTGAGAATGGGGGATGGACCCATGGTATGAGATCTGAGCATCACTATGTATCCCATGGAAGTGGAAATCAAGCCACAATTATTTCTTGAACATATCATGGTAAAAGACTGACACGGGTATTGTGGAATCCTCCCTGGAGAGGATAAGATTAAAAAAATAAGGTGAAATTGGTTTTATGAAACACTAGGGATAAAGAAAAATTTGTGAATGAGGGGACATAAGTGGATGGATTCACATAGTTTAAGGCATAATTTTTGGAACTAAAGGGGGAGTAGGTAATTTGAGGATTCTCAGGTAGTGTATAAGGGTTAAAACATGATTTAAAGAGGGATCCAAGTAGTTATTATACCACACAAATTAATCCTAAAACTAGTTATACATAGTTTAGGGTTATGTGGATTGAATGAGAGGGAGGCCTATAAAATAGGTTGGTGCTGATACTGGGCTCAGGATGTTGGATCTAGGTGTCCCTATGTATCCCATTAGGCATGGGAATCAAAGAACATGTAGTACTAGAACATGACATGATAAGAGAACAATGCCAAAAGGGTGGAATACTCTATGATAAGGATATTGAATCATTTAATATTTTCAGTATGAGGTATCCTATATTCATCACATTGGGTAAGCCTATAATCTAAAATCATGTTCTGATGATGTTGGTTATAGTCATCCCAAATTCATTATATGAGTCATATCAGGTTTATATGGGGTAAGGCAATAGTCTAACATTGTTCAATGAGGATATTGGGTTTTTTCCATCTCATACTTATCATATGAGGTAGACTATCTTCATCAATTTGGGAAATGATACTGTTTAACTTTTTGTTTTGAGGATGTTTGTTTTGATTCATCTCAAATTTTTCAAATGAGGTATTATATGTTAATCACAAAGTGAAAGGATACAGTTTAACATCATGGGTTGTGGATGTTTGTATCTATAGTTTCATGTCGTATAACTCAAACTAAGGATACTTCAAGTTTAAGGTCATGGAGCTCAGAACAAAGAGGTAGTTGCTAGTTTAAGGTCATATACCTTGGACCCTGGTTGTAAATAGATTAAGGTCATAATTCTTGGACTTGAGTTACTAAAGATTATGGTCACATATATTTTACTGACCAGATTAATGAAAAGTATTTCATAAGAAACATATCATTGGAAGGAGGTTTGATACACTCCTCATCCATGGTGGTTAATGAGTATTCACTATTTTAATAGACCTTATGAATGGAATAAGACCCTTACAAATTAGGTTCTACCTTCAGTAGAATTTTTTTAGGTATCATCAGTACTCTGAGAGCTAGTACCATGTCACCCAGAAGGAAGGATGAGAAGATTTTTTTTGTTGAATTCTCATGGTACCCTATTCTGGGGTCTCTCTAAGTTATGAAATGCCTGAAGTCTATTTTCCTTGAGGGATTAAAACTTATATAGATAGAATTATTATATTATTACTGGTGTATAATAGTCATAAATATCCATTCAAAGTGATGTAAAATGAACCTCAATAGGTAAAAGTTCTTAGGTTTTGTATACTAGGGAGTATAGGGTCTCTTGGGTGGAATTTCGAGTTTTCATCCAATAGGCTCTGTGGGTATTAGGGTGTTTATTGGGAAAACTATTTTTTAGTCCCACCATCTTCTGTAGAAACTTCAATTGGATATTTATGAATTCCATGATCTTCCTATATTCCTGTGCATGATAGCGGGAAGTGTGGTTAAACTAGATGTTGTACTTGAAATAAAATTCCTTCAGCTCAGCATCCTGAAACTTTTTGATGTTTTCTATGAGAATGGTGTGAGGAACTGCAAACTGATGAATGATGTGATATTTACCTAACTCAATCATGGACCAGGTTTTAACTTCTTTGAGGGGAATTTCTTTTTACCATTTTGGGAAGTATTTCAAGGTCAAAATGAAACTATGATATCGGGCCATCACTGATGGGTAGGGACCCACAATGTTGAGTCCTTAACCTATAATGGTTTACAAATATTTGGTAGTGTGGAGAAGCTCTCATGGTTTATGAACAAATTCATAATGAATATGACACACATGAAACCTCTTAGTGGACTCAATTTAGTCATGAACCATGGTGGGATAGAAGTAACCCAACCTATAAATTTGTTGGGAGAGATTCAATCCTACATGGTGGGGTCCACAGGTTCTGGCATGAACCACCTGCATAGTCTAATGCATCTCATCTCCTTGGATTAAATAGAGAATAATTCCATAAAAACATTTCCTATAGAAAACCCACTCAAAACTAGGGTCACTTTGGAGGGTAAAATAGACTGCACATCGGAAGATTCACTCATGCTCGGTTCGACCTGACTGGAGGATACCGTATTGAAGATAAAAATTAAATCGAGTCATCTAATTTAGTATATCTTCAAACATGGTAAGATATAAGGGAACTAGTAAAGAAGTTCTAGTAGTCATATGACACACCTATTTGTTGTTATCACTTGAAGTGGTGGGGGTGATCACCCTCTGATGTCCACATGAATGATAATGTCATCCTAATCAAGTAATGAAAGGGACATGACTATTATTTCTAGAGTGTAGGATCAGCCATTCTATAACCATGGAACATGAGTCACCTTTGTATGGGAAGGGTACTAGGACATCCACTGACAATTCTATTTTTGTAGGGGCATAAGATCTTACATTCTGATGACATAGTCACCCTTAATCATCATTAAGACTAGATCAGAGTCCCCCTTTACATGAAGATAGGGTAAATCAATATCGAGGGACTATCTGATACTAGTAATAGGGGTCTAGTACTCCACCTCATTATTAGTGTATCCTTTTAACAATTGGAATGAGAACAGAAATATGGACTATGCAAGTGTAATTAGGATAATCCCCAGAACTAACTTACCAATTTTAAGGTTTTTCAGTCTTCTACCGGTCATATTATGGGATGCACCATCAAAATGCATCTACCAACACGGAAAAACATGATCTAGTGAGAGAATAAATTCATCTAGAAAATATGTATCTCGTGGCAGTTCCTCAGGGGTCAGGTGTGAGACTAAGAAGTCTGTCAGTGCTTGGCCCTTGGTGACTTTATATGGGACAAAAATAAAGTGAAACATTGGAGGATTACATCATAACGTGCCAATAACCCTGTCAAATTGGGGAAATTGAGGATATAATTTATCATTTCAACCTAGGACATCCATTTTACCTCATTGTGCTGCAAATAATGTTGTACTTATTACATTACAATGAACCGTGAAATACAACTCTTCTTGATGGGGTAGTATCTGGCCTCTATGTCGAGGGGAATATAATTGAGATAATATATGTTGTTTTCTATACCCTCATTATTTTTTGGGGATAAGATGGTGCTAAGGGATCATTCCAAGGTGGTCACATAAAGAAATATAGGCTTTCCTAAGATGGGTAAAATCATGACCATAGGTTATAGTAGGCACCGATTAATTTCCCCAATGTTCATATGATTCTACTTATCCCATTGGTAAATTATTCCTTTATTTATGATCCTTAAAAAGGGATTACACTTGATGTATTTATTTTCAATAAATCTATGAATATAGGTTAATTTTATTTTGAGGCCTTGAAACACCTAGAAGTTGAATAGAGGGGGAATTTGATTAATAGCCTTAATTTTCTTTGGGATGATCTTGATGTCTTTATATTTTACAATGAAGTTGTGAAATTTTCCAGAGGTGACCTCAAATTTACACTTCATAAGTTTTATCATCATGCGGTGGGAACAGAGGAAATCAAATAATTTCTCAAGACATCTGGGATGGTCCTAGAGTTTGTGGTATTTAACCACCAAATCACCCACATAACAATCCACTAGAGTCCCGAGGAGTGGTTTAAGGACATGATGTATGTAATAATGGTAATTTTTTTAGCATTCTTGAACATGAAAGGAATAACCTAGTAGAAAAAAGTTACCTAGGGTGACCTGAAGGTGGTAGACTCCTCATCCTTAGGGTCCATCTAGATCTGACCGTACCCGAAATATCTATCCATTAAGGAGAGGGTCTAAAACACATCTATAACATCAATAAAAAGCTCTATCACTGGAAGGGGAAATCTATCTGTTAGAAAATAGTGGTCGAGGTACCGAAAGCTAATAAAACCTCTAATTTTACCATTCTTCTTCCCAACTAGGACAATTTTTTCTAGCCACTAGGGGTATTGGACCTCCCTGGTGAAGTTGTACTTAATAATATTTTCAACTTCAACCTTGACCAAGGCACTATGGGAAGGTTTCATTTTAATGGGAGGCTATTTAAACCCCTAGTGACTCACAGAGAGGCTAAAGTGATGAACCAGAACTTGATGGTTAAGCTCTGTAATCTTGCCATAAATCTAGGAAAAAACATTGTGGTAATGTTTGAATAATGAAAAATATTATTGTTTCTTATCTAGTGATATAGATATACTAATCAATGTTGGCCTTAGATATTCCTCTGTGCCACGGTTCACTTAAGACAACTCATCAACAGTGGTAGAGACACCCTCTTCAAATGTAGGTGGGTCATTTTCTAGACCCTTTTCATCATATGAGATATGAGAATTTGAAGGATGAGATATATCTCTTGAAACTGCAGATCTAGGGATGACATTGGGATCCAGAGTGTTGGGAGAAAAACATTAAATTAGGGACTCTTTGTAATATAATGTTTTCCTATTTCAATTATTTCTCATCTTGCTTTTCATTTCAATCCTTATCTAGGTTCATTTTAGGGTTTCTGAGTAAGGAGATCATTTACTAGGGAAAATGACCTAAAGTTAAGGGATGTATGTTTTTTTGAATTAATTAAGTCTGAATATAAACTTTTAAAAGTCCTAAGTGGTTGTCCTTTAATGTACTGGTGGGATCAGATACCTTTTTAGGGTTTCTATAGAATATTGTCAGTTTGCTATTTTCTGGATGATTCATGTCATGAAATGATTACAAATCATGAATTGTTTATTGGGTTGATTCCATGAACTAGTTCAAAGTGATAAATTCTTGCATGACATGAATCGGGTTCACATCATGAAATAGTTGAATTTGGGATATTTAATCTAAGGTGAAACATTTTTTAGTGCCTTTTTTAATTGAGAAATTCATATCGTGAAATGGTTTCAGATCATGAATGTTTCAAGATTTGTGTTTTTTAGGAAGTTCTATGGGTGATTAATTATTTATTAAATATTATTCTTATCTCTCAAGACCTAGGATCTCTCCAAGGGGATTTTGGGGATATCCACTTCTTTCAGATTATTCATTCAACAATTTATCATTATGGTTGTTACAGTGTATCTTTCTGTGTAGGAGATCCTCCTACTTCTTCATTGCTGTTGATCATGGTTTCACTACAGTGATATGTTTATAGATCCATTTATATATGATGATAATATTCTTAATTATTTCTAGATTCATTTTTTGATCTTATTTTTGAGTTTAACCTTTATGTTGGTTGGGGTGCAACATGCGTGTTCTTTTAGGTATGTTGTGATCTATCCCCTCTACCGACTTCTTTTGTTGTCAAACTGATTATGAGATATAAGGATTGCTTCTAGGACCTCCATTATTATCCTTTTGTTCTTCCTTGTTGGTGGATCCTATTATGGGTGTGAGTATCCCGATTTTGAGGTAGGTCGTTCTATCTCTAGAATATGATGGTTGAACTGTATTTCTCTAGTTTTATAAATTGGTTTATAACTAAATTAGTGTGATTAAATTACATGTATGAAAATAAGTATTTGAGAAGAAATGGGTTTCCCCTTGTATTGGTAAATGAAAAGTTATTTTCAAAGCATTGGGAAATGAAATTAAGAAATAGTTGTCAAATAATGGGTTTTATGAAATGGTTTGAAAAATGTAGCACATGGGAAGCCTTAGGTACTTAGTTATAAGAATTATTAATATTCCACATCTATTGATATTTTTGGGGTGTTCATTGATGGGGTGTTACTCTATTCTATAGGCTCATTGTTTTAGGTACTTGTTAAACCTATTGGGAGGTTCACTTGGTGGGGTGTCATCTCCTCTCTAGATTCGATGCACATGTCTAGAGACATGATGCGTGTGATGGTCTATGTTTGGGTATGAGTGTCCTATCTAGCCCGACCCGTTGCGATCTTTTATGTGATGTTACCCATGATTTTTTGGGCCTATTTGGATTTGATATGATCAGTGATACAAGATGTTCTTTGACTGATTTGATAAATGAGATATGTTTGAAATAGTTTTACCCAAATTATTTTGGAACTGTGGAAATTGGGGAAATGTTTTACAAATATTTTGATATAAAAACCACTTAACTATTTATCATGCCTTTTTTTCATTAAATTTGATCATGTTTAGATTTTTGTATAGAGACTTGATATGAAAAACCCAGGTGGGATCCAATCGATATTTTTTATCTCACACCCTACACACCCCTTCGATGGTGTGTAGAACTTGTTATCTCTTTCAATAAAAGGAAATTCAAGGTGATTCAATGAGGTGGTGAGGTTTCCTGTTTTCTGTGTCTATGCAGCTGGTGGTGAGATGGTGGGAGTTTTCCCATGTTATCACATAGAGTATTTGTTTCAGTTCTTAGTATTAATTTTCTATTGGACTTGTAATTTGGAGATATTTTAGCTAATATTGAGTTGTATCACTTATGTTGTTTCTTTTTGATATGATATATATTCCTTGTTTTAATCTTAGGCTATTTCTTTCTATCATATGTGTGTGTGTGTGTCAGGTTTTTTAATTTTGGTCAGGAGAAATCATTTCCTATGGTTGTTTTTTATGCCTGGGTGCTATTTTCTAGCCTGTGGAGATTAGGAATGCCCTTCAAGTATGTCTAAGTTCAGTTTAGGTACTAGTTTGAGGGCGTATACTAGTCGGGTTCATCACAGTTTGGTTTCAGAGGTTGTTGTGCTCTGTTTTGGGAAGTTGTTAGAATTGTCATGACCCGTCCCCCGGGGATCGTGTCGTGACTACCCCAAGCCCGCCTTCCATAGGCCAGGGGCTGGTGACTAGCACCGAAAGGCATATTCCCTAAAATAGGGAAGGCATTGCCTTTATAACCTATCAGCACACGCAACCAATCACACAACAAGATACGAAAACAAGTCAAATGTATACCAAAAAGAGTGCTGAATGTAAAAAGGGGGCTGGAATACAAGCCCAACTGTAAAGATACAGGTACAACTGAAAGAAAAAACAACTGAAGAAAGAGAAAAGACAACTATTGGATCGTCCGCCGAGGTTCCAACCTGAAGGGTAGGTACAGATCGCCTCCTTAGCACTCCACGTCCACTCGTCTCCTCTATGTACCGACACGTCGTATGGTCCACCTCTAGGAACCATCCAGTCCAGGTACTCTCAGCCTTATTTAGCGCTGCCCATCATCTGCATCTAACACAACAAGGTGTGGGCATAGCCAGTGCAGGGTTGAGTATAATGATACTCAGTAGGGACCCCAAGACACTCAAGCTCTCACAAAAACCACCAAGGATAAACCACAAAGTATGAAATCAACATATAACCCTACTTAGGTATATGCCCATACATATACCTAAGATATCAAGTAATCCATCCCAATCATGAAGAAACAATAGATATACAGACTCATTTCACACCAGGATTTATTCTAGGGGTAGTAACAAGTAACATCCCCAGTTACATCATCGAACACCTTGGCTGCTAGAGATCCCCTCCTCTATCGAGTATAGTGGGACTGCTGCATCACACAAAGGTTCTTCCCACAAACATTGGACTGCTGAGGTACACCTCCTTTTGAGTACCATGGGTTTTCCACGTCACACAGAGGCACTCCCCACCATGGGTCTGCCACGTCACATAGAGGCGCTCCTCCTCATGAATTGATGAGGCACTCCTCCTATCAAGTACTGTGGGTCTACCTCGTCACACAGAGGTGCTCCCCACTGTGTCCTGCTGAGGTACTCCTCATATCGTGTACCATGGTTCTGTTATATCACATAGAGGTACTCTCCACCATGGGTCTTCCGCGTCACATAAGGCGCTCCCCACAGGGCCTGTGAAGTCACTCCAAGTCAAAATGGTCAGCAGTCATCATGTCTCAGCCAGCTACTGGGTTCCCACACTATGATCTCTCGTCTCTGAGAGGTTCCTCACCATGCGATACTGGTCCATACTATATCTGCCACAAATTCCCATGGAGAAGCATCTAATAGTTCCGCCACTTCATTGGGGTCTCAACACAATATACGACGCGTCAATCGGACGCTCGGTCTGTGAGTTATTTTCCTTTTTGTCCAGGGGGGCCGGTTGGATTAATGCTCGATCCAACCCAACAGTTCCCCATCTTAATCCAAAACTCTAGTGGGTTATACTCAAACGGACCGTCTTGCTCCAATATTTCCAGCGCTGCTGACGATTCTTCAAATAGACGTCTGATGCCAAAGATATGGCCCAAGTAAAGTAAATGGGTCATATTAGGTCCGGGCCCAGTCCGACCCGGCTAGACTGACTCGACCCGACCTGGCCTGGGTCAACCAGTCTCGTGGTGCATCCTGGCCCGTTGAGCGGTCTAGCAGGCCGCGAGGGCCGCGGGTCGGCTCGGCTGTGGATGGCGGCTCGACCGTGGGGGTTCCACGAGGGTGCGGGGTGCTTCGGCTCGACCAGAGGCGGCTCAGAGAGGCCGCATGTAGCATGGTCAGGGTGGCTCGGAGGGCCGCAGGTGACTCGGCCGGGGCGGCTCGGAGGGCCGCATGCGAATCAGATGGTTGTGGGTGGCGCGACTAGGGTGGCTCAGCCAGCAGCCTGGTGGAAAGGTGGCAGCTCGGTAGACGGCGGTGGCTATAGTAGCTCGGTGGACGGTGGTAGTAGCTTGGTCCGGTTGATAGCGGCGGCTCAGCCCGATCGATGGCGGTGGCTCAACCAGGATGACAGCGGCCGTGGGCGATGCAGTCGGGCTGTGAGTGGTGGAGCCATGGGGTGCGGTGGTCGTGGGTGTCACGGAGCGGCTCGGTCGTGGGGGTGTCGCGAGGGTGTGTAGGTCGTGAGGCGATGGTGGCCGCGAGGTGGTGTCATTGCTTCGTCGCCTTCATCGCGTTTAACACCACAAATCATCACAAGATTTTCATAGGGTTCAGGAATGTTTGTTTGGCCCGTACCCTCCTTGTTAGGGTGGTCGCATATGGATCAATAAGAACTTGAAGAAGAATGTCAATATTTACAACATCCCACAAAGATTTATTCCCAATCCAGAAAAATAATTCAAGGGAAGAACATGGGAAATGTATTCATACACAAATAAATCCCTACCTCATTCTTTTGATTCGTTGAAGATTGTCTGCGGGAAAGGATACAATGTCATTGGGAAAAGACAGACGTTAGTGACGTTGGTGTTTCCTCAATCGTCATTTTGTTGATGCTGAAGATGTTCTTCATCAACGAATGTCTCATGGAAGAAGGAGTCAAAGTCTGCGTTCTTTATTGGCATTCTTCTTTGGAGAGATTTTCTCAAAAAGCTCTCTCCTTTTTCAATCCATTCCCTCAATCCCACAAAAATGAGAATATCCAACTTAATCATTTATGTTTTTCAAATTAAATTATGTGGGCACATTTCAAGTTGGCACAAAATTAATTGGCTTAATTAAAGTACGGAGTTCGCACAATTAATGTAGAAGAAGCTCAATAGGCTCCTCCACCTTAAAGAGGGAGTTGAGAGGTTTCTACCTTATTAAGAGGGGAGTTCAAGAGTTTTAAGCCTTGGGTGGTCCCCACCAACATATCCTAACATTGGAGGTTAGTTCCGGTGGTCCCCACCATCATATCCTCTCATGGGAGGTTTAGGTCTGGTGGTATCCACTTCTCAACATCCACATGGAATAAAAATAAAAATAAAAGTAACACAATTTTATTTTTATTTTATTCTTTCATGAATATGTGAAAAGCTAACTTCCAACCTCAACCTACTGCGGTCGATGTGAAGGTCTCCTTAGGAAAATACCAGTGCTGTGAGTTCAATGGTGCGCTCAGATTTCAATTCTGAGCACCTATTCGAAAGTTATAAAAACCCACTAGCATGTTTACTGAACGTACCTGAAATAAAGTACAGAAATTCATTCCAGGCACTCCGGGCCTCAGAATCGCACTCCGCCAATTTTCATGGACTCGTAAAATTACCATATATTTAAAAAATATTACATGGAAATTACAGGACATTAAAATACCAGAGATAGGATTTTAGAGACTATATATGTTAGTTTCTGTGAGTCCCTAGCCAACTATTTCCATGATGAGACTCAAGTTACCATGAAATGTTTGGATGTGTGTCTTCTATTTTGAGTTCTTGATCTTAGTCTCTGTTTTTTCTTAGGGTTCTCTATTTTGAATTGATATTATCCTATTGTTTGTTGATTTCTTCTATTTTAGTGTGCAGTGGTATGAATCCAAGATATCTTCCATGGATTCCATAGGAGGGTGTAATAGATTTTCCTTAAGGGAATATTCCTCAAGATCAGAATCTTATTGAGACTATCATGTGGTTAGCTCGTGTTGTTGACTAAAACATTCCACAATTACAAAACATAGTTTTTGAGGTATAACCAATAGTTACTAGAGAAATGGATTTATCATGATAGTTCTTATATGAGAATTCACCATCATTAAAGGTATGGATTAACCTTAAGAGGTAGAGAATGGGATAGACAAGACCAATTAGGGATTTTAATTCTTGGATACACATAACAATATCAAGGTAAAGTGTGTGGTATTCTAACTTTAGGGGCCTAGTAAGTGATGGTGGGATTACATGGTACAAGTGGATAGAACTTGGGATTGGATTGGAAGGTTTTAAATACTCATTTATTTAAACATTTTTGTCCCGAGTGACTAATTATAATGAATTATTATGAGTTCCTTGCCTTACCACAAGGCAATCGTTTGATGTCGGCATACACCAATCAGTTCACAGAGTTGTTTCATTTTTCTCTAGAGGTAGTAAAGAATGACTAGATGAAGGATTAGAAGTACCTACTGCATTTGTGAATAGATATAAGATCACAAGTATTTATACTGAAACATTTTACCTATGTTGGACAATAGATAGAGAAATGATAGAATATATAGATATGGAAGGGAAGTTTGGTTATTCTACCCCTTATTTTACACCAAGTGGTAGCTTCATTGGTGGTCATTAGAGAAAGAGGAAGTGTAATGATCATCATAGGATGGTGGGGGTGGTTATTAGTAGTGGGTCTCCTCCAAACCATTAGTTACATCCAAAAGTGTGCCCCTAATTTCCTATATGTGTGGAAAAGACGGACACACCTGGTGTTCTTGTTCTACACCTGCGAAGATATGTAACAGTCGTGGATTTTATGATCTTTTTTAATGTTTCTATTAGGGTATGTATATGCATCATTATGGCCATGGATTTTCAGCTCCAAAGACTATTGTGGTGTAGATTTTTTCTTGAAAGACTATAGGTCACTAGCTACATGCCTCAGGAGTGAAGAACCTTTACGTAATGAGTGAGTTTTTAGAGTTAGTAGATTTGGGTACAATAACAATTAGAGGTACTAACTTTATTTCATATTCTATAACGACTGATTTATTTGATGCAAGTGCCTCCCAATTGATTATTTATGACATTTTTTGACGCGATGAAACATTTGATGAATCCCATTCCCTTTGTTATGGAGTTAGAGAAACTTCTTGTAAAGAGAAAAGAGTAGGGGTTTTAGTTCCCTTCTAGTTCTAGATCAAGATATGATACATGGTTAGTTTGAGATTTCCTTGTTCTTGATTTTGATCTATTTGACATCATTATCAGAATGTATTTCCCTATCACCAATCATGATAACATCAATTATTATCATTATAATGCCTCGTTTCTTGCAACTAATGGGAGATATTAGGTGTTTCAGGGAGAGTGGGATCTGAGGTCTGGTAGTGCAATTCCATCCCACCTAAAGCTCATGAGTTTTTTGTCTGTTGTGGAAGTTGAGCCTATTGATTTTTATTATATTTTTGATCTTCCTACTATTATTCATGTCTTTATATATGATTTAATATACTTTTAATATAGTCTTACTCTAGAAAGGGATGTAGATTTTACAATTTATCTGGTCTAAGAAACACAACCAATTTCATTGCCCTCTTATCCTATGACACTAATGGAACTGAAGAAGCTCAAGATTTAGTTGGATGATCAGATAGTGAAAGGTTTTTTTACCCTATTGTTTCACCATGGGTATCCCATATTATATTTTTCAAGAAGGATGATTGTTCATTCTAATTTTGTGTAGACTATCGAATGTTGAATAAGCTAATAGTTAATAATAAGTATCCTTTTCCCCATGTGGAAATTTTTTTTGTATTAATTAAAGGGGGAAAATTGGTTTTTAAATATCTATCTTTGGTTGGGTTATCATTATATCAGATTTTGGGAGTCTGATAGAATGAAGATGGATTTCAGGAGAAGGTATATCTATTATGAATATCTTATGATGTCATTTTTTATGACTAATGCTCCTAAATTTTTCATGTATTTTATGAATCAAATATTCCATGAGTATATCAACGTTTTTTTGGTAGTGTTTTTGGATGATATTTTAGTTTATTTTAGATCTGATCACAATAATAGCACTATTTTAATTTTGTTCTAGAGATCCTGAAGAGTCATAATTTGTACGGAAATATTTAAAATGAAATTTCTAGATCCAATAAGTGAAGTTATTAGATCACATGATTTATGATCGTGGATATCAGTTGATCCTGAGAAGGTTAAATATGCCTTTTCATAGGAAGATCCAAATAATGTCTTTAAGATTCAGAGGTTCCTTGGTCTTATTTTATACTACCAACAGATCATCAAGGATTTATAAAAGTAGGTGTCACCTTTGACTACTCTTGTCAAGAAACAGGTAAAATTAATATTGGATGAAAAGTGTCAGTCTTATTTTGATGAGTTGAAGTGACTTTTGACATAAGCTTCTATTTTTATCTTACCTGAGCCTGGTAAGGTATATATAGTTTTATGTGATTATTATGGTACTGGTTTGGGATGTGTGATTATATAAAATGTTCATGTGGTGGATTATATATCTCTCTATATTTGACCTAATGAGAAGAATTACCCCACCCATGATTTAGATCAATCTACAGTTATGCTTGCGTTTAAGTGTTGATAGCACTATCTTTTTTGGGAGAGGTTCACAGTCTTTTCTGAATATAAGATTCTGAGCTCTGTATTTTTATATAAGTAATTGAATCCCAGATAAGTGTATTGGAAGGAATAACTTCAGACATTTAACTTTTACATCACCTACACCCCAAGGAAGGGGAATGTTGTCGCTAGTGCTCGCAATAGGAAAATATCATGGTAATATGTTCTAGAATTTAAGGAAGAGTGGAAACTTATGGGGCTATTCTCTCAGTTTCACCTAGATTCTTATGAGGATGTTTTAGGTATGGTTCTAACCAGTTTTTAGTTATCATCATATCTCCTTGGTTTTATTTTGTAGAGTTAGTAGTAGGATTATGAGTTCAGTGAAATTTAAGAAACCCTATATGGTGGGGATTCCATTTCTGGTTGGTCTCTCCCTTCAGATGATATTATCCATTTTTGGAATTTTTTTCATCCAAGTATCTATGAGGAAATCAGTTTTTTTACTATCATAGTTCTTAATGGTATATTAATCTAGGAACTATAAAGATGTATTATGATATGATATGGTTATTTTTACGGCTAGGTACGAAGCATGACATTGCAGATTATGTGTCCCGATGTTACACCTGCCAACAAATAAAGGTTGAGAATCTAAAACCTTTTGGTTTGCTTCAACCACCTCCAATGCTATTTTTAAAATGGGATGAGGTGTCCATAGACATTTTATTTGATTACCATGGACTCCCTATGGGAGAAATGATATCTGGGTGTTGATTAATCAGTTAAAAAATCATCTCAATTAATTCCAATAAGGGACAACACTAATGTTGATGACTCGGTTAAGCTATAAAAATTGGAGGTTGTGAGGTTACATGGGGTCCCTTGTACAATTGTTTCATATATGGATCCAAGGTTTACCTTGCCATTCTAGAAGAGTCTCTAGGAGGCGATGTGGACTCATGTTTGGTTGAGTAAAACTTATCATCCATATCCAAATGACCAAAAAAAGCATACTATTCAGATCTCAGAGCATATTCTCCATGCCTGCACATTGGATTTTGGTGGATCATGGAATATCAATCCAGGACTAGTTGATTTTGATAATAATAATAATAATTAGTTTTCTATTATAATGGATCCCTTCGAGGATTTGTTTTGTCACCCATGTAGGTCACTTATTTATTTGGTATAGGTGGGAAATTCCTCTCTAATAGGACCAAGTATCATTCAGGATTGATTGATGAGTATTGAAGATATATGTCAGCATCTGGTTATAGATCAATGTCGACAAAACTCATATGTGGATTGTTGATATCTTCCTTTGGAGTTTTCCATTAATGAATGATTTTTCTTGAAAATTTATCCTCAGTTGGTTCACCATCGGCTTAGAAAACATGGAAAGTTGTCTCTAAGATATGTTAGACCATTTGAGTTTATTGAGTGGCTTAGAAAGGTTTCTTATCGGTTGGAATTTATAGTTCAGTGTATAGGTATTCATGATGTTTTCCACATATCACAACTTTAGATGTTTCATTATGATCCCTCTCATATTTTGAGTTCAGATGAGATTGATTTGGTACATTTCTATTATAGAGAATACAATGGAGATCATTGACTCTCATGCAATGTTTTTTTGTGGGAAGTTGATTATGTTTATTTAAGTGTTATAACTACATGGAACAGACTCTCATGAGACTTGGGAGTGAAATTCATTAATGAGGGAGTAATGGATTCACCTAAATCGAGACACCATTCTTCCACATAACCTCCCATCTATGGAAAGTTTTATGGTGGAGAGTTTATAACACCCCGTCACCCTATTTCAGGTATTTCTCATCTCTCTTTTCATTTCCAAACTTATTTAGGTGCATTTTGGGGTTTTTGAGGATGGAGATCCTTTACTGGGGAAAATGAACTAATTTTTACGTATGCATATAACACCCAAAGATTTTATGGTATGTATTTTTTGTAATAAATTTTATCTCTTTGATAGCTTATGTTTCATGGAACACCGATATTAAACAAAATCTAAAATATTATTATTGTAACACAACCATTATAAATTAACCATTAAATTTGTGGGAAGGTATAATACTAAACAGATTATGAAATATATAATTATAGAAATAACTTTTAATGTATTAATTAATGATTTTTTAATATGAACATATTTTTTTGGTAAAGTCATTTTATTCTTCAAATATATGTTTTCTTCAAAAAAGTGATTTTTATTACTTCTTTTGAGAAAAATATATAATTATTTTTGAATAATTTTAGAAAATTTATTTTATAATAAGAAAATAATTTTTTATTCATCATATCAAAATTATATTAGCATAAAGTTTTGATAATTTTATGAAAAGATTAATTTTTTAGTGAATAGTAAAAATTAAAGATTTGTATAAATCCCACATTTTATTTATATTCACAAGTAATTTTATGATTTTAAATTGATCACAAAGTAACTTAAGAACCATTGATTTATATATAATCTAATAAATTACACTTAAATAATCTTTTTACTTTATTTTGGTATAAGTTAATTTTTGGGAGTCAAACACATTTTTCCCAAATATTATTTTTAATCACGTTTTGGTGATTAAATTTAAAATATAATTTTGAAACTTTTGTATTTTTAATTTTTAAAAATGGATCCCATATTTGGAATAATTAGGTTTAAATAAGGTTATAAGTACATTTTCATTTAATACATAAAAAGTTTAACGTGGTAAAAAAATATTTACTACAGTATAGGTAAAATAATGTGGCGGTTTAAAGTTAAAAGGTAAAAGATTAATATACCTAAAATCTAAAAAATTAAACTGATGGGTGATGTGTTTCATGACCTTAACCAAAAATTAAAAAATTAATTATCATCCATTTTTTTGGAAATAATTCCACCCAAATGTGGTTGTATTTAAATATGAAATAATCATTATTTAATCACTTAAAACCATCCCTCCTTAAGTATAAATGCCACTACTCACCACACCATTTATCCTCAAAATCCTTGAAACTATTAAAATATCTTAAAAAACCTCTCCTTCACACTATCCCCACATCCAAATTATACTGGTCTCGCCCAATGAACAATTCCATGTTCATTAAGGGGTCCTTCAAGGAGGTGATATTTAAGAGGTAACTTTCTCAAACGACCTCTCTGAATTTTTTTTATTTTTATACCTTCTATTCACCTCCTTCATACATAAAATAATAATAATTATAGAATCATGTATCCTTTTTCTCATCTCCTCTTACCCAAATAAAGTAAACTGTTTTCTAAATTATGGTGGTTGAATGACTCAATGGATAACGATTTTTTGTTTTCCATTATCACCTTCAAGGATGATCATAAAAGTATTATTCTGGTTATATAATATTTTAATAGGTATATTGTAACTTATTTAATGTCATGGAACCCATATATACAAAATATTAAATAAAAAAACTAGTTTTTGATGGTCTGAGAGACCACCAAAACAAACTAAACATTTATCGTTATTGTTTTATCAAATAAATAATCCTCATACCAGAAAGAAAAAAGAAATACAAGACAATTTAAGAATATTTAATTGTATTAATCTCATTTCATTCCACTTCAATAATTCTATTTCCATTTGATAAGAAAATCCATAATTATACACAAATAAACTGACCATGAAACTATGAAACGAACAAACCAAAAACAATGAAAATATTGAAATATTATTAATAAATGGGTGGAAATATGTTATAAAGGGATAATATATGGTGTGGTAAATATTATTATAGTTTTTAATGAGTAAATAAAAAATTGAAACCTTTATATCATAGTTAAAATTATGAAAAACTAAAGGGAAGAGTGAGGTAAGGGTTTCTCATCTCACTTTTACTTCTTTGAGATATATGCCATATTCACTAAATGTTTATTTTTGTGGTGTATATACTACACATTGATACATCATATCATCAATCTCATTATCTTCACAGTATTCAATATTTCATGACTTTTATGGGGTATATGATTTGACTGATTACAAAGTGGTAAGGGATTTCTTAACTCAATTTCCATTCATTGGGTTAAACTTCTACTTCATTGATTATTCCATGTTAAGATTATGTGTGAGATGAATTTTGATTATATTATTTTTTATTTATAATTTGTTATATCTATTTATAGTTGATATAATTAATTGATTAATTTTATTAATACTAACTTCAATGATAGGATATTTATACGATATTTTTTTTAAAAAAATATTATTTTAAAATATACTTTAAAACACTTTTTTCATCCATGACCATGTTTTCTAAAATTGGTTCCAAATATTTTTTACTATTATATTATTATTTGTTTAAGTTAAATTTTTCTATGTTTTAATTTTTACAAAATGGTTTAGAAGGAAAATTTTTATCATTTTCCAAACATGGTACTTTTTGAATTTTCAAAAAAAAGGAATGAATATTTTTAACATATACAATATGAGAAGATTTTACCACTATCATGAAACCTTAATGATTATATGTTTTAGTTACATGATTACAAGTTTATTTTTAAAAAAATCATTTATAATTTCATAGCTATTTAGAAGGTAATGTTTTTTAAATGTATTTTTTTCAATAATTATTTCAAGTGATCTTTCAAATATTATTTTCCATTTAAGATAACATTATTTGATTTTACCTATTATTAATTTGGATATTATTCAAGTATAATATCCTTATTATTTATTTTTTTGGTTTATTTTTATTATGGAATGATAATTAATAAAACATTTTCTTTTCCATGGGTTATACTATGATGAAATGTTTATGAAACCTAATATCTTTACATGGGTTCTGATATGATGAATGATTTGTGTTATTGTGGTGAATATATGTATAGTTTTCATTGCGTTATGGTTGGGACCTATATCTCCCTACAATTAATTGGTTAAAGCTATATATCTCATGAGATAACAATACTAAACAATTCTATGGGATTGATCCACTACGGGAAATAGGTGCATCTTGGTCCACTATGGGAAAAAAGTGTGTCCTAATCCACTATGTTTAAGGTATTCATTTTTAAACTTGACATATTAAATGTTTTACTATATTTTTGATTGTTCCATACTTTTATGACAGATATTATGGTTCATTATTGATTTATGATGATTTATCACTATTATGGTCTATGTTTTCTAAAATGACATATTTATGCCATGAATGATGTTTAAGATCTATGAAATGCTGGGTGTGAACATAGTATGTTATGTTAATGATCACATAACCTTATTATTATATTATGATTTCATATGATCATGGATTGATATCTCTTATGTTTACCCTTATAGAGAATATGAGCTCACCCTTTCTTATGCTTCCTTCCCCAGGTGATGAGAAAAATGTTTAGGTAGGGTATTCGTAAGGGGAGTACTATGAGAGAATATATTTAAGGGATATGTTGAATATAATTCATAAAATTAGAATATTATATTTGTAATATCAAAAGAATCTAAACCTTTATGATTATAGCATGTATTTGGTTATGTTTTGTAACAAATATTCATCTAAATAGATGAAGTATCTATGTATGAAATGTTTGGGCCATTATAATTTTTTTTTGTATTAATGGAATCTAGGTATAAACATGTAAAAGGATTAAGAGAGTGTTCTTTGGGGTCTACGTTTTCATGAATACTTTTCCAGTTTTTCTGTAGAATCTAGACTATTTTCTATCTACTGAATGTTTTTACATCGTAAAATGATTACACATTGTGCATCAGTTACCAGGTTGATATCATGAAATGGTTTAGAGTGTCAATGGATTACATGCCATGAAACAGGTTCACATCATGAAATGGTCTATGTTGGGATTCGTAATATGAGGTAACACATTTTCCTACATCTTTTTTTAATTGATAAATTCACATCATGAAACAGTTTCACAACATGAATGTTTAAGGATTAGTGATTTTTAGGGTGCTGTGTAGGTGGATAATTTTTTATTCAACATGAAACTTATCTCTCAAGACCTAGGATCTCCCCAAGTGATTTTGAGGATCTTCTCTTCTTACAGACTATTTATTCAGTGATTGATTGTCATGTTCGTTGCAGTGCATTTCTCCAGGTAAGATTTACTTCTGCTTATTCATTACCATTGATCAAAGTGGCACTTTTGTGCTATGTTTATGGATCCATTAATATATGATGATAATATTATTTATTGTTTATATATTTATTGTGTGATATTATTTTAGAGGTTCACATTCATGTTGGTTGTGGTGTAGTGTGTGCGTTCTTTGAGGTATGTTGTGATCTCACCCCTCTTCTGACCACTTTTCTTGTTGAATTAATTCAGATATGTAAGGATTGATTCAAAGACCACTATTTTTTTCCTTGTGCTCTTCATTGTCAGTGGATCACATTGTGGGTGTGTGTAACATGATTTTCAGGTAGGTTTTTCCATCTCTATCCTATGTTTTATGAACTATATTTCTCTAGGATTATATATTGTTTTATAAATTAACTGGCATGAATGAATTGCATACATGCAAATGGGTTTTTGAGAAAATATGGTTTCCCCCTTATTTTGGAAAAATAAAATGTTTTTTTAAATATTTTTTAAATTTACTTGTTAGAAAATGAAAGAGGACAATATTTATTGTATATATTATTATATTTGTGTGTTTCGTTATTCATAAACACCATTTTAGTGAATTTTACAATATGAATGTTATTTCACATTACGATTTTAATTGTCACTTAAAGTGAAATATTAATTGGTACGTTTTGAAACACATTATTAACCACACACCAGCCTTTATTTAATTATTATATTTCATTTTCAAGTCTTCTAATCCATTTGAAACATTTCTTTCTTTTGGATAACATATATATTCAAATCGAAAGACAGATCTTTAGCCTTGAACCTAAAATTTTTTGGGCAAAGTGAACTGGATATCATCCCACTACAATGATTTTAGAGGACATGATACAAAACCAATGAAGATTAAATTTGAACTATATAAAGACAAGATCATGGAGAAAATTTTATTAAACTATGTATACAGCTAATTTGGAGGTTTAAGGGGTGGTATAAGAAGACCAAGTGGTAGATCAAATTATGGGCTAGATTCGATAGATCAAAATAAAATCCCACCATGTTTAACATAATTCCTAGTATATGGGTCCAAATGAGATGAAATTTTGAAATTTGTTATAGTAATTCCATATATTCAATTTCTTTTTCTAAGTCCCATGTAAATTCGGCCATCAAGGGTCTCATTTTGGCGCCTCAGTTGGATGGATGCAAGATGAATCAATTTTTGTAAAGGGTTTAAAATTCCACTCTCCATTAAATTTACACCCACCTATGCTTACCAATATTAATTTATAATACCTTTACTATAATGGTATTTACCTAAGGATTCCAAAATTTCTATTTAATGTAGTTGTGGTGGTAGAGTTGAGAATAATTTTTGTATGTTTTCAAAGTAATGTTATGTTGTGATTTTGTTGTTATAAGAGTGATATTTACATGTAAGTTGTTCAATTTGAATCTAGTTTTCTTATTTAATATTCAAACTTCTCTTTAATATATATTCTTCTCACCCATGTCACAATTATTCCATTCATTTCATTATGTAAAACCATTCACATAACCATGTAAGGAATTGTTATTTGTTTGTTTTCTCTTCTTCAATCCCACTTCTTTAATACAACTACCACATTCTGTTTAGTTCTTTGTATCAAAGGAAGAATAACCCTATTGTTGGTTGATTATATTGAATTTAGTGGGTATATATTGGATGTTATTTGATCTACTTATATTCTTAAATTAGTTCATTATTTTAATAGTTCCATTCAATGACTTATTTTCTTCTTCATCTTCACCAATTTTAACAATGATATATGTTGCATGCTAGTATGATAAAATTCCTTATAGTTATCATTAAATTGATCCTCTAAGTGAATTGGTGATTATAATTGGAAATTTATAGTGATTAAATTGGTGAATTATGTTGGGGACTTATCTCATCAATTGAAACCTTCTTGAACTATTGTGCCAAGATTTTAAAGAAAACAATTAAATCCATTCAAGTCCTAGTAACAACCTAGAATCATTCCATCTTATCTAATTGTTTTATTTAAAATCTTAAGGTGTTTTATTTATTTAATTCAAATCATTATATTAGGTAATTTAGTATTTTTATATCCCAATTCCAATCAACCCCAAAGTTTTCTACTTCATAGACAAAATCCCAAATAATCTGAGTGTCTCAAGGTTACTTCTTCAATACCTGTGTATTTAAAATCCATTTTCATGATATAAGTGACCAATTATACCTTTGGGTAAATTTGGGTGAGACCAAATTTTGGTGCCATTTTCAGGGACCCAAGTAAGTCATCATAGACCCTCACCCTCTATTCTCAACCCCATTTCTCTTATCATTTTACCTTTATGTTTATATGTGTCCTGAGAATATAAATTACTAATTTTAGTATACTCTAATGGAGTATCTTCAGTATTAACCAAATATAATCCCATGCTAGAATAAAATTTGAAATAAATATTGGGATGCCCCTAACTTAGGTAATTTCTTCAATAAAACCTCTAATGATTACTCCAGAGATGGTGAGATGTAAAATAATTATGATGATGAAAGTTTAAAGGTTAAATTATAACCCTATCAAGGATGGATGAAGAGATAAATCTTAGTGAATCCCATGAAATTCAAACTCTTATTCAATCTATTCCTCAAACATTTCTTGAATAATTGTGAAATAAAATAGAGAGAATTAATTCTGTGGTTTCATCTTTGATATTATAACTAAAAATAATTAAAACCTATGAGGAACTCATCCCAACACTGACTGTACCTTACATAAACTTATGTAGAGAGTCTAGTTTACCACAAACCTCTCATGAAAATAGTGATGAAATAACATTTGAATTTTGGATAGATGAAGATAATCAAGAAATTGTTGATTTATATATAGGTCAAAAGTAAATAGATTTCTGTTATTCACATGAGATAAAATTTTCTTCTTAGATTTGATCCCCAAAATCTATATCCATTAATGATCTTTCAGAACCACATATCATTGAACCCTTAGAATAAATCATTAATTCTCAATTTTTATCCATTCCTTTCACTAAATCAAAAACAAATGGGCAAAAAAATCAATTCCAAATGAATAAATCAATCTTGTTTCTAACTCCCAATTAAACTCAAGTACTTTTGATCAACCCAAACTTAAGAATAAGTTCTTTCCATACTCCCTTAATTTTTCATTCATTGGGGATATTCAAAACCTTATGATTTTCATTGTTACTTCTCTTGAAACTAATAAATATGGTATGATCTTTGATGTATTATAAAAGACTATAGAAGTAATAAGATCAACTATTTATGATATTCCATGAATTTTCCCACTCATTATAGAATATGTATTTGTACTTGAAACAAGTTCTAAAAAAAGAATCAATCTAAATCTAGTAGATGTTTTGAAAAATTAAATCATTAAAATATAGAAAGTTGGTTTTGGGTAAGTTGGGGGGTCCAAGTTGAGCTAAAAAATTTAAAGTGCATTCCGGGAGGGAACTCAACTTCTTCATTTTATTTTATTTTGTGTGATTTTGTGTTATTTTGTTAAGGGAACCCCCTTGGGTTTTCTAGTGTGGCCTAATATTTCTTGTGTGTGAGATTTAATAGTTGAAACAATTTAGTATTTTCAAATGAAACACATACCTACCACAATTCAAACCCAACATTCAATCATCTTCAAGGAGTATACTTGTCACATGAATCCAAAGTGATCAATTTTGTATTGATGGGTTAGAAACTTTAAAACATATTATTTTGTTCCATGATTTCATTTGAAATTACATTCTCCCCTTATTTTATCCCAATTTTAAACTCTCTATTCTCTTATCTTTCAAAACATAGGGAAATGTAATTTTAAGTTGGGGGGGAGTGAAAATATATGATTTAAAAAAAATTAGGCTTTTATGGAAAATTCTAATTCATTATCCTTACATGCATTAATTTATATTGTGAAACATGAAAACTGAATGTCAATTGATTTTGAATTCCTTTATTCTAGTCTTTATATATGTTTAGGTTCTTGGGAAAATTTTTAGTGGGCATGTTTTTCTAATTTCTTTTTTCAATGTCTAATTATTCATGAATTTAATCAAAATTTCACAATACACATCCATTGGGTTTTGGGTGTATGTTTTAGTTCTTGGGTCCCTTTCCTCATAACATAGGGTTTGGGGCCCCTTTTAGTATAATACGAGAATCCAAAAAAATAAATAAAACAAATACTGTGTAGATAAATGTTTTCCCTAAATGAATTAAATATGAAACATGGGGTCCATGACTCCATAGTTTTATTTCCAAGCATTAGTCTTTACATCTCTATTCTAGAGACTGTAATTGAAAAAATGTGAAGTGTTTGGAACATGGAGATTGTTAATCTATAGCTTCCTTTCCCAGAGCTAGTCTTTTCATATCTAATATTGTTGTCCAAAACAAAAAAAAAGATATATAAAAAGAAAAATAAAAAATTGGAGACTTATATTACGGTTTAATGTGATTCCCACCTAGTGCTTCTATTTATTTTCCCCACAAATAAGAGAATGGGCCCCATGCCATTTAAGATGCACAAACACATCATCATACTTAATTGAAATTGGATAAAATTAAGTGATGGATTAAAATAATGTAATGGTATTGGGATTAGGATATGATTGTGTACCTATCTTTTGTTGAATTATTTTGATACATTTTCTAATTGTTTGAAATGGTGCCTTTTAGTGAGCATTGTATATTAAAATGTTTTTAGAAAAGAGTAATAAATTTCAAATTTTTATGATTCTTTTTTCTCGGGTCTAGAAAAACTCATGTTGAAGGGTATGATTGTCTACAAAAATTAGATAATATTAATTTTTTATATTATAAAACTCTTTTACTTCATTATTAATAAACACATGTTTCAGTGTATTTTACAATATAGACATTATTTTACATTACCATTGTAATTCTTGCTTAATGTGCATTATTACATTTTACAGTTTCAAACACATTGTTAACCACACACTTGTCTTAATTTGAATTTAATATTTCATTTTCAGGATTCCCATTCCATTTTTAACATTTGATACTTCTTTAGCACACGGAGATTCACATTGTAAGACACTCATCTTCGGCCTTGAACATAGAAAATTCAGGGCGAGATGAACTAGATAGGATCCCACTATAATGACTGTAGAGGACATGATACAAGACCAATTAAGCTAAAATTTGAACTATAGATATATAAATCATGTGTAAAATGTTATTAAACAATGTATAGAATTAATTATCAGGTTTAAGGGGTGGTTCAGGTGGAAGATACAATTCTAGGCCAGATTCGGTGGCCAGGAATAACAACCCACCATTTTTAACAGAACTCATAATATATGTGTTCCAATGGGATTTAATTTTGAAATATGTTAGAAAAATTATATAGATTCAGTTTTATTATTATGTGGGACACCAAAAATCTTTCCATCAAGAATCTCATTTCGGAACCTCTCTTAGGTGGATGCAAGGTGGCTCCGATTTTTGTCAAGGGTGGAAAATTCCACTCTCTGTTATCTTTCCACCAACCAATGCACAACCTAATTAATTGGGAATACTTGGAATATTGGTATATATACTCAAGTATTAAAAAATTAATATTTAAGGTAGTCGTTGTGGTAGAGTTGAGAAGAAGTTGTGTATGTTTTCATTGTAATGTTATGTTGTGATTCTGTTTTATTATGTGTTCTATTTATATGTAACTTGTTAAATTTCACTACACTTTTCTTATTTAATGTTATTCATTATCCTTAATACATATTATTATCATCCAAATCACTATTATTCCATTCATTATATTTTTTAAACCATTCACATAACCACATAAGTGATTTTTATTTGTCTGTTTTCTCTTCTTCAATCCTTCTTCTTTAAGTCAACTTCCACCTTCCATTGAGAGTTTTTCATGAATGGAAGAATAAACATATTTTTGGTAGATTATTGGGAGTTTTATGGGGTTTTATTGGATGTTATTTTTTGTTCTTATATTCTCAAATCAATTCATTTTTTAAGAGTTATATTCAATAACTTATTTTATTATTCATCTTCACAAATTTTAACGATGATATATTTTGAGTGCTTGTATGATCCAATTCCTCAGAGTTATCATTAAAGGAAACATATAAGTGAATTTATGAATATAACTATAATTTTATAGGGATTAAATTGGTGAATTATTTTGGGGACATATCTCATTGATTATAAAATTATTGAACTAGTGATCATAGATTTCTAATGAAAATATTCACATCCTTCTAGTCGTAGCAACAAACTAGGATTGGATCAAATTATTTAATTATTTAATTTCAAAATCATAAGTTTTTTATTTATTCAATTAAAATAATTCTCTTTGGTAATTTATTATTATAGTTTCACAATTATAATAAACTCAAATTTTTCCAATTCATAGACAAAATCCCTAATAAATATAAGTGTCTCAAAGTTACTTTTTCATCCCCTGTGGATTCAATAACCCCTTATGTACTACAAGGTAGTTCTTATACCTTATGGTAAATTGGGTTGATACCATATATTTATGAAATAGTTTTCAAATCATGGTATTGATTAATTGGTGTGTAAAATTTAGCACATGGGAATCCTTAGGTACTTAGGTGGAAGGTGAAGTAATAGGTCTTATCCATTGATAGTGTCGAGGGGTTCACTCATGGGGTGTTCCTCTACTTACTATGACCAATTTTATATGGAATTGTTATAAATTTTGGTAGGTTCCATTTTTGGTGTTTCCTATTCTCTATATATTCAATGTATATGTCTAAATACTTGATGCACACAATTGTCTATTTTTGGGTACAAGTGTCCTAGTTGGCCTGAACTATTATGATCCTTAGTGTTATATTGCATACTGTTTGGTATGGAATGATTTGGATTTTATATGACATGTGATAAATGGTTTAATTTGATTTATCTTATATAAGATATATGATTTGAAACTATTTGACCTGTATTATTTTGGAACTTCCAAAAAAGGGAAAATGTTTTACTATGTTTTTTATATAAAAACCGCTTAACTATTTATCATGGATTGTTTTTCTTTAAAGTTGTGAATGTTTGGTTTTTTATATAGAGAGTTGATATAGAAAACCTATGTGGGATCATGTTAAGCCTATTTATCTTATACCTATGAAACTATTTTGTGAATCGTAGACCTTGTTATTCCTTTTGATATAGGAAAAAACTAGGCTCTATAGTGAGACAGAGAGGTTTTCTGCTAGTCATGTGTGGGTAGCTGGTGTTGAGATGGTGGGATCTTTCCCACACTATCACATGGAGTAGCTATTTCAGTTTTTAGTTGTACTTTTCAGTTGGACTTTTACTTTTGATATCGTTTAGATACTATTATGTTGTATCACTTCTATTGTTACCATTTTCTATAGTATATATTCCTTATTTAACTATTCCGCTACTTATTACCATTATGTATATATATGGCATAATTTCTACTTCAAGTTGGGTGAAATTGTTCCCTCTGGTTGTTCTTGATGCTCAGGTGCTAGCCTTCAGCCTATGGGAATAGAGAACATCCTTATAGTATGTGGTGGTTTGGGTTAGGTATCAAATTGAGGGGGTATTCAGGTTAGGTTATTCACACTCTTTCTCTATAGAGACTAAATGGAAAAATGATGATGAGCCAATCCCATATGGTTTTTGACTATGAGGTCCACTCTTGATATCAAATTAATGATGATGGGTTGAATTCCATTGATTCATTCCATCATTGTGAAACATGTGGGAGTGTCACAGATTGCTTTCCATGGGGAGAACTTCTCAGTACTTGATAGGGGTAGGATCTTTTTGTATTGGTTACACCTATCTCCTGTAGAAGTACAAGGTAATATGTAAGAAATACTTCTTCTTTGGGATGATAAAAATCTTCCTAGATATGGTGTTGTGGATTCTTATTGATGGATTTGAAGGATTAATATATCATTAAAGTCTGATCAAGGGCCCGATGTAGTGGATGTCAAATCATTGGGGGTGTTGATATGCTCAACCCCATCAATATGAGGCTATTTTCCTTCCTTTTTTAGTACTCCAAATCTAGATAATGTGACTCAAAAGATTCTATGGGGGATACATCACCCTAGAGTACCCCTTCTCAATTGTAAAGTTAGTATTTAAGGCACTTGTGCTATAAATAGGGGACCACTAGATATATATGGACCAAGGGACTTCCCAAAAGTGAATTGTAAGCTGTGTCTTATGAGACTACCATAAATTCAATTATCATCCCCATGCCACCAAATTTTGTTTTAAACCCAATATCTCTAAAAAAATTATTTTCTCTCTTATCACATCCCCAAATCATCTAGTTATAGGGGATCAAATCCACTTTTGTGATCCCCATACTATGGAGTGTTTGGGTTTGGATAAGGTTAATCCAAAAGATAGTATACATGAAGAAATTGTTTACTTACAATCTATTGAATTGGATGGATATATATAGTTGGTGTATGTTCCTAAAAAATGGGAGCACCCTCTTATTTTTCAAAAAATGAAATATTGACTTGACGTCACTCCTTCTCATATTCCTATGCATAATAGGTATCAACATTAACTAACAAAATATAAAAGTTAATTGGGGTCTTCACGGATTAAATAATGGATTTTCACATTTCCTTTTACAAGGGGAGAGCTCTGAGGATCAATATCCTCACGGGTTTTCCAATGAGGTGCTTCAACACATCATATTTTTTAGTGAGGGGTATGCTTTTTCTTACAGAAGACTGTTTTTTTGTAGGGAGAATATTAGAATCCATTGGATAAGATAATAAGGCATAGATAGTACTATTTTTACTCTCATGTTGATTACCTATCGTGTTCTAAATTCCTGATGTTTGAGCACACGATAGTTGAGGTCGGGCCCTAGCTGGGCATAACTAATCACAGTGTTGTCACAGATGAATTTCATAGTCAAATAATATAGTTGGTTTTGGATGCATGCACAATAGTGAGTATCAAGATGGATATACCATCTAGACCCTACATGAGGTCTTATACTTGGTTCCAGTAGCATGAAAAAACCTATTTTGAAGTTACATCCTATATATTCTTTTGGTTTAAAACACTAGAACATACATTCTTTCAACTGAAGTTCCCTCTACCTATCCTTTGATGGTGTTAGTTAGAAGTTACTAAGGTGTTCACATAGTTTTCCTCATCGTTAAGCATTGTGTAGCGATCCACTAGTTAAAAAACAATCACGGAGGTGAATTCTTGATCATCAGTAGTGGAATAGTTTAGAACTAGCTAAACCCTTGGTGAGATTCCCAATTCAGATGGAATGAAATCACTGAGGGCGGAAACTACTTTTGGAATTGGTGGGGGGCTTTTATTCCTATTTAATTGCTAATTCATTCCCTTTCAAGACCTATAAGCCTATGGTGAATATGTGGATACAATAGTTTGGGGAGCTATGGTGACCACCATAGGTTCTAGTTTACTCAAGCGAGAATAGAGAATTTCATGGGAACGATTGATTGTCTTTTAAGACAACCATTCATTATACATTTTCATTCCTCATTAGAGGACTTACTACAACATATTGGAATCTTTTATATCACTATCTTGGCCAGTGAATACTTGTGACACTTATGCTGAGATGACAACCAATTTTACTAATCCATAATCCAATCGATCATAGAGACAATATTTAAAGACAATTAATTCTTTGATTGTGTTTCCAAGGATCTTATGGCATAATAATTGATTAGCATGATCAGTAAGTTTAACCTCTTGGGGTCTCTTTCACTCTGGAAGCTTCATAATCCCATTTTGGAAGGAAAAATTAAAATAACCTAGGACATGTGCATCCTTGAAGTAGTATATCATATTCATTCTTTATT
Source organism: Viscum album (assembly GCA_963277665.1). Taxonomy (NCBI): domain Eukaryota; kingdom Viridiplantae; phylum Streptophyta; class Magnoliopsida; order Santalales; family Viscaceae; genus Viscum; species Viscum album. The sequence goes on along the minus strand of OY728159.1, from coordinate 1,622,140,810 downwards.
TAAAAGGAACCTTGGGTGCTTAACCCTGATGAGGGGTTGGGAAAAAATTCTCTCTGCAAGGCCATTCCTATAACCAACGTGGCTACATTGGGCAAGGAAGCTCCTAGTGGGGATGAACCTAACAGGGATCATCTAGTAAAGGGGAAATAAGTAGACCATCTTGGGATCATTTTAAAGCACAAAAGTAGTTGTTTTTCCTTTTATGGGCCTTCACACAGAAGATGAAAGATGTAGTGGGAATGGATGTTTCTTGGTGTGTTGTAAGGATTCATCTAAACCCTAAGCCTTTTCAGAGAAATATCAAAATCTACCCAGATAGTTTAGGGAAATGAGGTTAGGGACCATCTTATCTAAAAATTATCTATGCACATCGAAATAAATTTTTCTTGGGATAGTGTCATGTTTATCGAATATATGAGTCCTTTCCATCAGGAAATAAAGTCACCCACTCACTCATCGTACCTCTATTTTAATTTTGGAGAGGAATACAAGGCTAGTTATATGTGATTTTGAGATGAACTGATATAGGAACTATCTATAGAGATCTTCCCAGCTAGCAATGGATCCCGGTGCTAGCTGGTTGTTTCATAAAAATGTGGGACCTTATAGTGTTGGGGAAAAATTGGATCTTGGAATCTTTCTATTATTTTAGAGTCCCCAATATTGGACCACATCTTGAAGAAATGTGGGCCAAATGTTGTAGTAGATCACCCATACCATTGAACAGGTTGAAAATCAGATTTCCGAATTCTAGTGGTAGGTACATATTGTTTACCCTTACCAGATACAACTATCCCTTAGGGATAATTGGAACTTGTATTTATTTTAGGGCCTCAAGGTGGATAATGAGATAATCTAACCCATCTTCGTAGTGTTATTTTTGGTAACTATTTCTCTGACTATCTAATCCACATGGGAGGATTCTTGACCATGATATCTACGAGGATAGACATGTTGCTCAAACAGAGTGGGAGAATCATATTTGGGTCATTTACCATAGTACCCATATTTTATCCTGATTGGATATTATGGACCAATTATTCCAACCTTGGGTGTCTAGATAAGATGTAATGGGTTCCCAATTGGAGAATACATGGGGTCACTTTTGAAATTTCCATGGCCTGGGCAATACATAAAAATAATATCTACAATAAGACACTTATAAAACTCTAGTTCCCAGAGAAAAGCATCCATCCTAGAATCAAACTCAGGATCTAGCGTAGTCTTTGGTGGTCTAGTAAGCTCGGAATTACCCTTTACTTTGTTGATATATCAATAAGAAAGTGATAATGTTTCATTGGGGGGACTCCCAAGGCCCTAGGCCAGTATTTGATATCAGATATGACCACTTGTAGGGGGATATACCTAGTACTTTGTCACCCCTTAGAGTGGGTTATCTCTATCACAATCTGTGTTGGAAACCCAGTTTCATTGATACTTAGTAGGGTCGATGGTGATTACATATACCCTAGTGGTGGTTATGGGATAATTCTAAAATAGAGGATAGTGTACCTCCCTAGCCTCTAATTTTCACGTGTTCAGCTGACTCTTCCTAAAATCTCCAGATCAAAATAAGGATCTTAACATAGTTCCACTAGAGAGTCTAGAAATAAACATATGATTTAGGGAGTTGAGCTATTTGGAGCACTACTTTCTCAACCTTCTTGTATAGTTGGTGAATGGAATTGAGGAATTCATGGTTCTTGGATAGGCCAGCCGATAGTATTGGAGGTGACTGAACATCTCCCAAATATTTTGGTAGAAACAAAATTCTTGGTTTTTAGTGAGGTACTCAGGGATGGAAAAGTTTAGAGTTGTAGGTGGCCTAAACATGAATGATAATTGTTCAATGGCCAATAGTCCTAAAAACACCTCTTTTTCATCCATAGTAGGATGATCCTTTTCTTGGTCAGCTTAATCGTTGATCTGTACCAGCTTGGAAACTATTGGAAACACTGACATAGATTAGCTTTTCTACTGATTTACTAGGAGTGGGGGCACCACACAAAAAAAACATCCACTGCATATTGCAATATCTATCGAAGGCATAGATAAATTCAATATCAATTCCATATATAATGGGATGTTTACTACATACCCATGTGAGAGATTGGTGGAATCTATTTTGGGATCAACAATGTGTTCACCATCATATGAGGGCATCAACCCAGACCCTGACATCTCTCCAACTTCTAGTGTAGAGGTAGAAAGGGGGGAAACTGATGGTGATGTAGATGGTTTCACCAAGAGTCCTCAGAAGGAGGAGAGAAAATTGTTGACTTACAGGTATCTGTAAAGGTATTTAGAAATTTTTTAGATCATAGATTTAGGTATTGTATGTCGTATTTGATGGGATTCTAGACCTCATTTTTCCAGTAGGGGTGAAGGTTCCCTCATCGAGTTATCAGTCATATCAGAGTCTAAGAGGTTGATAAAGACATAAAACATCCCTGGGTCCAATATCTAATGGTAAAAGACTTCCCTAATCATTATTTATTGAGATTATATTGTGTTTATTTCATGTACATTGTGACTGGAACAATGAGAATGACCCCCAGAATGTTTATTTTCCTTCCTGCACTGGGAAGGATCTTCAGAAAAGGGAATATATTTATCACAGAGAGGACCTCCATAGTAGTTGGTAGTAGTGTGGGTAAGACCTTTTATCTAGTATTATTCATCAAAATATGGTGTGTATTGTTTTTTAGTGGTTTCAATGACCAAGAGAGTCAACCTGACCTGCCTGAGAGGCTTCTATGGTCATGATCCTAATTGGGTAAAGATGGATCCTCACTCAATAATTACTGGGAAATAATAATATACATTGATGGTGTAATGGGACTCTATAACAATAAAATATTCATCCTTATAGGAAATGTTTTGGACCTTCCCCTAATGTTAGTTACATGTGGTTTGGACCAGGGCTAGCAGAGTAGGGATGGGGTGAACTCGATCATTTTGTTGTTGGGTTTATCAATGTTGGTGCTGATTTAGTTGAGTGGGAGTCATCCTGGGAAGCTCCTGGTTAGTGACCACTACAATAATATCTTGAACATCCCCTAACTCCTCATCACAAGGGATTAAGCAATCATAATGATTCAGGTAGGGTATTCCAATGATGTTTTCTATTGGAAAAGGGGGTGGGGGTGGTTTCCCCATGCATGGCCCTCGGGGGAAGTATTATCGCTAAGCTATCGATGCTTCAAGATCCTAGAGGTATATATCTCTAGTGGGAATGAACCTTTCTGTACATTATATCTGAACAAGGTTGTTGATCACCCTACTATGGATATTCTCGGAGAGTGAGATGGTGTGTGGAAACCTGGTAGCTAAAGACTTGGTGATTTTCATGGAAGAAACATAGTTGTTATGTATTTTTCACCAACATTCCCCCTTCTCCTACACCATTTGGTATTGGCATTAGAACACTAATATCCTATATCTTGATTATTTTAAAGTAAATGGGATGAAACATCAGTTCATATCTGATTAAGGTGATTTCCAATGCCAAAACATTTTATATTCATTCTAAAATAGAGAAAGGATCCATGTTATTGATGTCAGAGACCGGGGATGACCAATTTTATCTACCCCACATCATAGGAGAGTTTCATACTAATCCCACCAATCATTAGTTGGGACATGGCTCTGAATATAGAGATCTGGTAACATGAAAAGTCCAATGGTTCCCCAACATTAATAGTTCTCATAAGTGAAATATAATAGCTTCATATTGGGTTCATAATTTTTTTCTGATGCTCTCCACCAGGTCTGCACATTATCTTTCTGTATGGAAGAGATGTGTTGATTGTTTCCCCACATTCCCAATTTCCAACGTTAGGTGTCTATCATCACTTTAATCCAAGATGTCAGCTCCTTGATTGAAACTAGATAATGGGATTTTAGTTCCTACTTCCATAGATCCCTCATTGGAGCTCTTCACTTAGTCTGGGTCTCTCTCATAGATTTATGTCATGCTGATTAAATCATTCCTGATTCCATCCAACTGTGGAAACTGGTTAACTATGAAACATCTCTCTTTATAGGCTAGAAACCCATAGTTATATTAGATAGTAATGTTGGGAATTTCTGGGCATCTCTAGATGCTGGGTATGTTGGGTACCTGTAAAGTATTACTCTTTTGGAGGGTATATCATGTGTTAAGTATATTAGGCACATAACCTAATAAATCTAGTGTCTTCCATGTGATTATTGATTCTAAGAGCATAAGGCATTTGAGGATTTTTACCATAGGAATCCCATGATTATTATATAGGGTATGGATTTCAAGTGGGTCACATGTTTAACATCCTGTGGGGATAGGTAGTTGGTTAAGTGTGTCCCCAAGGGGGGGAGGGATTTCACACTTGAGGGTATAGTTAAGTGTCTCCCTAGGGGTGAAAATTATCACACTCAAGGGTTTTAAGTGTTTCAATAGGGGGAAGATGATCACACTTGACGGTTTTGTTATGTTTTTTCCCATACAAAAAAGGATCACACTTTAGGGTTTCTTTAACTGTGTCTCTATGGGGAAGATGACCACACTTGAAATTTTATAATGATTTTAGTGTGTCATGATTAAACCTCAGAGATGTAACCTAGATGTGTTGTTATGTTGAGATTTAACCTCAGGGAGGTTTTCTACATACCCTACTAGGGAACATAGATAAAAAACCATGTAGTTTGATTCCCTATTTTAAGTTCATGTGATAGGACCAGTCGAAGTAGTTTAACACCATGTGGTAAGGAAGATTCTGTCGTGTAAGGATAATAAACAAGGGATGGTGTGGGGATTACACATGTGGGCTACTTGGGGGTTCTAGATGTAGGCTAACATCCCATGGAGGGGGAGGAGTGGCATCCCATGATGATCATGCATGGGGAATCCTATTCTTATCACACAAGGTAGGGATAGAGTTTAATGTTATGTACTGAGGATATTTTCATGTAGTTTAACATCATACGACTAGAATATTGGGCTATATAATTTTACATCATGAAACTTAGACATCAGCGGGACTTACAACCTAGGAGATGATTCCCATGTGGGAGGGGAAGATATAGAAAATACCTCTCTTCCAGGAAAGGTTGTCAATTTTCCTTGATGATTCCACCTTTGGGGATTACATGTCTACATATCATGTTCCAATGGGTGGGTCATGGCATAAAAACTTCTGTGGAGTAGTGAAAATCAGGGATCTTGATGTTAGGGTGCCTATTACTAGGAGAACATGGCGTTAGGGTGACAATGATTAGGAAAGAAAGGTAAGGTAATTGTTTAAGATATGCTTTATGAAAAGAGGGAATACATAAGGATTTATGATACTGGTTGAATGGGGAATTGGGGTTAGAATACACTAGTTGGAATGGGTACCTAGAACCTATGCACTAAATTTTCATGCAACTTTGTTTGGTGTAAAGAGTCATTGGGTTAGAGACCCAAAGTTTGTTGTATGAAATTTTATTTTATTGTGTAAAAATGGGGTTTCATGAGTGATGATCTCTAGAACCAGACCACTATATAGATTTTGGAGTCTTTGGTGTATGAAACTTCTTAGGTCACACCCAACTTAGGGTTTCACAAGGAAAATTCTCTTTCATGAACCCGACTATCCTTGATGGATGTTGTGTTAAGAACTCTCAAACATAATCCAAGACATGTTGGGTCCCATGGGAGGTCAATTTCAGAAGCTCCCTACCTATAGAAATCCATCGAAGTATGGAGTTTTGAGATGTCGTGGAAGATATGTTTGCATCAGTGAGATCCAATGATTCTTATTTCGGAGATCCCTCCTCGATGTGTGTGTGTAGGCGGGGGTGGGGGTAAGGTTTTATTTATATACTAGGTCATTCAAAGTAGTCGTGTTCTTACCATGCCTTTGCCTCATATATATGGCCACATAATATCACATTTTATCATCAACTTTCTCGTATAACGTGTTTTGGTGTGAAAATTTTGACATTCCATGAAAGAGAACACTGTTGTTTAAAAACACCTTATCAATTTTTTAGGGATCTTGGATGACTTGTTAAACTATGATTATTAGTGTTAACTTTTGCATGAAAATGGGTTGCGTGCATAGTGAAAAAGTTTCATGAAAACCAAGAATATTGTACAGACATAATTCCTTGGATGAGAATGGTCCTTTGTACAGACTAATCTTGTATTTTAGGGAATACTAACCTTCCCAAGATCGATACAAGTTTTTGAGGTGAATTTCATTGAATGCATATTTATGAAAGACAAATGAGGACCATGATTTAGCATAAGGAATATTTTTATATTGAGTTGATGTTTCACAACATGGGAAACACTACGTCATAGTCAGTGGGTGTGGTGATGGTAAATGATATCACCAAGTGAACCATTCCATATCATTTATCATAGTGGAGAATGAAATTCCCAACATGGGAAATTAGAAAGGGACTATTCCATGGTGGGATTCCAAAGCACCTATAAAAATTATCATGGATAATATATCCATGGGGTAGGTTGTGATCAAGCATTTTTGAAGGATAAAATGGACAATACTACACCATGAAATTAGAGTGGTGAAAAGGAGGTATGCCTGAGAAATAATGGCACAAGGAGGTCATGGTGGAGGCTGTGGTTTGAATATGGACAACACCAGATTGACTATGAAATAGAATATTCCATGGGGAGTGTAAAACAGCCAAATTTTTTCTCCACATCATAGTGATGATGATGGTGTGATAGAGGATTTCTTATTAAAAACATGATTTATGATATAGACCATATTATAGATGTGTATGTGGGGGCTTGATAGATTCTATATGCAACATGGGGAAGGAAAAAATTACTCTAGTAATGATATTGGTTGATTTCTATAGCTGCATTCCAAAATGACCAATAGTGAGAGGCTACTCCATAGTGATTAGATTATTTGAGTCAATACAAGAACTAGTTTTTCCACCATGCCATGGTGATGGTCTTATCGGTGGGTGATGTGCTAAATTTGAGATAATTCATTATGGGAATGCTTGTATGGATCTTTAATGATTCCATAATCATGTGTATAGATTTCAAACCATGATTCCAGATTGATGATAAGGTGATTGTGGCATTACATAAATGTAATTATATGGATATTTAATTCCCCACTACAAAATGAAATGATTTTCCATAAAGAAAATATTTGGTTGACTAATAGTGGAGGAGATCATGGATCAGTATTAAGGAGAATTAATGGGAAATTTGGGTGGTCCATAATGATGTTGATAGGTGCCAAATTAATTTAGGTATGATCTTCTATTTTATAATTGGATCAATTGGAATTATAATGAACATGAGATATGAGCACATTGAATATCAAAACTCAAATAGGGATAAGAAAAGTTATAGGAGTGGGGATGGTATGAAGAAGAATATATTGGGAATAATTGAAGATATTTCCCAATTATTGTGAAATAAAAAAATGAATGAAGAATTATAGATTCATTTTGAAAATGTGGTTCTATATAGGATATATTCATAGTCTATGGAGCATCATAGTGACACTAAAATAGAGAATCTATCTATTCTTAAAGATACACACCAAGAAAGTGATGTTGTAGACGGGACCTATAAGTCCATATATTGTGTTGTGGTGATCCTTTCCACAAACTGTGAGTGTTTAAAGGAATTTTTGAGGGAGTGGCCCTTGGAAAGTAGCGAGTTATCCCTAAAACATTGTAAGGAGAGTGACCCCAATGAAGATAAGAAATCTTAATAGTGTTTTAGTGTAAAAGATGCGGATGCATACTCCTTGGACATAGCCTAGTGAGGGTAAACAAAGTAAAAGTTTATGTCCCTATTTACATTATGTATTCACACAAAAATATATCAAGAAACATAAATTATATCTGGTAAAAGGAGTATAATAATTGAACCTCATGGTTGAGTGGTCAATATCCATTTAGGTAGAGTGAGACATTAAAAGTAACAATTGTTTTAATTAGGTAAGAAAATTCATACCCTAATTCACCACCACCTCTCAGGGTAATATCACCTAAAGCCCCTATTGTGGGACTAAAAAGTGGTGTAATATGGAAGTTTTATTTATATTTATTAGATTTTTTATTTCTCTAAATTGATTTGAATTTATTTAATATAAATGGAATCCACAATAAATGATCAATTATGTGATGAAGAGAATATCAATTAATGTAAAATAGAGTTTATTTCCTACATGGAAGATTCTTTGGGAGTTATAGGAGAATTTGTGGATGAAGGAATTGTAATTATAAGCTAAAATAGAGTTATATTTTAATCAAATCAATGAAACATTTGGATTTTTTACCCAATAAATAAGGTATTAATGTGTGATCTTAGATAAGAATTATATATGAAGGTTTCACATGGAATGTTATCAAAATTTATGTCGATGAAATTATAAGAACACCATTGAAAATATAAAAAAGAGTGATTTATGTCTAAATAAAAGTAGGAGAAGAATTAAGTTGTTAGAAATAATTTCCTACTAAGGTAATAAATTCATAAACTAAAGTCATATCTAATTCTAACACTGGTTTAGAGAAAGTGTGTGGGATTTCAAACTCTATTTCAAATTTTAAAAATAAATGTGATAAAGAACTGAAATTATCATTAAGTTTCATATCAAGGAGGTGTACGTGAAATGTTTAAGAGAAGATCCAAATTATACAAGAGATGGTATAAAAATGGGATGTCATGTATGAAGTGTATTTTTCTATGATTGAAAATCTATCCCTAAAAATAAGAGTTTGGGAAGAGAAGAGATGGCCATTAATTTCCAAGTGAAAAAATGGGAGAAAAGATGAAAGAACAAAAATAATATCTTGAATATCTCTTCCAAGAGATCATAAATAAAATGGATGTAGAAAAGGAATTGAATATGAGCATCATTCCACTAAAAACCCATCTTGATGATACATGGAAATTGAAAATGGATGATGCTTCAAGTTTGAAAGAGATGGTTTCTGAACTGAAGAGGGAGGATAAGTAAATCAATGGTCACAAGGATATGATATATACTTTTAATAAAAATAATAATACCCACTATATAAAATCCTCAACATGTGTAATAATTATGGATTTGAAATGTAGAAGAAAATATAATTTCCATGTAAGTGGAGATCCAAAAAAGAAGGAGGCACCAAAGTGATACTATTATAGAAGTATTGAGCATACAATGTGGGTGTATTTTGAATCCAAAAAGCTAAAATATGTGACAATAATTTTAATAATTCTCATATCTAAATCAAGGATAGACTACATGAGGTATGACTCTTATGGTGAATGCTTTTTTTTCTAACCTCGTTGGCCTGAAAATGTATGCGATTGGAGGAATGTAATCAAAATTAATGATTCCATAAAAAGACACTCCACTCATATGATATATAAAGAAAGAAATTATCCATGTAAGAATCCTGTTATGTTAGAAAATTTTCTCAATATTTTAGATAATGAGAAAGAAACTCAATAAAGGGAATATCAGTCACCAAGATCTAGATACTCAGAATAACTCTCTTAGATTAAAATAAATAAAATATAAAGAAAAATAAAGAGATCGTACCATATTTTGAGAAAGGTGGAACAAAAATTTAAGGATAATCCACCGAAAAATAATAATTATTTATAGATGGAATCTTGGTTGTGAAGGAATAAGTTTTCCAAAGTGGTTCCAAAAAAACCTCTAAAATGAAAAATATAAAGGTTCATTGGAAAAAAATCCAATGATAATATCCAATAATAATGAAACTCAAGAAGATACTTTCTCGAGTGTGATTGATTCCACAGTTTTGTAAAATTCCAAGCCAAGGAATAATTAAAATGCTCTCAACCATGAAGATAAGTTTTTAAATGGTATCATACAAATAATATCCTTTAGAAAGATATTAAGAAGGATGGATATAAATGATAATGAATAGGTTTAAGAGATGATGAAATTCCATTTAAAAAAGTTAAAAAAGGTAAAATTAAAGATTAAATGTGAAGGGTTGGTCTAATATGGCCATCTCTATTCCTAAACTTGAAGAACTTTGAGGTAAACCCTCACCGTGTATGATTTATTTTTATAACCATTTATAAAGAGTTGTTGAATTAATGGGGAGATACGATTCATGGGGTGTTTGTGCAAGAAAAAACATATTATGGAGATAAAATAATATTTGATAAGGCTATAAATGAAGTGGTTTTAGGGCATAATAATGAGATCAATTGAAAAAAAACCACAAAAAAAAATCTTGCTTATTTATTTTTATCTAAATTGTAGTTCAGTGTTTGGTATCAACTGATGTTTTTCAAGATATCCAAAAATAGATAAGATGGATTAGTTCTTCCAACAAGCGGTATCCCCAATTTGAACATCAATAATTGGTATCAAATGCTAAAGAATTAGTGGGAGTGGTGATCAAAATCAAAATCTTTCTTATGCTTATCTAGAATTTAAAGATTCATGTGAAGTGTTATGAAGGAACAATAAATATCATTAGTTATATTAACAAGAAATTTCATTTGATCTTAGGAGATTCCCTAAATGGATCTTTTAATGATTATAGATGCTTTGGAAATTTGATTATGGGAGTTTTATGGAGTTGGAAATTCCAACTAAAAATACTTTAATTTGGTTTTGGAGTATTTGGATAATAAACATGAGGTTGATGCTAAAGGATGAAGGTGTTTAGAAATAGTGGTGGGGATAGAAAATGATGAGGAAGTTATATCTATCCTTATAGGGGGAGGTGAAGCCCATGAGGAATCCATTTAGGTAGTTGAAGACAAAGGGGAGGGGTGATCTTAATTGGAGTTGCTTCCCACATATAAAGGGGTAGAAAATATTGAATTCAATATGAGGAAGGAGTGTAACCTATTCGAATGGGGATAATGGTCTTACAAGGAATATCCCTAATTATAAAAGGGGAGTAGTTACAGGTTCACCCAAAGGGGGAGAGAAAATTGAAATAAAATTGACATAGATTTGTCCCTTGGCATTACATTAATAATAAGGTGGAGAGTGATTGAAATAAAATGTTGGTTAACTCATCTTGTCAAAAAATTAAAAGGGTGGGATTCTTGGAACTGTAATGAGTTGTATTGGATTTGACGATAAGAATTGGTTTGTTTAAAGAGATGTTTCATCACAGGAATCGGTTTTGTAGATAAGTAATTTTTTTTCATGAATTGGATGGTCGAAAAAATCTTGATTGAAAGTATTTCATAGTGATAAAAGAGTTAACACATATAGATGGTTATCGAGAGATAATCTAAAAGTAGGAAGGAATTTTACTAGGATCCTACAAGATTAAGAGAAAGAAAAAATAAATGTTGAAGGAATTTTTAATAAATATAGAGGAGTAACATGCATTAATATGAGGGATGTTTTCCTGTCAAGTTTATGTTTCCTAACACAAGAAACACTACGCTGTAGTCAGTAGGTGAGGTGAGGGTAAAGAATATTTCTAGGTGAACCACACCATAACATAGGCCATGGTAGAGAAGTATATTTCTAACATGGGAAAATATAAAGGTACCATGACATGGTGGTCCCCATGGTGTAATTACAGAGAACTTATGAAAAATGGTCAAGGATGATATGGTCCTGGGGAAGGCCATGATTGACCATTGAGAAGGGTAACATCAATAATAATATACCGTCAATCTCAGAGTGGTGCAATGGAGGTGTTCTTGGGAAAATGGGTATAATATATCATGGTGGAGGATATGGTATACAAATATAAAATATGAGATTAACTATGTCATAACACATTCCATGATGAGTGTAAAACGGCCAAAGGTTTTGCAACACACTATAGTTATGATCATGGTGTGATTGATGAGTTTCTATGAAAACAAGTAATTAGTGACGAACCACATCATAATGGTGGATGTAGTGGCTCAAGAGAATACCTATATAAGATGAGGAAGTACAAATGGTTGTAGTGATTATTATGGTCGACAAGATGAGACACATACCAAAGAAACCAACACTCACCTCGTAGCGCCTAGTGCACTGGAGTTAAAATGTTCAATGGTTTTTCACCACTCCATGGTGAAGCGTTTGTTAATGGTTGATGTGAATAATTTGGGAGAATTTATTATAATGATTTTTGCATAGATATTGAATTATTCCATAATAGATTGTCCCAGTTTTAGACAATGATTCCTGCTTTATCTGAAGGTTATTATAGTGTTGCAAAAATAGAATTAAATAGATATTCAATTGAAAACTACAAAATAAAACATTTATCCCTGAAGTAGTTATTTAGTTGAATGAAAATTAAGGATATCGTAGAGTAGTTTTAGGGATATATTATGGGTGATTTGAATGAACCATAATGTTGCTGATAGGTGATCAATTGTTTGGGCATGATTTTTCATTTTATAAGTGTAACCCCCCGACCCCAGCTGCCCAGAGTCGGTGCATTACTTCGTAACATTGGCATGATCACAAGAAAGATAAAATCTCGAAAGACCGATTGGTTTAGTAGCCTTGGAAACACTAGATATATTCATAAGGTTTACATTACATCATTAAACGAAAAACTACTACAACAACATATTGTATCCATAATCCACACTCATATCCCCACATAATATCCCTGCAGGTCATTCATAATTTACTTCTTCACTTCCTGGGAAAAATAAAACATAGAAAAGGGGTGATCTCAAATGCCCAGTAAGGATAACAATATAGCGGAAACTTTCATAAATAAGAATAAACATTTAAGGCAATGTATAACTAAAAAAAAGCCTTTAAAACTTGAACTTTCAACATAGTATGGCATAAATGAAATGAAATAATGCCATTTACTTATTCACATGGTTATTCTACTAATCGAATAATCACATGAAAAATCAATAACCACTTTCATAATGATGGAATGCATAATGCCAGACTATCATAACCACATAGCCAAGGCCTCGTGCCAAGACTACAAATAAGATTTTTTCAAGGCCTTGTGCCAAGACACTAGTTTGTCTCATGAGACCTACCGATGCAATTTTTTTAGAAGATACTTATGTTTGAAATTGATAAAATATACTCCAGTGTTTTTCTGAAAACAATATGCAAGCTTCTGAAAACAAAATAACTAATTCTGAGACTTCTCGATTAATTACAAGACATGATGGGTCCACTCCCAATCCCTTCCTGTCTACCAAACTCGAGAGTCAGGTTTTCTGAAAACATTTTTAAGCTTGCGTTAAATACGTATACATTTGAACTGGATTTTCATATATTTGAGAGAAATATATCTTTTTTTAATCATTTAAAAGTCACATAATTATAAAATAAAACATTTAATTTGAAAATATTCTTATAAGCTTATAAGGAAAGATTTAAAGATTTTCTAACAGCGGAAAATAGCCGCACCCGCTGTATAAGTTAAAAAAAACATTCTTACCATAATTCTATTGAAAAGGTTAAAAAGGACCTTGTTTTGAAAACGACGGAAAGATTCCTTTATAAAACTCTAAAAGTCAAAAAAAGGTATAAATGACTTTAACCCATATTCTTGTAAATAATAAAATGTTTTGAAATACATTTTTAAGAAACATGGATGTGGATGATAAAGAGATCCCAGTAGATTATTACGTATAAACAACCTCGGATAATGAAGAGATTGTGAAATAACCCTTACCTTGTACTTTTCCTTGGTTGGGGTAGGTTAACCTCCTGTATAATGGTGAAATAGTTGTTATTAAATTATAAAAGAATCATATATATTAATATGATATCATATATGATCTTTTAACATTGATTTGTTAATAATATCTTAGAATTATCGTCGTTTCGGGAGTTAACTTACTCATTTTCTTTTATATGTTTTGTTACATAAGCCATGGTTGTTGTATCTTATTCATATCCAGAATTATATCCAGTCCTTAGACATCATTTTTAAATCATCAAATGATAATTATACTTGAATGGATACGATGGAGAATGAATCTCATCGCGTTCGTGGAGACGGTAGTCCGTACGTACGCACGAGTGACAATATCATTCTTTTGATATTAAAATAATATATAAATGGATGGTATATCATATATAAAGAATCATTAACATGTTATATTTATTATTTACATGAGTTACACATCATTATTATACCCATCCAAATAATATTATATTGAATAACAATTACACCACGACGTGGAGATGGTAAGCCGTACGTACGCACGTATGGTGACATGTTATTCAAAGGGTGGATAGAATACTGAATATGATTGTACCATATTTATAATAACATCACAGTATATGTGAGATACTGGATTTATTATTTTAGAATGGTAAGAACAAAGGAAGAAGAAGTGGAAGAAGAAATGAACTTGGAGAACGGTGGTGAAATCATTACCTCTTCTTCGGGTTCTTCCTTTTGATTTGATCAAAAGGGCTCCTTAGGTTGGCTTTCTGATCAAACTAATGCCTCTAGGTTGTATTTAGGGATGTTGGGAGAGTATTTGGGCAGAGTTTGGACGAGCCAAAAGTCTTTGAAGGTGTGAAGAAATGAGAAGGAGGAGTGCCCTTTTATTAGAGGGGTGAGGGGCACCTTTGGAAAAGTTAGAAATATTAATTTATAATAAATTCATATTCGGTTTCTAAAGGCTCCAAAGTTGATTATTCAAAGGTTAAGGTGGGGATAGGTCGAAAACCACTCAACCAATAGAATTTAGACCGGTTTGGGTACTTATATTAACCTTATCTTTAAGTATTAACTCTAAGTTAATTAGTTTCACTTTTACAATGTCTCTTTGTATTTTTATATAATATGGTTAATAAACTTACTATATACATCCAAGAGACCCCCAAGTGGTCCATTAATGATGAACCTATACTTATATAAGTCTCTTGGCCAAACCTTAGATTTTTATGAATTTAATATCAATAATATAATATTTGTTTTAAAAACTCTTTTATGTCAATTTTGACACTATTCAATAGTTGATTTTTGTGAAACTCATAACAGATTGATTACTTCGAACAAAGTCAATTAAATCAATCCTAATATATCATATTATCCTAGTAAATTAGTTTAATTCATTAAAAGTTTCATATTATATTTTTTTGGGTATTTATAATATCAATTATTTTAATTTTTCACTATTATAGTAATTACTGCATCATCTTTGTGTAATAAATAAAATAGATTATTTAATGTCTAAAAATTATAAATAAAATATCATTATGTAGGAAATCTTTTTAGATTTCTAATGAATATTTATAATCTAAAATCCAACTTATATAACCCTATGTAACAATTGTTTTGCTAAAAGATATATGCTTGTGTCATTTTTGTATTCATTTTGACTTAATTAAAATAAAGTGTCATTATCACTTACAAGTGGATCCATGGGGTCCCAAAATTTACACAAAGATGCCCATGGTCGACCATGTATCAACCAATAGGGTTAAGACACGTTTTAGGGTAATTTAGTATTATTATAATATTATTTTTTTAACCCTTATTTACCGGATTTACCCTTAACCATGGTAAATAAAATATTTACCGCAGTAATTATTCAAAATGTCTAAAAATAAAAGTTACCTATTTACACAATTTGAACATCCTGATTCCAAATATGGAATCCATTTTCCTAAATTCAAAACACATAAGTGGCAGAAATTAATTTAAAATTAATTCCCGCTGTCAAAACAAAAAGCGTGTTTTTAAGAGATAATAACTATCAAAAGATTGACACTTGTTTATGTTCGGTTTAATTGTAAAATTATGTCCAATGACCAACATTATATTAAATAGTAAAAATATATTCTAAATATACTTTAAAACCACTCAAATTCATAATTTATTACTATTAATTATTTTGATTAAAAAAGTTGTTTTTAATTAAAATTTAGTAATTTTCACTATTCATCAAAATATGAAAGTTATCCGAAAAGTACCAAAATTTCACCTTAGGCTAAATTTGATATTCCGAATCCAAAAATGAAGTCCATTTTAAAATATAAAATATATATAACTTCAAAAAGTAGGTATTACTATTCATAACAGCTAGTTTGATTGGTTACGGTGTGTTAGAACTCGAAGTTGCGTACAACACACGCTACTGTTTTATTCAAAGGAAAGCGTACCGTGAAAGCTTGGGATGTTTCATTTTAAATTTTTTGATGTCTCCATTTAGTCAAAAAGTTTAAAATATTGTATTTAAAAAGGTTTCACTATCAAAAGTTGATAAAAGTGCAATACTGAAAATGAATATGTTCTTGCATTATGACTAAGAAACTCATAATATGGATTCAAAAATTATAAGGATTATATAAAGTTTAAAATTTAGTTAATACTATTCATGACCTCTTTTAATGGCTTTTTTTGGTAAGTCATGGTGCAATTGAACTCAGTGTTGCGTGTAGTGCAAGTTATTGAATTATTTTGAAGAAATAACACACTATGAAATCTTGGGGTGTTACATTCTCCCCTCCTTCAATAAATTGCGTCCTCGCAATTTGAAATTGTTCTTCAAAAATAAAAGGTTTAAAGTAGAAAATATATTTGTGGGAAAACCCACATCGGAAATTGGGTTACTAAAATTTAGTCTTAATATGAGGAAAAGAGAAATCAAAGGGTCACCACCAAATTATGATCTCGATTAGGAGAACATTGGTTGAAATTAGAGACATATAATCGGAGGAAAAACGTAAATATTTATAGGTAGTGATTGAGGTCATCAATCACAAACAAGTGTATAATTGAGGTCCTTAAATTCATCAATCTATGATGATTTGAAATACCATCAGTTCAACAAAACATAGGGTATTAGGATAACACATTTTTGACGTTTCAAAATATCTTAGTTGAAATCCCACATCGAAAAATGAATTAATGAGGCCTCTATTTAAAATAAAGAGTGGAAAGTATGAAGATTACCGAAAATAACACATACTAGGGTTCCATGTAAGAAAATATGGATATGGAAGAAAAATCTAGCCATCAATTATCTGATGGAGAGTGGTAGAGAACATGGCTATGAAAAGGCCAACAATCCCAAAGCCACAAATTAGTGATGATTTAAGGTACCATCTAGGACAACATTTTTGTTCTAAGTTCCTTTTATTAATGATGAGGAATTTATTTATGAGATTGGCTAAGATCATAAGGAGATATACTTAGTTTATAATTAGAGTTTTATCCATTAATAAATTTCTACCAAAACTCATCATTCACTCGTAAAAAAAATTCTATTTATACTATTCATAGAGGGTTCCAAAATAAACGAATTTATAATTCATCTACCAGATCTTTTAAAAAACTACTTTATTTAATCCAGGACATCTCGTGGGATAGTGGTAGTTGATACACCCTTGTCGCCCTTTGGTTGCGGGTTCAAGTCTCGCAGCCTTGCCGGACGCGACGGGTTGCCACCCGACCTCCGGGTTGTCCTTTTATGGCAATCCAAAATAATCCAAACTAGAACTATCCAAAATACTTCTGTCCAAACTCACAGTCCAACATTCATAAGGAAGGTAAACATAATATAGATCCTTTTTACCACGTAATAGCATATGAATACCTTCATCATGTATTACCATATTCCTTATTGATTACATTCATGCTCCCTTATTCCATATAGAATGTTGGATATACTTCATTAATCCAAAAATGTTTTAAACCCCAACAATGATGGAATATACAAATCATTAATCAGTTCCAAGGTAGTCAAGAATATCCAATATAATTTATCCCAAACAATCACATATTATTCCAAAATCACTACCTCAGTATCAGAACTATATTATGGTTTATCATTCTCTCAACCATATATTTTCCAAAAATCTATCCTGCTAATGAGTCACTTTTCTTTGTTCCACACAATCTCAAGTCCTTAATGAAATAGTACTGCAGTACAATCCTTATATACTCCATAATTATTATAACTAGTACATTGTTGATACAACACTCAATTGACATAATCAACATAAGAACTCTAATCATTCCTCTTCATCTGTGGTAGTATCATAACTTGATTATTATCCAATAGCATCATTTGCGGCATAGTCCGATGACTGGGACATAGGTTCGCGTAGTGTCCAAACTCCTTGCAAATGAAGCATTGTACATTTAAAACCATTTTCTTACCCTTGCAGTCACGTACTTTGTGCCCTTTTCCTCCACACTTATAACAAACTCCCATTCCTTTCAGGGAAGTTCCAGGGTGTTTCTTTCCACAGTTACCACATATGGGAAAATTCTTCTTTTCCCTATTACTTTTTTCCATCTTTCTCTCTTCCATCCTTTTCTTCTCTTGCTTCCCTTCAAAGCCATAGGACTCAGTAAACTCTTTACTTATCTTATCAACACATGATATTATTTCTTCATATGATGATAATACATGGGAGACTATTTCTCTTATAAATTCTAGCTTAAGACCATGAAAGATATGATCCTTCCTTCTCTTTGGATCATGTGCATTTCTGGAGTTCTCATTCCTTCTACTGGGCGCCATTTCTAAACAATGGCATACACTAGATCAGTTTATGAATCAAAATACATAATCCCATACTTATAAAACACTTAACATAAATTGAACTATTTATGGATATAATCCATAATCATAAGAATGTTTTCTTTGAGGAAGTATATACTCATAATCCCTTCAAAATGATTTGTAAAGAAAATGAGAGTTATCCTAAGCATATCCCCCGGGAGTGTCGTAACCAAGAGTGCAGCAAGGCCCGTTGTCGTGCACCAGTTCCCGTTCGAGTCTAGTTCAAAGCGGTGTTTTCGGGTTTTACCCCTAGGTACATCTGTGCCAGAGCCGCCTCTACCTGCTCGTATCCAGATAGGGATGTAATGCTCGGAAAACTCACAAAATCTCTACAATACCAAAATTCTAGGAAGTTCTTCTATACTAATCCTCAAAGTTAATCTTAGGTCTACGTGCTCTAATCAGAGTTTATCTAAATCTAGCTTCCAAGGTTTGTACTAAACTTCCTCTGATACCAACTGTAACGCCCCGACCCCAGCTGCCCAGAGTCGATGCATTACTTCGTAACATTGGCATGATCACAAGAAAGATCAAATCTCGAAAGACCGATTGGTTTAGTAGCCTTGGAAACACTAGATATATTCATAAGGTTTACATTACATCATTAAACGAAAAACTACTACAACAACATATTGTCTCCATAATCCACACTCATATCCCCACATAATATCCCTGCAGGTCATTCATAATTTACTTCTTCACTTCCTGGGGAAAAAAACATAGAAAAGGGGTGAGCTCAAATGCCCAGTAAGGATAACAGTATAGCGGAAACTTTCATAAATAAGAATAAACATTTAAGGCAATGTATAACTAAAACAAAAGCCTTTAAAACTTGATCTTTCAACATAGTATGGCATAAATGAAATGAAATAATGCCATTTACTTATTCACATGGTTATTCTACTAATCGAATAATCACATGAAAAATCAATAACCACTTTCATAATGATGGAATGCATAATGCCAGACTATCATAACCACATAGCCAAGGCCTCGTGCCAAGACTACAAATAAGATTTTTTCAAGGCCTTGTGCCAAGACACTAGTCTGTCTCATGAGACCTACCGATGCAATTTTTTTAGAAAATACTTATGTTTAAAATGGATAAAATATACTCCAGTGTTTTTCTGAAAGCAATATGCAAGCTTCTGAAAACAAAATAACTAATTCTGAGACTTCTCGATTAATTACAGGCCATGATGGGTCCACTCCCAATCCCTTCCTATCTACCAAACTCGAGAGTCAGGTTTTCTGAAAACATTTTTTAACTTGCGTTAAATACCTATACATTTGAACTGGATTTTCATATATTTGAGCGAAATATATCTTTTTTTAATCATTTAAAAGTCACATAATTATAAAATAAAACATTTAATTTGAAAATATTCTTATAAGCTTCTAAGGAAAGATTTAAAGATTTTATAACAGCGGAAAATAGCCGCACCCGCTGTATAAGTTAAAAAAAACATTCTTACCATAATTCTGTCGAAAAGGTTAAAAAGGACCTTGTTTTGAAAACGACGGAAAGATTCCTTTATAAAACTCTAAAAGTCAAAAAAGGGTATAAATGACTTTAACCCATATTCTTGTAAATAATAAAATGTTTTGAAATACATTTTTAAGAAACATGGATGTGGATGATAAAGAGATCCCAGTAGATTATTACGTATAAACAACCTCGGATAATGAAGAGATTGTGAAATAACCCTTACCTTGTACTTTTCCTTGGTTGGGGTAGGTTAACCTCCTGTATAATGGTGAAATATTTGTTATTAAATTATAAAAGAATCATATATATTAATATGATATCATATATGATCTTTTAACATTGATTTGTTAATAATATCTTAGAATTATCGTCGTTTCGGGAGTTAACTTACTCATTTTCTTTTATATGTTTTGTTACATAAGCCATCGTTGTTGTATCTTATTCATATCCAGAATGATATCCAGTCCTTAAACATCATTTTTAAATCATCAAATGATAATTATACTTGAATGGATACGATGGAGAATGAATCTCATCGCGTTCGTGGAGACGGTAGTCCGTACGTACGCACGAGTGACAATATCATTCTTTTGATATTAAAATAATATATAAATGGATGGTATATCATATATAAAGAATCATTAACATGTTATATTTATTATTTACATGAGTTACACATCATTATTATACCCATCCAAATAATATTATAATGAATAACAATTACACCACGACGTGGAGACGGTAAGTCGTACGTACGCACGTATGGTGACATGTTATTCAAAGGGTGGATAGAATACTGAATATGATTGTAACATATTTATAATAACATCACAGTATATGTGAGATACTGGATTTATTGTTTTAGAATGGTAAGAACAAAGGAAGAAGAAGTGGAAGAAGAAATGAACTTGGAGAAGGGTGGTGAAATCATTACCCCTTCTTCGGGTTCTTCCTTTTGATTTGATCAAAAGGGCTCCTTAGGTTGGCTTTCTGATCAAACTAAGGCCTCTAGGTTGTAGTGAGGGATGTTGGGAGAGTATTTGGGCAGAGTTTGGACGAGCCAAAAGGCTTTGAAGGTGTGAAGAAATGAGAAGGAGGAGTGCCCTTTTATAAGAGGGGTGAGGGGCACCTTTGGAAAAGTTAGAAATATTAATTTATAAATAATTCATATTCGGTTTCTAAAGGCTCAAAAGTTGATTATTAAAAGGTTAAGGTGGGGATAGGTCGAAAACCACTCAATCAATAGAATTTAGACAGGTTTGGGTACTTATATTAACCTTATCATTAAGTATTAACTCTAAGTTAATTAGTTTCACTTTTACAATGTCTCTTTGTATTTTTATATAATATGGTTAAAAAACTTACTATATACATCCAAGCGACCCCCAAGTGGTCCATTAATGATGAACCTATACTTATATAAGTCTCTTGTCCAAACCTTATATTTTTAGGAATTTAATATCAATAATATAATATTTGTTTTAAAAACTCTTTTATGTCAATTTTGACACTATTCAATAGTTGATTTTTGTAAAACTCATAACAGATTGATTACTTTGAAAAAAGTCAATTAAATCAATCCTAATATATCATATTATCCTAGAAAATTAGTTTAATTCATTAAAAGTTTCATATTATATTTTTTTGGGTATTTATAATATCAATTATTTTAATTTTTCACTATTATAGTAATTACTGCATCATCTTTGTGTCATAAATAAAATAGATTATTTAATGTCTAAAAATTATAAATAAAATATCATTATGTAGGAAATATTTTTAGATTTATAATGAATATTTATAATCTAAAATCCAACTTATATAACCCTATGAAACAATTGTTTTTCTAAAAGATATATGCTTGTGTCATTTTTTTATTCATTTTGACTTAATTAAAATAAAGTGTCATTATCACTTACAAGTGGATCCATGGGGTCCCAAAATTTACAAAAAAATGCCCATGGTCGACCATGTATCAACCAATAGGGTTAAGACACGTTTTAGGGTAATTTAGTATTATTATAATATTATTTGTTTAACCCTTATTTACCGGATTTACCCTTAACCATGGTAAATAAAATATTTACCGCAGTAATTATTCAAAATGTCTAAAAATAAAAGTTACCTATTTACACAATTTGAACATCCTGATTCCAAATATGGAATCCATTTTCCTAAATTCAAAACACATAAGTGGCAGAAATTAATTTAAAATTAATTCCCGCTGTCAAAACAAAAAGCGTGTTTTTAAGAGATAATAACTATCAAAAGATTGACACTTGTTTATGTTCGGTTTAATTGTAAAATTATGTCCAATGACCAACATTATATTAAATAGTAAAAATATATTCTAAATATACTTTAAAACCACTCAAATTCATAATTTATTACTATTAATTATTTTGATTAAAAAAGTTGTTTTTAATTAAAATTTAGTAATTTTCACTATTCATCAAAATATGAAAGTTATCCGAAAAGTACCAAAATTTCACCTTAGGCTAAATTTGATATTCCGAATCCAAAAATGAAGTCCATTTTAAAATATAAAATATATATAACTTCAAAAAGTAGGTATTACTATTCATAACAGCTAGTTTGATTGGTTACGGTGTGTTAGAACTCGAAGTTGCGTACAACACACGCTACTGTTTTATTCAAAGGAAAGCGTACCGTGGAAGTTTGGGATGTTTCATTTTAAATTTTTTGATGTCTCCATTTAGTCAAAAAGTTTAAAATATTGTATTTAAAAAGGTTTCACTATCAAAAGTTGATAAAAGTGCAATACTGAAAATGAATATGTTCTTGCATTATGACTAAGAAACTCATAATATGGATTCTAAAATTATAAGGATTATATAAAGTTTAAAATTTAGTTAATACTATTCATGACCTCTTTTAATGGCTTTTTTTTGGTAAGTCATGGTGCAATTGAACTCAGTGTTGCGTGTAGTGCAAGTTATTGAATTATTTTGAAGAAATAACACACTATGAAATCTTGGGGTGTTACAATAAGTGGGTACACTAGAAGTAGGATGGATATAAGATCTGAGCACATTACATATCCAAAAAACAAATAGAGAGAAGAGGAGTTCCTAGTGAGGGGTTGGAAGAAAGAAGAATATATTAGAAACTATTGAAAATATTTTCGTAAATAGAAGAATATACATTTCCATAAAACAAAAAAACTAAAGGAATAATTCCAGATTCATTATAGAATGATGGTTCTATAGAGGAGATATTCATAATTTTTGAAGAAACATTACAATAAGGCTAAAAAATAGAATATTACTATTTTTGAATATTCACACCAAACAAGTAATGCTTGATAAAGGACCTAAAAGCCCATAAACTATGTTGTGGTGATCCATTCCACTTGTAGTGAGTGTAGGAATGTATATTTGTGGGATTAAACCATGGAACATAGTGATCTGTCCATAAAACATTATAAGGGGAGTGGCCCCTATGAATATCCGTGATCCTAATAGGAATTTGGTGCATGAAACAATGTTGATGCATGATCCTTGGATGTATCTCAGAGATGGAAGACCAAGTAAATCCTCATCTCCTTATTTACATTATGCATGAACACCAAAATAGATTATGAAAATTAAATAATATCTATTAAAAGGAGTATAACAAATGACCCTAAAGTTGAGAGGCCAATAACCATTTAAGGAAAGTGATATATTAAAATGAACCATTGTTTTAATTGTTTAGAACATTACATACTCTGATTCACCCCCCTCTCAGGGAAATCTCACACTAATCCTCTATTGAGGGACCAATAGTATTGAATCTCAATCCCATGTTTATAAAGTTATGATTAAAAACAACTACTATTAAACTCTATTCAACTATTTTTACTCACCCTTTTGATATAAAACCCTTGTTCTCTTTCAAATTATATTATAAAAATGTTGAATATATCCACTTATTGTGACTTATGCTCAATAAAAAACACATTTTCCATTATTTTAAATTTATAAATGAATGTAACAATATATAATTCACCTTTAGTGGAGTTCCCTATAGGTACATATAAATTTGGGTGGATTAATCCAATATGTTTACTAATTGTAAATCTACTCTCTTATTCATTTTGTGCACTATCTTCCCCTTTTGACAGCCTATACACGCCATATCTATGTCTATTATTAGTTTTTTCATTTCATTCACACCATTTTTTTCTTGTGATTTTTCATAATATTTTCTAGAAAATATAACCAATTATAACGTGCCAAATATTATTTTCTTCTTTTTCACTAATATAGTAGGAATTTCATAGGTAACCAATCTGAAATAAATTCCACGTCATATCTCCATTGAGGATGAATCTTCCATAATTAATTATATCAAACATTAAAGTGTTTATTTTGAAAGTGATTTATAGTTTTTATTTCATAGATCTAACTCACATTAAATATGTTATATTTAAGCCCATTTACGAACAATGCCACTCTAAAGTATAATTCTTGAGGTTCTATCTCAGCCAAACCAATTCCCTTGTTCTTTAATGAGATTTAATTTCTAAAAGTGATTGGACTACCATTATTTTCATCAATATTATTAAATATACTGATATATACAGTTATATATAATGAGTAACCACTATCAAGGATCCATGTATTTCTCCTCTTTATATTATTAATAGTGACCTCAACAATGATTGACTTCTCATAATTATTCTTTCGCTAAAACTTCTTTTTCTACAATAGAATATTATTATTTTCCTAGTAGAATGGTCATGAATTATTCTTTATAGTTACCTTATTTATCATAGAATAAATAGATCTCTTTAATATAAACAAAACTATTTTGGATAGGAAAATTGATAAACTTGCATCCACCATCTGCTTCTTTATAGGCTTTATGATTTTGTTCTTTGGATAACTGACCATTAATTATGACCTTATATGATAAAATGGGGTAGATATATTATACCATAAAACACATTTATTGTGTACAAAAACTCCACAACAACAATAATACCCTTCTAAACCAATTCGTCCATGAAAAATGTGAGTCAATATGTGAACCCCAACTTGTTATTTTGGTATAACTTCAGCCTTCCATTGTTTTGGTTCGGAATTTTTTTTATTTTCAGACAATCTGTAACATTATTTTCTATAGATTTCATATTATAAGAACATTTTCCATTATAATATTTCTTATATTGTCCTTCAAAAACTGAAAATTTATTTGAATCAGATTTGTAATTACCCAATATCACAGGTGAATATTTTACATGAACTTGTTCCCAACATTACTTAGTATTTTGTGATGAATATATATTTACATAAATAGCCTTATTATAACCATATTTGATTTTTAAAAGGTTATTCTCATCATTATTACCCATTTAATGTTTCATGTTCACATCTTTGTTGTGTTTTATCTCTCTCAAGAAATACCTCAACTCAAGCATTTATCATGTGCTCAGTATAAGTTTCTTCTTCTTACCCCTCACTACATGAGCTCTTTTTCAACATGTAAGATGAATTTGGTAGTTTTTATTAAACAATTTTACTCAAAATACCTACTTAAAGAAGTTAATTCATCATATTCTTTAATTAACATGCTTTTTTTCTTTATTCTTTAAATATTCCTTTTATTCTAGAAGAATTATATATTATTTGGAACTATATCCTCTTGGATTTGTTTGAGGAATTTATTCATCTTATTAATATTCAAACTAAAAAATCTTTTTCCATATATAATTATAATTTAAGTGTTAAACAACAACAAATATAAAGAACGAAAATGAAAGGTTTCCCTTATTATTACTCTTCCCCTTTTTCATGTTTCTAGAGATAAGGTCCATCAACTACTTATGTTTTTTAGAATTTACCTCTTTATATTACGATTCATTGGGGGAAATAAATTTAAATTCTAAGTCATTAATTTTCAATTTGTTCATGAATTTGAAATCCATTTACTATTTATCATTTTTCTTGAAAGTATAATCCTTTCTCATCTTATAATTGAGAAGAGTATTGTGTAACTCATTAAGAGACATGTTATCCTTTTCCTAGAGGGAAGAAATATTTGGAAGAAATTTTTTTGGAAAGTTTCTCATTAATTTCTTAACAATAGTATAATATTATATATTATTAATAATTCCACTGATGTGGTAGAATATCTCATTAACCATGGTAAATTAACCATCCACTAAATCATATTTAACCATTATAATGTACTAAAATTTTCTCTCTCCAAATTTTTAGCAATGCCTCTTTTTTTGATATTTTATTCATACTTGTTCTCCAGATTATCCCACATTTCCTTTTATATCTTGATCCATATCACTTTAGTGTAAACCATATCGGAAAAAGATGATAAAATAATTTTTTGTATTTTCCATCTACTTCTAAATTCCTTTTTTTGGAAAATGTTATGATAGAATCTCTCCAAAGGGGTTTAAAACCAACTATAAAATCATCACCCACTTCTAAGACTTTTGAAAAAATGGTAAGGAAGAAATATGTTTTTTCATCCATGCAAGTTATTTCCATAAGATATTGGGATACCTCTTATATTGATTGAATGAATATTCTTTGCACTTTACCTTTGATAGAGTAGGGTCTCAGGGGAAACTGAATTAGCTCTAATACCACTTGAAGTGCTCATATTAGTTAGAGTACCACTAGGGATAGGGGTGAATCAGGGGTATTGGTATTATATTTTTCTATGAATAAAACTCCTATGAATGATTAACGTAGTGATTTAATATCTATATAACTCCCTCTCACAAATAATAAATAATAATAAAAGATTCAGATAAAAAAATATTTTTAGAATGTTCGACCTCAATTTGTGAGCCTACTCTTCGCTGTGCTTGGGTTTTTACCAAGTCATATAGTATTTTTTATTATTAAAATTTTATGGGTAAAAATTCTTGAAAATTTCACAAAATGTTTGGACAAATTTCATCCTCTTCCTTGAGAAGGTGTTATACACTTTCGGAATATGGTGTGGCATTGTTTATACCAAAACCACCAGTCTTTAAGATTCAATTTTTATTTTTTAACATGAAAATGATCTCCCATATACTTATAGATGTATCAACATAGAAGACAAGATCTTCTTCCTTAGGCTCATTATTCAACTTCTAGATGAATATTAATGGAGTAAAATGAAAGCTGGATTTCTTTATTAATATATCATAATTATCAACCTGTGCATGAGAGAATTCATGCAAATGTTGGTATTGTATCTTCTCTATAAAAATACTTAAAATGATCAATAATCACCTTGATTTCATAATCATAAATGATCAACATGAGTGAAACACTTTTCAATCTCTTTTTTTCTGCCCTTTCTACAGTACAACAGTTCTTCAATGCATCATAATGTTGATTTATATTCTCAATTCTTGATCACATTATTTATTATTCATTCTAATTTTATATTCAAAGATAATTACCTGAATAATGATACCATATTTCAAAATATTAAAATCCCACTTAATTCTTGACATGAGAATTAATCCTTTCCACAAACCTCAAGAATTTCTCTAATTGGTAGTGATATTAAGTTTTCAAATATATGAATTTAAAATTCACATCAAAATAACCCCATGATATTCTAATTTTAATACCATTCAAATAATTCTAATAATATTGATCTTTAACACTTCTTAAAATAACCCCAAAAAATCTATCGGTGTTTTGAATTCATTCCACACTAGCATTCTTAGCGCTTCACAGCATAACACCTTCTGTTGTGGTGTGAATTATCTTCTTCCCTCAAAACAGAATTAGTTTTATACTTTATACTAATCTTAAATCATAACCCATCTAAAATTTTATAATGTTTATTTAATGTGGAAAAACATTACATCATCAAAATTATTCTTCTTAAAGTATCTTTTTGAAGTTCCAATCTTCTTATATTTTCACAACATATAATATCTTATTAAGTAAAGTATCTTATGAAGTGAAAAATATTATATGATGGATAATTACCTTACATGATACAAATATCTTATACATTTTAATTATCTTAAATGTTTCATATATCTTACAAAAACCATTTATGAACTAGCCAAGACATCTTATATAGACTCAATATTTTATGGGATCAACCACACATATTAGAAAAACTATTTTATTAATTTCAAAAACATCTTATACATACATGATATCTTGAGCACTCATCCACACATATTATGTCACTTTAGTACATATTGTTAAATCATTTAAATATCCTACACACCTACCAATGTACCGTGAAATTTTTGTAATAATATTTACATTGAAAATTTTCAGTTCTTCATATAGAAAAATAGTATGCACTAATCTAGACTTAGAAATATTTTCTAAACAAAATTCTAAAATTGATCAAATTAGAATAGAACCTTTAAAACACATCCCCAACTCTCTTTAAATATATCAAAACGCATCAAAAATATTCAAAAAATTTTTTTTACAACCATACACAAATAGTTACCAACAAATACAACATTCTCTAATAGTTTTATTAACTTATCCAATTCCCCCATTTTTTTTATTGTCAACCTTGATCAAAATTTCCTAATGCTAAAATATTCAACCAAGACAAATAAAATAAAATTCTTTTTAAAAGAATTTCCATGACACTACACCACTAGATAAATTAGTGTTTTCGAGATAATTCAATCCCTTATTGACATGAATATTTTATCTAAGTGATCAAGATTCTACCCCTATTAATCTAGGCACAAATATCCTATATTTATCCCCCCGTTCCTAAAAAATAGCTACTAAATACAAAATATTAATTAGTATTAAATTTCTCTATAAGATTCATGTACCCATTAACACTATAATAAAAATATATATGGGGGTATTTTTAAAACCACTTAAGAAAGAAGGAAGGGTTAAACTTTCATGTTCATCCTCAATATCTCAAACCTGTTCTTGGGTATAACCTTAATGATTATATCACCAATTTGGTCTTAGGTAGGAATGAATTCCAGCTTTACATCACCATTAGAAACCATTTTTTGATGAATTAAAAAACTAATATCAATTTAATTAAATCTTGTGAGTTTTATAGATTTTTTAGAATGACAAATAACACTTTGATTGTCACCTGAATGTTTTAGAGGCATTTCAATCTTCTTCCTCTAACCCACAAGTTTTTCCTTTATCTAGATCATTTTTTTTTCAAGAACCGGTAGAAGAAATATATTTATCCTCTTTGGTAATTAGTACGATTGAGTTATATTTTTAAAAATTCCAACTCACATAGATTCTTCTTAGAAGAAATAATACTTCTTATATGGAATTCTTGTGATTATAGTCACCTTTATAGTCTATATCAGTGAATATAGATATATAAAGGTACTATCAGTTATTAATATAGAAGAAAAAAACACAAATTCCATTTGATATATTTAAGGAATCTATTGAAATCCATTAAATGGGATTCCTTTGGATCACATTGATATCTAAAACACAATATCATTTAAGATACAATTTTATGTCTAGATGCAGTGAGATATAGTATGTTTCCAATAAATATTCTACACTCCATTTGATTTATACATTCTCCTTTAGAATCTATTGATAGTTTTATTCCAATATTTGTAGATTTATAAATTAGATTGGGGTCTTCTATGCTGAATTTTTTCAACAATTCTGTTGAATATTTTTCTTGAGATAGAAAGATAAATCCTTCCTCTAGTAGAACTTGAAATTATAGAAAATAAATTATCTCTACAAACATGGGAATATTAAAATAATTTTTTATTTTCATAGAAAATTCTTAACATGAATTATCTTAATCACCTATAAAAATAATATCATCAATATATTCACCTAAAATAATATTATTTACCAATATTTATTTTATATACAATTTATTATCCACTTTTCCCTTTATGAATATTATCCATGTCTGGTATCCATGAATCCTATAATAATAGGATATAGGATTCTATTTTATCCCACGAAGGGGATTTATAAGTTTACATATCATTATTCCATAATTATCATAAAAAATCATTTAGGTTTCTCAATATAGAATTATTATTATATAAATCCATTAAAAAAAGAATATTAAACATCTATTTGGTAAATTTTGTACTAGTTGTGAGCTTCCATAGCTCGAATGATTTTGATGGACTCTGAACTTGTAACAAGAGAAATGATTTATTACAAATAAACACCATCGATATATAAATAACCCTTGTAAAAAAGTTTGGTCTTATTACTGGGGACTTGAACCTTATCATTGAACTGATTCTTGAATATCCACCTTATTACAATCAAAATTTTATTGTTAGTTTTAGGGAAAATACTCCAAGTGAAATTTTTCTCTATTTAGTCCAATTAACCATTTATATCTCCAATAAATTCTTGATTATTGATGGATTTATCCATTGAATACATATATATTTGGTAAATAAGAGTTGTTTTATTATCAAACCTCAATATTCTTCTTGATTTAAGTGGTGCACTTTGATCACTGATTACATTTTCTATATGAACATGTTTATTCATCCATTGAAGCTTTAATTTTACATTTTTAGAAACCAAATATGCATCCCTTTCCTGGTCCAAATTAACTTCTATAACATGTTGTTCATTTTCAATTTTTTACTCTCTAGTTATATTAGAAAACTCATCAATATTATTATCTATTTCTTCAAAATATTTTGTGGTTGTTGCATCAATGTACAATTTATTTTCCATTATGTTTACAACATAAAATTGAAACATTTTATGTATCCTTTTTTCCTATAACTTGTATCCTTTTCCATTGGAAAATTATTTAATAAATATACCCTCTTCATAATACTAATTAAATTTAAATGGGCTTGATTTATTTATTTTTATCAAATAAGGGTTTCCATATATAGACCATACCTTAAACATCAATTAATCTAGTGTATTTATACTATAATTAATTTTCATTCATTACTAAATATATTTTAGGTTTATAGTTTTATTGATTTACATCATAAATCTTATATAATAATTCAATATATTACAAATAGGAAACTTCATCTCAATATAAATTTTTTACAATATTAAACATTGAAAGTAAAACATGGTATCTTTTCATGAAAAATATTCAGGACATTGAACATGAATTTATTCCTTTAACATAACCATCCTTAAGCACTAAAGTTTTTAAAAAATGTGTGACGATAAAACAAGTATCATTAAGGGACATAAAAATAAAGAATAAAACCATAGTCCATGAATACTTCTATAAATTTTCCTTTTTTCAAAATAAAATTTGGTTTCAAAATACACATTTTCATACCCAATAAATCACTTTATTTGCCAAATATTTTCATAATACAATTTATAAATATTATTAACGGAAAAATAAAACTAATTAAGGTTTATTTGAAATAAAAAAAAACTCATAATTTCTTTTTTACAATTTTATAAATTTCAACCTTTTGAAGTTTTATATAATTTCCTTTACCTTCTTAAATCCTAATATTTCCATAAAACCCTATAATAAGAATAGATATATCATGTAGGTAACTTTAGGTATCATTATCATATCATTATTACTTCCACATGGTATAACCATCTCAGTTATATTTGGAGTAACCATCATAGTTACTCTTGAAATAACCATCACGGTTATACATGGAATAACTATCACAATATATTTCCATAATCTCTTAGGAAAAACATAATTGATTAAAATTTTCCATTTAACCAATGAATCGGAGATCCATAATGGGATCACCCAACCTTGGTTTATAATGGATCCACCCTTCCTCATAAAAAATTCCCAAGAACCCTAAAAAAATCACAATACATAAAATTTTGCATCATAAGCTCATTCTTTGCAGCCATATAAAAGCATTTTTGGATATTAATATATCCCATTACTTTAAACCCAATTTCAAAAACTAAATTCCTAGAATAAAGGGAAATATATTTTTTATTTTAATAAAACATGGAATCTTATAATGTAATCCAAACTTTAAATAATATTTATGGTGTAAAGAAAATATGTTTTTGTATACATTAAAATAGAACATTCATTTTTTCATTGTGTAAAAGATGTAAAATCATTTTTTAAAAGATTTTTTTTGAAGTTTTTTTAATGAAATTAAAAATAAACATAAATTTTCCTTCAAAAATATCCTATATCCCTATAAATAAATCTATAAAATAATTTTAAAAATATGGATATAAAGAAAAAAGAGAGTTTTAAGGGAAAATTTAAAAGTTGATTTTTAAGAAAAAAGTCCATTGCCTTGAGTCTGAATCATCGTGCATGTTCTTTATATTACTGAATAATAAAATTAGGTTAATTATATTCTTTATTAATAACTTTTTTATTTTTATTATATATTTTGTTTTATCTCTCACCATTATATATTTAATTATTCAGTTAATTAAATCTACATCGGTTGTTTTGATGATATTCATTTTAGAACTCCAAAATGGATTCAGTAAGTTGACAATAATGAAAAAGGTCATTATTCCATCATATAGAGAATAATAATAATGAATTAATTGTCATTTTTATATATCAATTATAATTTTAAAACCATTCCTAAAATATAATTATGAAAAATGAACTACGTTACAATCATGGAGACGGTAGACTCTACGTTCACATGTGAAACATATCCTTTTTCCAATGATGATTATATAAATAAAGAAAGTATCATTTTATATTTACATAATTATAATACTATAATAAATATGATATTATTTTTTTAATTACACTTATATATATCATTCATGTGATGTGGTGATGAAAAAATGAATCACATCGCTTTGTGGAGGTGGTTTTCCACATGCACACACGAACGACGTTATCATATTTCAGTGAATCGAGAGGTAATAAAGTAACTGTTAAATTATATTTTATGAAAGATAAATATGGAATGAATATAAAACAAATACATTAATTATATCATTATAAAATGCTATGAGAGACAGTGCTGGAAAATGAATTACATCTGTTTGTGAGGTAGTAGTTCAGCATACACACCAATGATGATTTCGTTTACCATTTAATGTAAGAGGAGATGGTTATAGGTTGTGAAACTAAAAAAAAATCTAATTATAACTCATATACTATTTTTTTTATATAATAATGGTTAATTAATATTTTAATAAGGTGTAAAAATAATAAAACAAAAACATACGGTTAAAAACTATACCTCTTCTTTGGAAAGTTTCCTTTGATTAACACCGTAAGCCCCATAGGGTTGGTATTATGAATAAAAAAAATAATTCTATAATTAGGAGAGGGTTGTTGGGAATGTATTTTTATATATATTTTCTGAAAATAACTATTTTTTTAAGTATTAAGTAAATGGAATAAGATACTCTCTTTTATAAGAGAGGGGAGGGGCAGTCTTGGAATTTCTCAAAATATTAAATTAATATAAATTAATTTTCGATTTAAAATGGATCAAAAATGAATTTTTTATAATATAATACGATTATGAATCAAAATAATCTCATATAATAAATTTTTTACAATTTTGGATAACATTTATTCCCATATATTTTTTTTCTAACCCTTCGTTAACGCTTTTTACAATTGCCGTAATATTAAATGGTTATAGTCTTTATGGGTTAATGTTGTTAATATAAAATAAAAAATACTCATAAATGGGAAATATTTAATTTAATTAACTATATACCATTCGTTTGGATGAATCTAATATTTTTATTAATTTTTTATCTTTTAATAAAATATTATTTTCAAAAAATAGTAATAATGTTAATTTTAGAAATATTCATTTACGTTGTTTTTTATTACATAATGAAAACCGAGTAATTATAATATAATAAATTACCATATCACTAAAATTTTATAGTTATATAATTTTTTTATCACATTAATTCTTTTAAATAATATTAATTTTAATATTTTCGATATCAATTATTTAATTTCACCATTAATTAAATAATTACTCCATCAGGGTTGTGTAAGAATTTATGGTAATTATTATTTAACTAAATATTAAAAATAAATTACCATGATTAAGATAAATCATTTATTGTTTACAATAATATTAATAACTAAACATATACTTTGGTTTTCCCAATGTTAAAAATATTATATTTATTAACAATACAAGTGTGATTTTTTTGAATTTTGTTTAAATAAAATATTTTAAAGCTTATAATCTCATAAAAATTAAAAAAGGAAATATAAAATAATATTGGATTATTATGGAATAAATTGAATCAGAAAATAAAAATAAACTAAGTTTTAGGTTCATTTTATATTCAGTATCATTTTATTTTTAACTCTAATTAGCTGATTTAACCTTTACCATGTTAACAAAACTAACTATGGTTACTATTCATAATAGCCAAAAATAAAAGCAAAATATTCACCAAATTTAGACCCACTGATTCCAAATATGGAATCCATTTTTCAATATCTAAAACCCAGATTTTTCATATTTTAATTTAAAATTAATCTGACAAAACACAGTGAAAAATGATTTTTAAGAAAAATGGCCCTTTTTAAATATAATTGTTTATACTAAATTAAAGTATAAAATTCATTTCAAAAACCATAATTAGATAATTTTAAATATAAAGGAACAAATTAAATTTTAAAATCAAATAAAAAATAGAATTTTACTTTATAAATACTTTAAAAGACTATACAATTTTTAATAAAAATTATTATTTTCACAATTCATTGAAAAATAAAACTTTTAAAAAAATTATAAAAAATATATATTAAGATAATATTGAAATGATGAATTCAAAAATAAAAATCATATTTTAAATTAAAATTTTAAAATTTTAAAATTAGACTTTGAAATAAAACCATATAATAAATGAGTTTAATGAAACTATTTCCCTTTTGATTTTAAAAAATATATAATAAATATAAATATATATCTCATCGATACTAATAAATGTGAAAATTATTTATTCTATAATTAACTAGGTAGTTACATTATTCCCTCCTTTTTTATATTTTTTCATTATAATTTTATTCACTTATTAAATAAGTGAGGAAATAATTCCCTCATAGAATTTTCATACTCCCATGTTGATTATTCAACCATATAGATTTTTCAAAAAACCTTAACCTAATGAATTACTATATTCTGCAATACTTTATCTCTATGGTTAAGAATAATAATAAGATTCTCATTATAGGAAAGGTTCTCTTCTGATTGTTTGATTTTTGGGCTCAAAACATGAGATGAACCTGCCACATATTTTCTTAACACCAAAAAAACATTATATACCTTGAAAAAACTCACTGGAATGGATAATCGGTAAACAAATAATCCAAATTTATGTTGTATTTCATATGGTCTAATGTTACGTGGGCTTAGATTTCCATTTAAAAAACATCACATTTTTCCATAGAGATACATTTAGTAAACATGATCCTCTACCTCGAAAGACATATCCTTCCTCCGATAATCTACATTACATTTTCTTCTGCTATGAGATATACTCATTTGTTGATGAATTACCTTCACCTTATCAACCATTTTCTCTTCCATTTATAGTCTCTTAAATTTTCCTTCACCTACTTCACCCCAAAAATATGGAGTCTGCATCACTTTCCATATAATGCTTCAAAAGGTAACATATGTATACTAGAATGAAAACTATTATTATAAGAAAACTCAACTAAGAATGATGCTGGTCCCAACCTCCCAGGTAATCCATTTAACCAGAATTGATAATGTTTCATATGTTTTGAATTATTTGATTAGATTTTCCATCCAATTAAGGATGAAAATAGATACTAAAATTTAATTCTCTTCCCAATTAATTTTGAAGTCCTTTCCAAAAATTTGAAGTGAACTAGAGATCATGGTCAGATAGAATGGAGAGAGGAAATACATGTTACCTAACTATCTCCTTAAGATACAATCAAGAAATTTTATATAAAGACATAATATATCGAATGGTACTTATGTGTGTAGATTTATTTAATCGATCAATAATAACCCAAATCGCATTATTACCTCGATTTGTTTTGATAATCCCACCACAAAATCCATAGTTATATTTATCTATATATACACTATCAATGGAAAAGGATGAAGAATAACCTTTTGGTAATTTTTTTCTACTTTAACATGATGAAAATGCAAACATTTCATAGTAAATTCACCAATATAACTTTTTATTCCATCATACCAATAATACTCCCAAAGGTCTCTATATATATTAGTACTTCCATAATGAATAGAAAATGGGGAACTATGAGATTCAATCATCACTTATATCTTACACTAGGAACCATGAGTAACACACAATATCTCCGAAATCCTAAATAAAATATTTATCAATGTTAAATTTAGGCAACTTATCCTTCCTAACCAATTCCACCTTTTCCTACAACTCATAGTATTCCTTCTAAGCTTTATAAATTCTTTCTGACAGAGATGATTGTACTAACACCTGAAAAAATATAAGAAGTTCGAGCATCTATAACTTCTAGGCCAAAATAAATCAAATAATTAAAGGATCTTATTGTAAACATAACATGGTTAAATAGGAATTATTTTCCTAACTCAAAGCATCAAATAATTTGTTTTCTTTTCCAGGATGGTAATGAATTATGTAGTGATAATTTTTTATCTATTCTAAGTATCTCCTCCATCTCATGTTCAACTCTTTCTGATATAATATGTACTTCAAAATTTAATAATCAATATTTATCTCACACATGGATCCATATAAAATACTTCCACAAATTTATAAATAAAATACCACAACATCTAAATTCAGATCATGTGTATGATAATTTAACTCATGAGGTATCAGTTATTCTAAAGCATAAGAAATTACCCAATCATTTTACACCAAGGAACAATGAAGTACTTTTAATTAAACATTAATTTATATGAAAAATTAACCATTTCTAGATGGTAGGGCCAAAATTGGAGAATTCACCAATCATCTGTTTAGTTCCTGAAATAATAAGCCCATTACTTTGTCTAGAGGAATTTAACTATTTATCTTATTAAATTAGTTAGGGAGATAAATAAATATGTAATGTTTTCAACAAAAAACCAGTAACAACTTGATAACCTAAGAAAACTACAAATATTAGTAACATATTTCAATATTGGACATTCATTAACCAATTTAGTTTTCATGGGATCAACTGTTATTATATCTTTATTTACGATGTATTTAAGGAATAAAATATTCTATAAACAAAAACCACATTTTATAAATATCTATATATCTTCTTTTCTTTTAGGGTTTAAAGAAAAATACTTAAATGTTTTTCACAATCCTCATAAATTTTTTAATAAATCAGGATATAATCAATAAAAACAACCACAAGCATATCCAAATATTTATATAAGACTCTATTAATAGTATCCATAAA
Organism: Viscum album; assembly: GCA_963277665.1. NCBI lineage: Eukaryota > Viridiplantae > Streptophyta > Magnoliopsida > Santalales > Viscaceae > Viscum > Viscum album. The sequence continues at coordinate 1,622,103,533 of OY728159.1, read as the reverse complement.
TACAGAAAAAAAATTTAACCTAAAAGGAATAACCACAAAATCATAATATTCTTATCTTGTTTGAAAAAATATTTCTATAATTTCATTCTCCTTCACCTTTAGCTGGTAGCACCAGAACCTTAGGTGAACCTTTGAAAAATACTGAGCTCCCTGTAATGATCAATCAAATATTCGATATGAGAAAAAAATACTTATTCTTCACAATACTATTATTCAAATATATGTTATCATTGAAAATACTCATGGATAAAACTTTATTTTTATAGAATAATATCAGATAACCCCATGTTAATGTGTTAGTACGAATGAAACTGTTATCAAGAAACTCTTGAAAATTCATTTTCAATTCTAGAATTTCTAATTGATCCATTTGATAAGGGGTTGTTGAAATTTTATTAGTATCAAGAACTAAGTTAAGTTTAAATTCAACTTCCAGATCAGGTATAACATCAGGAAACTGTTCAAAAAAACATCAAAATATTCTTTCACTACTGGCACATCATTAATCTATATACTTCCCTTATTCTTGAAAATATGTGAAATATAATTTTGGTTTCCATATTTTAACAATTTCTCAGATTCTTAATATGTTATCAAATGTATGAGTTCATTCTTATATAAAAAATGAAATACTTCTTAAAAACAAATTATTTTCCTCTATAATTAATCTTATTATTGTAAATTAATATCCAATCCATACCTATAATAACGACAAACTCTACTAGGGGTAAGAAAACATGGTTTTCATGTAATGTCTTTGCACATACAATGATAAGAATATTCTTATAAATTTTTTCCCTTAATACCCCTAGGTGGTTTTACTAAATGTTATGGATTCATTAATTGAGGTAGATTTTCCAATATAGTATAAAATATATCAGAAATGAAAGAACATGTAGACCCCAAATCAAACAATACATTAACACAATTTGATCAAACAAGTAATGTACCTAATAACAATTAGTTCAATGGACCAATATCTGATGAAGTTATTGTGAAGGATTTAAACACATATTTCTGTATATAGTTTGGTTTATTCCCATCATTTGGGTTCTCCTTTAGAAACTCATGTTCAAAATGAAAAATATAATTACTTTTAATTTTTTACTACCTATTTATCAGAATAGGTCTTACCACTACCATGATATTTTTTTATTTTAATTATGAGAAATACATCCCATCTTACCACAATTTATTCACTCACCAAACTTTATAAGACATTGCCCAGTGTGATTTTTTCAAAAAAACTCACAAACTAAAAACTTAATTTTCTTAACATCATATTTCTTTGATATATTATTCTCTTTTTATAGCCATCTATATGTATTTTACTACTGGTTTTCAAAATAAAAATTATCATCAAAAAACTCAATTTCCACCTTATTGACACATCAGATAAGTTTCTCATAATTTTTAATTCATGAGAATCCAATTCACTTTTTAATCATATCTTCAAAACTGAGAAAAACTGATTAATATTACTATTAAAACCATAGATAAATTATTGTGTGTACCTTACCAAACATGGTGAAGTTTTCTTCATAATTAAAACTAAATATCTCTTATTTTATCTTGATTCAAAAAATCTATCATCCATACTAAGTCAAACAACTTTAGGAAAATATTTCTCTAAGAAGATATTCCAAATATCATCCCATTCCAAGATATCAATATATTCACTTTATTTAGTATTCTTAACCATTTTCCACCATTTATCGGACTTACATTCAAAATTGTAAATAATAAGACATACATTTTGATGATCTGAACATCCCATGACACTGAATATCTTTTCTAAGGATTTAATCCATCCTTCAACTACCAATGTGTTAGAATATCTGCTAAATGTAGGAGGGTGTTGCCTCATTAAATGTTCCACTATCGACATTTTACATTTTAATAGATCTAACTGATATCTGGAATGGATAACACCACCATTTATAACCTAATTCAACTAATTCATCATAGCAACAAACTGATCTTTTCCAATTCCAATGATTTTAGGTTTCTAATTCAAAATGATATCATCCCCTTTATACCTTCCTATTTTAGCTTCCCTATTCCTTGCATGGAAAACCATTCAGAACAAACATAGTTTATACAAAGAAACATATAAATATTATAATTCTATATCATTTCAAATTAATAATAATATAAAATATTTTAAAGGTTCTCTATTATTATAATTCTAATATCTAATGTTATATAAACTTTTCTCTAATACTAACTATAAGGACCCAACCTTAAACATTACTTAATATAATGTCTTTTGACTATATTTAATTTTCTCTCAATCAAAATTATATCTTACTTTTAAAGTTTTAGAGAGTTTGGTCTAAACTCTTACATAATAATATTATATATTACAAGTAGGACACTTCTATTATTTATAGTCATAACTAAAGTTCTTTTGGTGAGAATTAAATTAAAATTTATTTTAATTTAGAGTTGTCTAAAATCACAATAGAGAATCTTTCATGTTAAATTTATAATTAATTTATTTAGATCAAAATAATAAATTACCTCATGAAATATATTTCTTCAAATATAATTTTGATCATATGTAAACCCTTCCCATATTAAATTCATTCTGTTAGGAGGATTCAAGTGTAGAACCCCTCTATTGGTGATCCACATGTGCTCCTTTGGTCTCTGAGAAATAACAATTTATTTTTTGGTGCTATCATGGAGAATCAATCATCACGATCACTCCAAGATCCTTCAGGATTAAATGAGTTCTTCTCATTCTTGAGGGGAAGAGAGGATAAGTTCAAGAGAGAGATAGAGAGAGAGAGAATCCAGTTGCGTTGAATGATTCTGTATTCTCAATTTCGACCAACCCTACAAAATAGGCATACACATCTATTTATCGATCTAGGGGTTACATTAAAATATTATTTAATTTCATTCTAGACCTTAAATAATATAAAAATATTTCATAAACTGCATTCTAAAATAATAATAATATTATTATTATTATTATTATTTTATAGAAAACATGCCAACTTGTATAATAAAAAATATTTTTTAACCGGATTTTAAGTTAATATTTATCACCGAATGTGGTCTTGGTCTATTATAACTCATCATAATTTATTGAATACTCAAATAAACACTTTATTCATAAATAAATATTTTATCCACAAACTAGTGAATAAATATTCAATAAAATAAATAGATGTATTTTATTCACAATCCAATGAATAAATATTTATTTAATTTATGTGATTGATAACAATTGAATAAAACTATTCCATAATATTGAGAATAACCTTTAATCAATTATTTAAAATAAAAATAGAATTTAATTGAGTTCAATAGAACCACTTAGCGTGCAACCCTTTAGGATTATTTCTCATTGGCATAAAAAAGGATCACCTATTTTCCAAGATTAGTATCTAACAATGATGAAAGGATCACCTATGTGCTCAATAAATCTTTCTATAACTACATAAAATAAACACATCATTACCCCATGGAAATGGATGTTAATGATACAGTTTCATTCCAATCAATGGAATGATATATAAACTTCCATAAAGATGGAAGGGACAAATCCTTCCTTGACCTATTCATTAATAACATTTTACTCATGATGCACCCAAAGTTTCCAACTTCACCATGAAGTATAATCACCATGGTTTACAAAATACATGTTAGTACATAAGCCATAAAACACATTAATATTATTCTTAAAGTCTAAGGACCATTACACATTCTCACCAACAGGAATATCTAATGAAACCAAAACATGTAGAATTCCTTCTAGCATGTCTCTTATTATAATCCACCATCTCAGAGATCAACAAGTGAGAACTTCATGAGAAGATGAATCATATTATTATGAGTAATCGCACATGATGGTCTATATACCATGTCCCCTATCATAGTATGTTAACCAATTGTGGAACTATATTTAATAATATCATCATGGTATTTCAATGAGCATATCATCGATAGGAACTACTATGACCTCATCAATGAGAGAGATAATCTATGAAATTATTACATTAATTCTTTATAGGACAATTAAAAATATGTAATAAGATATTTTATTAATTTTCAAATAATCTAATATTAATGTAATCAAAGTAAAAAAACTAGTCTAAAGACACAAAATCTATAAACTATTACTTGGAATAGAACCAGTGGCACACACCATTAATTTCACTAGACATCACATGATAATAATGTTTTGGATGATTTAAGGCTTTAGTAAAGGGGTCTAACACGATTTATTCAATGGAAATATAGCTCACTGAAACCTAACCTCCCTAATAAAAATCCCTCAAGAGATGATACTTTCAAAGTATATGCTTCATCCACTGATGTGACCTTGGCTCCTTAAAAAATGACATTGCTGCAGTATTATCAAAATAGAGTGTGATAGGATCTTTACTGATAGGTACAACATCAATATCTTGAATGAAGTTTCATATATATACTAATTCTTTATCTACTTTATAAAACACAATATACTTGGATTTTTCTATATAATTCATGACCACATCTTGATTTGAGATCTTGTATATCAAAACACCTCCATTCAAATTGAAGATGTATCTCATTTTCAATTTCATATTATCTTGATCTTCTTAGAAACTATAATCTATATATCATATGATGACTAGTTCCACATATCCTCTAGTGGCTAGGAACATATACTTAGTATGCCCTATCTACTTAAGGATAGTCATGAATGTCATCCAATGGTTTTCGTCTGTGTTTACTTTATATATTCACACCACAATTAATCTATAAGAGACATATAGATTAGTACGTAACATAACATACATGATTTACTCATTCACCGATGTGTATGGAATCATTCTAATTATTTTTCTTTTCTCAATTTTCTGAGGACACGTTTTCTTGGAAAGTTTAATTCTATGTGACATTGGAAATAATACGCTCTTAGATTATTGCACACCAAACCTCTTCAATGTCTTTTCAATATATGTACTTTGACATAGGCTAAGAATCCTCTTGGATGTATCATGGTGGATCTTGTTTCCAAGAATATACACTACCTCACCCATGTCCTTCATAGAGAAGCATTTATTCAAAAAGGCTTTAAAAGACTGTAAGACTGATATCTTATTTCCAATAAGTACTATGTCATCAAAATATACTATTAAGAAAATGAAAAAACCCCCACTAAAATATTTATAGACATAATAGACATATTCATTCTTTAAGAAACAAAATTCTATTATGGCTTTATCAAATAAAATAATCCATGACCGATATAATTTCTTTAATCCATAAATATATTTATTTCAATTTTCATATCTTGTTGGAAGCCTTTCGAGGCACAACCATTTGGGTTTTGTCTTATAAACATATTCCTAAAGGTTATCATTAATGAAATCTATTTTTACATCCCTTTTTAAAATATCGTAGTATTCAAATGTGGTAATATAAAATACAATTATGATAGATTTTAGAACTGAAATTGATGAAAACTTTTAATCATATTCAATGAATTGATGCTATTTAAACCCTTTTACTTCCAGTCATTCCTTATAGTTAATAAATTCTCCTTCCATGTCTAGTTTTTCTTGAATGCCAATTTTCATCCAACAATATTTATATCAACTGAAGGATCTCCCAAAATACATAATTAGTTTTTGTACATGTAATCCATTTTAGAATTCATGGATTCTTCCCACTTGGAAACATTTGTGCCATTTATTGCCTCCTTATAGGTTATAAGATCCTTATTATCAACTAATAATGAGTCACCAACCTCTATGACTAGGAAACCATACCATTTTGGTTCTCTATCCTCTCTTGTACTCCTAAATAGTATTTTTGTCTCTGGAACATATTCTTTCATGGGGATTTTTGGAATCTTTTCACATTCCAACTCTTCTATATCTTGATCCTAAACTTCATCAATGTCTATATTGCTCCCAAAATTTATTTTAGATATGTGATCCTTCTAAATAAATTTTGGAAAATTTTTAACATAACTATTTTATCTGAAGGATTATATAGTTAATATCCCCTTATTTTCTTGGGATATCATATAAAGTTACACTTAGTGCCTTGGGGTGAAAGTTTTTCACCAGAAATATCCTTTACAAATGCTTCACATCCCCAAAATCATGAATGTGATAACACAAGATTATTTCCATGAAAATTATCAAATAGAATATCATTTTACACTTTAGTTGTAACTTGGTTTAGAATGTGTGTTGTTATTTGTAACATGAATCCCTAAAAGGATAATAGAAGACATTCATGACTCATCATTGATCTCATCATGTCCAATAGGGTGTGGTTCCTCCTTTCACTTACACTATTCCATTGAGGTGTATAAGGAGTGAGATGGGATTGAATCCCATTATCCTGTAAATCTTCAATGAAGTCGTAATTAAGATATTCTCCACCATGGTTTGAGCTGATTTTCCTAATATTTTTACTAAACCTGTTCTCAATTTCATTCTTTTATTCATTGAATCTATTAAAGGAATTTAATGTATACCTCATCATGTAGACATATCCATAACTATTAAAATCATCAGTAAAATCTATCAATTTATATTACTTGGTTTGTGTAATACAACAAATAAATGCCATTATTTAAATATTACTTACCATAAAAAATGATGATTATATAAAAGAAAAACATTTATTCTAAAAATTTAAAATAAATCCACCTATTTCAACGCTGAATACAAAAAATAATGTTTTTGGTAACAGATGGGAAATAATAACAACCTTTAAAAACCAATATCATTCTATTTGGAAACGTGAGGTGTTAGTCCCTGATAGCTACAACAAAAAGTTTAGATAAGTTGGATACTCTTATATCTACCTCCCCTCATTAAATCTTTCTAAATCTACTCCTTTCATATATATGAATATATATATTTATATATATATATGAGAACCATAAGCTGTATCTAATACCAAATTTTTAGAAATAGATAGATTTTACTCGATAACAAACACACTTGAAGCGTCCCCTTGCTTATTTGGCTAGTTGCACTTCTTTTCCAATAGCCATTCTTACCATATGAAAAATATATATCATCCTACTCCCTTTTTTCCCCTGATCATTATCTTCTTGGAATAATGTGAAGAAGATTTGGGCTTAGATATCTTTTCTTTTCCTTTCCATTTGTTCACTATAAATAACAAAGCCTTTTTGTGCTTCATATCTTTATCTACATAGAAATAAAGATTGATGAGGTTTGGAAGATACTTCTCAATATTTTTAATATTAAAATTATTTACAAAACTAGATATTTTATGTGGGAGTGATTCAAGAATAAGATCAATGAAATTTTCTTCAGAGATTTTAAATCCTTGAACTTCCAGATGCTCTACGTATCCAATGCACTTAACTATGCGAGGCCTATCTGGTTAAGCTTTCTTAAGCATACTCTGAAAGAGTGATTTTGAAAACTCAAACTATGCCTATTTGTATCTCTGCTAAAATAAACTAAGTAGATGATCAAGCATGATATAGGAATCCCTATTTTCATGAGGCATCAAGAGTTCACTAGACATAGATGACAACATCAAACCTTGATTATTGACAGAATCATTCATATATTTTTTAGAGATAAAGAAATATTCATCACTCACCTCCTTTGTAGGAGGATATGGTATTGAGGATTCTTACATGTAAGATTTCTGTTCATGGTACAAAACAACCTGAAGGAGTCTAAACCACTTCTGAAAGTTACTGTTAGTGAGTAGATGGTTTTTCTCTAAAATTGATCTCATGAATAACATGGGTGACGAGATTTATATTTGTTATACAATTTAAAATTTTAGATTATTAATAATTTTATTGATTTTAATTTATGTGTTCATTAATAATAATTTATTCTTATTAAGTCTCAAACTATTTTATCAAGTCCCAATATACCTTAATATAGAACATGTAATGTTTAGTTTCATTGAAATTCTAGTGACAAGGATCCAAATTTCATTTCTTATAATCTAGATGGAGGCTATAAAAATTATTATAAATTATTTAGGTAGATGGTCTTTCCAACTATGGGCGTGCAACTCCTTGATCTGTTGAATGGAATCTCTAATCTAGAAAACCCTAACCCATATTTCCTCAACACTTGCCTCTAATTTTTTTTTTGGAAAGATGAAGGCCATTAAACCCAATAAAAATTTGGTTAATTCGAACTACCATCTTAGTGAATATTTCCCAATAATTAAACGTGATCCCGATAGAGGACGAATCAACACTTAAAATATGAGTTCTTATAAATTCATATGATGGAAGGCTTAATGAATTAATATTAATTTGATGGATTTTATTTTATTATACCAAAATTTTAACTTGTTTTATCCTTTACATGCCTTTTTAATATTAAGATTATTTTACTTAATTAAACATGCTCGATAAAACATTTACCCACAATCCATTTATTTATATTCCATCTCTACACATTAATTCATTTATTAATGTGATGGTGATATTATATCTATATAATAAATAATGTATAAGACGAAAGTAAATAAATAAATAAAAAAACCAATCTAGAGATTATCTTATTGATGATTTATTGAGTGGATAATAAATCAACCTTTGACTTAGGAGAAATAACTCATTGTTTTGGTCTTGGCATGAGTTACAGCATTCCACTTGTCTATCCGTGTATCAACCAAGTTGGTAATATCTTGGTTTCACCTTGAACCATGTATACCCACCTTGGTATACTCTAATAATTAAAATTAATTATAACTCACATGTAGGTTAGGGAAACCAAAGGATTGGTTAAATGGTAATTACATAAATAACTATAGACATGAAAGTCCTATATAATAATATAGTAAAGGATGAAACACATGCCATCAAATTTAATTTAAAAATTGAAATTGAAAAACCATCAATCAAATTAAATTAAATAATTCAAACTCATCCAATGGTTTTTTTAAATCTCATTATCAGTCATAAACATACAACGATTACACATTTAAAAAAATTAGCTAAAATTGATTTCAATTTGTTATTTAATATGATAAAGTGACCACAAAATAATTTTATTAATTTTATTTTTTATAAATTAATTCATTTTATCTTATTTCATCAAATTAAAAAAAATTCTCCATTCGTTGTTATTTTAAATAAAAAAATAATTTAATTTTATTTAAAACTCAATAAAAAATATAAAACTTTTTACTTGGAGGAAACCCAATGATTACCTGCCCAAACTACTTAGTATTGTTTAAATGTAAACAATGTAGTCATATGACATATTGTGTACATGAAATATGTCATAATTTTACATCATGTACAGTTAAATTAATGACCCATGGAACACTTGAAAGTTATCGGGCCTATACAATTTAATGTGTTGTGTCTTTAATATACAGTAACCATACATGATTCATAGTCTTGAATATTACATGGGATTAATTAAAACTTTTATATTATATTAACCATTATGAATTCCATGTAATATGAACATAATGACCAAAAAAATTTGATTTCATAATGGATAATAAGTAATTAATATTTTTTAATATTTCTATGTAAACAGGTAAAGTACATAGTGTGTACAATCTAGCTACATGACATGTACTTATCTTCACTGAATATCCACAGTACACACCTAGGGACTGAGTGTGTACTTCCCATGAACATTTATGAACTACATGATGCGTATATAGGATACACAAAATATATTAATAGTTACATGTTTTCCCATCTGCACACATCATGTATTAAATACAAGTACTGCATTAATTACATGACAAAATTTGACACTATTTTTTCATTTTGTAAACACATGGACTACATGAGGTGTAGTTAAACTACATGATGTGTTCTTCGATAAATCTGTGGTCTATCATGGATAGTCTACACATGGATCATTAATAGAACGTGGTGTGAACTTATTACATGATGACCCAAAATCCACATGGGTGTCCTTGTGTAATGAACAAGGTAACACGAAATGTAATAAATAATTACACTCAATGAATTATTTTGTTATCCAACCATGATGATTGGAACTTGCAGATGAGATCTATATATGTAAACCTCATTAATAATTCACCAATATTCGTAATATTTATGAGATATGTATAATTGAAAGAATTGATATCAATGATAGATCAATAACTAATTAAAACTTAAAATGAATCATAAATTTTAAATGCACAACAATCAATAATTAAATTACTAATTATAAATATGAATGTAACTTCTCTGATACAACTTGTTAGTTCCAGGTGAAGCAGAAGTAACTTTGGTGGGTGTTAAACTAAAATTTATTTTAATTTAGAGTTTCCCAAAACCCAAATAGATGATATTTCATGTTAAATATATTATTAATTTATTTAGATTGAATGAATAAATTACCTCATCTTCAAAGATGATGTAGATTGTATGTAAACCCTTAACAGATTACCTTATTTGTGTTTGCAGGAATCAAGTGTATAATCTCTCTAGTGGTGATCCACACATAATTATTTGGTATCACTACTGGAAATGCTGGCTTTCCCAACGGTTCTGAACCATTGGGAAAGCCTCCAGAACTGTTGGTATATCTTATACCAATGGTTCTGAAAACTGTAGGGAAGTAAGCCGTTGGGAAATCTTTTCCCAACGGTTTACACTGAACTGTTGGGATAGGTTAGAAAAAATGAACCTATCCCAACGGTTGTGCCAAACCATTGGGATAGTTTTTTCCAACAGTTTGTCTTGAACCGTTGCGAAAAAACTATTGGGAAAGGATTTTTACCAATGGTTCATAGAGAACCATTGGTAAAAAAATACTCAGAATTCTATGCCAACGGTTTGAAATCGTTGGTATAGCCTATACTATGCAAATTGCACAGCAGCCTACAATTTGCACAGAAGCTAGTCTATTATCTCTCCTTTCCAATTCCCTCTCATTTCTAATCATTTCCAATTATTTTACCTACAATAAACTAACACATACATATACAATTATTGCACCTGCAATAACAAACAAACACATATATATAGAGAACAAATTCATACACATTTAACATATAATGTAACCTGGAACAATACACATCCAGAATTAAATCAGAATTCATAACATAATTATAAAAATACATAATTCATTTTGAATTTAATATAATGTTTATATGAAAATTATATGTGGATTCCGGAATTCAATTCATAATTTGAACGATTTTTCTTATACCATATATTTTTACTAGAAATGATGACCATTTTAAACAAAATACATACACCTAGAGTGATACCGGCCACACCGTGCCTCGTATTGAGGTGAGGTTAACTCGTACATGTCACAAACGACCCATGGATCGTTGTCCTAAAGTATCAACATATTCCAAAAGTGTTTGGTCGGTTTTCCGTATGTCAGTTGTTTTTTCCACTTAAAATGAAGTGATTTTTAAATAAAAGAGAGACACTTTGAGTGGTGTCAGCTACACCATTCCTCATATTGAGGCAGGGTTGACTAGTACACGTCACAAATGACCCATGGATCATTCTGCTAAAATATCAACAAAATCAGAATACGTTTGGTTGGTTTTCCGTATGTACTTAAAATGTTGTCCATTTTAAACATAATAGAGACACTTTGGGGGGTACTGGCCACACCACGACTTCGATTGAGGCATGGTTGACTCTTACACATCACATATGACCCATGGATAAATTTTCCTAATGTTTCAACCAATTCCGAATGCGTTTGGTCTGTTTTTCGTAGGCCATTTGTTCTTTTCACTTATAATCGTGTCCATTTTTAACAAAAGAGACACAGTTTTAGTGGTACCGACCACACCACGCCTCTTATTTAGAGGGGGTGACTCATACACATCTCAAATGGCCCATGGATCATTGTCTTAAAGTATCAACCCAATTCGAATGCGTTTGGTCCATTTTTCGTATGACAGTTGATGTTTTCTCTTAAAATAATGTCCTTTTGAACAAAAGAGAGACACTTTGAGTGGTGACAGCCACACTGCGCCTCAGATTGGGGGGTTTGATTTGTACACATCACATATGACCCATGGATCATTGTGCTAAAGTATCAACACAATCAGAATCTGTTTGGTCAGTTTTCCGTATGTACATAAAATGTTGTCCATTTAAAAAAAAAGAGAAACATAGAGTGATACCAGCCACACCGTGCCTCTGATTGAGGCATGGTTGACTCATACACGTCACATATGACCCACGGATCATTTTCCTAAATCATAAACACATTTTGAATGTGTTTGGTCAGTTTTTCGTATGTCAGTTGTTCTTTTCACATAAAATGATGTCCATTTTAAACAAAAGAGAGACACTATGAATGGTATCGGCCACACCGCACCTCAGATTGAGGCAGAGTTGACTCGTACACGTCACATATGACCCATGGATTATCATGCTAAATTATCAGCACAATCAGAATCCGTTTGGTTAGTTTTTCGTATGATAGTTGTTGTTTTCACTTAAAATGAAGTCCATTTTAAACAAAAGAGAGACACTTTGAGTGGTGTCAGCCACAACACGCCTCATATTGAAGCAAGGTTGACTCATACACGTCACATATGACCCATGGATCATTCCCTTAAAGTTTCAATGGAAACCATATGGGTTTGGTCAGTTTTCCATATGTACTTAAAATATTGTCCATTTTAAACAAAAGAGAGACACTTAGAGTGATCCCGGACACACTACAACTCAGATTGAGCCCGAATTGGCTTGTACACATCACATATGACCCATGGATTGTTGTGATAAATTATCAACAGAATTTGAATGAGTTTGGTCAGTTTTCTGTATGCCAGTTGTTCTTTCCACTTATAATCCTTTCCATTTTAAACAAAAGAGACACAGTTAGAGTAGTAACGGCCACACCGCACCTCAGATTTAGACGGGGTTGACTTGTACACATCTCCAATGACCCATGGATCATTTTCCTAAAGTATCAACACAATATGAATGTGTTTGGTCGGTTTTCTGTATGTCAGTTGATGTCTTCACTTAAAATGATATCCTTTTGAAACAAAAGAGAGACACTTAGAGTGGTGTCGACCACACAGAGCCTCAAATTGAGCCAGGGTTGACTTGTACGTGTCACATATGACCCATGGATCGCTGTCCTAAAGCATAAACACATTTCAAATGCGTTTGGTCGGTTTTTCGTAAGTTAGTTGTTGTTTTCACTTAAAATGATGTCCATTTTAAACAAAAGAGAGACACTATGAATGGTGACGGCCACACCGCGCCTCGGATTGAGGCGGGGTTGACTAGTACACGTCACATATAACCCATGGATTTTTGTGCTAAAGTATCAACACAATTAGAATCCGTTTGATCAGTTTTCCCTATGTACTTAAAATGGTGTCCATTTTAAACAAAAGAGAGAGATTTAGAGTGATCTTGGCCACAATGTGACTCGGATTGAGGAACGGTTGACTCGTACACATCACATATGACCCATGGATCGTTGTACTAATGTATAAACAGAATCCGAATGTTTTTGATCGGTTTACCATATGTCAGCGGTTGTTTTCAATTAAAATGAAGTCCATTTTAAACTATAGAGAGACACTTCGAGTGGTGTCAGCCACTCCACACCTTGGATTGAGTCTAGGTTGACACGTACACATCACATATGACCCATGGATCATTGTGCTAAAGTATCAACACAATTAAAATCTATTTGGTTGGTTTTCTGTATTCTAGTTTTTATTTTAACTTAAAATGTTGTCCATTTCAAATAAACCTGATACACTTTGAGTGGTGTCAACCACACCAGGCCTCGGATTGAGGTGAGGTTGACTTGTACATGTTACATATGACCCATGGATCATTGTTCTAAAGTATCAACACAATTAGAATCTGTTTGGTCTATTTTCTGTATGCTATTTGTTATTTTCACTTAAAATGTTTTCCATTTAAAATAAACCTGAGACACATTGAGTGGTGCCGGCCACATCGAGCCTCGGATTGAGACGGGGTTGACTCGTACACATCAAAAATGAGTAATAGAAACCATCTTGGTAGCCCTCATCTAGAAAACAAAGCATACAACTTGGAATTTCAAGTCTAAATTCCATGAGCATGACGAGTCCGTCCATGAGTCCTTAACATGTAACCCATGTCTTATCCTAACAATTGAAAAGTAAACCAAATCAAACAAGGCATAATTCACATAACATGGAGAATGTACAACAAGACTTTGCATTCAAATTAAATTATATCATCACATTCATTTGATGAGCATGAGCTAATAAGCTTACTAAGACATTCATATAATTCAAGACATACAAAAATGGAATAATCCAAAAATAACATTACATGATTAGAGAAATAAAAAAAGGCATGTGAAATCAAGGAGAGGGGGCTGTCTGGGGGTCCAGGGAGGAGGGTGGGGCTGTCTGGGGGGGGATGTCCGGGGGGCTTTCTGGGGGATTGTCCGGGGGGCTGTCCGGGGGGTGTATGGGGGGCTGTCTGGGGACCAAGGAGGAGGGGGGATGTGCGGGGGGTGTCCGGGGGGTTGTACAGGGTCCAAGGTGGAGGGTGGGGGCTGTCCGAGGGGCTGTTCGGGGGGCTGTCGGGGGTCCAGGGAGGAGGGTGGGGGGGTCTGTCCGGGGGGCTGTCCAGGGGGCTGTCCGGGGGTGTCTGGGGGGCTGTCCGGGGACTAAGGAAGAGGGTGGGGGGGCTATCCGGGGGTGTTCGCGGGGTTGTCCGAGGTCCAAGGAGGTGGGTGGGGGCTGTTCGGGGGGGGGCTGTTTGGGGGCTGTCTGGGGGGCTGTCCAGGGACCAAGGAGGATGGGGGGGCTGTCCGGGAGGTTGTTCGGGGGGCTGTCTGAGGGGCTGTTCAGGGTCCAAGGAGGATGGTGGGGGTTGTCCAGGGTCCAGGAAGGAGGGGGGTTGTCCAGGGAGTTCCTAAACACAAAAAACTTTATAAACATGCTCAAGATACACCGCAACCACTAAAAGACAACAAAATCCATGAAAATAGAAAATATATAAAAATAAATCAACTCCAATACTATACTACGATTCTAGATAAAACCAACAACTAGAATATATTAAACATAAAATCTTAGTAATATTAGTCAAAAATATAACGGATCAATTTGTCCCACATCACCATCACCATCACCATCATCACCATCATCATCACCCTTGTCCTCATCCCCATAATTGTCCTTGCCCTCCTTAATGCCCTCCTCCTCTCCCTCACCCTCCTCCTCGCCCTTTCCATCTGCCTCACCCTCCTCCTCTCCCTCCTCTTTCGCATCAGAATCCTCACATCATCATCGTCAGGCTGGAAATCATCTTAACCACCACTAGAACTACCACCTGGTTCACCATATATAGAACTTATCGACGACATATATTCATTAAAAGCTGGTCTGGAATCTGGTGGAAGTGTTGGACGTAGAACTTCAATAAAATTCATAAATGCACCATTTTCCCTAGAAGACTGTTCTGTCGTCTCTATGGCCCTTTTTTCAGCATGTTCTGCCTGTTCTCTAACTTGTTGTAGCTCAGTGACACTACAACTCATACCTGAGGAGGTCCAATACATCGTCGGGGCTATCCTAGGTCGGTAACATACTTTTCCAGGATTCTCCTCTCCCAACACATGATGTAAGTGATCAGTTGGCCCAAAATTGTCTCGTTCTTGGGCATCAAGGGACTATAAATAGCCTGTTACAAATATAAATATATTATTAAGTTACAAAATAGATATTAAAATATAAAATCAACAGATTAAAACGTACAATATGCTGCTGAGTCACTTCTTTGATGGCACTTCCATCCTTTTTCTGTCTACTCGATCAAAACAGTTTTGCTCGACGTACACATCCTTAAATATTATGTATTTTCCTCTACAATGACATTGAAAACTAAATTTATATTAAAACTTTATAAAACGATTAAATAATTGAGGAAACAAAAGAAAGTGTAAGTTGTAAAGAAAACTTATAAACAATTCTCATACCTGCTTCCTCTCATGATCTGGCATCGTATAACGTCCTAGGGTGTGGAGGTATTTTTTTTGCATCAATGGTTTTTTATTTTTTCTAGTTTATTCCTAAATAAAATTCCATAATTAAAAAGCTAATATTAATGCAAAACATGAAATTTATTATTTAAATACCTCAAATGTAATTAATACCTTAAATTGGGTAGTCGTCCAATGAGTACTCATCTGATGATACTGCTCTATAGGACAATCATTCATGACTGGTACCACCTCTAACTCAGTACCAACTCCAGAACTCCAGATAATATACAACCCATTATTGTAGGCTATCCAATTCTTGCTTAAATCCTTTAGACGTTTCGGTCATGCACCCTCACCATCGGGAAAATTAAATCGAAGCTGACATCAAAAATTAATTCATATAAATACAAAAATAATTCCTGGAATTAAATAAATTTTTTTACCCATATCTCTGCTCAAGCACTATCCTTGACCTCATGTGGAAAATGTCTCCATGATTGCGGGCAGACAGGAATGATGTCAGAGTATTTGGAAAGCATCACCCAAAAACTCCGACATTGCTTCCCTGTTTTCTCAATCATTTGGTTTTCTTCATTGTAATCCACCATAACCTGTGTGCGGCGGTGCCACACCGCACACATGCGTGTATGCCCCCACCCCTTCCTCCTGTTAGTATATGTATCTTTCATGAATGAAAAACAAATATTTTATTAAAACATGTTATAATGAAAATAAATATTCCGTTAAAACTTTGTTAGGGTTCTATAAATATATCTGCACCAGTCTGGTCGCTGAGTGCCGTTGGATCCACAGAAACTGATGGAAAACTATGAGGTGGAATAGGAGACTAAGACAATGGAATATAGAAGCTCAAAGAGACAGAAGTAGAAGGAAAAGAAGATGGGACAGCTGTATGACCAGATTCTGACTGGGGAGTGGGAATCATCATGAGATATGAAAAACATGGGCTAGAAGATGCAAAAGGTGGATAAAACATGGGAGGCCTAAATATCCCATGTGTCCCTAACGACGCACCGGGATCATAATGTGGGAAGGATGACATGTCAGTGGGAGGGGCAGGGTCTAGTCGAGTACACGAAGCTGCTCGTCCACCTCTGGTACGAACCCTCCTCGTACCGCTGGCCTGAGTACTAGGACTAGTACTAGGATCCTCATCGAATAACTATCAATGTATAGGTGGATCCTACAAAAATGTTTAAAAAAAATTAATCACATGAATTTATATATTCGTTAAATTTATATATTTGAAATAAAGTACTCACTATAGGCACTAATGGTGGAACACCCATCTCCGTCATTCGACGATTGTTCTCCATCATTTTTTTCATTCATCTCTCTTCAATTGGATGCATTTCCTGCTTTTGAAAAAAAATATGTAATTAATTAGAAAAAGGAAACTAATGTGAAAACCAAAAAACTAAATATATGATGGAATTGGGGGATTCACTGGTAATTTAGCTATCTATTTTTTTAGAAGAGCTTGAATGGATTTAATAAATCATAATAGTTGTAATGTTCACCAAGTTAGAAATATTGTTTGACTAGGTTTTCATACAATTCAATTCCAAATTAGAAAATGCAATTCAAATAAAAATACAAGCAATAAACTTTGAAAATTCACATAATGGTCAAGTCAGCTAAAACATGTTTGTGGTCAATACTAAATCAATTTGAATATTACCAACCTTAACAACCCAACTCGAGGTAAACTAAAAGAATTGAGAACATGGATGAATGTTTTTATATATTTTCAACCATAACTTCAGGTTCACAATCAACTCTAACAGTGGAGCTATTGGATTCATCAAAAGAAATAAATGGATTTGTTCCAATGGAACTAGGGACAATGTCAATTTCATCATCACCATCATCAAAAATATGTCTTGGAATTACTTCCACTATGACACCAAATTCAGGTCGAAGTTGGTCTTTGACATAAAAAACTTGTTTAGCCATTGATGCCAACACATATGGTTCTTCGAAAGCCAGAGTGCAATTCATATTAATTACAGAAAATCCACAATCATCAATAAATGTGCCATGTCTCATCATTGAATCAAACCAATGGAATTTCATCATTATTACTCGTCCATGAGAGTAGTAATCCAATATTGTTATTTTCTCAACGACTCCATAATAACCCACATTTTCAAATTTTGGTCTACTATCTGATGCACTAGCATGAAAATCTGTTGTGGTAGTAACCATAACACCATCATGTTGTGTTATCATGTTCTTTGCTCGTTTAGTGACAATAAATTTGTACCCATTGATAACAATTGATTTACAGTCACGAACCACGGTATTAGGACCAAAAGCCTAAGCTCTTATTTCCTCAGAGACAGATTCCGCATAGAAACTCAATACCAAAAATATAAATGACTATTAAACTTAATTAAATATTGATATAATTATTTTAAATATGAATATTTTTACCTTCAAATTTAACCAAGCAGAAAACTCTTTTCTAAGCAAATTCTCTCTCCTTCTCAAAGATAAAGAACAATGATTCCTATATATCATTGTTTTATGTTACATGTAGATAAAAAATATGAATAGTTTAATAGATATATATGTAAGATATGAATATTAAATTTAGTTACCTAATATAGTCATCAAAAAAATAATAGTTGAACAAAACTGTGCGATGTGCCATCTCCCGCTCTTCATGGCTTAATGTATTCAATGTATTTGATCCAAGAATTCCTCCTATTTAAGGAAATGATGGAAAATTGGGTTCAATTTTCTCATATTGTTCTTCTTCATTTCTCATTGGTCTGTTCATTCTTGTAGTAAGATCAGACAAATACATTGAACAAAAATCCATACATTCTTGGGCCAAGAAACTGTTCATGATAGAACCTTCAGGATGATTCCTGTTTCAGACATAAGACTTTGATGTGTAAATATTTAATTCAGTTGGATACATCCAACGAAAAGAAACAAGTCCTCTGAGAAGCATTTCAGTGGGAATATTGATAGTCATATGTAGCATGCATGTGAAAAATGACGGAGGAAATATTTTCTCCAACTCACACAAAATTAATGGGGAATCTGTCAACATTTTTTGCAAGAATGACTTGGAAAACCATATAGAAAAAAGATCTCTAAACAAATGGAAAAAACAAATAACATTCACCCTTACATTATTGGAAAAAAGATGATGGATTTCTATTAGAAGAAACTCATGCAGTAGAACGTGGTAATCATGAGTCTTCAAAGATTTTAGCTTCAACTCTCTTCTGTTGACCCGTTTAGATATGTTGCTTGAATAGCTATCCGGAACTCTAATAGTCTCTAATACTTCCATAAATTTTTTTTGAAGGTGTTATCACATAAGAAGCACATGGAAGTTGCTATTTATTTTCACTGATATACATAGGATGCAATTCTGGTCTAATACTCCAATCCACCAAGTCATGCAGAGATCTTAAATCATCTTTTGTCTTCCCCTTAACATTTAAAATAACTAAAAGCAACATTTCGCATATATTCATTTCAATATGAATTATTTCTAAGAAATGATGTAACAAATTGGTTGACCAATAAGGCTAAAAAAATGATACTCCTCTTCCTCCAATTGTAACAGGTTTTAGTGGAAACATTCTTTCTCTTTCTAGATTTCATTTGACCCTTCCCAAATGAAAAACTGAAATCTTTCAATTCATTAAGCACATCAGTTCCAGACATACGATGAGGTGTATCATCGGTCTCTATGGTATTTTCAAATCTTTGATGATTCATTCTATATGGATGATCATTTTGAAAGAATCATCGATGTCCCATAAAACTGGAACTACAATGATGTTTCAGTATTCTGGATCGTGCATTCTTCATAAAAACTGGTCATGATAGTTTTCCATTCGTGCTCTATCCAGAAATCATTTCATAAGCCAGAAAATCATTGATCGTTCACATAAGCGCAACATGCATCTGAAATATATCTTTCGAACATGCATCGTATGTGCACTCACCCACATCCCAAATAAGTTTCAACTCTTTTATTAAAGTTTTCATGTATACATCAATATCAATCCCAGGATTAGAAGGACAAGATATGAGTATACTCATGAAAGTGAATGGTTTTTTCATACACAACCATGGGGGAAGATTATAAATGTTTATAAAAACTGGCCATGTGCTATGCGAAGTAAGCTTCTGCCCAAATGGATTAAAACCGTCGCATGAAAGACCCAGCCTCACATTACGCACGTCAGCTGCAAAATCAGGATGTCGAGTATCAAATCTATTCCATGAAAATCCATCTGTAGGATGAACCAACTCATCATTAGTCTTATTTCTCTCGGTATCATTCCATCTCATTTTAATTGATATTTCATCAGACATAAAAATATTATGGAGTCTCGAGATCAATGGAAAGTGCCACATTACTTTATATGGAATACGGGATGGTGTTCCATCAGATTTTGACTTCCTACAGGATGTGCCACATTTTATACAATCATTTCATTCAATAGTTTCCTCCCAGAATAAACTATAATATTTTAGGCAAGAATGAATTTTGTTTCTTGAAAATCCAAGTTCCTCAACTAACTTCCATGCCATATAGTGGTTTGAGGGAATATCTGTATCATCTAGAAGTAAATCCTTTAAGAGGGTAAGAATGTAATTGATTTCTGTATTAGAAATCCCATACATCGTTTTTCCCATGAAATAATCAGATTAAAAATTCCAGATTTTTCATTTTATCACATTATAGATATACTGGAGTCGTGGCAGCATCATTCAATTTTTTCTCCCTATCAATATCATCAATTTCACTAGATTCATTAGTTGTCCTCATATAAAAGTCTTCTTAAGTCGAAATACTTTCTTTTTCATGATGATGTATAAACAGAAACCGATCATCTAACAAATTCTCCTTTCCAGTACTTTCATTTCGATCCTCACTAATTTGAGTTTTCATTGTCTCCCCATTATGATAAAACAAAAATTAGTTTGCTTGAAAACCATTTTTGGTTATGTGGTAGCTGACTTCTTCATGGCTCAACCATGGTCTACCAACACAATTGGAACATGGGCAGTTTATGCGACCACTATCTTAAGCACTGTGAAATGAAAAATCTATAAATCTCTCCAAATTGTTTTGAAAATCACGTGAGATACGATCAGTTTCATACATCCAACTTCTGTCCATTCTATAAAAAGAATTTATATTAGTCATTTTTTCATAAACAATTCAATAGGATTGAACATTAATAGAAAATACATTTAAGTAAATGATAAAGGAAGAAGTTTCTAGTCGATGTAGTGAACTATTAAAATAATGTAAAGAACAAGTACTCATAAATTAAATTAAAATTTATATATATTCATTTTCATTAGGTCTATAAGAGGCACATACCTCAGGTACCATTATTTGTTATAGGCATCCCAAATCATTCACTCATGTTCAATAACTCATTATTGGCACCTCTATATCCATACCTTTCATTACCCAATTACATCCCCAAGTAAAGCACACCCCATGGATGAATAAATTTTAGGCTTATACACTAATAGGTTGTTCATGGCTTGTAAAAAGATTTAATTTCATTAAGTATAGACAAAAACATTTATTTTTAGATTTGAGATTAATAATAAAGTATGTCAATGATAAAAACATTACTGAATTAAACTTGTGACTTATCTAACATTTTTATGGATGTATGCACATTCCAGTATGGCTAGCGAAAAGAACCCACCCTCATAAAAGTGAGTATTGGCCAAGAAAGACACATAATATACAACGTACAATGAGAACCATATTTAATTGACCATAAAGTTATATTAGTACAGTCATCTTGGGGGAAATTTAATATATGATCCTAGTTAACTGATGAATTCAAAATCTCATATTTCATATTTTGGACACTATCTAAGGTAAGAAATCATGTGAGGATGGGCTTACATCATTAAATTTCTTAAATTCTAGTGACAATGAAGGATTGAATTAATGACTTGAGTTCACTAATTAAATGAGGGTATAGGTTGCATAGGCTATATAAAGAGAATGATTAAATAAGGGCAGAGGTTGCATACACTGGGCATAGTGGGGGAGTCTCAGCCGATTTAGAAACTAAAATAAATTCCCATCATAGGTATCAATAAGAAACATCAGCATCAAAAGAAACTCCAAATAAAAAAGGACTAAAAACATCATACATTTCAAGAATTCACTACTATGCATGGTTTATCCACATTTTTAGTAGTAATTACATGTCTTAATCATGAACCACCTCTACAGCTCCCAATTTTCACCAATAAACATAGAGTAAATATCTCAAAATATCTTTAAAACAACTCATTAATAGGCTCAAAATGTAAATATATTCTTGAACCAACCATGGAATCTCTTTCACAACACATTCTGACACACCAGTTATCTCATGTGTTACTAAATACCAAACATAGTCACATAATAGGTGTACTATAACAAATTACATTACACAATCCTCATTAAAAAAATTATCATTTTAATAAAACACTTTCCTCAACGAATTTTAAGTAAAACATTCATAGAAACATTAATAAAAATTAATAAACACTTATAAATAAAATTCCAAGTAACAATTAATTACAATATGAATAAAAAGCATAAAAACACATACTTAGAAAATCTAGAATCCAGCCGCAATGAATTTGAGATGATTCTTCTTCAATGGAGGGTTACAGATTTAATTAATTAAATGGATTGGAATAGAGAAAGTCTAGATTAAATCAAAAAAAAATGATAAACACATCAAAAATAAAACATAAAACTAAAATATTAGATGAATAAAAATAAAAACAAGGTAGAACATAAATATTTTATGTGTATAAAGAAGAAAATACTTGATTGGAGATGATTCAGGTGGAGTTTCACTATTTTGGATAGGGGAAGTCGCGAGAGGAGCCGAGTGCTGCAGAGATTTAGGTTTTTGTCGCAAATGGGGGAGAGCAGTGGCCGACTGTATTTGGGGTAAAAATTTACCAATGGTTTTTAAAAACCATTGGTAAAGGGGGGTCCAAGGCACCCTTTCCCAATGGTTTAATAGAACTATTGGTAAAGGGGTACCCTTTCCCAATAGTTTACTAGAACCGTTGGGAAAGGGTGCCTTGGACACCCCTTTACCAACGGTTTCCTAAAACCATTGGGAAAGGGTGTCCTGGCCCTTCTTCACCAACATTTTAAGCAAACCGTTGGTAAAGAAGCATTGGGAAAGCCTAAATTTCCATTAGTGTATCCTAGAAGCACTGATTGATTTCAAGGTGCTAGAGTAGTAAATCAATCATCTTGATCACTATAAGATCCTTTAGGATTAAATGAGTACTTCTTGTTCTTGAGAGTAATAGGGGAGAAGTTTGTGTGGGAGATATAATTACATTGTTTTCATCAATTCTGTATTCTCAATTATCGACCAAAACTACACAATAAAAATAATCATCTATTTATATAGAAATAATTTATGTTTAGATATTATTTAATTACAATCCAATCCTTAAATAATATAATAATATTATTAATCCCCATCCAAAATAATAATAAAAATATTATTATTTTATAGTCCATGAGCTAACTTGAATAATAAAAAATATTATTTAATTGGCTTGTAAATTAATATTTGTTGTGGTCTTGCTACATTTGAAATCCAAGAAATTTATAGAATACCAAAATAAACACTTTACTCATAAGTAAATATTTTATCTATAAACCAACAAACAAATATTTATTAAATATTTAATAAACTAAACAAAAATATTTTATTCACAATATGGTGAATTAATATTTATTTAATTGATTACATTAATAAAACTTGATAAAAATTATTCCCCGGTCTTGAGAATAATATTTATTCAATTAATGAAATTAAAATATAATTTAATTAAGATCAATGGAAACACATAGTGTGTGACCCTCTAAGATTCGTTATCATTGGCATTAGGTGGGATCACCTAAAGTCTAAGATTATTTTCTATCAATGGGTAAAAAACCCAGGATAAATAACTTAATGTAATAATGATGGATACCACCTATGGATGCTCATTGTTTAATAAAATACATTTTTTACAATATCTTATCAAGAAGGTTTCACATCTATGTCATCAACCTAGGTGCTCAATATGTCTTTCTTTGACGATCTGAAATAAACATATCATTACACCATGACCATGGAATTTAATGTGATGGTTCTATTCCAACCATAGGGATATTATATAAACTTCCAAAAATATGGAAGTGAAAAATCCTTCATCAACTTATTCATTAATTACATGTCACTCATGATACACCCAACATATCTAACTTCTCCCTAAACTTTCATCATCATGGTTTAAAAAATAAATCTAAGTATGGAAGTCATAACACCCATTTAAAAATAATCTTAATGTATAAGGACCTTTAAACACACTCACATGTAGGAATATTCGATGAAACCAAAACATATAGAATTATTATTGGTGGGTCTATTCTCATAATCACTCATCTTAGAGACTACCAAGTGAAACTTCATGAGAAGAAGCCTCATCTTTTTAGGAGTATCAACACATGATGATTGGCATACTATATACCCTATCTTAGTAAATTATATAACCATATAACTATATTTAATAATATATTCATGTAATTTCAAGTTTCTCATCATAGTAGAGAACTTATACAACCTTATCAACGTGATAGATACTCTAGGACATTATTACCTTAATGTCATGAAAAAAATGTACAATATGTATCAAGATATTTTAATAATATTAAAATCATCAAATATTAATGTAATAAAAATATAAAAAGTTTGTCCTAGGACACCAACTATAAAAAATTCTACTTAGTATCCATTTTTTCACAATTTTACAATTTTAAGCAAAAGCGTGATTTCTTTTCATGACAAAATGTCACGAATTTCAACCTTAATTATTACTTTTCCTTACACATCCTTAAGTCCTATGATTTTTTTTAAATGTGGTATGAGAAAAAATAATATTAGCATGGGACATAAAATAAGAAATAAACTTTTAGTCTATGAATACTTATAAAAATGTTTTTTTACAAAATAAAAGTTTGGCTCAAAATAAACATTTTCCTACCCAATAAATCACCTTCTTTACCCAAATATATTCACAAAACCTTTCACAAAAATTCATAAAATAATAATAATAATCCTAAATGTTTCCATCAAATCTTGAAAAAATCATAATAGTGTTTTCATAGAGTTATACTTTTCAACCTTATCATGTTGGATACCCTTTCCTTTACCTAGTGAAATCATAAGATTTCCATAAAAACTCATAACCAGCATAGATAAATCATGTAGCTAACTAGAGTAATCATTTCTATATAATTATTACATACACGTAGAATAAAAATCATGGTTTTACATATAGCAACCATCATAGTTACACTTGGAATAACGATCAAAATTATACTTGGAATAACCATTGTAGTATATTCCCATAATCTCATAAGAGAAACCTAATTGGTTAAATTCATCCCTTTACCCAATGAATTAGAGAGATATAAACGGCTCACCTAAACATGTTTTATATTGGAACCACCTATCCTTATAAAAAATTCCCAAGAACCGTAACATAATCATAACATATGAAATCTTTAATCATAAAACCATTCTTTACACACATAATAAAGCATTTCCATATATTGATATATATATTTTATATAAAACCCAATTCTAAAAAGAAAAACTACTAGAATAAATGGAAATATATTTTTTATTTAAATAATACATTAAATCTTTAAAAAGAATAGAAATCATATATCTGATGATAGAAAATGTTTTTTAACCATATACATTAAAATATAACATTCTTTTTGTCTTTTTGTAAGGGATGCTAAAAAATTCCAAAAAAGATTTTTTTTGGAAACCTTTGAAATAAATTATAAATAAACATAAATTTAATTTATAAATAAATTATATACATATTAATATATCCATAAAATAATTTTAAAAATATGGTTATGTAAGTAAAAAAGATAGTTTTAATGGAAACATTAAAAGATGATTTTTAAAAAGAACATCACATACCTTGAATCTGAATCATCATATATGTTCTTTATCACCCTAAATAATAATATTAGTTTAATTATATTGTTTATTAATAACCTTTTTTCAAGTTTATTATTACTTTTATTTTATCTCTTACCGTGCTATAATTAATTAATTAATTAATTAATTAATTAAATTCACATAATATGTTTTAATGATATTCATTTCAGAAGTCCAAAATAGATATTGTAAGTCAAATATGGTCAAAGTGGTAATTATTACATAATATACAAAATAATTACCATGTAATAATTATCATTTTTATACTTCAATTATAAGTTTAAAAACCATCATGAATGATGGTTATGAAAAATGAACTATGCTACAATCACGGAGATGGTAGGCCATACGTACAAATGACCAATGTTTCCATTTTTCAATGATCATTATGGAAATAAGGTAAGTATCATTTTATCTTTACAAAATAATATAAATATCATAAATATAATATTAATTATTTAATTATACTTATATATATATTCTATGGGATTTGGTGATGAAAAACAAATCACATCACATTGTGGAGGTAGTAGTACACACGTATGCACGAACGACATTATCATTTTTCAATGAATAGAAAGGTAAGAAATTAAATGATTTATTTTATTAAGAATGATAAATATGTCATTAACATAATATTTATACATTAATTCCATAATTATAAACATATATGAGAGATGACGATGGAAAAAAAATTATATTGGTTCATGAGGCAGTTGTTCACCTACACATGAATGATGGTTTTGTTTCCCAGTTAATGGAAGAGGATATGGATATAGGTTATGAAATTAACAGAAAAATACTTCAGTACGTATAATATAATATTTTTACTATATTAATATGGTTATGTAATATTTTATGGTTGTGGATGAAGAATGAAATAAAAAAAACACAGTTTAAAACTATGCCTATTCTCTAGAAAGACTCATTTTATTAACACATTAAGCCCTATATGGTTGGTATTATACCTAAAAAAGACCCCTATAATAAGGTTAGGGTTTTTTAAGTGATTTTGGAAAATATTGGCTGAAAAATGGGGTTTAAAGTGTTAATTATAGGTAAGATAACTTGCCCTTTTATAGGATATGGGAGGGACACTCATGAAATTGCTAAAAATATTAAATAAATGTAAATTAACATTCAATTCAAAATGGATAAAAACTATTTTATCTTAAATGTAGGATGAATATTGTTCTAAAAATAATCATAATATAAAATTTGGATTAATTTGGATTAAATTTATAACCTTATCTCTCTTTTTTAACCCTTCGTTAACCCTTTTGACAATTATCGTAATATTAAAATTTTATACACTTTAAGGGTTAATAATGTTACTGTAAAATGGAAAAATACCCATAAATGGAATATGGTTAATTTAATTAACCATGTAAAATTATTTTTTATGAATATAATATTTTTAATTATTTTATATCATTCAATAAAATATTATTTAAAAAATAGCAATAATGTTATTTTTTAAAACTATTCATTTACTTTTTTTTATAACATCAAGTCAAAGAATTAATTAGAATATAATAAATTAACATATACCAAAAATTTTATATTTATAAATAAAATTCATGGATCAAATTAATTATTTCAAATTAAGTTTATTTTTAATATTTTTAATATCATTTATTTTATTTTACCATTAATTTATTAATTACTATGTGAGTTTTGTTCAAGCATTAAATGCAACAATTTATTAACTAAAAATTAAAAATAAATTACCAAAATAAATATAAAAAATTTATATTTTAAAAAATATGTATAACCAAACATGTCATCTGGTTATCAATATGTTAAAAATATTATTGTTATTAAAAATGAGAGAGTGCCATTTTTTACTTTTCTTTAAATAAAATATTATAAAGGTTATAATCACATAAAAATGGAAAAAAGTCTATATTAAATTATATTTGATGAGTATTGAAAAAATTTACCCATAAAATATAATTAATTTAAGTGTTAAGACCATTTTATAGTTCTTATAATTTTATTTTTAACTTTATTTACATGATTTACCCTTTAGGGAGGTAAAACAATTTATTTAGGTTATTATTCATATTGATATGAAATAAAAGGTTCATATTTAAAAAATATGTAAAAAATAATTCCAAATATGGAATATATTTTTAGAAATTCAAAACACAAAAGTGATATATTTTAATTTAATATATAACTGAAAAATTGTAATGAAAAACAAATTTTTAGAAAAATGTCCTTTTTAAACATAAAATGTTTTATACTAAATCTAAGTATAAAATTGATTTAAAAAACCACAATTTGATTATATTAAATGAAATGGAACAAATTATGTTTTAAAACTAATCCAAAACATAATTTTACTTTATAAATGCTTTAAAAGAAAATATAGTTTTCAATAAAAATTAACTGTTTTTACTAATCATTAATAACTCAAACTTTTCTGAAAGTTCTCAAAAAGTTATCCAAGGATAATTTTTATAGGATAAATTCAAAAATGAAATTATTTTTTTCAAATTAAAATATATATTTTAAAATTTTTAATTTAAATTTAAAAAGTATAATAAAAGTGTTTAATAAAACTATTTCCTTATATATATGTGTATATATATTATAGTGAATATAAATATCTATCTCATAAATACTAATAAATATGAAAATGATTTATTCTATCATTAATAGTGTTGTTACATTCTAAAAACTATAGAGTAATTTTAAATTTTCTTCCTTTTATACAACATCTTAAAAGAAGTCATGTTAGTGTTAGGTCTTAGTAAACACTTATTCTGAAAGTGTACAGCTGTGCACATAACTTCTCTCTATTGATTTTTTGATTTATTAAATTAATCAATCATAGTCCTTATGATATCACAAATATATATCACATATTATCACCCTTATAATTGTGTGTTTAATTTTTTAAGGGTTTTGTTATCCCATTATTTAATCCTTTTCTACTCAATGTATATTTTGAATTGATGAGTTGAAAACATGCTTTAAAATATAAAATTACCCAATGAACCAATTTTAAATTAGTTAATTTTTTTGTCATAACATTATAGAAACTCTTACAAATTAGCGAATTAATTTTTTATAGGATTCTATGATCATAGGGCTTCAATTCACCCAACTGGACTAAAGGTTGTATCAAAACACAAGAGGCCCAAAAGATGCCCATAATGTGAAGAAATTTTGGGCAAGATAGATTGATCCAACCTATAGTAAATGGGCCATAACTCGTTCTTTGAATCTACAATTAGGATTATTCTACAACACATTTTACATATAACTAGAAGTTACAACTCTCTAAAAAATTTAGATTCAGTATTTGGTGATTAATTTGGTCAACTATCCATAAAAAGTAGAGGGAGAATGTCTTCCATGAATAGTCACCTAGTCCCTTAGACAGTTGACTTATTTTGTGGAAATTTTAATTTAATTTGACATAAAATTACTCTTATCCATAACTATAAAATTATTTTAGACTATAGGTTATGATATTACTCTTTGGTTTATACTTATTAAACATCCATGGATTCCTCTCCTTCCATGAAGTTCAAAACTATTTATGACCACTAGAGGAAGAACGTGATGTAAATAACAAGTTTCATGTTTGAATTATTTGAATAATATTTTAAATTATATGTTTTTATTATGTTTTTATTGATAATATAATATTATTTAATTGATTTATCTACTATTATTTCATACTCAAACTTATATGATCTTGTTTGTGGTTACCCATTAATGTGATGTTTTACACACAGTTCACCACTTCTTTTTACCTGTTTTAATGATGGTGTATGCGTGGTTCATATGGGTTGATTGAATTAAGAAAATCACCTAAATAGACATGAAAATTTATATCATGGTATAAAACTGAAATAACATCCAGACCTGGACAAAAAATTGATTTTTGTGTGTGTTACTTTGGTGAGTTTTAGTTATGATGTCAGACACTAATCACCTAACAATCGAGAGTTTCCAGTGAAAAATTTTGTGTTTTCAACCAATCCCAATGAGTTATTCTATTATAAACACCTTAAATTATAGTTATAGGTGTTAAAAGCAATGATTAAAAGATATAAACCCTATATCTTAAATCGATTAAGGATGAGCATAATTAGATTTCTTGGGGTTGATTATGATTAATTAAATCTATTTATTTTTGATATTTTATGACTTTATTATTTCTATTTGACTGTGAAATAAAAAACCAAGTTTTCTAAAATAGAATTTCTTTTTTTAAATAATAAAATTCATTTAAAATTAATTAACTAATGCTCTATCAATAGATAACCCATGTTTCCTACTAAACCACAAAAAATATAGTAATAAAATTTCTAATTTGACACACTCAACAATGAAATCAAATATTTTCATTTTTGATGGGGTGAAAAGTTTGATTTACCTTTTATTTCTCTCTTTTAATTTTCATTTATTAAAAATTTCAATACTCCCTTCCCGGTTCTTTTTTTATTTTTTTTGTGAGTTCTCTATCTCTAACACACACTCTATTCTTCTTCTTCTTCTTTTGTATTTTCTCTTGTTTAATAAAATAGTTTTTTTCTTCTTATTTTTTATATTTTAATTATTTTAATCTTAATTATAAAGTTTTTTTATTTATTCCTCTCATTATATGAAAATAAAATAAAAAAAATAAAAAAATTACAACTTATATTCATGAACTGATGAGGAAAAGAATAACTTTTTGAAATAGGCCTTGAAATTGAAAATAATTTCTACCAAAAAATTAGGTATTATATATTATGGTGATCAAGTAAAATATAGGATCCCATTTTTGAACTTAATAGGTTTTAAACCAATACAAAAGTGATCTAAATAAAATCCCTATGAATATAGATGTAAATAACCGGGCATTAGAATAATCGAACACCACTAATATGGATTAACAACCAACATACATCAAATATCCTATGGAATTAGTCATCTTGGATATAAGATATGGACTCATCCACTTCCTTAGAAAATTCCATGGTCTTAAAGGTGAGTTCCCTCATAAATATCTCAAGAATTTTTTTATAGTGTGCACCACCATGAAATCCAAAAATGTGTCTGAGGTCCTCATAAATATTAGGGCCTTCCCTTTCTCCCTTTATTATATAGATAAATAATGAATATACTATCTTCCTACTATAATTGGGGCATAAAATGACTATAAATTACTATTTATAGAGAATTTATTCCCTTACTACATAACCACATCCATTAGAAAATAAATTTATGGAATTAGGAAATCACAATGAGATATCCTTCATGAATACTAGGAGTGATTCAAAATAATTTTCTCAAGTTACTCCCACCACCAAATTAGTAAAAAAATTATAATTCAATAATTCTATGTGGTATATGTCCCCAAGGATCATGATATGAAATATACAATAGCTAGTGTTTCCCTAGTTGATAAAGACCCTACCGCCACATGTGACTTAATAGACAACATGGTTTAAAATGCACAACAATTTGAAACACGAGCAATTTAACCCACTTGAAGAGTTCATGAGGTAAGAACTTAATCAATAGAATAAAAGTTAGATAATAAAATTTATTAAATTCATAAACTTTTATAACAATTAGCTCAGGATTAAAGAAATTCATTCTCTCCACCCATTCCATTATATTATGGTTTCTGTTATGATAACACTCATTTCTCTGATCTGTTCCCCTAACTTCATAATTCAAATAAGTTTTATGAAACAATATTTACTTAATGTCCATATCCAAAAGCACCACCAATTAATCAAGATTCATTCCAGTGAAATCTAAACCCTGGGTGACAAGAAAAACCATAGTAAAGACAATGTGGAAACAGAAGTTACCACAAATAAAATTAGTATCAACAAGTCCAAGGTATGAAAACATTCTAAACATTTTCATCTTGAAATAATTCACCTCCTCCAAATTATAAACCATGTAGAGAGAAAATGGTGAATTAAATGTAATATACTAACCTCCATTTCTAATAGAACATGTGATAATCTATTCAAGACATATGAACTCAAGTGGGAAAACTAGTAAACATTATTAGTGATATATAGATGAAAGGTTCTAGAAAACTATCATCCCAACATATTTCCAATACTATAGAAAAAGGTAATTTATGTGATATCACAATTTGTAGTGTTAAGGAAAATTTTTCTTCTAATGATTCTACATAATTGGTATGTCCTCCTTTTGAAAACTCTCTTCCTCTTCCCTTAAAATATTCAAATAAAGAACAAAAATGGGTAAAATATTTATCATTGAGGATTCCCTTAAACAATTCATTCCTCTTCCCTTTCCTCAAATACTCTCTCAATCCATAAATTCTTTTTATAAAAAAATAAATAAATAGATCATGGATATATTTAAAATGGTACGAGTAATCATTCATATATTTTATGTAGTTAAACAAATTCTTCTCTATGACATATTTTGTAAAGAAATAATCACCCACAGATGGCGAATGAAGGGGAATGAGAATGTTAAACTTGTAAGGAATGACTTGGCCTTGATACAACTATATTTTCCAACCAAATTCATTTATTTTGGAATATTTCTGATACCTTACAACATATATGAGACTTTATTTTGATTTAATGCTTGATTTAGATGATTTATTTTAATTTTATGCCTAAATCTATGTATACATATCTGTAGGTTGGGGAGCCTCAACCAATGAGAATCAACATGTAACTTTCTAACTAGGTAACAACATACCCAATAAGATTGACCCATGTTGTCCTTGTGAGAGTGAAGAATCTCATATTCGTTGAAAAATTCTATGTTCCTAAGATAGAATATTCCCGAGCATAAGGAAATGATCCTCTCATACTTAGAAGGTTATTCCTTAAAATGGAAAAGGAAATCATCAAATTTCACAATTATTCAATTTCCATGGTGTTTGGGGGGGGGGAATTTATGTTTTAATATCCTTGATTCTATGAAACACGCTATTTACGATCACTCTAGTATTCCTATATATTCGATGGATGTTCTCTCCAATAGAAGAAATGAACAACATTCTATCCCTGATCCATAATCTGATTCATTTTTCTTTCTAAACTCTTAGGAAAGGTGTTATTTTTTGTGTCTTAATTAGAGCGTTTGTTCATTATAAGGTACCCATGATCTTCAATGATTATGAAATTCTAATTTCAATTTATTCTATTTCTACAGAGAATAAACATTAGAATATTGATAGTTTCACAGACCTTAATCTCCCTAAATCCTTTACGTCATTCAAAAATCATCCATTATTATAATTAAAACAATTTCCATCTAATCTAAAATATTCATATCTTGAGGTTATTGTCCAATTTCATATCATTTTTTCCAAAAACCTTTCAGTAGAGTATGAATAAAAACATCTAGACCTTTTGAGATGGTTTAAAAAGGTGATTTGCTGGAAATTGGATGATATTACAAGGATTAAACCATATATTTGAATGAAAAAATACTTTTAGATGATGAGGCTACATCATAAGGCAAGTTCATTACTGGTTAAATCCCACCCTCAATGAAGTTATAAAATTGCAAGTTATTAAATTACTTACTATTGTGATCATCTATCCCATATCTGATAGTAAATAGAGAATCCCATTGAAAATTATGCCTCAAAACTAGAATAATAATAGTGTTAAATGAAATTATTGAATTTGTTCCAACACATGTACAAAAAAAATTTGTGAGTCTATATTGAGTACCATTTACTAAGTCAAGCCTCACAAAAGGGAAATTTTTTATAAAATTTTGTCGATTTTTTTAGAAATATTGGATAGTAATTCCCATTATTGTTTCCTTGATATATAATTATGTTATTGTCAAATATATATAAACTAATAGGATAAAAAACAACATTTATATATCTATTTGTCACATATTCATATAGGATGATGCCATTGGGTCTCAATAATTCTCCTGGTACTTTTCAAAATTGAATCTTGAGTATATTTTATGAATACCATAATAATTATATGGAAGATTTTAGGTAATATTTCACAGTTTATGGCTCTTCATTTGATAAATTTTAAAAACATAAAGGTTCTTTCATCCACCATTACATAGAAAAAGATCTCATATTAAATTATGATAAATTTTATTTCATTGTAGAGTGGGGGGA
Source organism: Viscum album (assembly GCA_963277665.1). Taxonomy (NCBI): domain Eukaryota; kingdom Viridiplantae; phylum Streptophyta; class Magnoliopsida; order Santalales; family Viscaceae; genus Viscum; species Viscum album. The sequence continues at coordinate 1,622,069,430 of OY728159.1, read as the reverse complement.
AATTCTTGTGAATGTTATTTAGAGTATGGGAATTAAAGTTTATAAATAAAAATTGAAATAACCTCCTCCCTTACATATCTAAAATTTGTTCTTGAGGTGTAATATTTCATGGATCATGTTGTGTTTTACTACTAATTAATTAAATAATTTAACAAGATCACACTTCCTTTGTGTCGATTATTACAAAAGGTTTCTGAGTTTTTCTTTGATAAAAACTTTGAGGATGAATTTATTTCAATAAAAATTAGTCAAATTTCACCTCCCATCATCAAAACACCAAGGTGGGATCTCCACTTAAAAATTATGTGTGATTCCTATAACATTTTAGTTGGGGAAGTTTTATCATAGTGGATTGAGAGGGATTCTCATGTTATTGTGTATGATTCATTTAAGCTTTATCCAATCCAAGAAAAATGCTCAAAAACTGAAAAATAACATATTTAAATTATGTTTTCCTTATAAAAATTTCAGTCATATCTTCTTAGTTAAAAGTTTATTGTGTTTTATGATCATGATTCCATTTTGATTCTCTAAGAACCCTGAAGCTGGGCCTTACCTCATATGGTGGAAGAACTCCTTCAAGAGATTGACCTAGAGATTCATGATAAGATAGGAGTTGCAAATGTGGTATCTGGCCACATTAGTAGAATTTCCCACCACCGGACTACTAGTATGAATAGTCCCTACCTATTATACAATTATTTCCTAATGGATACCTTTGTGATGTAGTGGAACTAACCCCTTGGTATGTAAACATTGTTGAATTTTTTGTATCATACAGGGTCCCCACACATTTTAGAACTTCCCAATATAAATAATTAAGCACGATTAATGATGGTGCATTTGGGATGATCCATACTTATAGATAATTTGTAGTGAGTCAATTTTTCATCAGTTTTTCCATGACCACAAGTTCACCTATGTCTTGAGCTTCTTCCACACATAGGTTTGTGTGGGCCACTTTGGCTCTCAAGATACAGATATAAAATTACTTTACTCAAGAAATTATTTCCCAATATTGTATAAAGATTCCCATATGTTTTTTAAGATATCCCCATGATGTTAATTCATAGGAAATATCTCTAAGAGGAATGAAATTCCCTAAAAACCATGTTATTTTATGAGATCTTTGACACGTGGGACATTAAATTCATGGGGCATTTTCTAAATCTATTTGGATCTGTAGAAATTTTTTTAGCTGTTGACTATATCACTTAATGGATGGTAGAAAAATATAATAGGAATGGTAACTCTCATGTGGTTATCAATTTTTTGAGATGTAATATTTTTAGTAGGTTTGGTTTTCTAAGATAAATCATTAGTGATCATTGTTCACATTTTTGTAATATCAACAAGAAAAACACGATCTGTAAGTATTAGGTTGTTTATAAAGTATCCACTATATATCACCCCAATGTAATAGACAAGAATAAATTTCAAATCAATAAGTTAAGTAAATATTGAAAAAAAAACATTACAACCCAATAAGAAATATTTGAGTTTGTTTTTGGATAATGCAGTTTGGGAATAAGAAATATCTTTTAAAATACCAATAAAAATATAACCATATAGATTTTATTTTTAAAGGATTTTAACCTTCATGTAGAGGTATAAAATAGTGTATATTGAGCTATTAAACAGTGTAATATTAATCTCTCAGATGCAGGTGAGAATAGAAAGTTCTCTATTTAAGATTTAGAATAAATTACACATGATGCATATGAAAAATCCCATTTTTATAAAGAGATAACAAATTATATCCATGATGGGATGAGTAATTACTGGAAGTTTTATATTAGTGATATGGTCCTCAAGTATAATTATAGTCTAAATCTCTACCCATGTAAGCTTCGTTCATGATGGATTGGTTCTTAAAATGTTAATAATATTTATCCTTTTGGTGAAATATATTTTTCCCATGAGAAGAGTATTTTGAGCTTTACTGACAATGTAATGATACTTAAAAACATATACTATTATTTTTAAATGCATCTATTTGAGGAAATCCAGTTGATGGATTCCACATACGACACAACTTGACAGGATTTACCTTATCTATACATTTATTTACTTATCTATTTATTTAAACTAGTTTCATTGAGAACAATGTAATTTTTAGGCAAGCGGGAGGGTGAAATATGATAGTTTGTATTTAAAATCAATAAAAAACATCATGTTTCCATTTTCATTCATTTTCATTATTTTGGGCTTTTAAATAAACATGAATCTTACAGAGAATATCCAAAATAATTTTTCATACTTGAGTTGATTAAGGATAAAATTACTTTTTTTTTGAAAAAATCATTCAAATAAATGTTTATATGGAGTCTTTCAAGATTTTTTTTCAAAACATTCAATGTTATTTAATTTATTTTTAAAACCCATAACTCATTAACACTAAAGAATATTTTAAATCCATTACCTGAGAGACATTATAAAACCTTTATTGCATATTCATTCTTTTAATTTCTATAGAGTATTGGTTCATGTAGAGAAACTATAAATTTCTTTGATTATATTTGAATCCATAAGATTCTTGTGTGATACACCAATGATATATTCCATCATTCAAATGGAAAATCACTTTGTACAAGTAACCACTATTTGGGACCACCTTGATATGTGACCCTTATTATTATATAGATACCATGAAATTCCTATCAAGTAGACACATTACAAGATAATTTATCCATAACTACCCATATCTTGGGTACATTATTTTTTTATTTTCATAAAGTGTGAGGGATAGGGTGTTTCAATGGGAATTCAAGGTGAAGGTTAACTAATATGGGTTGAGTGAAAGAGTCACTAAATTTGTTTTGGGATGTGGGTTCATAATCCATATTATATCATTGTTTCACACAAATTTCCCTCTTTATATAAAAATAAAAATTGTACATAAAAAAATAATAGATCTTTACATTTAAATTAAAAAAATAGAATAAAATAAAAAACAATAAATAGCGAAAAGAGGAAGTTTACTCATTATTATTCACTTCTTGATTGTAAACCATAGAAAAGAAAAAAAAATACAGATTGAGTTGAAAGTGATAAACTCCATACGGGGATGGGAGAGTAAATTCATTGTGACCACTTTATGAATTTTGACATGATTTGTACTTAAGAAATTAAAGAATTCTATTCAGCCTTATATTTTTAAACATCAAATCCATCCAACCCTTAAACCCCAGAATAACCTATTTTAAATCCTATTGATTAGTATAATATTTTCTATCAATATATAACTATGAATATTGTAAATAATATGGTAATATCACATGAAATTTTTGGAATGATCATAACTCCACTTTTATATGCTCTTAGAGTGAAGAGGGAAAATTTAAAGGTGAGGTAGGTTGTGATATGTTTCATGGGTGGACTAATGAAGCTAAAAAATATTTAATGTTAGAGAATAATAATTATATGAAAATTTAATTCATAAATGAGACATGATGGAATTCATTTCAGAATAATTTTGGATGTTTTTTCACCATTTATTTAGGAATGGGACTTGATTAGGATATAAGACCTTTCCCAGGAGTACAAAGGTTTAGGTGTGGGGGTGTGTTCGAACAATGGAATATCATATATTATCATCCTTATACTTGTGTATTTAATTTTTTATGTTTTTAGTGTCCCTTTATTAAATCATTTTTCACTCAGTGTATATTTTGAATTCCTGTATTGAAAACATGCTTAAAAATATGTAATTACACAATCACCCAATATGGTAATAGTTCACAATTTTTTTCATAACATTATATACACTCATCCATATATAATAATTAATTTTTAGTATTCTATGATCATGGGAAATAAATTAATCCAACTGGACCAAAGGCTCTATTTTATCACAAGAGGCCTAAAATAGGTTCACAATTTAAAGAAATTTTGGGCGAGACAGAATGAACCTACCTGTAGTGATCAGTCCCTAACTTATGTTTTAGACCTCGATTTTGGATGATTACACCTCTACTGAACATATAACTACAATTAATCTTTTACACCAAATTTAATGCCAATGTTTAGTGATTAATTCAGTTAACCATATAGAAAAATTATGGGGATAAAGTATGTCATGAATAGTCATCTAGTCCCTTAGACACTTGACTTATTTTTGGGAAATTTTAATGCAATTTTACATCAAATGACTATTAACCTCATTATAAAATTATTTTAGACTTTAGTGTAGGTGTGGAGTCATTAGCATGTTCTTTTTCAACATATATGTATTCCTCCCTTTCCATTGAGTTCTAAACTCATTGTGATCAATTGGGGTGGTGTGTGATGTAAATCTCAAGCTTTATGTTTGTATTATTTGAATAATATTTTCATTATATGTTTATATGTTGCTTTTATTCATCCTATAATATTATTTAATTGAGTTATGTACTATTATTTCACACTAAAAGTCATATGATCATGATTGGGGTTACCCATTAATGTGATGTTTCAGACACCATTCCCCACTTCTTCTTCCGCATTTTAATTACGACCTTTAATTGGTTCATATTGGTAGATTTAGATCACATAATCACTAAAACGACCATGTAAATTTATTTCATGGTTTCACCCTATAATAACATGAAAACTTGGATAATATGTTGAATTTTTTGTGTTTCCTTGTTGAGTTTCGGTTATGAAGTCGGAAAAAAATTTCAAAATCATCGACGGTATCCACTTAATCATTTTGTGCTTCTAGTAAAAAACAGGGATGTGTCCTAGTATAAAATTAGTAAAAATATAGTTATAGTTCTTACAAACCAGGTTTTTAAATATCCAAATCCTATCACTTGAAGAAATGAAGGATGAGCATAATGAGATTTCCCTAGGATGATCAGGCTTAATTAAATCTGCTAGTTTCTACCTTTTTATCACATTCTTATTTATATTTTCCTCTAAAAAACCTATGATTGATAAAATATAATTCATTTTTTTCATAATCAAAACCTTATTTTAATGATAATGATATAAGGTTACATTGAGAGATGACCTATGGTTCATTCTATAGTGCCGAAATTTTAGAAAAAATAATTCTTAATTTGACATGCCTGACAATGCGATCACCTTCCCATTTCAATGATAATTATATTAATTATTTTATTATATAAAAATTTACTGGGGAGTATTGGAAGAACATTATTGAATCTTAATCCCATGTTAATCTATAATTGATTCAAAATAACTCCTAGTAAACTCTCTTCCATTATTTTTACTCACTTTTTAAATATGAATCCCTAGTTCTCGTTTAGATTGTCTTATAAAAATATTGAACATTATCACCACTTGAGACTTGTGATTCATAAAAAAACATTTTCCATTATATTAAAATTGTCAATTACTGTAATAATATATAATTTAAATTTAGTGTATTTTTTCCTTAAAGTTCCATAAAATTTTGAATTGATTAATTCAAGGGGTTTTGTGATTGTATTTTCACTCTATTATACATTCCTTGCATAATATTACCCTTTTTATAGGTTGTACACACAAAATATCTATCTCTTATTAGTTGGGGTAGATCTATTACACTATTTTAAATTCATATTTTATTCAAAATTTTCTTGAAATCATGTCCAAGTCTTCTATGCCAAATATTATGTTATTCTTTTTCACTGATGTTGTAAGAAATTCATGGGCCACCGGTTTGAAATTGATTCCAACATGTCCTTTATAATTTGGGAACAAATCTTTCACATTTAATTATATTGAACATAAAATTTTTCTTTTGAAAGTGACTTCATTTAATTCATTTTAGAGCCAACTCACACTTAACAAGTTATTATTGAGACCATTTATAAAAAAATCTTATATAAAATCCAACTTTTGAATTTCAATATCAACTAAAAAACCCCCCATGATCTTTATAGATATTTAATTCAAAAAGTTACTATACCACCATTATTTTATATATTTTTTAAAATATTGATATATCCATTTATATATAATTATAAACCACTATTAAGTATCCATTACTTATTTCTCTTGCTAACTTTAAGATCCACCTCAACTATAAGTGAATTCTCAAACTTGTTCATTCTTTGAGTATTATTTTTCTACATCAACCTATTATTTTTGTATCAATAGAATAATCATTCATTGTTTTATATGATTTTATTCCTATCCAAATCAATTATATATCACTTTAAGATAAACAAAACTGGTTTGGATCGAAAAAATTTATGATCTTTCATTCACTACCTAGATCTTTCATTCACTATCTGGTTCTTTATAGGCCTGATACTTCTATTATCTAGATAACTCTTCTATAATTATTCACTTCTATGATCCCATTAGAGAGATATATTATACGAAAAAATATATTTCTTATATCTATAAACTCTACATTACCAACAATACAATCTAAACCTAGTTCTTACATGAAAATTTGGATTCTTTATGCCGGCCCCAACTTTCTATTTTGATACCACTCGAATCATTCTATTCTTAGGTTCAAGAAAAAAAATTTCTTTATAGACTCCACTTACATTTCATTGATGTATTTTTCATGTTTTATGAAATTTTATAAACCTAGGATTTCCTATATTATTTTCAACAAAATAATGTTAGTTGATACCTATTTGGCATTTTCAAGTATCACATATGAAGATTTCGCATGAACTTGTGTATAATATTTCTCAGTATTTTTTGAATTCTATCCCTTCACATCCAAAACCTTATTATTATAATCTTTAATTTTTCTATGTTTCTTCTCAATCTTATAAAACCTTTACCATGTCATGTTTAATTATTCTTCCTTATCATTAATTATTTTCTCAAACTCCAACACTATTCTATATTTTTCTAAGGATTCACTATGATAAGATTAATTTTCTTAACAAGATCATTTTTTTGTAGAATTAATGATTTCCTCTCTTTAATTTTACAAAAAGTTTCTTTATAGATTATATTTTCTTATTATGTTGTGTTTTTATCGTAATATATACCCAAAAATTAGGTATTATCTTGTGTTTAGTATAGGTTTTTTTCCTTCCTCCTCATTGATTTAGGTTTCTTTTTTTACTTTCAACACATGCCATGAATTTGGTATATTTTCTCACATAGTATTCCAAAGAATCATATATGAATAATAGAACTCATTCTCTTATTTAATTAAAATAAATATCTTTTTTCTTCTTTTAATCTTACTTTTATCCTCACGAGACATCTAAATTATTTGTAACTTCCTCTTATTTCCATATTTGAGTCATGTATTCTTCTTATTCATCTTAAATATACAAACTCCTTTTCCTTATAAAATTAAAAGTGAGGTTTAAAATAATACCACATCTAAATCGCTTAATTAAAAGTTTCCCATCATACTCACTCTTTAACTTTTTAATATTTCTACAGATAAGGTCCATTAACCTCTTATGTTCCTAAACATTTTCTTTTTCATCTTATAATTCATTGGATGAATTAACCTCAACTTCCAACTCCCTAATTTTAAAATGTTTAATGGATTTTTAATTCATTTACTATTTATCATTTTTCCTGAAAATATAATCCTTTCTCATAAAATAGTTTAGGAGATTAGTGTGCAACTCATTAAGAGATAAGTACCCCAGTTCCTCCAAGGAATAAATCTTTAAATCAAATATTTATGGAAATTTTTTCATTAAATTGTTAATCATAGTAGAATATTATAGATTATCTCTAAATACCCTGATGTGATTTATTATATCATAAACCATGGTAAATTAATATTCTACTTTATCATATTCAACCATTATAAATTTCTCAATTTTTTAAATCTAACTATATAATATTTCCTCTTTAGTTTTGAAATTTCATTCATAAATGTTCTCCATATTATCCCATATTTCCCTTTAAATATTTATCCCAATCAATTTTTGAGTAAACCCTATCAAAAAAATTATAGAATAACATTTTTTATTTTCAATCTACTTCTATGTTCCTTTTTTCTACAATTGTTATAGGATAATATCTCCAAAGCGGTGTAAAATAGACTTCACATCATCACTCACTTCCATTCATTGGGAAAAAAATAAAAAAGAATTTTGTTTTTCCATCCATGTAATTTCATACAATAAAATATTGGAACACCTCATTTGTTGACTGAATTTAAATTCTACATGATTTTCCTTTGATAGATTATAATCATAGGGTGACCTGATTAGCTCTGATACCACTTAAAGTGACCAAATCAGTTGGATTACTATTGAGAGGGGGTGAGTGTGAATTAGTGTTACGAATATTAAATTTTTTTTGAATAAAATCTTTATGAATGATAAAGGTAGTTCCAATCTCTATAATCTCTCTGTAACACATATATAATAATAATAAAATATTCACTTCACAGAAGATATTTTAACAATTTTCAGCCTTAATGTGAGAGCCTACTCATTACTATGTTTTTTTCTTCCATAGTAAAAATTATTTTCTACTATTAAATTGTTATTGGTGTAATTTAATGAAAATTTTACATCATGTTTTTGTAGTTATCATCCACTCCCCTAAGAAGGTATCATCCACTTACTAAATACGACATGGAATTGTTTATAGCAGAAACACTAGCATTAAATAATCAAAATTTTCTTTTGGATATAAACAAAATATCTTATATACTTCCATATGTCTCAATAAAAAAGATTAGATATGATTCCTTAGGATCAATATTTTACTACTAGAAGAATATCAATTAATCAACATACAAGTTGGCCTCCATTCTCAATATATCAGAATGATCAACCAGTGCATGAGATCATTCTTGCACAATTTTATATTCTTCTTTCCAAGTGAATAGCCTTCATATAATCAAAAATCACCTTTCATTCTATGATATAAATGGTCATAACAAGTTAAATACTTTCAGATATCTTTTTTATTTCTTTTTTTCTTCAATACATTAGTTCTTTTATGAAATAAAGTAATAGATTCTATTCTCAATTCTCGGTCACATTCTTTATTCTTCATTTTTTATTTTGTATTCATAGATAATTCCATGAATATTGTTTCCATATTTTGAAAAATCGAAATATCCCTTAATTATCTATATAAGAAGTAATTATAGCAAACACACCTAAGAATTTCTCTAATTGATCATGAGAATAAGTTTATAAATATATGAATATATAATTTTTATAAAAATAACCCAATTATCAATTCAATAAAATACCATATATATAATCCCAAGAATATTAAGATTTAATAATTATTTAAAAATTCCAATAAAATTCATATGTATTTTCAATTATTTATACACTAAAATCATCAATGTTTCATAGTGTGACACCTTTTGTTACAATATTCCTTCTATTTCCCCTTAGATCGTACACTATTTTATCCTTTATACTCATCTTGAATCATAACCCATTTTACATTTTATGATTTTAATGAAATGAGTAACAACATAGGATCATCAAAATTATTATTCTGAAAGTATCTTCTAAAAGAACCAAGATTATTTAATTTTTACAAAGTATAATATCTTATAAAGTGATGTATCTTATGAAGTTAAATATATTACACAATAAAAAATTATCTTATGTAATCCATGAATCTTATATGTTTTGTGTATCTTATGCATTTCTTGTATCTTACAAAACTCATCTTATGAGGTGGCCAAAATATCTTACACATACCAGATATCTTAGTCTCTCAACCACAAATCTTATGGAAGCCTTCTTATATTATTAAAATACATATTATATAGACCTGATATATTGCATTATTAGCCACAAATATTTTAAAAAATCTTATAATCTTACAAAATTAGTTTAATATCTTACATCTAGGGTAATGTCTAAATAAACTTTCATAACAAGCTTTAATTTTACAATTTTTTGGTTCTATTCACAAATAAATTCTTACAGATGAATCCATATGTAGATTTATTTACTCCAAAAAAACCGAAATTAATCAAATGATCATATATCCCTCACAACACATCACCAAACCTCTGTAAAAATATCAGAAAAAATTCATACATATTCAAAATAATTCTTCAAAACCTTGTACTAATATTTGATAAAAAATCCATCATTATTCAATAATTACATTGGGTTATTCAGCCTCAATGTGAGATCCTACTCATTAATATGTTTGTTTTTCTTCCACGGTACATATTATTTTCTACTATTAAATTGTTATGTGTTTAATTTCGTGAAAATTTCACATCATGTTTTAGTTGTTATCATCCACTCCCCTAAGAAGGTATCATCCACTTACTAAATACAACATGGCATTGTTTATAGAAGAAACACTAGTATTCAATAATCAATGTTTTCTTTTGGATGTGAACAAAATATCTTATGTACTTCCATATGTCACAATAAAAAAATAATATACGACTCCTTAAGATCAATATTTTACTCCTAGAATAATATCAATAAATCAACATAAAAGTTGGCCTCCATTCTCAATATATGAGAATGATCAACTAGTGCATGATATCATTATTTCACAATTTTATATTCTTCCTCCCTAGTGACTAGCCTTCATATAATCAAAAATCACATTTCATTCTAGGATATAAATGATCATAATAAGTTAAATACTTTCCAATATCTTTTATTATTTTTTTCCTCAATACATTAGTTCTTTAGTGAAATAAAGTAATAGATTCTATTCTCAATTCCCAATCACAATATTTATTCTTCATTTTTCATTTTTTATTCATATATAATTACATGAATATTGTTTCCATATTTTGAAAAATGGAAATATCCCTTAATTATCTGTATGATAAGTAATTATAGAAAACAAACCTGATAATTTCTCTAATTGATCATGAGAATAAGTTTATAAATATATGAATATAAATTTTCATCAAAATAAATCAATGATCACTTAAATAAAATCCCATATATATAATCCCAAGAATATTAAGATTTAATAATTATTTAAAAATTCAAATGAAATTCATATGTATTTTGAATTATTTCTACACTGAAATCATCAATGTATCATAGTGTGACACCTTTTGTTACAATATTCCTTATATTTTCCCTTAGATCATACTCTATTTTATCCTTTATACCCATCATGAATCATAACCCATTTTACATTTTATTATTTTAATGAAATGAGGAAAAACATAGGATCATCAAAATTATTATTCTGAAAGTATCTTCTGAAATAACCAATATTCTTTAATTTTCACAAAGTATAATATCTTATAAAGTGATGTATCTTATGAAGTTAAATATATTACACAATAAAAAATTATCTTATGTGATCCATGCATCTTCGATGTTTTGTGTATCTTATGTATTTATTTTATCTTACAAAACCCATCTTATGCAGTGGCCAAAATATTTTACATAGACCTGATATCTTAGTCGCTCAACCACACATCTTATGGAATCCTTCTTATATTCTTAAAAAACATATTATATAGACCTGATATATTTCATGAATAGCCGCAAATCTTAAAAAATTCCAGAAATCTTACAAAATTAGTTTAATATCTTACATTAAGGGTAATTTCTAAATAAAATTGCATAACAAGCATTAATTTTCCAATTTTTTGGTTATATTCGTGAAACAATTCTTACGCATGAATCCATATGTAGATTTATTTACTCCAAAAAACCAAAATTAATCAAATGTTCATATATCCCTCACAAAAAATCACCAAACCTATTTAGAAATATCAGAAAAACTCCATACATATTCAAAATAACTCTTCACAACCTTCTACTAATATTTGATGAAAAATCCATCATTCTTAAATAATTACATTGGGTTATTAAATCTTTTTAACACTATATATTTGGAATTTTACTCACTCATCCCATTCCATTTTCCTTCTAATATCCTTACAAAAGTAATTATATTATCTTGATTAATTGGAAAGAACAACATGATACATTACCTCATATAGGAAAAAGAGATTATTTTAAAACTCATCAATGAATTGGATCCATGTAGTAACTGAATCGAGTCTAAGTATTAATTTAATAAAGGGATGTTATTTAGATACCCATCATACCTCCTTGGAATGTCCTCTTATGTGTCCACAGGCTTCAGATACATCTTTATAGAAAATATGTGTGGTTGGAATTGATGTAGACAGAGGAAGTCATGTTCAAAACATTTGAATTGTGATATGAATAAAGTGCACGATGTATTTGGGTATATTATAATAGGGTTGGATGGTAAATTGTGGTAGTGATTTTCATAGGAAGGTTTTGATTGATGCTGAGGGAATGGATGAATTCTGGTAGAAGTATTAGGATAATTTCCAATTAGTTTCATTTTGAATATAAATAAATTACTTTGATATTAACTAATATAGGACAGAATAAAATCAAATCCTTATCATGAGTAATTTGAGGTGAAAATGTGTTGGTAACTAGTTTATTTAAGAAGAGAATGTTGGATAAAAATTAAATAATAGTGAAATCAAAAGGTTTTTATTGTTTACAATATTCCTTAGAGATGTATTATTTACTTAAGAACATAGAATACGTTTGGAAAGATTATTGGACGTTTGGAGAAAAATTGATAAAGAAAGAAAAAATCACAATGAAATTAATATTGTCAAGACAAAATAATTGTTGGGAAATTTCACTGGATGGTGGATTTAATATTATACTATAGAATAGAAATATATTTCAATAATGAGGTTGAAGGATGAATAATTGATGAAGTGTTGGATATTATTACCACTATAATCATAGTGTAATTGGAATCCATGATGGATAAGAAGTTTTAAATAAATAACAATCACAGTGAAACGGATGAATATCATGCCATGATTCTTATATATCAAAGAGGGTCGAGCATGGCTCTTTGTTGTGATTTGATACTCACATTTCAATGTGAATTTTTAAGGTGGAATGAATTTATTATATTCAAAAATCATATTGCAATGAGACCCTAAGGTTTATGATGGAGAAAATTTTTAATAAGTAGGTTGTATGGATGTGGCTGCAGTATCCCAGTCTGAAATCCACACAATTAATTCCTCAAATAGGTGATTCCATGTGATGTCATGAATTACTCTATATATTCCAGAGGCTACTGACTAAAGGCGAGGGTATATGAGGATACTTTGGGAATAATATACCCTCTTATCAGATTAATAACAATAGTTTAAGTAAGAAACAAACATAAAAATAAATCCATAAATCATCAAAATAAAGAAATTGTTGATAAAGAAACAAACACATCACACACTATAACAGATAGTACATGTCATACATGATAGAATAGACCCCACATGAGTGGATAATACACAAAAGTAACTAAAATAAACAGAATAAAACTATGTCCAAATATCTTCCCCAAATGGACCAGATTCTATCCTGATCCCATCATCTATACGCCGTCTTCATAATCTAAACATCATCATAAAATGACACTTTTCCCCAAACATGTACTTCAACCAAATAGTGATATCTACATGGGTATCCAAGTTCCATGGTGGATTGAGTATGGTGTGAGTATAACACAGTAGGACACTACCATTGATGTCTCATAATATAACCATTCTAAATAATTCTATATGTAAAATTGATAAGAACTAATAATTAATTAATTAAGAATTTAAACCATTGAAAGAAAATGAAACCTTTATGATGGGGTTATATGGTGATACTCGTGGTTGGAAATACTTATTTACTATATTGTTAAATGTCTCTGATCATTTTTTGTCACTATACCAACCTGAGTAATCAATTTATAACATGACCACCTAGATGAGGTGTTTTCACAACCAATCACAATGGGTATATTCATGATCACCCATATGGGGTGTTTTCACTACCACCCATAAAGTTTTTATTCACGACCACCCAAAATGATGCATTCACAACCACCAATTAAAGGTGTATTTGTGACCACATAAAGGTTTTTTCTAGACCACCCAATGCTGTTTTCATTAGAGTATCATGACTTCCTCAATGGGAGTTTCTTTTTATGGAGTCAAATCTATAATTAAACCATTTCAAGTATGCATTCCTTTATCAAAACAATATAAAAAGGATTCACACTTCATCATATATGTTGAAATAAAATATTCACTCCCATAATCATTATAAAATATGACATTCATTATACTTTTATTGATGAATGGCTATCAAATATACATATTTATCATTTCATGGACCATTAACTCAAGCTACACCCCATAACATACCACTTATTTGTTACAAGGGATACTTTAATTGTCCACCATCACACCACATAACATAAATTTTAGTCACATCTATGTTACCATTTACTATTCAATATTCAATAAATTCTAATCACCCATTCTAAATCACTAAAACCAAATTATAAGGCCACCCATTCTCATTTAATAACCCATTACAACCATGGGGTAAAATTACTTATCAGTGAAATAAATTAAGAAAAGAGGTAATAATAATCATATAATCACCTTAAACTATTGATCATACTTTATAACAGAAGAAATATATCAAGGGTGGAAGATAACCATCAAATCCATAAAAGGAGGAAGAAGAGGGAATGAAAGGTGTCTACTATCTTAATATGGTCCAAAAATCAAAAAAAATGCCAAAATGGGAAAGGGGAAAAGTACTAGATTTACAATTTTAAAACAATATCCTAGGATTCCACCAAAGAACTATTATCCTCTACAATTGATATGGTGGATCAATTTTTTATCGGTGTTGGGTTACTATCTTTTCATTGGCTAGCCTATAGACCTTCACTAGGTAGTCGGTAGAACTGAAATAGCATTATTGTAGGACCTAGTTTTTTCATAGAATCCTATAATGATCTTAAGGCCTCTCTAACCCCATATGACACCCCAAAAATGAAGTCTTAATGAGGCTCCTCTAAAATTCAAAGGTATTAGTACATTCTTCAGGACAACCCAAATAATTAATACACCTGAATTCATGATTTATTACATAAGGGAAAAAATAGTTCAATCATGAATGATAAAGAGACCTAGTTTAGTTGTCAATTTATATAAATAAAATAATAACTTGAAATAGGCATAGAAATAATTTATTTAAGAACTCCAAAACATTTCATTAATATCCATTGTTATTATAAATCTAAATAGGATAACCTGGGGACATACATAAGAAATAGGTGACCTATAAATCCTTATAATGGAAAAATAAAAGGATAACATGAAGAAAGAAAGAAATATTAGTCAATAGTAAAATCAAGCTAACATAAATGGGGTTAGAATCATAAACATGAACATCGAAGCATGATATAATATCACAACATCAAGGAAACATAGGAATGCAGAAACAACATAAAACATGAAATCATAATTATATTTCAAGGATAACTACTAAGAAATAATATCATAGTGTACTTAGGATAACCTACCATGCACTATACATGGTATCCCATGATATAAAAATATTAAAAAATATATTTGAGGGCTACATAATTTCAGCCCCACTTTCCACACTCATATTAGGTACATGCATCTGTGGGCCACATAGATCATACAACATAAGAACATATTTGATAACTTTTAATCCTATGATAAAGGTTTGTGGGTTACATACATGAAATCACCCAATTAATTAAGGTTATTTCCATCTTGGTGAATACCCTTGAGTGGAAATGAAGATGGGTATTAACATTATAAATGTTTTATATAGAAAGTCATAGGATAATTTCAGTAGTATTACAGGTGTACATAATGGTTCATAGAAGGTCTTAATGAGAGTTAAAGTTGTTTTATAATTAAATGGGAATAATAAGGATAGTAAAAGTAATGTGTAAAAATACATTACAATATGAGAAATTATAAATCAGAATTCTTAGCATAAATATTGCACTCCAATTAAAAAGGGTGAGGAGAGAATCTCTTATCTTTAGAAGGAACTTCTAATAGCATGGGAGTAGATTCTTAAGTTCTTGGGAACACCATGGGAGGGATTTAGAGAGGTATAGGGAGATTAAACTCTTGATAAGTGAGTTTTTAGTGAATAAGAGTGGGTGGATATTTATATAAAAAGATGGGGGGGTCTTCATTAATTTGTAAACATTGGTTTTGGAGTCTATATGATAAAATAATAAAAACCACAAACCTTATCATGGGTTTTTCCATGGTTTTTAAAAAAGAGGAATTTTTTTAATATTTTATAAGTCCAAGAACATATCTACTTAAAATAATACCCATGGTGATGTGTAATTGAGTCATATTTATAAATAATTGATTTTAAAACCTTAAAAATATAATATAGGATTTGGAGGATTGATTAAGAGTTTATAAAAAAAATTAGATAACTTCAAAAAAACATTATTTTAAAAGATAAAAATATATATTTGGTCTTTTATTCCTTTAATGGAATTTATTAAATCAATTTTATGCCACTATGATGTCATTATACATACCATATATTTATATCATATGTATTTTTTTTCCAAAAAACATGACTATCTCAGAAAATTATGAAAAATTCACCATTGCATAATTTTGAGTTTATGATTTTAAAAATAATATTTATTTTATCAAAATAATTTTCTAAATATGATAATTTTTACATGTAAATATAAATCCTTACTTACTGAAAAAAATTATTTTTTATGATACTAACAACTTTTTAACCCTTATAATAATTAAATTGAACTTTATTAAATTATATTATCATTTATATTTAAATAAATTTTATTTAAAAATAATATTTTATTAAAATAAAATTTATTTCAAAAAATATTGAAATTATAAAAAATAATGTTTTAATTGAATATATATATATATATATCTATGAAAAATACAATTTTGATTTCTTCGTATCAAAATATTTTTTTATCAAAATAATTAATCATTTTTAAAGTAATAATAAAAATGAATTAATATAATAAATATTTTATTTAAAATAAAAAATAAAAAATCATACATCTTGGTTTAAGTTAAATAACTCTTTATTAAACCATTGTATTCTCCAAGGGAAAGGTGTGTGATGGTGACACTTTATTGGGGTGGTTTGATGAACATGGTTGGGGTTGTGATCTCGATAAGATTAAACTTCACCTGTAAATTTTTTTGATCATTCTACAGTTGTTGAATCTAAGCTTTGAATTGGTCAGTAGAAAAGCACAGTGATTCCATCTCTCTCATAAGTTCTGATAAATGTGCTTCATAGGGTACGATCTTACTGATCATGGACATCACTTCTTTAGTTTGTGTCAATCAGATTTTATCATAACCCTTAATATATACTAATCATAACAGTAACTATAAAATAACTATATTATCAATGGTTATGATGATTAATGGTCTTTTAAATCAGATTGGATATAACTTATAATGGTCCAAAATAACCAAAGTAGTGTATGTGCTTTATATTAATTCACTTCTTAATAATGCATTTATTCATTTAAAAAGATAATTTCGTTAATAAAACATCATTCATTATATTATTACCCGCTTAAAATATTTCCCCCCCAAAATATCATTTCATACCCTATAAATCATTATGGTACTTCTGTTTCATGACCCCTTCCAGTTCACATGTAGCTTCCTCAAACTTGTGGTTCTTCCATAGCACTTTAACTAGGTGTGTTATCCTATTTCATAGAACTTTGTCTCTGTGATCTAATATATTCACCAACTTATCCTTATATGATATATAATTCTCCTAGGGTACCACTTATAGATTCAGTATATGTGAGGGGTTTGGTATGAACATCCTCAAAAGGGATACATGGAACACATCATGTACTTGTGATAGGTTAGGTAGGAGTGCTAGTCAATAATCCATGACACCAATGCAATCAAGGATCTCAAAGGGGATGATTTATTAAGAAATTATCATTCCCCTCTTTCCAAAACTTGTGAATTTCTTCTATGGTGATATATGATGGAACACTTTATCTAAGACTAAAAATCTAGGTCACATCAACACATTTCTATATAACTTTTCTATTCACTTTTTTCATATTTCATATAACTTTTAATGGTTTGAACCTTCTCTATCATATCTTGGAAAAGATTAGTTCCCATAAGCTTATACTCCCCCACTTCATCCTATCATATTGGTATCTGACACATCTTCCCATACATAGCCACATAAGGTTCCATTTGAATGCTATAATGGAAACCATTGTTATATAAAAACTCTACTTGGGATGGTGTTGACCCCAACATCCTTGGAAATAAATTGAGAACGATCTTTTCATATCTACTAGAGTTGGAATAGTTATTTCTGACTGAAAATTAGTACGAGAGTGATAAGTTGTATTGAAACTCGGCTATGTATCTAATGAATGTTTAACGGTTCTCTAAAACCTCATAGTAAATTTCAAATTTTTATCAAACAGAATAAAGAGTATAACTCTATGCATTCTTACCACTCACCTTATGTATTTATTAGTCAGTAGTTCATGTGAGAAATATTCCTTGATAATAATGAAATATATCAACTTTTTTAGGTGATTGACTATAACCCAGATGGATTTAGATATCCCGGGGAGTCCTATGATGATACCATGGTTATGTTTTCCCATTTACATACTGGTATAGAAAATGGATGCATCATAACGTTAGAATTATATTATTCAACCTTGACTTGTTTTAATACCAAACATCAAGATAAAAATTCTGAAATCACCCTCTTCATTTTACCTTGCCAAAAGTTTTTCTTCAGATCCCTATACATCTTAGTGATTCCTCGATAAATAGAAAAGGAAGATATTTGCACATTATCCAGATGTCCCTTCTTCAACTCCAGTTTTTATGGGACATATATATGGGTTCTAAACCTCATAACTCTATCTTTAGTAAATATTAACTCTGGAAAATTCTCTACATGTTTCTATAGCACCTTATAATATTTTCTTGCTCCTTGATCTTCTCAATAATGGATGATTGAGAAGTTATTTGAGAAAGTAATGATGAATACCATTTTATTATTCCCATTTCCATCCTTTATATGTCCAATAATATTATATCCCTTTCAATCCACATCACGGATATTGTTGAAGGAGGATTTCTACTTAAACCATATACCACTTTGTTCTCCTTCCTAGGATGGTAATGGGTTGAATAACTAAAATCCTTGATTATCACTAACCACATTAATTAACACATACTAAGATACTTTTTTGTGAATATATACATTAGGATTTTATGATCCATATATATGTCACACTTTTCTCTTTAAGGATAATATTTAGAAATATCCAATGTGAATATCATTATAGTCAATTATATATCATTCATTTAGAATTTATACTCATGGATATTTAATTGGAATGAAGGATTGGATATTACTTTGTCATCTTGAATGAGAACACATCACTCTACTTTTTTGGTATCATTACTATAGATCAGAAATACTTCCCCACTAGTGGGTAATGTTAGCACAAGTATTATAATTAGACACTTCTTAACCTCTTTAAATAATTATTCTCATTAATAAGTCTTGAAAAACTTTAATCTATTATAAGTTAGCTTGAAAAGAGGGCTTAAAATTCATAATATATTTCTCAAAAATTGATGATAGTAACCAACGAATCCAAGGAAAATACAGGTTTCCATCATATATATTGGTATGGGTCATTATTCAATTGCCTTTATTTTTTATGGATTAAAAGATACACCTTTTATAGTTATAACATACCCTAGAAATATTAATCGCTCCATCTAGAACTCTCTTTTAATATACATTATATATAAATTTTCATTTCTCATGGTTTTTAGTACAAAATTCAAATGATTCTCATTTTCCTCTATTATTTTTAAGTACATAATAATATTTTCAATAAAGACTACCAAAAATTTTATTAGGTTAACCATTAAAAAATTATTTACCAAGTATGTTAATATAGTTATATAATTAGTGAGTCTAAATGGAATCACTATGAACTCATAGTTCCCATACCTTGTATGAAAAGATATCTTAGGGATATCCTCCTTCTTCACACTTACGTGGTAATATTCGAATCGATGATCCACCTTAGAGAATTATTGTACTCCATGTATCTAATCAAACAAGTCATAAATCCATAATAGAGAATAATTTTTCATTATCATGATCTTTTTGAGCTCAAGATAATCAATGTAGAGTCATTTACTGATGAATAATATTAACGAAAAGGACCATTGTACCCCATAGTAAATCAATTGGTTGTATAAACCCTTTATCTATATTATCCTATACTTATTCAACTCTTCAAGTTCAAACGTAACTATTATATATGGATTCTTAGATATTTTAGAATCTCAATGTATGATAATGATTGAGAAATCAAGCTCACAAATTTGAGGAAGACCTATCCATTCATTGATAAACACGTCATTAAATTTTTTTATAATGGGTATGTCACCAAGGATGACATTTACATTAGTTTTAATCATTTGAGCTAGATATTCTATATCATAAGGCAATAATACCCATTATTGATATGATGATACAAAAGAAGATTCTTCATCCTACATATAATTGTCTAGAATTAGATGTCGATTTGTAACACAAAGGCTGATTTTTTTCTATTGTAAATTTATGTTGGCTTTATACAATGAAATTTAATACATGCCTAGAATAGGATCTAATTACACTAGAGGTAGTATGAAATTTTTTTATGGGAAATTAAACCCACAAATTTTGATAGGGGATGAGTTATATTCTTGGAATGCAATAATTGTCCCATTTTATGCCTTCACCAATAACTCAAATTCATTTTTCTGAGGTTGTTTTTGAATAGTTATACTAAACTTTCATGATATAAACGAATGAGTTGAAATATAATCAAATAGTATCTTCATTATCCCTAAATTAATAACTAAATTACCCCTCAACACATTGTTTTCAAGGCCCACCTTAGTGATTTTGATGGACTATGTCCACCTTTGATCTATAAGACTTGGTGGTTTTCATCAGTTATCATAAAAAATCATTAGATTAATGTATTAATTTTCATAATTTTCTTGTTACTTATTATTGAAACATTGGGTAGAATTCCATGGGATGACTGGATCTTTTCTTTCTTCTATAACTTTTTTGGGTCTCTCCCATAAACATTCACTATCTAAGTGACATTTTTTTCATCACATAAAGAATTTACCTGTCCCCTTTAAGAAAATGTCTAGGATGATTCTTCCCACTCTTTTCATAAGTGGGGTATTCGATTTTCTTAGCCCCATGGGATTTATCCATCAAACCACCAAAATTAGAATCCATTGTATTCTTCCTATCTGCAGACCCATGAGAACCTTTATATTTTCTGATCTATATTTCTATTTTGAAGGAACATCAAACAATTTCATCTTAGTTATAAACTCTCAAATCACTAAATATTTTTATAGACTTGACTTTACCCACCAAAGAATTGGTAAACATTATATTTGAGGGATATGAAAAAGGTAAAGTCATATATTATAGGTCTCATGAAGTTTACCTCACATTTATTGATGGATTCATCATCTTTTTCTTTATTACAAGTAAATTACACAACATTTTAAGTCAAAGACTGTGAGAAAAATATTTATCAAAAAAATCCAAATTTATTTCCACTCCATCAATTTGATCTCTTCCTCATGAATCATATTTTTGATAAACATACACCACTGAAATTATTATCCTTCAATACAATAAAAAACAATATGAACTTCTCTTTTTTGATCATTGATGTTTAGAGAAGATATTTTCAATGGATTTGATCCATTATTCTACGATTAAGGGATCATAATATCCACCAAAAATAGTGTCCTTTGTACATAAAGGTATCAATTAAAATGTGCTCTTTCTTAGGGGTACATGGGTTTTATCCTTAATTAATGTTTCTCTTTATATTTTTATTTAATTGAGAAAGTTTTTCATGAATTTTTCTTCTGCTATTCCCATTGGTTTGGCCATCTCATTTGGGAATCCATTACATTGATTATGACATTATCCATTGACATAGTTACTCTTATTCCTAGAAATTGAATAAAATAAAGGAATAATCTGGGGTGAGAATTTTAAAACTAATAAACACATAAAAGGGAAAATATGAACATTGATACGATAAATCCTAAATGGAATATATTTTTTAACCTATTAATTTGTAGGTTTCATTCTCAGTTTCCCATTATCTACTTCTTAACATGAAATATTATAAGAATTTGTGTTCCCTTCATAATGATCTATAAAGAGCTTATGAATTTAAAAAAACATATCCCTCACAAGTGTCAAACAAGGTGTGAAATAATTCATCTTTATCACATACCAGGTGGTGATTGATTCAAATCCCAATTCACCCTTTTCAGGGTTATTACCCCATGGGAAAATGTTCAAGAGACACATCCACTTGTAGTATCTAGATGGGTATTTGGTTAAATGGAAACCAGTTAATCTATACTTTAAAAAAATTTATGAATGTTTTCTTATGAATAGTATAATTACTAAGTCTTTCACTAAGGTTTTATAACCCCAATTCCCAAAAAAACTTGATATTCTTCTGATACCAACAGTGACAAACCATATCTTCAATACACCATAATTCATGATTTATTACATAAGGAAAAACATAATAAAATCCCAAAATATTGAGAGGCCTAGTGTATTTGGTAAATTATATACATAAAATAATATCTTTAAGTAGGGATATAATGAAATTATTTAAAAACAAAATAGCATTCCCTTAATATCCATTGATATTCTAAAACTGTATGAGATTACTTGGGGATGTACAGAAGAAAGGGGTGAGCTATAAATCCCAGTAAGGGCTTAATCAAATAATAACATGATGAAAGTAATATGTGTTATCCAAGAAGTATATAATGGTGTCATAAAAGGGATTATGTTCATAAATAAGAACATCAAATCATGATATAAGATGATAACATCAAGGCAATATAAAACAAGATATCATAATCATATGTCAATGCTAACAACTAACAAATCATAACATAGTGTGCATAGGATAACCTATTGTTAACAATACATTGTATCTCATGAGATAAAATCATTACCCAACACATTGGAGGGATATATAATTTTGGCCTCACCCATAACATTCATATCATGTACATGCATTGTGTGGCATACAGATCATAATACAGAAGAACATATTTCATCAATATTAATCCAAAAATTAATGATTGTGGGTTATAAACCTGGAAGTAAAAAATAAATTCAGGATAGGTTCATCTAGATGAATAACCATGTGTGGAAATGGGGATGGGTATTTACATTATAAATGTTTAACATGGAAAATCACAGAATAATTTTGGTAGCATAAAACATGTATATAAAGGTTCATGAAAGGGGTTAATGATAGTGAAAGGTGTTCTATAATTATATGGGAATAATAAATATAGAAAAAAGGATGTGTAAAAATAAATTATAAAATAAAAAACTGTAAATAAAAATTTTTAGAAAAAAGAGAGTAAAAAAATTAAAAAGTGAGAGGAGAGGATCTCATACCATGAGAGGGAACTTCTAAAACCTTGGGAGGAGATTCTTAAGGTCTAGGGAACACATAGTGAGGGATTAAGTAAGAAATGGAGATATTAAATTCATAATAAATGGATATTTAGTGACTAAGATTGGAATTATGGGTGGGTATTTATATAAAATAGGGAGAAATATTTATTAATTTCTAAACATAGGTTTTCGATTCTATGTGATAAAATAATAAAAACCACATATCTTACCATGGATTTTTCAATTGGATTTTTCCAAAGATGAGTGGTTTGAAATATTTCATAACGAAAATAACTGAAATCATTAAATAAATACCCTTGGTGATGTGTAAGTGAGTCATGTTTATATAGAATTGATTTTAAAATAATAAAATATAATATTGGATTTGGTGGATTCATTAAGGGTTTTATAAAATTAATCAATTTCTTTGAAAAAGATTATTTTTAATTATAAATATATATTTGGAATTTTATTAATTTTATAGAATTTATTACATCACTTTTGGGCCATTATGTTGTCATAATACATATTCTATATTGATACCATATTTAATTTTTACATGTATTGTCTAAGAAAATTATGAATTTTTTTCGATGGGATAATTTTGACATGATGATTTAAAAAATAATATTTTATTAAAAAAATAATTTTATAAATAAGATAATTTTACTTTTAAATAAAAATCCTTATTTAAAGAAAAATATTAGTTTTTTTTATACTAAAAACTATCTGATCCTTATAAAAATTACATTAAAATTTAATAACTTATATTATTATTTATATTTATATAAATATTATTTAATAATAATGTTTTAATAAAATAATTTTTTTTTCAAAAATTCCTGAACTTTTCATAAATTGTGTTTCTATTGAATATATACATATTTCTGAAAATAAAAAATTTTAATTTATTCACATCAAAAGCTAATTTTTATCAAAATTATTAACGATTTATAAAGTATTAATAAAAATAAATTATTATAATAATTATATCATTAAAAATAAAATATTAAAATTAATACTTCTAAAGTATAGATAATTAAACCCTTATTACACTATCGTATGCTCTAAGGGTAAAGTGTGTGATGGTGACTCTTTTTGAGGTGGTTCGACGAACATGGTTTGAACCGTGATCCTCATAAGCTTGAACTTCTCCCATATATAGTTTTGTTCAGGCTTTAGTTTTTAAATATTGTCTTAGGATTGGTCAAGGTCAAATCCTAGTGATTCCATTATCTTCATAAGCTCTGACAAATGGGATTCATAGGGTACGATCCTATTTGTTGAGGTAAACAATTTTTTATTTTTTGTAAATTAAATTTTATCTTTACCCCTTATATATACTAATCATAATACTCACTATACAACCACTATATTATTAATGGTTCTAATTCTTAATGGTATTTTAAATACGACATGATATAACTTATAATGTCCCAAAATAACCAAAGTAGTGCATTTTTTTCTCTAACATCATTACTTAATATGAAATTTTTTCATTTTTAAATGAAATTTCATTTAGAAACTTTAGGTTGTTACATTTAAAAATGATAGGGTCTTAAAACATCTCTAGAATAGAAGATCTTGTCCCAGTGATATACTTCCTAGAATCACTAAGCCCCATTTTTGAATAAACTTGGACACTATCCCACACCCGTAACATTAATAAAATAAATTAACACCACCATGATGCCCCACCTCCAGAGTCATCACTAAATTTTAAAATTACTGATATCACCCCACTAGTTGACTCCACTATTCAAAACTAGTCCATTCCTCAATCGAATAACCAAATATAAAATGATAGGATCACTCTTAAGTTTGCATATAGCTTGAGGCCTTTACATAATAATGATTCTGCACTATTGAGCACAAAAGTATCACAATCATCGTTACCTAACTAGATTTCCTTCCACTAATTACTCCCAATCATAAAACCTATCAATCATACTATAACTAACGGTCATCAATTAAAATCACATGGATTCAACCCAAAACCAGTCGACTAACACCCACATCTCGGTGTTTTTTTAAAACAAGTCCACCTCTTTGATAGTTTCATCAAAACACCATTCTTGTTGTTTACTTGGAACTTTTTAAAGTAATCACCATGATTCATCTAGTCAATGTTTACTCCCACTATTTTACATCCTTATTATTGATTTATAATCCTGATCTTACTGAAATCCACCATCATCCCAGAATTGGAATTTTTTGAGCCAAATATAATGTTTAAACTCCATTAATTCCATGGGGCCTCATGCATACACTCTCTAATTTTTATTAATGCTTCTTCACTGCACACCTGGTTAGGATGAGTTTATCTGAAGATCCATGACTGGTCTCATTACAACCTTGACCCTACATACATAAGGCTACACTTTCTAGAATAAAAAAGATGCCTCCCACCATAGGATCATCCCCATTGTCACTCCATTGGAACCAAAATTATAAAATCCATGGCCCATGGCCCATCAATTACTAAATTAAAGAACTATATGTTCCCATTCCATTCATAACATGAGCACCACCATGACACATCATTACGTCCCATTCTTGGTACACAAAATTATCCTCAATATTTCTTTAATATTCTTTATCAATGAGGTTTATACCTCTGAACAGTTAGGGGACACTAATATCCATCTAAATTTACTTACATCATTTCTCAAGAGACACCTTAATAAGTTTGATCCTAAACCTATGCATTCCAGTCCTTCTAATCTAGGCCCATCACATTCTAATAACACATGTCCCTCCTGGTAGTTACAACCCAAATAAACCTTATCATGACACCTTAGTCCATTACAAAGGTCATCATCAATTACACTAGTCACCTCACTTCAAGAGGAATTCACCAAACAAAACCACCATGTCCATGAAATTCCTTACCAAGTAGTCATTAACAAATTCTCACCATAGCACTACCACAATTTCAACACTTGAACCCCTATAAAGACCCAAATGTTTCTCAACAAAACTGTACATGACCTATTTTACCAAACCTAAACCCCAAAGCACTCTTGTATAGACACCACGTATCACCTCAATTTAATATTAAAACAATGGGTACTCACTCCTAACACTTTATCACATGACTCAACACCACAAAAATTCTCTATCATGTGCTTTCAACCTCCATTCCATTGATATATAGGGGTTGCAAGTTCCCCCTATGACCAAATATGGAACTCAACCAATGATCTCATGATTTGTGTATAATGGATTTTAGGATCATCTACATGATAAATAATATGAAAATGTATCCATAGATGTTATACTCATATAGAAAGGGGTAACCTTGGCAATATTTTCTAATATCGACATCACATCATGCCATAATTTACAGTACAAACACCCATCACCAAAGCATTATTCAAAATCCAAAGGAATCTACCCACACTAAAAATACCTTGGGGATACCAATATAGAGTCAAAACCAAATATCACATTGATTGTTCTCCTAAAACACACAATGTTAGGCATATGAACAATCCTTACCCTCAAACTGGACATAGCACGAAAACACAAGGACTCAAGGTGCCTCCCTTATATAGATCAAAGGCATAACCATGCCATCACCATAAACTCAATATCACCTTCCATTAATCAACCCTACATGTCTAAGAATTTAACGAATATTCATGTAACTAAGGTATCCATACCACTGGGCTAACCTCTCTCATGGGTTTCCCTCTACCACCAAAACTCACTACCTCACTACCATCCCATGTTGCATGCTAATATCCACCAGGCTCTCACACAAGCCCATAACATTATGTATTACACAAAACATAGCCCACGGGTGACAATCATAACCTTGTCTCAAAACACATGATATGTATCATGCAACCAAATACCTACTGTAGGGTCTTAGACACCCATATACCTTCTTATCATCACTAGGAATCATGTGCCGGAACACTTGCTCTAGGGTCTTACAGCCATCCGAGTTCAACATAAACCCATAAGACCCACAAATTGGTTAGGATAAAAACACCAAGTATTAAGAAATACTTGATAGACCAAGGAATAACAAAAATATAAATATCAAAATCCAACTATAGAAACAATGGGTATGACATTCCTCTATCTGACAAAACTCACAACCATAAGGGTCAACAACCTGGGTTCTATATCTAGCCCCATTATCTTATTCCTAGGTTAGGTCATGCATAACTATGAACCATATTATAACCAATTATATTTATATATTTTTTAATATCATATTTTAAAATAGGATATAATAGGCCTAGGACCCTCTATTCATTCATCTCAAATCAGAATTTTCTCATAATCAGGGTTCTTTCAAAAACCCAAACTACCCATCCACAAGTTAAAGAAAAACACATAGGGGGTTTGAGTCATTATATTAATTTAAGGTTTATCATTTGATATTTAAATTTAACTAAATTTTCTATAACTAGTACACAATTGAATATTCTCAACAACAAGTTTTATAAAGAAGGTTTTTCTTTGAGCCCCATTTACTCTTCCTGAACACATATCATTCTTTTTTTCTTTAATAGGGTCTATATATCAATTATTTATATTATTTATATGGATTTAATTTTTCAAGAATTCATCATTTATTTTTATATTCCATTCTAGGTTTGGTTATACATAATTCAATTCATACTTTATAAAGAGAAACAGTATATAAGCTTCTTAGTTTAACATTGTTCAACTAAAACCATCATCTAATTGTTAATTTATATATGTATGTTTAATAATAATTCAATTAGGGATTTGTTCAATTAAGATTCCACCATATACTTATATGGGAAAACACCATATAAATTATTTCTGACACTTAAAATGACCATCCACTCAAAAATATTTTAATCCATTTCCAAATATAAATTACTAGAAAATATACAACAAAGATCATATATAAATAACCGGCATATGTCAATCATAGTTAGATATGAATCACATGCAATATAAAAATGACATATAAATATTACATACCCATCATGATATAAAAAATGACACACCCACTTTCTATACTATCCAAGGGTAAATATCCCAAGAATCATAATTAAAACAATGTGCATCACTCAAGGTTAAAATCAAATACAATTGTAACAAATAAATTCCAATAATAAGAAGTAACACCCTTGAAAACATGGGTTTCCCCCAATACATGGGTTAAATACTCTCTAGCATGATCTCATTACCAAGTCCCAACACATCCTATTATCTTGTATACCTTAACCAAATAGAAAATAAAATAAAAGGACCTATAATACCACTTTGTGACATCCCATCTTGGAATCCACTATATAAATACCCAAAACTGGTGATGCCACATTACCTCAATCATGACTCACTATACTATAGAGGTCATAAAAGAGTGGAATGGGTGAATGAGGATACATTGGGGATAATATACCCTCTGGTCAAAATAATAACAATAGAATAAGTTATAGACAATCATAAAAATAATTTAATACAACATCAAAAAAATGTAATGTGCTAGTAGAAAAAACACATAACTTGCTATAATAGACTGTACATTTCATACATACTAAAATATACCCCCCATGGTTGGATCATACACAAAAGGAATTATTATGAAAAAAAAACTGAGTCTATAGTTCATCCCCAACTGGTCCCAAGTTTCACCCAGTCCCATCATCCATAATTTTCCTTAAGAATCCAAACATCATCATACAATAGGCCATTTCCCTAAACATGTTCTTATAACAAAATAGTGACATGTTTTTTAGTACCTAAGTTCTATTATTACTCGAGTAGGCTGTGAGTACAACTCAGTAGGCCACCACCAATGACGTCCCTGAATATAATAAATTTGAATACAAGTACATGTATAATTACTAATAACTAATATTTAAATAATTAATATTTTAAATTACTAAAATAAAATAAAAAACCTAGATTCATGGGTTATATGGGGACACTTAAGGTCATTCATAGATCAATCTTCTAGTGTAAAATGTCTCTAAGCATGTAACATTACCATTTCAACCAAAGTAACCGAGTAGTAATAGAACCACCCATAAGGGGTGTTTTCAAAACTACCTATAAATGGTGTATTCATGATCACCCAGGTGGTGTGTTTTAAAAAACACACATAAAGGGTGTATTTACTACCACCCATAAGGGTATATTCATGACCACCCATAGAGGGTGTTTTCACGGACAACTAAATGTGTTTTCTAGACCACTTGAAGGTGTTTTCATTAGAGTGTCATCACTACCTCAGTTGGGATTTTCATTATATAGTTTCAAATTCAACCGTTAACAATTTTTGGTATATATTCATTTTAAAAACTATATAAAAATCTTCACAATTCATCATATAAATTCCCATAATCTATTCATTTCCAATAATCATTTTACAATATGAAATTCACTAGTCTTTTACAGCCCAATGGTTATCATATATATATATTTACCGTTTGATGGATCATTAACCCAACCCCTCAGCTTAAAAATTATTTGTTACAAGGGATACTTTAATTATTAACCATAATACCATATTATATAAATTATAATCATATTATATTTTCAATTTACTAGTAACAATTAAATAAATTCTTATAACCTATCATGGCTCAACAACACTGATTTACAAGGCCCCTCGTTCTCATTAAATATCCCACTAAAACCACCCTTTATTAGATAAAAATCACTAGATGCCAAATCTCTATAATAAGGGCCCCTAAAAATCTTAAGGATCATGTTACAGCATAATTTCGAAATACTATGGTCAAGACAGGTCTTACAAATTCCCTATTCATGGTGTTCCATGTGAGACTTTTCATTTCATATGGACATTATAGATCTCTTACCATTTATACAAAATCAAGTTACAATAATAAATAGGTAATTCCATTATATAGTTTCCTCAAAAGATAAATAATACTTTTAATTTAAGAAATTTTATAATTATTATAGTTTATTAATTTCCAATTTCATATCTTAAAGAACTAGTCGGATCACACAACACACTAACTTAAAAATTAGGTGAGACTATGGGTAATAATTATGGACCACATACCTTAGTCTTAAAGAATTATAACCTTTTGATATTATATTTTAGTTCAACATAAAATGGAATAAATTGGGAAAGAATATAAATGCTATGAAAATAGGGAATATTTGATAAACATCGAAGGAGATCACTTGGTAGAGAAATAAATAGAGAAAGGTGGAAAGAAAACTCATATGCCCATATTAATCTTTAGATTTCACTTGATTTTGTAATAAATGAAACATGTATATAAAATTTCCATCAAAACATTCAAAAGAGGAAGAAGAGGGTGTGGGGAGTTTCTACTAGCCAAATGAGGCTAAAAATCTAGAGCATACAGTCAAAAGGGAAAAGGGGAAAAGGTACTTGATATCACCATTCAAAATAAGATCCAAATCCATTGTTGAGCCATTGGCCTCATTAATCTAGGTGATGGATCAATGGACGATCTATGTTGGGCTATTTTCATCCCAACAACTAGTCGGTGGCACCACATCAGCCTTGTTGTAGGCCTCGATCTATCCTCAAACTCCGCAAATTCTTTCGAGAACTCTCCAATACTCAAGGAAACCCTAAACCTGGAGGATTATAGAAGATTATATAAAATTAAAATGGGTCCATACCTCTGTAAAGAGTGTGTTCTTACTTTTCATTACAGTTCAAGCATCCCAACACAATCGAAGGTCATGATTTGGTCAAAAATTAATGATTATGATGTAATAATATGTATTATACTAAAATGAATTAGTTTGAGGAATATCTCAAGAACCCAACCCCATGATTTTAAGAAGTTTAAAAAGATAAAAATCCTTTATTTTTGGTTTGATAGAGTTACCAAAGTGCATTACACTACAACATTACCCATTTTCCATGATTTGGTATAACACACAAAAATATGGATGTTTGGGTATTTTTCAAATATAAGAAGATTTTTTTATATCAAATAATTTAATTATAGCATGGAGTATTTTTTAAAGGATAAGTACATACTGATATTTTTTGCCTTGAAGCCATTGTCTAATGATGAAAGTGGTGGGAGAATGGCTTTTTTGGAGTTTCACACCAAATAAAAACTTCCCTCTTCTAAATGATTTAAACTGTAATTTATCTTTTAATGAAATTTATAGTTGAATAAAAATGAAAATAAAATATTAAGACACGTTTTATTTTTATAAAGGTTCAGGACTATAAAGAATCTCCTCTATTCCATTCCACTAATACCTATTATAGGTTTAGTGATTTTATTTTAGATCATTTTCCTAAGTATCCTAGTGTAAGTGTAAGTAGATGAATCATACTTTTTCTTAAATTACAGCATGATATTTTACAAGGATATTTCACTTAATGATTTTACAAGGTTTAACACTCAAACATAGTACAAGAAGTTTTTATAGAACAAAATAGATAAGACAATAAAATTTTGATTATAGTATATAACATACATTTTTCTTTAGTAACTGATATATGATTAAATCCTCTCTAGAGAATATGTATATTTAAAAAGTGTTCCATTGAAAATGGTTTCTTGATTATAATATATTTATTTAAAAATACACAATAATAGTCTTCCTACCTTTTATTTCTTCTTTTTCTTTAAATATAAATCTAATTTTGACTTGTAGTATTTATATAATGAAATAAGAAATTACATAGAAACAAAAATACATATGTTCTTGAATATATTCTTTTGTATTTTTTTATATTGTTATCTTATATATATTTTTTCATCATTTCAAGATAATATATATAATATCTATAAATTTAATTTAGTTAACAAATCCATTATTCCTTTCTTACAGGAAGGAATTATAATAATTATTGCATACCTTTTTCTGGAAATAAAATATCATAAACACGTGGTCAAACTTTTCAAAAAACATACTATTTAAGAAAAACTACTTCAAAGTTTATTATTATTCTTGTTATGTATAGGATCTTCATATCCATTTGATATATTCGAAGTTCCTTATAATTTTCTTCTTCGTTACCTATCATAAATTTCTTGATGTTTGAACTACTAATTTTAATCCATACTATATATGTAAATGTAAATTTTCTTTGCATATAGCTTATATAAGAGTAAAATTATTTTTAGTGAGTATGTAAGAGTAACTTTTTTCATCACATATCATATGTAAGAATAACTTATATCCTTATATTCATACATAACATCTAATACTTATCCAATTCTTGACTATAACCTAAGGGTTAAAAGTAAATTTTAATTTCTACCTCGTATGTAAAATTAATCTTGATAGGTAAGAGAAAATATGTAA
Source organism: Viscum album (assembly GCA_963277665.1). Classification (NCBI taxonomy): domain Eukaryota; kingdom Viridiplantae; phylum Streptophyta; class Magnoliopsida; order Santalales; family Viscaceae; genus Viscum; species Viscum album. The sequence continues at coordinate 1,622,036,836 of OY728159.1, read as the reverse complement.
TAACAAGGTCTTTATGTTTGAAAATATCCAAATACATAAAATTATACTTTTTATAGTAAATACACAAGGAATAGTACCTTAAAAAACAATCGTTATTGAAGAGTAAAATATATATTTCTCAACATATATATGAGTAAATCTCCATAAGTAATAATTAGTAATTTAGAAAAAAAAATTACAACAAACTCAGAATAATATATCTATTAAAAAAATAAAATATATATATTATTATTCTAAAATATAGTTAAAATAAAATCAATATAAAAGAGGGATTTTTTTAACATAAAAACTTAAAATATATAAGAGTGTGTTTGTACACTAAAACCATCCAAAAATTTCCCCTTTTTATGATAAAAAAAACTTATAAAAATAGAACATGAAATTTTATAGATTAATAAACGATCAATAAGAATAAAAATATAAGAAGAAAATGAATTAGAATAATAAATTATTATATCTACCAAATAATTACATATTCTATACCTTTTTATGATATCATACTAAAAATATCATGAATCATGCAATGAATTTTATTGATTAATAAAAGACAAAATTCAGAGATTAATAAAATAGAGAAACAAAATAAATTGTTAGAAGAGAAAAATTAATAATTAGGGTCTGGAGTATGGTTTATTAGATTAAAATTATTTAGGATGAACAATATTTTTTCCCTATTCCTTATCAAAAGGTTTAATATCTTAGGAAAATTTTTAAGGTTTAGACGAGGAAGAACCAGTTTGACACCCTTATGCTCAATTACCATGATGTATGCCTATTCTCTTTATTAAATTTGGTTCCCTATAACAAACTGAATTTTCAATTTCAATTAACATAATATCAATAAAAATATTATCGCTTGATGATTTTTCTTCCTTATAACATAAATATGATAATTTATTTATATTTTTATCTCATAGAAAGGTTATAGTAGTTCCCTGTTATAATGAAAATCTTGTGATGCTATGTCAATTTTTAAAAAAATATGTTCTATGGTTCATAAAACATCTATATGAAAAATAATAGAGGAATGTTGAATATATTGTACTATGGATCATAAGATATTTTTACTTTTCTTATGATGTTAAAACTTTGTTATGTCTAAGAAAGAGAGGTAATGAGGATAGATCAGTCAATAGAAATTTTAAAAGGTTATGCATCATTGGATATTCTTATCCATGAACTGGTGTATTGGTTCTTATATTTGATATTATTAGTAATATATATCATAAATAATATATTTTTATGTATATATAAAATCTATTTTTATATATTCTTCTAGAGAGGTAGCATACATTGGGTCGTTCATATGATATGAAATTAATTGAATAATCCCAGAATGGGTTTTCCATTCATATTAATGGAAACAAAATCTTTCTATCACTTTGATCAAAATGGAATCGTCTGATTAAATCCATAACTCTGGTAGTTCATATATATGTTTATTTAGGAAAGTTAAAAAAATATTAAGAGATCATATAGGGTGTTGACACAATTATGCATCATTCTTGATGATATATGAGTAGACAAAATTATTACATTACATAGTATCATTCAGAGGAAGGTTGTTGTCATTACAACATTAACTTATTTCTCTATAAGTTACTTGATTTGTTTATAAACACTGATCCTGGACTTTAGGTATGTTCACCTATTACCACTAAGAAATAGGTTTATAGGATCACAAACTAAGTGTATCTAGGATGTTGGTAAATTATATAGAATTTAATATTAAGAATAAATATTATTCTCAACTTATATAATAATAATCACTCATGCAAATTTGATCACAAATATTCAACCACATGTGTTGAATTTTAACTCTTTTTTATTATACATAAGGTAATAAATAAATTAATATTTATTCATTGGTTTAAATAAATTCATGTCATGGGATATGTTATTATTATTATTATTTGACATTGGGATTACTTAGAATAAAAAAAAAGTAATAAAGGGATTTTTTTCAATTATCAATTAATTAAACCTAAATATAAAATTTGTGTTATATCATGGTAGATGAGAATACCTATTGTGTACAATGATTTTATCTCTATAATTATATCACGCTACAGAGATATTCTTCCTCCATCCTCCCTATAATGAACATGAAGATAAAAAGATAACCCCTTGTTGTGATAAATAACAAATGAATTAAAGAACTTTTCTCTACCATGCTAGATTCTGAAGATTCAAGATCAATATATAGAGATTCCTGGAGCATGTTTTTATACCCATAGAGGAATCCTTACTTAAATTATCCACAATAACAATGCCATGATATAAGTGTAAAAAGAAATTAATTGAGTGGATTATCGTATTTTAGGTAATTAATGTTTTAAATTAAATATAAATGAAACATGAATGATCCAATATATGAGATTACATGGTTGTTTTCATTAATTTATTCAAATTTATCCATTTAAAATGATAAAAAAACAAAAAATAGTGAAGACACCCAATGATACTAATGTACCAAATTACCTTCAAGGTGTATTAGAGAAGTCACATTCTAATTTATAATTTATTTGATCAATTTCATGACTTGGATTTCATGTTATTTATTTATATATTTTTATAACATATTTAATGGTTGAGATAACACATTCAAATGAGTTTGTATAGCCTAGAATAGGACAATACATATGAAGAATGCTCAAGGATACCATCTTGATGTGACAAGTTTGTTGGATCCATGAAAATATTACATGGTGTGTAATGGTAAATTACTTGGTAGATATCCATGTACAAACACACTAGGAGTGGTCTATGTAAATATCATCTCACTATGTATTTTGGTACACAGTGACATTACACACCATGTATTGACCTCCAGTGCAGTATGAGTTTTGATAAGGATTATGTGGTGTGTAGGTAGTGAACATGATGTGTAAACACACATGGGTTTGATGCTAAATAAATCATGGAAAATCATGTGTTTAATACAAGATGTTTTTTTACATGTTGTGTATTGAATGTCACTTGGGTAACACATACAAACATGGATGAAATAGTGTGTAACTAGAATGGACATGACATTTAACATATTTACACTCACTTAAGGTACACATCGAGTATGTTTTATTGTTTTGTGTGTGTAAAAACATGGAGTAATTAAAATGAGACACAAAATACATGGTGTGTAGTAGGCTATACACGCTATGTAATGGGTGTCTTTCCTCACAAGGTACATACCAGATGTTTTTATTGGGTTATGTGGGCATACATGATTAATTATTATTATTCAAGTAAAATATATATCAAAAAAAATGTGTTATGGTCATTGAACACACCGTTTACTTCACATGCATAATAGAAGTACATGATACATATATAATGATGTGTTGTGTGATCATACACATTTCATTGACTACATGTCTTAACCCATGGAATTACACACTGTGTATATCATTCTATTTAAGTACACCATACATGGAAAGGACCATACAAAATGTGTGTCCCAAAACATGTTGAGTGATAGTACATGCTGTGAAAGTATTAAATACTATAAATAGACTTAATCTGATTATAAATGGACTCATCATGTGGCATCCATAGTTCACTCTAGGCAATTAATAATTTTAAAATAAAATAAAATATATTTAATTTATTTAAATTAGTAAAGTATGGGGTTCATATAGCTCATGGACTATTTGTACAAAATATTATGATAAAGAATTAATTAATTAGTTAGTTGTTTAATTTATTAATTCTAGAAAATTTATCTTAATTAGAATTAATTGAAATGAATGATAAAAATTCTTGATCTGTAGTTGTTATATTTTGTGATTGATCATCAGTCTGATTGGCCTTTTTATGTGTTATATTTATTTATTCAATTTAATAATTTATTTTATAGTTTAGTGAAATATTTATTGTTAAATTAGTTATGATGATCTATAAATCACCCTTCACTCCTTTATTATGTAAGGGCCTATGTGTAAAATATTTATTTTATGTAACTGCAAACCCTTCATTAATTTAACCTATGAGTAATTAGAAATTTGTAATGGATGAAGTTCTTAGTTAGAGGTGATGATTTACGACACGATCTGAGGTGAATCCAACAAAGGATATATACAAGAGAATAGAGAAATGATGTGAATAAATCCAAACTTGGGCTCAATGATTTTCCCCCAAGATTAGTATATCTTCACTTGATAAACCAATCGGTAGTTAAAACATTATCATATATTTATTTTACTTTTTCAATATTTGTTTATTTATTTATTTGATGTTTATTTTATTTGGATGGTTAAACCAGACTATATAAAATAAATAAATTAACAATAATGTTAAGGATACAATAAAATAAAATAAAATAAAATAATTATGCATATTTTTTATCAGAAATTTTTTTTAATTATGTAAATTATATATAATATTAATAAGTATGTGAGAAATAGAATAAATTATATTTATGCATAAATTTAAATAAAATCCATCAATCAAAATATCAAGTAAGAAAACACCTTCCATCACTTGGGATAGAATGAAACCCCAAAATACTTTTATAGAACCCATCATAGTGATTTATATTATCAAAGAGTTACTATGAAAGTATTAGGTCAACTTAACCTAGTTAGCATCAAAGGTTTATTTTCTTAATAACACATGGTGTAACTTGGCGGAAAGAGTTTAGGAAATATGAGATTAGGATTTCAAGATTGTGGATTACATTAAAGAAATCAAAGAGCTATAAGTTATATAATATGGGAGGTAAATACTACCTAGACATTTTGAATCTAACAGTGGGAGTTTTTGGGATTTTAGAAAATAGAAAGATACAAATTAAATTGACTAATTATGTCATAATTAATAATAAAAATAAAGTATTAAATATATAATATTATTTCTTATAGAGAAAATGGGAAGAAATATAACCATGTCACTATCCCTATGATCTATTTTGTAGAAAGATAATCTCGTGACTAGTGCTAACTTCCAAAAATGTTATAGGTTCTTGAACATTGTACTATGCCAATATAGAATGTTTTATATAATGGATTCCCTTATTATTTACATTCCATATAAGTAGGATAGTGAGGATATGAAAAATTTATTCTATAAACACATGGAAACTGCATTGGATGTCCAATGCCTCATGTTATCATCCATGACTAGTGATCTTCAGAATCTTTATGAAGACATGGATATATACTCCATGCTATCTCATCTCTATGAGATAATTAAAGATAATAGAGGTATGAAATATCCAAGGCACTCTCTATATGAATTATAAGAGAAGTATTTAAACTAGACCTCATGTAGTTAATATGATTGGCTAAATTGAGCATTTATAAATTCTATGATTCAATTTTCTTATGGAATTTCACAAAAAAATTGTTCTATACTCACTTTATATGAGATTATGAAGTTTTATTTTGAATGTAAATGTGAATAACATAGTGAATATGCTCCTAGATCTCTTAAATTTGATTCACCAAATCGATAAATACATGAATCATGAAAATTATTCTTTCCATATGGTGAAAAATAGGAATGTCAAGGAAAATTTTAAGTATAAGTAATATTTGAATCACCATTCCAAGAAGAGAGTGACCTTGAGGGAGAATAAATAGAAGGATACAATATGTTTTTATTGTGGAAATAAATCCCACTAAAATAAGAATTGCACCTCTATAAAAATATTAGGGTACTCTTTTTGTGTGTTCATTATCAAGTTAAAACAATCCATATTAATGAATTGGGTATTATATATAGCTTATGGTACTCACATTTGTATCCAAATATAGGAACCAAGTAGATTCAAAAATATTACTAAAGGTTTGTAATGTCTTAGACTAGACTCGAGAGAATGACTAAAGGCTATTCTAGATATATAATAACATCATCTCACATTTATGGATGAAATGATTTTAGATTTAATGACTTGTTATTATGTGACCAATGTTACTAATAAAATCGTTTCTATGTCCAGTTTATACATGGATGGTTTTATTTTCAATATTGGAAATAAAGAATGCTACTCTTTTAAAGAAAACATATTTCATGGTATGACATATATGAATAATGTTCTTTATATACTTGGATATAAAAATCAAGTATTGAAAATAGATAATGATTTAAGTTCCCATGACTCATATCTCACCCAATTATGGCATTATTTACGCAGTCATGTATGCTAGATTATTTTGAAAAAAATGTTTCAATAAAGTTATTTATATTACATTGATATGAAACCCTTAGGTATATGTCATTTTTTTATACAAGGAAAAATGAACAAGGCACTTTTCAGTGTAAAGGGTGGGAGATATATAGAGCCTCTAGAATTAGTTCACACATATTCTTGTAGAAAATTTCCAGAAGAAGCTAGTGGTGGATACTCATACTTTATAAATTTAACTAATGATCACAGTGGATATGTATATATCTACCTAATAGGGTATAATCTTGATTCCTTTTATAAATTTAAGGTAATTAATTGATTATAGAATCTTGTTGTTAATAAGATAAAGAAACATTTCTCAGAATGATGCTAGAAGTATCTTAAACTAGAATTCAGTGATTATATTAAAGATTTTGGGAGACAATATTATCACACTCATCATTATTACCATAATGGAATTCTGTTTGTTAAAAAAGGAACCACACCTTGTCAGAAATAGTGATATTAATTATGAGTCATGAAAATATCGATGATCCTTTTATGGAAATGCGTTATAAAATATAATATTCACACTAAACTGAATGCTGAGTAATCATTAAGAAAATATCGTATGTGTTATGGTATGGGAAGAAATCCATTTTGTCAAATTTTTTATTCATGATGATACTAAGTGTTTGTTAAGGCTAGTTCTAGTAAAAAACTTTCATATTGAGGTATAATGTGTAGATTTATTAGACATCAAAAATAAATAAGAGGATATTACCTATTCAATCCCTTATATATAAAAAAATAATGATAAAAAATTATATGTTTCTAGAATGGGAGAATGTTTCTAAAGGAGGTAATGGGAGAAAGATAGAATTCTATGAAGTCAATGATCATGATAAAAAGGAGTTTTTATAGAAAAAAATTCCACAAGACTCAGTGGAAAGAGTTTTTTCAATGATATAATTAATATAGAGGATAACTAGATATGTTTGAGAACTAGAGAAGTTTGGTTTTATTCTCAATAAGGAATGTCACACATTATTAGTTGAGAATAATGTGCCATTTTTTCTATAATAAATCATCTAGTATCATAGAAATTGTAATGTGGAATGAATCCATGAATTCTAAAATGTATTCCAGATTCCAAAACTAAGTTTAGGTTTTAGTAGATCCTCCAGTTGATGTAAATCCTATTGGGTAAAAACGGGTATTCAAAAAGAAGCTGGACATAAATAGAAATGTCAAGACATATAAAGGAAAAATGGTTTATAAAGGGCTTAAGAAACACCAAATCAAATATTATGCTAAAACCTTTTCATTATTAATTATCTTATAATATGTTATAATTTTACATTCCATAAATCTCACCATGATTATGAGATTTAGAATATGGATGTTAAGACCAACTTCTTTAATAGAATCTTTAGGTAAGATTTACATATGACACAATCAGAAAGGTTAATGACACCAAGATATTACAATAAGGTATGAATGTTACAAATATCCATTTATGTGTGGAATCAAGAACAATGATAATTTAAAATTAATTTTTATTAAGCCATAATTGAAGGTTTCGGGCATAGTGGAAAATTGTGGGTGGATGTGACCAGTTGGATTTTTTTCATTAAAAATAATCAATTCAGGATCAATATGAAGATAAACACCAGTCTCCATGGATCAAATCACAGAAATGGACAATGAAAAGGAAAGTCTTGAAACCAAAAAGTAGGATCGTTATAGGTTGATTATAATTAATTTAATCAATTTAAAAGAAATAACTTTTGGGTGTTCTTTATTCATTGAGGTTCTTGATCACGTTCTGATGTGATTTTTCATTGAATCATAGAATCCAAGTGTAGACTTTCTCTAGCGGTGATCCACACGTGTACCTCGTATCTTGGGATATCACCAAAGGAGTCTTCAGGTGCTAGCGTGGAGAAACCTTTACTTGTGTTGTCTGCCTTAGATCATCTTGATCTGATGGAAGAGGATCTCTCTCGTTCATGAGAGAGTTCTTGGAGGAATAGGTTCTTTCAGTCATGAAAGAATTCTCTAGAGTTGTTGTGCACAATGATTCTCTTGTGTGTTGGAAAAAGAGTTGGGGTTGTGAGGATATTTATAACCAGGTTTGATGTTGTAGATATATGACAATAAATAAACACTTTGCATGTTTTATTTATTTCATTGACTCTTATTCAAAACCCCCAGGTTGAATAATTAATTCCTTGACATGCTCCCACACTGATTATAATAAATATCATTTAAAACAATATTATATCCTCAAAATCTCGACTGGAAAAACTACACGGCGTGTACTTGTTTTTTATTAAAAACAACACAGCGGGTACATTCAATGTATACGGTGTGTATATCTTGTTTTCATTTATTCAATTCCTGTCAATAAAGAAAACTACATGGCGTGTAATTATTAATACACGGCGTATACGTTTTTTCCATGAAAAACTACACGGCGTGTAATCTTTAATACATGGCGTGTATATCTTGTTTTTCATTTCCTTCTTCCTCCATCATTAAAATGATCTAGGATTCCTTGAATAATTATTAAACCATGTATGGGAATAATATTTTTTCTACTTGAGATACTTGAATACACCTAGTGTGTGACCCTCTAGGCCTTTTCTCGTTGGAATTAGGCGGGCTTGATTAAAGTCCAAGATTACTGTCTAGCAACAGGTCAAGGAACCCAAGAGAAATAATTTGATGCTGCATTGACGTATCACCTCATACGAATGCTTACTGTGTAATTTAATCCCTTTGTCTCGATATCTCATGAAGCAGGTTTCATGGCAGTGTCATAAACCTATATGCTTGATCTGTCATTCTTTGACTACCTGAAATAAACTCATCTTTTACACCATGGCCATGGATTTTAATGCGACAGTTCTATTTCAATCAAAGGTCCGAGATATCAACTTCCATAAATGGAAGGGACAAATCCTTCCTTGACTTATCCATTAACAACATGTCACTCATGACGTACCCAACGTACCCTACTTCCCGGAAACTGTCTGCGTGACAGTTTTCATTAGTAAATCTAAGTGAACGAGTCATGACATGATTTAATGATAATATTCCAGTCTAAGGACCATTACACACGCTTATAGATAGAAATTTCTGATGACATCATGACATGTGGAATTGCTACTGATGGGTTTGTTCTCATAATATCCTATCTTGGAGATTACCAAGTATGAACTCCATGAGAGAGAGTCTCATCTTCTTAAGAGTACTTTCACATGACAGTCTGTATACTATGTGTCCCATCATAGTATGTAATTCCAATCGTAGAACTTTATTTAAGAATATTGTTATAGAATTTCATGGTTCTCATCATAGCGAGGATCTGCCATGGCCTTATCAATGAAAAAAATATTCAAGGACATTATTATATTATAGTCATGAAGAAGTATGAACAATATATAATAAGTGAACATTCATGTAATCAAAGTACAAAATAGTTGGTTCTCAGGAAACCAACCCTTACTAACTCCCACTAAGACTAGAGCCAACTGCCTACGACTTTTAGTCCGCTAGACCTCACATGATGATCACATTTCTACTAAGTCAAGGTGTTAATCAAGGGGTTCTCCACATTGTCTTTTGTGGAAATACTACTCACTGCAACTTCACCTATTTGAGAAAAATCCCTCAAGAGATGATACTTCAAAAGTATGTTCTTTGTCCGCTGATGTGACATTGTCTCTTTTTCAAGTTCCACCACTTTAGTACTATCACAATAGAGTGTGATAGGATATTTACTACTCGGTACTACATCAAGCTCTTGGACGAAGCTTCGCATCCATACTACTTCTTTAGCTGCCTCAGAATATGTGATATACTCAGAGACCGCTGTAGAATATGCCACCACACTTTGCTTGGACCACTTCCAGCTCACTACACCTCCATTCAAATTGAATATGTATCCAGTCTGTGACTTCATGTCATCATGATCAGTCTGGAAACTAGCATCTACATGTACTCTGATGACTAGTTCATTATCTCCTCCAAAAACCAGGAACATATCCTTAGTACGCCTTAGATACTTAAGGATAGTCTTGACTTCCATCCAATGGTGGTCTCCTGGGTTAGATTGATATCTTCCTACCGCACTTAATTTGTAAGCAACATCTAGCCTCGTACATGGCATAACATACATGACTGACCCAATCGCGGATGTGGAAGGGATCCTTTCCATTCTCTTTCTTTCCTCACGTGTCTGAGGACACATTTTCTTGGAAAGATGAATGCCATGTGACATTGGCAACAATCCCCTCTTGGACTGTTCCATACTGAATCTCTACAGTATCTTGTCAATGTATGTACTTTGACTCAGGCCCAGCATTCTCTTGGATCTATCACGATGGCTCTTGATCCCAAGAATATGTGCCGCCTCAACCAAGTCTTTCATGAAGAAGAATTTATGCAACCATGCCTTAACTGACTGTAAGACAGGTACTTTGTTTCCAATTAGTAATATGTCATCAACATATACTATTAGGAAAATGACTACACTTCCACTAAACCTCTTGTAGACACAAGGCTCACATTCATTCTTAACAAATCCAAATTCTATTATAGCTTCATCAAAAAGAATGTTGCATGACCTTGATGCTTGCTTTAATCCATAAATGTATTTTTTCACTTGAATACCTTGTTGGCATCCTTTGGAGTCACAAACTCTTCAGGTTGTGTCATGTAGACATCTTCCTGGAGGATCCCGTTAAGGAATGCTATTTTGAAATCCATTTTCCAAATTTCAAAGTCATGGTAATAAATAATGGCCAATAGGATTTTGATGGATTTCAGCATCGCAACTGGTGAAAGGGTTTCATCATAGTCAATTCCTTGATGCTAACTAAAACCTCTTGCAACCAGTCGTGCCTTATTGGCGTTGACTTTCCCCTCCATGTCCAGTTTCTTCTTGAATACCCATTTATTACCAATAGGCTTTATATCAACTAGAGGATCTACCAAAATCTAGACATGGTTTTGGTACATGGAATCCATTTTATAATTCATGGCTTCATGATACTTGGCAAAGTCTGTGCCTTCAACTGCTTCCTTATATGTAAGAGGATCATCATTGTCAACCAATAATGAGTCACCATCCTCAGTGACAAGAAAACCATATCGTTATGGTTCTCTCACCTCTTTTGTGCTCCTACGCAGTTCTTGTGTCTCTGGAATAGATTGTTCTTCCATGGGGCTTTGTGGAATCTATTCTTGTACCAACTCCTATGTATCTTGTGCCTCAACTTCATTCAAGTCTATCTCACTCCCACTATCTCTTTTGGATATGTGCCCCCTCTCAAGAAATATGGCGTGTCTTGCCACTGTAACCTTTTTTCTGAGGGGTTGTATAGGTAATATCCCCTTATTTCTATGGTATATCCTATATAGATACACTTTGTGCCTCGGGGTGCAAGTTTATTACCTGAAGAGTCCTTAACAAATGCTTCTCTACCCCACACATGTAAATTCTATAACATGGCTTTGCATCAACTCCATAACTCGTATGGAATACCATTTACCAATTTAGTTGGTACTTGGTTTAGTATGTGTGCTGCTGTTTGTAATGTATATCCCCAAAAGGATAATGGAAGACTCGCATGACTCATCATTGATCTCACCATGTCCAACAGGGTGTGGTTCCTCCTTTCACTTACACCATTCCACTGACGTGTGTAAGGAGGAGTGAGTTGAGATAGAATCCCAAACTCCCGTAAGAAATCAATAGAGTCCTGATTAAGATATTCTCCTCCTCTGTCTGAGAAAAGTTTCTTAATCTTCATACCAAGATGGTTCTCAACTTCATTCTTTAATTCCTTGAACTGATCAAAATAATCTGACTTATACCTCATTAAGTAAATATATCCATATCTACTAAAATCATCAGTAAAAGTTATGAAGTGCGAGAACCCACCCATTGCTTCCACTGGAAATGGTCCTCACACATCTGTGTGAACTAATTCTAGAAGCTCTTTATCCCTTTAACCTTTCCCACTAAATGGGGCTTTGGTCATTTTTTCTTGTAGACACACATGACATACCCCAAGTGGTTTTAGTTCGAAAGAATATAAATACCCAACTTGATGTAATTTTGTCAAACGTTTCTCATTGACATGACCTAGCCGGTGATGCCAAAGTTGGGTGTGGTATTAGTCATGTGAATTGACTTTTTCATCGATTTCCATTACTTGGTTTGTGTATTCTAATACATAAAGGTCGTTATATAAATGTGCCCTACCAAAAAATGTTATCTTTATAAAAGTAGCAACATTCATTTTCAAAATTGAACATGAATCCATCAGTATATAATCTAGATAATGAGATAATGTTTTTAGTAACAGAAGGCACAAAATAACAACCCTTTAAAACCAAGATCATTCCAGTTGGCAATGTGAGGTGGTAGTCCCTGACATCTACAGCAGCATGTCTGGCTTTGTTGGCTGCTCGTAGATCTACCTCCCCTCAATCAATATTCCTGAATCTACTTGGTTCCTATATTTGGATACATATGTGAGCACCATGACTATTATCTAATACCCAATTAGTAGAAACCGATAGATTGAATTCGATAACAAATTCACCTGATCCTTCCCCTTTCTTCCTTGGCTGGGTGCAGTTTTTCATCTAGTGGCCCTTCTTCCCACATGTGAAACAAAAAACATCCTATTCCCTTGCCTCCCCTTTGATCTTCTTTTTCATGGAAGGCCTTGAAGAATCTTTGGGCTTAAAGCTCTTTGCCATCCCTTTCCTTTTATTCACCATGAGGACAGAAGGCTTTTCACGCTTCATTTCATTGTCCACTTGGTGAATAAGGATAAGAAAATCAGACATAGACTTCTCAATGTTGTTCATGTTGAAGTTCACAACAAAGTTTGTGAAGATCTGGGGGAGTGATGCGAGAATGAGATTGGTACCCAGTTCTTCAGGGAGTTTAAACCCTACAACCTCCAAGCGCTCAATGTAGCCAATGAGCTTGACTACATGAGGCCCAGCTGGGGCACCCTCTCCAAGCTTACTCTAGAATAGAGCCTTCGAGATCTCAAACCTTTCCTGACTTTCTCTCTCCTGGTATAGACCACGAAGGTTCTCGAGCATTCTGTAGGAATATATGTCTTCATGAGACTTCATGAGCTCACAAGAAATTGATGACAACATCAAACATTGAACCCCGAGTGCATCGCTCAAATGTTGATCATATACCAGAAAAACTTCACCACTCGCCCCTTGGGAAGGCATATTAGGAAGTGAGTACTCCAGCACGTAAAACATTCGTTCATGGAGTAGGATAACCCAAAGGGTCCTAAACCATTTTTGAAAGTTACTTCTGGTGAGGATATTGTCTTTATCCAGAATTAATCACAGAGAAAATGTGGTTGATGAGTTTTTCATTTTGATTCTACAAATTAAAAGATCAGATTTATTAGTACTTTCTTGATTACATTTTATGAGAAATAATAAAATTTTTATTAAGTCTCCCTCTATTTTATCAAGTCCCAATGGCCCTCACCATTGAACTCAGAACGTCCATTTAATTTGACATTCTAGTGGAAAGGATCCATATTCCCCTTTACATAACCCCAACAAGGGTTGGTCAAGATATTTGAAGGTATTTAGGTAGGCAGGCCTTTACCAACTATGATCATACAGTTCCTTGATCGGTTGAGTGGACTCCCCAATCCTGAAATCCTAACTTGTATTTCCTCAACTCTTGCCTCTAATATTACACCTGGTATAGAAAGGGATACTCCTCTTGATGTAATATGGTTAAGTCTTCCCAAAACCTTTCCTAAGGGCTTCCTTTATAAAAGTATGTGTCCCAACAAGGGTTGGTCAAACACATAGCTTTATTGAGCCTTTCCCTTAATCAAGTAACAGAGGGCTTGGTCTAACTTAATATGGTATTGAGGGATTTTAATCTTTATGAGTACTTTTTCATTATCACATGCTTGTTAATATTATGTGATGCTTTCTTAAGTGATTAACCATGTTCTGATAATGTTTACGCATAGTCTGGTTTTTATTTTATTCCATCTTTGCATGCTTGTTTATTTCATTAAATATGTGATCGCGACAACACATACATAATAAATAAACCATGAATGCAGAAATAAATAAAATAAGACGGTATGATCATGAGCTTATATTGGTTAGCTTATCTAGTGGTTTGATAATCTAACCCTGACCAACGGAAAAACACCTTAAACCAATTGTTCGTGTTTTGAAGCTCCCACCAGTCCATATATGTATCTTCTTGGGTTGGTTTCGACTCAGCTTTGGGTTTTGAACCATCTCCTCTAGATTGGGAGATCCTCAATTACATGGTTTTACATTAAAGAAACCATGGGCACGCAGGCCCTACATTTTATTGGAAGAAGGCTCGCAGGCCAAAAAATTGAAATAAATTTAAATGAAACCATACACACATACAACGGTTTTTTGGTCTAGCTCATGATCATCCATAGCATGCAACGACATTTACACATATTTAGAATTCACATACTTTTAATCATTCTATTTATTCAAGATAATTTACGCTTGAATTCAATTAATTTTGATCTTATAATTTATCAATTCTTTATCTTAAATTCCTTTATGAATTTCCTTGAGATTCTTCTCATCCATATTCCTTGTACAGATCTTTGTAATTTTGGAGGAAACCTGGTAAAATTTCTGAAATTACACGACGTGTAGTTTATATTTAGACAGCGTGTATTTCTTTTCACCTTTTATCCAAAGTACACGTCGGGGGATTTGGCATGTTGTCTATACTTTAAAAATTTTGGAGTACAAGGCATGTAGATAAATCATACATGGCGTGTAATTCCTTGTTACTCGGTAACCAGCCTCGAGATCCCGTGTACGTGGTACGTGGCTTCTCCTTTGTACACAGTTCTACTTGGCCCGGATCGGACTACACGGAGTGTTGCTCCAACATACACATCGTGTATTCCCGTTCCCACATGCCATTTAATTCTGGTCAACATGAGGGTTATAAATACTTAGGTGTAATCAATTCACACGGCGTGGTTTGGTGGACCAGTACCGGTTCGTTGAACCTAAGTACATGGTGTGTAGTTTTCATTACACGTCGTGTATTCCCGTGTTGTACATACAGAAAGAGCGGCTCCTCCGGATGAGATCCTCATTTTTATTTTAATCAAAATTAAAATTAAAAGGCTGTTTCTGTGATATGAATCATGAAATGAAGGAGGAATAATAGATCTCATTTATTTATATTTATAGAATGATTTATTTTGAATTGAATCAAATATAAATGCATAAATTATCAATGAAAATTAAATAAATATAATAAACATTGTAACCTCGCTCTGATACCAATTGAAGGTTTTGGGCGTAGCAAAATTTTGTCGGTGGATGTGCCCACTTGGCTTTTTTTCATTAACAATGATCAATCCGGGATCAATACGATGATAAACGCCAGTCTCCACGGATCAAATCCCAGAAATGAACAAATGAAAAGGAAAGTCCTGGAACCATAAAGTAGGATCGTTATAGGTTGATTATAATTAATTTAATAAATTTAAAAGAAATACCTTTTGGGTGTTCCTTCTTCATTGATGTTCTTGATCACGTTCCGATGTGATTTTTCATTGTGTCACAGAAGCCAAGTGTAGACTTCCTCTAGCGGTGATCCACACGTGTACCTCATATCTCGGGATATCGCCAAAGGAGTCTCCGGGTGCTAGCATGGAGAAAACTTTACTTGCATTGTCTGCATTAGATCATCTTGATCTGATGGAAGAGGATCTCTCTCAGTCTTGAGAGCATTCTTGGAGGAAGTTGTTCTATTGGTCATGAAATATTTCTCCAGAGTTGTTGTGCACAACGATTCTCTTGTGTGTTAGAAAAGAGTTGGGGTGGTGAGGATATTTATAATGAGGTTTGAGGTTGTAGAGTTATGACAATAAATAAATGCATTATGTGTTTTATTTATTTCATTGAATCTTATTTAAAACCCCCATGTCAAATAATTAATTCCTTGACATGCGCCCACGCTGATTATAATAAATATAATTTAAAACAATATTATATCCTCAAAATCCCAATTGGAAAAACTACACGATGTTTATTAATAAATACACGGCGTGTACATTCAATGTACATGACATTTATATCTTGTTTTCATTTATTTATTTCCTTTCCATAAAGAAAACTACATGACATGTAATTATTAATACACAATGTGTACTTGTTTTCCATGAAAAACTACATGATGTGTAATCTTTAATACACGGGGTGTATATCTTGTTTTTCATTTCCTACTTCCTCAATCATTAAAATGATTTAGGCTTCCATGAATAATTATTAAACCACGTATGATAATAATCTTTATTCTACTTGAGATACTTGAATAAACTTAGTGTGTGACCCTCTTGGCCTTTTTCTTGTTGGCATTCGGCGGGCTTGCTTAAAGTCCAAGATTACTGTCTAGTAATGGGTCAAGGCACCCAAGACAAAGAAGTTGATGACACATTTAAATATCACCTCATACGAACTCTTACTGTGTAATTTAATCCCTTTGTCTCGATATCTCATCAATCAGGTTTCATGGAAGTTTCATAAACCTATATGCTTGATCTGTTGTTCTCTGACTACCTGAAATAAACTCGTCATTTACACCATGGCCATGGAATTTAATGCGACAATTCTATTTCAATCAAAGGGCCGAGATATCAACTTCCATAAATGGAAGGGGAAAATCCTTCCTCAACTTATCCATTGACAAAATGTCACTCGTGATGCACCCAAAATACCCTACTTCTCGCCAACTGTCTGCGTGATGGTTTTCATCAGTAAATCTAAGTGCGCAAATCATGACATGAGTTAATGATAATATTCTAGTCTAAGGACCATTATACACTCTTGTAGATAGAAATGTTTGATGACACCAAGACATACAGAATTGCTACTGGTGGGTCTGTTCTCATAATCTCCTATCTTGGAGATTACCAAGTGAAAACACCATGAGAGAGAGTCTCATCTTCATATGAGTACTCGCACATGACAGTCTCTATACTATGTGTCCTGTCATAGTATGTCATCCAATTATAGAACTTTATTTAAGAATATTGTTATATAATTTCATGGTTCTCGTCATAGAAGGGATCTTCCATGACCTTATCAATGCAACAAATATTCCATGACATTATTATATTATAGTCATGCAGAACAATGAACAATATATAATAAGTGAACATTCATATAATCAAAGTACAAAACAGTTGGTTCTCAGGACACCAACCCTTACAATAATATAATTTAGTTTCATAAATAATGAATGATATCCCTATGTCTATACACGGTTTAGTGAGAGTGAATTATTTTATCTTGTATTATATATATATTTCTAATCGAAACTTTTGATGCCCAAATTTTCTACAATCATTTTTTGTTTTCTAAAACCTTCTTTCTAAAGGCATGTTGTCACTAGGTCTTTACTAGTGACACCTTAGAATGTACATTGGTTGAGATGGTGGGTGGTCAGGCTCATAACACTTTTTTGAGGGGATTATTACCTACTCTTGGATTGTATTAAATATTTAAGATGCTTTAATGAATTCTTCCAAAATAACAATGTGGTATTGGTTACCCCAATTCCAATGATCTGATTAAAAGGATGTATAGATGTGAACATTTGTGTGTATATGAGTTTCTCTATCCATATATTATTAGTTAGTGATGATTTTGTTGAAATATGAATTTGGGAACTTCTGAATTTATATCAATATAGGGAGGTAGAATGTGTTTTAGAATTAGGATTTAACTTCAAAGTGGTTTCCTACATATCCCATGAGAATAAGAATCAAAACCCATATAGTATAGTTCCATAGAACGTTCCACATCATACTTTTCAAACTTTTGTGAAAAGGACCATGGTGGTTCCTTTTATGGTCACAAAACTAGGACTAAATTAATGTATTCTAAATTTATAAAAAATTGACTAATGGGAAAAAGGTGCTTAGAAATGGTTAGTGCGGGACTTTCTCATAAGCAACCCTTTTTGATTATCTTGTTTGATAAGAACCAAACAAGAGTGGGTATGAATCATCTTCATATTATCTCTAGATGCTTCCATATCTCATCACTAGAGGAGGAGGATTCTCATTATGCTTGTCATCATAATATGTTTCTATTCTTTTCACATAGGAGGTATATATCTCAGGTTGGGGTTTACACTAAATAGGTGGCCCCAATATGGGAACCTAAAGGATTATCTCAACTCAAGGTATATTAGGGGACTGCGAGGAGAATCTTGAATCACGGTATATTATGAAGTGGTGGGTCATCTCATGCTCATCACATAAGAGAAAATTTATGTTTAATGGTATTATGTTTGGAAATCAAAGATACATCCTTCACATCATTAAAGACCAGGAATCAAATCCCACATAGTTTGAGTGATTTGTTTTAAGGTCACATGTAAATATTAGTCAATGAATGAAAAAAAATTATTTTATTTTAAATATACTCTTTATGTTTGAGAAGTTACCAACACACCAAGTAGGAAGAAAAAAATGAAACCCAAATTGAAAGTTCAAAATTCAAATATTTCGCAACAAATAAGAGGATCATGATCTGAATTCACTACATTAACCAAAGGCAGGTCACCGACCATCATCATCTTGATTCACTACTACCATCATCACCATCTATCACCACTACCACTATCCCCATCCAAAATCCACACCAGTTGACCTTTGGAGTCTATCAAATCCTATATAAAACATCACTCCATGTATTCATCATCCCACATTGAATCCAAAATAAACCAAACCACCAACACAGAAGGATCTAACCTCATCAAAAATACTAAACCACCATCATGACACCATCAAGAGAAGCACCAAAGGTTACCACCACCAACAAATATGAATAAAACCAGAACAAATCCAAAAATTGGAACACCACTGAACAAGCATCAAACACTCAACTATCGATATGAAGTAAAAAAACCTTCATCGATAACTTGAGAAAAGAAATTAGAAATACAAAAACTTTCATCGAAGTGATCACGCCTAGAACACTGATAAACCATAAACCACACAACCCAAAATGTCATTGTTACCACCACTCTAGATCTGACCAATATAAGAGCATTATAATGTAAGGTAAGAGCAATGGTTTAAGCAGAGAAGGTCTCTGAATGACGACGACTTCAATGGGAAAAAAACAAGATCCTTCAAAACAGGAGAATGGGGACCTAGGAAGCACCTTGAGACCCATCAAACGTCAAACAAAAAAACCTGTAACCTATTTGAACCAAAAATATATATCTGACTTGTAGTGGCACATAAAATTGTGAGGTCATATCCATGGAAAGAGTGTCTGAGGGCTTCAATAATAGAAAACCATCATTGAGACCCTAGAACCTCCTTGAAGAAGATATCATCGACACATTAGTAAACGAAATGACATTAACTAAAGTAAAAGAGAGCCTGAGGACTAAAGATGAAGGTAACAAATCTGGCATGAATGTGTGCTATAAAGTTTAGAGTCGTACTATAATTAATTACAGGTGAAACCTTTAATGCATGTCAATTATTCCAATGAAATGATCAATGAATCCTTTAAGCCCATGTGAGTTATTACCAATTTTATAAACATGAGATAAGAGAATAGTAATATTGAATTAGAGTGAATCATAGGGATTTTAGTGGGTTGTACATGTTGGGATGCCCTTTTGGTTCAACCTATCTATTGGTAACAAGAGAGAAGAAGATATTCATTGGGATTACACCTAATAATAATCCCATATATGATGCATGTGATGTGAGATGGTAAAAAATAGAAGATAGACCAGGTATTATACATTATGATTACCTTAAGATACCTGGTTTAGTAGGTGAGTCAGGTGAGGGTATTTTTTTTGGGATTACACCATGGAAGAGGCCCAAATATATTGAAATCGAGAGGAGTATCTCAACTTATGATGATGGTGGAATCAAGGGGAGATTTTCAAATCAAGGTATATGAAGAAAACAAGAGGATTATCTCAAATTAACGTGTTTTTGGAATCCATGAGGGATATGTCTACTCAATGAATTATTTTAGGATCAATATTGGTTTTATAGGTATTATGATTGAAAATATTTATTAACTGGATTTAAAAGTTTGTGGTGAAACTCTCAAATATTCATGGGGATCAATTCAAGATTCTTACTTATTACTAATCTCAAATAGGGGTGTGGGGGTAGATTCCCAACAGTATGGAACAATGGATATATCATTTCGAAGATATTAAAATTTTTCTATATATATGGATTTCCCAAATTAACATTTTTTACAAGATTCCATGTAATGGCCTTATTGTGATGGCCTCCACATGATGGAATTCATATGCTGCCCTCCTTGTGATAACCTCCATGTGATAGCCGTTTTACGATGGCCTCTACATGATATCCTTCACATAATGGACTTACCAAGGTTTCTCATGGTTTGGGCCTCACTAATTTTCTTCATAGAAAGCATTTGTGTAAGGTTTTACATTGGTGCTTTAGAATTATCTAGGGATTCCACAAAGAGTTGACTGGTTTCTACCCAACTCAAAGTCATATCCCCCTTAATCTGAGGTAGGTAATGGGTATTTATAGGAATTATTGGGTAATTTCCCAATAAAAATGGGTGGATGTGTAATGATAGTGT
This sequence comes from Viscum album, assembly GCA_963277665.1. NCBI lineage: Eukaryota > Viridiplantae > Streptophyta > Magnoliopsida > Santalales > Viscaceae > Viscum > Viscum album. Next base: position 1,622,016,027 of record OY728159.1, on the reverse strand, counting down.
GTGGTCTATGTGAGAACTCCATTGATGATCCGTGAATGAGGAGGGTATCTTATAGACGCATGATCAGTATGACTCTAATCTATGAATGAACATGGTTTCTTAAGATAGTGTAATTAATATACCTTCAATCCATGAATGAAATTTATATCTCATGGTAGTGTGTGATATCAATATTTGGTATGTGAACGACATCAATATCTCATGGTCATGTGAAAATTATACATCCATATGAACATCACACAAAAATTTTCCTTTTCTAAATTTATTCTTGAATCCTAGCTTAAAAAATTATAATGTTTCATACATGAGTCCATATTAGCTCGATGAATACTCAAATAAAATTATTTAGAGCAAGATAGGTAACTGCGTATGGGGTTATCCCATAAAAGATATTTTTTCGAGGCCAAAAAGTGCCTAAAAGACCCTAAAAATGTGTTTAAAGGCTTCAACATCCTTTTCATCAGTAATGTGTAAAATTCAAGGCCTAATCCTAGAATAAGGTTCACATAAAAATGATACCTGATTATGAATTTTTCTAATAATTCTCTATCCCTCAGTGCATGAGCATTCTTTTGTAACATGTAAATCTTATTTTCTTCTACTTCAGTCATGGAGATACCCTTATACTCAAACTAAATTTGTGTTATCTGAGTGAGGATCATATCATATGCTCTATAGTAAATTTAATTGTATGAATTTTTCATAGAAATAATGTTTATGATATATTACTGATGGTAAATGAGATTTTGATCTTACACTCAATTAAGATATAGTTAAATAAGTTATTCTCTATAGAAAACCTAGGTGAAGTAGCTTACATTCCAGGGATGAAGATCTATCGAGATAAATCTAAGAGGATTATTTTATTAATTAAACTCATATACATTAACATAGTAATAGAGATATTCAATATATAAGGAACCAAGAGAGGGTTATTACCAATGTTACATGGTATACATATCTAAAGAAAATGTATCCTTATATAGAAAAGACATATAAATAATTAATAAAATACCTTTCAATTATGTGACTCGATTTATCATGTATGTCATGTTATATATCATGATTTATGTTAATTATGTTGAGATCATGGTAAGAAAATATAAAGAAGTCCCAATAGATCCAAATTGGTTGGTTTAAAAGACTGTTCTAAAGTATTTGAGCTATAAAAAGTATATGTTGTTGGTTTATGGGGAATATGAGGAACACATTTTGAGGGGATACACATATTCCAGATTCCAAACATATCAAAAGTGAAGTTCTCATTTAGGATCCAAGTATCCCTGAGAGGGGGAGGGGTGAATCAGTGATATCTTTTTATTTTTAAGTTTACCCTTTTTGAAACAAACTTTTCTTCCTATTAAAGAGTTTCTTCTCTGATGAACACACACAACCACAGGAACACATGATTTACAAGGTTCACTACTCAACAAGAGTATCTACGTCCTTGGTATGGTATGGAAACAATCCAGTACCACACAATCCACTAGAAAACAATCCTTTGATGTGGAATACAATGAGTAAGATATACCATTACAACGTGTAGCACATGGAAAACAAAATGCAAGTGCGTGTTCACTCTCTTATCACAAATAGGGAATTACTGTATTTCAGTGCTTCTTTATAATTGAACAGTTGTATTCTCTGAAGTACAGATCTTCACTTTCCTACCCAAAACCTGGTAAGAAATCCCCTACGCACAACTGAAAATGTGTGAAGACCCCAAATTTTTCACGCAATATTTAGGATATCTTGCATGCAATTCAAATTCCTTGCGCGTAAAAATTTCGTTTTGGCATGAAAAACTTTTTCGCGCAACTTCCCTTTTTCGTGCAACTTTTTCTCTTTTCGCGCACCTGTCCTCTTTTCCCGCTAACTCCTTACTTTTTGCACAACTCACTTAGAGTATAATTTTACGTGCACCAGAGCTTGTGATTTCTTCTGAGTGTTGAGCATAAACAAATTAGAGGGGTTCACCTCTTATTTATAGGCATTTTTTAACCCATGTGAAAAACACTACTCTGCGCGTAAAACCTCCTTCATGTGCGTAAAAACTCTTTCACACAACCTCATATTTCGCGCAATGCTCCAATATTTTTCTCTCCTCATGCCTTTTCCAATTTTCGAGCTTCTAATATTGAAAACACCTTTTGTGTGAAAAACTATGTTCCTCTCTTTCGTGCATCCTGCTGATATTTCACGCAACCCGCTACTATTTCGCGTGAAAAACTTCATTCCTCTATTTTGTGCTGCCCCCAGATTGTCCATTGCTTTGTCATTTCTCTCTTCACTACTTCCCATAACCATTCTTCAGCTTTCATCATGAACTCCACTATCATGATATATATATTTGATAGATCAGCTTTAGCATCGTCAGAGTTACAATGGGAAGTACTGAAACATCCCATCTTCCAGTAGCATCATTCCTTCCAACCAAAACTGTATATGATTGACATCATCATTTCTCCCCCTTTATTTTATAAGGCTTTAATCACAAGTTATCCAATCTTATGATATTTGTGAAATACAAATCAGCAAAGCATCTTCTGATTTTTTATCCTTTTACAAAGTGAATTGATTTATCTTCTTTGACAACAAAATACAACACTCTGCAAAGGCTAACTCTTCAAACTTCATTATCCATTCAACTTGGTCCCAAAAAAATGATATAGAATCATATTCCAAATTTGTTTTTACCTTAATAGAGGAGAAATGAGTTGAATGATTTCTAAGGATCTAGTGGTTTCTAATTTTTTAGTAGAATGTGAGTATATTATGGATCCTAATGTAGCTAAAGAAGCAGTGTGGATACAAAACTTTTTCTAGAAGCATGGTGTTATACCTAGTAGTAAAGAATATATTACTCTATATTATAATATTAATATAGTAGTGGTTCTAGACAAGGAAACTAGATAACATCAACATATGAAGAATATACTTTGCAGTATCACATATTAAGGAATATTTCTTAAATAGGTGTAGTTATAGTAAAAACATAGCTTCAAAGGATAATGTTTTAGACCCATTGACTAAATAAAAATCTCTACAGATACATGAATACTATGTGAGATTTGAAGAGATAAATGTTATTAGTTGTTGGGTATAATGGATGTGAGAGTCTTTTGGAGGTAGTTTCCTAGAACTAAGTAACATTGTACATTTAATTATCATAATAATGATAAATAAATTATCACATGATGATTGTTCTTCAACGTAACATTAATGTGATAATTTAATTAGAGTATATGTGACATCAAAAGTTTATAACAGTTCCCCAATATAATAAAAATCTATAGATTCTATTAAAACATTCCTAAATATATGTTATATATTCTAGATAACTTATATTTAATGGGACACAGATGATGGTTGACTATCATGTGCTGTGGGGTTATAAGAGATTGACTCTTCTTCTCATGAGGACATATACTCATGTAAAGGTAACATACATTGGGAAAATCATAAAGGATATGATATTAATTGAATAAATAAAGAAATTATTTATCATTTTCCTGTTAATATAATAAAATATCTCCAGACATTTGATTGAAATTAAACTATCTCATTAAATACATGTCCATGGTAGTTCATTGAAAAGTTTGTTTTAGAAATTAAAATAAAGATAAATTGAATATATAGTGTTATTACATAAGTATACATCCTAGTAGTTGATATAGTAGTATAAAAAATATTTTATTAAGCATGAGCATTCATAAGAATATTTATTTCATTATGACATTAACTTATTTCTATTTGTGCTCATTGACTTAAATATAGATGCTAATCTTCGAATTTAGGTAATCTCACTTAATTCCATTGATAAAGAGTACTAGAGGGACACACCTTAAGTGTATCCACAATCTCATGAAATTATATAGAATTTAATATTATTAATAAATAATTTACTTATATTTTTAAATAACTATTTTTCATGTAAAGTAGATTATAAATATATAATCAGAGATACTCTAGTTTAGAATATCAAAGTTTATTTTTTTCTCTTATTTATTATTCACAAGGTAATGACTAAATAAATATTTATCCATTATTTTAGTAAAACAATTAATATAAAAATATTTATTTAGTTACATTAATATTAAAAAATATATTTGAGAGTGTACTGAATATAATATTTATTTATATGTTGACAAAATGATACTTATTTGAATAAATATTTTATTATTTAAGGTTTGATACATTCCATGGATGGATTAGTTGGTCGGCGTCATGGCCTAGTGAAAATGATATATTTTATTTAAAATCATTTGAAGAAATTTTAATTAATTCATTTAAGAAATGATATTTAACTAAATGAATGTCATGAAAAAAGTAATATTATTATTATTATTATTATTATTTGACATGAGGTTTACTTAGAGTAAATAAATTGATAAAGGGACTTTTTATAATTATCAATTGTCTAGGTAAAAGTATAAAATCCATGTTATATAATTTTATAGGAGAGACTTAATATAGACAATGATAGAATTTCTGGAATTCTCTCAAGGCCTAGAGAGATTATTCCCCCACCCTCTCTCTGTCAAACAAATAGAGAACAAGAGAACCCCTTATTATGATAAATTATGAATGATGTAAAGAACTTTCCTTTACCACACTCACACCCTAATATTGAACATCATCACATAAAGATTCATAAAATATCTGTGGATATACCTATAGGAATCCTTGTTTAGATTCTCCATTCCAATGATGATATACCAAGAGTGGTAACAAAAATTGATCAAGATCATTGTCACATTTAAATTGATTATTTTTTTAAATAAATTATAAATTTTTTGTGAAATATCCTTTATAGTATATTTTTAGGTTTCTTTCATAAATTTCTTTAGATTTATCTATTGAGACTGATAAAAAAATTAAAATCGGGTACCACCCAATGCTTCCTCCAGAACCCAAAAACTTCAAATTCTAATTGTTTTCTCAATTTTTGAACTGATTTTAGATCCTTAATGAAGTTTAACAGATGTGTGGTAATATTTTCATGATGTAAAATAATTAAAATTAGATTAATTTGGAGTTCAAATTTGATTATACTTTGTCATGACAAAAAATATGACTGATATGTCATCATGAGGTTTCAGAGAGTGTCTGAATTCAATTAAAAATATTTCCCATTAATAATTAGTATTGTATATTTCACTTTCATAATATAATTATTTTGGTCCAAAAAACATTTTCAACTGAGATTTGGATGCAACAAATTTATCTAAGGGTACTAGTCCAAGCTTCTTGATTATCACCTCATATAAATCTTCCCCAAAGGCCTCCAATATTTATATAATATTTTATTTGATATATCCAAGTTGAGTTTGGTATCCCTCTCATTTAAAATAGATTTATTCTTTATTAATTTCATTTATATCTTCTTAAACACATTCCAAAAAATTATAATCCATGTTGTACTCCCATATATCTATAATTATTCCCATTTGTTTATTAAAACTCTTTTCATCATGTTGACTCATTCTATAACTAATTTCATTTAACTAAATTTTCATTATACATACTTTCTCTTAAGTCTTGAATTTTTTTTGGAGAGATGTTAAGATTATCTAACAACTATTTTAACATAGGAAAAGTGTCAACATATAGTTTTGGTGTAATAAAAAATACTATTTCAACAACATGTTCTTTAAAAAAATAATGTTCTTGAATTTTTTTGATGCTTATTCCTTCTCTAATTTAGAAACATATTCCTCTTAAGATGAATTTATGTCTAAATAATAAATATATTAAAGAATATAAATAACCCATTATGACTATATAAATAATTTTAATTAATGTGCCCTTCTCACAGTTTCAAAATGTTAAAGCCTATTAATATATAACATTTTTCCGAAAACATTGGTAAGTTGCTGAAAATATGTTTTTAGACATAATGGAAAATTAATTTTAATTTTTTTTGATATCTTTTAGATACTTATGATCCTTATCATGTAAGTGATGGTCTTGAATTTTGAATTTCATAGACTTTTCTAGACTTACTATAATACTTGGAGTATCCTCAATATTTAATGTTTGATATCTGACCTTTGTAGCTTCAAAAAATTAAACCCTTCACAAAGTATTGAAATTTATATAGTATCACTATATCAAATTATAAACTAGTAAATATTTCATATATCATTACTAAATATGAATTTAAACTAATGGTACTCATATACTCTTTGATCGACATCAATTCACTAACAAAATACATAAAAATATCTATTTGAAAAAATTTGTTTCCCTTTACTAATATAACATGATCTTTGAAAATTTATTTAAGATTATATTTCAAATAGTCATAAAAACCTATATGAACAAATAATTTCTCCTTCAACAATTTTTTCTATATTTTTAAAAAATTATTGTATTTCATTAAAATTTATTCTTAAAATCATTTTTGATTTCGTGTCTCAAAAATTGACTTAGAGACCATTGGGGATCTAATTTCTAAAAATACCTTCCTATAGTTTTTTCATTTTTAGGATTTAAAAAATTAATGAGTTTCTCTATAACTAGATTTTATATATGTAATTTATTACTTAACCAATTAAATTATGATAGCATTGTAGTAGATAATTTCTCCATTTCTTCATCAAACTCATCCTCTTTTTATAGATCAAATAAAAAAGAACATCTATATCATGTTCATCACCAATAGACTCTATATTAGAAGCTTCAAAACCATTATCCTAATCTGTAAGAATATTCTTGGATTATTTATTATTAGAAATAATCATAGTTTCAATATTCAAACTTACTTATATAACTTTCTCTCCCCCTAATTTTCTGCTTCTTAATATCTAATAAACTCTTCCTTAGTCTCTGTAGAGAATTCGATCTTATATCATTCATCTTATTCCATATCCTTTGTTTTAATAAAAAAATCTTATTTCTGAAAATATTCTAAACATATCCCATACTCTTTAAAACACCAACTATAATCAAATATTGATGATGATGCAACTTTAGTGATTCCAACCCATTCAATTGAATCTCTTTCTTTAAAAAAGTGTTATAATTATTTCATATGGGTAAATGTCTAACTTATTACTTAATTGAAATAATTGATGTATATATTATAAAATATATCTTTTCAAGTTAACATTTTTATTACTAAACAAAATATATATCAAATACTTGTCCTAATAGAGTACTTTCTCAAACTATCAAGATTTTTATAAATTTGTAGTCTAAATAAATTTAAAAAGAAATTTGTTCTCTAATTTCAAGTCATTTAGTAATTTATTCTCAATTTTTTTCTAAATAGATGGAACATTACTTTAGTATCTATTATATCACCATATTCAAATAAATACTAAAAAATATATATTTTCCCTCATGGGGATATAGAAACAACTTGTCTGACTTAGAAGAAGGGAATTCCAATTCATTAAAATTTAACTATGAAGAAATTCAATCACTAGAAGTTAGAAAACTAAAATAAGAATTTCAATAATTATATCATACTTAATTTTTATAGAAACAATTTGTCTTCATTGTATAAAAAATATATCCCAATCCCAGAAAACTCAAAACAAAATACAACATCAAAATCATCTAATTTATTTATGAGAAATCAATAATTTTTCTTAGTGGAATCCCCTTTCTAGGATCACTAAATTTATCTTTCTTAAAACTTATTTAAGAACCAAAAATAGATCTCTTCAATTTTCCCTTGTTTAATTTCTAAAATAATTCATATTCCTTGTAAGTGACCTACATATTGAATTTCTTTGTGACTCTATATTGAATCGGTGTGTAGATAGTTATAAAGAGAGGGAGACCCTTGGTATTAGAGTTGAGATGATAAAAAACATTATAATCACAATAATAATCTAGTGATTTTTATTTGTGTATCAATATATCATCTATGTATTCTCCATTGATATAGATCATATTTGGTGAAGGGAGTAAAAGAATTGTGTCACTGAATTTACTTTTTAGATTTATTTATTGTGAGAATATAATTAAAATTTATAGGTAATTTTTTTTCTAACATTGGGAAAATATTCATTCAACCGAGAATAATTGGATACCCTAATTCATCGCTTTTTCAGATGTTTCGAATCTATGATACTATTTTCATAATCTATATCTCACTCAATTATATAACTTTCCAATGGTTGTAAGCCTCCCAATCACCTGGGTTGGTGATATTGTATCCTTTTATCAAATGATTTGATGAGTGGTTATCTAATCTAACTAGGGATCTCATTTCCTAGTTTGGGACTCTTATAAATTTATGACATTTCTATAAAATCCTTCCCAATAATAATATCAGTTACCCTTATCATGAAAGTAATTAATTGAAACCATTTCTAATGTGAGAAACACTATATGTATAAGAGGTTCTACATCTTTATACATGATAGGTTGTCCATAATTTCTTTAATTGTTTGGTTATGATGTGGTTTAAATTGATACAGCATGTCACACATGAATTTATATCCATACGTAGTAGAAATAGGTATTATGATTATTGTATTAGGACTATGAGAAGGGATTCCTTTATATCCCTATAAATGGAATCAAACCTAGTTAATAAGAAATCTCTTGATTATTTTTTGGGAGCTCTTATCGATCACCATATTTATGTGAATATTTCAAAGTGTAACTTATAGATATAACAAGTCATGTTCTTAGAGAATGTGCTGTTACAACAAGTCATTTTAGTTGATCCTAAGATGTTAACGGTAATTATATCTGAATACGAACTAATTAATTCATTTTAGATACATATATTTTTGTTCCTAGTAGGCGATATCAAAAACCCATCAAGTATTTCTCTAATATTTCAACTCATTTAATATCACTCAAATGAAAAGGAGTGATAAATATTTGGATCTTAGAATGTCAAGAGTCCTTTCATTAATTGAAGTAGAGATTGACTTCAGTACCTATTCTGATTCTAGGTCAGGCTAGTTTGGTTTATGTCATGTATTGTAATGCACCAAGTATGGGATTGGGTTGTGAGCTTATGCAAGGTCAACTCATAATATTTTATGGTTCTGTTTAACTTTATCCCCATAGAAATAATTACTCAACGCATTATCTTGATCTAGAAAAGATCATGCAATCACTCAAGTGTCTATGGTACTACATATTCGGTTAGAAATTCATAGTATACACTGGCCATAAATTATTGATATATAATTTCACTAAGATAATTTTTAACCTCAAAAAAATATGTTGGATTTCATATCCTCAAACATTCTATTTTCACCTCACCCACACACCAGGGAAGTGAAATATCATTACTGAATCCCCTAGTAGGAAATTCACATCATAGTCCTTAGAGGAATCAAATATCAAGTGTAACTTAATAACCCTATTTATTGAGATGCAACTAGAGGAAAAGTAAGATAAGTGGTGATATTTTTGGACAATATTTAGATCAAACCATCACTCTTTAAACTTATTCACCAGGGGAAATCAATGGATGGAGAATGTTGTCATATTAAGAGATCTATATAAGGTTGGGAGACCACTGATGAGTGGCATATATCTCCCAAAGTCATATTTGTTTAATAAGTTCTTTGTTATTACTCATTATATAAAGCAAGTGGTTATAAAATATTGTCACCACTCATAATTAGCAGTTCATCCAAGATCAACCAAGATGTATTATGATTTATAAAAATGATATTGGTGGCCTAGTTTGAGACATGATATGACAAATTTTATTTCAAGATGCTATTTATATTAGAATATTAAAGTATATAATCTAAATACCTATAGTTTAATTCATCCTATTCAAATATCCATTAAATAATATGATGATATATCGATATAATTCATCATTATATTTCCTCATACCCCATATTTAAAGCATTATATCTGGGTAATTATTTATTAAAATAAAAAATTATCAAATTTTATAATAATTAAAGATATCAATAAAGTAGAGTAGTTAGGAAAGTTATACATGCATATATTTTTGAAGTAGTATGGCCTTCCTTTCATTATTATTTCTGATAGAGATACTTTATTCATATATTTATTTTTGATAGCAATCCATGAGGCAATGAGATCTAAGATAAAGTTGATCATGACATAATATTTTCAAAAAAATGGGTAGGAAAAGAAGGCGATCCAAATCCTGTAAGACATGATTCATGATTTTGGCTTAGATGTTGGGGGATTATGATATAACCGCATAGAATTTGTTGTATTTTATTATAATAATAGCTACAAATTAACTATCAGAATGGATACCTTTAAAGTATTATACGAAAACACTTCTAATCTACAGATTCTTAAACCAAGATTTGTGAAACTTTATTGGTGGGATTGAGCACCATTTAAGATATAAATAAGAAGATATAATTATTTTAGTGATGAATTAGGCTAAAAAAATTCATATACAGATCATCATCATTGACCTCTTTAGTATTTTATGTGTGAATAGATATATTAGAATGTATTAACTCATTTGGGTTACTGAAATATAGAATATAAGGGAAAGATAATGCCAAGATATGTGAGCCACTACTTGATTTCTAGGATATACCAATATACACATACCCATGGTTTTTTAAACCTTTGGAAAAGGTGACTTATAGAAACAATTATATAAAATTATTTGTATAGTGTTATCATATACTAATAGTTTTTTAAAAACATAGGCAGAGGGTTACCCTCATTACTAGTGATGCGGCCCCCCTCTCCCTCCTTCCCATTGTACATTCTACTCACTTTGGTAATCCTTACCCCTAATTTTATTGGCTACACCTCTATTCCTCAACATTTTTTCAATGGTTTGTGAGTGGAATTTTCAAGGTGTGTAGTTTACTTCCCCCTTTTATCTTATTCCGTTGTATTATTTCTTAATTTTTATTCCCTATATTGTAATGGTTCCTATGGTTTTATATTGTCCTAATTTTATTAGGGTTTTTTATATTTAGAGATTATAAATATAAAACACCAAAAAATTATTTTTTTCTCTTATTTGAATAACAACATTAATCATTTTATATGCTTTGATTTCAATAATGATGAATGGTTGAATTAATTTAAATTTTTTCATATTAGATATAAAATGATCATGTGGATATTGATATTATTTATTAATTATAAATTTATATTTAACCATTTTAGTCTTGGAGATTAAATACTCATGTGAACTTTTTAGTATTTATGAATTATAATTTTATATTAGTGTTTTAGGAAATATGAAGTGAATTTAGGTTAAGTAATCAAGGTATGTTTCTTCCTTTATCCTTTTATTATTTTATCTCCATTGTTGTGAATTGTCATTTCATAGATTGTGAATAATCAAAAAAAGAATGTAATTACTATTTGTTTGGTTTTGAATCTATATAAATATTTTAAATATTATTTTTTATAAGGATGTTTTATGAAAGTGGTTTTCTCTAGTTAATATCATAGTCTTGATAGATTTATTTTAAGGTTAATTTTTAATGCTTTACTATCTATATTGTATTTAAAGTCCAATTTGGAAAATATATAATTGTTTATTTTACATGAAATTATTCTATCCTCATTATGTAAAGTTTCATGTAAAAAATGATATTATATGATATCAAATGATCAGTATTAGATAACAACTGTGCTTTTTTGTAAGTTTATTAGAGTTTTTTGTTATTGTATTATTTATAGTCATTACTCATTGATGTAAAGTATTTTAATATTATGGTTCTAAATATATGGTATTTTTTATGTAATGGGATAGAATTATAGAATCATAGATTCAGGTTATAAATATAAAATGTGAATTATTTACTAAGGACCTTTTACCTTCTCAAGTTATAGTTTTATTAATAAACTAAGTTGTTTTTTTGTTATAATTATGTATTCATGTATATTAAAAAAATTATATAGAAAAATAGAGAGTGATTTAAAATGTATTTGAATTCAATGTTATTTTCAATATTTTAAAAGTGATTAAAAATAAAGTGAACATGTCTCAATTCATGGATTTGGTAATAAAATTTTGGTTGTAAACTAAATCATGGTTGGTTTCTTTATGAATTATAAATCAATATTTTTTATAATTTTGATATGATATAATACATTAATATTGAATAATTACAGATTTTTAATTGGAATTATCGAATAATTACAGATTTTTAATTGGAATTATTGAATGATTCTGATTATTACTTATGTTCTAATTGGTTTTAGTAATATGTTTTCAAAAAATATGTTATGGTATGGTGTTTGTTTCCACTATATAATATTATTTTTTAAGGTTGAGATGTGTTTAGTTAGTCATATTTTGTAACTTATTAATCATTTATCTTGATTATCTAATGTATGGATACCTCATTAAGAAATTATTTTATGTTTTCAATTGATGATACAATATTTATATACTTTTATGACATAGATTGTGAATGAATTAACCTAATAAAGAAAGTATGAATGCTAAAAATACCCAGTTTTAGTTAGATGTTTAAGTCTATATACTACATTAATTTTTGGTGGAGATAGATTAGACCATATTGGGTGAACATTCAATGCATATTTATATTTATAAGAAAATAATTGGACGAATTGTTTTTAAAAAAATCATTTTTTTATAGGAACATGCCTATACTAGTTCATGCAATCCCATTTCCCTTCATAAAATCAATTCCCCATGGGGTTAGGTTCTTTTATAATTATAACATATGGATTCCTCTCTATAATAAATAATTTTTTTATTATATTCTATGATATTGATATTAATATAAACTTGTTTTTTGTAACATAATGGATAAAAATTGGATGTATGATACATATCCAATTTCAATTGAGTTTAAAAATAATTTGGATTGGTTTTTAGAATTTTCATTCATCAACACTCTAGATAAAGTTATTATACACTAAGGTTATTATAGTTATGTTGTAATACATTGGTTAAGTCCCAAATATGTTTCTACTATATAAAAAAAATAGGCTTTTAAACAAAAAATTATGTCTTTTATCATAATAAAGATATAATATAATAATAGATTCCTCATGATTAAAATGAAAGTAGTGGATTAGAGAATTTGATATTCCATTTATTCAACATCACAAGAAACAAATTATTGCAATGAAATAAGATAATTATATTAGTACACATGATGTGACTAATGAAAATGATAATGTTGAGAGGGAGAAAAAATTTATGGATGATTTTGGGACTCCTTTATAATAGTAATGTGATAAAATGAAAATGATATACTTTTTAATGTGACTGTATCATAGGAAAACCATGTATGGAATTTTTAATACATTATTCAATTATATTTTTACCTTTTTTAAGTGAATAATTCTTGATGATGAAGGTTTTTCCTCAAATAATTATATATATATATCTAATTTCAATTGACCAAATTGGATTTTCTAAAAATAAAATTCAGTATTTCCTAAAATATTTCTATTTATTCTAGGATGAAATTGTGGGGATAAATTATTGTAAATAATATAATTCATCTAGATGGAATAATAATATAGTTTTAACACCATCTTGTGCTCTATAAAAAGTAATACGTAAATTTACATTGATTCATAGGCTCGAAATATATTTTTATGTATGATGAGATCTCAAAAAATATGTGATGAGATGATGTCGAGAGAATTACAAATAATGATGAATTGGTTTATCTTGAAGATGGATTAGCATGGAATACATTTGATGCACAATATCCTAATTTTGTAGCTAAGGTTTTTAATGTTAGATTGGGTCTATCGTGTGATGGTTCTAATCTATTTGGTTGGAATATTACTTCTCACATCACATAGACAATATTTTTTTACATTTATAACCTTAATACATGTATTTGTATGAAAAAACAATTCAATGTCTTAAGAATACTCATATATGAACCTCATATTCCCAAAAGCAATATAGATTTGTATATGAAACCATTAATAAGAGATTTTAAACAAATTTTTAATTCTAGTCTGTGCAAATATGATGCTTCTTTAGAAGAAATATTTCAAATGCATGATATTCTTATGTAGATAATAAATTATTTTCCTACTTATATAATGATGTCAGGTTAGATAATGAAGGGAAAACTATTATTTCATGTTTTTATAAAGATACATGATTTAAATACTTAAATATAATATTAGTTTTAATTTCATGGTATATCATGGATTCTATATAATGCATTACCCATAAAGGAATAATCATAGAAGTTTTGATAATAATATTGAGACTGAGAGGACATCTCACCGTATGTATAGAACTGATGTGCTTAAAAAATTGAAATATATCAATTTTCACTCAATAAAAGACAGAAAATATAAAAATTGTAATAATTTTACACTAAATCTAAGTATAATTGGAAAGAGAAAAGTATCCTCTTTGATTTGGCTTTTTGGTTAACTAATTTTTTATATCATTTTTAAGATATAATGAACATTGAGAAAACTATGTGTGAGATTTCTCTTTAAATTATTATAAATTTCAAGGGGAAATCAAAATATGATATAAAATCTTGACATGGCGTAGTGGATTAGGGTGTCTGACTAGAACTACATCTTATGTCTGTCGATGAAAATAAATGTATGGTTCTCCATGCTTCTTATGTTATGGCTCTTTCAGAGAAAAATCAATTTCTGGAAGTTCAATAGATTATCAAGGTTCCTAATAACTGTTCAATAAATATATAAAAATGTTTTAACAGAATAAATTTTAAGATAAAATCTATAAAAAAACTTTAATACCACTTCCTTATACATTAATTGATTTGAATAGGTATACACCATTTACTATCAACTAATTTTGGAAGAGGCATCATTAATTCTGTGTGAGTTAGAGATAATTTTACTCTATATTTTTTCACGTACATGATTCATCTTACTATCCATATTCCAAATAAAATTCATCTTTGGGGACCTTTTTTTCATTGCATGTATCCTACCAAATGTTCACAATGAAGAATTCAAGGAAGAACCAAAATAATTCTGAAAGTTCCATTATGAAAGGTTACTATGATCAAGAATATATGGATTTAAGTTTAATTTATTTGGTTTATGTGAGGATGATATATAACCAACCAATGATAAATTAATAATATTATTATGAGAAAATCAAACCTTCTTTTCCATCACTTCCCCAAATATGGGTAATTTTTGAATTATATATATTGACTACATTGAGCCATGAAGGGTGAGACATGGCACATAAAACAATCTTTTTTAATTGTGATTTTCTTGATGACTACATCAAGTAAGTGATTTAAACATGTATATGTTATATCATACTAATTAATTTAAAATATATCATAAAATTTTATTAACTTTTTATATATGGAACATAAATAAATTTTAGGTCGATGTTGTTGTTCATTACCTTTAAAAAGGATAAATACTTTTCATAGAAAATAATTTCTTGTTTGGTTTAAATAAAAAGTACAAGAATTTGTTTCATAAAATAGAAAAATAAATATTCATATAATTTTTATATTCATTTATATTTTAGACATTAAGTTCACCTATTGAATTTATCTTCTATGAAATAAGTGTGTTAGATTTCTATCCCAATTCTTAGGTTCATGAATGAATATTTTTTGTCAATAATTGGTACAAATTTGTTATAAATGATTGATAAGTGGATACAATAACACAACATGATGGTGTTATGTTATTTGAAATGAAAATATGTTTTTCTAGTTTATCATATAATAGGCTTTGATAATAAATATGTGTTAATATGGAGTTGTTGATAAAATAAAAATACTGGATTGTTACTTCCATTATCATGTCACAATGATGAAATCAAAGTCTTTTGATTAAATGATGGGTCCAGAAACATTTATTCATGAATATATATTTAGAGTTATTGACATGACTCAATTCCTGACTATTGATGAGGCATATATTTTATCATCAATGGTGATGTATGTTTTTCATGTAAAAGATCATCTAAGATCTGAATTCGATGTCATTAGTGAAGTAATCCCAATTTTTTTAAGATAGTGGGGATGGAATTGACATCGTTGCTACCCTAATTTTCCTTGATCAATATATTGTGTATGATGACTCAAATAGTCCAATAGTCATATTTTTTGTGATCCTAATGTAGTGGTGGGTAATATTTAGAAGCAACCATATGCGTTGTCAGTTTATACACTTTAGATTGACTTGCTTTTTTCAGGTTCATTATATTTAAATTACTTTATTTTAGTTTCGTTTTTTAAAATTTATACTAGTTTTAATAAATAATTTACACGTATACTATAGAATATTCTTAAATGTAATTTTATATAGTCCATTCAAATCAACACAAACTAAATTGAATTGAATAAAATCAACCTAAATTGGTATTTTAATTGGATTAATCTTGTAAAAACTCTTGAAATGGAAATATTATTAAAAAATATTTAAACTTCATTAAAAAATTATTAACACAAACTCAATCAATTCTAATAATGAAGACTTGAAATGCCTCTTTAATCTATAAGGCTAGAAATTCTTTTTCTATTTATATTTTCTTACTGAAATTTATGTTTTATAGTCATGAATTCCTTTAATATAAGGATGTAAATTCCACTTTAATATGGAATTTATAGCTTTATTTAAGTCCTCGTGATCTCCCCATATTTTTTAAAAATTAATCCTCTAAATAGGGTACATGTTCCTTTGAAATCTAGAAATTACAACTAGATAGAATTCAAACTAACACCTCAATGGTATAAAAATATAATCCATCTAGTATTTGACACATTCTTCGATGATTGTATCATTCCTCAAGTGACAAATTCAAGAAATTATTAGTTTAAAAAAACTCTTTGAACAAAGTAACCTAACCCAAAATTAACCAAATGAATTAACCCAAAATAAATCAAATAACCTAATCCAAAAAGAATCAAATAACCAAAAAAAATTAAACAAAACAACCTAACCCAAAAAGAATCAATTTACCTAATCAAAAAATGAAATATTGGTCAAATAACCTAGCCTAAAATGAATAAATGTATAAATGAATCAAATGAACCAAATAAATTAACCCAAAAAAGACGTAACCCAAAAATAAACCAAATTTACTAACCAAAAAAATAACAAAATTACCTAACTAAATAATTCACAAAATTACCTAACCCCAAAAGACCTAACCCTAAATAAGCTAAATGAAAAAACTCAAAGTATACCAATTAAAATAACCCCAATTGAACCAATTAACCTAACCAAAAAATGATCAAATTACTAAATGAACAAAATAAAAATGAAATTCCCCAAAAATAAACTAAATGAATTAAACTAAATAACCTAAATCAAAAATGAAAAACATGAAAATGAACCAAATGACATAACTCAAAATGAACTAAACCAAACTGAACTAAATTATATTACTATAATATGACATAAACAAAAAATAAAGCATATACACTTACCCAAATAAACCAAAATGACCTAATTCAAAATTAATCGAATGATCTAACCTAATGACCAAATGAAAAAAATTTGTTAAAATACGCAACCAAAAAATGAACCAAATTTCATAACTCATTAATGGATGGAATACCCGCACCCAAAGTGATTCAAATGATCAAACAAAAAATGAACAAAATGATCTAACTAAAAGACCAAATATCTACATGAACAAATAATCAAATCACTAAATGGCCAAATAACCTGACAAAAAAAGGAATCAAATGACTAATTGAAAAAAATGGACAAATGACAAAACAACTAAATAACATGACACAAATTGAATTGGACGAAATTGAATATACAAGAATAAAACCATATCATACCCATGTTTATCATGATAATTTGTATTCATTGTTTATATTATTCCATTTCTATTAAATTTTTAATTAAATATTTATTTATCTTCTAATATAGGAAATACCAAATATTGAAGAGACATGAAGGAAGAGAATGTCTAAAAATGATTACCATATGAGGGAGATTGGAAATACTCCTTTTATGATTGAGTATAATATTTCCAATATATATATATATATATATATATATATATATCAATTAAAAAAATTAATGTCACATCATTAATGATTTTTAAATTTTAATCAAGTTAGACCATCTTGGAGACAACTATTCTTTTTTTAGACAAGTTATTGTGATGTACAGCCTACTAGTTTGAGGTTGGAATGCACTAGAGATACTAGGAACACTCATAAATCCTGATTTAACCCAGAACCTTCACTAGATATATCATCTAATATATATTCTTATCCAAAAATTCCTATAAAATACTAAAACGGCTCAAATAATAATGTCCCCCAAATTGAAATTCCATAATGTCTGAGGCACATTCTCGATCAACATGACAAGCACTATATTATCATAAAAAGAATTGAAATTATTTAAAAATAAACAAAAATATTATGGAAATATAAATAAGTAGAGTGTCATGGTAGATATAAAATATACATCATATGTCAAATAACCAAATCATAAAGTTTATGTCCAAAAAATGGATAAAATAGTCTAGACAAACAAACTGGTAGACCATCAACATAGAACCAAAAGAAACCCATGGTTGCATATCCACATGACCACATGTCACAAACATAAAAAACCACTAGAAGCCAAAAATATTTCAGAGATTAATCCTCTTAATTATGTTGTTCCTTTTACTTATATCCTAGAAAATGAAGGCTAAAAACCAAAAGGAAAAGGTAAGGTGTGAGTACTAAAACTCAGTAGGATACCACAGGGAATTTATAAAATATGTATCCAAAAGAAACCATTAGTACTTGAATAAAAATTATTTATAAAATAATTCATAATATATCATTTTCCATATAAAATAATCATTTGGCTTTCATTAAAAATACATTTTATATTCAAATAAAGAAATCAATATGACATAACATGTATCCCTGGAATTAAAAAATGAATAAAATAAATTTCAAGCATCCAAATATATATATATATATATCAATATCATTTGAGAAAATAATTATATTAAAATATGATACACTTAATGTATCCCTAAAGAATCCACAAAAGGATATCCACAACAGAAGAGTGTATAAAACATAGAAAACCCTGAGAAACTAGCCTATATAAATTAATCGTAATTTTTGGTAACCTCATCCCCTCAGAAAGGACCCCCTACCACCGTTGAATCATGAGAACCAACCCTAGTGATAGATAACTCCACTAGGTACTACTTATGTCTAGTTTTAGAATGTACCCCAAGTTTTCACACTATTCTAATACATCATCATTACATTCAAGGAAAAAAATAATTTTCATAACAAAATTCCAAGGTAAAATCCAGGACCAAATTTTCATAAAACATTTTCTATATGGATACAACATCACATCCATTCTTGAAAATGTATTTATGATTCAAAACTATCTTTGAGGAATTTTATCAAACACACATTGTATATAAATTATGTTTTAAAAGAAAACCACCTTTGAAACACTTTATTATTCCACAAAAGATTAATTTCATAAAATATTCAATTTCATAATCATAACTAATGGAAATCCCCAAAAGAACTATAAGGTCACAAAGGGATAGACCATATGATAGAGACACATACCCCGAGAATGAGGAAAACATTATTTCATTCAACACTGGTGATAGGAATTGAAGATATCTAGTCCTCATGATCCCAGATCTATAAATAACATCATAAATTCCCCATACACAACCATAGATCTAACATCCATGACACAATTGGATTCCAATGTATAAAGAGGAAGATACATCAAGGATATATATCAAGATAAGAGAATAAAATATGAGAAAAACCAAACATACTTTTATGAGATCCACCCAAAGTGATCAAGGATCACTAAAAAATTAAAAGGAGAGTACTCTAGAGAATCATAGTGGGGCTGGTTCAACCTAATGAGGTATTAATATGTTATTATAGGTTGAAAAAAAAATATAATTAGGGTAAATTTAAATTTTGTAATGTTTAGATATAGATGCAAGATTAAACAAACCATGTTCCCCTGTGAAACATCAATTCCCCTTGAAAACCAACTCGTATGGTTTTTTGGGAAGAGTCTCATAGTTTGACACACCGTGCTTAAACCATGTGACAAACTTTGGACCCAAACCCAAAAATCCTTATAGTTTTCATGAAAATTAAAATGGTTAGAAAAAAAAAAGCTAAAATGATGAAAAACACCAATAAAACCCATAAATATATATCTCATGGTTACTGCATGGTTTCAAAAACCATGCACCCAAACCATGTGTCAGGCCTGTTTTCCCCAAAACTCAGATTTTTCAACCCCCAACTCTCAAAAGCATCTAAAACCTCAAAAAAGATCAACTGAGCACAAAATTACACAAATTTTTGACTCAAATGGTGTTAATATTATCCCAAATATAAAATATTTCTATCCCCATAAGGATCGAGATAGTGACCTAAAAAGAGATATGGCCATTACTGCATAAGCAAGGCCTCACACTCTGATATCTCATGGTTTTACCTACCAAAATTCCATCTCAATCGAAAAAATTGGATTTTATTTCCACATAACACCTTATCTTGTCATTCCACTATCTGAATAATCCTTTCAACCATTTAATTTTTAGGTTCAATCTAAACATCCTCCCACTCAATCACATCAGAAAGATCTGGCTGATGCTTATTCAATTAGGAAACATTGAACACATCATGGAAATAAGTAAAATTATAAAGTAAGTCCAAATTATATGACACCATCTGAACTATCTCCATAATTTCAAATGGGCCAATATAACAAGGTGATAACTTACCCTACTTCTCTAAAAAAAATCCCATCCAATGTGATTTTTTTTGAAAAACCTGATCATTTACATCAATCTCCAATGGAAAAAGATATTGATCACTATATGTTTTATGGTGACTTTGATCAACCACAGACCTTTTACTAATCAAATAAATAGTATCCATCATCTCCCATATAATAAACAATCCGATCAAGGACAGTTCTCCAACCAATTCCCAATAAATAGGTGACATAAAAAGCCTCCCATACAACACCTCAAATGGAACCATCTTAATCAATGCCTTATAACTGTTTTTATAAGAAAATTATACCATGGGAAGATGTTTCTCCCACAATCCAAAGTATTCAAGCAC
The DNA here is from genome assembly GCA_963277665.1 of Viscum album. NCBI lineage: Eukaryota > Viridiplantae > Streptophyta > Magnoliopsida > Santalales > Viscaceae > Viscum > Viscum album. Next base: position 1,621,995,016 of record OY728159.1, on the reverse strand, counting down.
ACATGCCCAAAGCATGTATTCAATAATCTAGATGGATCACTTAGATAGAGCATCTGTCTAGGGATGATAAGTCATGCTTAAATTTAAATAAAACCCCATCACTATTTGTAATACACTACAAAACCAGGATGTAAAGATATGAAAGATATGAAATATGATAGTTGATCGCACACAATGGATTATGAAAATCTCACACTAGTAGAAGTTCAAAAAAATCCTCCACCTTATTTATCTCTTTGATAGGTAGGAAATTCAATTATTTTATGAGTTGATTAATAATCACCCATATCACATCCTTACCACTAGGATTCTGAGGTTTCACAACCATGAATCTCATGGCCATATAATCCCATTTATTTATTTTAATGGGTAAAGGTTTCATTAACTAGAATATTTATAATGTTTTACCTTAATTATATGACATTTAGGGTCCTAAGATACAAAAACCACAATTTATTGCCTCATTCATGACTACTAATAATGATTTATAATGTCATAGTATATCTTGGTATCTCTAGGGTGCACAAAAAAATCAATTGGTGCCCATTATCCTTAAAGTAATGAATCAAGTGTATCAGAACAAACATACTACATCCGAAGAACAAAACCCCATCAGGAGATTGAGACCACTAACTCTAGGTATTCCCAGCAAAAATATTCCTATTAAAAAATTTATACTCTGCATCCTCACCCTGTCCAAGTTGAATATGATAATCCATAAAATATCAACCCTGAATACAGTCTATAAATACAAGTTAGTTATCTATCCCTTCATCAAAGCATGTCTCCATAAACAAGATCATCAGTCACCATTATTTCACCGATTACTTCATTGTTGGAGTTTGAAATTTTCTACTCAAACATTTCTGTCCATGTTTCATTTTCAAAGGATGTATAGAATATCAAAATCGAAGGCCGGAAGGTACTATGTCAATTTATTTTCCTCAAATTTAGATCCCTATGGGTAAATATATAATTCAGACTCTTATAGTATGAATATACCATAAACCACTCCCTAAAGAGATAATAGTGCCATGCATTGAGATCCTGCATCACTTAAACTAACTGAAGATCATGAATGTGATCTATACTCTCTTGAAGTTGTAATAGAAGAGAGCAATAAGATACTACCTGTCTCCCACACATCTGAATGCAGCCCAATTCCATTCCTGAGGTGTCACATTAATTTTCATGAACCATACTGAGTATCCAAGTAACCTGATATCGAGATGGCACCAACATAGACCGAAGGTTATTCCTAATCCCCATGGGTTGGATACTAGCACCCGATATCATATAAAGTGAAAGTGGGAATGATTTTTTCCACATATATTATATAATAAGATAAAGAATTCATTAATAATAAAAAAGAAAACTTCATAGGGAGAACTATATAGAAAGTCAAATAGGTAAACAACCCAAAAGTGCTATAGAAGAGTACCTGAAAACATGATAATGACCCCAAGTCCCAATAGATGAAAGTCTCCAACCTCAAGGGATCAACAAAAACTACCACGAAAAGGCATTATAACCTTTCTTGAACCTAGAATAAGATAATATGAAAACATCCAAAGGCACAAGTAGTCTATGAGCTAAAATCCAAGTAGTGTCTCGCCAAGGATTCCATAATAAGATGCCAACATTTAATTAAGAAATTAAAGCTTTAAAATTTAAATAAACTAGTATGGAAGTTCAGATCATATTTAAACTATTATTTATTTACATTTTAATTGATGGAAATACTCTTATACAAATGGATTCATAAACAACTTATATAAAATTGTTTTTATAAATTCATTAGGCATGTAAAATAGTTTACAAAAATTCACACAAATTCATATCTCATATATAAACAAAATAGAAAAATGAAAATTTTCCAAAAGGTATGATAGTTCCAAGATACGGGATCCTCACATAATATATGCTGATCACAATAATATGTTTATACACACATTCCTCTTACACTGGACAATGGTGACTTGTCACCATCCCATCGAGGATGTGACCTACTGCACTACATTTTGTTTCTGTTGAAAATCATCAAAAAAGTGATATCACCATAACTCACTAACTTCCAAGGCTTGCATGTTATCTAATACAAACAATTACTAGAGCTTTAGTTAAAAACTTTTTAAAATATAATTCATCCCCTTCCCCCATTTCAAAAGTTCCCATTTTCCATTTAAAACCCAAAATGGGTTTTTTTTAATCAAATCATCCTTTCTTCCAAGTTAAAAACACTGGGTTTATATCAAAAAACCTCTCAAGGCATTATTTCAATTTTAAATTTGAAATCAATTTCAAAATAAATTCAAAATTTAAATTCAAAATTTTAAATTTCACAAATTTCTATCTATTTCTCAAAAAAACCCTAATTAAATAGAATTTTTTTTAATTTCATGCCATAAATTCAATTCTACATTGAAATCCCACAATTCAATGGAATTTTGTTTTTAATAAACTAATTGAAATCAGTTTCAATTAATTGAATTTAAATGAAACAACTATATTTAAATCAAGAAATTCAGGGTTATCTAAATTTGGCCATCATAACATAATCACCTACCTTTCTCATAGAAATAAAAAATCCACAACAGAACCTTACAATAAGAACAGAGTAATATATGTTCTAGGAAGAAAATATGGAAACAAGATTCAACAACATAGAGTTTAGATCCATCAATCCCAATATGATCTATCAAACACCAAGGAGGGAAAAAGAAAGAGAAATAGATAGGGGAATGATTACTTGATGAGTCACATCACAACTACAATGACAATCAATAACTGATCGAAATGACCCAAAAGGGATTGAGGGATCCAAAAGATCCTAGGAATAGATCTTAGGTCAAGTGATTTTAATCATGGAGAGAAGTAAAATAAAAGTCATCCAATATGCCTATTAGAAAATCAGTCTTTGGGACCTTACATGATGTTTAACCCAATTACACGTCATGTAATTGAATAATCCAAAAATCACCAAAAAAAATTTATCCATTTTCTAAAAATAGATTTATTATTATTTTAAAACTTACTCATGTATCCACATTACATGATTTTTAAATCCTCACCAGGCCATAGAAACAAAAGATTTTATGATTAAAATCCAACAAATCTCTTACTTCACCATTATAGGTATCCTCTCAATTTCTTCTCCTCCCTACCTAGTTAACTAAAAAATGAAAACCAGGAAAAGGCTTAAAATTTACTTATCATAAAGGTAAAATGATTTTATAATCTCCCCACCATAAAAACTTTTTTCCCAATCAATCCCATCAAGAAGTTTCTGTATCAAAAAGGTGAGGTAATTTCTCTCTCATTAGTGCCTCATGCTCCCATGTCTCTTGAAAATCTAAAATGTGCTTCTATAGCACTCGAAATAAAGGTGTCACCCTCCCATGAAGTAACTTGGTTTTAGAATCAACTATCTTAACTGGCTATTCAGTCAAAGATAAATCATGGTCAATTTCTTGATTATTATGGCTTAGAACATGTTACAGATCGGATAGATACTTTCGTAGATGAGATACATGGAACACATTATTTATCAAAATCAATTACTGTGGAAGATTTAAATATTAATAAATTGACCCCACTTAATCAAAAAACTCATAAGGTCCCACAAAATTAGGAAAACATTTACCTTGCCCCCCAATCATTCAATGACACAACAAAGGTAAAAATTTCAAGAACACCTGGTAACCAACTAAAAATTCCAATGGTATGAAATGATGATCAACATAAGATTTATACGAACCCTATTACATCAACATTATTTAATGAATCAACAGAACACTTACTGTCATATCTTAAAATAAGCCTAGTCTATCCAAGGAACCTTCACCAATCTCTAATCAACACAACAAATACATGCAAGGCCGACCATACAAGGCCTCAAAAGGAGTTATTTTGATTGCTAACTATTAAAAATTATTACAAGAAAAATAAACCACCCCAGATGTTCATCCCAAGACCAACTAAAGTCAATAACACAATTGAAAAACATATCATCATGAATATTTATAGCTCTTTCTATTTGGCTATCAAATTGTGGATGGTATGTCGTACTCAGATGGACCTGAGATCCTAGTGCCTCCTGAAGGCCACTCTAAAAATCATGAAGTAAACTGAGGGTCCCAATCAGAGACTAGAGCGATTGGAACTCTCTTAAAATAAAAAATTTCTTTAACATAGATATTTACCAATTCCTCAACTTTGGATGTGTCCTGAAACGGTATAAAGTGATCCAATTTCATCAGCTGATCGATCAAAACCCATATTGAATTATTCTTTCTATGGGTATATGATCACCTAACCACAAAGTACATTGAGAAATCATCCTCCATCCAAGTAGGAATACGAAGTGTCTAAAGAAAACCCAATGGTTTTTGGTGCTTTCACTTGACCTATTGGAATGTATAATAACGAGAGAAAAATTCAGAAATGCCACATCTCATACCTATCCACTAGAATTTACTCCGCATATCATAAAACATATTCATGGTTATAGGGTGCACAACCCATTGGGAGTTATGGAAATCAACATCACATCTTTTCTTACTACCAATGGAACAACAATGAAATTTTGATAGCATGAATTCCTATTGTATGGAATGACCACTTATCCATGATCTCCCGACCATGAAGAAATTCATTAATGATGTGGAAATCAACATCAATCTTATGTTATTGTGGAATTATCTTGAGAAGAGTGGATTTAAACTAGAAACTACCCAATAAAACCTCAAAACATGATTCCTAGACTCCAATATGAAACTATACAAATAGATCCATCAACTTACACTCTTATAAATATTCTTTAGGGCCTTAGTTAGAAGTTTCTAGCTCAAAACATCTGCAACGAAATTCATTTTCCCTGGGGTATTGGTGATGTCGAGGTTGAAATAATTTAGGTATTCCACCCAATTCCTCTGGTAGAGTTTTAAATATTTTTGATAGAATATATAACTCAAGATATTATGGTTGGAAAATATTGTAATCCTTTCTCTGTAAAGGTAATTCCACCAATTCTTAAGCACATGCATCACGACTTCAAGTTCAATGTCATGGGTGGGATAATTCCTCTCGTGTAGCCTAAGTTAATGAGATCCATAAGAAACAAAATGATCACCTTACATAAGAATGAATCCCAAACCTAAACCAGATGCATCATAGATCACCACATAGCCTTGCCCAACCCATGGAAGATTAAACGCTAGAGTAGTAGTCAGAATATGTTTCAGATTAACAAAATAATTCTAACATCATTCATTTTAAGAAATCTTTACTCCTTTCTATGTTAGTACATTCATCAAAGAATCCAACATTGCTAATTCCTTAATAAATCAGTGATAGTACCCATCTAAACCCAAGAAGATCTGGATCTTGAAAAAATTTCATGCTTGTTCCCATGTCAAATGAGCCTTTACATTTTCATGGTAAACTCAAATACCTTGTTCCAACACCACATGTCCCAATAATTTCACTTCTAGAATCCATAAATTTCATTTTGAACGCTTTTCATAAAGAACATGATTTATTAGTAATTTCAGAACATTCCTCATATGACACACATGATCTTCCAAAAACATATATTATATGAGGATTTCATCCACCAAGACTCCCATGAGCGCACCAAGACACTAAAAAAATCCTATTCATTAAATCCAAAAAGACAGTAGGATTAGTGGTTAGTCTGAAAGGCATGATGAGGTACCCATAATGTACATACCTACTCTGAAAAGAAATTTTTTGAATGTCATATTCTTTTATTCTCAACTGATAGTAACCAAATTGAAGGTTAATCTTCGAGAACCAAAGCACCCCTTTAAACTAATAAAACATATCATAAATACATGGAAATAAATACTTTTTCTTTACCATGACTATTTTTAGTTTTCAATAATAATAGTAAAGGTGAAAGGAACCATCATCCTTTTAAGAAAATAGAATCGATGTTGCCCAAGGTGACATGCTCAGGTGTATAAAGTCTCTCTCTAGAAGATCATCTAACTAAATATTCAACTCTATCATTTCAGAAGTTTCCATGTGGTAAGAGGGAATTAACACTTGGGGAGTATCAGGTATTAAATCAATAGGAAACTATAACTACCTTACCGGTGGCAGACCAAAGAAGTCAGAAGGAAACACGTCTGAAAAATAATCTACAACTGGAGGTAGATCACTGGTTAAATATTATCACTCCAGATAAAAGGATAACAAAGATATCACTTTTCCCAACATCAGATAATGAGGTCTTGATCTACTCAACCTTGGGTGCCATTATCCTTCAATTATATTACATACACTCTCAGGTGTTGTAAAGAAGACCCCTTGAAGATAGCAATCAATCTGGGAATTACTGGCAATGGACCAATCCATCCTGAATATGACATCAAGTGGATTCATGTCAAGAAAAAGAAAACTCTAAGAAATACTGACATATGATAAAAAGAAATAAAAGATTTTCTATGGAGGCCATGATCCCTCCTTGTTACAGGGGCTATAGTAATATCCATCACATAATAAAAAATCTATGTAGTTATATTTAGAAGATTAATAATACTGGTTGAACTAAATGAATGAGATACACTAGTATCAAATAAAGTAGAAACTAAAGAAAAATCTATAGTGATGGTACGTATCACAGTCGCTAGACTCATCTCTTCTTCCTCTAGAGACTCTTCTACAATGTGAAGAAGTTTTGTTCCTAATGCCTATTGCTGGAACCCCTTTATTAATGAAGCATCTGATTGCCCCATTGTTTTGGTAGGAGTCGATGATAACATTTCACTAAACAGAGTGAAAAAGATATGGCAAAACTTTTTTAAGTGGACTGAGAATTCACATGAGACACATTTATTTTCTCCCTCAGTGAAAACCCTCTTTGAGTGACCAGGAATTCCATACTAGTAACAAACCAAAGGTCCTCTTCTAGGTAATACAAGAAGTTTATAAAGACTATGATATTGAGAACTACCATGAGAATCATCACGATTACTATTCCACTTAGAGGAAAATAAATTCCCAATATGAGGAGAATAAACATTTTTCAACCATGACTGGATAGCCAGGTCCATTTCAACCATCAAATATCTATAAAATATATCAGTATAAGAAGAAGGCTTCAGCAAGAAAACCTAAGAAAGAATATTAAATAAAATTACCAATTAGGACCATAGAGTTTTCATATTCTCATATGAAACTAACTCATGTGAAAAAATAAACTATATTATCAAAATGGTTTTCATACTATAATACGGTTCGATTAGCCTGCTCAAGTTTGAAGAACTCTAAAGGCTTCACTAAAAACATTGAATTTGGATATAATTGGTTGGTGAAAAGATCATTGAATTATTTTCACTCTAAGAACCCAAACAGACACTCGATCTTTCTCAAGCATTCCTTATCCTCTTGAGGATCATTGTAGCCTTTGAATATTGGTATATTCTATAGAAGTAACTTCTAATAATGATTCTAGAAAACATCTCTCAGAGGATCCATAATTGGAGCCTAAATGGGAACTGATGGAGGATCATGTTCTAGATCTTGGAAAATAAGCATGATCAACTCAAATAGACTTGGTTCCACAATAATATTTTCTCATTGATGTTTGTCAGTAGCTACATCTTGGATATGATTCTCTTGTCTTCTCAAAGGTGTGATTCTACACTACATTAACAAACAACATTGAAGACATCATATAAACACTCAAACTGAGCAACAAAGGAAATTAATCCCATTAGATAGATAATCAATATTTATATTTCAATATATCCAAATCAAAAATTTGGGAAAAGACTAGAACTAACCCCCAAGATGACTGTTCCAAACCACCCATGGTGACTTAAGGTTCATTATGGTGACAGCTGGCTAGATTATCATTCTTAACTACACTCTAAGTACTGACAAGAATACACAACTGCATACTGACATCAAGGCAAGAAGCTAATCATGTAGGTCTAATACCACTTCTTCACAAACCAGCGTGGGTACACTAGTAACCTGATAACTGAGTTAGCACCAGCATAGCATGAAGGGCATTCATCATCCTCGTAGGTTTGAAACTAGCACCCAAAATCATACAAATTCAAAGTGGGAATGTTTTTTCTCCAAACATTTTGGAAGAATATAACCATGTAAGTACGCATACAAAAGAAAACTCCATAGAGAGAATTGTACTAGAATTCAAATAGGTAAAAAAACTCAATATTACTACAAAAAGGTACTAGAGAATCAGATATAGACCCGAGTACCAATGGAAACAACTCTCCAAATCCAAAGGACCAACAACTACCACTACTAAAAGGTGCCTTAGCCTTTCTTGAACCTAGAAGAAGATAATCCAAAAAACACCTGAAGGTATAGGTAGGGTGTGACCTAAAAACCTAGTTGGGTCTCACAAATAATTCCATAATAAGATTCCCATATTTACTTAACCAATTAAAGATTTCAAATTTAAATAAATAGGTAAGGCAGTTCTGAGAAAAATTTACATAATTCCTGCATTAAATTTTAAATGATGGAAATACTTTAAAAAATGTCTTCACAAACATTATATATAAAATTCTTTATAAAAATTCATTAGGCATGTAAAATAGTTTAAAAAAATTGACAAACATTTATATATCATATATAAATAATCGTGAAACATAGTCATTTGATAAAAGGTATGATAGTTCTTAGCTACAAGATCCTCACACACTCGATGGTGATCATCACAATATGTGTATACATATATCCCTCTAACACAAGCCAAAGGTGACTCATCACTATCCCATCATTGACGTGACCTATTGCACTATGTTTTATTTTAGTTATAAAGCGTCAAAAGATTCTTATCCCAATAATTCACTAACTACCTAGGATTCTATGTGTTCTAGTACAAATAATGATATGAAAATTTTTTAAAATAATTTTAAAATACAATTCATCCCATTCCACCATTTAAAAAGTTCCAATTTTCCATTTAAAAACCAAAATGGGTTTTTAATCAAATCATGTCATTTTCTAAGGTAAAACAATTGGGTTTATATCAAAAACCTTTTCAAGATATTTTATTAATTTAAACTTTGAAATCAATTTTAACAAATTGATTTCATAATTTAAATTCAACAATATAAATTTCACAATTTTCCATCAATTTTTCGCACACCCCCCAATTCAATGGAATCAGGGTATTTTCATAATTTCATGCCAAAAATTCAATTTCACATTCTTATAACCCAATTAAATGGAATTGGGATTTTAATAAACCAGTAGAAATAAGTTTCAAGTAATTTAATTTAAATCAAATAATTGAATTTAAATCAATAAATTTAGTGTTAATCAAATTTGGACATCACAATGGAATCACCTAAATTTCTTACAGAAATACAGAACCTACAGCAGAACTGGCCAACAAGAACAAAGGTGCAGAAGACTTATGAAATCAAACTAGAAACAAGATTCGATAACATAGAGTTTATATCCATTTATTCCAAGATATTATATCAAAATCAAAATAAGGAAAGAGTAAGAGATGAAGACATAGGGAGAACACATACCTGATGAGTCACACAATAACCCCACCAATGATCAATCACTGATCGAAATGACCCAAACAGTTTTGAGGGAACCAAAATCACCAAGGAATGGATCTTGTGTCGAGAGAAATGAAATATGGAGAGGATTAAATAAAATTTAAGCCAAGAATCCTGTTAAAAAACAACCATAGGGACATTACATGATTTGTAACCCAATTACACTTCATGCAATTGAAACATCCCAAAAATCTCTAGAAAATATTTTTAATTTTTCTCAAAATAAATTTATTATTATTTTAGAACTTACACATAATGTATCCATATGAAACAACATGTAAATATTCAAAATTCTACAGAACCAGTAGGTTGTATTCTAAAAATCCAACAAATCTATGACTTTTACATTATAGGTATCCTCCCAATTCATTCTCGACCCTATCAATTCATCAAAAATAGAAAACCATGACAAGGATTAAAACATACCAGTCAAAAAGGTAATGGGATATAACAGTAAACATTATGACCAATATCTGACTCAAGAATAATCAATACTAGATTTTATGTTAATCTCACTTTCAAATACTCAAAGGATCTCTGTAACTAATTACTCCAAATGATATTTACCCCCATATGGTCAACTCTTTCATAGGAGATGAAATCTTGAAGAAGTACAAAATGAAGTGCATGTAATAAACATATAATCCTAAGAAACTTCGAATCTAAAACACATTTCTAGGATTCTCCCAAATAACCACATCATAAATCTTTTCAGATAGTCCAATCTAAAATAAATAAGAATATCATCCACAAATACAACAATATATGGATATAAGAACCAATTGAAGATTCAATTAATTAAATTCATAAACACTAAATGATAATTAATAATTCTAAATAGAATAACTAGATACCCATAATGACCATAATTTCTCATGAATTTAGTTATAGGGATATCCTCCTCTCAGACAGTCAAATGATGGTATCTGAATATTAGATCAATTTTTGAAAACCACTAAGCTCCCTTAAGATGAGAAAAATAACATCAATTATATATAGGATAAATTTGTTCTTAATTGTAGAATTTTTTAGATTTTGATAATTAATACAATGTTGGAGACTCTCATCCACTATATTCACAAATATCATTGGTAATTCCCAAGGTGAAATGATAAGATGACTAAACCCCTTAGCCTCATGAACCATAAGCTGAAAATTTAATTATTTTAATCAAGTAGGTTACATATGTAATTAAGGTAAAGAAATGGGTCTCACACTCAAAATTAATTCTATTTAGAAATAAACTTCCCTCTATGGTGGTAATCGAGATAAATTGTCTGAAAAAACAATAGGATATTCCCTCACCACCATTTGAAGAGGACCATTGTGATGTGGATCAAATGTATTTAGGAAAAAATCTAAAAACTAACAGTATATCATCACAACACTATGTAAAATGAGACCTACTTTCCCTGATCTTGGATACCACTCACCCTATAATATGTGAGTGACTTAATCAGAATTATGAGACTATTCTTGATTATGATAGCAATACATTTTGGTTTTATAGATAATAATCTAATCTATGCCAATTACAAGATAAAAGATATCAAGATCATGAACATAAAAGTTTCATATGGTTTTGTGATCAATGATCATTACCGGAAACTTGGGCCATTTAAATCTCTACTATGACTTCTTTACCAAAGGAGTGCAAAGAGTCAAAAAGAAAGATATAAGATTCTAATATAATCCCAAAGAATCTATCACATTAGATGACATAAAGGAATGAATTGCAATGGTATTAAAGAAATTCATAACTATAAAAGTTAAAATAACTATCATACCTCTCACGGTAGCCAGTTATACCTCTAATACCTGTGGTGCACACTCCACTATATACAGATGTCCAACCTCATCCCACCCATTCTTCCCCACCTCAGAACTACCTTTGGAATGAGGTTGAGATCCCACCCCCTTTTTTCATATAATCTAAATTGAGATCCCTTGGTGAAGCTAGATCGATCTCCACTTATATAGGATTATATCTCACTAAAGTGACAAAGATGACCAAATTTCCCAAATATGTTACACACTCAAGGTTCTACCTTACTATCAGGTTTGAGGTGCCCCTTTTCCCACACTAATCACAAACCACACAACTTTTCCCAGATGTCTATAGAACCTTTTCCCCATGAAATATCAATGGATGTTTCTTAGTGAATTATGAAGCATGTTACACCTTCCGTTATGGTTATACATTGGTGAATTTTACCATAGACTATTTTTAGACTATTTGTCCCACTAATACTATATTAATAGAAAGATTATATTGTATGGTTTCTATAAAAATTCTTCTCTATTATTCTATATTATTATTCTTAGAGGAGCTATAATATATAAAAATAGTGGATTAAAACCATTTAGAACAGAATTTGACCCCTTTATTATAAACCAAATTTGAAGAACAAAAACCAAGAGGATAAAACTAAAAACAAGGGCGCTAGACACCCCTAAAATTTCCATGGTATCTTGAGGCATTCTATGAAATTGGGTTGGATAGACATACTCATACACTACCTTTGGAGTTATGATATTTTTGTTTCTATTCTATTAATAACCCCATACACAATAGGGAAATACACAAGGATGATTATATTCTTTATTGATAACTTTACCCTTTGATAATAATTTATAATAGACCTAACAAGTTCAACCAATAATGTCAGTAGAATTTCCCTGCCATAAGGCCTACGACACTTCCGAATCACCATGAGATAGCGATAAGCATTAAGGTTTCACAGAATGAAACATGGGAATGATTTCAACCTCAATATACATATGTTGTAATATAAATAAATTGAGTACCACAACAAACATCAAAGATATATCATATTTAAAAACAACCAGACTATAAAGGTCACATCCAACAAATGGATAGAAGGGTCTATATAAAAAAACTAGTAGACCATCAATATGGAACCTTAATCGACCCGTTGTTCTATCTTGATATGACAACATGTCACCACCATCCCTACCCAACCGAAGGAAACCTGAACTAGAAGACCCATCCTCTATAATAAAACCATCCCTTTACCTGTATCCTACAAAACTAGGGCCATAAATTCTCAAAGGAAAAAATCATGGTGTGAGAAGTAAAGATTAGAAGGAAACCACCAATAATATATAGAATTTCTAACTACATACATATGTTATTACTTGAATAAAAAAATATTTCTAAAACTTTTCATAAGAAATAATTTTTCCATATAAAATCATTCTTGGGAACATGTCATATTCAAATAAACAAGGAAATATGACATAATATGTATCTATTACATAAAAATATAAATAAAATAGGTTTCAATCATCCATATCTATATTAATATCAAGTGGGAAAATAATTGTATCAAAATATCATGCATTGAATGTATCCAAAAAGCATCCAAAAATGGAAATCCATGAAACAAGGGTGTACACAATTAAGAAAAACATGAGACACTATCCAACATAAGAGAATTTTAATGTATGGGAACCTTGGATACTTAGAAAGGATACCACTAGCACTATAACATCATGATAACCTCCTCTGGTGATAGATAACTCTAGTAGGGATTTCTTATTTCTAGTTTTCCCATGTTCCCAAGGAATCAAAATATGCTAATATATAATCATTATGATCAATGGTAAGAAACAAGTTTCATAAAACATTTTCCAAGGAAAAATTCATTTCAAATCCATGGCCACATTTTCACAAAACATTTTCTATAAAAACACCATTCCAATTCCATGCTTGAAAAACCATTTATAATTCAAAACAATCATTGAGGAATTTTATGAAATACATAGTGTGTATAGGTGATGTTTTCAAATAAATCTACTTTTGAATCACTTTCCATTTCAACCAAAGATCAAGTTCCTAAAATATTCAGTTTAATAATCAAAACTAAAGGAAATAATCAAAATAACTCTATGATAATGAAGGCATAAACTAATGTATAGATATACCAACCTCATGAATGATGAAAACCTTGTGGCCTTCAACACCGATGATGGTAAATTAATAGATTCAATCACTACAAGCCTAGATCTACAAATAACATCATCAATTTCCCATAAATAACCTTAAGTCTAACATTCAATGCCCAATTGGGTTCCATTTAATGAAGGTGAAGATATATGAAGGATATATCTAGAGATAATAGGATAAAAAATATAAAAACTAAATTTACCTTCTTGAGATCCACCCAAAATTATCAGTGATCACCAAGTAATCCATGGGGGGGTCCTCTAGATTTTCATGGTTGGTATGGTTTGAGATAATGAGAGATTAGGGTATTATTAGAGGTTAAAATAACCAAGTTTGTCAAGGTAAATTTTAATTTTACGAATGTTCGGATCTAGGATCATGGTTAGATCCCACAATTAGACAATACATGCACTAACTATCTGCTATCCATCTCGAACAATTTATTTGGAATAGTTACATGGCTTAAAAAACCATGATCAAACTATGAAAATTCCTCTAGAACCAAACCCAAAAATTCGCATAGGTTTCCTAGAGACACAGATCTTTAGACAAACTATGCTCAAACCATGAAATATTACACAAGAACCTATAAATCCATAACACATGGTTACCATACAGTTTGACAAACAATTCATCTAAATCATGCTCCTATATTTTTTCCTTGAAACTCCAAATTTTCAACCCCTGACTCCCAAAATCCTCTAAAAAATTATAAAATATAAACCAAGATCGATATTAAATTTTCATTTTCTACATACTTTGAAACTGCAACCTCCCATAATTATATATTTTTTCTTGGATTTTATGAATGTTCTCTTTTAATTTTTTTTGTAATGACTTAAAATTATCCAGAGCATACATTGGAACCCCTTGAACTATAAATTTTAATAATCCTTTGTATTTGATAGATCCATTAGTACCCATTGAACATCATATCTTATATATATGTACTCATCCCTAGTAAATTTTGTAACCACAATTTTCATTACCACATGTAATAATTTAATATTTTTCATTTATTCGCAGTTATATCTAAAACTATTATACATAATGGATATACTTTCTTAAATTATGTGTGGAAGTAACTGATATAGGTGATGGTAAAGTATAATAAAGATAATTAAATTATTGGTAAAACTAGAAGTGAATATAGGAGTTTTAGGAAAACACTTACCGAATATTGGGACATCATTACCATGAAACCAATTTCCTAGAGATACCTTATGAGGGGAATAAAAGATAATACATATGCTTTGATATGGATAAGAAAGTTTTTTAGATGTAGTTTTTAATTATTATTTTACTTATATGAATTAATATTTTGGTAGCAGCTTCATTACAATTTTCATGATTGTGAAGTTGTAAGAGCTGCATGAATAATGGAATTAGGTGAGCTATGGAGAGAATATAAGAATTAGCTATATAACGGTTGATTAGGTAGAGTTGAATTAGAATTTGTGGTAATAACAACCTTTTTTAAGATTTTTTTTACATAGTACTGGGAAATGATTGTTTATTATAAGATTAGAGAGTTTAAGGTACTATTAAAATTTAATTGTTTTAATTTAAATTAATTATGATTTGTATTAGTACTTGGGTTTTTATTATTGAATTTTTTTTACAAGAATTTTAAAATATAATTAAAATAAGATAGGTATTCCACAAAGTATGTCATTACATTGGAGAAAACTACTTTTCTAGAGAATGAGAGACAACATGTATGTTTCATGTTCATCTTTTTTTAATTAGCAACTAAAACAAATGGAGAAAAAAAAATCAAACCTACCACACCTAAACAGATATATACCTAATTTAATGAAAAATAATTGAACAAAATGAATTAAATGACTATAAAACAAACTTCAGTTACTTGAACAAATAGGACCAAATAAAGTCAAAAATTAACCATAAAACATTTAATGTTTACATATAAACTGTAAACAACTTATAGTTTTATAAATAAATTAATTGTGCAATTAACTATTTACCAAGATAAATATATATAAATATATATCAATAAATTATGATTTTCAGTCATAAAAACACAAAATAAATGATGTTTTAAATATTTATCACAAAAAAACATCAATAAACCTTAGAATTACATTAAAACATAGCAACCTAAATAACCTAAACTAAAATTCTCATCCCAATACTAAAAAATAAAATTATAATCATATATTCAATATCAAATTCACATGGTTAAATCCAAAATTACCATAATCCAATCGATATTACCATAAAACTATTCATACATCAAATAATTTTCTTCTTTTTTGAATTTAAAAAACTAAAATCCACAAAAAAAGGCTAAAATAAAAAATAACCACCCAAACCAAAACAGTCCAACCTAATTCCATCAATGGTAATTAGATATAATTCTTAAATCCTAAATAAAACATTCCCAATTCTATCAGACACATAAGACCGAAAATCAATAATATAATTCCACTTAACATAAAATTTCCAAATTCGATAATCAAACCAAGCACCACCTAACAACATAATCAATCATCAAATTAAGGAAAACAATTCAATCAAAAAAATAAAATAAACTATATAAATAAGAAATAAATTAATTAAAAACATCCAGTTTTATAACCATATCAACCTTAGTTCCAACAAAATAAATATTAACTTCTCCCATAATTTATTTTAATTGAACCAAAACAGTTATAACCAATAAGATAAAATTTGTTTTAAAATTAAATCATGTGAACCCATTTATTTTGAATTAAAATAATTTTTTCCAAGTAACATAATCATTTATAATTCCAAATTTTAGAAATTAATCACTTCTAAATTAAAAACCAAATATGCCAAAGATTAGATAAACAAAAATTTCAATAATTTTCTCTCATAACCCAATATCCGAAATATTAAAGTGTTTATAAGAAGTTTATCATAAGTAAATTAAATCATCAATAAAATATTTTTTATTAATTTTTTATTACATTAAATTTCATTTATAGTGGTTGGTATAGAACCTATAAGGGAATTTTCCTTGGTTGAAATTGTATTTCTCAAATAGAAAAAAGAAATATGGGAGTGTTTTAGATGAACGATAATTAGAAAGGATTATAAGTTTTATTTTGTTTCCTTTTAATTTTAAAATCTATTTTATAATAAATATGCAATTTATATTATTTTCATCATGATTTTGAGGCCCTTTATGTGTAGAAGGATTAAAAATTTGGGTTAGGCAGTCATTTGTGATAGATATTAGGCGATGAGAACCATGGAAGAGTCAGCTATCATCTTAATAAGGGCATCACACCAACTAGGTATGGGCCCACTTTCGATACCTCTACCAGCTATTCTAGCACCAAGTTACAAGATGCTTATGTATATGTACTAGGGTATTGAATATAGGCATTATAGAATAAATAATTATCCATGAAGGGGTGTTAAATAAGTAAAAAGGACAATGATAATTTTCTAAAATCTATAGAAGCTTTATATCCATCACTACCACTATATGATGCTATTATTTTTGTTACATGCATGTTGATGATGCACTAAATATATCATGCACTTAGAAATAGTGATGAGGGTCCTAGTAGTGGGTAGGGTGATGAATTCATGATGTTGATGGTGAAAAAGATATATGAGGTGAGGATTCTACTAATGATATTCTTGATGGGAATTATGTCAATTATGACCCTGATAGTAGTTGTAGTCATGAGGGAGATATTAATCCTCCATATGTATTACTTTATATATAGAAAACAACTAAGAGAATATATTTTGATGATAAAAATTTATTAAAATATATTTTTTAATTATTAACTAAATAAATGTGTAATGTGAGTGGTTGAAGACATAATTTATTTTCCAATATATTGGTTGAATTATGATATAGGTGTCCACATGGATTGTATCCATAGTTTCAATCTATACCAATTATTTTAGAATTTTGGGTATAGAGTATATACCAATGGTTTAAGTAAACTATTGGTAATGTCGAAATATAAACTCCTTTACTGAAGGTTTTGAAAAATCCATTGGTATGGGTATCCTGAGGACCCACATACCAATGGTTTTGGGAACCAATGGTATAGCCTATACCATTAGTTCCCAGGGCTATACCAATATTTTAAAATAGTTTTTTAGGTGTAATTTCTAGTAGTGGTCCCCTTTGAGGCCATTAAGTGGTCAGGGAAGGTCCTTTATTGGTTGAAATTTCCTCCTTATATGGAATCTATTCATGATGTATTCCATGTCTTTAAACTAAATAAATATAATCCTTATCCCTCCCATGTTCTATGTTAGGAAGAGTAAGAATTGGATTAGAATTCTTTGATGATCAACAAATTGAGTTTTATTGTTGATTCTAGGAACAAATTAATGTATGTAAAATATATTATGTTGGTTTCGGTATTGTGGTAGAATGGTATATATTCTCACTAATCATGAGAGTGATAATCTTATATGAGGTTAAAATGGCCTCACCTGTTTTCAAATCATTAATCTTTTGATTGAATTTTTGGAATATAAAGGGTTGAGTTGAGTAGAATTATAACACTCAAAATTTTAATATCATGTATAAAATATATTATTAATTGATTCATATTTATATTCCATAGTTTTGTGTTAATATATTTTTGAAAATTATAAAAAATTGGGGATAGTGGGGGTCTGCACAATTAACACATAATTAGTCATAACCATATAGCTTAATCGTATGTAGGATAACCCTCATTAAAATAGGAGGCACACCATTAGTAAAAAACTAAGAGTAACTATATAACTTAATCATATATAGATAGGTTAAGCCACACATAATTGAAGTTTAGTTATAGATAGTTTTCTTGGTGGATGAATAGTTTTCTAAACTTTGTTACCAAATAACATGGGTTACCCAAAATTTAAAACATGAATGACTATTTTTACCTTTATTCATATTTAACCTCATTTAGCCTATATCCCTTCACCCAATCATTTCCAAATCTTCTATCCATTTCCACCCACACTTTCCACCCATCCCCCTTTCTCCATTATTCATTCCTTATCAAAATCATCATGTTTCTTCAATTAAGTGTCTTCTACTCTCTTATTCCCTCATCATTTCTATTATTTATTCATCTTCTTCCTCTCTAGTGACCATTAAAACATAGGGATTTAAATTCCTTGGTTTTTAATTGGGGGTTTATTTCCTTATAGACTTACCTTGGTTTCTAGGAATATATGTTTCCCTTTTTAAGGAGAAACCAATATTCTTAGTGGATTTGACTGATTCCTGATAAGTGAAACTATAGAAATACCATTACATTTTTAACCATAGGTGTTTGAGATACTTTTAATAAGTTTTAATTAATATTAAATTTATATTATTGGATTTATTCTTTTTAATTTTTTATTCTTGTCTATTATTGGTGTTTCAAATGGGTTTAAGTTTCATGTTTAAATGATTACAAAAAAATTGGTTAAATTTTAAGCCTAAAATGTGTTCAAAGAATCTATTAATTTAAATTTTCATGGTTTTAATAGAATTTATTTTAGGTGAAGTTAAAAAACAATCTAGGAATTTATTAAAGAATTAATTGTTTTAACACTTTATAAATTATGTGATATTTAAAATTATATGGAAAATATTGTAATTATAATATCAACTTGGAAAAATTTATAGGTGGGACTTTAGGTTCTTTTGAGGGATCCTCAGTGGGTGTTGTTATATGGTAGTGTAACTATTATGGGTATACATTCTGTCTCATCTTGTTCACCATGTTGACATGTAAATATCTCAAGAACATAATTCCAACCATTGATGACAACATAGTGCCTTGGGAGTCCAAACACCCTTCAACCTCTTTGGTGTATCCCATTATGCATTACTTTTGATACTTTTGTTCCTTCAAGTGAATATACTATTTATTTTATGTAAAATATTAATTTTATACTTCCATTTTTTTGTATTTTAGCCTCACATGACATGGATTATTTAATAAAAAAAGTATATAAGGTGACATGGTGAAATTTCACTTAGCTTATTATGCTCACTTATTATACACACCCTCCTACTGTACTTATAACTTATTTTGGCCTAAGAAGGTAAACATAAGGATCTAATTGGAAGTGGTGGATATTATTTTTATATTGGTCTTGGTTTAGAGGATGTGACATGATGTGATGTTCCTCTCATGTCACATCAAGATGGGTATCTATTATTTAGGTTCACTTTTTGTTTTTAATTTTTTGTAAACTCATCCCATATATGTCAAAAAAATGGCTTCACATCACTTTTTTTGTTTTGATTTCAATTTTGTATTATCTTTTATATTTATTATTGGTTTTTTGAAATTTTAAAATTTATGGTGGTTGTTAACTCTTATCTTGATAATTTGGTATTCTATGATTTTTCATTAATAATATTACATGGTTTGTAATTTCATTTATTTATCATTTTTCTTATTTGGATACATGACTCACTAATATATGGAAAAGATATGGGGGTTCTTGGGATGAACCCTATAATTTTTCAATTAACTCTATATTGGGAAAAATATTTTCAATGATGGTTTCTTGATTACCAGACAATTGTTTCTAAACTGCGGAGGATAAGAATGACCTTTGAGCATTGTCATGGGCCAGATTGGGTATCAATTTTGGGGTAGACTAATATAGTTTATGATAATATATCTTAATGATTGTTTGTTTACTTGTATACTAGTTATACATTTCATACTTCATTAACACTGAGACATCGTTGTTGTTGTTCAATTATTATTTAGTTTCTATCACCATTTCTTAATTTTTCTTATGAACAACTAACATATGGATGAGTCATTCCAGCCCCTTGCGAAATTCTTCCCATGATATATCTATTGGTAGGATTAGAATCTCAAGAGGGGGTAAATCAAGTTCCTACTTAATATTTCTGTTAAAATATTTATGCTTAAGTTCCCCCAATTTGAAAATGGCCCAATTAATTAAGGTAGTAGAGATATAAATGTTTAGTTGGTCAATAGTTTTCTCAAAGTGTGATTACTCCTCAGTTTAATAACTGTAAAACTCATCTTCAACTTTTGAAACAGGTTTACAAAATTAAACACATACACACACTAACCAGAATTAACTATCAGAGTTAATGTAAAACATTTTTTCTATTTTTGAAATTATAAGTAGAAACAAATATACAAAATTGAGTATTACTAAATATAGTACACATTATATTTAAACAAGAGGTTCAATCTCAAGTTGAGACTTAATCCCACTACTACAAAAATGGGATTTATCATCACTCAAAACGGGATTTAACAACGCTAAAAAAGCACTGTAAAGATCAGTGCTGATAAGGGGTGGGGGTCCCCTTTATCATCACTAAAAATCACTGATAAAGGGATACTTTATTCACGCTAAAAAGGAACTGATAAAGGACCCCATTATCAGTGCTAAAAAAGCACTGATAAAGGTGATTTTTTATCAGTGATTTTTTAGCCTTGATAAAGTGATCCTTTACTAGAACTTATTTAGCACTGATAATGGCTTCCTTAATTAGTGATAAAAAAGCACTGATAAATGCCATGTCTAATGCAACATCAAATTCTACAATAGCACACCCAAACAAGACCTGCAAAAAATTCAGCATCTCAACAAGTATACCCATACAAAATCTATACATAATTCATATGGTAATTACACCAAGTATACCCATACACCATTAACACATAATTCATTATTTAATTAAATATATAAAGAATTCAATTCAAACTTCAGGGGGTTGGGGGCTGTCCGGGGGTTTGGGTGGCTGCCCATGGGGGGTAGGGGTGTCTAGGGGGTTGGGGGGTTTCCAAGTGGATAGGGGTGTCAAGGGGGGTCCAAGAGGTTGGGGGATGTCCAAGGGGGGTGGGGTGTTGTCCAGGAGGGTGGGGGTGGTCATCCATGGGTGGGGGTGTCCAGGGGTAGGGGTGTCCCGGTGGTGGGGTGGTGGGGTGGTTTCTTGGAGGGTTGGGGGTTCCGTTCAGGGGGGTGGTGGGTGTCCGGGGGGGCGGGGGGTTGGGGCTGTCTAGGGTGGGTGGGGGGGGCATTCCATGGGCGTGTCCAGGGGGTTGGGGGTTTTTTAGGGGGTGGGGTGTCCAGAGGGTTGGGGGTGTCTAGAGGGTGGGGTGGTATCCATGGGGGGTGGGGCGGTCCAGGGGGTTGGTGGGGCTGTCCAAGGGGGGGTTGGTGGTGTCTAGGAGGTTGGGGTGGCTGTCCGAGGGGGTGGGGGTGTCCAGGGGGTGGGGGTGTCCAGGTGGTGGGGTGGTGTCTAGGAGGGGTGGGGTCATCCAGGGGGAGGGGCATCCAGGGGATTGGGGGGTCGTCCAGGGGGTGGGGGTGTCCAGGATGGTGGGGTATGTCCAGGTGTGGGGGCGTTTAGGGGGTTGGGGGTCATTCCCAGGGGTGGGGGGATCCAGAGGGGTGAGGGTGTTCAGGGGGTGGAGTGGTCTCCAGGGGTGGGGGTGGTCTAGGGGGTTGGTGGGGCTGTCCAAGGGGGTGGGGTGGTTTCTAGGGGGTGGGGGTGGCTGTCCATAGGGGGTGGGGGTGTCCAAGGGGGTGGGGGAGGTGTCCAGTTGGTGGGGTGGTGTCTAGGAGGGTTGGAGGTGTTCGGGGGTTTGGGTGGGTAGGGGGGGCTTTCCGGGGGGAGGGTTGGGGGGGGGGGGCTGTCCATGGGGGTGTCTAAAGGGTGGGGTGTCTAAGGGGTTGTGGGTTTTTCCCAGGGGTGGGGGTGTCCAGAGGGGTGGGGGTGTTTAGGGGGTGGGGTGGTGTCCAGGTGGGGTGGGGATGGTCTAGGGGTTGGTGGGGTTATCCAAGGGGGGTGCAGGGGGGTGAGGGTGGTTGTCTGTGGGGGTGGGGGTGTCCAGGGGGTGGGGGAGGTGTCCAAGTGGTGGGGTGGTGTCTAGGAGGGGTGGGGGTGTCCAGGGGGTGGGGGCGTCTAGGGGGTTGGGGGGTCGTCCAGTGGGGGGTTGTCCAGGGTGGTGGGGGTGTCCAGGGGGTGTCCTGGGGGGTGTTCGTGTCTAGGGGGTTGGGGGGGATTTCTAGGGGGTGGGGGTGTCTAGAGGGGTTTGGGTGTCCAGGGGGTGGGTGGTATCCTGGGGGGTGGGGTCGGTCTAGGGGGTTGGTGGGGCTGTCCCAGGGGGGTGGGGTGGTGTCCAGGGGTTGGGGGTGGCTGTCCATGGGGATGGGGGTGTCCAGGGGGTGTCCAGGGGGTGGGGGAGGTGTCCAGGTGGTGGTGGGGTGTCTAGGAGGGGTGGGGGTGTCCCAGGGGTGGGGGTAATCCAGGGGTTGGGGATGTCCCTAGGGGGTGGGGTGGGGGTTTTCTAGGGTGGTGGGTGGTGTCCAGGTGGTGGGGTGGTGCCTAGAAGAGGTGGGGGTGTCGTCCAGGGGGTTGGTGGGTGTCTAGGGGGTGGGGGCTATCAATGGGGGTTTCCATGGGGTGGGCTGGTGTCCAAGGGGGTTTACTTGTACACAAATGACCCATAAATCGTTCTCCTAAAGGATAAACACAATCTGAATGTGTTTGGTCAGATTTATGTACGTTAGTTGTTGTTTTCACTTGAAATTCTGTTTATTTTAAACAAAAGAGAGAAACTTTGAGTGATACCGGTCACACCATGCCTCGGATTGAGGAGGGGTTGACTCTTACACGTCACCAATGCGCCCATGGATCTTTCTCTTAATGGAACAACACAATCTGAATGTGTTTGGTCAGATTTCCTTAGGTCAGTGGTTGTTTTCACTTAAAATTTTGTCCATTTTAAACAAAAGAGATACACTTTGAGTGATACCTGCCACACCATGCCTTGGATTGAGCTTTTTTTGACTTTTACACATCAAAAATGACCCATTGATAATTCTCCTAAAGGATCAACACAATCTGAATGCGTTTGGTAAGATTTATGCATGCCAGTTTTTGTTTTCACTTAAAATTCGGTCCATTTTTAAAAAAAAGATACACTTTGAGTGATACCGGTCACACCGTACCTTGGATTGCGGTGAGGTTAACTCGTACACATCACCAACACACCCATGGATTTTTCTCATAAAGTATCATTACAATTTTAATGAATTTGGTTGGATTTCTGTAGGTCAGTTGTTGTTTTCACTTAAAATTTTGTCCATTTTAAACAAAAGAGAGACACTTTGAGTGATACCAGGCACACCGTGCCTCAGATTGAGGAATTGTTGACTCTTACACATCATAAATGACCCATGGATCGTTCTCCTAAATGATCAACACAATAAAAATTCATTTGGTCATATTTCTGTAGGTCAGTTGTTGTTTTCACTTAAAATTTTGTCCATTTTAAACAAAAGAGAGACACTTTGAGTGATATCGGTCACACCGTGCCACGGATTGAGGCGAGGATGAATTTTACACATCACCAACACACCCATGGATTGTTAAAATAAAGTACCAACACAACCCAAATGTGTTTTCTTGGATTTCCTTTGGTCAGTTGTTTACACTTAAAATTTTTCTATTTTAAACAAAAGAGAGACACTTTGAGTGATATCGGTCACACTATTCCTCATATTGAGGCAAGGTTGACTCATACATGTCACCAATTCACCCATGGATCGTTCTACTAAAGGAACAACACAATATGAATGCATTTGGTCATATTTCCATAGGTCATTTTTTGTTTTCACGTAAAATTTTATCCATTTTAAATAAAAGAAAGAAACTTTGAGTGATACCGGCCACACTGTGCCTCGGATTGAGGTGGGGTAGACTAGTACATGTCACAAATGATCCATGCATATTTATCCTAAAGGATAAACAAAATCCGAATGCGTTTTTTTTTGGATTTATGTACGTCATTTGTTGTTTTCACTTAAAATTCTGTCCATTTTAAACAAAAGAGAGACACTTTGAGTGATATAGGCCACACCATGCCTCAGATTGAGGAAGGGTTGACTCATACACATCACCAATGCACCCATGGATTTTTATCCTAAAGTATAAACACAATATTAATGTTTTTGGTTGGCTTTTTTTAGGTCAGTTGTTATGTTCACTTAAAATTCAGTCCATTTTAAACAAAAGAGAGACACTTTGAGTGATACAGTCCACACCGTACCTTGGATTGAGGCAGAGTTGACTTCTACATGCCACCAACACACTCATGAATCATTATCCTAAAGTAAAAACACAATAATAGTGTGTTTGGTTGGATTTCAGTAGGTCAGTTTTTATTTTCACTAAAACTTTTTTCCATTTTAAACAAAAGAGAGACACTTTGAGTGATATCGGCCACATCATGCCTTTAATTGAGGCATGGTTGACTCTTACATGTCAAAAATTACTCATGTATCATTCTTCCAAAGTAATAACATAATCCGAATGTGTTTTGTCGGATTTATGTACATCATTTTTTGTTTTCACTTAAAAATTTTTCCCTTTACAAAAAGCGAGACACTTTGAGCGATATCGGTCACACCGTGCCTCAGATATAGGAAGGGTTGACTCGTACATGTCACAAATAAACCCATGGATCATTTTCATAAATTATCAACACCATATGAATTCATTTTGTTATATTTCGGTAGCTCAGTTTTTGTTCTCACTTAAAATTCTGTCCATTTTAAACAAAAGAGAGACACTTTGAGTGATATTGGCCACACCATGCCTTAGATTGAAGTTTGGTTGACTCATAAACATCAAAAATGTCCCATGGATCGTTATCATAAAGGGTAAATACAATCCAAATGTGTTTGGTCAAATTTTTATAGGTCAATTGTTGTTTTCACATAAAATTTTGTCCATTTTAAACAAAAGAGAGACACTTTGAGTGATGTTGGTCACATCGTGCCTCGGATTGAGGAAGAGTTGACTCATACACGTCAACAACGCACACATGGATTTTTCTCCTAAAGTACCAATACAATATGAATGTTTTTTGTCATATTTCCACAGGTCAATTATTTTCACTTAAAATTTTGTCCATTTTAAATAAAAGAGAGACACGTTGAGTGATTCGGGCCACACTGTGCCTCATATTGAGGTGGGGTTAACTCGTACACGTCACCAATGCCCCCATGGATCATTCTTATAAAGGACCAACACAATCCGAATGTTCTTGGTCAGATTTGTGTAGGTCATTTGTTGTTTTCACTTAACAGTTTGTCCATTTTAAACAAAAGAGAGACACTTTGAGTGATACCAGCCACAACGTACCTCAGATTGAGGTGGGGTTGGGTCATAAACCTCAAAAATGATCCATGGATCGTTCTTATAAAGGATCAACACAATATGAATGCATTTGGTCATATTTACGTACGTCAATTGTTGTTTTCACTTAAAATTCTGTCTATTTTAAACATAAGAGAGACACTTTGGGTGATACTGGCCACATTGTGCCTTAGATTGAGGCGGTTTTGACTCGTACACATCACCAATTAACCCATGGATAGTTATCCTAAATTATCAACACAATATGAATGTTTTTGGTTGGATTTCTGTATGTGAGTTGTTGTTTTCACTTAAAATTCTATCCATTTTAAACAAAAGAGAGACACTTTGAGTGATACTGACCACACCATGCCTCAAATTGAGGCGGGGTTGACTCATGCACATCAAAAATGACCAATAGATCGTTATCCTAAAGGATAAAAATAATCCAAATGCATTTGTTTGGATTTCCGTAGGTGAGTTTTTGTTTTCACTTAAACTTTTGTCCATTTTTAACAAAATAGGGACAATTTGAGTGACATCGGCCACATCGTGCCTCTAATTGAAGCGGGGAAGACTCATACAAGTCACCAATGCACCCATGGATCTTTCTCCTAAAGACCAACAGAATCTGAATAAGTTTGGTTAGATTTCCATAGGTTAGTTGTTGTTTTCACTTAAAATTGTTTCTATTTTAAACAAAAGAGAGACACTTTGAGTGATATCGGCCACACCGTTCCTCAGATTGAGGAAGATTTGACTCGTACATGTCACTAATGCACCTATAGATTATTATCCTAAAGGGTCAACACAATCCAAATTCGTTTGGTCGCATATGAATGTATTTTGGATATTTTACTATTTTTTCTTATCCAAAGCCCAAAGAAAAGTGGTTCATCATTCTTTCATGTTACTGGTGAATTTCAACTGTTAAAAAGAGAAATGACTCATTAGAGAAAGGATATTTTATTTAATAACAATTAATATTTTCCTAAGAACATTTACATACAATAAAGTTTCATCTTTTGGTCCCCTTATCCCATCTCAAAAATGACTTCCTATTGTACACGTCCCCAAGTCAGATTTTCATGCTATTTGTGTACAATATTCCATCAGGTA
This sequence comes from Viscum album, assembly GCA_963277665.1. Taxonomy (NCBI): domain Eukaryota; kingdom Viridiplantae; phylum Streptophyta; class Magnoliopsida; order Santalales; family Viscaceae; genus Viscum; species Viscum album. The sequence goes on along the minus strand of OY728159.1, from coordinate 1,621,968,192 downwards.
TGTGGCCCACTTGTTTATTAACATATATATATCTTCATGTGATTATGTGGATTTTTGGTAGTCAGAGTAGTTCTGAAAAATATATAAATAAAGAATTAATAAATAAATTAAATGAAATAGTTGTTTTTTTAAATACCTCTTTAGGGATTCTAGTTTTTTGATGAAAAATGATCTCTTCCATAAATTTACAAACATAATAACTGCAATAATTATTGTTTGTTTGTTGGATATCCTTGCATTGAATCAAAAAAATAAATCTTTGGAGTATCCAAGTTCACCAAAATTAGCATCCAATGTTTCCTAAAAACACAAAAAGGAATAAGTAATAAAAGAAGTGAAAATATAATTGATATGCATTAATTGAAGAGTTTTACTCCTACATGTTGGTATTAGGAAGAGTCTATCATCTGTAATCTTTCTTTCTAATTTTTTGAGCAAGTTGTTCACTATTTCATCCTTTTTTGATGGCTCTAATTTCTTTAGATGTGTTGATGTTGTACGAGGACTAACGAGTCTGAATTTTGGCACATGGGGAAATTCCTTCAACTGTTTTTCATATATATGTCTGTCAATAATATAAGATGCATTTGGTCATAATTTTCACATTATATCATCTTTTAGAAAATCAATTCATGAAAACATATCTCATATATAAATTTACAACTATGATTCCTAGACAACCATTTTCAAGGATCTCATTTACATTTTTAGCAACAACAAAATCCTAAATTTCCTTTCCTTATATATTCTTTTCAAAAACCACTATATGACTACTACCACCTCTTAGTTTCGTATGCACATGAGTCTTCAATGATAGTAAATGTGGATAGAGAATAGGTGGTTTCATTGGGATTTCAGTAGCTCTTTGGGATTGGTCGTTCGATCCCTTGGATGATTTTGAGCCAAAGTTTCTTATCACACCCTTCCCTTTCTCCATATATAATAACATTCTGTTGACCTCACCTGTTTTGATAATCTCAATCATGTATTCATATGTGTTGAAAATCCCAATTATGTTTTCATTCTCTATGATATTTTTAAGTATCATTGATCTATACTTTAATTCTTTCAAATCTGTGATCAAACCAATAATAATTTTCAAAATAGTCTTTGGAATATGTTAATCCTCATTTATCCATGTTCATACAAGTTATAAATTGATTCTAACTCAATCGGATGTGTTCTGCATAGAACAGATAAGTAATCTGCCTATAGCTACTGATAAAGAGCTACCGGTACCCAGTCTACCGATAGACTTAGTCTACCGACAGACAGAGTCACCGATATACTTAACACAGAGCTACCGATGTGCTTATAAATGTAAGCTACTGACTTACAGACAGCTACCGATAGACTTAAGCTACCGACGCATGGAGCTACCGACGCATGAAGCTACTGACGCATGAAGCTACCGACGCATGGAGCTACCGACGCATGGAGCTACCGACGCATGGAGCTACCGATAAACAAAGTCACCGATACAAGCATATACCAACCGACGCATAGAGCCACCGATAGAGTCAAAGAAACTAATGACATTGAGCTACCGATGTTCAAGCTACCGATGTCCAAGCTACCGATGCTGATTACCTACCGATCACTCGACTCACTGTTTGAATTTCTTTATTTCCTATATTTAATCTATCTAACGGTCATATCATGTAAATTTTAATGATTTTTCAAATATCTGATAAAGGTTGTCGGATGTCAGGAACCCGTACCTCGTACCTGCAGAAAGGAAATCTTTTCTGTCCCCTATTGCTCGTGAGATAAATACGAGAAGACTACGCTGCCCAAAGAAGAAGAGACAAGAGAAGTGTGTGGTGGATGAAATATACCAGAAACACAAGAAGAGAAAAACCAGTTTCATCAAGAACACAGAGAATCTCATAGACAATCAAGCATACTCGAGAAGTGTTCTGTGCATATAAGAAGAACACTGAAGAACTTCAACTACTACATTTTCACTGTCTGTGAACCTGGAGCATACGACACTCTGTTTCTCAAACAGAAACGAGAAGAGGACTCAGACTCACTTCTGATCGAATCCAAAGGAGTCCAGAGCTACACTGAAATCACCAGAACCATCTCTAAACTCTACATCTCTTGTTCTGTGATTTATTATTATACTTTTCGAGCAGTGTGTGTTATCTGCTGTATCTAACACATACACTATCTCCTGTACTTAAACTGGAGGATTTTTAAATCCTTACCAAACTCTTTCATTCTTTCTTTCCCACGGATAACAGTGGTAGAGGTCGTGTGTGACCTGGACAGCTGGTTGTTGTTGTACTGTTTCCCACGAAGAACAGTGGTAGAGGTCTTGGACCTGGATAGTTGTAAACTGTTGAACCCCGATCCAGGGTGTGGATCATTTTTATATAAACTTTTGAGAGGACTAAGTCTCGGCTTGAGACTGAACCTCTTGGTTACATTTGTTGTGCCATCTCTTTCAAAGTTTTATTCCGCTGCTAATCACTTTAAAACCAATACTGTTTTTAAAGTTACTTTGATAATTAAATTAGCAAGTGTTTATGTTAAGTGTAGATTAGTAAGTTAGTTTCAATAGATAATTACACACTCCTGTGTTGATTAACTAGGAATTAATCAATCCCTTGAGAATCTGACAGAACCTCTACTTTAATATAAATTCACTACAGTTTAATTTATTATTTTATTTGGGGGTCTTTAAGACATTGTTTTTAAATACAGAAATTTTAATTGGTACTCAATTCACCCCCCTCTTGAGTAAACCACTCCGACCAACACTTGGTATCAAAGGATTGAAAATACTCTCTAAAAGCACTCTGCTTTTGAACTGTGGTTTTAGTTGTATTTTCTTAAAATTTCTGTTATATCTATATTTTTATCTCTTTAAAATTTTCTCATCATGGACAATAGACTTGAGGGTGCTGCTACTAACCGGCCACCTTTCTTCAATGTAAATAATTATGCTCAGTGGTAACTGAAAATGAAAATTCATCTAGAAAGCATAGGTTTTGATATTTGTACTGCTATTGAATCAGAATACAAAATTCCTACTACTGCTAGATCTACTTGGGATGAACCTATAAAGACTGCTTACAATAACAACTGTAAAGCTATGAATGCCTTGTACTGTGCTCTAGGAGATGAAGAGTTTAATAGAATTTCTTCTTGTAAAACTGCATATGAAATTTGGGATACCTTAGCTATTTCTCATGAAGGAACAACGAATGTTAAAGAGATGAGATTGAACACTTATACTATCAAGTATGATAATTTTAAAATGAAGCCTGACGAACCCATTTCTGACATGTATCTCAGGTTCAATGAAATTTTCAATACAATGATCTCGCTGGGAAAAGATGTCTCATCGAAGGAACAAATTATGAGAATTTTGAGATGTCTACCTGATATATGGAGAGGAACATCTGTCTCAATCAGAGAATCATGTGACATTGCTGCTCTACCTGTCAAGGAACTAATTGGAAAGCTGATGATGTATGAAGAAGAGCTTAAAGTGAATAAAGAGGAAGAAAATGAACCTCCAAGAATGTCTGTCGCTTTCAAATCTTCAACTTCAAAGAATAAGGACAAAGAAAAGCTTCAAGCTGTAGTTGAAAGTTCAAGCTGTGAAGACAGTGAAAGTGATTGTGACAGTGATGCTGAGATGGCTCACATTGCTAGAAGATTTAAGAAATTTTATAGGAAAAAGAAGTTCTTCAGAAAAACAAATTATAAGGGTAAGTATGATCACCAAGGAAAATGGAAAAAGGATTGGAAGAAGAATTACAAATCAGATGATGTTGTCTGCTATGAGTGCAAGAGAAAAGGACACATTAAAGCCGACTGTCCAAAGCTGAAGTATAAAAAGAAATATGAATATAAGGACAATAAGTTTAAGAAAGCCATGAAGGCTACTTGGAGTGCTTCTGAGGATAGCTCTACTGAATCTGAAAGCTCTGAAACTGAACACAAAAATAAGGCAAATATGTGCTTTATGACAAACACTTCTCAGGTAACTGCTGAAACTCCTGCTTTAAATTATTACTCTGGAGATAATGCAGAATCTGACCCTGATTCTGGAACAATGTCTAAAAATGAATTGTTCGAGTACTGTGATATGATGCAAGAGACATGTAATGAACTTAAGGATAAATACAAGTCATTAATGAAACAGCATGCTCTCACCACTACAGTTAACACCGAACTTACTATTGAAAAAGAGAAAAATGCTCAACTGTTAAAAGAAAACACTGAACTGAAACTATCTAATGAGCAACTCAAGAAAGACTTAGAGAAGTTCACCAATGGAAAAAATACACTAACATAGATGCTAGGAAAGAAAGTTGCACCTAGATATACTACTGGTATAGGATACCAACCTGGACAAAGGAAAATTTCCAAAACTAGATTCATTTCTAAATCTGGACAGAATGAAGGTAATTCTGGAACTTCATATGCTTCAACCAGTTATATACATAGCTAGGGATCTAATAAAGTTTATCTTTCAAAGCATGTCAATTATACAAATTATATGAGACCCATTAGACAAATATGGGTACCTAAAGTGTTATTGGCTAACCTGTCTGAACCCAAGAAAATCTGGGTACCAAAATCATCTCCCATCTGAATCTGTTTTTTAGGGAACTTTCTTAAAGAGCTCCGGTAAAGAGACCTGGTATTTGGACAGTGGATGTTCAAGATATATGTCAGGAGACTTCTCTTGTTTCAAGAGTTTAATAAAAGTTGATGGAGGCTTTGTCACCTTTGGTGACAACTCTAAAGGAAAAATCATCGGCCTAGGCCAGATTGGTAACACTAATTCAATTTTGATTTCTAAAGTTTTATTTGTTGATGGCCTTAAATACAATTTATTAAGTATTTCTCAGTTATGTGATGATGGTTTTCATGTTAAATTTGAAAATGATTCTTCCAAATTTTTTAATTCTAAGAATGTTTTGGTATTTTCTGCCTTAAGAAATGAAAATGTTTATGCTGTTAATCTGAATTCTTTAGCTATGCAGAATATTACTTGTTTGAATGCTTTTCATAAAGAATCTTGGCTATGGCACAAAAGATTGTGACATTGCAACATTCACTCACTTAGAAAACTCTCTAGAAAAAACCTAGTTAGAGACCTACCTAAATTATAATTCCCAAATGATAGAGTGTGTAACCCCTGTCAAAAGGGAAAACAACAAAAAGTTTCTTTTAAATCAAAGAAAGAAGTTTCGACTTCTCAACCACTTGAATTGGTTCACATGGATTTGTTTGGACCATCAAGAGTTTCTAGTTTACATGGGAAGCACTATGTTTATGTTCTTGTAGATGACATTTCTAGATATACTTGGGTATATTTCCTAGCTCACAAAAGTGAAGCCTGTTCTTCTTTTGTTAAATACTCCAAGTCTGTAGAAAATCTTAGTGGACTCAAGATTAAGACCCTAAGAAGTGATCATGGCCGTGAGTTTGAAAATCAAGATTTTGAATCTTATTGCTCACACAATGGCTATACTCATAACTTTTCTGCCCCTAGAACACCCCAACAGAATGGTGTAGTAGAAAGAAGAAACCGAACCCTTCAAGAAATTTCTAGAACCATGCTCAATGAATATGACCTGCCTATTTATTTTTGTGCTGAAGCTGTAAATACAGCTTGTTATGTCATTAATAGAGTCTTAATTAGACATTTTCTTAAGAAAACCCCTTATGAATTGTAGAACAATAGAAAGCCTAAGGTTAATTACTTTAAAGTTTTTGGTTGCAAAGTATTTATTCTGAATACTAAAGATAATATGGATAAGTTTGCTTCCAAAAGTGATGAAGGAATTTTTCTGGGTTACTCTATTTCAAGTAAAGCCTATAGAGTATTCAATAAGAAAACCAAATGTGTGGAAGAATCTGTTCACATCAAATTCGATGAAACTGATCGACATGAGCCTAAAACCTCTCTTGAAAATATTGAAGAAGACTTTTCTATTCTGGACCTTAATGATAAATCTAAAGAACCTGTTATAAAAGCATCCAGTTCTGGACTTTTTCTAGAATCTGCTTCTGTTGAACCCGAACCTATAGATGAACCTGAAATTTCTAGTCCAACCTTTACCAGATCAACGAGGATTCTAAAGAATCATCCTTTAGAAGCTGTTGTTGGTAATCTTGATAGAGGAACACAAACTAGAGCTTCTCTAAGAAACCAGGTTGAACATCAAGCTTTTCTTTCACAGCTAGAACCCAAAAATATCAATGATGCTATCAATGATGAATTCTGGGTAATGGCTATGCAAGAAGAATTAAATTAGTTTGAAAGAAACAAAGTCTGGGAATTAGTTGACAGACCTAAGGACACTTTGACAATAGGCACAAAATGGGTTTTTAGAAATAAAGTAGATGAATCTGGAAATATAGTTAGAAACAAAGATAGACTAGTTGCACAAGGATATAGTCAAGAAGAAGGTATAGACTATGAGGAAACTTTTGCACCTGTAGCTAGACTAGAAGCCATTAGGATCTTACTTGCATATGCTGCACATCTGGATTTAAATTTATATCAAATGGATGTGAAAAGTGCATTTCTAAATGGTTTTATAATTGAAGATGTTTTTGTAGAACAACCACCTGGATTTACTAACCCCCATTTTCCAAATCATGTTTTTAAACTTTCTAAAGCTTTGTATGGTTTGAAAAAAGCTCCAAGATCTTGGTATGATAGACTTAGCAATTTCCTTATCTCAAATGGTTTTACTAAAGGGATTGCAGATTCAACTCTTTTCATTAAAAGAATTTCTAAAGATGTTTTAGTTGTACAAATATATGTTGATGATATTATTTTTGGATCTTCTAAACACTCTTTATGTACTGATTTTTTCAAAAAGTATGCAAAATGAATTTGAAATGAGCTTAATGGGAGAGCTTAAGTACTTTCTTGGATTTCAAGTATTTCAAAATGAAGATGGTATTATTTTGAATCAAAGTAAATATAAAAAGGATATTTTAAAACTTTTTGGTCTGGATAGTATCAAGGAAAGTGAAACTCCTATGAGTACTACCTGTAAATTGGACGCAGATGAAACTGGGAAACCAGTTGATCAAACAAATTACAGAGGTATGATTGGTAGTTTACATTATCTTACAGCTAGTCGACCTGATATTATGTTTAGTGTGTGTATGTGTGCTAGATTTCAAGCTAATCCAAAAGAATGTCATTTTCTTGCTGTTAAAAGAATTTTTAAATATCTCAAACACACGGTTAACTTAGGTTTATTTTACCCAAAAGGACAATCCTTTGAGTTAATGAGTTATTCAGATGCTGACTTTGCTGGTTGTAAGTTAGATAGAAAAAGAACATCAGGAACATGTCATTTGCTTGGAAAATCTTTAGTTTCTTGGTGTAGTAAGAAACAGAACTCAGTTGCATTATCTACTGCCGAAGCAGAATATATAGCTGTTGGTAGTTGCTGTGCACAAATTCTGTGGATGAAACACACTCTTTTGGACTATGGATATGTTTTTAAACATGTTTCAATCAAGTGTGATAACACCAGTGCAATAAACATCTCTAAGAATCCTATATCTCACTCTAGAACCAAACACATAGATGAAAGACACCATTTCCTAAGAGATCACTATCAAAAAGGTGATATCTCTCTTGAATTTATTGGCACTGAACATCAATTGGCTGATATTTTCACTAAACCTTTAAGTTCGGATAGGCTAAGTTACATAAGACACGAATTGGGAATGTTTAATCACAACCGGTGTGAAAATCCTCACTGATGTGAAATTCTCACCGATGTGAAAATTCTCACCGATGTGAAATTCTCACCGATGTGAAAATGCTCACCGATGTGAAAATTCTCACCGATGTGAAATCCTCACCGATGTACAATTCTCACCGATTTGTTTTTTCTCACTGATGATTAACTCACACCGATGCAATGTTTTCTAAAACATCTGTCTGCCGCCAAGAATATGAATTGTTTTATTTTATTTTATCTTACTTTATTTTAGTCGTTTATTTGGAATTCCGAAATGATAAAACTAAGTCTAAGCCACTTCTTACCTCACTGAGCTCAAAATCTCTCACCTTCGAACCTTTGCTCCCAAATCGACCAAGAACCCTAAACCCACGATGGCAAAAACTAAGCTTCCTATCGTCAGAGATGAAAGTGTAGAACCAAAAGCTAAGAAGCAGAAGACACAGCATAAAGCCAGTGTTAGTGAAGTCAGAACTAGATCGGGAAAGCGACCAGTGAATCCTCACTTGCAGAATAGAGACATAGTAATCGAGAAGGAACTGTGCGTGGAATGGCTACTGCCTAGAAAATCGTTAGTACTCGAGATTCTGGAAGACCAGAAATGGGTGGATTGTTTCTCGAATAACAATGGCCCATACTACCCGAAGTTGGTAAAACAGTTCTACGAGTTTGTAACCTTTGAGAAGTCTGAAAATGAAAATCGAGTAAGCTCTTTTTTAAATGGAAAAGAGATGTCTTTTTCTTCAGTAGAGTGGGCTGAGTGTTTGAAAGTACCACAAGAAGGTGTCTCTGGGTATGTATCAAGAGCAATTCCACCTAGCAGTGACATCTTTGATTATGAAACCGCCTTAAAAGAACTGACTAGTAATGGGAATCAAAGGCAAGTGGTTGCTGCTGAAATGGATGGAGAGAATCGACTGCTCTTCAAGTTTGTTCAGCATGTGTTGATACCGAGGAGAGGAGATTTTTCAAATCTGAGATATCAAGATATCTATCTTCTTCATTTGCTAAGACATGGTGTAAAAATCAATCTGTGCGGATTGTTAATGCTTCAAATGGAAGACGTGATTAGACCAAAGTCAAAGACTAATGCTTTGTTCTTTGCCAAGCTGATTTCAGTAATGATAAAAGTGAAAGGAATAGCTGAGTATCAGGATGAGACAGTTGTAGTCAGGAACAATTTCTGCATCACCTCGACTGTTTGTAAGTACATGAAAATTAACTGGAACCCATGGAAGGGTGAATGGGTCAGTGATGATCAGAAGATATATGATATGTTTAATCTTGTGGATCATCCCTCAAGACCAAAGGATATGAGAGATCCGAGTCTGAGACCTGATGAAGAGGAACCTGTTTATAGTGATGAAACGGAAGAAGAAGAAGAAGAAACTCCCATGGATGTTGGAGGAGATCCAGACTTTCCCCCAAGTCCTGTTGCAAAATTGGTATATTCTAGGAAAGGAAAGGTAGAGGAAATTTTGTCTACTTATGAGGAAGACCAGTCTGTACCTCACCAAGAAGAAGAGGAAAAGGAGAATGTATCTGAATCGCCTGCTTCTGGTAGTTTAGGTATGAGTCCTTTGATTGGAAACTCAACTATGTCGACTGCTAAAGTAGAAAGAGATACAAAAGAAGTTGTACCTGTATCAGAAGATCTTCTAGATGCTGCACTGATAAAACTTGTAGTAGAAGATTCTCATGAAGCGAATCCAGTACTAAATGCTGTTGTGATACATGAGAATGCACCCATTGAGGGGGAGCATCAATCTGTTCTTGGAAAAGTTACAGTAGCTGTTGAGCTTGGAGACTGGGTAGAAGACTCAGGGTTTATAGTCTGTGGATTGGATTATCCGGATTCTGATAATGAGATGTCTGTGAATATACCGAAGACCAATTATGATCTTGCTTCTGAGTTGTTGACAGATGATGTGGTCAGATTTCATGATCTGAATAAGCTAAAAGAGGACCTCAAATCCAGTTTTGTTGAAGAAGTGAAGTTAATGGAAACCTCTCTTTCATCCTCAATTAATTCAATAATGACTGATTCTGTAGTTAGTTTAGCCTCAGTAAAGGGATCTGCTGCAGTTGTCCCTAATGATTTTGTCTCTAAATCTGATCTTGAATCCATGAAGAATGAGCTGAAAGAATTATTCAGTGTATCAGTTGCTGAGATGAAGCAAAGCTTTAATGAAGAAATGAAAATGTTAGAGAGATCCTTCGAGCTATCTCTGGCTTGTAATTTATCTTCCTTTGTGTCTGAGCTTATGGAAGAAGTGAAAGAGTGCCAGACTCAGTCTTCTAGAATCGAAGTAGATCTTGAAGCTCTCAAGACAACAGTTTTTGCTTTAGACTCTTATATGAGCTCCAAGTCTCAAGCTGACAAGGACCTAGCCTATGTGAAGAGTGTAGTTAGCCAGTTTGTCTCGGTGTTTGAAAGTTTCAAAACCTCAGTGAAGGATCACGTTCAATTACAAGACTCTCAAGTTCAAAGCCTAATCAGTGGTTTGTCTAAGAGTTTCAAAGAAACTGTTTCCTTCTCTCTTGGCCCTCTCACATACAAACTATTAGTTGACCTAAATCAAGTTCGAGCAATGTTGAAAGAGGATATTGGTTCTATTTCAACCAGTGGCTCTATGGACTCATCAGAGTTGAGCCGAGTGGTGCTTTCTACAAGATATTCTGCTAGAGAAATAATGAAAATTGTTCAAGATTATATGAGATAAGCTTCTGCCTCTCAGGAAACCATAAAGAGCAAAGTGGACTACTACTTCACCAGAATTTTCACCAAGCATCAACTCGATCACCACTTCAAGCTGATGTTGGAAAACATTAAGTTACCTCCAGTCACTCAAGCTTTCAGAGAACAAGTGAGCAACCTAAGACAATTGACTCCTGCCTTGGAGAAATTCATGGAGAACAAAGATGATTTCATCTCTGCTATGGAAAGAGGAGGAGGAATAATTATGTATTTTAGAAATTTGTTGCTGCCCTTCTTGCATGTTGATGCCAGACCAGTCATCATACCTCCTGTTTTACCTGCTTCTGCCTCAGCTGCTTCCATAGTCCAGCTGACCCCTGCTCAAGCTATTCGAAGCCTCACACCAATGATCACCCAAAGATCTTCAACCTACAGGCCTGACTCTGTGTCAGTGGCCCAGCCTCCTTTGATCTTTTCTGGCATTCCAAAACATTCACATGCATCCTCACCATCCGAACCTTCTTCTGATCCCAAAGGAAAATCTCACGTGGAAGATGTGGATTGATCCAGTGGCCAGGATTTTTGATAGTAATTCATTTGTATTCTGTTTCTGTATTTTTGACTACTCTAATACAGAAGAACTCCTTTTACTTCTCATGTTTTATTTGTCTCCTATATATGCTTTCCCACTTTTTGACTATCACAAAGGGGGAGAATAATAAGGGAGAGAACAAAATGAGAGAATGAGAAATATTTTCAATGGAGAAAAATAACCTTCTTTTCAATTTTATCTCTGATATTATTATGTTTCTTTTTACCTTCGGTACCTTATGATTGTTATCTCTGATAACTTATGTCTATATCATACTATTTCTATTATCTCTGATGCTGTTTTCTCTGAGAAAATTGAATTCAATATTATACTCTTTACTATTATATTTTCACTATGTTAAATGCCCATATCATAAATTGTGATTATCAAAAAGGGGGAGATTGTTGACCTCACCTGTTTTGATAATCTCAATCATGTATTCATATGTGTTGAAAATCCCAATTATGTTTTCATTCTCTATGATATTTTTAAGTATCATTGATCTATACTTTAATTATTTCAAATCTGTGATCAAACCAATAATAATTTTTAAAATAGTCTTTGGAATATGTTAATCCTCATTTATCCATGTTCATACAAGTTATAAATTGATTCTAACTCAATCGGATGTGTTCTGCATAGAACAGATAAGTAATCTGCCTATAGCTACTGATAAAGAGCTACCGGTACCCAGTCTACCGATAGACTTAGTCTACCGACAGACAGAGTCACCGATATACTTAACACAGAGCTACCGTTGTGCTTATAAATGTAAGCTACTGACTTACAGACAGCTACCAATAGACTTAAGCTACCGACGCATGGAGCTACCGACGCATGAAGCTACCGACGCATGGAGCTACCGACGCATGGAGCTACCGACACATGGAGCTACCGACACATGGAGCTATCGATAAACAAATTCACCGATACAAGCATATACCAACCGACACATAGAGCCACCGATAGAGTCAAAGCAACTAATGACATTGAGCTACTGATGTTCAAGCTACCGATGTCCAAGCTACCGATGTTGATTACCTACCGATCACTCGACTCACTGTTTGAATTTCTTTATTTCCTATATTCAATCTATCTAACGGTCATATCATGTACATTTTAATGATTTGTCAAAATATCTGATAAAGGTTGTCGGATGTCAGGAACCCGTACCTCGTACCTGCAGAAAGGAAATCTTTTCTGTCCCCTGTTGCTCGTGAGATAAATACGAGAAGACTACGCTGCCCAAAGAAGAAGCGACAAGAGAAGTGTGTGGTGGATGAAATATACCAGAAACACAAGAAGAGAAAAACCAGTTCCATCAAGAACACGGATAAGCTCATAGACAATCAAGAATACTCGAGAAGTGTTCTGTGCATATAAGAAAAACACTGAAGAACTTCAACTACTACATTTTCACTGTCTGTGAACCTGGAGCATACGACACTCTGTTTCTCAAACAGAAACGAGAAGAGGACTCAGACTCACTTCTGATCGAATCCAAAGGAGTCGAGAGCTACACTGAAATCACCAGAACCATCTCTAAACTCTACATCTCTTGTTCTGTGATTTATTATTATACTTTTCGAGCAGTGTGTGTTATCTGCTGTATCTAACACATACACTGTCTCCTGTACTTAAACTGGAGGATTTTTAAATCCTTACCAAACTCTTTCATTCTTTCTTTCCCACAGATAACAGTGGTAGAGGTCGTGTGTGACCTGGACAGCTGGTTGCTGTTGTACTGTTTCCCACGAAGAACAGTGGTAGAGGTATTGGACCTGGCCAGTTGTAAACTGTTGAACCCCGATCCAGGGTGTGGATCATTTTTATATAAACTTTTGAGAGGACTAAGTCTCGGCTTGAGACTGAACCTCTTGGTTACATTTGTTGTGCCATCTGTTTCAAAGTTTTATTCCGCTGCTAATCACTTTAAAACCAATACTGTTTTTAAAGTTACTTTGATAATTAAATTAGAAAGTGTTTATGTTAAGTGTAGATTAGTAAGTTAGTTTCAAAAGATAATCACACACTCCTGTGTTGATTAACTGGGAATTAATCAATCCCTTGAGAATCTGACAGAACCTATACTTTAATATAAATTCACTACAGTTTAATTTATTATTTTATTTGGGGGTCTTTAAGACATTGTTTTAAATACAGAAATTTTAATTGGTACTCAATTCACCCCCCCTCTTGAGTAAACCACTTTGACTAACACATTCATTGGTTCATATCATTTTTTATTAATTGTTAAAGGATTATCTTGAAGAAAAAAGGAAATAAATACCTATTTTTCCTCGTGTACTCTTTCAAGTTGTGAAGATCATGCAATGAATGTACGAATATCCTTTTCGACTGTATTAATATCATCATCATCAAGTAGAATAGGCAGCTCTACATTTAGCTCATGAGCTACAGTAATTGTCACTTTAAGATGATCTTTCAAAAGTGGTCTATTATAAAGCTTGTCTTCTGGGATGTGGAACATTGTAGCCCTCGCTACAAGGTGATAGGTGGGTGTTGATAGATATAAATCATAGTCATTATCACCCTGTAGAAGATCAGTATAGGGAAAGTATCAGTGTTTGTCTGATTCGCATTTCATGAGAACAATTTTTCGAATATGGATTACCACAGCTAAGATATCTCTTTGATGGGAATGTCTCACCTCAAAGCTGGTGGGGGTGGGGAAATATTTTCACGCGCTGGTTATTCCTGAGTTGCATATTTTCCTTGATTCCCAACCAGAAAAGTTGCTAGTAACTCTCCCTGCCATTGAAATCATTCTTCAAGAGTTGATAGTCTTTCAGTCATTTGTTTCAATTTTTCATCTCTATCATCCGTTTCTTTTTTTCCCTCATAATATACTCGGGGTGTCACCCCAAACCCTGCACCTCTGACATGACTTTATTGTTCTAGCTGCTTCAAAGTTGTCGATAATAGGTCTGCATCCGCTATAAGAGTAGCTGATTCTTGTGAATATCATATATAGAAAAATAACTAATTATTTTTATGTAATATCAATTTAAAACAAATATTTTTATCATCTTGTCATACTGAAACATATTTCCCACACTTTTTTGTGTTTTCATCTACTGTCTTCCCTTCCTAATTCACATGTGCCTACTTCCATAACACATGACGTGGGATGGAAGTGTCTTTGGTCTTAGAATCATCAATCTATATATAAATATAGAAAGATAATTATGATTTTGTTTCATAGAACATAAAAATATTACTGTAAATTGAAAATGGGTACCATTTTATTTTCTAGTGAAGTGTACCACATCCTTTATTTACAATAGGGGTATGTTGGTTTTCATGCACATTCCTTATTTTCAGTATTGATTTGTGGTTTCATAAAAGAAATTTTGACAATCAATGTGATAAAGACATGTATCCTCAAACAAAGTATTATCACCCACAATGTACCTGAAACTTCTCAACCCCACAACGGTCAATAAATGTATCCCATGCTTCTTGGGATATCAGGTGAGCATATAAAAGGGGTGGGTGAAGGTTTATTTTACCTTATGAATCTTTCAGGTGACATTTTGTTAAAATAGTATGAAAACCTCGATGAATACTTCCTGCAAGACTTAGTACATAATTATTTTGTGAATCATCTACTATAAATGTACTTTGAAAGAGATTGAGAAGAGTAAGACACTGTTTTATTATTTTATTTACTAATAAATTAAAGAAATAATATCATAATTTTACTGTAATTTCTTCACAGATCACAGCCTTCAGCCCGGACACAACATGGTGCCATGAATCTATGTCAATTGGAATGCATTTCCGAGTGACAATTCCAATGTAACTACTAAACATATCCTTGATGTGATTCACATGTTGGCCTCGTGCATTCCATCCGATGTCAAATTTGATGCCTTTTCTTTTTGCCTTAATAACTTTGGCTAACACCGTCAAAATACGATGCATCTGTGTTTTATGTGACGTCGTTCCTTCATCCTTGACCATTTCATCAATATAAACATCATCTATATGTTTATCTAGAATGGTAGCAATAGCATTTGATGATGGTTGTTAGACCTCAACACTAGGAGCATCAACAGTTTCAGAAACTTGTTGTTGCTCTACACTGTGAGCAGTCATAGCAGAAGCAACAGCAGCAGTAGTAGCAACAACATGAGAGACTTGTTCAGCCTCGAGGTTAAGAGCACCAGAACGTGTAGAAGTCATTATCTGTAAAAGTGGTTGAACAGTTAATTTAGATTACATAAATTCATTATTGATATGATAATAACATGATATAACAAGATCTATGTTACAAACATAATATAACATGTTTATTTAGGTCTCTTTCATTTTTTCAATGGATGAAGAGATTTGGTACCTCTATCTATTATCCAAATCCCTTCATTTTTGTCTCCTCCAACATAAAAACATCATCTACATTAGGACATCTATGAAATGATTGAAACATACCACTGAAAGGATTGTCTTCAACTGAATTTTCATTAGACCCTTCAATAGTTTTGGTTGATAACAGAACAATCTAACACTTTCGGTTTGTGGGATATAGAACATAAAAAACTTGTACCACTTCTGATGTTATTATAAACTGTTCGTCTTTGTACCCTTCTTTACTAAAATCAACTTTCACAAATCCCCATTCATCTATTTTAACACCATTGTTGTTATCAACCCATTTTCATTGAAAAATCATCAATTGTAATGTCGTATAATCCAACTCCCATATTTGTTTGATAATACCAAAGTATTTCATATTTGCATAAATTGGATTTCTATCCTTACTACCAGAAACATGCATCGCTTTAGCCACAAGTGTAACTCCACTATTTTGCATGGTACTATCTTCATCATGTTCATCTGTATAGAATCTATAATCATTAATTACATAACCATAGTAGGATAATACATAAAAACTTGGTCCAACAGCTGGTCATCAAAGTCATTCGGAAATTTAATTCATATTTACATCTATTACTTAAAAATATGGTCCTAAAACCATTCTATAAACTGGTGATTTTGTGTATTTGATATCCATTTTTCAGCCCTTGATGGATTCAACTGTGTTTCCGACGCTTTCGCCAGGGCGCGCGCATCCGTCTGTGAGGACGCGCGGCTGTGTTGCCCCGCATTCCCGCTTTCCAAAGGCGGGCGGCATTCGTTCCTTATTCAGGTATGTCTGCTCCTTGATCGAAACGGGATGATGGGATGTCGGTTCTTCCTCCTATGGATTCCTCCTCAGAACTCATCACCTAGTCCGGGTCTCCCTCATAGATTTAATACGTTGTTCGTGAATCTCATTCCCGGTGCCATATTGTCATGGACGCCGGTTAATTACACTACTTCCGTCAAGACTTTCCATAGGGTCTTGACATGGTAGCGACCTTCGGTCGGAGTAAACGGCAACATCAGGAATGTCGGGGCATCTCTGGGTGCGTGGACATTGGGGAACCTGTATTCTTCCTCATAAGAGGGCATCTCAAGGGTGCAGAACCCGAGGCGTACATCTGAGGTTTTCCTCAGCTTCCTGTGTTTAGCACAGGGTATGTTGCAAGATTAACGTCTAGCAGAGACGGTTACACCAAAGGCGTTCCATCCGAGGTTTTCCTCAGGCATCTCATGTTTATCACGAGGTAGGCCGCGAGTTTAACGTCTTGCGGAGACGGAATGAGGGTGATCAGAACGTCCCATAGAGACGGACCAGATTGGTATATCCCTATGAGGGAACACCTGGAAGGTTTACCAAGGCGATGGATCAGAACGCCCAATGAGGACGGATCCGAGGTGGTGCACTCCCTATAGGGGAAAAGGGGGATGAATCGGGGTGTACACAGAGGACAGCGACCCAGAGATATGATGGGGCTTACACGTGGAAAGCGGCCCATGCGCCGCTAGGAGCAGCGAGGAGGTGGATGGCATGCTTCCACCGGGATATGGCGGCCCGGGTGAGAATCAGGATGGGTGATGGATGAATGAGTGAAGTGGAGGGGGAGTGAAATGGGACCATCGCAGGGGCGACGGTGAAGTTGGTCTTGAGCCTTGAAGAGGCTTCCTACGTATCCCCGTGGCAGGGAATCAAAGTCCCCGTAGTTCAAATGGGTGATGATCGCAATGGCTTACCACTGGACCAGGATGGGACCCGACGTGAAATGACGGGTGGGTGTGTCGGTGAGCCGACGTGAAAGTGGACCTTGGTCCAATGGGTGGTGGGCTTGAACCTCATAAAGGCTTCCTACGTACCATGCCTTGACACGGATCAAAGACCTCGTAGTTCGGAGAATACAGTTTAACGTCATGCGGGACGATAGTGAACCCTGACGTGAATAAACGACGGGTGAGCTTGAACCTCGTGGAGGCTTCCTACGTACCATGCCTTGACATGGATCAAAGACCTCGTAGTTCAAAAGGTCACAACGGCTTACCGCTGGACTGGAATGGGACCCGACGTGAAAGAGCGACGGGTGGGTGTGTCGGTGAACCGACGCGAAAGTAGACCTTGGTCCACTAATGGTGGGCTTGAACCTCGTGGAGGCTTCCTACGTACCATGCCTTGACATGGATCAAAGACCTCGTAGTTCAAAAGGTCGCAACGGCTTACCGCTGGACTAGAATGGGACCCGACGTGAAAGAGCGACGGGTGGGTGTGTCGGTGAACCGACGTGAAAGTAGACCTTGGTCCACTAATGGTGGGCTTGAACCTCGTAGAGGCTTCCTACGTACCATGCCTTGACATGGATCAAAGACCTCGTAGTTCAGATGGGGAGTTGTCGGAGAACCGACGTGAAAGTAGACCTTGGTCCACTGTTGGTGGGCTTGAACCTCGTGGAGGCTTCCTACGTACCATGCCTTGACATGGATCAAAGACCTCGTAGTTCAAATGGGGAGTTGTCGGAGAACCGACGTGAAAGTAGACCTTGGTCCACTGTTGGTGGGCTTGAACCTCGTGGAGGCTTCCTACGTACCATGCCTTGACATGGATCAAAGACCTCGTAGTTCAAATGAAAGTGGGTCACAACGGCTTACCGCTGGATGGGGATGTCAACGGCTTACCGCTGAATAGGATCACAACGGCTTACCGTTGGATGGGGATGTCAACGGCTTACCGCTGAATAGGATCACAACGGCTTACCGCTGGATGGGGATGTCAACGGCTTACCGCTGCATAGGATCACAACGGCTTACCGCTGGATGGGGATGTCAACGGCTTACCGCTGCATAGGATCACAACGGCTTACCGCTGGATGAGGATGTCAACGGCTTACCGCTGAATGGGGTCACAACGGCTTACCGCTGGATTGGGTCACAACGGCTTACCGCTGGATGAGGATGTCAACGGCTTACCGCTGAATAGGATCACAACGGCTTACCGCTGGATAAGGATCACAACGGCTTACCGCTGGATGGGGGTCGCAATAGTGGATGGGGCTTACGCGAGGAAGCTGCCCGGGTGCCACTAAGGAGCGACACTGGTGAATGGGGCTTACGCAAGAAGCTGCCCGGGTGCCACTAAGGAGTGGCACTGGTGAATGGGGCTTACGCTAGGAAGCTGCCCGGGTGCCACTAAGGAGTGGCAATGGTGAATGGGGCTTACGCTAGGAAGCTGCCCGGGTGCCACTATGGAGTGGCAATGGTGAATGGGGCTTACGCTAGGAAGCTGCCCGAGTGCCGCTGAGGAGCAGCACTGGTGAATGGGGCTTACGCTAGGAAGCTGCCCGGGTGCCACTAAGGAGTGGCACTGGTGAATGGGGCTTACGCAAGGAAGCTGCCCGGGTGCCGCTAAGGAGCGGCAATGGTTAATGGGGCTTACGCTAGGAAACTGCCCGTAATGTCTTCCTCATGTCTGGCCATGAGGGCATCCCAACTCACTGGTGGGTTGAGACCTTCACCTAT
This sequence comes from Viscum album, assembly GCA_963277665.1. Taxonomy (NCBI): domain Eukaryota; kingdom Viridiplantae; phylum Streptophyta; class Magnoliopsida; order Santalales; family Viscaceae; genus Viscum; species Viscum album. The sequence goes on along the minus strand of OY728159.1, from coordinate 1,621,949,270 downwards.
GCACTGGTGCACAAGCGGGAGGATGCCAAGGGGCTTTGGAATTATGCCGTTGTAATCATGGCATTAGGCATCTTATACTTGGAGCATAGGGCATCTCTTATTTGGAGCAAGAGGAATCCTATGTTTGGAGCACAGGGTTTACTACAGTTTATAGTCATGTAGAAAGGACTGTTAGCATCTTATGCTAGGAGCATAAGGCATCTCTCGTATAGGGCAAGAGGCATCCTGTGTTTGGAACATAGGGAGAATACTACAGTTTAGAGTCATGTAGGTAGGACTATTGTCATCTCATGATAAGAGAATGAGGCATCTCTCGTTAGAAGCGAGAGGCATCCTATCATTTATTAGATAGGGAGAATACTACAGTTTAGAGTCATGTAGGTAGGACTATTGGCATCTTATACTAGGAGCATAAGGCATCTCTCGTATAGGGCAAGAGGCATCCTGTCATTTGTTAGATAGGGAGTGCTACGGTTTAAAGTCATGTAGATAGGACTGTTGGAGGCTCATGCTTGGAGCATGAGGCATCTCTCGTATAGGGCGAGAGGCATCCTATCGTTTGTTAGATAGGGAGTACTACAGTTTATAGTCTTGTAGATAGGACTATTAGGCAGAAGGTGACTAGAAATGGTTGGTGTTGGGACTTACGCAAGGGCGGCCCTTTCTGGTTGAACCTGGCATAGGAGCCAAGTGATCGGGTTTGGAGGAGTTGCCTGAGGGATGGTTCGACTCGAGGTACTCGGGGAATTGATGATGAGAATCTCGACTCACGACATGGAATAAAACCAAGAGGATATGTCAACTCAAGGTATTTCATGGTGTGTGGAGGAGTATCTCTAATCATGGTATTCCATAGGTGGAAGGTGGGAGTGCATAAGGGCGCAACGGAAAATCCCGATATCCCGGCCCGAAAAGTTCGCGGTGCGACTGTCCATTTTTCATGGGGGTCTGTGACGGTAGCGAAGGGACCGGCCCGGAGGGCCGGGACCGCAGCCCGGCACTGACCCCGAGCGGGGGTGCGGGGGCGCAGCCCCCGCGGTATGGACCGGTGGGCGCGAAGGTAGGATCCTCGCGAAGGATGGGTCTTCAGGAAGTAGCTTCGCGAAGCATGGCCTCGCGGAGCAATGGTCTCTCGCGGAGCAAAGGGGTCTCGCGGAGCTTGGTCTCGCGGAGCAGCATCGCGGAGCTTGGTCTCGCGGAGCCGCATCGCGGAGCAAGGGCTCGCGGAGCAAAGGGCTCTCGCGGAGCTTGGTCTCGCGGAGCAGCATCGCGGAGCCTAGGCTCGTGAAGCATGGACTCCTGGAGTCTCGGCTCGCGGAGCAGCAACGCGAAGGAAGCTGCTCGCGGAGCATGGCTTCGCGGAGCCGCAATGCGGAGCTCCGCTCGGCCGCCCAAGGGGCGAAGTGGCCGTGGCCGTCCTCGGCCGTCCTCCTAGAAGGGGGGTGAGCTGGGTATTTATAGGCAGGGGCGCCGTGAAGAAGAAATTCCGCGCCGCCTCCGGAGCTTCGCGGCGCGCTCGCGAACGTCAAATTCGTTCGTGGAGAGGTACCGCCTCCGGTGCTTCGCGGCGGCTCGCGAACGTCAAATGCGTTCGCGGAGCATCACCGCCTCTGGTGCTTCGCGAGGCCGCGATGGTCGGGGCGCTTCGCGGCGGGGCTTCGCGGGACCGCGCTGCACGGGTGCTTCGCATCGGTGCTTCACATCAGTGCTTCGCGAGGGGTCTTCGCGGCGCATCGCAAACGTCAAACGGGTTCGCGGAGCCTCTCGCCTCATTGCTTCGCGGCGGTGCTCCGCGATCACGGAGGGGGGCTTCGCGAATGGGTTTTGCGAACCAGATTTCCAGCCCAACTTCAAACGTCCATAACTCCTAATCCGTAACTCCGTTTGAGCCCTACGACCTACCAAATCGAAGCTTGCGAAATGGACTACGATCATGGATCATGTATGGAAGCATTTGGAAAATTTTGGGGACGCGTTTTTCGGGGTCTACAAACTGCCTATGAATTTCTTTGTGAGTTTCAATATATAGAGAAACCACCCAACTATTATGCAAAACATAATGGTGGGCCTACTCCTGATCTGTAATACTGATGGTCACAACATCTCCTCCAAAAATTCCCTCACCCTCAATGTGTCCAGTGTGACGAGATTTCGGGAGACCAATGCTTTCCACGTTAGATAGGTATTTGGTACAGTGTTCAATGGATTCCTCAGTAGTATATCACTCTACTATACAACCCTCTGTCCGACTTCGATTTTTGACATACCCTTTCAAAATCATCATGTACCATTTAACAGGGTACATTCATCTATAGTGCACAGAACCACAAAGTCAAATCTCTCTCACCAAGTGAATCATCAAATGAACCATCATATCAAATATTTTTGGCGGGAAGAACATTTCGAATTCACATAATATGATGAAAATTTATTTTTCCAAAGATGGAAATTTCAACGGTTCTAAAACTTTGCTAAATATTGCTTAGAAAAAGAAACAAAGTTTGGTTAATGTATAACCAATATTTTTGGTAAAATGCAACATAAAGATATATAAATTAAATCTTGCATCAAAACATGGCAGTCTAGTAATTTCAAACATTTTAACGTCAAATCATTAATTCACACAATGTTCTTGATATTTGATGAATACCTCTATGGAACAATCAAATCATTGAAGAATTTTCAAAACTAATATATTTCTTCCCTAGAAAGAGTGTAATCAACTGGAGGAAGAAACATTCGATTTTTACCCTTCACAGGAGCCAACTCTTCTCGTATTCTCATGTCAACCATGTCCAACATTACCTTAATTACATCCTTTGGGTTTTTAGGGAAATTTAGCAATGTTCCGATAACACTATCACATAATTTTTTCCGCATACATCACATCAAGAAAATGTCTGACGTACAAACAATTCTAGTATAGTAATTTAAAAAAAACTGATCTCTATTTCCAATCGATTTTCGTAATTTTTTTTTGAAAATGGTTTACCAAAAACATTGTTCACATCTTTTACTTTCTCAAATAGATGATCACCTATTAGTGGAGATGGTGATGTGCGTTCTTCTCAAATTTCAATGAATGATGTCGTCCAAGATAGGTACTTCTTCCAATGAGGTATAAATCTATGCTGTCCGAGAAACACATATTTAGATGAATGTTTCAACCTAATTGATTATGTATCTTCTTCGCACATGGGACACCCTTGAGTTCCATTAATGCTATATCCAGACAAATTTCCATAATAGGGAAATCATTTATCATCCCATACAACATCTCTCTCAATATGAATTATTCACTTTTATAATCATCATACAACATAACACATGAATCCCACAATAACTTCAAATCCTCGATCAAAGAAGCCAAATAAACATCAATATCGTTACCTGGTTATTTTGGTCCTGATATAAGCATAGATAATATGATGAATTCCAACTTAATCCATAACCAAGGTGGAAAGTCATAATTCACCAACATAATAGGCCATTTACTGTTAGTGCTGGTTTGAAAACAAAAAGGATTCACTCCATCTGTAGATAACATAAGACGAAGGTTTCTCGGATCTTTTCCAAATTCAGGATACTCATGATCAATTTTCTTCCATTGAGGATAGTCATCCAAATAACAAAATTTCCCATTTTATTTCTTTTATCTGCATGTCATGACAATTTTCTTGCAGTTTCTTCACTTCTATATAGACGCCTAAACCTTGGAATGATTGGAAAGTACCATAAAACATTTTTAGGAATGGATTCATCTTTCTTGTATCGAGAATCACCACACCTTGGGAATTCTGTAAGTGATTTGTTCTCCCTACGAAACAATATACAGTCTTTCGGGAAGGCATGTATTCTTTCAAAAATCATACCCATCGAGCAAAGCATTCCTTTATCTTTATATGTTCATCTTGGGAGCTCATTATCTTCTATGATCATGTCATTCAAGAGAGAAAGTAGTTCTGTAAAACTGGCATCACTCCATATGTTGCCTACTTTCAATTTATATATCTTTAGTACAGCTGAAAATGTTGTATATTTAGTTAAACCAGCATACAATGGTGTCTTTGCACAACTCTTTAACTTCTCAAACAATTTTTGGCAATCACGGAGTTTATCTTCAATTTTCCTTGTCATATCCTCAATTCGATCTTCATAATCCTTGACATCTGTAATCACATTCTTCATACGGGCTTCTTCATTATCCATATTTGTATTCATATTTAATGATCCATAAAACACAATTTTATCCCACCTAGTAGCTACATTTTTTTTCCTCTGTTTTTATTCAACATTTATAACTCTGATCTATTATGTGACATATCAAATGTTCTTCTAACTCCTCTTCTGTAATTAGTATAGAATAACAACAATGTAAACACTAACAAAGTATTTGAGAAGGATCCTTTGCGTGATCTTTTGCAAACTTGATGATCTCTTTCACTCTGTTCTCATACTCTATTGTCAAACGATTAGCATCCATACAATCTTTATTCATCTCCATCCTATTTGAATCTCAAATATTAGTATTTATGGTTCAAATACACAAAACAAGACTTCAAAATACAAGAATAATCAATAAGGATACATCTACCACTCCTAGGTCTCTGCCCTACATTCAATATCATCATGTCTAATATTTTTGGTAAGCTCAAGTTACTTACTTTAAATCAGAGGGGGGATAATCACTTGTGTCATAGATGGTCTCCCATGTTATTCCATTTGAAATGTTTAAAAAAATATTATTGATCTATCATCCCATTCAATCCTCATGAGTTTCTAATTCCAAACTCCATCTTAACTCTCAACTAAAGATCTGATACCACACTATCATAACTCACCACCACTAGGAACCGGTCCTAAAATGGTAGTGAAAAAAAGTGTAATTCATGAATCCTACCTCTAATAGTAAATAGGTTGGAGACTAGCATTGAGGGTATTAAATAATGAAACGGGAGGTGTTTCCCTCATAAATCCCAAGGACATAGTTAAACCCCCAATCAACTCCATATAATTTAAAATAAAGCCCAATCCATAATTCATGTGATTTTCATACATGAAAAAGATATATAAAATAAAATATCTAAAACAAATCCTACACCAGTGGCTCTGGTAGTAACTCCAAGCCCCAAGATAGTAGTTTACATCTTGGTCACGAAATCCATCATCAGAAACTTATAAAAGTAATTATATAAATAGGGGTGAGATTATAAGTATACTCCATAGGATCCTTCCCTAAACCTCTCATGAAAATATGTATGAAATATATTAATGCCTTAGTGAATAAATAATAGAACTAATACACACCAATATATGGTAATATATCACACAACCTCACCAAGTATCACTCACCCAATATCACATTCAAGTATATTAACATAATATCAAAAGAATATATATTAATAAATTACCTCACATCCACTTCCCCACTAATCTAGTCATTCTCACACTCTTATGAAATATTTATTAAACTTAAATCCCTTCTATATAATCTCATAACCATATATCCACACATACACATATCAAAAACACATAAAAACCATATCCACATCAGAACCACACATGACATCCTCATCACAGTATGATATCGTGAACATGTAGGACATAAACATCATACTCTCCTCCTAAAATGGACAACCCCCACTATGTATCCCCACCAAATACACATAATCATATAAACAATAATATATATACCCCAAAACGTAATATCGTTGTAGGTCATATATATACACCCAATGTGAGCCATTACAACTATTACGAAGTGTGAAGGGGGGTAAGGGAAGAGGGAGTGGTTCTATATGTGTTCCCTCTATAAACTAGATATTGAGAAAAACACTTGGAACCAAAGTTCCCATATAGATTTGAATCAGGTTACTCAACTCAAGGGGTGGTGCGTAAGAAAAAATAAGAAAATATAATAAGTATATAGTCACAGATAAACCTTTCCTAAGGGTTTACACCGAACTAACACTGAAAAAACCAATGTCAACCATTTCCTTGTTACTACAACCCTCTAATAACCACTTCCATTATAATGACACAAATAATCCCCAACAAATCACATAAGCATCTATATCAACATTACAAACTTCTCATTTCATTTAACATTATAATTTCTTGGATTTTTATTACCATATGCATTTCAATTGTTAACCATTTTAATTTAAAAACAATAATTAAATCATTACCCACTATAATCCATTCATTAATAATTAATAACATTTATTCTATCTTTAACAATTTATTAAACATAATTATTCCAATAATTATCATTAATCATTTAACAAACCATCATTTATCATTTCCAACCCATAACCCATTACTATTTTCATTTATTCCAACCATATTCCATGCCAAAAGGAAACTATAACACCACCCAATAACAACTAAATTTTCATGAAATAAAATACCACTAAAAACATTCTAAAATCCATAAAACCACTTATTTTATGCCTAAATAGCCATATCATTGTTATCATAACCACACAATAATACATCCATAACTACCCTATTAATTACCACCCCAAATGATCCCAACCACATCAATCAACCATCACCCTTATAATCATAGTGATAAATAACCCATACATAGTAGCATGAAAGGGAAATCATATAAGAATTTCACACTAAAAAATCCCCCTTAAACATTCTTTCATATTAAAGTACAATTTATAGTTTAAATATAACACTTTAATTATAGATTTTCATACAACCAATTAATTACCTACCTTAAGTGACTAGAAAATTATGAATAGTGATTATAACATATTATTAGTAGCAAGAAATTTCTTTCACAACAACAAGAATAAATCACTTAGAAACAACACCAATAAATCCATAAATATATAAGAAATATTATGGAACTTCATAAATCACATGCAAAACTCCCTCTTCATGTTAATTTCCATTAGTGTAATTCATTATAGTATTTAGGTTAATTATTACTATCCATCCAAAGGAAACAAAATAACATTATATATTACACAATTTACACATAATAAAGAAGGATTAATTTCATTCCCCCACTTCAACTAAAGATTTAACAAATATTTCATAATAATGAGAAGAATAATCAAAGAAAACATGAATTAACACATGATGGTAATCTAAAAGGCCTATATATGACCATTAAACATTAGAACCATATCAAAAAAAATACAAAAACTGAATCAGCATTGTTGTCACATCCCTCCTAAAAAAACTTTCAAGAATAGAATCAAGAATAAGAGAAAAGAAATTCACATTAGATTTTAAAATGTTTGATCTCTTAAAATTCAGGAAGAAAATGAATCAAAGGGTGGCTAAAGATATCCAAATATACATCAATAATCTCCTAGGGTTCTAGAAAAGTTTTTTAAATAAGAAATAATTTGATACAAGGCCTAAATTTATAACCATTCTATAAAATTAAAGGATAATGGTGTGAAAGAGTTCACCATTTCATAATACAACTCTGGTCCAAAAACCATGGAATGTTATCCCTTGAATCTATAGGGTCAAACCACATTAAAATTGATATTAGTATAATAAGGTCCATGAAACAAACAAGTAAACCATGTCATGGCACTCAAACTATCTAGGATCACAGTGTGATCCTCAGCCTCCTCCCTCTAACTCAGAGAACCTTAAACCAAACCACGATGCAATATAAGGTATTATAGTGAAACAGAAAGCAAATAGACACAACATGGAAACTTACCACCCAGGTTTCCATATCATAGAAAGTAGAATAATTCTATAATACCCCTTATGGAAGATTAACCAAAAGGAACATGTAATATGAACATAAAACAACTTAAGAACATCACATTGCATTACCACCCCTCATAGCACAAATAAGATCACATAAGACAAACCCAAAAGGGAGTATATCAGATTAGTCTAGGGACATCCCTATATAAGAATAACCTAGTGATCTTTACACCATGACAAAACTACTTCATCCAGTAACCAAAATTAAACTTCAAAACCCATCCCCCAAAAATAAACCTAAAAGGAAAAGTGGGAGATTTACCTAGAGTTGATCTCACCCGCAATGGAGGGAGAGAAGAAGCGTCATGCAGTCAGGGAGCCTTCTATGCTACATTGGGAGGGGAATGTGTGACTTCCATAGGAGAAGGTGTATGGTAGGAGCCTCTAACCATTGAGAAATAGAGGAGTAGTGTTCGCAGGGAGTAGGGTCGAGCAGAGAGGAGGAGAATTTGGGTTTTACAGGGAGGAGGATCCATGGAAGGAGTTTGAGGGGTAGGATAAGGAGCAGGGATAGTGGTGGATATTCGGAAATGAGAAGATCAGAGGGGGAGTTGTTGTAGGGGTACAGTACTGCGATAGTTTGAGGGAAAGATAAACAGAGGATGTTGTGCACCCAATTTTATAAAATATTGGACTACGGTTTTATCAGTGCTAAAAAAACACTAATAAATCCTCCCTTTATCAGTGCTAAAATATTAGCACTGATAGAGGGTTCCTTTATTAGTGCTTTTTTCTTAGCACTAAAAAAAGGTGGTGCTTCACTTACCCATGTTTGTAGTAGTGTTTTCTCCACTTGGTTATCACCTGCCACCAAGCAATTTATATAAATAATAAACTCGATACACAACCTGTATCGGGCTTTACAACAATTTTCACAAACTATACAGGGCTCACACCCTCTACCATAGTTTTTCACTGGATAAACACACACACATCACACACATGACCTCTTCCAAAGTTCTTTATGGGGAACAAAGGAATAATGTTTTGATGTGAGGATTTTCAATATCCTCCTATTCAAGCATAGGAGAAAGTGTGTGTGCAACATATAAAAACACACTTCTCAAAAATGTAAAATAAAATAACACAATAGAGATAATATTATAATATTGACTTTATAAATCTCTATGTGTTTGATGTTCAACTCTTGACACCTTGGAGTGAAGGATTTTTAGTTTGAGTCTTTCTCTGGAAGTTGTCCTCAAAATAGAGTGTCTCAACTCTAGGTTATAGCTTTTAGGAATTGAGTGTTCTGCTTCTTGTGTTGAGAGAGAGTTTATGAACTATAGAAGGATGCCTTGATGTTTTTTTCAAAATATCTTCGTGATTCTCTTTGGTTCACAATGTAAGTGATGGATGGTTCTTATTTGATCTAGTGAGTAAGTTCTTTCTCATGCATTCCTCTATCTTTTCATTTTCGCTTCTCACATGCACGCTTTTCATTTCATCATCGGTCTTCTCTTTTATATTTGAGGTCTGATAATATGAATAAGTAAACCACGTGCAGTCCTCCTAGTACCTTGTACTGTTCCCAGATACAGTCTTTTGATATGTCTACAATTAACATTAATTAATGTCAAAATAATTTTATTTACCAAATATGACCGTTAGAATAATCTTAAGAATTTGAAAAATTAAAGAGTATAAGAGTGAACATCGGTAGACTGGTAATGGTATAAATTTCAATAGTAGAATTAAAAAGTAGTCTTCAACAGTAGGATTCAACGGTATACTGCATCGGTAGCCTTCATTACTGACCTTCATCAGTTCCCTTTATCGGTGACCTTTATCGGTGACCTTTCATCGGTGACCTTTCATTGGTGACCTTCATTGGTGACCTTTCATTAGTGAACTTTCATTAGTGACCTTTCATCAGTGACCTTTCATCGGTGACCTTCCATTAGTGACCTTTCATCGGTGACATTTCAGCAGTGACCTTTCATCGGTGACCTTTATCGGGGACCTTCACTGGTGACCTTCATCGGTGACCTTCATCGGTGACATTTCATCGGTGACCTTTCATCGGTGACCTGCATCAGTGACCTTCCATCAGTGACCTTCCATCGATGAACTTCCATCGGTGAACTTCCATCAGTGAACTTCAATCAGTGACCTTCCATTGTTGACCATTCATACTTCGATAAATTTTGCATTGTAGGCTTAAACAAGAGAGAAGTGATATTAAAGATACATAGTTATCACTTGATATAAAGTAAGAATATTAATGACACATGATTATCCAATAATAAAAACATGATTATCACATTGATGAAAAGGGATTTAGGATTATCAAAACAGGTGAGTCCAGCAATCTCCCCATTTTTTATAATCACAAATTATGTTAGTGAAAATTTAGATATAAGTATTATTGAATCAGGGTTAAGCATATTTTCCAATATCATTAGAGGTGTGTATAAGTAAATTTGAAATTGATCCATGTTTATTGTGGAAAATATAGATAGTTTATATATGAAAAGACTCCAGTAAACATAAAAAATTCTCCCCCTTTGTGATTAACAAAAATAATGGAAGAAAAAACAAGATAAAATGGGATTTTATTACTAATGAATCAAGAATAAATGATACAAAATTTTTACACATATCCCTATCAACTAAGACATTCCACATTCAATCCACATCAGATATGTCTAAGGGAGAATTTTCTTTGCAAGCTGAGGAGTCAGGTCTAGTAGATGGATGGATAGGCCAAGGTATGGAAGTGATAAGGGGTAGGAGGAGCTTCTATAGAGGCATTAGTAGACTTGTAGTGATTAGATCTCTGAGGAATCATAGGGTTCAATTTTCTGATGTTCTGTATAGGATTCATCAATGCGGAAGCACTGGTAGAGGTTGAGACAGCTGAGGAAGAAGGCAATGCTGGAGGAAAAATTATGAGAGTGCAGTCCACATGGAGGAAGGGTAAAAGAAGATTTCTAAAATCCATAATAAGTATTCCCCTTATTTCCATAGTCGAGATAAAATCATCCTTATTCTGCTTGAATTTCTCTAAGGTAGGAGTCAACTCTCTAAGCCTGCTAACTTGATCCTTAAATTCCTGAGTGACAAGTGTAATCCTCAAGTTTTCCAAAAGTAGCTTAAAGTTACCATCCATATAAGGCTTAGTGTACACCATTTTGTAGTTGAAATCAACTTACTCTTTGATTGCCTTTTGATCTTGAGAATATTCCCTTAAATAATCTCCCACAAGTTTATCAATTTCTCTGGTAGTGGAAATAACCTGATTCATAGACTATGGATCTAAGGTACTTGCACCAGAGAACTGCTATAACATCCTAGGTAAACAAAGAATAAGACATATTTCATATTTATTAATATTTTTTAATTAAATATTAATTTTACTTTAACAGGGTTTCTATGTTTGATAGCGTACCTGATACGCAACAATGAGTTTCTTTGAAATCTTATGATGCACAGTAATAATATAATATTATAATTTTAAATCTTAGTTAACTCATAGTCGTTGTATTGGCGGGAATGAACAAAACTAACTAAAATATGTTTATACATGTTTGTTAGATGTATTTACATTTATCCAATAAAAGTTAGAGGCTTAAAATGTGAATGAATCTAATTTTAAGCATAATTTACATTAAAAGGCTGATTTACCGCCTTTTAATGGAGAACCCTATTTAAATATAATTTTGGTCACTTTAATACATTATATTTGACCAAATAAAATCATTATTTAAAATGGGGACATCAAAATTTACTTTGTGTAAATTTTTGGAATTTTTCTGATAAACATCATTTTCTAATGAATAGTGAAAAATATTGAATTTTAATTCAAAACTGTGGTTTAATATAATTTATTTATATAGTTAAATTATATTTTTAATTGGTTTTAAAGGGTAATTAGAATATATTTTTACCATTTAATCCAATTTTGGTAATTGGAATTAATTTCACTTTGAAATTGGACATAAACAAGTGTCAATATTTTGATAGTTATTATTCCATAAAAATACGCTATTTGTTTTAACAACGGGAATTAATTTTAAATTAATTAATTCCACTTTTATGTTTTGAATTTAGATAAATAGACATCATTTTTGAATTCGGAATATCAATTAAATCTTAGGCTGAATTTTTCATATTTTTCAGAAAAAACTTCATTTTTTGATGAATAGTGAAACCACTTAACAATAGTTAAAATAACTGACTTTTTCATTTAAATGAGATTTTACCACTTCTGTAAATTTAATTTCAAAAATATAACATACATGGTTGTTATTATTATGTAAAATTTGGTTCAATAAGTTGAAAATAATTTTTGGTGAATAATATCTTTTGACTTTTATTTACCGTAGTTAAAGGTAAATAGGGTAATTCAAGGTAAAAAGAATATTTTAATAATTCCAAATTACCTTAACACTTGTCCTAACCTTATTGGATGAGTCATGGCCAAACAAGGGAATCCTTGGGTCGATTTTGGGACCCCATGGAGCCACTTGGAAGTGATATTGACACTTTAGATTAATTAATTTAAAGTAAAGACAAAAATGACATAAACAAATATCTCTTGTAAATTAATTTTTACATGGTGTTGTATAACTTTTTTTTCAACTATAAATATTAATTAGAAAAATAAATATATTTTCTACATCATGGTAGTTTTTTATAATTTTTATACAACACATAAATTAAACTATATATGACACAATAATGATGTAGTATTTACCCCAATAATAAAAGATTTAAATAAATTAGATTAAAAATCATAAAATAACATCCAAAACCTGTCCAATTATTATTGTATGAATTTAATTATACCATGATTCATCTTATATTCAACTTTAATTATTTTTTATCCTTTATAAACCGAATATAATAATATAATAAAATAATATTATCACACTTTCCTAAAGAGCCCCTCCTCTCCCTTATAAAAGGAGACCACTTCTAACCAATTCCTCACACCTCTCAAGCCTTTTGACTCATCCAACCTCTGCCCAATTAATCTCCCTACATCCATACTTCTCCTAGAATCCTTACATTAGGCAGAAGGCACTCCAATAAGTCCTTTGGTTCAAAACAAACTAAGTTATCCAAATTAAAGGTAACAGTTTATCTTAAACTGTATTCTTTTATTTTACTTCTCCAACCCATAAACTCTTTTTATTCCTTTATTTTGTAACAAAACTAGTATACTAAATATACTAGGATGGTTTTATTAGAATAATTGTAACTACACTTACACACACCTCCATCTAATGGGTGAAGAACATAATTTTCCTGTGGATGGAAAACTAATGCCTCACAAAAGGATGATTGTTCAAATATCTCCAACCGCCTATCATGGTGGCCATTTTGATGGCACAATATTTATATATAATATATATAATGTTTATGTTTTCATTATTCTTCTGTATTTTTTCATTCATATAAATACTTTATGGTTTCCATAGTGGGTAAATGCGATAATCTCATTAGAGTTAGTGCGGACTACCGCCACCTCAAAGTGATATGACGCATTAATGCCTTATGTGGGATATATAAAAGATAGAGTTAATAATATTTTATATGATATTATAGTGTAATTATAATGTAACTATGAATAATTATTTTTTTAATTCCATTAAAATAATAAATAGAAATGGAAGTAGCATTCATGTGTACGTACGGTTTACCGTCTCCATTAACAGTGCATTTCATTTCTTACCTCTAAATATTATATACTATTATAAATATATATATAATGGATATACATGATATATATGATATCTAAATAATTAATTTCATTCTGGATATAATTTAATATTCACCACATGGACAACTTGTAAATATATGGTGTTCATATTTGACTCAAGTACCAAATATCGACAAAATGAATGTTATTAACATAAATGATTACATAAGATTTATAACATGGTAATAAGTGATATAAAAGGAATAATAAACTTTAAAAAGGTTCTTAAGAAATTTGAAATTAACTTTAGTTTATTATTCAGGATATTAAACGACGATCGAGTCAAGTGGGACACGAAGTAAGGGATTTTCTTATCTCACTTTTAATTCCATGAGATTTCTATTGTTCACCACTTATTAATTGAATGTGGTGTATTGTGTACTACCATTTGATATAATTATATTTATTCTCATTATATTCATGTAATTATGTTATTCATTTGATGGTTATTAACTTTTGGCCATACGACTCAGTTGATTACAACGTGGTAAAGGTTTTCATCTCACTTTTTATTCTTGTGAGATTCATGCTATATTTGCCACTATTTCTTTTTGTGTGGTGTATATACTGCCAATTATTGTAATATTTGTTTGATATAATTTCATTTATGAGTATTTACATCTTCATTTTAGGATCCTTCTTTCATATGGCGTTTGTTTTGTAAGTTACCAAATCAATCAGGGAACCTTTCACCCTCCTCTTTTTGAAAGACTTCTTTCTGTTATGTCTTTCAATTTACATATTTTTATTTTGGGATATGTTATTATATATCCTTATTGATGTAAATTTTATATCAAATTGATGATATACCCTTTTTATCTCATCAACACATTTTCTTAATTTTAAAGTGAGGCCGTTAGGCTTTCTAATTTTTACAAGGGAACTTATTAACCCAATTTCAATTCTTCAGGTTCAACTTGTACTTCTTGAATATGTCATCCTATGAATATGTGTGAATGACCTATGATTGTTTTAAAATTAATATCCACTTATATTGGGTGTATTTATATTTTTCACACATAATTATGTAATTGATTTATCCTTCATTTAAGGATACCTTCTTTATAAGGTATTTCATCTCAATTTACTTTTCCATTGGGTCTTCATTATTGTTATACAGAAATTCGATTTTATATGGTTTATATAGTGTCCTTTGGTATATTATATCTAGAATACCTTTATTATCATGATATTATAAAGTTATAATTAAATTTTATTCCTCAATTATTTGTATTCACGAGTCTCTCATTTTGTTAAAAAACTCTTTAACAAAAATATCGTTTTGAATGTTTTAAAGATTTATTCTTCTAAATATGTATCATTATTGTCCATGTTTTAAAATTGGTATTTAGGATTTATTTATATGGATATAAATGTTTTCAAATGATAATTCATTTAAAATCTCTAAAGTGGTATGGGACACTTTGATTCAAAAATCTTTTTAAATGGTTTTGAAAATGATTTGATAAAACATTATTTATTTCAATATCTTGATTTGATATATTGGAAAGTGGAAATGTTATATTTCCTTTTTACATGTGTTATATGTTATGATTATTTTATGGTTATTGGGAATTTGTTACATATACGAGTGGTTCCGTGATAAACCTATGGCGGGTGATCCAGAGATAGCTCTCCAATGCATTGGGTAACGTGACGGAGGTAAACATGATATTTCCCCTAAGAGATTTAGGGAATATACCGTGATGGGTATTCCAAGTTTAACTCCTTATGTAGCTGTGATAGCTACAATGTAAGTTTGATATGGATGCCATAATTAACCTTTATGATTTATGACTTGTGTGTGTTATTCATAAATATTATGATTTAGTAAGGTATGTTATGATTGAAAAGTATGGTTTCACTGATTTGTGTTTGTTGATGGGATAATGTTTACCTTCCTTATTTTATAACCCTTACTTAGATTTTTATGCTCATCCCATGTTTTTGAAATGTCTTCCATGGGACTTAAAGATGAATAGGGTCAAGGATGGGATCAAGGAAAAGTCATGCTATCTAAAACATGGGACTATATTTTTTTAAGTGTTTTTATTTTACGAATAAAATGGATACTAAGTAGTAGTGTCCTCATGTAATATTCAAGTTGTAATGTATTTGTTATGCCTAATTCTCTAAAACTCTAAACCTGAAAAGATCCTCAATGTGAATTATTCATTTAATTCTATATTATGTATTGTTTATGGTTGGGTACTTATAACTTATCAAATTCTTCTCTAACAACTGATCTGAAAGCTTCTAGATTAATAGGGGAGAGGCTAAAGAGGAAGAAGATACACATAGAGGTGCCATAGTAAAAGCCATTATCTCCTTAAAAGACATGGTTAGACCACTGATCATCCTCTTCACATCGTCATCCTAACCACTCACATGTGCCTCTATAGACTTCTTAAAAGTCCTCAAACACAGTGACCATCTACTGAACTGCACTTTTAACATATTTAAGATCTTTCTCCACTTGAATTATTGAAGCCATATAGGAGTCTAAACTAGAAATTGACTATTTCACAGATTCCATAGACTCTTCCAAGAATCTAAACTAATTATGAAATTCCTTCACTTCATGTAGTAAATTTTAGTGAGACGTATAAATTACTCTTTCCAAAGAAGATTTGATACATTCATAATTGTGAGCAACTGATCTTTCTGTCCTAACAGATCTCTCATCAAAGTGTCTCTTAAAATCTGATTTTACTGATTCCGAATCATCCTTCTTCAGATAGTCTCAAGGTAAAAGTAATACTAGATGTACAATAGTGGTTTATTAAATAAAAGGAATTTGAGGGCTTCTATTAGGCATGTCATCATCAAAGTCTCCATAGTCTAAGCCCAAGACAACGAATCTAGGGTATTATGACCAATTTTCTATTCCATGAGCAACAGAAATTTAACATTTGGAAACAAGTTCCTCCCCCACACTTGGCTAATCATCTTGATTAATTATAACCATATCATCTATACCTCCTTGATCAAATACATCAATAAGAGAGTCCACTTCCACTTCTTCTACAGAATCTTCAACTACTGCCATTTCAATTCTAGCTTCTACCGAATCAGCAACCTCTTCATCTACACTTTCTACTGTTTCTGCATATCCTATCATAGTAATGAGACTTAGAAATTCCTCTTCACTTTCATTAGAGTTTGTCTCAAATCCATCATGACTAGATTTAATATCATCTTCCTCCTCTAAGGTCTCACTAATGTCTCTTAAGACATTTTCTTCCCATTCTTCTTCACTGGTTTCCTCATCTTCACTATCCCTTAGGAAAATCTCCCTTATAAGAAATATTTTTGGTGGGTAGGCTCGCCAAAGGATATATTATTGTCCAGAGGACTTGAGGGAATGTTTGGATCACTCCTATCATCTATAGGAGAACCCTCTCTTTCTTGTGCAATAGAAACTTCTTCTTCTTCATCTGAGTATGCAGGCTCCACTTCAATAGGCGTTGGACTAGGGTATCTATTATTCTTAGGACTAGTAGGATGATTAATAGGTTTGAATTCTTCATACATATTATCCTCATCATTCACCCATTTTCTTTGCCAAGGGTTCCAGCTTATCTTCATAAACTTGCAAATCATCTTGGTAATGCAGAAGTTGTCCCTTAAAACAACCATTTCCTCTTTATTTAAAACAACTCCTTTTAATTCAACATCAAGGATATCAATCTATAATGAAATAAAAATTGGACATGGAATTGATCATTGTCATATCCTCTAATTGAATCATCAACAACCTTCAAAGATTTATCTTCTATCCATGCTTCAACAGATTCAAAAGAAATATGTCCTGATACTTCGAGGAAGAAAAGTAACCACTCCTGGGAATCAAAACATGTTGAAAATATTTAAATAATAACTTGTTTCCCCTTCTATTTCAGCAGCAATCAGTCTATTAGGGATTAAATTCTCTGTCAGTTCAGCCAAAGCTTCTACATAACAGAAGAACTCACTAGTGGGAGGCACCTCACCTGAGTAGTAATCAAAAATTACTTCATGTGGGACTCCCAAACACTCATCCCATTCAATAGAGGAGAATCTCATAATTACTCTATTTACCTTTTAAGATATTCGGTTCTCATTCTCAGACTATTTGAATTTCGTAGACTCATAGAAATCTATCACTAGCTTTGGGTAATAGGGCCCATTGTTATGTGTAAAGCATTCGACCCAACCCTGAGCTTCATGTTCCTTCAGCCCTAAAGACCTGATCGATAACAGCCATTCTAAACTTAATTCCTACTCAAACACAATTTACCTCTTCAAAAAATGTGGATTGATTATCTTTTCCCCTACCTGGCTTCCACTACTAGACCTAGCTCGTGGTCTCTTAGGGTTCGGTGCATCTTCTTCATCACTGACCATTGGTATCTTCAATATTTCCATGTGATCTAAAGTGGTTTGAGAGTTTCGATCGAATGTTAAGTTCCAAGGTTAGGGAGAAAGAGGTTTGAGAGAATATTGATGTGGATAGAAATGTGGGTTGTGCTCTATTTTTATCATTTAGAGATGTAAAAACAAATCGAGTAAAAGAAAAAAGTAATACTAAAAACATTTCAGATTCCAACAAAAAAATGAAAAGTCCTAGA
This sequence comes from Viscum album, assembly GCA_963277665.1. Lineage (NCBI taxonomy): Eukaryota > Viridiplantae > Streptophyta > Magnoliopsida > Santalales > Viscaceae > Viscum > Viscum album. Next base: position 1,621,931,201 of record OY728159.1, on the reverse strand, counting down.
AAGGTCGAATATCGGTGAGGCCCTAATGGTGAGGTCCAACGGTGATGTTCCTAATAGTGAGGTCCAATAGTTAGGTTCGTAATGGTGAGGTCCAATGGTGATGTTCCATGGTGAGGTTCTTAATGGTGAAGTCCAATAGTGAGGTTCAATGGTGAGGTTCCTAACAGTGAGGTCCAACAATGAGGTTCCTAATGGTGAAGTCCAACAGTGACATTTAATGGCGAGGTTCCTAATGGTGAGGTCCAACGGCGAGGTTCTTAATGGTGACATCCAATGGTGAGGTTCAACGGTGAGGTTCCTAATGGTGAGGTCCAACAGTGAGGTTCCTAATGGTGAGGTCCAACGGTGAGATCCTAACCTTAACAGTTTATCATACCTAACTCATGTTTGATGTAATTTAATCTCTCATAACACAATGTATTTGTGAATATATCACCCAATTGGTGTTCAGTGCCAATTAATTCGATAGTGATATCACCTCTTTGATAATGATCTCTCAAGAAGTGATGTCTCACAACAAAGTGATTTGTCTTGTCAATAGATATTGGATTTTTAGAGAAGTTAATAGAACTCATTTTATCACAGTTTATAGAGACATGTTTGAATTTATATCCATAGTCTAGTAAAGTGAGTTTCATCTATAGAATTTGAGAACAACAACTAACAATAGCTATATATTCAGCTTCAGCAGTAGATAATGAAACAAAATTCTATTTCTTACTACACCATGATACTATTGACTTGCCTAAAATTTTACATGTTCCAGCAGTGCTCTTTCTATCTAACCTGAAACTAGAAAAGTCAGCATCCAAATAACTTATTAAATGAAATGATTGTCTTGTTGGATAAAATAGTCCTAAGTTTGTAGTATACTTGATGTATTTAAAAATCCTTTTAACAACAGTTAAATGAGACTCTTTGGGATTGGCTTGAAAATGAGCACACATTCATGCACTAAACATAATATCAGGTCTGATAGCAGTATGATAGAGTAGACTCCCAATCATACATCTGTAATTTTTTTGATCCACTAATTTACTAGGTTCACCAGAATCCAACTTACAAGTGGAACTCATAGGTGTATCACTACCTTTATTGTTATCCAAACCACAATGTTTCAAAATATCCTTAGTATATTAACTATTATTCAGAACAATACCATTTTTATTTTGAAAATTTTAAATACAAGGAAAAATTTAAGTTCCGTCATTAAACTCATTTCAAATTCAAGTTGCATCATTTTTTAGATATCAGTACATACATAATTTTTAGAGGATCGAAAAATAATGTCATCTACATAAATTTGTACTATTAAAAAATATTTGTAAATCCTTTTATTAAAAATATTAGGATCCACTATTCCTTTAGTAAAACCATATGAAATAAGAAAAGAACTAAGTCTATCATACCAATATCTTGGAGTTTTTTAGACCATATAGAGTTTAGAATGTTTAAAAATGTGATTTGAAAAATGGAGATTTGTAAAACCAAGGGGTTTTCAATAAATACATCCTCAAATATGTACCCATTTAGAAATTCACTTTTGACATCCATTTGATAAAATTTGAAATTCAGATGAGATGAATAAGAAAATAGTATCTGAATTACTTCTAGTATAGCTATAGGTGAAAAGATTTCCTCGTAGTCTATTCCTTCTTCTTGACTATATCCTTGTGCAACTAGTCTAGCCTTGTTTTGACCTATGTTTCCATATTCATCAACATTATATCTAAACACCCATTTAGTGCCTATGGTTAAGGTGTCCTTAGGTGTTTCTACTAACTACCAAACTTTATTTCTTTCAAACTGTTTTAATTCTTCTTGCTTAGCTATTACCCAAAATTCATCATTGATAGCATCATTAATATTTTTAGGTACAATCTGAGAAATAAAGTCTTGATGTTCAACCTGGTTTCTTAGAGAAGCTCCAGTCAATGTTCCTCTATTTAGATCACCTACTACAATATCTAAAAGATGATTATTCAAGGTCATAAAACCTCTAGAAAGAGTTTAACTAGACTCCTCATGGTTTTCTATAGGTTCAGATTCACCACGCACAGATTCTGGAAGATTTCCAAAACTAGTTGTTTTTACTAAAGAATTGACAGATCTTCCTCAGGATTTTCAATAGAGGTTTTGGGTTCATGTGGATCAGTCTCATCAAATTTGACAAGAACTGATTCTTCCACACATTTGGTTATATTATTGAATACTCTATAAGCATTACTAGAGATTGAGTAACCTAGGAATATTCCTTCATCACTCTTGGAAGAAAACTTGTCAAGATTATCCCTAGTGTTAAGAATAAAGACTTTGCAACAAGAAACTCTAAATTAATTAACCTTAGCCTTCCTATTATTCCAAAGATCATAAGGGGTCTTCTTAAGAACATGTCTAATTAAGACTCTATTAATGATGTAACAAGCTGTATTAACAGCTTTAACCCAAAAATAGATAGGTATATTATACTCATTTATCATAGTCTGAGAAATATATTGAAGTGTTTTGTTTATTCTTTCTATAACTCCATTTTATTGAGGTGCTCTAGGAGCATAGAAATTGTGATTATAGTCATTTTGTGAGAAAAAAGATTAAAATTCCCGATATTCACACTCAGGGCCATGATCACTTCTCAAGGTCTTAATTCTAAGTCCACTAATATTTTCTACATACTTTGAATATTTAATGATGTAATAACATTATTCACTTTTGGGAGATAGAAAGTATACCCATGTGTATCAAGAAAAGTCATCTACAAGAACATAAACATAGTGCTTCTCATTTAAACTTGAAAATCTAGATGGTCCAAACAAATCCATGTGTACCAACTCAAGTGGTAGAGAAGTACAAACTTCTTTCTTTGGTTTGAAAGAAACTTTGTGTTGTTTTCATTTTTTACAATGATTACAAACTTTGTCATGTGGGAATTTTAATTTAGGTAAGTCTCTAGTTAAACCATTCCTAGTTAGTTTTCTAAGTGAGTGCACATTGCAGTATCGTAATATTCTGTTCCATAACCAGGATCTATTATGAAAAGAATTTAAATAAGAAAAAACTTTCTTAGATAAATATTTTAAATCAACATCATATACATTTTCATTTTAAGTTCAGTTAATATTAAATAATTTTTAGAATTAAAAACATTACATGCATCATTTTAAAACATAAAATTGAAACCATCATCACACAATTGAGGGATACTATGTAAATTTTATTTTAACCCATCAACTAAAAGTAATTTTGAAATTAATATAGTATTAGGGTTACCAATTTAGCCTAAGCCGACAATCTTCCCTTTGGAATTATCACTAAATATGACATTTCCCCCATCAACTTTAATTAGGATATTGAAGCATGAATAGCCTCCTGTCATATGTTTTGAACATCCATTATCCAAGTAGCATAGAGTCTTATAGAATCACTTTTGACAATTTTCCTCCAAAACATATTAATCATAGGTAACTTTGGTACCCATATTTTATTAGGTTTAGAGAGGTTAGCAAGTAAATCTTTGGGAACCCAAACATGTATCACAAGTTTCCTATAATAAATAGATATGTTTTGAGACATGAACACTTTGTTAAGTCCTTTAGAAAAATGTTTTTAAAATGATGGTCTATAACTTAAACTAGTAGTGAACTATCTGGATTTTTGAACAAACTTATTTTTAATGATTACTCTCTGTCCTGGTTGATATCCTAGACAACTTGTGTATTTTGGAGTAATTTGTTTCCGTGGAAAACGAGTCAAGGTATCTCTGACTATAGTAAAATTCTCAAGATCTCTTTTTAATTAATCATTAGATAATTTAAATCATTTTTTAATATCTATGCACATTTCTCTCTCTCAATATCCCGATCGAATTTATAATTGGAATTTAAAGGATATTGTCTTTTCAATATTTTATATTTATCCTTGAGTTTATTAAAGGTATCCTAAAGCATTACATAGTACTCAAATAGTTCATCCTTATTCATATTCTCATCATTATTTTATTCAATTTCATTCCAAGAATAGTAAGTATTATGTATAAGAGAATTGTGTATTACCTCAGATGTTTCTGTCATGAAACACAGGTTTTCATTTTTTTTCTTTTCAATATCAGAAGTGTCAGATCCACTGGAGCTATCTTCCGAATCACTCAAATTAGCTTTCATAGCCTTTTTATATGCCTTTCCCCTTTTCTTCATATTTCTTCTAAAATTTCATCTTGGGGCAATCATCCTCACATGAGCTTTTTTTTAGACTCAGATCAGACTATCCCATTTGGGTTATCTTTCTAATTTCTATATTTCTTCCACTGTACTTTACTATCATACCTTCCTTTATAGTTTGATTTTCTAAAGAACATCTTCTTACAGTAGAACATTTTGAATCTACTAGAAAGATGAGTCATTTCATCATCATTGTCAGAGTCTGAGTCTTCACTAGTGGAAGTGTCTATAGGAGCTTGAACTTTTTCTTTGTCTTTTCTCTTTGAGGTCGCAGTCTTTAATGCTACAGATTTATGTCTAGGTTCTTTACTAGCTTCTTGATTTACCTTAAGCTCTTATTTGTACATAATAAGTTTTATAACTAGTTACTTCACTAGTATCTTGCCTATGTCATATGATTCTCAGATAGAAACAAAATTTCCTCTCCATCTATCAGGTAGGCATCGAAGAAACAACATAATATGATCCTTGTTGTTTACTAGTTTCCCAAGAAGACTCATGGTATTTACTATTTAATTGAACCTGAGATACATATTAGATTTAAGTTCATAAGACTTCATTTTTAAATTTTCATATTTAATGGTATAAGTATTTAATCTGATTTCGTTAACATTGGTTGTTCCTTCATGGGAAATAACCAAAGTATCCCAAATTTCATATGCAGTTTTACATGAAGATATTCTATTGAATTCCTCATCACCTAGAGAATAGTACAATTCATACATTGCTTTACAGTTGTTGTTATATGTAGCTTTAGTCAACTGACATTGTGTGTACCTAGCAGTAACAGGCAATGCATGTTATTCTTCAATTGTTTCCAATATTTTCAGACCCTTTCTCTCTAGATACATTTTCATTTTTAATTTCCAATTAGCATAGTTATTAGCATTAAATAAAGGTTTCATACTGGTATAAAAACCCTAAAATATATTATCCATTTGTTAATTAGAACATTAAAGAACTAAAAATTTAGATATGCTAGAAATTTTAAGGTCTTTAAGATAAAACTAAAATCACAGTTGAAAAGAATTAGAAAAATTTCACAAAAATTCATATGGTAGCAATAAAAAATTTAAATCATTTGATACCAAATGTTGGTCAGAGTGGAATCTCAAGAGGGAGTGAATTGAGTTCCTACATAAAATTTCTTTTAAAAACTTTATGCTTAAGACCCCCTAATTTTGAAATGGCCTAGTTAATTAAGGTAGTAGAGATATAAATGTTTAGTTGGTCAAAAGGTTTCTCAAATGGTGATTATTACTCAGTTGAATCACTGTAAAACACTTCTTTAACTTTTGAAATAGGTTTACTAAATTAAAATCATACACACACTAACCAGAACTAACTATCAGAGTTAATGTAAAACAATTTTTTTTATTTTGAAATTATAAGCAGTGGAAAATAAGAAAAAAAAGTATTACTAAATATAGTACACATTAGTGTTAAACAAGAGGTTTAGTCTCAAGCCAAGACTTAATCCTCTTCACTTGGTGATCACATACCACCAAACAGTTTATATAAATAATAAACTTGATACATAGCCTATATCGGGATTTACAATAGTTTTTACAAGTTTTCCAAGGCTGAAACCCTCTACCACAGTTCTTTGTGGGACAAACACACACCCAGGACACACACAACCTCTTCTGCAATTCTTTATGGGTAACAAAGGAATAAAGGTTTAATGTGAGGATTTTCAGTATCCTCCAGTTCAAGAACATGAGGCAATGTGTGTGAAAAAGACAAACACACACTTCTCATAAATGTAAAATAAAGTACACAATAGAGATAATATAATAATATTGAGTTTAGAAAGTTCTATGTGTTTGTAGTTCAGCTCTTGACTCCTTGGAGTGAAGAATTTTCAGTTTGAGTCTTTCTATGGATGTTTTCCTCAAAATAGAGTGTTTCAACTATAGGGTCTAGCTTTCAAGAACTAAGTTTTCTACTTATTTTGTTGATAGAGAGTCGATGAAGAATATAAGGCAGCATTGTATTTGTTCTAAATTATCTTCATGATGATTTGGGTTTAAAATGTAAGTGTTGGATGGTTCTTATTTGACCGAGCAAGTAAGTTCTTTCTCATGCATTCCTCTATCTTTTCTTTTTCCCTTCTCACACACACACTTTTATTTTCTTCCTTGGTATTCTATTTTATATTTGAGTTCTGCCAACAGTAATAATTAAACCATGTACAGTCCTCCTCATACCTCGTACTGTCCCCAGATACGGTCTCTTGATATGTCTACAATTAGCATTAATTAATTTCAGAAGCATTAAATTTACCAAATAGGACTGTTAGAATAATCTTAAGAATTTGAAAAAGTATGGAATAGAAGAGTGAGTATTCGTAGATTGGTAATGGTAGCCTTATAAATAGTAGACTTCAATAGTAGGATTAAACAATAGGCTTCAACAGTAGATTGAATTGGTATCCTTCATCAGTGACCTTCATCGATGTCCTTCATTGGTGACCTTCATCGATGACCTTTCATCGGTGACCTTTCATCAGTGACCTTCATCGGTGACCTTTCAACGGTGACCTTTCATCAGTGACCTTTAATTGGTGACCTTGCATCGGTGACCTTTCAACAGTGACCTCCCATCGGTGACCTTCATCAGTGACCTTCATCAGTGACCTTTCATCAGTGACCTTTCATCGATGACCTTCATCGGTGACCTTCCATTGGTGACCTTCCATCGATGACTTTCCATCGGTGACCTTCCATTGGTGACCTTCCATCGGTGACCTTTCATACTTAGATAAATTGTGCATTGTAGGCTTGAACAAGAGAGAAGTGAGATTAAAACTACATAGTTATCACTTGATAAAAACTAGGAATATTAATGACACATGATTATCATATAATAAAAACATGATTATCACATTAATGAAACATGATTTGGGATTATCAAAACAGATGAGTCCAAAAATATCATTCCAATCAAAGTGGGTAAATAATTTTATAATAAAAAATCATGACACACAATGTTATTCCCCAACCCATGGGGATCATGAAACTCTCATGGGGTTAGTGTATGTCATGATCTAGTTACTATTTAGGTAATCAGGATAGGGTCTCTACATGACATAATAATAAAACTTTGACTATGTGATGATTTCATGATAGATATTGATGAATTTATTTAACATCTATACTATTATATCAATGTATTTAGCCAGATATTTTAGGATCCCATGCAACTTCAGCCTCCCTTATGATCAATATTCATAACCTTCATTAATTTTGTTGATAAATGCTCATTTTCTTTCATGTGGATAACTTTATTCAACATTAATATGAAAAAACATGAGCAAGTATTTCATTTTGGGCCTATGGTACCATTATAGGGAACTATGACCTCATTAGATGTAGTGGATCTCAAAGATACCATAAATGTGGATCCCGAATATTCTACATCGGATTTATTTAAGAAGACCAACCATTCATACGATATGATGAACCAATCATGGTGACAGAATTATACATTCTAAAAATTGAGGATAAATTTCAACACTATTATATTTTAATCGAAAAATTTTATAATATATTCATAATTTTGATGTTAATTTCAATATACTTGTTAAAAACAATGGAGTTTCATGATGATGATACTCTAGTCACCAAAGGTTTCATGGGAAAGGAAAAAATTGTGCACTAACTAACTTATAGTGTGTTACAGACATTCCTTCTACAAGAGATATTGCTCTAGAGTAATCTCCAGTTCCTATGATGGAATTTTTAATCAGAACCATAATTATCTATAATTATATTGAAGTTGGAAAAAATGGTATGAAAAAAATTAGAGGTTGATCCATGTGGCACATCACGATGAGATTCATGAAAAAAATAAAATCTACAATATATTTTCATCATATTTGGATATGGCGTTTTCAATTGCCATTAAATCCATATCAATTTTAAGATAATGGTTGGGGAATGATATTGAGAAATGACACTAAAATCAAATATTTCAATTTTAGAATCCATGGATTTTTTCTCAAATCTTAGGGCTTTAATACTTCAAGAACGATCTCACAATTTGGAAGATATAATAGAGAAACAATGTTGATTGATTAAGTAATGGTCTTTAAATACCCTCTTTACTGAGAATTAACTACAGTAGAGAAGGGAATAATGGAGCATGAGATGATGGTTTAAGAGGCTAGGAAGGAAGAAAATTATTCTGCTATAAATTTAGAATATTGTTTCCCATATTAGGAGGATAATACTGTAATATTAGTTTATTGATAGAAAATTAATTTTTATTTTCAAACACTTTTAGGAAAAGTGAGAAACCATGAGTCACATTGGAGAAAATGAAAATATAACAAGATCACAACAGACACAAACCACAAGAAAATAGCACAAAATAAAACAACAAGAACATACCAGCACAACCCTTGCCAATCATTATAGCCATACTTCTCACCACACCCGACACATGAGTCCTCCTCCACAGTGGCTGATTCCCATTCAAAAGCTGGATTATACTGCCTCCAGAGATTATCACCTTGGTTTTGGATCCTCATTTGATCCAAAGAGGGCTTCCCTGGACAAGACTGCATAGATATACTATCTTTTTTGAAAGAAAGGATCACCCCATGATCTCACGTAGATAAATATATGGTATTCACCAGATGAGGAAGGAAAGAAAAATACTTCCTCATTTTTCTTCATGGGTTAGCCGAAAACATTCTTACATCTTTATTAATCCTTTTTTTCCCACCATGTACAATATCACTAAAGAACCGAGTGTCCCAGACACTTAGGTTTTCTTTGTCACCCCTAGAAATATACCCACTCTTGTTAAAGTGAGTCTCTGAAATAGGTTCCTTCAACCCCTTTTCATTGCCCCTCCTCGGGTCAGGCATGTTGCATTCGATCACCGAAATGCACCTAACCGTAGCTCCATAGTCTTTATGAGTTTCATTTCCCTCCCCCTCTACTGCTATCCTAAGTTCATCTTCTTTTCCCTACAAATTTTTTATGTCTAGGTTAAGAAGCTCTTCCATCGGCATAGAGACCTCCTCGCGACCCCACCCTTCATTCTTTTGGTTCTCCTAGTAGCCCCCATCAACATCTTCGGACACTGCATGGTAAGTCATCAAACCTACTTCTGAGAGACCATTGAACCTCTTGGTTAGTTGAAGTAGAGGCCTCACTAGGAGAGTAGGACCCCCAACTTCTCTAGTACTGACTAAGTTGGCCACATCCATGGCAGAAATAACCTCCTCTCCTTCTGCCAGTTGCACTCTCTCCTCTGCAGCTCCATTCCTATATTGTTCCACATGATTCTCCTCGTGATTGTAAATGTCCTCTTACTATTAACACTGCTTGGAAGGCCCCTCCAAGTCCTGCCTCATCCTTATAAACACATCAGACACATTTGGGTTACCTTTGGGAACCATCGCATCCATCGAAACAAGACCATGATCGCTTACCTCAGACACCTTTCAAACACACTCCAAGACATCCTGCTCTAACAAACGCGGTGAATAAACCCCACCACAACCATCTGAGCCATGCTCCCTCTGTTCTGAACTAGCTCCCCTGTAAACCATAGGTGCTTTACCTTTTGAAATTTCCTCCCTCCTTGCCGAGACCTGAGAACCCCCATGATGAGTCTCCCCTTTCTGGGTTGAAGGTCTCCTTCAGAAAACCTCCAGAGAGTGTCCTAGATAGTTTCATGACGAACAAAAGTTAGTCAAATATTCATAAATCACCCTTTGCTTGCATCTATATTCCCCTCCAAAGGTAATCCAAACAAAATCAATAGATAACTGGGATGCATCAACTTCTACACGGACCCGGGGATTGACTGGATGACACACTGCGTCAGTGCGGCTATCCACGCATAAGAACCTCCTGATGATATTACCCAACATTTTGATAATAGACAGATTTTGAAAAGGTAATGGGTGGTGAGGGAAGCTTACCCAAATCGCCACATAGGGAGAATCACAATCCATCTGAAAGTAGAAGGACCAGCGCAGTAGGAAAAATGGAATCTTGTTACAGCTACGAGGGGCCTTCGACCAGGCTTTGATGAGGTCCACCTCTGATTCGAACTGAATCATGTTGTGGTGGCTGTAAATAAACCCTACTATTTCCCTTTCTTGGAGGTCCCATGAGGCCAACACGAATCTGTCAAATGCGTCAACTGAAGGTCTCCTTTGCTTAAATCGAGAAATCAGGGTGAGGCTTCAAGTTGTGGACATTACTCTCACTCTATTTTTTAATCAAATAATAAAAAATTTCCTGAAGAAATTATTTATTTTTATAATATCTATCATTTTAAAAAATAGTTCCTGATTACATATGAAAAATACCATAGATTAATAACATAATAGTTGAATCTATTTGAATTTTGATAAAATGAGACATTAGTAAATAAAAATTTCAAAACACTTGAGTAAATGATGATAAAACATAATCAATCCATTATCTCTAAGTAATGTGAATCTAGAGAAGTATTTTTGGGATTGATATAAAAAACATGTATTCCTTCACCATAGGACAAGGTTAACCTATTAGTTAAAACCTGGAAGTGATTTGATTTTAACTTGGACATGTTCCTTTTGAATGATATTTTTGAGCTAGATACGCAATGTATGTTCCATCATCGTAAACAAAGGTTAGTATATTTGGATATTATAGGTTTAATGATTTAGTGAAATCAAAATTTTGAAGGAGGCTTTGTATGGGAAAGTTAATTCTCAGTAAGGGTTCAAATATGGTAAAACTACATCATTTTAAATATTATGAAACTCATTTCAACTAATATTTATGAGGAAAATATATTTTATCTAACCTTTTCCTAGGTCCATAGACCTATCAAGCATTGATTTACTAATTTTAGGGTCAAATTTTGGTACCTATAATATTTTCTCTTTTTGTTATTTCAATAGATCACATTTTTTCATAAGTTATTAATGAGAAGGCTTAGTAAGTAGAAACTTAGATTTTCCTAAACCTCCCTTCATGGATTTTAGACTTGATACGAATTTTAACTCTTACTTTTGAGTAGTAAAGTTTCTTTATAACCCATTAAATAAAAAAAAACATAGCTCTTGGGGACTGAAATTTTCACTAGGTTTCGCTTTGTGGGGTTTCCACTTAAAGGGAACCATGTCTATGTTCATTGTTTTTTAAGGTATTACAGGCCAGAATAATGGGTGTTGATATTTAAGGTCATATAACTTTGACCTAAGTAAGTTTTAGGTTTATGGTCATAAAAATTTTCCCCAAAAAAGTTAGTGGAATTATACAGTGATATGAGAGAAGATGAAACAACATAAATAAATTTATAAGTGTTATTATAGAGGGACTCAAAGGAGTGGTTCATGATATTTATGGCCATAGTTTATGGAATAAAGTTTCACACAATATATAACCATGAAACATGGACGATTTTTATGTTAAAAAGGGTCTCCCGTTCCAATGAATATACTTTGATAAAGGTGAATAGTGACTAATGGATGAAAAAAGTGAGAAAAATGTCACAATAAAAGTGAATGTTTTATAATTATAAGTGTTCTAATAGTTATTTTAAACAGAGGATGATGGGTCTTATAAATCATAAATTTGATTACTGGAATTGATAGATATTGTAATTATAGAAAATGTGATGGGATGACCATTAGGAACGTTCAAATTATGAATCCATTACTATACCATTAAACTAACATAAAAAGGAAAAAATTAAAAGGGAACATAATTTTGTTAAGGAAGAATAAAAATTTGAAAAAGGAAACTACATAATCTATAGATTATATTCAATCAATATTAAATAATGTTGGTTGAGCTAGATCATTAGGTCTATATTACATTGTATCATCCTTTTCTATTATAAAATGACTCAACCTTGAGTCCCATTGGATAAATATTATTATCTGGGTATAATTTGAATATGTGAAATATTATTTTTTGTAATAAAGATAACCTTGAAGGCTGTTCACTAGGTGTGTAGAAAAGGAATAACTAATCCCCATTTTAGGATAATTGTTCTATCACATTCTCCACTAGGATGGACTATTTCACATGACAATGATAGTTTGAGTAAAATATTTTTTCTTCATGAAAAAATTTCTAATTTACAATTTCACATTTAGAAATCTATAAATTTGATAAAATATTCTATGAATATTTTTTCATTCATATGACCATATTCTTACAACTCTCGGAACATTTCAAGTTGAATCTCGAGGAGAAAAATATAAAAAACTGCATGTTCATCCTCTGGCTAGAGTCTTTTAATGTTTTGGGGTGTAAATATAATATATAAATAATTTTTTACATATGAAATATATTAAGAGTCTTAAATAAGTGGAATACAGGTAGTGTTTCTAACCATCATTGTGTGTGCAACAACTCATGAAGGGAATCATGGAAAATATCTTGGTCCTAATGATTTAAATATATCTTTATCTTCACATTCATGAATTTTCTATCTTTTTTGTTAGGGTACAAAGCTATTAAATTCTCTACCAGGGGAATTAGGATAATATGTCTTTCCCAAGTAGGTTTGAAATTTATAGGAAGGGTTATTTATGAATTAATTCTCTAAAAAAATATATTGTACAAGAATTTATTCTTTTATATTCTTAATCAAATGGTTATTGGTTTCATTAGTAATGATCTAATCGTGCCATTGTAGAATATGTTTAACCAAAAAAATTCACTAGTGGAGTGTGGGAAGAAATTAAAACTAAAATCAGAAAGGTAAAAATAAATAATATTCATGAATATAGATTTTATTGAAGTTTCATGGATTCCTGTGTCTTTGGTTGTTCCTTGTTGTGATTTTTCCCATGCTCAAGGTCATGCTTGGATTTGGCTATAGGATTTTTGACCCGTGATTTCCTTAGTTCTATATTAATCACTAGGTACACATCCCCTTATTAGTTAAATGATAAATTCTCTATGTCATGTTTCAATGGTAGATGTAGTATGAAATAACCTTTCTAAATCAATAGATATTTCTCAGTTATAATTATTCTCTTTATAATATTTCATTAAACACTCAATGTTTCAAATTTTCCTTATTATTCTCTTGAATTATGTTTTACAACATCCTTCCACCAATAATAACATTCTTATGATATAATAAAAATCATGTCATGTTATATTACCTCTTCTAGGGGATTACACTTATATTAAAATTCCTTAATGAAATGGATCGATAAAAAATATGAATTGAGTCTAAATATTCATTGAATAAGGAGATGTTGTTTAGATACTCCCCATAAATATTATATATGTACTCCCATGTGGCCATAAGATTCCAATACCTTTCCATATAAAATACATGTGTTTGGTATGTATAACAGTAGAGAAATAAATTCATGAGACTTTTAGATTGTGACTATAATAAACACTTTATGCTGCTGTGTTAACCATGGTATGGGTGTATGGTAGGTTGTGGAGGCAATAGTCGTTGAAAGGTTGTGATAAATGATGAAGGGATAAATTCATAACATTATGAGAATTGTAATAAAACCCAAGATTTTATGATCAATGAGAAAATACCTTATGCTGATACCGATTATTGTATCAGAAAATGAAATAAAATTCTTATTATGAGGAATTTAATGTGAAAATCTATTAGAACCTAGGTTATTTGAGAGGAAAATGATGAATCAAAAGAGGAGTTATATGAATTATTATTAAAATATATATTTTTATTGAAATTTTCTCTTATTATATGTATTTTATCATTATTGAATCTTTGAAGATGTTTGGAAAAGTTTAGAGGAGTACTGAAGAAAAATCGATGAATATGACAAAAATCATGTTCAATTAATATAGGTATTCTATAATAATTATTGGAAAACTGAACTGTATGTTTGATTTAATATTTCACCATGAAATAAAAATATCACACCATAATGTATTCAAGGGATATTAAATTTATGTAGTGATGGATATAATATCATTAGTCTCACACTGTAATCAGAATCCATATTGGAGAAGAAGCTATAAATAAATAATAGTCCTTACACAATGGATGATATTATGCCATGATTCCTAGATATCTCAGAAGGATGAGCTGGGATATTTTCCTTTATAATTTCAATCTCATTGTGAAGCTATAAGGTGGAATGATTCTGTTATGGTTAATAATAAAACTGCTATGAGACTATGATTTATGAAGTGGGGAATTTTCGTAATGAAAGTTATGTGGATATGGATTATAATTCCTGCACCAAGACACAATAAAAGGTTGTTCCTTTTTCTAGGAATGGATTATTATGCCATAATAATATATATCATACCATAATTTTTTTTGTGTATATATAAGGTATCAAATTGTATGATTTTTGTAATTTTAAAAAGATATCAAGATGTAATTTTTTGTAGGATTGTGTTACTAAGGGGAATTACATTGTATTGTTACCCATGACATCTTGATTTTTTGTATCACACAAAAATAGATAAGTTTTTATATTTTTCAAATAGAATAATTTTTTATATATTATTAAATTTAATTCAACCATGGAGGATGTTTTTTAGTTCTAATTATATAGTGACATGGGTCATTTGAAGTAACAGATTTTTGGAGAAATAATTGGAAGAGGATAAAGAAGTAAAAATTAAAAAATGTGGGAATAGATATAAAAATAAAAAAGGAGAACATTTTATTTTTCCTAGACTTGTAGAGTTTATAATATGAATAATTTAACATACCTAAATATTTTTCATTTGTTTATGAATATGGAATCGTAGAGAAAAACTTACAATAAATTAGAGTTTTGATTATTCTTTCTATATTCATTGAATGTGGCCAATGTGTTGACTGTAATTATGACTCTATCATGATGTAGTGTGTATATAGGTATAAATATGGAGTATCACTTGGTATTAGTAGATAGATAATTCAAAAAAATAACAATAGTAAGTTAGTTATAATATCAACAAATAATTGGTGTATGCTCCTTGGATATAGCATATTTCATGTGAACCAATAAAAATCATTATGTCACTATTTTTTATTTCATATTTTTATATTGTGGGTTTTCAATTAAAATTTAATGGTTATTTTTTTTAATTCTGACCTAAAGAAAATATCTCTTCCATGAAGAATAATCATACACCCTAAGTTATCCTAGTTTTCTTATGTTTTGTGTCCACTAGCCCAATTTGGTAATCTAGATATCACACAATTCTAAAACATTCTGAATGTTTTCTGGCCTCTCAATCACCTGGGGCGGTAATTATGATACCTTTTTTATATTAGATAATGAGATCTTGGATAATGTCACTTGGGATATCATTTCCTAGTTCAGTACTCTCTTATATATTTGAGACGTGATCCTGAAATCATTCCAAATAATAATAATGGTTACCTAATTGTGACAGAGAATGGTTGAAAAAATGAATAATGAAAGAAAAACTATATGTATAAAAGGTTATTTATCAATATGTATGATAGTTTTTCTATATTTTATATCATTTATTTGTTACTATATAGTTTAATATAGTATAATTGGACACTCTAGAATTTATATCCATCTAGATAGGCAGTAGGTGTTGTGAAGCTTGGATTAGGCCCCTAAAAAGGGATTCCAACATATCCATATAAAGGGAATAAAAATCCATATAATTCAATTATATTTAACAAGGAATATCTTACCTTTTATATTTTTGTGAGAAGGATCGATGTGGTTCCTTTTAAGGCCATGTAGCTCTGAATAATGTTTTTCTTCCTTTTATAATAACACAATAAAGACTATAATGTGAACGTTAAATTCATTAATCTAGGAAAATTTATGAGTAGTTTAAATTCATATAGAGTGGACTATTTTGTAATGAAATTTTTTGTTGTATTAATATGACCTCTAGGTGCTAGATCCTAAGAATGATTTTGTGTGGGGCTTACATATGGGATACCATTTTTTGTTAGGGTTTACCTGAGTTTGGATTCCCATTTTAATTTATCGCTAATATGTTGGTAACTAAACAAGAGTAAAGGGAGACTTAACACATGAGTGGTGTGATATAGTAGATGAAAAGTGATGGATTATTCCAAATCATAAATCAATTGTACCTCTATTTCATTAATTAGAGATATATAGGATTATTCTTGAGAGCCACAAAAACTAGTTTAAAGTTGTTGGGTTGATTGTCTTGAGCTCATAGAGGATCCATTGGTTACCTAATTGTAGGGACCCTCATTATCAAAGGAATACATGATTGATTATATTTTGAGGACCCAAATAGTTACATATGAAAACAAAAGAGATTCTCATTATCAATGTAATTTATTATCAAAAGTGGGAACATGAATATTCATAACGATTTATTCATTTATATCAGAAGTCCATAGTGGATGCCTAGATGACACATGCCTTTCTTTGTTTTGACCACAGTGAAAGAGTGTTAACAAGTTATTTTATGATTTCATGGAATCTTTAATACCTATAGAAGTGGTATTTTATGAAATGGGATACCCTAGATCAAATATTTTTAAGAGACAAAACATTAAAAATAGGGCCCCATATACTTTTATAAATCCCCATTTTTTTATAATATTTGGGATTTGTGTGAGTGTATGGGTCTAACAAATGGGGTATGGTGTCTCAAGGCTATCTATTGATTATGTTTTTTGTGGATGAAAACCATATATGAAAGTGATGTTCACATGAAATTATTAAATATGTTTCCTTTATCGTCAACCTTATATGTGAAATAGGTTGATATCCTTTAGAAGTTTTTTTGATATGTTGAGAATTGGACTCAAAGGTTTTCGGAAGGTTCTAGTATGTTTTGAATTTATTCTTTATTTACTATGTTGGAATTAAAAAACTGACAAAGAAATTTATCCTAAACATAGAATATTTTGTGTTGTGTAAATTAATTTAGCTATATGGGTCACACATAATAAATTTTGGAAAAATGTAAAATTCAATCCTTCTATGAAGATGTAAATTTTTCAACACATAATAGATTTCATCTATGTAGTCAAAAAATGGAAAAGAACTTTTACCTACATGATCCTAGAGTTAAAGTTTGAAATTTAGTAATATAATTTATCCTACATGGGCCGCCTAGATGATAATTTACTTACATAAAAAAATTTTGAGATTCCTATATAATATTTTAAAGAAATAAGAAATGGATTTTCCTTATCCATAAGAGATTAGGGATGATACTGGAGAGAATTATCCTACATTTAAGTGAATTTTTTCAACATAATAAAATCCTGATATGCGGAGGCGAAAACTAGAAAAGGGAATAGGCCTTTTAATGATCCTATAATATTTTTCATTTGTATAGGAAACTTCCACCTTATATGATGTTTTCATTAGATGGTTGGAAAAATAAAAATTTAGAATATCACACACCATACGATATTTTACTTATTGGAAAACCATGTTTTCAAAAATTATGATATTCCAAAGAATAAAATTATATGACTCTAAAGTTGATCATCAACGTTTAAATTATCACAATTAAATTTTGATTCAAGAAGTATAAAATATTAGTGATCCTAATTCAATGAAGATAAATTTTTAACATGATATCAAATATATGAGATGAAATCAAATTTAAATTAATTTATTCTATTCTCAAAAATAAATTTAAATGCAAGTGAGATGATGATTTACTATTATTTAAATCCAAAATATCATTATATTCATGTAGTTATGCAATCTCATTATTTCAAATGATTGATATGTTTTATTGGGATGAATTCATGGGTTATACTGTTACATAAAAAATTATTCACTTCTTAAGTAGTGTAATTGATTTTTGTTGAGTGGTCACAATATTGATTACATTTATCTGTGATGAGTTCATTTATTAGTTTGAATATTTGGTTTTCTTGAGAAAGAAGAGGAAGGAATTTGTTGAATTCAACATGATAATTTGGTAGGCTAATTTAATTTTTTGGTTAATGATATTTTCATGAATATCATGAATGAAAAAAAAATGTCTAAACCCTCATGATATTTTTCTTTTGTAATCCCTAAAAATATTATTATATACCACTTTGTGTATATGATAAATACCTGATAATTTAATGAGACAATTGTATAGGAAATGTAATTTCAGAGATAAAAGAATACATAGATGATGAAAAATATAAAAGGAGTGATACCTGTCACGATGTAAGTGTGTGAATGATAAAATATAGATAAGAAGAGAGAAGAAGTGAGTTCCTAGAATTAAAAGAGCTATTGTATGAAGATATATTTTTTACCTGACTTCATAGTGATGCGTCTGAGAAGAGTAGATGCAGTCTAAACAAGGTTGTTGTATACATTGAGTTGAGTAGACCATGTTCTTCAGAGTGAATTCACTATCTAGATTCCATAGAGTCTTATCTTGAGTAAAGTGAGATGTGTTCTCCTGTTTTATTTTACCAGATTCAATAGTTGGTTCACATGTTTATTGCTGAAGTAACCTATATTTTAATTAATTCCTTACTCACATATGGTGATGCTAATATTTCTGTGAGTATATTGGGAGACAATTTAAACTATGTGAGTATTGTTTATAATGGGAATCATGGGTTTTGGATAATAACTAACCAATAATACTTGTATTGATAACAATATATTAGTGGAAAATCTATACCTAGGTATAACAACCAGCTGAAGTAAGGAGTATACTCACACATTTTAGTCAAACCTCATAAAAACTATCATGTTCTATGTTATTCCTTTCTTTTATATCATTTAGATGAGGCTAAGTTAATCTACTCACATGGGACTTGTATTAGCATACCACATACGTTCATTTTAAAGAAATAAATTTTAAAAAGAAAGTGAAACTTATTCAACCCTCCCCTCTCAGGGTAGCTAGTAATTCTAATGAGACATTCAAGTGGAATTAGTGTTGAAGGTTACCTTTAAATAAATCATTTTTTAAAGAGTGGAAAACATAAATTCGTTGAATATTATAGGTGTACTTAGATTTTATGGAAAGAATTTCCAGGGATGGAAAAATTGAATGATACCATTTTTCTATCTCTGGGTGTTGAAGTTATTGATATAACAATAGTGGAGTTTTACCTATTAAAGAGGTAAACTAGTGAAATTTACTAATAAAATAAGCCTTGAGGTTTATGGAAATACAATAAAAACCATTTTCATGTCCCTGACTAAAAATATATGTATCTAAGTGATGGGTTTGAAAAATTATAATGCAATCTAGGATAAAAATCATACCAGTTATGAAGTAAAATTTAATGTGAAGGAATCAAAGATAAAAATTTGCAGAAGAATGTTTGTAGTTATTCAGTTTTATAATGATGAATAAATTGATGATTAATTCACTATAGTGAAACAGAGAGTGAGTTATATTAGAGTCTTTGGAGAAAATACGGGTTAATCCATTATTGTGAACAAACTCATGATGGATTTTCCTAACCAATGTAATATAAAATTTTACACTCTTGAAGATAAGGATGATATATCATAGGATAAGTTACACAATTTCCTTAATACCTATGAAATGATAAATAATTTTTTTTTAATAATAAATAAAAATATGAAATGGATTTTGAATCCATATAAAATATAATTCCAAAAGAGGAAGAATCTAAACAACTTGGTTAATCTGGTGATGATGTTTATATGGATAATGATAACAAGAGAATCATGTCTCTTATATCTTAAAATTTTAGAAAATAAAAGGGAAAATATAAAGGAAATTTTCCTTTTTAATGCTTTAAATATAGAGGCATGGAATATTTTTTGATCAACTACCCAAATAATAAGAATTATGATTTTGAAACTGATGAACAAGAATATGAACCCTAAAAAATTAAATGGGATAATGGTCGTAAATTAGTGAACAAGATAATTAATAACAATAGAATATTTTTAGGAATAAATAAGATAATCATGATGAACAAATAATAAGAGGAAAATAATTCATCTAGAATCGAATATGAACATGAATCACCTAAAAAGGTTAAAATATTTTTGGATCATGCGAAACTCTAAGAAAAATTCTCATGCATTTACAAGGAAGGTGGTGAAGAGACTTATATGGATCATATTCTCATATATGATCTTGATAACATTATTCAAAAAAACTCCAAGTTGAAGAGGGAATTTTAAAAAAATAAATATATATAATAGTAATATAGTTTAAGAAAATAAATAATATCTAACAATAGAGACTGAAATCATTAAATAGATTAATAGATTAAAGTCAAATTTTATCAATAATGAAATGATAAAAAATGATCATCAATAGAAACTATAGTGAAAAGAATAAAAAATGGAAAATTTTGAAATAAAATTTATTATGGATGAATAATAGTTAAAAAGGGTAAATAATAATTCAAAAAATATTTTTAACTCAAAGGTTATTCATCTTTGAAAATTGATATTTTAAGCACACCAATTCAGTTGAAACTTATTTCTAAAATTCATAAAATTTATGAATTTTTTTATCTTAACAGTGTAGGTACTATTTAAAAAAATATGTGAGTCTGGGGTAAAAAATAACATGATAAACTCTCCTCTTTATCCTATAAAGAAATAATAATGAAAAAAATCAACCTCCTTGAAGAATAAACACAATTAGAGAGGATTTGGGAAATAAATGCATGAATTTAAGAAATAGTTTTCAAGAAAAAATTAGGGTTCATATTTAGTTTCTATTATTTGTGATCTAGTATTTTTTCCAAAAGGATTACACATACTGTTAAAAAACATACATACCTAAAAAATAGCATGAATCAAGGTGAACTATCTATAAAGTGGAAAAATGAGTTTCCAAAGAATAAGGTTTTGAACAAAGTATCTATAATAATTACCACTCAAAACTAGTTTGAATGTTTGAAATAAGTGTATAGAAGATGTTATAGACCGTGTAATTATGATGAGAGGTGAATGAAAAATCTCGTTGGATAGTTATCTTATCAATAAAAGGGTAACGAAATTGTGAAAAAAATATATATGAGAAAATTATTCATAGTGGAATTATCACAACAAGTATGAAATTAGGGAATAACATGGATCCTTGACAATGAGTTATATTCTTATAGGTTTAAGGAGAAAAAAATCTATAAAGTAATTGAAAAATGCGAAGATGGAGCTCTAAAATTTAAAAATTATAGTCCCCTGAGGATTAAAGTTGTTGGAACTTCTAAAATTGAGTCTAAAGAACTCAAATGAAATGTTTTTATTGGGTCGAAATATAACTTTATTAGTTTAATCCTACTATCACATGAGTTAAATGAAGTCATCATTAAGAAGAAATCATGTGTTATAAAAAATGAGAATATATAAGAGTCATCACAATAGTTGAAAGAAAATGTGAGAACTTGTTTAAAATTGGGGACCCTTCCAATTAATGTTCTATGAGTTCCAATGATGAGAATGATTTTAAGAATAAAATACATATCCATGTATTTTAGAAAAAAATGAGTAATATTTCCAAACATGAATTAGTAAGAGGACGTAATAAGCTAAAAAATGATATAAATTCAGTTTTTAAAATGTGCCTTAAAGGGAATATGGTTCAAGGGATTCACAATAAAGTAGATATTTAATCTACACTACCATTGGATCTCATATATTCAGATTTTTGTGGTCCCATGAGGAAAAATACAACCAAGAGTGATATTGAGTTTATTAAATTTATTTATTACTATACATAGATGACTAATGTTCTATTTAAAATTAAAAAATATAGGAACTTAAAATATTTAAAAATTTTAGAAGACATGTTGATAAAGAACATAGTATTTTATTCAAGAAGGTGAAGTCATGAGGAATAATAAAATTCTATATTTCAAGGGGTATTCAGTGATGGAAGGAGTTTAAATTGAAGAAATATTTGTACCAATAGAAAAACATGAGATTTTTATGATTTTATTAGTAGTTGAGACTCATAAACATTACAATATTTGTCAAATGGATTTGAAATCTACCTTCATAAATGGTTATCTTGAAGAAGTGGTCTTCATCAAAAAACCCTAGGGTTTTATTTTTGATAAATGAGGGAATATTATATAGGGTTTTAAGAAGGGTCTTTATGGATTAAATAAGACCCTAATATCCTATTATTCTAATTGATGGTTTCATGAGAAACAAGAACTTTTCTAAAGGAAAATTTTATAGTAATCACTATATAAATGAGTTTTCAACAGGGAATATTATATCTACAGTATATATAGATGGAATCATTTCTAATAGTGAAAAGGGAATTTTTTGAGTAGATTTATGAGGAAATGAAGAGTTATTTTGAGATTTCAATGTTGGGTGATATTTTATATTTTATAGGGTTATAAATAATTTTAAGAGATGATCATATTTTATTCTCTGAACATAAATACTCCAGGTAATTTTGGAATTTTTTTGGAATGGAGGAATAAAAAGAAACTTATAATGTATTAGAAGTTAGCACTAATCTTAAACCAGATAAGGTTGGAACTTTTGTAACTCAAAATTATTATAGAAAACATATTGAAAACCTTCTCTATCAAACAACTTCTAGACAAAATATTTTTCCTATTTAATTATATACCAAATTTCAAAGTGACCCCAAGGAGTCTCAATTGTTATCCACCAAGATAATTTTGAGATACATCAATAAAACACAAATATTCAATCTCATATACAATCCCAGTTCAGATTTTACCTTCCAAATTTTAACAAATGAAAATTGGGCTAGATATTTTGTTAACAGGGGTTAAATTATGGAGGTACATTATTTATTGGTGATAGTCATTTGAAATAGAATAAAAATAATGGAATTTTGGTGGAATTTAGAATAGCTGTATCCCAGTACATATCATCCACACATGCTTATACTCAAAATATATGGATGTAAGTTCAAATAGATAACTGGAGAGTTTTGGTTAAGAAGACACTTTTCATTTTTTGTTATAAAAAAAGTTCTATTGGTATATCCAAGAATGGATTTCAATACTCTAGATCTAGGACCATTAATATTATAAACCATTTTATTAAAGATAAACTAGAAGAAGGTGATGTGAAACTTCGGTTTATTGGAATAAAAGAATAAGTTAATGATATTTTCCTAAATAATTTTTGAAGATGTGGTTCTATGAGTTTAGGATTAACCTATATTTTTAGCTTTCCTCTCTCATATAAATATGTATAAAAAAACCCACCAAGCCTTGAATTATGTTTTCAAAAGGGGAGAAGGAAGTGCATAACTCTTTTCTTAAAATTTAGGATATTGTATATTTCTATACTTATCTTTCTATGGACAAGTTTATAATAAAAAAGGAGAGTTTGTTTGAAGTTGAAAGTTTATAGAGGGGAGAGAAATTTATTTCTTGGAAAAAATGTTTCTTTTCATTGATACATTGAGTTCTCTAAACAACACAATCATACCTTGTGGTGTGGTGTCACTATGTTTGTACATTGAAGAAGGATATGATTTAGTGTTTCTTGAACGAAAATTAGTGTTATATGATAAATTTAATTAATGGTTGGATGGGTTGAAAAATAAAAAAGGGGTGACTGAAGTTCCCTTGAAATTTTTGATGATGTTTTCTTTATTTTCAACCAAAATGAGGAATATATTCATATCTACTAAAAGTGTTTTTGATATACTTAGAAGTGGTGTGAAAGGTTTTAGATAGGTTCTAGTTTGTTTGGAAGAAATTATAGATTTAATGTGATAGAATTAAAATAATTAAAAAGGAATTTAAACTACCCATATAATATTTTTTAATGTGTAAATGAATTTAGATATGTGAGACTTCCATAAGACATTTTGTAGAAAATGAAAAAGTTAGTTCATCTATAAATTTGTAAATAGGAAAGTGTGTAAAATATTTTATCTATGTGGTTGAAAAATGGAAAAGAATTTTTACCTATGTGAGCATGAAGATCAAGCTTGATATTTAGTGAATGGATTTATCCTATATAGGTTTCTCATAGGATAATCTACCTATTTAAAGAAGTTTAGGTTGCCTGTATAATATTTTAGAGAAATGGAAACGTGATTTTACTTTAGCATTACAAATTTATGATGTGAGTAGGTGAATTATCACATGTATAGGATATTTTTTTCATTCATGAAACATAATCTACATGAATTTAAAATTTTGAAAATTAAAAATTCTTATGATGAACTCATAATATTTTTGAGATGTTTGGGGAAATTTTCAACTTATCTGAAGTTTTCAACTGATGATTGAAAAAATTAAAAAGTAAAATATCATATTGCATATAATGATTTAGTTAATGAAAAACCAACTTTCTTATAATCAAAATATTATGAACAATTAAATGAGATGATGCTCAGTCCAATCTCTAGAATCAAAAATATTATAATTAAACTATGGTTCAAGAAACATTAAAAATAAATGATTCTCATTAAGTGAAGAAAATGTTTTAACATGAGATCAATTAGATGAGATGAAATCATAATTAAATGAATTTATTTTATTCTCAATAATAATTTAGATGTCAGTGATAATATTATTTTATGTTCTTTAAATACTAAATCACATTTTATTCAAGATGTGATGCAAGTTTATTATTTTGAACGACTGAGATATTTTCATGAGATGACTTCTTGGGGTGTTTGGTGCCACAAGAAACTTATTCATACCACAAGAAGTGTAAATGATTTTTATTGAATGTTATGAAGATTTATAATATTTATTTATGTTCCATTTAGTTGGGAGTTAAAATCTACTATTTTTTATAATTAATAAGAAAAGGTAATTTGTTAAATTCTACATGAGAACATGGGAGGAAGACTTGCCAGGCTAGTGAGAGTGTAAAGAATACCATGGTTGAGAAAAATGGATCAACACTAATGATAATTTTCATATATAAACCTTTAACAATTTATTATATAACAATTTTTTTATATGAAAAAATACATTATTATTTTATGATAAAATTGTATCAAAAAAGTAATTTACTGAAATAAATAAATCATGACTATTGAGAAATATAGAAGGGGCATGTCAAGCATGTTGTAGGTGTGAAATGGAGAAAATATATAGAAGAAGATAGAAGAAGTGAGTTTTTAAAACCATGAGATATATCATATTAAGATCAATTTTTACTAGAGTTCATAGTGTTTATTCTGATAAGAAGAGAAGCAGTCAAACAAAGGGTAGTAAGAATACTAAGTTCTGCAATGTAAATTCACAAAACTGATTCTAACGAATATTTTCATGAGGAACATGAGTTGTGTTCTATTTTTTTTATCTTAACAGATCAAACAATAGGTTCACATATTTTCTTATGAATCAACCTTTATATAATGGACAACCTTACTCACATATGGTGATCTTTATCATTTAGTGAACAAATCGGGAGAAAATGTAACATGTGGGAGTAGTGTATGTGCGAAGAATTATAGGTTTGAGATAATAATATACTAAAATTACTTACATTGATAAAAATATTTTAGTGGATGCTTTGTATCTAGAAATAAAAACCTACTACAACCAGGTGTTGGATCACACATTGTGTCTGAACCTTGTAAAAATTGTTGTGTAAATTATTATTCCTTTATTTAATATTATTTTGTGAGGATGAGTTAATATACTAAATATGGACTTGTTATAATTTAACATTGTGGTTCATTTTACAGAATGAAATATTAAAAATAAATATACCTAGATTCAATCCTCCCTTCTCAGTATAGTCAGTCTGTCTATTGGGACTTTCATAAAGATTCAAGTGTTACCCTTTAGAAATAATTTTATATGCAATGGGACATGAATATTTTATTAGAAGGATATATAGTCATTAAATAATTACATATAAGGACACACCCATTTTTATAAATATATTTAATGTTTACTTGAGGAATATATTTCTTACCAAATATCTTCTGAATGTTTGTGTGATAAAAGATGTGGTTTCTTAAAGTCCATGGGTCCAAAAATCCCAAATGTATCCAAATTAATCACAAGTGTTATATTTATAAGAAACTATTAAAAGTTAACGGTTTTTGAAATGTTTGTATTTGGATCATGTTTATTAATTATATATATATATATATATAACTATCCCCTTTTCACTAGAAATGACAAGGGCCCTACATAAGATGCTATAGGTCATAAGAAAACACTCCCTATGGGCATCAAATAATGGTGGGCCAGAAAAAATGATACTAAATAGGAACTATGTGATGTGACCTAAAATATAAAAAGTGATAAAAATATACCAAATTTTCACTCCCTATCTACATAAAATACTAGATCCAATTATATTTTTATGATTGCATGATGTTTACATAAAAACAGCCTCCACTTATACTAAAT
Source organism: Viscum album (assembly GCA_963277665.1). Taxonomy (NCBI): domain Eukaryota; kingdom Viridiplantae; phylum Streptophyta; class Magnoliopsida; order Santalales; family Viscaceae; genus Viscum; species Viscum album. Next base: position 1,621,904,754 of record OY728159.1, on the reverse strand, counting down.
TGTATACTTGTACTCATTTATTTCCCAATCTTATTTACACATCATTTATCACTTTTTTTAGGGAAAAAATACCCTAGATCAAAATTGGATCTATTTTTTATCTAAAACAATATATTTTTGAGGAATTAAAAGCACTCATGTGTAAGTTTTATCCACCCCAAATAAGGGCAAGTTGAAAGGCCCCTTCAGCTACTATAAAAATGTAATTAGGGGTTGGGGGCATGACTATTCTTTGAGAAAAAATTTAAAGACTCCCTTATCACATAAAGTGAGCTCTTATGAAGAAATTTTTCCATATAAATATAAATCATAAAATATTCATGGGACTGTTTTCTGAATAGGTATTCACATAAGAATCCTAAAAACCATACTCCATCAAGAAATTTTTCACTTGGTATATCACTAACTATATTGATTCTATAAAAAATTTCCTCTTATTATATGTTATATATAAGATTTTTTAATTTTTCGAAAAAAATATTATGGGTTTCTACCATTAAAAAATTTATATTCTAAATCTTCTCTTGAACTTTGTTATTTATCTATTTCTATAAATAGATCTAGGATATGCTCCATAGTCTTTAGCTAAGATATATATGACTATTTAATAGTGTCAACTTTGTTAAATGATATCTTAAAAACAAAAACCATAAAACTCTATCAAAGATGATGTGATAAATTACGAGGTTCTATGCTACATAAAAAACACTACCTCTTTATGGGTTTATGTTACTATGAAACATGACCATCCTGTAGGCATGGTTGGACTATAACCAACTATTGTACTAGACTACCAAGTATTTTGACATTTCATGAGACAAAACGTTTTTGAATGGTTGATTCATTAATAAATTTAATACTATAAAAGGGAATGTAACTTGGTATATTCAAATAATACTGAATAAGGGAACCCGAACTTGGGAATAATGAATCCATATATATATATATATCCATACTCTAGAAATACATCACAATTCAAAAGTAAGGGTGGAACTGAAGTTGGTTTCTCTACCCAAGGGGTATCCTTGAGATTATTTCATATAGATTCTACTCATCATATGACTATTTTAGTTTTTCCAAGTTTGATGATACTCTCCCACTTTCCAAATGTAGGTGACCTCACTATCTCCTGGGGTGGTGATGAAAACACCTTTTGTTATATCAGAGGATGAGAGGATAGCTCATCCCTTAAGGGAAATTATTTTTTAGTTTAGTAATATCTTATAGATTTAATACATGTTCATGAATCCATACTAGTAAAAAATACTAGTGAAATTTATTAACTGAAAACATGCATTTAATAGGAAACTATACATTTTAATGATATTATCTATAATTTGATTCAAATATTATATTACTCTATAGTTTAGAGATATATACAAAGGAAATTTGGAATTTATCTATATCCATGAAGGTTTTGGGATAATGTGAAAGTATCTAGAAGGTACTATAGAGTAAGGATCAGGCCCATGAATAAGGTTTCTTGTGTATCCCTATGATGGGCATTATATCCCATGTAGTTTAGGTCCTATTAACGGGATATATATTATCTTTTAAGGAAACATGATATAGACTATAGTGGTTCCTCTTAAGTCCATACATCCATGACCACTTCTATGTAGTTTAAATTCATGAATATTTGGGTACCTGGTTAAAGGAACCTATAAATGGTTTGGTGTATGACTTATATCAAAGGGACCCTTTCTAGTTTGCATGTGAAGATGATTTAGGTGAAGGAATGTTTTAGGTGTTGATATGTGTATCTAGAATAAAAATATTCTCGAAATTCTAGTGGAGAATCTCAAATCTTGGGATATTTGGGAAACCAAGAGGTGAATCTTGAATAATGGAATTTTGGAAACTAGGAGAATTATCTCAAATCAAGTAATATTATGAACCAACTGGATAATCTTGAATCAAGAAATATATGAAAACCATGGGGAGGATCTTGACTAAAGGTTCTTGTATGGGAATTAAATGTGAACTACACAAATAAGAAATATTTCTTAAAACATGTTACCCTACACCCAATATTACATGGTGGTGTACTTTTTCAAAAGGGGAAACATGTTCTATAAGATTCTAAAGTCTAATTAAATATTTTTTTCATGAAAAAGGGTGTCTTTATATAAAATATTGACTTAAAAACCTGTATAAAGAATCTTTAATGAAATGGTCACTCTATATCAAATATTACAAGGAATTAGACCATTGGAAAGAGGAAAACACATAATATAGAAATTAATAGTTTCACTTAATATTGGATTTCAATTTTAGTTTGTAGGGTATTATAATGTTATGGATATTAAGGATAATAGTTCATATAGTACGCCTGTGAGAAACCCTCTATGGATAATCAAACTAGGTATCCTTTAAGGATCCTGGTCACATAATATTTACTTGGGAGACCCTCTATGAAGAATTAATTTGGGAGTCCTTCATGAAGGATCATATTGGGTAGGTACTGCAATGTTTTCATATAGGAAATTCATTACCTTAAAATTATTATGTAGTACCCTTCCTTCTCCCTTTGTCTTAGATGTTGAAATTATCCAAGGGAATACACTAAGGGGTTTGAGTAAAGGGAGAGTTAGAAAATGTGTAAATTCGTCTCTTGAACTTATTTCCATGGTAGAAGTGACCTCTTCTCTCATAGATTGTGTCTAATAGTTTATAGGTGAGTCACATGACCCATTTAGCTGAAATTAGTAGAATAAAAATCACAAAAGGATTAAGTGGTTTCATAGGAATTCTACTATGTGGAAGCATTGTCATTCCATTTTGTAAGGATGTTATGTGACTTGAAGGATGTCCACTACACCATCACATAGTGATTACCAACCATCAGAATGTCACATAACCATGAAGAATTTTCTATATGCTTCCATAAAGTGATGTACAACCATGATAATGTTATGTGACTGTGAAGGATGTATGTCATGCTACCGCAAAACGATGCTCAATCATGAGGATGTTATTTGACAATGAATGATGTCAATTATGACAGTACAAATTAATTCTCTTCTGCAAGGATGTTATAGGATTATTAAGGATCCTTTCTAGGATTCAAAAAGTGTCATCCATTATATAAACAATTATATTTACATGAAAAATGATATTCCTTCCCATGCAATTTTTTCTCTTTTATGTTAAAATGATGCCCAACAAAAAATAGAAACAAATTTTGATCTATATATACATTTTAGCTTCAAGAGTAGTCAAATAAAATCCTATGAAATGAAAAACTCCCTTAGAAAATAGGTTTTCCTATAAATTTTTTATATGGAAAAAACTTGTCTAAAATAGCATAAAAAATCGTTTTTATATTTTTGACAACCTTTTCACTAGAAATTAATAAAATATACAACCTACACTAAGTGGGAGTTTATCACCACAAAATCACCAAACTAAGAAAAGTTTTTGAGGAATTTAAATCCTTTATTGAGTAAGAAATAATATGTCACTTAAAGATCCCATTTAAATATTCTATGTGTAGGAAGATGCATTTCTATCCATAATTTATTTAGTTATCTGAATGAGGACTATATCATAGAAATCATAAAATTTTCCATGATGCATAATTTTTGGACTCCACCAGGGATAGATTAGGAATTTATCTAATTTCTTAATCAAATATGCATAAATTTTGAATTATAACTCAAGGCCCTAGGATTTTATAAATAATTCAAGATCTTGTAATCATTTTTTCACAACAGTATGATAATAGTTATTTCCATAATCTGATGGTGGAGCCCTAACACCAACATATTTCAATTAATATATAGAGTGGTTGGTATCAACCTCTAGTACATATACATGATTAGTAGGGATATGATATTTAGTGATATTTATGAATAAATCCTCCCCTTTCCCTTCATGGGATGATGTAGAGAGGCGATCACCACTCACCAAAATGTTACTAGAGTGAGTGATGGACATTTTAGAGAAGACTATTCACACATGAAACAATATATACATCACCACTTGAGTCGAGTGATTTATTAAATAATAAAGATATATTAAAGATTCATTGATTTCATGAAATTTAATAACCTACAAGACCCATATAGCTCTATGCACATACTATCCAACACTAGATGAGGGAAGATACATATAATGATGTTTATAACTAGTACCTATAATTAAGTCACAAATTTAATGAGAAAAAATTATAGTGATTTTTATAAGTGGTTATCTATTTACAATGAAAGAATTTAACAATATAGCGAGAACAAAACTATTATTATAGTGGTACAACTATAAAATAGTACATAGATAAATCTAGCCATATCGATATTAGTAAATCTCTACTAAATGCTGGCGAGCATCCATAGGGGTATGACCAAATTTAGAGTTTTTAGTTTGTTTAAGTCATGTGGGGTTAGATAACCACTCATTTTGAGGGATATGATTTTATCATCATCATGTCCAATCCATGGGCCTGATTAAAGACATATATTTAGAGGATCACAAGTTTTAGGTTTAATTTTTTCAAAAAACTAGCTATCATTTAAATACTAAATCTTTTCAATAAGTTTCTCTTTACGTTGTAAAAACCCTTGACTAGAACAATCATCAACAATGTCTCTTACATGAATAAGGAACGATCATTTCTCATGGAACTATAAGAGGGAATATTGGTTTTCAAAGTATATGAATATACTATCATTGAATCTTATGTATCCTATATATCTACCGACTAATTTCAATACATGTTGAGAATATATCTTATTCCACACATTAGGGTCAGGAACTAGTGATATCCTATGATCACACAAGAATTTTTGTTAGTTTTAATGAACAAGGAAATAGAAATATGGGTTATCTTCTAAGTGAATAATGGTTCCATTATTTTTTTTATTACTTATACTAAATACTAGATAAAGTCATATACCAATGGAATGTTGAAGTAATTGGTGGTCCTATATAAATGATCACCACCATATGAAGGTGAATAGAAGAAGTATCTATAAGTGATCATTCTAAGGAAAAATAGCATGCCATGAAAAACCCTCATCAGTTGAATTATTGGTAATTAGTTAAGGAATTTTTACCGATCAATTTTTATCAGTAAAATAACTCTCCAACTAACTATCACTACTAATACAAAATTCTAAAGAGAATGGGATGAATGTAAATCATAGGGAATTATAAATTATATAAAGAAGATATGATATTCTATAAAATTGGATAAATTCCTTCAAACATATCTTAGCCTGATCACTACACCATCCAACGTTCCATTTAAGAAATAGTAGAAAAAAACAAAGACTATGTTGAAGATTTTAAAATTTTGGTTTATGTTGTCAATAATCAAGCCTTTAATTCACATTGAGTACTTAAGATAATGAGAATTTAATTTGAAAATATAAAAAATATAAATAATGGTGAAAATGATGATGATGATGACTTCTTATAGGAAAGGGATACAACCAAAAAAGAAAATACTTAATTGATATTTTCTTTGGTGGATATAAAATCAATTATTTTTAAATTTACATATCATAATAAATATTAAAAATAATATTTCCTTATAAATTTTATATGAACTTGAGGTAGTTTTGTATCCCCTTAAATCTCAAGATTACTCATTGAGAGGGAATCTAGTTGGGCCAGATGTTCACTTAGGCGATATAGATGAAGAGAACCTTTCACCTGCTCACATATCATAGTCAAGGTCTGTGACCTTCATCCTTTAGATGTGTTCCCAATGCTAGCAATGGGGGATCCCTATAAAGAATTATTCATAGGAGATCAAATAATGGGATTGGATGGAGATACTGGAACTTGACCATTGTTTAGGGATAATAGGTTATCTAGGAATTTTTATATCCACTTTAGGTCACTTTAGTCTCTTGTGCTAACATATTTAATTTAAATATATATTATGTTGAGCTACTGATAAGAATCTCCCACAAATTTTTAGGAATCAATTCCTTTCACCGTTGTAGGGGTAATTGTGATGATGATCAGGGATATATAGGAAAGTTTGGGGTTAGATCTTGAAATGAGTCTGTCAATCGACAAATGATAACCCATTTCCATGTTGTGATATAATTTAAATATATATATTTTTTCATAATAATTTAGGTCATTTAAAACATAATTATGGAAGAAGTTTTTATTTTGGATTAGAGTTTTTTTTCATATAAGTATTGAAAACTGATTTTTTAGGTATAAGAATGAAATAAAAAAAATTTGGGTTAGATTAGTATTTTAGGGGTTTGTGTGAATTTTGGAGGAGGAAACACCTATAGTTTAGGATAATAGGTGATACTAGGTACCCAGTAGGGTACTATCAAGTACTAAGTGATCTTGTTAGAGTAGGGGGTTCCCAGTTTGTGCCACTGGGAACTCAATGTGTTTGAATGGTGGGTATTGATATATTGGATGAAGTTAGGCAAAATTCTAATGGTCAGTATTATAAACCAGTCTCCAACTCTCACACAAACTATGTTAGAGATGAAAAATTATAGCAGAGCTTATCATTGAACTTGAAAGTTGGTAATATATCAATGAATACCTTTTTTACATGGTACTATAATATCATGGACTATATTTTAATGGATACTATAGCTCCACAAACTTACTACCACTATTACTATATCATAGTGGTCCAAATATGTGGATTTAAAATGGTAGAAACATGGGTAACTACAACATCATGTTAATTTATTAGCTTATTTTGAGATAGGGTTTATACACTCTTAGTTTGTAGCTAGTAATTGTATCCTATTAATAGTGAATTTATTCTTCCTCTTTAGGGATATAGTTATTTTTTCTAAACCCCATAAATCACATGATCTTGATTATATTTTTTTCCTACCTTTTAATATTCATTTGGAATCAACTGTCATTAGTGATATCATCATTTCTATGATATGGTTTCCCTTTACCAAGAACCTAGTATGCATATACCATGTATTTTTCAAAATGAGGCATCATTGAAAAATTATATTGATCCTTGTTGAAACATTTTTCTTTTCCCTTTGAATCATATTCTCTCAAACCATTTGAGATGTCTATTTATGGTGTTCCATGGCCAACTAATCCTTTTTCATTTCCACTTTCTTCAAAGTTGATTCAGAGAATTTTCTATGCCTAATTAAATGTATTTAATTTTCATTTATCTGTTTATTCTCTTCTTAATTCTTATTTTATTATTATCTTACATTGAATAGGGATTTTGACTGTTCATTTTTTCAATAAATACTTAAATTACCTTTATGAAAATTTATTCATCTTATTTTATCTAAATAAATTTTCAATGGTTTATTTTCCTATTTTATATCATAGTTTTAATAGGATTTATTGGTGGTAAAAATTAATCTAGTGTTTTTTATTTTAAAAGAAAACTCATATTTGATTGGGTTGTTCTTGTTAGGTATTACGAACATGTTGATCTTGGGGTTATCTTTGAATTATTATTCCATGTTTTTTAATGTGGGTTAGTTTGTTTTTATTTTTATGATTGATCTAGTTGATTTTTTTGTTTATGAATTTTTATTTAATTCTTTCTATGAACTCTTTTGTGGTTGTTGGACTGTGATTCAAGGATAATTATATTCAGAAATATCACCGATGGTTAAGGTAGTGAGTCTTAACACTATGAGTGAATTTCAAGGCCATTCTTATGACTTTCCTACCAATTGTTTTCTAAAACTAATAATAAATATTACCTGTTAAATTTTGAATAATAAATTGAAGTGTTTTCAAATTTATTTTGTTATATCAAATTGAATTCTTTTAATTGAGTTTCAAAATAAGTTATTTAATGGGGTTTAATATTCACATGGTTAATTTAAAACTCATGAATTCAATATTTGTGTAAATGATCTTTTAGTAAAGTATTTCATTTAAAATTTATAGATACTTTGGGTAAGTAAAATAAGGATTATTTCATAATTTTATTGAATTTATTTTCTCTTAACATTCTACACATTTTTATAAATGATATTTTGGTTGATAATATTTTTTTAATTAATTTTAATTTGATAATATTGTATATATATCTGGTTTACCCTATAATAAAATTAATCAAGATCCATTCCAATAGTTCTATAGTTTTAATTCATAATGAATTTATATATATTTTCTATCAATTGTTATGCTACATTATATATGAGTTCATGTTCTATTCTCTTGAGTTAGTAAATCTACTTTAAGAACCATTTTTAAATTATAACCTTATGTGGGTTGATTATATTATATTAAAAAATCCACTTTACTTATTTGGATTATTCTTACTAGGTAAATCATTTCATACACTATATTTTATGATTATTAAGTAAACAATTCAAAATCAAACATTTTTAAGGGATCACATTAGTGGTGATTTAATTTCTAGGTTACTCTTGTGGGTAATAAATGATTTGATTCCAAATTTATGTGTTTTAGAGTGATTATAAACTCCCATTATCACGAAACAAGGGATATTCATAAAATAAACTTTTTAATAAATTGTTTTGATATTTTTTTTAAAAAAATTAATGTTTTAAAATTCTAAACTATTCCTTTTTAATCAAGTACTAACACTAATTTAGGTTTTATAAAAGGTTTAAAAATAGAATAATTATTTTTCTAAAGATATTTCAATTTTCATACTTAAACATTATTAGGTATTAAACAAAATATTTCAAGGAAAACCGGGTGATTTTATTATAAGTAGTAGAATAAGGATGTTAAAGGTTTATTTTTATAATGAAATATTTTTATTTTTTTAATGTTACTATATAAGTTAGTTTTAAATTTAAAAAACATGTTTCTAATGATATTACCTATTGTTTTGGATAATTAATGCTTATGATTATACATATCTCTATTTTTTCTTGAATAAGGTTTCCTTGAATGGTTAATATATGCTTGTTTTTAAATTTTATGCAATTAGTTATATTAATTAATTAAGGTAGTCAATAAACCATGGGTAAGGAAATATTTGAATTATTTTTGGTATGTTTAGTTATTAATTTATGATAATTTTTCATTGGTTTAGTTTGATAGTTTGTTTTTTACATGTGACCTTGATTGATGTTATGCTAAAAGGATAGATATTAATATATTTATGATTAATTTATTGCTTTGTTTTTTAAATCATTTTGACTTAACTAGTGGTGAAAAATTGATCATGGATATTACTTAGATATATTTATAATCATTTCATATGGGTTATATCATTATCATATAAATTTAAATTTGGTATAACTTATATAAAGAATAATGAATGATATGGTATCACAATTCCCTAAATCATGTATACCCATTCACCTATTACTGAAGTGATGGTCCGGTAGTGCCTTTAGTTAGTATACACCTTGAACATTCAATGAGATATAACTATTTACAAAATCTAGTATATGATTCCTTATCGATAGAATTGGCTACTAGACTCCCCTTTCTTGCAACCATTTTATTGAGAGTGGGCTAAACCAAAAGTCGGTGTTTATAGGTATGAGTCCTCTCATTATAGGGAGTTATTTATTATAGGATTTTATTCACTTGACCAATACTTGTGTGTAATTAATGCAATGATTTATTGATGAATTATTATAAAAATATTTTATTATATTTATGTAAATTATTATAAATATTCATGTATACACATAGTTATTCATAGTTATGTCGAGGCACATTAGTGGTGTCTTAATATGTATGTGAGCATGCCCTTCATGGACACTCTGGTGGACATGAAACTACACTTACTATGTTTTATATATTGTAGGTATGTGGTTATCTGTTGGATGTATTTTTTGACAACTAGGAGCTGGTATGAGTTCCTATAATTAAAATCCATTAAGTATTGAAGTGAGATGCCTTGGTTTTCTGGAAAAGTATTATAATAATGCCTATCTATGTCATTGATGTTGAGTCTACCTAGTGATTTATGTTTATGATTATACTATTTCTTATATAATAGTTTTACATTATTGACTATATTTATATAAATTCATCGTTATTTTTCTATTTATTGTTTTCCAATTACTTCAACCATTTCATTTTTGTTCCTAGGAACATTGTAATGTCCCGAAATTCTAAAGTATGAACATTTTATTAGATGGTGTGTATAACACACAAGACCATGCACATAGGGGAATATAATATCATAATAAATTATAATATATTGACAATTTTAAATAAATTAAATATAATTTATAACTTTCAATGCATTTGATACTGAGTTAACGTGTGACATAGGAAATAATGAGTTTCTTCAATGGCATGTTTTACACGTAAGACTAAGTTTTACCAAACAACAACATATTACTAAAATATTATTATTTACTATAATAAGATTTTTTATAGCCATTAAAATTAGTGAATATGAATTTTATTAACTAATATATGAAAATATGTGATATGCGTAAAATATAAAATAAACTCATTAGTTACAAATTAATTGGAAATGAATATAAGAACTTGTCACACACGGTTTTTTGTCTTTGTATTGATTCAGTACATTGTAAATCCCAATCCTTTTCATGGGTATTTTGTGAGATGAATATTTATTTTTGAAGTTTCATATATTTATAACCACCCTAATTTGGGATCCCCATTTCTTTTTATTAGTTTTTGAAGAAATGGTGGTTACTTCATGATTTGGGCCAACCGTGAGCACATTCCCAGTTTTAACAACCGAATTTGTTTCTTTTATAACTCTTTTTCCTCATCCTTTTTCATCCATTAGACATCCCACTTGTCCTATACTGATATATTAAAACTTATTTATCCTTTTTGACCCATTATAAATTCATAAGCAGGGTGAATTTGGGTTACTTATTTGGTATTGGGCCAGCCCATGGGCCCATTTCATGTTTTAAAAAAATAACTCATTTCATTTATATCTTTTTCATTTTTTAATATTTTTCGGTGATTCAACCTCCCCCCTCGAATCCAATAACCCTATAGTAAGTCTCATAATCGATTTTACCTCTTTAGATCTTATATGGGTTGCAGATTAGGGTGAAAATTCTCAGGATACCTCAAATCGTCCAGAATTGACATGGTAAATTGTATCATTCATAAATAAATCAATTCCTACTCTTTTGGCCACCAAATCTCTTTCCCTAGTTACTCCTGACCTTAGGAGTCTCTCCAAGAATTTTCAATCCATTCCCTTCTCTCTAGGGTTGCAGATCTAATGGAAGATGAAGAGTATTCTAGGGTGAAAGGTGAGATTCCTTCTCCTTTCTCCTTCCTCTTCCCCTGCCTTTCATTATTTCTTGGATTTATATTGTCCCCTAGTATTTATTGACCTAGTTATTTGTTATAACATGTTGTTTTATAGTTTTTCCGTTTGTTTAGGTATGGTCGTTATAGTTTTAGGGTTTATAAACCTGTGGCGGGTGATTTCGGTTGTGCGTTTCAATTACGCCAAGTATTTGAGGTAGGATATCCCTTGCACATGCCTTTATCATTCAAGTTTCATCATTTTAATATTTTCCTAAACTGATATAAATTTTTATTATTGTTTTTAAGCCTTTGGATAATTTTCTTGGTGTGCAAAGTGGTTGTTTAATCATTGTTTTGTGAAAGGTAGTGTTGTGTTGTCATGAAAGTGCTCAACAAGTGTTTGTTTAAATGTTCCGCTAACTTTTGAAAATATGTTTTGAGGTTTATAATATGGTTTATGGTATTTTTAATATTTTACAGTATCTTGAATGAAAATATGGCATTAAATTGGTTTTTTATTCCTTTTCATGTACTTAAAATAAATTGTTTTGTTTAAAAAGGGCATGCCATGTGTTTGGTAAATTGCCCGGTTGGCTTTTATGTGTGATGTGTGATTTAAAAGTTCTTTGTTTGGATTTATAAAATAATTTTAATAATAATAAATGGTATTTTTGGGTCCTTATTTGGATTTCCAATTTGGATTTGTTTTTACAAACAAGTGGGTTTTTGGTTTACAACATATTTTAGCCCGAGTTTCCCAAAAATGGACCATTTCACATCTTTATGAAAATGGTTGTGTTTTGAATATGTAACCTGAGTATTATAAGAGATTTATGAATGTGTTTTTATGCTGTAAATGGTGTTTATACACATCCTTAAAAAAATTCATACCTTCGTCAACTGTTAGTTTTGAGAAAATGTTTAAAGGCCCATTTGGCATTTCCTAGAAATGAATGAGTGTTTTACTTGTGTATACCAATTTGTGCAATTAGGATTGTTTTATAGTCCATTAAATGATTTTATTAAATGTTTATAGGGGTTAAAATATTATTATTTTTGGTTTTTATGTGTTTTTATTATTGAAAGAGTGTTTTTGAATGAGTTTTATGTGCAAAGCCTCAATATACTTCATGAAATTGTTTTACCAAAATATTTAGTGGTTTGTTGATTCGTGTAAGAAATGTGAAGAAATATTTTGGGATGTTTTTGTTTTTATGGTTTGGGAATGGAATGTGGATTTGAAATTTTTATTTGATATTATGTTTAACTTGATTGAGCACTAAAGGGAATCCCGGGTATCTAGGTGGGCAGACGTGTACTAGTATGCTAGTGATTCTGTGGGGGTTGGCCTCTGTTTCCCGTTGCAAGTTTGACGATGCCAACACTAACTAAACTATTATTATGATGATTATTGGGGATGACTAGGTTATGGGTATGTTCCCTACTAGTGGATCGTGCACGAGAACGAATATTTATTATGGTAACTTTCACCGAGATACGAGGTACCTGTGGCTCACAACTAACTAGTGCCTAAGGGTGTTCCCGTGTCTAGTGCTCATTGGCTATTTTGTACTCACCATCAGCATACGGTGTGTTTGGTTGGTAAATTCAGTAGTATGTGTTATTTATTTAAAAGTTAGGATTCTTTAAAGAAGCCCTCATGAAAACTATTTTCATTTTGAAGTTTCACCTCTTTGAAAAAAATTATTACTTGCATTTTTGTTTATTAAACATGCATGTTTTTTGACTGATAATTATTATAGCATGGAACCTCATTTGAAAACCATACTTTCATATCTTTAATTTAATACTATAAATTGATGTTTCTTTTATTTTAAAGGAATGTGCATTGGGAATAGAATATCGGGCTAACCTACTGAGTTTTAATACTCACCCCTATAGTTTTCTTCTTTTTTTACCCCTTGTGTAGGTTTCATCTTTAGTTCGATCACCTTGGGCGACATTTGATGATTGTGTTGGAGAGTGACCAGAAGTATAACATGGATTTATATGGTCATCGGGATTGTTCAGTTGATTTGTTGGTTTTTTTATACTTTTAGTTTCTTGTACAAATAATATTTAGTTTAATTTTTATATAAATTCATTTTGGGCTGTCCATTTATTTCCACTATTTTTTTGATTGTTTATATATGAGAGAAATCATTCCCTTTTGTACTCTATTGATTCCCTTGGTGCTTTTCACCATCCCAAGAGGATCGGGAACACCTCTCGGGACTTGTCGCGGGTTGTCCTGGGTGACCGGTTCAGGGTCGACTCGGGTTGGTTCGTGACAAAATGGTATCAGAGGAGGCCAAATCTTAGAAAACCTTTCTCTTTAGAGCTCCCTTGTTATTTTGGGGACGTCAAGGTAGATGGATTAGAATTATTGGGACTTTAGGGGTAAGTTAAAGAAGAGCGTTGTGAACTCTTTCTTGTTCTAATCCTCAGGTTTCCATGGGAAGTCCAGTTTTATTAGTGTCCTTTGTTCTGGTTGATTTTTTGGTGTTGGGATACGACAAGGGGAGTCTAACTAATGGCCTCCATGAGCTCGCAAGGCCTGGCAAGCCATGTGGAGCTGGGTAATGGTCCTAATAAGCCTCTCTGTGTTGTTTTTGTGTTTGGCATATGGCCGCCAACCATATGGTCAAGCCACCCACAGACACTAGTTCCCTTTTTTGGGTCTCTTGAACCTTTCTTGAATTCTGAATTTTTGTTTTTAAAATCCTTGTGTAGGAATTGTGGAAATTGGTTTTAAAGGAAGGATTATATTTTGAAAATTGAAAAAGGGGGTTTTCAACAATTAAATATAAGAATGGTTTTGGAAGGTTGCGTTTTTGTAAAAAAAAATTAGGGAAGTGGAAACGATTTAAAGGGATTGGATTATCCATAATCTAAACTTGTGGTTTGTTGAAATAAAATGTTTTGAAATTGTGAATCATTTTAAGGTGATTCTAGATCTTTGTTTTAAATGGGGTATTTTGGGATGTTAAAAAGTTTTTGAATCGGATAAATTAGTTTTGGAAATTGGTTTTGATCAGTTGGTGTTTTACTAGAAACTATATTGGTCTGAATGAACCTCAGATTATGAAAATATACCTTGCTGATTTTTTTTTTTTAAATGGGAAGCGGTTGTTTGGAGTGGCTTGGTTATTTATAAAGTTTTTAAAAATGAAAAGGGGTATGTTTTTATGAAAATGGTTCTTATTTAATTGTGGTTTCTTTTGTTAAATATGAAAAGGTTTTTTGACTTGGTGGTTGGTGTTCCTTATGAAGGTAATTTTTTTTTGGAATGATGTTGTTTTGTTTTAGCCTTTGGTGTTTTCATGGGTTCTCACATGCATGGTTTTATTTATATCTGGAAGGATGGCCTATATGATATGGTGGTTGGGTGCCTGGGGTGGCATGTAAATGTGCATGTGGGTGAGACTTGATTAAATACCATTGGTGAATGTGGAAACCCACCAAGTTAGTTTGTTTTTTTCAAAATTGTTTTGAGATGAAAATTGTGGCCTTTTTTAAAACCAATGGTTATGTGGCTTGATTTTTCTATGTCTTAGAAGTGTTTTTTATTTAGTTAGCTTCCATGTGATCTAGAATTCATACTCTTGTTCTATCTAGAGATGATATCTTGTTGGTGGCTCGGTTTTGGATTAATTTTCATTGGGTTTCTAAAGATGTGTTTGATGTTGTGATGTGGCCATGGCTAGTTCTCTATTGGAAATATTTCCTGTTGATCAACCTAAGGATTACATTAAAATGTTAAATACACCTCTTTTGATGATTCCTCAACCTGTTTGTTGGAATAGAGAGTTGTTTGGGATCTATTAAAAGTGCTTCTAGGTCGTGATAATTCTTGTGGACATAGTAGTTGTGTTCGGTGATGTTGATGTGTTTCGTCATATTTCTTGTCCATTCTATCCCTCGTTTGGAGTGAGATAGAATTTTAATATGTATCTATGAGTTCCTATTTAAATTAAGGCTTTTTTGGTGATCATGTGAGGTTTTTTTTGAGTGGTGTGATCCTTATCACCTGACTGCGGTGCAGCAAATGCTTCAAGAATCAGGGCTCCAGCCATAGGCCTTGGAGTGAATCTTTTCATGCAGTCCGGGAATCGACAGAGATGTGGAGTGCTCGATTAGGATCCTTACTCTTCTATTTTTGTAAGTTAGTATCTATTTCAATGTTTTGGTTCCTAATTTCTGTCAATTTCCCTCTGTCGCAACAAGCATGGTGGACCGAACCCCTCACACAGTGGTTATGGTTATTCCATCATGGATGTGGGTTTTCAATAAATGTCATTGTGTGTACCGCCTATAAAAATCATGTGAAGTCTTGGTGTTACCTATTCATAGGTGGAGAGTTTTGGTTAGTTTCTTTGTTTCTTTTGTGGTTTCAGTGGCCAAATTATTGGGTCCCCTTCCCTCCCATCCCCAAGTGGCGGGGGTCCAGAACTGTGCTGAATGTGTTGGCCAAGTTCTTGTCCCCTCCGTTCTGGAGTGGGATGTTTATATGTTCATATTGTAACCCTATTAACTTGGTATAGTAGGTATTTGTAGGGGGGTTGTTTTGGGATTGTGTGAGAGAGGCCCAATTCTAGCTCATGTTGAATTCTTGTCTGTTCGTTGCTAGTTGGTTTCTAATGGTGGGGAGACCCACCATGGGTCTCCTAGATTTTCATCCTAAGAAAATTTCTAGTGCAAGTTGATTCTTAATGGTGGGGAGTCCATTTTAGATTCCCCTGGAATATTTGTTTTTTGTGATTTATCTTTGTTTGGGGTGATAGTTGGGTTCATTGAGAGAAGGCCCAACAATCAGGTTCTTGGCTTGGTTGTGGAGGTGGTGGCTTCATCTTTCCGTTGATTCTCCAAACGTGGTTGTGAGTTGTGTTTTGTGTGGGCAAGAGTATTAAGTTTAATTTTTGGTGATTGATATTTCCTTATCTTTAGATTCTGGATTATGTTGTTATGGAATCCTTAGGTGTTTTTTTTCAGTCGGAAAGTGTTATGGCTTTCAGGGGGCGGAAAGCTTTAATGGTGGGGAGAATTGTCACATGCGGTTTTCTTTTTGTCTTTGTATTGATCCAGTCCATTAGAAATCCTGATCCTTCTCATGGGTATTTGGTGAGATGAATCTTGAGTTTTTAATTTTCATATATGTATAACCACCCTAATTTGGGATCCCCATTGTTTTTTTAGTAGTTTTTGAAGAAAGGGTGGTTACTTCATGATTTGGGCCAACCGTGAGCCCATTCCCAGTTTTAAAAACTGAATTTGTTTCTTTTATAACTTTTTTGTTTTTCATCCTTTTTCGCCCATTAAACTTCCCACTTGTCCTATACTGATATATTAAAACTTATTTATCCTTTTTGACCCATTATAAATTCATAAGCAGGGTGGATTTGGGTTACTTATTTAGGTATTGGGCCAGCCCATGGGCTCATTTCGTGTTTTAAGAAAATAATTCGTTTCATTTATATCTTTTTCATTTTTTTTAATATTTTTTGGTTATTCCACCTCCCCCAAGAAGGAAATAACCCTATATTAACCATAATAATAGATTTTACCTCTTTGTAGCTCATATGGGTCGCAGATTATGAAGACAATTCTCAGGATACCTCAAATCGTCCAGAATTGACAATGTAACTTGTATCATTCATAAATAAATAAATTCCAACTATTTTGGACACCAATATTCTTTCCCTGGTTCTTCTAGACCTTAGGAGTCTCTCCAATAATTTTCAAGCCATTACCTTCTCTCTGGGGTTGCATATCTAATGGAAGACGAAGTGTTCTCTAGGGTGAAAGGTGAGATTCCTTCTCCTTTCTCCTTCCTCTTCCCTGTCCTTTTGTTATTTCATTGATTTATATTGTCCCCTAGTATTGATAGAAATAGGGTTTTGTTATACCATGATTTTATTATGGTTTTTCTATTTTTTTAGGTCTTGTATTTATAGTTTTAGGGTTTATAAACCCGCGGCAGGTGATTTCGGGTGTGCGTTTCAATTACGCCAAGGATTTGAGGTAGGATATCCCTTGAACATGCCTTTATCATTCAAGTTTCATCATTTTAATATTTTCCTAAACTTATATAAATGTTTATTATTGTTTTTAAGCATTTGGATAATTTTATTGGTGTGCAAAGTGGTTGTTTAATAATTGTTTTCTGAAAGGTAGTGTTGTTTTGTCATGAAAGTGATCAACAATTGTTTTTTTAAATGTTTCATTATATTTTGCAAATATTTTGTGAGTTTTATAATTTTTTTTATGGTATTTTTAACATGTTATAGTATCTTGAATGAAAATATGGAATTCAATTGGTTTTTTATTTTTTTTCATGTACTTAAAATAAATGTTTTTGTTTAAAAAGGGCATATCATGTGTTCGGTAAATTGCCCAGTTGGCTTTTATGTGTGATGTCTGATTTAAAAGTTATTTGTTGGGATTTATAAAGGAATTGTAATAATGATAAAAGGTGTTTTTGGGTCCTTATATGGATTTCCAATTTGGATTTGTTTTTACAAACAAGTGGGTTTTTGGTTTACAACATATTTTGGCCCGAGTTTCCCAAAAATGGACCGTTTCACCTCCTTATGAAAATGGCTGTGTTTTGAATATGTAACCTGAGTATTATAAGAGATTTATGAATGTGGTTTTCTGCTGTAAATTTTGTTTATACACATCCTTAAAAAAATAAAATTCATACCTTTGTCAAACAATATTTTTGAGAAAATGTTTAAAGGCCCGTTTGGCATTTCCTAGAAATGAAGGAGTGTTTTACATGTGTATATCAAGTTGTGCAATTGGGATTGTTTTATAGTACATTAAATTATTTTATTAAATGTTTATAGGGATTAAAAATATTATTTGGTTTGGTTTTGATGTGTTTTTATAATTGAAAGAGTGTTTTTGAATGAGTTTTATGTGCAAAGCCTCAATACACTTCCTGAAATTGTTTTACCAAAATATTTAGCGGTTTGTTGATTCATGTAAGAAATGTGAAGAAAGATTATGGGATGTTTTTGTTTTTATAGTTTGGGAATGGAATATGGATTTGAAATGTGTATTTGATAATATTTTTAACTTGATTGAGCACTAAAGGGAATCCCGGGTATCTAGGAGGGCAGACGTGTACTAGTATGCTAGTGATTCTGTGGGGGTTGGCCTCTGTTTCACGTAGCAAGTTTGACGATGAAAACACTAACTAAACTATGATTATGATGATGATTGGGGACCACTAGGTTATGGGTATGTTCCCTACTAGTGTCTCATGCATGAGAAAGAATATTTATTATGGTTACTTTCACAAAGATACGAGGTACCTAGGGCTCACAACTAATTAGTGCCTAGGGGTGTTCCTGTGTCTAGTGCTCATTGGCTATTTTGTACTTACCATCGGCATACGGTGTGTTTGGTTGGTAAATTAAGTAGTACGTGTTATTTATTTAAAAGTTAAAATTCTTTAAATCATCCCTCTTGAAAACTATTTTCATTTTTAAGTTTCACCTCTTTGAAAAAAATGGTTACTTTCATTTTTTTATTAAACATGCATGTTTTTTACTGATAATTATTATAGCATGGAACCTCATTTGAAAACCATACTTTCATATCTTGAATATAAAACTATAAATTGAAGTTTCTTTTATTTTAAAGTAATTTTCATTGGGAATAGAATATCTGGCTAACCTACTGAGTTTTAATACTCATGTCTATAGTTTTCTTCTTTTTTTAGCCCTTGTGTAGGTTTCATCTTTAGTTCGATCACCTTGGGCGCCATTTGATCATTGTGTTGGAGAGTGACCAGAAGTGTCACATGGATTTAGATGGTCATCGGGATTGTTCAGTTGATTTGTTGGTTTTTTTTTACTTTAAGTTTCTTGTAAAAATAATATTTAGTTTAATTTTTATATAAATTCATTTTGGGTTGTCCGTTTATTTCCGTTGTTTGTTTGATTGTTTATATATGGGAGAAATAATTCTCTTGTGTACTCTATTGATGCCCTTGGTTCTTGTCACCATCCTGGGAGGATCAGGAACACCTCTCGGGACTTGTCGTGGGCTGGCATGGGTGACTGGTTCAGGGTCGACTCGGGCTGGTTCGTGACAGAATTGATTGTATCTAAAGGGAATATTTTTATAGAAAACAAGTTTTTTGCTCACAAATATATTTAATAATAATAAATTAATTAGAATTAGGGAGTCATATTAATGTAATATATATATATATATATTATATTCAATCAAATATTTTTTACACTCATCCAATAGATTTGATAAGTATAAGATAATAAGAAACCCAATATTAGACATAAAAACACATATTTTTATTAAAGCACTTTTATAACCTTTTAATGGAGAACCTATTTTAAATAAAAAAACATTTCACTTTTAAATATTTTATATGTAAAAATATCATTCCTATTTTAATGAAAAACATAAAAATTAGGATTTGGTAAATTTTTGGTATTTTTCTGTGAAGTTTTATTTTTTAATGAATAATGAGAAATACTGAATTTTAGTTCAAAATTTCATTTTAATTTATTTTGTTTTTTAGGATAAATTATATTTTAATCGTTTTTTAAAGTTATATAAGTCAATTTTTTATCATTTAATCAAATTTATGTCATTATAATCAATTTTACTTTGAAATTGACTAAACAACATAGCATAATTTTTAGCATTGTTACTTTAAAAACTCACTTTGTCCTCTCATCTACGGGATTAAATTTAAATTAAATGTTGACAATTATGGGATTAGAATTTAAAAAAATGGATTCAATATTTTGAATACTAATAATTTATAATGTCTAATAAGTTTAATTTAGTTTTTTACCAAAATAATTAGTGCAAGTAATTAAAATTAATTACAATTATTAAGGAAAAATTAATCATAACGACTAAACCTTATTATTAAAGCCCAAATGACCTATAAAATTATAAAATATACTTTTTATGGACATATTTTGACCCTATAATTATTTTTCATTAAATTTTACCATTATTGGAACCACTTGAAAGGTGAAAAATGTGTATGGGATTACTTTATAAAAATATTACAAGAGTGTCACTCTTCCACCACTGTAAAAAGGTCTCCTCTATTCCCACTCTCTCACTCTTATAAAGACACTTAGGTTCAAAAGATATCTACCCAATTAACTCTTCAACATCCATACCCTAAATATAGAAGCCTCACCTTGGTTGGAAATCAATATGAATAATCCTTTTTGTATAACCAAAAAGATGTTTGTAACACCCCATGCTTCCACGGTATGCTTCTCTTTGAATAATACAGTAGCGTGTGTTGTACGCAACTTCGAGTTCTAACACACACCACAACCAATCAAACTAGCCGTTATGAATAGTAATACCCACTTTTTGAAATTTTATAAATTTTATCTTTCAAAATGGACTTCGTTTTTGGATTCAGAATATCGAAATAAGCCTAGGGTGAAATTTTGGTATTTTTCTGAAAACATTCAATTTTTGATGAATAGTGAAAAACACAGAGTCATGGTTTAAAACCGAATTTTTATTTAAAGAATTATTTATTTTATTTAAATTTAATTAATATAAAAATAGATATATAATACCTATAGTAGTTCAATTTAATTCATTGGTGTTAGTTTAGAATCATTTTAGATATATAAAAATTGTATAGAACTTTTCACCGTCTTTTACCCACCTCCTAAGAGAATTTGGAAATTCAAATAAAACTTAATTTTACCACTTATGTGAGTAGAATTAATAAAATCCGAGAGGAACGATTAATATGAAGGAGTAAAATTTGGTTCAATAAGATAAAAATAATATTTGGTGAACAGTAACTTTTTACTTTTATTTACAACAGTTAAAATTAAATAGGGTAATTAAGTGTAGAAATGATATAAATATTACACTAAAACGTGTCCTAATTCTATTGGACAAGTTTATCTTGACCAAAAACCACCTTAAGAATAAAATATTATCATTTAGGTCCACTTGGATTAGATTTGGACATTTATTGTTTTTTAATTCAAAGAAGAGTTAAAAGAGTTAAAATTAAAGTTTAATGACTAAAATATTTTTAATATAGAGTTATACATAAGATAAATTCGATTATAAATATTCATTAGAAATATAAAAATATTATCTAAATAATTTTATTTTATTTATAATTTTTAGGAAATAAATTATTTAATTTATTTATGACACAATGGTGATGCAGTAATTACCTAATTAATGAAGTATTAAAATAATTGATATTATAAATATCCAAATAAATGTAATTTGAGACTTTTTATGAATTAAAATAAATTTATAGGTTAATATGACATATTAGGATTGGTTATATAAATTTTTTTTGAAGTAATAATGTTGTTATGAAATTATCAAAAACAAAATACCCAATAGTGTCAAAATTGACATAAAAGAGTTTTTAAAACAAGTATTATATTATTAATTTATATTCTATTCCTAAAAATCTAAGGTTAATCCAAAAGACTTATATCATTATAGGTGTGTTATTAATGGAACTCTTGGGGGTCGCTTGGATGTATATAGTAAGTTTATTAACTATATAATATAAAAATACAAAGTGACATGGTAAATGTCAAACTAATTAACTAAGAGATAAAACTAAAAGATAAGGTTAATATAATGACAGAAACCTGTCTAAAACCTATTGGTTGAATGGTTTTCGACCTATCCCCACCTTAAAAATTAAATAATTCTCTTTGGAGCCATTAGAAACCAAATATTAATTTATTATAAAATAATATTTCTAGCTTTTCCTAAGGTGCCCCTCACACCACTTAGAAAGGGCACTCCCCCTTCTCTCAAATTCACACCTTCAAAGACTTTTGGTTCGGCAAAACCTGTCCAAATATCCTCTCAACTTCCCTAATTTCAACCTAGAGTACTTTGTTTGATCAGAAAACCAACCTAAGGAGCCCTTTTGATCAAATCAAAAGGAAGAACCCGAAGAAGAGGTAAGGTTTTCACAACCCTCTTTCAAGTTCCATTCTTCTTCAACTTCTTCTTTCTTTGTTATTTCCATTCTAAAATAATAACTCCAGTATCTTCTATATACTGTGATGATATTATAAATATGGTACAACCATATTCAGTATTCTATCCATACTTTTAATGACATGTCACCATACTTGCGTATGTACGGATTACCGTCTCCACGTCGTGGTGTAATTGTTATTCAAAACATTATTATTTGGATGGGTATAATAATGATGAGTAATTAATGTAAATAATAAATATAAAATGATAATTATTCTGTATATATGATATAATATCTAATTATATATTATTTTAATATCAAAAGAATGATATTATCGCTCGTGCGTACGTACGGACTACCGTCTCCACGAACGCGATGAGATTCATTCTCCATCATATCCATTCAAGTATAAATCTTTTTTGATGATTAAAAATAATTTTTAAGTACTTGATATCATTCAGGATATGAATATGATACAACCTATCTATAACAAACATGGATTATGTAACAAAACATATAAAATAAAACGAGTAAGTTAACACTCAAAACGACGATAATACTAAAATATTATTAACAAAGTATTATTGGAAGATCATATATGATATCATAATTATGTATATGGTTCTTGTATAATTTAATAACTATTATTTAACCATTATACAGAAGGTTAACCTACCCCCAACCAAGGAAAAGTACAAGGTAAGGGTTTATTTTACAATCTCTTCATTATCTGAGGTTGTTTATACGTGATTATCTACTGGAACCTCTTTATCATCCACATCCATGTTTCTTAAAAATGTATTCCAAAACATTTTTACTATTTACTAGACAATGGTTTAAAGTCATTTATACCCTTGTTTGACTTTTATAAAATGGTTTCAAAGTAATCTTTCCGTCATTTTCCAAACAATGTCCTTTTTAACCTTTTCGACAAAATTAAGGTAAGAATGTCTTTTTTTAACTTATATGGTGGGTGCGGCTATTTTCCACCATTGTAAAATCGTCAAAGATTCCCTTACAAGATTATAAGAATATTTTCAAATTAAATGTTTTGTTTTATAATTATGTGACTTTTAAATGATTTAAAAAAAGAGATATTTCTCTCAAATAGTTTTGATTTCATCTATGTCAACATCCTTTGATGGATTTTTAGCTTATTTGAAGTTGATTTATTATGATACAAAACTTCTACATTGTATTGACGGTTTTGTGATATGTTTTAATTTGGATGTTTTATTTTTATACCATTCATGGTTTATGGAGAAGGTATTGACATTTCTTATGCTAGTTTTAATATGAATGTTTATGTTATGTTTAAACCTGTTCATATGAGGAATTCATTGAACTTAATAAGTGACGGGTGGAGCCCGCTATAACTTCTCGATGCATCGTTAGGTATCATAAGAAAAACTAGTGTCTTGGCACAAGGCCTTGACAAAATATTATTTGTAGTCTTGGCATGAGGCCTTGTCTATGTGGTTATGATAGTCTGGCATTATGCATTCCATCATTATGAAAGTGGTTGTTGATATTGCATGTGATTATTCGACTAGTATAATTTCCATGTGAATATGTAAATGGAATTATTTTATTTTATCTTTTTCATATTATGCTGAAGTTCAAGTTTAAAAGGCTTTTTTTAGTTATACATTGCCTTAAATGTTTATTCTTATTTATGAAAGTTTCTGCTATATTGTTATCCTTACTGAGCATCTGAGCTCACCCATTTCAATGTTTTATTTTTCTCAGGATATGAAGAAGTAATTTATGAATGACATGCAGTGATAGTATGAGGGGATATGAAGACAAGATGTTGTTGTGGTTGTTTTCACTTTATGATCTAATGTAAGCTTTATTAATGTATCTAGTTATTCCAAGGCTACTAAACTAATCGGTCTTTTGAGACTTGATCTTTTGCGATCATGCCAATATTATATAATAATGCACCGACTCTGGGTAACTAGCATTGGGGTATTACAGTTGGTATTAGAGGAAGTTTAGTATAAACCTTGGAAACTAGATTTAGGTAAACTCTGATTAGAGCACATAGACCTAAGATGGACTTTGAGGATTAGTATAGAAGAATTCCTAGAATTTTGGTATTGTATAAATTTTGTGAGTTTTCCAAGCAATACATCGCTGTTTGGATACAAGAAAGTTGAGCCGGCTCTGGCATAGATATACCTAGGGGTAAAACCCGAAAACACCTCTTTGAGCTAGACTCGAACGGGAACTGGTGCACGACAACGGGCCTTGCTGCACTCTTGGTTATGACACTCCTGGGGGATATCCTTAGGATAATTCTCGTTTTCTTTACAAACCATTATGAAGGGTTTATGAGTATATAATTTCTCAAGAAAAACATTTTTATGATTATGGATTATATCCATAAATAGTTCAATTTATGTTAAGTGTTTTACAAGTATGGAATTATGTATTTTTATTCATAAACTGATCTTGTTTATGCCATTGTTTAGAAATGGTGCCTAGTATAAGAAATGGAAACTGTATCAATGCATGCACTCCATGTAGGGATTTCCCTCCTACTCAAGATAATTATAGTGGTGCTGGTGATGCAACTGGTGCTGATCATCTAATCACCATACTAGTACAACTCACTCAGGTTATGAATAATAACCTTACCTGTATGGAGCACACTGATCCGCTGCGTGGACGATCAATGATAGATCGCTTCATGAGGTAACAACCACCAACATTTAATGGGAATAAAAATCCCTTAGTAGCTGAGCAATAGATAAATTCTTTAGAGAAAATATTACATTCCTTGGGGAGTAGTGAAAGGGAAAAAGTTATCATGGCAGTTTACCACATCACTGGAGATGCTGATCAATGGTGGTCATTGATTCAAAATAAGAAGGAAGATGAAAAAGTATCAAATATATAATGGAGGGAGTTCAAAGATCTGTTTTTAGAAAAATACTTTCCTCGTGACCATCGAGCAGATATAGAAATACAATTTCTGAGTCTGAGACAAAAGGAGGATGAGAATGTCGCAAAGTATGAGGCTAACATTACAAGGTTAGCAAGGTATGATACAGATTATATGCGTAACCCAAGAAGTAAGATTGATCGTTTCTTTTATGGGTTAAAATCGTTTCTCTATCGAGAATTAGTCTCACAATCCTTCTCGTTGTAAGAAGATATTGTCTCATGTGTTATCAAGACAGAAAAGGAATTCTTTAAGTCTTATTACTTTAAAGCAAAGAATGAGAAGAAGAGATTTACTGATTACTCTGCGAATGGAAATAAGGGGAAGAAGGGAAAAGTTGCATATTCATCCTACAGTAAATGTGGGAAGAAACACCCCAGTACTTTCTTAAACGGAATGGGAGTCTATTACATGTGTGGTGAAAAAGGCCACCAAGCTCGTGATTTTAAGGGGAAGAAGGAAGCTACCGATGTCCAATGATACAATTTCAGGGAGTTGGGACATTATGAAAATGAATTTCCTAAGCATCAGGGGAACTTACCTTAGAAATGGCCAAGGGATTAAGGCCAATCTTATGCTATCAGTACTGCTGAGGTAGAAGCTCTGAAAGAGGTGGTGGCAGGTAATTTAATGGTTTCGTCAAGTTTAGAAAATGCATTATTTGATTCTAGATCATCTCATTGTTTCATATCTTCCCAGTTTTCTAAGAAAAATAGATATTTCCAATTTTATTTAACAAGGGATTTTTCAGTTAAAACCCCTAAGGGAAGTATCATTGCAACAATGTTTTGTGAATAAATCCCCATTAGAGAACATAAATGTTCTTTACCTACGGATCTCATCGTCATACCTATGATTGAATTTGATAAAATCTTTGGTATGGATTGGCTTTCAGACCATGATGCAAAAAAAATTTGTAAGAAGAAGGAGGTTACTATTTTTAATGATGATGATAAGGAACACCTTATCCTTAGAGCGGAATCATCACCAACTAATTCTTACCTAGATCCACCCCTAGTAGCTCAACTAAATTCAATTATTGGAGAGGAAGAAAATGAAATGACTGTGGGTGAGGAAAGGAATGTTCAAATAGAGGATGTACCTATTGTGAAAGAATATGTAGATGTGTTTCTGGAAGATTTACCTGGACATCCTCTAGAACGAGAAGATGAGTTTTCCATTGATTTAATTCCTAGATCAAGGCCTATATCGAAGACCCCTTATAGAATGGCCATTGTGGAATTAGTTGAACTAAAGAAACAACTAGAAGAATTGAGTAATAAGGGACTTATTCGCCCTAGTGTTTCTCCATTGGGAGCCCCTTTTTTTGTTAAAAAGAAAGATAGATCTATGAGGTTATGTATCGACTACAGGGAGATCAATGCTGTAACAATAAAGAACAAGTATCCCATACCTCGCATTGATGATTTATTTGACCAACTACATGGAGCTCAATAGTTTTCAAATATTGACATTCGATCTGGATATCATCAGTTGTGTGTGAAGAAGGAATACATTCCGAAGACAGCATTTCGAACCATGTACGGGCATTACGAGTTTATAGTAATGCCTTTTTTATTGACTAATGCACCCTATGTATTCATGGATCTAATGAATAGACTTTTCAAGGAATATCTCGATGAATTTCTGGTGGTATTTATTGATGATATCTTGGTATACTCCAAAATCTATAAAGATCATGAAAATCACTTGCGCATTATCTGAAAGACTCTGAGAAGACATTAATTATATGGGAAGTTTAGCAAGTGTGAATTCTGGCATTAAGAGATTTCTTTTCTTGGCCATATTTTCTATAAAGATGGAATCTCTATTGATCCTTCTAAGACCAAGGCAATCCAAGAATGGCCTGCACAGACGATTATAACTGAGGTACACAGTTTTATTGGTTTGGCAGGTTATTATCGATGTTTTGTCCAGAATTTTTCCCAGTTGGCTAACGCATTAAAAAAGCCCAAACGTAAAGCGGTTAAATTTGTTTGGACAAAAGAGTGTGAAGAATATTTTTGAAGAACTAAAGAGAATATTAGTGAATGCTTTTATATTGACTCTACCATTGGGGAATGATGGGTTCGTTATTTATAGTTATGCGTCGAAGAAAGGAATTGGTTGTGCGCTTATGCAGAATGATAGGGTTATTCCTTATGCATCATGACAGTTGAAAATCCATGACAAAAACTATCCTACTAATGATCTCGAGTTAGAAACTGTGATATTTGCTTTGAAGATATGGAGACACTACCTCTATGGTGAAAAATGTGAGATTTATACTGATCACAAGAGTTTGAAGTATATTTTTCACAAAAAGAACTCAACATGAGGAAAAGGAGATGGCTTGAAATACTCAAGGATTATGATTGCACGATACAATACCACCCGGGGAAGGCAAATAAGGTGGAAGATGCTTTGATCAGAAAATATCATGGAGTTTTGAACAATATGAGAATTGAAAGGGGTCCAATTTTCATGGATCTAGTGAAGATGGACATGGGAATAACCACAGAAGGTGAAACATCAATTTTTTTTCAAATGGTTTCAAAACCATCTTTACTAGAAAGGATTAAGAGTTATCAGACCGATGATGAAGAATTTCAAAAGAAGATTAAAGCTATGAATGATGGGAGATCGAGAGATTTTCTTTATGGAGAAGGAATTTTAAAATTTGGGAAGAGACTTTGTGTCCCCGATATACCTGATCTGAAAAAGGGATTTGTTAGATGATTCTCATAGCTCCAATTTCTCTATACACCCTGGGAGCACCAAAATGTATAGAGATTTGAAGGAACATTTTTGGTGGGACAACATGAAGAGGGAGATTGCTGATTTTGTATCAAGATGTATGGTTTGTCAATAAGTGAAAGCTGGAAGGCAACAGCCCGGAGGAGTCATGCAACCTCTTCCCATACCGGAGTGGAAATGGGATAATATTACGATGGACTTCTTCATGGGGATACCAAAGACTCCTAGAAGGAACGATGAAATATGGTTTATTGTTGATCGTCTTACCAAGTCACCACATTTTCTTACTATAAGAGAAGATCTACCATTGGAACATCTGGCAACATTATATATTAATGAAGTTGTGAGACTTCATGGAGTACCCCTATCGATTGTTTCTGATCGTGATCCCCATTTCACTTCAATATTCTAGAAAAGTATTCATAAGGCCTTAGATACTGAACTTCGTTTGAGCACTCCCTACCACCCTCAAATAGATGGAAAATCAGAATGGACTATTCAAACCTTAGAATACATGTTGAGATCATGCTCACTTGACTTTCAGGGTATGTGGGATCAATATTTACCTCTGGTGGAATTTTCTTATAACAATAGCTTCTATTCAAGTATTCAGATAGCATCATATGAAGCGTTATATGGAAAGAGATGTCGCACACCAACCTATTGGGATGACATTGGTGGGAGAAAACTCATAGGCCCAGAACTGGTGGAGGAAACGATGGAAAAGGTGAAGGTAATCCAAGACCACATTAAAGCAGCTCAAAGTAGGCAGAAGAGCTATGCCGATAACCGAAAGAAGGATTTGTAATTTCATGTAGGAGATCATGTATTCATGATGGTATCTCCATGGAAGGGAGTTATACATTTCGGTAAGAAGGGTAAATTGAGTCCCAGGTACATCGGACCATTCAAAATTCTAGAACGAATTGGGGTTGTAGCATACCTATTGGAAATGCCGCCAAGTCTCTCCAAAGTTCAGGATGTGTTCCACATATCACTGTTGAGAAAATACATGCCTGACCCAACGCATGTACTCACCTATGAGGAATTAGAACTGGAACTTGATCTATCTTATTGTGAATATCCTATCACGATTCTTGATACGAGAGAACAAGTGTTGAGAAACCGGACAACTTGTCTGGTAAAAGTTCTATGGAGAAACCATAAGATGGAAGAGGCAACGTGGGAACCCGAGGAACTCATGATGAAAAACCACCCAAGTCTTTTCACATAGTAGTATTCTAGAAATTTCTAGGATGAAATTATTTAAAGGAGGGGAGAATTTAACACCCCAAGCTTCAACAATACGCTTATCTTTGAATAATACAGTAGCGTGTGTTGTACGCAACTTCGAGTTCTAACACACACCACATCCAATCAAACAAGCCATTATGAATAGTAATACCCACTTTTTGAAATTTAATAAATTTTATCTTTCAAAATGTACTTCATTTTTGGATTCGGAATATTGAAATTATCCTGGGGTGAAATTTTGGAATTTTTCTAAAAACTTTCAATTTTTGATGAATAGTGAAAAACACTAAGTCATGGTTTAAAACCAATTTTTTTTTTAAATAATTTTTTATTTTATTTAAATTTAATTAAGGTCAAAATGGATACATAATACCTATATAAGTTCAATGTAATTCACTGGAGTTAGTTTAGAATCATTTTAGATATATAAAAATTTTATGGAACTTTTCACCGTCTTTTACCCACCTCCCAGGAGAATTTGGAAATTCACATAAAACATAATTTTATCGCTTCTGTGAGTAGAATTTTGAAAATCCTAGAGACACATTTAATACCAAGGAGTAAAATTTGGTTTAATAAGATAAAAATAATTTTTTGTGAATGGTAACTTTTTACTTTTATTTACCACGGTTAAAAGTAAATGGGGTAATTAAGGGTAAAAATGATATTAATATTACCCTAACACATGTCCTAATTCTATTGGACAAGTGTATCTCGACCAAAAACAAACTTACGAATAAAATATTATCATTTAGGTCCACTTGGATTAGATTGGGATAGTTATTATTATTTAATTCAAAGAAGAGTTAAAAGAGTTAAAATCAAAGTTTAATAACTAAAACATTTTTAATATAGGGTTATACATAAGATAAATTTGATTATAAATATTAATTAGAAAGATAAAAATATTTCTCAAATAATTGTATTTTATTTTTAATTTTTAGAAATTAAATAATTTAATTTATTTATGACACAATGGTGATGCAGTAATTACCTAATTAATGAAATATTAAAATAATTGATATTATAAATATCAAAATAAATGTAATTTGAGACTTTTTAGGAATTACAATAAATTTATAGGTTAATATGACATATTATAATTGTTTATATAAATTTTTTTCGAAGTAATAATTCTGTTATGAAATTATCAAAAACAAAATACCCAATAGTGTCAAAATTGACATAAAAGAGTTTTTAAAACAAATATTATATTATTAATTTATATTATATTCCAAAAAATATATGTTTTGGAAAAAGGACTTATATCATAATATTTGTATTATTAATGGACCACTTGGGGGTCGCTTGGATGTATATAGTAAGTTTATTAACTATATAATATAAAAATACAATGTGATATGGTAAATGTCAAACTAATTAACTAAGAGTTAAAACTAAAAGATAAGGTTAATATAATGATACGAACCTCTATAAAACCTATTGGTTGAAATTTTTCCAACCTATCCCCACCTTAACATTTAAATAATCCACATTGGATCCATTAGAAACCTAATATGAATTTATTATAAAATAATATTTCTAGCTTTTCCTAAGGACCCCTCACCCCTATTATAAAAGGGAACTCCCCCTTCTCTCAAATTCATACCTTAAAAGACTTTTGGTTCGGCCAAACCCTGCCCAAATATCATCTGAACATCCCTCACTTCAACCTAGAGGCATCAGTCAACCTATGTATCCATTTTGATCAAATCAAAAGGAAGAACCTAAAGAAGAGGTAATGTTTTCACCACCCTCTTTCAAGTTCCTTTATTCTTCAACTTCTTCTTTCATTGTTATTTCAATTCTAAAATAATAACTCCAGTATCTTATATATACTTTGATGTTATTATAAATATGGTACAACCATATTCAGTATTCTATCCATCCTTTGAATGACATGTCACCATATGTGCGTACGTACGGCTTACCATCTCCACGTCGTGGTGTAATTATTATTCAAAACATTATTATTGGGAGGGGTATAATAATGATGTGTAATTCAAGTAAATAATAAATATAACATGATAATTATTCTGTATATATGATATAATATTCAATTATATACTATTTTAATATCAAAAGAATGATATTATCGCTCGTGCGTATGTACGGACTACCGTCTCCTCGAACACGATGAGATTCATTCTCCATCGTATCCATTCAAGTATAATTATCATTTTTTGATTAAAAATAATGTTTAAGTACATGATATCATTCTGGATATGAATACGATACAACCTATTCATAACAAATATGGCTTATGTAACAAAACATATAAAGGAAAACACCCGAAACGACGATAATACTAAAATATTATTAACAAAGCATTATTAGAAGATCATATATGATATCATAATTATGTATATGGTTCTTGTATAATTTAATAAACATTATTTTAACATTATACAGGAGTTTAACCTTCCCCCAACCAAGTAAATGTACAAGGTAAGGGTTTATTTCAAAATCTCTTCATTATCCGAGATTGTTTATACGTGATTATCTACTGGGACCTCTTTATCATCCACATCCATGTTTCTTAAATATGTATTCCAAAACATTTTTACTATTTATTATACAATGGGTTAAAGTCATTTATACCCTTGTTTTACTTTTATAAAATGGTTTGAAAGGAATCTTTTCGTCGTTTTCCAAAGATGGTCCTTTTTAACCTTTTCGAAAAAATTAAGGTAAGAATGTATTTTTTTAAATTATACAGCAGGTGCAGCTATTTTCCACTATTGTGAAATTGTCAAAGATTATCTTACAAGATTATAAGAGTATTTTTAAAGTTAATGTTTTATTTTATAATTATATAAATTTTAAATGATTTTAAAAAAAGAGATATTTCTCTCAAATAGTTTTGATTTCATCTATGTCAACATCCTTTGATGGATTTTAAGCTTATTTGAAGTTGATTTATTATGATACAAAACATCCATATTGTATTAAAGGTTTTGTGATATGTTTTAATGTGGATGTGTTATTTTTATACCATTCATGGTTTGTGGAGAAGGTATTGACATTTTCTATGCTAGTTTTAATACGAATGTTTATATTATGTTTAAACCTGTTCATATGAGGAATGCATTGGACTTATTAAGTGATGGGTGGAGCCCGCTATAGCTCCTCGATGCATCATTTGGTCTCATGAGACAAACTAGTGTCTTGGCACAAGGCCTTGACAAAATCTTATTTTTAGCCTTGGAACGAGGCCTTTGATGTGTGGTTATGATAGTCTGGCATTATTAATTCCATCATTATGAAAGTGGTTGTTGATATTGCATGTGATTATTCGACTAGTATAATATCCATGTGAATAAGTAAATGGCATTATTTCATTTTATCTTTGCCATATTATGTTGATATTCAAGTTTAAAAGGCTTTTGTTTTAGTTAAACATTGACTTAAATGTTTATGCTTATTTATGAAAGTTTCCGCTATATTGTTATCCTTACTGAGCATCTGAGATCACCCCTTTCAATGTTTTATTTTTTCCAGGATGTGAAGAAGTAATTTATGAATGACCTTCAGGGATTGTATGAGGGGATATGAAGACAAGATGTTGTTGTAGTGGTTTTCACTTTATGATGTAATGTAATCTTTATGAATGTATCTAGTTATTCCAAGGCTACTAAAATAATCATTCTTTAAAGACTTGATCTTTTGTGATCATTCCAATATTATGTAATAATGAACCGACTCTGGGTTACTGGGGTCGGGGCGTTACAAAGTTACCCGATTAAGAGGTAATATCATTCCTTAAACACTTTAGCTTTATTTCCATTCTCTGCCCACTTAAAATCTTCTTATTATATGCTCATATAAAAAATTAAAGTATACTAAATATAATATGATTTATTTATTATAAGGTTTTTACCTACAATCACACACACTACAATCTAATGGTAACATACATAATTTTTATTTGTACAATAAACTACCGCATCATGAAATGATTATTGTTCATTTTTCATTTACTACCTTTCAAAGTTTCTAATTATGATGGATACTCTATTTATATATGTTATATATTATATTTATTATGTGTTTATTCTTTTTTAATTATTTTATAATATATAACCTTATAATTTTCATTTTTTTTAAATATGATAACATTGTTTGTGGAAGTGTGGACTACCGCCCCCTCAAAGCGATTTGATTTGTTCACACTATACATGGAACGTATAAAGAACTTTTAAATTAAAAATATGGGACATAAGAAAACTATATATTATATTCATGATATAATTAAATTTCTATAAATATAATATATATCATTTTCATTATTTCCCTTTCACACATAGTTAAAAAGTGATAACATCGTTCATGGATGTGTGGACTACCACCTCCTCGACACAATGTGATTCATTTGAAATCACAAGAATAATATATATAGGTAGATAATATTAAATAACATGGTATAAGTAGATATGATTAAATAGAATTTTATTTTTTGAATCATTATCATTCTAGGAAGATATAATGTAGTCTTCTTTCCAAAATAATCACTAAAAATGGAAACATTAGTCATACGTATGAATAACGTATCGTCTCCATGATGGCAACATTAGTTCATTTTTCATAACCATATTTAATGATTGGTTTTGAAAGTATAATTGATGTATAAATATAATAATTATGTCAGTATTATTATTTTTGAGATGTTATATAATGACCCCTTTGACCATAGTTGATATACCAAATTTATTTTTGACACATAAACTAAATTTGGTCAAAACAGCTGACATAAACTTAATTTTTTATATAGTTGTATATAACAAGATAATTAGTTAAATAAAATAAATTATAAACATTAAAAAGGTTATGAGTCAATTATATAATTAACATAAGTTTATTATACAAGAATTTAATGGACGTTCATCCAAAAGGAAACAGAAGGCAAGAGATTTCGTCTCAATTTAATTTCATTGAGGCATAATGTATTGTTATGTACCTAGTATCTTTAATATGGTGTATATAGTAATCATATGACATTCATATACTAAATATCACTATTTATTGGTATTCAATGTTTTTATTGATGTTATTTTTT